>CM066033.1:708285636-709510636 GCA_033557465.1 Ichthyophis bannanicus
GGAGGTAGTAGCTAAAGGTTCAAAGGGTGGCTTCATGAGCTGCCCAAGAACCAGGTTTAAGTCCCATGCCACCGATGGTGGCCTAATGGGAGGCTTAGTTAGAAGAAGGCCTCTCATAAATCTTGCTATAAGAGGATGAGAGGAAATAGGTTGTCCATTTAGAGGCTTAAAGGAAGCCACAATAGCACTCAAATGGACTCTTACTGAGTTAGTCTTAAGTCCTGCATTGGATAAATGAAGGAGATACTCCAGCAATGATTCCAGAGGTATCGCAAGGGGGTTAAGACCCTTTTGCGAACACCATAAGGTAAACCTTTTCCACTTGAAAGCATAAGAGCGTCTTATGGAAGGTTTCCTGGAAGCCAAAAGAATATCTTTTACTTGCTGAGGGAGATTAAGATCATGGAAATCTAGGCCTTCAGCAACCAAGCCCTGAGATGCAGAGACTGGGGATTGGGATGCCATAACATAACTGTAAACATGTTATCCCCTGTTGAATCCAAGTTGAAACCTTCCTTGTTCAATGCAATTCTATGTGGCCCGTCTACATAGTAAGATGTTGTTTTATTGTAAACTGCACTGATATGTAATAGCGCGGTATATAAGAGAAGTTAAATAAATAAATAAACAAACAACATTCCGTCCTCCTGGGATAGGAGATCTGGAGCAGACCCTAACTCTAGGGAGGGAGCTTGAGAGAGATGTAGAAGCAGAGGGTGCCACACTTGCCGTGGCCAATGTGGAGCTATGAGAATCATATGGCCTCTGTCTCTCTGAAGCTTGAACAGGGTTTTGGGAATTAGGGGAATGGGTGGAAAGGCATACAGGAAGTCTTGACCCCAATAAAGGAGGAAAGCATCCCTGGCCTGAGCCCCCTGAGCCGGAATCCTGGAACAGAACCGGGGAAGTTTGGCATTCCACGGACTTGCAAAGAGGTCTATGTCCGGTGTTCCCCAAATTCGAAAGATCCTGGTTATCTGGTCCCCATGGAGGGACCATTCGTGTGGAAGCAGAACTCGACTGAGTCTGTCTGCCCAAGAGTTTTGAACCCCTGGAAGATACACTGCCATGAGATGAATTTGATGTTCTCTGGTGAAGGCCCACAATCTCAAAGCTTCGTTGCAAAGCGACAGAGAGCCAGCCCGCCCTGCTTGTTCACGTAGAACATGGCTACTTGGTTGTCCGTATGAATGAGGACTGTCTTGTAGCTGAGCAGGGTGTGGAACGCTCGAAGAGCAAGAAAGATTGCTCTGAGCTCCAAGAGATTGATATGTAGATGAGTCTCCTGGGGGGACCAGGTGCCTTGGGTGGAGCGGTCTTGCAGATGAGCTCCCCAACCCATTGGAGAAACATCCGTTGTTAGAGTTGCTTGGAGTAAGGGTTGTTGAAAAGGGCATCCCAGCAACAGGTTTTGAGTGGACTTCCTCCACTGCAGGGACAAAATAAGGCGACTTGTGTTTGCTATTTTGTCTGACAGGCATCCTGATGCCTGGGTTCATTGAGTGGATAAAGTCCACTGGGCTGCCCTCATATGGAGGCGAGCATAGGGAACTACATGCACAGTAGATGCCATGTGGCCTAGTAGCTGTAGCATTTCTCGGGCAGTGAGATGAGACTTCAGCACTGCTTGAGAAGCTAACTGCACCATGCGAAGGCAGCGGGCCTGGGGGAGATAGGCCCTTGCCTTCCTGGTATCCAGCAAAGCCCCTATGAAATGTAAAGACAGAGTGGGAGTAAGACTGGATTTTGGGATGTTTATTACCAGCCCCAAATACTGAAGGATACGCATTGTGCAGGATAGCACAGTTACTTACCTGTAACAGGTGATCTCTGGGAACAGCAGGAATAAGTCTTCACATATGGGTATTGTCGGTACCGACGGAGCCTGCGCAGGAACGCTCCCCAGCGTCCAGAAAGAAAGCTTTTGGGAGCATCCCACAGCGCCTGCGCGCTGCCTTCCCACCTTTCCTAACCGCCTCTCTCCAGTTCGAGTTTTAAGCTGAGACAAAGAGAGAGAGAGGAAAGATAGATAGAGAGATACAACTCCTAGGGGAGGTGGGTGGGTTGTGAAGACTTATTCCTGCTGTTCCCAGAGATCACCTGTTACAGGTAAGTAACTGTGCTATCTCCAGGAACAAGCAGGAATGAGTCTTCACATATGGGGACTCACCAGCTAGAGATGCCAGGGAGATCTCCAAGGTTGTGAGTCCCTGAGAAGGGCTCTACCTCCCCCCATGGATCTCGGGCATCCAACCAGGGATGGGGGTAGGAGTTGATTAGGTATGGAACAGGTGTTTGAGAACAGCCTGACCAACCAAGGCATCCCGGCGGGAGTCCTTGTCCAAGCAGTAATGGGCTGTAAAGGTATGAACCGAGGCCCAGGTGGCCGCTCAACAGATTTGGTCGATGGACACAGAGTTTAGATGAGCCATAGAGGCTGCCATGGCCCTCACATTGTGAGCTGTGACATGGCCCTCCAGAGAAAGGTTCTTACTCTGGTAGGCGAAAGAAATACACTGAGCAATCCAATTGGACAGAGTTCTCTTAGAGACTGGAAGTCCTAAATGAGAGGGATCAAAAGCAACAAATAGTTGAGAGGACTTTCTATGTTGCTGTGTCCTTTGTAAGTAAAAAGCAAGTGCTCTCTTACAATCCAGAGTATGGAGATTCCTCTCGGCACTTGATGCATGAGGTCCTGAAAAAAAGACAGGTAAATACACCTCCTGGTTCAGAAGAAAAGGTGAGACCACTTTAGGCATAAAGTGTGGATTAGTCCTGAGGACTACCTTGTCATGATGGAACCTTGTATAAGGAGTATTAGCCACCAAGGCTTGCAGCTCACCGATACGGCGAGCTGAGATGACTGCAATGAGAAAAATAACCTTCCAGGAAAGGAATTTCAAGGAGGTAGTGGCTAAGGGTTCAAAGGGTGGCTTCATAAACTGGCCAAGAACCAAATTCAAGTCCCATGCCACTGGAGGTGGTCTAATGGGAGGTTTAGTTAAAAGAAGGCCTCTCATGAATCTTGCAATAAGAGGATGAGAGGAAATAGGCTGTCCATTGAAAGGCTTAAGGGATGCTGCAATAGCACTCAAATGCACTCTTACTGAATTCGTTTTAAGGCCTGCATGGGATAAATGCAGCAAACACTCTAGTAAAGAATTCAGAGGTATTGCAAGAGGGTTAAAACCCTTCTCAGCACACCAAATGGTAAACCTTTTCCATTAAAAAGCATAGGAACGTCTGGTAGGCGGCTTTCTGGAATCATGAAGGATATCCCTCACTTGCTGAGAAAGATGCCAATCTTGAAGGTCTAGGCTTTCAGCAACCAAGCCCTGAGATGGAGAGATTGGGGGTTTGCGTGCCACAACGTTCCCCCCTCCTGAGACAGGAGATCTGGAGCAGATCCCAAGTCCAGGGAGGGAGCTTGAGAGAGATACAGAAGTAGAGTGTACCACACTTGGCGTGGCTATCGTGGAGCTATGAGGATCATAGACCCTCGATCTCTCTGAAGCTTTAACAGAGTCTTGGGAATTAGGGGAATGGGTGGAAAGGCGTATAGGAAATCTTGACCCCAATGTAGGAGGAAGGCATCCTTGGCCTGAGCTCCCTGACACGGAATTCTGGAACAGAATCGGGGAAGTTTGGCATTCCACGGACTTGCAAAGAGGTCTATGTCCGGGGTTCCCCAAATTTTAAAGATTCTGACTATCTGGTCCATATGGAGGGACCATTCGTGTGGAAGCAGAACTCGACTGAGTCTGTCTGCCCAAGAGTTTTGAACCCCTGGAAGGTATACTGCCAGAAGATGAATTTGATGCTCTCTGGCGAAGGCCCACAATCTCAGAGCTTCGTTGCAAAGCGACAGAGAGGCAGTCCCTCCCTGCTTGTTCACATAGAACATGGCTACTTGGTTGTCCATGTGAATGAGGACTGTCTTGCAGCTGAGCAGGGTATGGAAGACTCAGAGTCAGGAAGAATGCTCTGAGCTCTAAGATGTTGATATGTAGAGAGGTCTCCTGTGGGGACCAAATGCCCTGGGTGGAGAGGTCGTGAAGATGAGCTCCCCAACCCTTTGGAGAGGCATCTGTTGTAAGGGTTGCTTGGGGTAACAACTGTTGGAAGGGGGACCCCTGCAATAGATTTTGAGTGGACTTCCACCACTGGAGAGACCAAAAGAGACGCCTGGAGGATGCTATTTTGTCTGACAGATCCCCTGATGCCTGGGTCCATTGAGTGGACAAAGCCCATTGAGCTGCCCTCATGTGGAGGCGAGCATAAGGGACCACATGCACAGTGGATGCCATGTGGCCCAACAGTTGTAACATCTCTCGAGCAGTTAAATGGGTTTTTAACTCAATCTGGGAGGCTAACTGCACTAAGCGTAGGCAACGGGCCTGGGGAAGATAGGCCCTTGCAGCGGTGGTATCCAGCAAGGCCCCTATGAACTCTAGAGACTGAGTAGGGGTGAGTTGGGACTTTGGAATGTTTATCACAAGTCCCAGATACTGCAGAACACGCATTGTGCAGGTTAGGGAAGTCTGGGCCTCTGACTGGGATGGAGCTCGGATGAGCCAGTCATCCAGATATGGGAATACGAATATTCCTAGAGTGCGTAAAAATGCAGCTATTACTGCCATGCATTTTGTGAACACTCTTGGAGCAGAGGCCAGACCAAAAGGAAGTACTCTGTATTGGTAGTGCTTCCCTTGATAAAGGAACCGAAGGAACCTTCTGTGTGCTGGATGGATGAGTATATGGGTGTACGCATCCTTGAGATCTAGAGAACAAAGCCAATCCTGACTCTGAAGGAATGGAAGAAGAGTACCTAGAGAAATCATCTTGAATTTCTCCTTGCATAGGAATTTGTTCAATTCTCTGAGATCTAATATGGGCCTGTAGCCCCCTGTTTTCTTTGGAATGAGAAAATAGGGGGAATAGAACCCTGAGCTCTGTTGAAGAAGGGGTACTTCTTCTATTGCGTTTTGGGCAAGAAGGGCCGAAACCTCCTGACCCAGAAGGTCGAGGAGAGATGCTGGAGAATTGAACTGTCTCACCATGATGTGAGGAGGAAAGTTTGAGAAATGAAGTTTGTATCCCTCCCTTATGATGGAGAGGGTCCATTGCTCTGCTGTGATTTGCTCCCATCTGGGAGCAAAGTAAGCTAACCTTCCTGGAATGGTGAGAGGCTCTGGTTCTACTAGAGCCAGAAAGGCTAAGTTCTCTAGATGCAAGTCAAAGGCCCTGAGGAGGCTGAGGCTGTTGGGCTACAGTAGTCCTTGCAGCCTTAGGCTTGGCCTGTTTAGGTTGTTGACGCTTTGCAGCAAAACGACCTGCAGAAGATGTCTGTTGACCATAAACAGGATAATATCTTCCCTTCTTGGGAAAAAATGGCCTTTGAAAAACCTCTTCTTGACAGGATTAGAGGTAGACTTTGAAAGCCTATCCAAAGCAGAATTTTCTGCATCCATCTGTGTGGCCTTTGCCTGCCAATCCTTGCCAAAAAGGTTTCACCTGTATAAGGAAGATTTCCCAATCCATCTTGGACCCAAGGTTCCAGATCAGAAGCTTGTAATCAAGCAATTCTGCGTGCACCTATGGCAATAGCCGAAACTCTGCTGGCACCCTCAAAAGAGTAAAAGGCTGCACGGTTGGAAAATTTGGAAACATCTTGGGCATGCTTAAGGCAAGTGAGAAACTCTTCCCTCTTATCTTCTGGAAGAAAAGGGAGGAAAGCTTGCAGATGATCTGTAACTTCTTTTAGAAACATCCCCATATAGAGACTATAGGAGTTGATTCTGGCAACAAGCATACTGGCCTGAAAGATTTTTCTGCCAAAAGCATCTAAGGTTCTACATTCTCTCCCTGGAGGAGCAGAGGAGTGCCTTTTTGCACTCTTTAACTTTTCCATAGCAGACTCCACCACAATAGAGTGGTGAGGAAGCTGAGTCTTATGAAATCCAGGACAAGGAGGGACAGGGTACATGGTGTCCAACCTACAAGAATGGGAAGAGATGGTGAGAGGGGTCTCCCATATGCCCAACATCTGATCATAAAGGATCTCATGAATTGGTAAAGTGGCTGCCTCATTAGGAGCCTTAGGATATTGCAAAATATCCTATTTTTTGGCTCTAGGCTCTGACTCAGGGGCCACTGAGATAGAGCGCCCCTTGGCTACTTCTTTTATGAAGTCTTGAAAAGACAAGTCTTCTGGAGGAGACATTCTTCTTTTTGGAGAAGGTGGTTCTTGAGGAAGGAGTACCGATGCTTCGACAGAGGCCTCCGATGCATCAGTCTTCGGAGGAATCGAAGTATCGCCTGTCTGAATGCTCCTGTAGAGCCCAATATGCGTACCGAGTGGTATCAACATCGGGAGTGATCGGTAATGGTTCGGTACCGATGGGCAGCATCGGACAGGGTACCTGTGCAGTCGACACCGAAGCCGATGTCGATGCAATCGGTACCGGTACCGATATCAGTGCCGGTGCCGAAGCCGGTACCGACAACAAAGCTTGTTGCGGTACCAGCGGCGTCGCAGCTTGTATGAATGCCGTGATGGCACGCTGCATGGTCAGAATATTCTGATCCATCGACGCCACCAATGTCTGGATGTCAGTACCGGCAGATTCCACCGGTACCACAGAACATTGTAACAGGTGATCGGTCGAGTCCGTGCCATCGATGTCAACCTGTGACCCCATAGGAGGAGCTTTGGAAACCAGAGCTTCCCGCCGGGGTACTTTTGCCGGTGCAGAATCCTCAAGGGCAAGCCCGGAGGCATCTCGATGCTTAGAGGGAGATCTACCCTTCAAGGGCCGGCTGGATTTATGTTTGGTTACCTGAGATCCATAGGAGGAAGAAGCAGCCCTGGATGACGTTGATGCCACCGAAGCTGCATCAGAGGGAAACAGGGTATTGAGCTTAGCTGCTCGGTTCTGTAAACCTCTCTTAGACATCATGGAGTAGGATGCACAATCCGTGATGGAATGGTCTGGACCCAAACATTTAAGATACCAGTCATGGGTGTTGGTAACAGAGATGGTACCGCTGCACTTAGTGCATTTTTTAAACCCGGAGGCGGGCTTTTCCATGAGGAAAAACTTCCCTTAGGCCTAAGGCCCAAGGAGACAAAGTACACTAAAGTGGAACGGAAAGTTTTTTTTTGTTGTTTTTTTTTTTAAAGAAAAGAAAAAAGACCGGCGGTACCGGCCTGACATCGAAAAAGGCAGACGCGCAACCAAAGAAATAAAATAAAATAAAGAACTTCTTCAGCGGTGACAGGAACACGACCTGCTGGCTCCGAGGAAAATAAGAACTGGAGAGAGGCGGTTAGGAAAGGCGGGAAGGCAGCACGCAGGCGCTGTGGGATGCTCCCAAAAGCTTTCCTTTTTGGGACGCTGGTGAGCGTTCCCGCGCAGGCTCCGTCGGTACCGACGTACCCATATGTGAAGACTCATTCCTGCTTGTTCCTGGAGATCTCCCTGAAACGGAATCCTGGAACAGAACCAGGGAAGTTTGGCATTCCACGGACTTGCAAACAGGTCTATGTCCGGGGTTCCCCAAATTCAAAAGATCCTGGCTATCTGGTCCCCATGGAGGGACCATTCGTGTGGAAGCAGAACTCGACTGAGTCTGTCTGCCCAAGAGTTTTGAACCCCTGGAAGATACACTGCCATGAGATGAACTTGATGCTCTCTGGCGAAAGCCCACAATCTCAAAGCTTCGTTGCAAAGCGACAGAGAGCCAGTCCCGCCCTGCTTGTTCATGTAGAACATGGCTACTTGATTGTCCGTGTGGATGAGGACTGTCTTGTAGCTGAGCAGGGTGTGGAAGACTCTGAGAGCTAGAAAAATTGCTCTGAGCTCCAAGAGGTTGATATGTAGAGATGTCTCCTGTGGAGACCAGATGCCCTGGGTGGAGAGATCTTGTAGATGAGCTCCCCAACCCCTTGGAGAGGCATCTGTTGTAAGGGTTGCTTGGGGTAGCAATTGTTGAAAGGGGGACCCCAGCAACAGATTTTGAGTGGACTTCCACCACTGGAGAGACCAAAAGTGGCGACTGGAGGTTGCTATTTTTTCTGACAGGCACCCTGATGCCTGGGTCCATTGGGTGGATAGAGTCCACTGAGCTGCCCTCATGTGAAGGCGAGCGTAAGGAACCACATGCACGGTGGATGCCATGTGGCCTAAGAGTTGTAACATCTCTCGAGCAGTTAAATGGGACTTTAACTGAACTTGTGAGGCTAACTGCACCAAGCGTAGGCAACGGGCCTGGGGAAGATAGGCCCTTGCAGTTGTGGTATCCAGCAAGGCCCCTATGAACTCTAATGACTGAGTAGGGGTGAGATGTGATTTTGGGATATTTATTACAAGTCCCAGATACTGAAGAACACGCCTTGTGCAAGCTAGGGAAGTCTGGGCCTCTGACTGGGATGGAGCTCAGATGAGCCAGTCGTCCAGATATGGGAATACAAATATTCCTAGAGTGCGTAGAAATGCAGCTACTACTGCCATGCATTTTGTGAACACTCTTGGAGCAGAGGCCAGACCGAAAGGAAGCACTCTGTATTGGTAGTGCTTTCCCTGATAAAGGAACCGAAGGAACCTTCTGTGTGTTGGATGGATGAGGACATGGGTGTACGCATCCTTGAGATCTAGAGAACAAAGCCAATCCTGATTCTGAAGGTATGGAAGGAGAGCACCGAGAGAAATCATCTTAAATTTCTCCTTGCATAGAAACTTGTTCAATTCTCTGAGATCTAATATGGGTCTGTAGCCCCCTGTTTTCTTTGGGATAAGAAAATAGGGGGAGTAGAACCCTGAGCCCTGTTGAAGAAGGGGTACTTCTTCTATTGCCCTTTGGGCAAGAAGGGTAGCAATCTCCTGACCCAGAAGGTCGAGGAGAGATGTTGGAGAATTGAACTGTCTCACCATGGTGTGAGGAGGAAGGTTTAAGAAATGAAGCTTGTACGCCTCCCTTATGATGGAGAGTGTCCATTGCTCTGCCGTGACTTGTTCCCATCTGGGAGCAAAGTGAGCTAACCTTCCTGGAATGGTGAGAGGCTCTGGTTCTTCTAGAGCCAGAAAGGCTAAGTTCTCTAGTTGTAAGTCAAAGGCCCTGAGGAGGCTGAGGCTGTTGGATTGTAGCAGTCCTTGCAGCCTTAGGCTTGGCTTGTTTAGGTTGTTGCTGACGCTTTGCAGCAAAACGACCTGCAGAAGATGCCTGCTGACCATAAACAGGATAATATTTCCCCTTTTTGGGAAAGAAACCCTTTTTGAATAACCTTTTTCTAACAGGAGCAGAAGTAGACTTTGAAAGTCTATCTAAGGCAGAATTCTTAGCATCCATCTGAGTGGCCTTTGCTTGCCAATCCTTGGCAAAAAGGTTTTCACCTGTACAAGGAAGATTTCCTAATCCATCCTGGACCCAGGGTTCCAAATCAGAAGCTTGTAACCAAGCAAGTCTGCGTGCACCTATGGCAATAGCCGAGGCTCTGCTGGCACACTCAAACGAGTCAAAGGCTGCACGGTTGGAAAATTTGGAAACATCCTGGGCATGTTTAAGCCAGGTGAGAAACTCCTCTCTTTTATCTTCTGAGATAAAAGGAGATATAGTTTGCAAATGATCTGTAACTTCTTTTAGAAACATCCCCATATAGAGACTATAGGAGTTGATTCTGGCAGCAAGCATATTGGCCTGGAAAATTCTCCGGCCAAAAGCATCTAAGGTTCTGCATTCTCTTCCTGGAGGATTAGATGAGTGCCTTTTTGCACTCTTTATCTTCTTCATAGCAGACTCCACCACAATAGAGTGGTGAGGAAGCTGAGTCTTATGAAAGCCAGGACAAGGAGGAACACAGTACCTGGTGTCCAACCTACGAGAATGAGGGGAGGTGGTGAGAGGAGTCTCCCATATGCCCAACATGTGATCATAAAGGATCTCATGATTTGGTAAAGTAGCTGCCTCTTTAGGAGCCTTAGGATATTGTAAAATATCCAATTTTTTGGCTCTAGGCTCTGCCTCAGGGGCCACTGTAATGGAGAGGCCCCTGGCCACTTCCCTAATGAAGTCTTGAAAAGACAAGTCTTCTGGAGGAGACATTCTTCTTTTTGGGGAAGAGGGCTCCTGAGGAAGGAGTACCGATGCTTCGACAGAAGCCTCTGATTCATCAGAGTCTTCGGAGGAATCGAAGTATCGCCTGTCTGGATGCTCCTGCAGAGCCCGATACGTGTACCGAGTGGTATCGACATCGGGAGTGACCGGTACCGATTCGGTACCGATGGGCATCACAGAACAGGGTACCGCTGCAGTCGACACCGAAGCCGATGCAATCGGTGCCGGTGCCGAAACTGGTACCGACAATGGAGTTTGTTGCGATACCGGAGGCGTCGCAGCTTGTATGAATGCCGTAATGGCATGCTGCATGGTCAGAATATTCTGATCCGTCGACGCCACCAATGTCTGGATGTCGGTACCAGTGGAAACCACAGGTACCCGAGAACATGGCAACAGATGATCGGTCGAGGCCGAGCCATCGATGTCAACCTGTGACCCCATATATAAAGCTTTGGAAGCCGGAGCCTCCCGCCGGGGTAATTTTGCCGGTGCGGATTCCTCGAGCGCAAGCCCGGAGGCATCTCGATTCTTTATTTATTTAACCGATTTTATATACCGTCTTTCTACAAATCAAGACGGTTTACATAAAACATATATAATAGAGTATTTCCACTGTTTACATAGAACAAGGTAACAAGATATAGGTATAAATAACAATAAAATGCCAATAAAACCAACTATATACAATGGAATTTAACTATTTACAGAGGAATTTACCTAAATATCAGCTGTCCTAGTGGAGGTTTAGAAGGGGTAGGAGCTGGAAGGAAGAGGGTGAGGTTGGAACTAAGGTGGGAGGGAAAAATGTTCCTGAAAAAGGAAGGTTTTTAAATTTTTTCGGAACTCAAGGTGAGTTCTAGAGTTTCGCAGCTCATGGGGAAGAGAGTTCCATAGGGTAGGAGCGTAGAGGGAAAAAGCCCTGTTACAAGTGATTTGTTTAGAGTGTCTTATGGTTGATGGGATAGAGATGAGGTTTTTAGTGATAGTACGGCGGGTTCTAGAGCTAGCAGAGAGGGGAATGAGAGGGGAAAGGCATAGGGCTGATTCATTGGAAATGATCTTATGTATGGATTCTTAGAGGGAGATCTACCCTTCGAGGACCGGCTGGACTTATGTTTGGTTACCTGAGATCCATGGGAGGAAGAAGCAGCCCTGGAAGACATCGATGCCACCGATGCTGTATCAGAGGGAAAACAGGGTACTGAGCTTGGCCGCTCGATTCTGTCGACCTCTTTTAGACATCATGGAACAGGACTCACAATCCGTGATGGAGTGGTCAGGACCCAAACATTTTAGACACCAGTCATGGGTGTCAGTGACAGAAATAGTGCCGCTGCACTTCGTGCACTTTTTAAACCCGGAAGCGGGCTTTTCCATGAGGAAAATTTCCCCCTAGGCCTAAGGCCCAAAGAAGAAAAAATGCACAGAAATGGGAAACGGTGGGGGGTTTTTTTGAATAAGAAAGAAAGAAAGACCGGCGGTACTGGTCCGACGTCGAAGAAGGCAGACGCGCGACCAAAGAAATAAAAGAAAATAAAGAACTTCTTCAGCGGTGACAGGAACACGACCTGCTGGCTCCGCGGAAAAGAAGAACTGGAGAGAGGCGGTTAGGAAAGGCGGGAAGGCAGCGCGCAGGCGCTGTGGGATGCTCCCAAAAGCTTTCTTTCTGGACGCTGGGGAGCGTTCCCGCGCAGGCTCCGTCGGTACCGACGATACCCATATGTGAAGACTCATTTCTGCTTGTTCCTGGAGATAGAGAAGTTCTGGTCCAACAAAAAAGGCAAAAAATCACGCTAACAACAAGGACACAGTCCAAAAACGTGATTAGAGTGGAAAAAGAGTTTTATTTCATAAGGCTCTTGTCAACCCGACACAGGCCGTGTTTCGCAAACCTTCGTCAGGGGTTGATTAGGTAGAATCCTACAGACGTAGAAATCATAGACATTTAGTATTAAAATATAGTTAAAATAATGTGAATGTGAATAGAACAGAACAATGATTATAGTCATTAAATATACACATATACATGAATAGATAATTTAAAAAATAAATAATTAAAAACACAATAAATATAATATAAAAGCGATAAAAAGAAGGGAAAGCGTGGATACGCAATTATGGATAAGTAAATGAAATCTTAATATACACATATAGCTAATACAGATAAGTGTGAAGCTTTTAAAAAATGATTCAGAAACAGAACAGAAATGTGACAAACAAGGATACCTCTACAGGAAGACCCAGCAAATGATGGCCTTCAAAGGAAACCGTACTTGTCAAGCTAAAATGAAATAAGGCACAAACAAATAAATAGCTATAAATAACGATTACCTATGAAACTTCTATATTAGACAATACTTAAAAAACAGATAAGTATAACTAGGGACAAAGTGAAACAAAAGGGATCAGGAGCAACCAATAGACATAAAAAAACTCTTGAAAGAATAAATAGTTAAAAGTAGCATTATCTTTAAAAACATACATAGTAAATAGCATTGTTACAAATAATAAAACTGGGGATATGGGGGTTAGAGAGAACAGAACGCAGCAGGAGCGAAAATGAACAACGGTTGTTGTTCCTCTCGATGGCATCTTAGTTATCTTCTAAAAGCCAGTCACAATATTACTTTGTTGGAGTAAAGGGATGACTGTGTCGACAATAACAGACTCTTGGACTTGTACAACCGGTGATATAAAACACAATGCTATTGTGATTTAAAATACATCAAAAAGTAGCTCTGTACTTGTAGTGTCATGTAAAACCGAGCTTGAACATATCATAAAGGAATCATAAAAAACGGAGCACTAAAACATCGTAATATCATTTGCTGAAAAAGGGGGGTGACCGTATTGGCGATGACAGGCTTAAGATCTTGTGTATCCGGTGTTTAAAAGAACAATGCTATTGCGATCCAAAATGTATTCTAAAATAAGTAGCTCTGTATCAGCAATCTTGTATAAAACCGAACTTAAAATCACCATAAAAATTGGAGCACTAAAACATAATTCACCTGTGATCAAAGTAAAATGGTCAGGGGGCTGTATGTAGCTAAAAATACTTTAAAAACGGCTCATCGTGTGATTATACTGAGGTAAGGAAATGGCCGTATCTGCGTCGGCAGACTCAAAGTATTGTATAACCGGTGTTACAAAACAGTGCCGTTATTCTCCTAAAACATAACAAACTAAATAGCTCTGTATCACCAATCTCGTATGTGGCCAAGCTTAAAAATATAAAAATTAGAGCACTCTGACTTACATCGTTTGTACCCAAAGCCAGATGATCGGGAGGCTATACACTAACTAAAAATAATCGGAGACATCGAGCCGATGGAACTATTAACAAAGACTATCTGTAGATATTTAACTTGTATTAATACGTACCTCCTTCCCACGGCGTAATTATTAAAAACTCTAATTCCTCTCGGCTCTAGGAGCTATAGCAACACATATCTCACTGGTAAACAATCGTTCTGAAGACGCCGGCTCATGCGCGCAAGTATTATAGAACTGCCATGAGTGGGAAGGAAAGAAGGCGTAACGGTAGGTGGAGCCAAAGTTAAGCTGAAAATGTATTCGCCATCTATTTTTGATTATAAATCAGTAAAACCTTGCAAAAATTAGATAGAGAGTGTCACTATTATTATAGAGAGAAGAAGCCCATCAGAAGAGAGGATAAAAAAATCTCAAGTTTGGCCAGCACTAGTATTTTGAGGAAAACGGAGAAAATAGAAGTAAAACACGGTGTCCCAACTTACATGAAGACCCAAAAGGGGTATAAATTGGTTCAACGAATTCTAAGGACAACAATGTCAAAAACATTTACCAGAAAAATTCTAAAGAAAAACAGAAAAATCTTTCTAAATTGAGACCATTTGAATCCATCAGAAATATATATCTCTGTTCAAGCCTCAAAATGGTTTTGTTCAAATCGCCTCCCCTCCAATTGGATCTAACTTTTTTAATAACAAAGAATTTAAGTTCAGTAACTTTGTGTTGGTATTCTTGCCAATGGGCGACCAGAGGTTTATCTTCTACATTTCTTCTAATACAGCTTAATCCTAGTTTTTATGCTACGTGTGGTCTTACCTACATACAATAGATTGCAGGGACACTGTATGACATAGATTACATTTGATGTATCACAATTAGAGAAATCATTAATGTGAAACTTTTTATGTGTAGTGGGATGAATAAATACCTGACAGGTAAAACATTAGGACAAACGGAACACCTCCCGCATTGATAATGTCCCTTATATTGTGATAAATATCTTTTTTCTGTAAGAGCTGAAGGCACAAGTAAATTCCGCAAATTAACATTACGCTTGTGCGCAACTATGAGATTCTTTTCTTGAAATGCCGGTAGGGGTCTGGAGAATATGCCACTCCTTCTTAAATATTTCTGTTATTTGTGCTGAAAACTGTGAATATAGAAGAGGGCATACTATCCCTATATCTTCTTTTTTCTCCTTGGGTTTCAGCAGATGTACCCGTGATGAACCTCTCGCTCTACGGTAAGCTGACTCGACATACCGCACAGGATATTTCTGGTCAAGAAACCTTATTTTTATATCTTGTGCTTCATCTTCAAAATCTCGTATGTCTGTACATGCCCTCCTAACCCTCAAGAATTGACTCACTGGAAGGTTATTCTTTAAGGAAGGATTGTGAAAACTATCATAGTGTAGAAAATGGTTCTTATCGGTTGTTTTTTTGTAAAGCGTAGTAGAAAACCCAAATTGTTCCTTCTTAATCAGAAGATCTAAATATGAGATCTTATGATAATCAAATGTAATCTGAAACCGGAAATTGGCATCTAACTGATTTATCCAAATATTAAATTCCAGTAATAAATCTACAGTGCCTTTCCAAAGAATAAGGATGTCATCATTGTATCTAATCCATAGGACTACATTATCTTTAAATGGATGATCTTTGAGAAAACTCTCTTCGAAATTAAACATATAGAGATTTGCAACATCTGGCCATTTGCAACATCTGACCCCATCGCTACACCCTTAATTTGTTTATAGAATAGGTTTCTGAAGCAAAAAAAATTCTCAAAAAGTACAATTTGTGCTAGTGATAGGAGAAACGTCGTGGGAATGCGTCGAAATACTGTCCGTTTAAGAAAAGAGAAGTTCTGGCCTCTGACTCTGTTGGGGCACGAATGAGCCAGTCGTCTAAGTAGGGGAAGACGAATATCCCTAAAGTGTGGAGAAATGCTGCTACTATAGCCATGCATTTCGTGAACACCCTTGGTGCTGAGGCCAGGCCAAAAGGAAGCACCCTGTACTGGTAGTACTTTCCTTGAAAAAGGAACCAAAGGAACCTTCTGTGGGTTGGATGGATGAGAACATGGGTGTACGCATCTTTGAGATCTAGAGAACAAAGCCAATCCTGACTCTGAAGGTATGGCAGCAGAGTTCCCAGAGAAATCATCTTGAATTTCTCTTTGACAAGGAATTTGTTCAATTCTCTGAGGTCCAAGATAGGCCTGTATCCCCCTGTTTTCTTTGGGATAAGGAAATAGGGGGAGCAAAAACCTGTACCCTGCTGATGGATGGGTACTTCTTCTATTGCCCCTTGGGCAAGAAGCATGGTGACCTCCTGACCTAACAGGTTGATGAGAGAGGTCGGAGACTTGAACTGCCTTATTATTGTGGGAGGGGGGTAAGCTTGAAAAATGAAGCTTGTACCCCTCCTTTATGATGGAGAGTGTCCAATGCTCTGCTGTTATCTGCCCCCATCTGGGGGCAAAGTGACATAACCTTCCTGAAATGGTGGAAGGCTCGGGTCCCACGAGAGCCAGGAAGGCTAAGTTCTCTAGCTGAAAGTCAAAGGCCTTGTGGAGGCTGAGACTGCTGGGACGACCGAGGCTTAGCAGCCTTTGCTTTCTTCTGTTTGGGTGGTTGCTGACCTTTTCTGACAAGCTGACCTGCAGAACGTCCCTGCTGAGCATAAGCAGGATAATATCTTTTCTTTTTAGAAAAAAATGGTTTCTTGAAAGATTTCTTTCTAGCAGGATCAGCTGTGGACTTGGATAATCTATCCAAGGTGGAGTTGTCAGCATCCAACTCATTGGCCTTTTTTTGCCAGTCTCTACCAAACAGGTTCTCACCAGTACAAGGGATATTACCCAATTTGTCTTGTACCCAGAGCTCCAGATCAGATGCCTGGAGCCAAGCAATTCTACGTGCACTTATGGCAATGGCAGAGGTTCTGCTTATGCACTCAAAGCAGTCAAAAGCTGCACGGTTGACAAATTTAGAAACATCTTGGGCATGTTTGACCAATGTGAGAAAATCCTGTCTTCTATCCTCAGGAAGAATAGGACTCAAAGCCTCTAAATCACCTGTGACCTCCTTCAGGAACACTCCCATGTATAGACTATAGGAACTGATCCTGGCAGAAAGCATGGAAGCTTGGAAGACACGACGTCCAAAAGCATCCAGGGTTCTGCACTCACGTCCTGGAGGATTAGAGGCATGCCTCTTTGCACTCTTGATCATTCTCATAGCTGATTCCACTACAATAGAGTGGTGAGGAAGCTGAGTTTTTTTGGAAACCAGGACAAGGGGGGACTCGATACAGAGTATCTAGTCTGCGAGAATGAGGAGAGGTGGTAAGAGGTGTCTCCCACATTCTTAACATGAGATCATGCAAAATCTCATGAATGGGCAAGGTAGCTGCCTCCTTAGGAGTTTTGGGATATTGTAAAATTTCCAACTCCTTAGCTCTGGGCTCTGTTTCAGGGGCCACAGTAATGGACAGACCCCGAGCCACCTCCCTGATAAAATCCTGGAAGGAAATATCCTCTGGAGGAGACATCCTGCATTTAGGGGAAGAGGGCTCCTCTGGGAGAAGCATTCCTGCATCGACAGAACTGTCAGAATCCTCAGATTCTTCTGAGGACTCGAAGTACCGTCTGTCTGGATGCTCTTGAAGAGCCCGATACCTGTACCGAGCGAAGTCGGTACCGGGGTATCTGTACCGGAAGGCATCGGATGACTGGGTACCGGCAATGCAGACACCGATACTGATGTCGATGCCATCGGTACCGGTACCGGCGTCAGTGCTGGTACCGGACGGATTGTCTGTCGCAGTTCTGAGGGCGTCAATGCCGCAAGGAGAGCCGCCAGACTGCGCTCAATAGCCAGGACTCTCTGGTCTATCGACGCTGCCGATGCCTGGATGTCGGTACCAGAGAAGACCGCCGGTACCCCAGAGCATGGCACAAGTAGTTCTGCCGAGGTCGAGGCCTCGAGAACATCCTGGAGCCCCGATAATGCTTTGGAAGCCGAAGCCTCCCGCTGGGGCAATTTTGCCAGTGCAGAATCCTCAAGGGCAACGCCAGAGGCATCTCGATGCTTAGAAGGAGATCTACCCTTTGAGGACCGGCTAGACTTATGTTTAGTAACCTGAGATCCACGGGAGGAAGACGAAGCCCTGGAAGACGTCGATGCCACCGAAGCTGCATCAGAGGGAAACAGGGTACTGAGCTTGGCAGCTCGGTTCTGTCGACCTCTCTTGGACATCATGGCACAAGCCATACATTCCGAGATGGAATGGTCAGGACCTAAACATTTCAGACACCACTCATGGGTGTCGGTGACGGAGATGGTACCGCCACACTTGGTGCACTTTTTAAACCCAGAGGAGGATTTTTCCATCGTGGAAAAAATCCTGGGCCTAAGGCCCAAAATGGCGCGTGCACCTGGAAAAAACTGGGAAAAGTACTAAAAAAATTTTTTTTTTTTTTTTTAAGAAAAGAAAGAAGGAAAAAAACCCGGTGGTACCGCTAAAGCGTCAAGGAAGGCAGACGCGACCACAAAAAGAAGAACAATTTTCTGCGGTGACAGGAACATGACCTGCTGGCTCCGCAGAAAACTTAGAACCGGAGAGAGGCAGTTGGGAAAGGCGGGAAGGCAGCACACAGGCGCTGTGGGATGCTCCCAAAAGCTTTCTAATTGGATGCTGGGGAGCGTTCCCGCGCAGGCTCCGTCGGTACCGACGATACCCATATGTGATAACTACATTCCTGCTTGTTCCTGGAGATGGCCTAAATCTCTAAATGCAGCCAAGTCCCCACCTGACCGAAACGACCTTCAGCAAGAAGGAAAAAAACGAACGATGGATTACGCTTTCCTTTGTGATCAACAAATAAGGCTTCCTGCACGAGAGAGCTTGCAGCTCCGAGATGCGACACGCCGAGCAAATAGCCACCAGAAACACTACCTTGAGGGTCAAATCCTTCAAGGACGCTCTTGATAAAAGCTCAAATGGGGCTCCCACGAGCGCAGAGAGGATGAAGTTAAAGTTCCAGAATGGAACCAGGGAATGGCAAGGCAGTCTTAAATACTTGACCCCCCCCCCCCCAAAGAAAAACTACATCCCAGTGAGAGTTAAGGAACACACCCTGTACCCAGCCCTGGAAACAAACAGGACTGCCACCTGCATCTTCAAGGAGTTCAACACCAGACCCTTTTTGAGGTCATCCTGCATTAACGCCAAAATATCCAGGAGAGCGACCCGTAGGGGCTGCACTTCTCTCTTGGCACCAAGCCTCAAAAACACGCCAGACCCGCACATAGGCCAGGGAAGTAAAACACTTTTGCGCCTACAGCAAGGTCTCAACCACTTTTATGCCTCAAGCTCACCCTTTCAAGAGCCAAGCTATAAGCCAGAACCGATGCATGTCCAGCATCCAGACAGGGCCTTGCATTAGAAGGCCCATCTCCCGAGGAAGGGGGAGGGGCTCTGCCACTTGGAGATGCATACCACAGCCAACAGGGCCAATCTGGGGCCACCAACATCATGTAAACCACGTGGGCCTCAACCTTCTGCAGGACGCACCCGATCAGTAGCCTTTGAAGGGAACAAGTAGAGAAGCCCACCTTTGTGCAAGGGCTAGACCAGTGCATCGAGTCCCTCCACCATGTGCTCTCTGCACCTGCTGAAGAACCTAGGGGCCTTGGCATTTGCCAATGTTGCCATCAAGTCCATTATGGGAACATCTCAGCGCTCCATTATCAGCTGGAATGCTGTTTCGGACAGGGGCCACTTTCCCAGGTCCAAGAGATGACGGCTCAGGCAACCTGCCTGGACACTGTCTGTCCCAGCCATACGTGCTGCTGACAGAGAAAGCTCATGGGTTTCCGTCCACTGCAGGAGCAGAATCACTTCTGCTGCCACCAGCGAGCTCCAAGTGCCCCACTACCAGTTGATGTAAGCTACAGTTGTGGCACTGTTGGTCAGTACTGTCATGGCCTGCCTCCGAACTATGAGAAGGAAAATCTGCAGAGCCATATGAACTGCCCTGGTCTCCAGGAGATTGATAGGCCAGAGGTTCTCCTCCAGAGATCACTGTCCCTGGGCCATGTGATCTTGGCAATGAGCCCCCCAATCAAAAAGACAGGCATCAGTCATTAACGCCACCACAATCTTTTTATCTCTAATGCCCTACACCTTCTTGCCTTCACCGAGACCTGGCTTCCCCCAGATGATACCGCTTCCATTGCCTCTCTCTGCTATGGGGGCTACCAGTTCTCCCATACACCTCGATCTACTGGTCACGGTGGTGGCGTTGGCCTCCTTCTTGCTCGCTCCTGCCAATTCCAACCCCTCCTGCCACCCCAATCACACTCCCCCCTCTCCTTCAAAGTCCACGCCATTCACCTCCTCACACCACTTCCTCTCTGAGTAGCTGTTATTTATCACCCACCCGACAAATCCAAATCAACCTTCCTCACTGACTTTGACTCCTGGCTTTCTGCCATTATGGATCCCTCCTCCCCTATTCTTATTCTTGGTGATTTCAACATTTACCTCGACAACTCCTCCGACCCCCATGCCTCTAAGTTCCTCGCTCTTACCTCCTTGTTCGACCTCCAACTTTGCCCCACTGCTCCCACACACCTACACGGCCATTGCCATGACCTAATACTCTTCTCCAATTCTTCTCCCTCAAACATCCGCAAATCAGTTCTTCCCTCATCTGAGCATCACCTCTTAACATTTACTCTTCAGCTTCCGCCATCCCAACCTCGCCGTCTCCTCTGACCTATTTAGAAACCCTAATAATATTGATCCCCTGACTCTCTCCTCCACCATTTCTCCATATCTTTCCTCCATTTTATCATCCGAGTCCGTCGACGAGGCACTATCCTCATACAATGTTACACTATTCTCAGCCCTTGACACTCTTGGCCCCCCCCCCCCCACCCCACGTTGTGTAAAACGATCTACTCCCCAACCCTGGCTTTCACCCACAATCCATTACCTACGCAACTGCGCCCGTTCTGCCGAATAAGCTTGGTCCAAATCCCGCTCCCCGGAAGACCTTTTACGTTTCAAATTCATGCTTGGCTCCTTCCAGTCAGCCTTGGCACTTGCCAAACAAGATTACTACATCCATCTGACCAACTCCCTTGCCTCCGATCCTCACCGTCTCTTTAACACCCTCAATTCCCTCCTCAAGGTCCCCCCCGCCCCCAATCCCGCCCTCCCTTTCTGCCCAAACTCTTGCTGACTACTTTCACGATAAAATCCGCAAAATTACCCTCCAATTCCCAACCCCCATCTACCTCCCCTCCTCCCCAACTCTCCTCACACATCCTTGCTCCCCCCACCACCCTCTCCTCCTTCCTTCCGATCTCTGAAGAACCCATCCATGCTCCCCCTACCAACCTCTCCTCCTTCCCTCCGATCTCTGAAGAAACCGCACTCCTCCTTTCCTCCTCCAAATCCACCACCTGTTCATCAGACCCTATCCCCACCCATCTCCTACGTTCCTTCTCCCCCACCATTGCCCCCTCCATCACTCATATCTTTAACCTTTCTCTCTCCACTGCAACTGTCCCAGTTGACTTCAAACATGCTGTTCTCACACCCCTCTTCAAGAAACCCTCACGTGATCCCTCAAGCCCTTACAACTATCGACCCATCTCCCTCCTTCCCTTCATATCCAAACTATTAGAACGAGCAGTCCATCGCTGCTGTCTTGACTTCCTCACCTCCCAGGCCCTCCTGGACCCACTACAATCAGGCTTCCGTCCCCTACACTCCACTGAAAAGGCACTCACAAAAGTCACCAATGACCTGTTCCTGGCTAAATCTAAGGGCCTCTATTCTATCCTCATCCTTCTTGAACTTTCTGCTGCCTTTGGCATCATTGACCACAACCTTCTCCTCACCACCCTCTCCTCGCTTGGCTTCAAGGACTCCGTGCTATCCTGGTTCTCCTCCTACCTCACCCATCGCTCATTCAGTGTATGCTCTGACGGCTCCTCCTCCTCCTCTACCCTGCTCCAGGTAGGTGTACCTCAGGGATCTGTCTTGGGGCCCCCTCCTTTTCTCTCTCTATACCCAAGGCCTTGGAGTGCTTATCTCCTCCCATGGCTTTCAGTACCATCTCTATGCCGACGACTCCCAAATTTACCTCTCTACACCTAATAATCTCTCTGGCAACCCAGTCCAAGATCTCTGCCTGTCTTTCGGATATTGCTGCCTGGATGTCTCATCGCCAATTGAAACTGAACATGGCCAAGACAGAACTCCTTGTCTTCCAACCCATCTCCTCCCCCCCACTTCCCCCTCTCTCAGTCCAGGTGGATGGATTTACTATCTTTCCTGTTCCCTCGGCCCGCAATCTAGGGGTTATCTTTGACACCTCTCTCCTTCTCCGCTCATATCCAGCTTGTAGCTAAAACCTGCCGCTTCTTTCTCTACATCATCAGCAAAATCCGCCCCTTCCTCTCTGAACACACTACCAAAATGCTTGTCCACTCCTTAATCTCCTCTCGCCTTGA
Organism: Ichthyophis bannanicus; assembly: GCA_033557465.1. Lineage (NCBI taxonomy): Eukaryota > Metazoa > Chordata > Amphibia > Gymnophiona > Ichthyophiidae > Ichthyophis > Ichthyophis bannanicus. Next base: position 708,307,565 of record CM066033.1, read on the forward strand.
CTACTGCAACCTACTCCTTGCTGGTCTCCCCATGAGCCACCTCCTTCCCCTGCAATCTATACAAAATCATGCTGCTCGACTAATCTTCTGCCAGCCTCGCCATGCCCACATTACCTCCCTTCTCAAGTCACTTCACTGGTTCCCTGTCCTAGTCCGCATCCAATTCAAGCTTCTCCTGCTGACCTATAAATGCATTCACTCCATGGCCCCTCAATACCTCTTATCTCTTATCTCTCCCTACATCCCTGCTTGAAATCTGCGCTCTGCTAACAAATTAAATTCTATCAATGCCTTTCACCCACACCGCAAACTCCCAACTTCGCTCCTTTCACCTTGCTGCACCATATGCCTGGAACAGCCTACCTGCGTCTGTGCGCCAGGCATCTTTCCCTGGCCCTTTTCAAATCCAGGTTGAAGACCCACCTCTTCACCATTGCATTCAGATCCTGACTTCCATCCTCATCTTCCCTAAGCCCCGTCAATGTCTACGACCAAACTGTACCACACCGTGCCTTCCGTAGAACTGACTAATGCTCTGTACTGTTCTAATTAGATTGTAAGCTCCGATGAGCATGACTCTGATGGGCAGGGACTGTCTCTTATATGTTGGCTACCTGTTGTAGGTTAGCTGTGCAGCGCTGCGTGCGTAGCGCTTTACAAGTGCTAAGTAATAGCAGTACCACCCAGTCCGGAGTATTGAGGGGCATCCAGCCGCAAGATAGGTCGAGTCAAGCCACCAGTCCAAACACTCCCAGACTCGCCTGGGAAGAGCAAGGCAAACCTCCATTGATTGCAGTTGTGGGGACCATCGCACAAAGAGCGCCACCTGGAGGGGTCACAAGTGTAGTCAAGCCCAGGGCACTCACTCTTGGGAGGCCATCAAGCTGAGTACTTGCAGGCAGTCCCAAGCCTTTGGGTGGGAAATCGCCTGCAAACTCTGTACCTGCCCCTGCAGCTTCACAGTCCCGCCATCCGGCAGAAATACCATCCCTCTCTGTGTGCCAAAGCAGGCACCCAGGGATTGTGCAGGAGACAGCTGACTCTTGGTGAAATTCATAACCCGGGCTCCTGCAGCCAGCAAACCACACAGGCCGTCACCTGCCAACTCTCCTGCAAGGATTTCACTCTAATAAACCATGTGTCTAGATACAGATGCACCAAAGCGCCCTGCTTCTGCAGGGCCGCTACCACCATCACCACCTTGGTGAAAACTCAAGGGGCAGAGGCCAGCCCGAAGTGGAGGGCCTGAAACTGAAAATGTTCCTGTGGAACCACAAAATGCAAAAAGCGCTGATGGCAAATGAATGGGAATATGCAGATACGTCTTGGGAAAATCCAGGGATCTCAAGAACTCCCCTTGCCAGACAGCCACAGCCACAGCCACAATGACAGACCACCAGGTCTCCATGCAAAAACATGGAACTCAAAAGGCCCTGTTTCTGAATACCCTTGAGGAGCAGATACTCCGGTCTGCTCTGCTGGGTCCAGCAGCGGATCATCTGCAATCCGCAAAGCTGCCAAGCTCTTGAGAATGAGGGAGGGGAGCTCATCCCTATGAAATATATGAATGGCTGAGGAATCCTCCCCTGCAGGGAGCTCCTCCCTCTTCTAACTCCTCAGGGTCCAGATCCTCCAAATAATAAGACGGGCCCTCTAAGGCTCCAAAGGACCCCATCGAGGCCCCATCTTCAAAGTCTGTGTAAGCTCTCCCAGCGCGAGTGTTTTCCTGCCACCAGGACTGACAGTCCCCCCTACAAGCAGGCCCCCCCCCCAATCAGGGGACCCCTCCTCAAGGCCTTGCTGCATTAAAAAGGCCTGATCAAGCAATAACACAAACTCCAGGAAAAGGGGGACTTGCCCCCGCAATTCAGACCCCCTGCAACCACCCCAGGGAGTTCTGGGGCCACCAACTGCAGAAAAGGAGATCCTCTGCACTCCGAGAAAGTAGTAGTAGAAAAGATGGCGGCTGTTACCACCAAAAGCACGGGTGTCCCACCTTCCCTGAAGGGCGCTTGCAGCCAGAACACTCCCTCTCGCAGCTGCCGAATAAGCTCTCTACAGCAACTGTGTGCTCTCCTTAACACAAATTCAGCAGAGCCCTACCACGGAGAGCAAGCTCCTACGGCTGCTGCATGCTGCACAATAGAGGGAGCACCCCACCTGCAGCAACTATAGGTACAGAAAAGAGCAGGTCACACCACACTGTAGGATGTAGCAGAGAGCTTTATTAGTATCCTTGAGGTCACCCTACACATGTTTTGACCCAAAGCCTTTCTCAGGGGACACAAACCTCTCTAACACAAAATATCACATAAAAACATTAAAATATATTAAATATACATACATAATTCCAAATTCAATGAAAATAGAAATAAAACTAACAACCAATACCAATAAAATTAAAATAAAATAAAAACTATTAAAACGATATAATGGCCCCAAAATAACCAAGAGTATTAAAAATCATTAAGGGACCCCTCATAAAAATGATTAACATTATAAATTATAAAATGTGAAATGTAAATTATGAGGCAATGATAAAAATATGAGACAATGATAAACAAATTAAAAGAAGGGGTAACAAAAAGCAGAACTAGATATTAAAATATAAATACAGGAGATTAAAGGCCATGAATGGAGGACATCTCACAGTTCCAGTTGTGACATACAGAAACTCACCTATACAAAGAATACTGCACAAGTATACTCTTAACTGCAAACACAATATTCAACCTACTAATGGAATGAATGCATGCAGGGTTAAACATAAAGGCTATTTAAGTTTAGTCTATAAATAAGAAATAACCCTGGAGCACCGTATGTAATTATACAAGGAGACGAGTTATACATTTCAGCCTACTAAGTGTTCAAAACTGGATGTTGGAGAACCATAAATGATGAAAAGAAATGTATTTGTGGAACTTCTTGAAACGTTGTCCAAATAGTAAACATTTGCATGGGGGCAAGCAAGCATCATCAGAATCCAAAAATTATGAGCCACCTCATGTACAATGATCTTAAAAAAGAAAGAGGCATGTGCATAGTCTCTTGAGAGGATGCAGTGTATGTCTACATTTTGTTAAATTTACCGAAATCAAATGTAAGACTATATTATAAATACTGGCATGGGTGTAAATCATTACATTTCACTGTAAATATATGTGTTTGAAACGAGCTAGATCTTGAATCTCATATCCTAGGGGAACAAGCCATGCAGCACTCATTCTGATGCTCCAAAGACATTAAGATTGTACAAGGAAAAGAACACTTTATAATTGTGATGTAACGGCATACCTATCCATGTAAAATGAAACTAACTAAAACACCTAAGAGAATTTCATTGTAAACGTAAGGGGTACAAACTGAAGCAGTTGTCATGAGAGCTCTTACCTCAGCTTTAAGGATCACAGTGAAAACAAGAAGAGGGGATTTGGCACCAGGAGTTTAAGATTTAAAGGGAGGCTGTTGATATTGCTCCCTCTTCACATTGAAGCCATAGCACAGTTACTTACCTGTAACAGGTGATCTCTGGGAACAGCAGGAATTAGTCCTCACATATGGGTACGTCGGTACCGACGGAGCCCGTGCGGGAAAGCTCCCCAGCTTCTTAGAATAGAAGCTTTTGGGACCTCCCACTGCACATGCGCACTGCCTTCCCGCCTTCCTGAACAGCTCTCCTCAGTTTCGAGTTTATAGCTGAGTCAACAGAGAGAGGACAGGAAGATAGATAGATAAAAGATACAACTCCTAGGGGAGGTGGGTGGGTTGTGAGGACTAATTCCTGCTGTTCCCAGAGATCACCTGTTACAGGTAAGTAACTGTGCTATCTCCAGGAACAAGCAGGAATAAGTCCTCACATATGGGGACTCCCTAGCTTAGATGCATGGGATCCCCTGTAAAGGTTCGCCATCTTCGTATGGATCTCAGGCATCCATTCTGGGAAGGTGGGCAGGAGTTGTTTAGGAATGGAACAGGTGCTTGAGGACAGCCTGGCCAAACAAGGCATCCCGGCGGGAGTCCTTGTCCAAACAGTAATGGGCTGTGAAGGTATGAACCGAGGCCCAGGTAGCGGCTCGACAGATCTGATCTATGGAAACAGAGTGCAGATGAGCCATAGAAGTTGCCATGGCCCTCACATTGTGAGCAGTGACATGGCCTTCCAGAGAAATGTTTTTGCTCTGGTAAGCAAAAGAAATACACTGAGCAATCCAATTGGAAAGTGTACGCTTGGAGACTGGAAGTCCCAAATGGGAAGGATCAAAGGCCACAAAAAGTTGAGAAGACTTTCGATGTGGCTGAGTCCTATTAAGGTAAAAAGCGAGAGCTCTTTTACAATCCAGAGTATGAAGGTTCCTCTCTGCATTGGATGCATGAGGAGCTGGAAAAAAGACAGGTAGATATACCTCTTGATTAAGATGAAAAGGCGAGACCACTTTAGGCATAAAGTGGGGATTCGTCCTAAGGACCACCTTATCATGATGAAATCTTGTGTAAGGTGGATTAGCCACTAAAGCCTGCAGCTCACTGATGCGGCGAGCCGAAGTGACTGCAATGAGGAAGATGACCTTCCAGGAAAGAAATTTCAAGGAGGTGGAAAACATTGGCTCAAAAGGTGGCTTCATAAGTTGACCGAGCACTAGATTCAAATCCCATGCGACCGGGGGTGGTCTGATGGGAGGTTTAGTGAGAGTCAGGCCTCTCATGAATCTTGCAACAAGAGGATGAGAGGAGATAGGTTGTCCATTTATATGTTGCAAGGATGCTGCAATAGCACTTAAATGGACTCTTACCGAATTCGTCTTGAGGCCTGCATTGGATAGATGCAGGAGATAATCAAGAAGAGAATTCAAAGGAAGTGCCAGAGGGTCAAGACCCTGCTGAGCACACCAAATGGAAAAACGTTTCCATTTGAAAGCATAGGAACGCCTGGTAGAGGGTTTCCTAGAGGCAGAAAGGATATCTTTCACTGGTTGGGAAAGATGAAAGTCTTGAAGGCTTAAGCCTTCAGTAACCAAGCACTGAGGTGAAGGGATTTGGGGTTTGGGTGCCACAAAGTCCCCTCCTCCTGAGACAGGAGGTCTGGCGCAGCTCCCAGATCCAAGTAGGATCCCTGGGAGAGCTGTAGAAGTAGAGGGAACCACACTTGGCGTGGCCAGCGTGGAGCTATGAGGATCATAGTTCCATGATCCCTCTGGAGTTTGAACAGAGTCTTGGGAATCAAAGGAATGGGTGGAAAGGCATATAGGAATGCCTGACTCCAATTCAGGAGAAAGGCGTCCGTAGCCTGAGCTCCCTGACACGGAGTTCTGGAACAGAACCGGGGAAGTTTGGCATTCCACGGACTTGCAAAGAGGTCTATGTCCGGGGTCCCCCATTCCTGAAAGATTCGGTTTATTTGGTCCAAATGTAGGGACCATTCGTGTGGCAGCAGAACTCGACTGAGCCTGTCTGCCCGAGAGTTTTGAACTCCTGGGAGATACACTGCTAGCAGGTGAATCTGATGCTCTCTGGCGAAGGCCCATAGTCTTAGAGCTTCGTTGCAAAGCGACAGAGAGCCCGTCCCTCCTTGTTTGTTTATGTAAAACATGGCCACCTGATTGTCCGTCTGAACTAGGACAGTGAGGTTGGCTAGGAGGGAGTGGAAGACCTTGAGGGCAAGGTAAATTGCTCGCAGTTCCAGAAGATTGATATGAAGGGTGGTCTCTTGTAGAGACCAAGTGCCCTGAGTGGAGAGAGTTTGCAGATGGGCTCCCCACCCTGTTTGGGAGGCATCTGTTGTGAGGGTTGCTTGGGGTAGCAATGGTTGAAATGGAGCCCCCAACAACAGATTCTTGGTGGAAGTCCACCAGTGGAGGGACCAAAACAGACGATCGGAGGTTTGTATTTGGTCTGAGAGCGCTCCTGACGCCTGAGTCCACTGAGTGGCCAGGGTCCATTGAGCTGCTCTCATATGAAGACGAGCATAGGGCACCACATGCACTGTGGAGGCCATATGACCCAGTAGGCGTAGCATTTCCCTGGCTGTCAAGTGAGTGCTGGACTGAGCTTGGGAGGCCAAACTCAGGAGGCGCTGGCCTCGAACATGTGGAAGGTAGGCCCTTGCAGTGATGGTGTCCAACTGGGCCCCTATGAATTCTAGAGATTGAGTAGGGATGAGTTGGGACTTGGGAAGGTTTACTACCAGTCCCAGATACTGCAAAAGGCTCCTTGTGTGGTCCAGGGAAATCTGGGCCTGTGACTGAGTTGGAGCTCGGATGAGCCAGTCGTCCAGATATGGGAAGACAAAGATTCCCATGCCTCTTAGAAATGCGGCTACGACTGCCATGCATTTTGTGAATACTCTTGGAGCAGAGGCTAGACCGAAGGGGAGTACTCTGTATTGGAAATGTTTTCCCTGAAACAGAAAGCGAAGATACTTTCTGTGGGATGGATGGATGAGTATATGGGTATACGCATCCTGTAGGTCTAGAGAACAAAGCCAGTCCTGACCCTGGAGGTAAGGAAGGAGAATGCCGAGAGACAGCATTTTGAATTTCTCCTTGAAGAGAAATTTGTTCAATTCTCTCAGATCTAGGATTGGTCTGAATCCCCCTGTCTTCTTTGGAATGAGAAAATAAGGGGAGTAGAAACCGGACCCTTGTTGAGGAAGAGGAACCTCTTCTATGGCCCCTTGGGCAAGAAGAGAGGAAACCTCTTGACCCAACAGGGTTAGGAGAGATGGGGGAGAATTGAATGGTCTCACCATATGATGGGGAGGAAGGCTGGAGAAATGAAGTTTGTAACCCTCTCGAATGATAGAGAGGGTCCATTGTTCTGTTGTGATTTGTTCCCATCTGGGAGCAAAGTGAACCAACCTTCCGGGTATGGTGAGAGGTTCTGGTTGTGTTAGAACCAGAAGTGGCAAGTTCCCTAGGAGCAAGTCAAAACCCCTGAGGGGTTGGAGCCTGCTGAGCTACAGTAGCTGCTGCAGGCTTAGCTCGTGCTTGTTTGGATTGCTGACGCTTAGCAGTATAGCGAGGTTGAGAAGACTGCTGGCCAGTATTTGAAGCAACTCTGGCCTTCTTATAGTAAGGCCTTTTAAAAGACTTTTTCTTAGTAGGAATTGAAGTGGACTTTGAAAGTCTTTCCAAGGTGGCATTTTCAGCATCCATCTGGGTGGCTTTGATTTGCCACTCTTCCCCAAATAAGTTCTCACCTGTACAGGGCAGATTCCGTAAGCCATCTAGAACCCAAGGTTCCAGATCAGAGGCCTGGAGCCAAGCAAGACGTCGGGCTGCAATAGCAATGCCCGAAGCCCTACTGGCTCCCTCAAAGGAATCATATGCTGCCCTATTAGAGAACTTAGAAACCTCTAAGAGTTGTTTCACTAGGGAAAGGAATCCCTGCTTTTTATCCTCAGGGATAAAGGGGGCAAAATGCCGCACCTTTTTGGCAAGTTCCTCCAGGAACATGCCCATATAGAGACTGTAGGAATTAATCCTGGCTATAAGCATACTAGCCTGGAAAATTTTCCTACCAAAAGAGTCCAAAGTCTTACATTCCCGTCCTGGAGGGGTGGAAGAGTGCCTTTTGGTACTCCTAATCTTCTTCATTGCAGACTTCACCACAATAGAGTGGTGGGGCAATTGAGTCTTTTGGAAACCAGGAGAAGGAGGGACCCTATACATGGTGTCCAACCTACGGGAATAAGGAGACAAAGTCAAAGGATTTTCCCAGAAATCCATCAGTTGTTCTTGAAGGATTTCATGGATAGGCAGGGTAACTGCCTCCTTAGGGGCCTTTGAGTATCCCAAAATATCCAGTTTTTTGGATCTGGGTTCCTTTTCAGAGGATGTGGTAATAGAAAGGGCTGTAGCCATATCTAAAACAAAGTCCTGGAAGGACAAATCCTCTGGAGGGGACATTCTCCTTTTAGGAGAAGAGGGCTCCTCAGGTAAGTTGAGTGAAAACTCAGCAGAATCATCAGAGGAGTGAAAATCCTCAGAGGAATCGGTGCTTTCCTCTAACGCACGATACGCGTACCGATCGGTATCGATATCGGGCGTATCGGGTATGGAACCGGTATGGAGCGAAAGCCCATACGGTACCGACTTGCGTTTAGAGGTGGACGGCCTCGATACCGGCATGGCGGACGATACCGGTATCGGGCCCGGAACCGCTGAAAGCGGAACCGATGGCGTTGCAGCTTTAATGAAAGCCATGACGGCCTGCTGCATGGACTGTACAGTATCGCCCATGGACGCCATAGCTGCCTGGATGTCGGTACCGGAGTGACCCGGTACCCCAGAGCAGGCTAACAGGTGATCTGTCGAGGCCGTAGCATCGATATCAACCTGAGACCCCTGAATTGGCGTTTTTGGAAGTTGGACTTCCCGCCGGGGTTGTTTGGCTGGGGCAGGGTCCTCAAGTTCTAAGCTAAGAGCCTCTCGATGCTTTGAAGGAGATTTGCTCTTTGAGGACTTGCCCACAGAAGGTTTGGTTACCTGAGATCCATCCGGAGAAGAAGACCTGGATGACTGTGATGCTGTATTCTCTGAAGCAAACAGCACATGGAATTTGTTGGCCCGGTTCTGCAGCCCACGTTTAGACATGTGGGAGCAAGATGGGCAGTCCGGTATGGAATGGTCAGGCCCCAAACATTTCAGACACCATTCATGGGTGTCTGTGACTGAAATAACAGCATTACATTTGGTACACTTCTTAAATCCAGGGGCTGGCTTCTCCATGAGGAGAAATTGAGTAGGCCGAGAGGCCTCTCTGAAGTGACCAAAAAGCTAAAAAATAAGAAAAAAGAATTATAATTTTTTAAAGAAAGAAAGAAAAGACCGGCGATACCGGTATCGGTATGGGGAAGGCAGGTACGCGGTCTAAAGAAACAAATAAAATAACAATTTCTTCAGCGGTGACAGGAACACGACCTGCTGGCTCCGCGGAAAAAGAGAAACTGAGGAGAGCTGTTCAGGAAGGCGGGAAGGCAGTGCGCATGTGCAGTGGGAGGTCCCAAAAGCTTCTATTCTAAGAAGCTGGGGAGCTTTCCCGCACGGGCTCCGTCGGTACCGACGTACCCATATGTGAGGACTTATTCCTGCTTGTTCCTGGAGATAATAGTATTACAAGAGGTCATCAATTGTATAAATGGAGGCGTCTTATACTGGGCAGAGGAGCTCTATTGTGGTAAAATTTAGTATGTCGCTCTAAGAACACAACTATTCTCCAGTAGCTACAACAGCACAAGACAGGGCTGAAAAAATATATACAGTCTATAATCCAAATCAGTCAGAATAAATGTTAGCAAGGATTATCTATTGGGTTTTTTGTAAAACAAGGCCGGAAGGGAAGGGAGGGAAAGGGAGGAGGAGGGTGGGGAGGCGTGGTTACTGACCTGTAACAGGTGTTCTCCAGGGACAGCAGGAATTAGTCCTCATATATGGGTGAAGTTGGCGCTGACAGAACCCACACAGATCCACTCCCCAGCTTTCACAGAAAGCCTTTGGGAGTTACACCGTGCATGTGTGGTCACCGATCTGCCCAAGGGTGCAATCTTATCTCGGTATGATGATATAGCTTAATCAAACGATGGAAAAACAACTCCAAGGGGAGGAGGGGGGGTTGTGAAGACTGATTCCTGCTGTCCCCAGGGAACACCTATTACAGAGAACTACACTTCCTCCGGGAACAAGCAGGAAGCTAGTCTTCACATTTGGAACTCCCAAGCTACAGGCTACCAAAAAATCCTGTAGAAGCTATGGATGACCCAAAAGGACCGTAAAGAACAGCAGGGAGCACTGGTTGGCTGAAATCCGGCATTTATTTATTTATTTACTTTCTCTTATATACCGCGCTATTCTGCATCAGTGCGGTTTACATTGAACAAACTGAAATTACATTGAACAGGGCAATATAACTTGGAGATAACTATTTTACAGGGAACATGGGCTATGGAGGGTTAAGTGGCTTGCCCAAGACCACAAGGAGCACCTGTGGGATTAGAAACCCCAGTCCTTCCAGCCCAAGGTTGCTGTCCTCTAGTGGGATTTGAACCCCTGACCTTCCGGCCTGAAGTACCTTGCCGCAACCACTAGGCCACTCCTCCACTCAACATTGCATTGCAGCAGCAACATCGAAAATGCAATCACCTCTAGGGTAGATTGAGAACAAAGGGCTGGAGGGAAGGAGTTGTACTATCCCCCAAAGAGGTGACGAAGTACTGCCTGGCCGAAGGTCGCTATCATGCAGTCAGCTCTCTTCCAAGCAGTAGTGCACAGAGGACCAGGTGGCGGCCCGGCAGATGTCCAGCAAGGGCACAGAGTGCAGATTTGCCACAGAGGCTACCATGGTGCGCACAGTGTGTGCTGTGACATGATATTCCAGAGAAAGCCCAGCCTGCTGGCAAGCGAAGGAGATGCAGTTGGTCACCCATCGTGAGAAGGTGCACTTGGAGACTGCAACCCCAAGACGACTAGGTTCAAAGGAGACAAAGAGCTGCGCTGAGCGGCAGTGGGCTTGCGTCCTCTGGATGTAAAAGGATAAGGCCCTCTTGCAGTGAAGAATATGCATGGAGGCCTCCACCCTGTAGGAGGTAGGCCTGGGAAAGAAGGTGAGGAACAACACCTCCTGATTCAAGTGGAAGGCAAAGACCACCTTTGGCAGGAACTTGGGGTGAGTCCAAAGGACGAATCTGTTCCTGTGAAATCTAGTGTAGGCGTATGGTTCACCAGCGCCTGCAGTTCGCTCAAGTGCCTGGAAAAGGTGAGCGCCATTAGGAAAATGACCTTTCAAGATAAGTACTTGAGATGGCATGTAGCCAAGGGCTCAAAGAGGGGAGCCATGAGCTTCCCCAACACCACATTAAGGTCCCATGCCAGACGGATTGGGGGACAGGACAGGAGGAGTCCTCTCATGAAACAGCCCACCAGAGGGTGCACAGAGACGGCTTAGACATCCACCAGATGCTGATGAGCCGAAATGGCACAGAGGTGCACTCTCACTGTGTTGGACTTGAGGCCAGTCCTGGAAAGATGAAAGAGGAATCGCAAGATGTCTTGCATCGTGCAGAAGAAAGGGTTAAGATCCCGTCCATGCACCACAGTGAGAACCTGCATCATTCAGATGCATAACGCCGATGCATGGAATTCCTACACAAGGCCAGCAGGACATCTTCCACTCCCTCAAGAGATGGTGGTACGCTATGGCTAACCTCTCAGCATCCAGGCCATCAGGATGAGGGAAAGGAGGTTGGGATGAAGAAGCACCCCATTCTCCTCTGACAGCAGGTCTGGGGAGCTCCACAGTGGCAGCAAGTCCTTCCAGGACAGCTGCAGAAGCAGGGGGGGGGAACCACAGTTGCCTGGGCCACTTGGGAGCAATGAATAAGACTGAGGCCGCCTCCATCTATATCTTGAGGAGCACCCTGGGGACCAGGGATGTAGGCGGGAACATGTACAGGAAGCCCCAGGACCAGGGGAAGAGAAAGGCATCTGCCACTCCCATCCCCGGGCCAGCCTCTGGGACAAGAAGCGCGGCAGTTGCGCATTCTCCAGACTGGCAAAGAGGGCTATCTCTGGGGTCCCCCAGCAGTGAAAGACCTCCCCCAGTACCGCTGGGTTCAGCTGCCACTGGTTGTCCAGTACGATGTCCTGGCCTGGCAGGTAAACTGTCCTGAGGGAAATGTTCTCTGCTGCAAAGTTCCAGAGGTGAACAGCCTCCCAGCAGAGGTGGTACAAGCCCGTGCTTGCCCTGCTTGTTGAGCTAATAACGCCACCTGATTCTCCATCTGGACTTGAACCACCTGTGCCCATCAGATGGTCCTGGAACATTCACAAGGTATGATATACCACCCCGAGGTCCAGCAAGGCACTCTCCCTTGGAGAACATGGGCCCTTTGACTGCAGGTGATCGCAATGGGCAGCCCAGCCCAACTTGGATGCATCCGTCATGAGGATGTGCTGCATTGAGAGAGCCCAAAAAAGCAGGCCAGCTCAGAGAGTATAACTTTGAATAAAAGGAAATACAGGGTCAGTATTCTTTGAACAATAATTTCTAGAGACCTTTACAAAGAGGCCTTCTAGAAAGAGGGCAAGAGACCTGTGAAATTGTTTTAAATAGGTGTTAAAGCCAAGTGACAGAACAAAAGGCCATTTTGAAAGACTCCCTCTATCCAAGCAAGGGCTGTGTGAATCACCCAGGAAATTGGTCACAGATTACCTCAGAAGCACAGGACAAAGTTCTGTGTAGCAGACAGCTTTTAATACGTCTTCTTTCCCTCCCTCCCTGACACCCAACCACCCCTCAGATAATTGTAGCTTTATAGGTGCTGAAACCTCTTAAAGGAAAGGAGGTGCCATAATCACTCTCAGTTGCAGCTGTTTATCCTCATCGGGCATACATTAAGGACCTAAGATTAATTAAGCTTCAGGTGAACAAAGTACACTAAACGTATTAGATATAGTTTTATTAGTATGAGTAAACCCCAGCAATCCTTAGTAAGTAAAGAACTTAAATACCTAAACACAACCTTAAAACTAAGATACAGACAGCAGTCCAGCAGCGAGATGGGGGCTTTTCTAGTCTTTTGCATTGAGTGTCATAGTATGATTTTCTCCCAGTTGGTGAGAGGTCTTGCGTCTGCACTAGGTGCAAGGAGCTCTTTGCTCTCAGGGAACGAGTCAGATCTCTGAAGGTTAGAACAACAGACTTGGAGGACATAAGGAAGAGAGAGAGGTACATAGACGAGACCTACACGGATAGAGTACTGAAGTCCCACCTCCAATCCGGCAGCATCCCACTTGCCATTGTGGAGAGAGATCACGTGATAGGAGAGCATCACCCTGGTGTGGCAGGAAGTGATCCTGTAGCTAGGACCTGTCCTCCAGGTGATGTAAAACCCTCTCACACCAAGTAAGTTTCTCCAGGGCCATGGGCCCACGAGGAAAGGATTAGGACAGCCATTATAGTTGGTGATTCGATCATTAGGCATGTAGATAGCTGGGTGGCTGGTGGACATGAGGATTGCCTGGTGCGAGGTTAGCGGACCTCATGCACCATCTAAGGTCTTAGATAGTGCTGGGGAAGAGTCTGCTGTCTTGGTACATGTCGGTACCAATGACATAGGAAAGTGTGGTAGGGAGGTTCTGGAGGCTAAATTTAGGCTTTTAGATAGGAAGTTGAAATCCAGAACTTACAGGGTAGCTTTCTTTGAAATGCTTCCCGTTCCACACGCAGGACGCAAAAAGCAGGCAGAGCTCCGAAGTCTCAATCTGTGGATGAGACAATGGTGCAAGGATGATGGTTTTGGATTAGTTAGGAACTGGGGAACATTCTGGAGAAAGGAGGGGCTCCACCTTAACTGGGATGGAACCAGGCTCCTGGCATTAATCTTTAAAAAGGAGATAGAGCAGCTTTTAAACTAGATAATAGAGGAAAGCAGACAGTCGCCCAAGAGCACATGGTTCGGAACAATGTATCCTTGAAGGATACTAGCAAAAAACTGAAGTTACAGCATATCAGCAGAGAGATTCCAATAAAGACAAAAGTAGCCCAAACGCCCTTGAATACGGAGCAGACAGAGCAGAGTAGTTACTCACCTGTAACAGGTGTTCTCCAGGAGCAGCAGGAATCAGTCCTCACATATGAGTCTCACATATGGGTGACATCGACGCCGATGGAGCCCCTGCGGAGCATTTCCCCAGCTTTCTATGAAAGCCTTTGGGAATACTGCACGCATGCGCGGTCCCCTTCCCGCCTAAAGGTGCCATCTTGCTCAGTCAAATGACATAGCTAAAAAACAGCACACAAAAAGTAAAACAAACTATGCACAACTGCAACTCCCAGGGAAGGAGGGAGAGTTGTGAGGACTGATTCCTGCTGCTCCTGGAGAACACCTGTTACAGGTGAGTAACTACTCTTTCTCCAGGACCAAGCAGGAAGTCAGTCCTCACATATGGGTGACTCCCTAGCTCTGGGCTACCAGGAACCCAGGCTGAACAAGAGAACTCCCTCTAGTCCCAGCATCAAAGAAAGGCTTTTCACTGAAAGAACCTCCACCGGTAGCCCAACGGAGGGCTGGAGGGCAGGAGTTGGCTAAACCTCAAAGATATTCCGGAGTACTGCCTGGCCAAAAGCAATGTCCCTACGGGACTCCCTCTCCAGGCAGTAATGGGCCGCAAGTCTGGCTTGAGGACCAAGTTGCAGCCCTGCAGATGTCTGCCAATGGTACAGAGCGGAGATGAGCTACTGAGGCAGCCATTGCCTTGACACGAAGGGCCGTGACCCGACCCTGCAAAGGAAGGTCAGCCGCCCTGTAAGCCCAGGAGATACAGTCAGCTACCCAGATGGACAAGGTACGCTTGGACACAGCTAACCCCAAATTATTAGGGTCAAAAGATATGAAGAGCTGAGTAGCCCTTCTATGTCCCTGCGTATGGTCAAGGTAGAAGGATAAGGCCCTCCTACAGTCCAGGGTATGCAGGACTGCTTCAGCCTGGCTTGCATGAGGCCCAGGGAAGAATGTCGGAAGAACCACCTCCTGGTTGAGGTGGAAAGAGGAGACTACTTTAGGAAGGAACTTAGGATGAGTCCTAAGGACTACCCTGTTCCTATAGAAGCGAGTGTAGGGCCTGTCACAGACCAAGGCCTGTAGCTCACTCACTCGCCTGGCCGAGGTTAAGGCTACTAGGAAGAGGGTCTTCCAGGAAAGGAAGCGGAGAGGACAAGTAGCCATCGGCTCAAAGGGTGGGCGAGTCAGTTGCTGCAAGACCACATTCAACTCCCACTCTGGTGCCGGAGGACGGATAGGAGGCTTGAGCAAGAGCAAACCTCTGAGGAACCGGGACACCAAAGGGTGACCGGCAAAGAGTGTCCGTCCACCAGTGAGCGGTGAGCTGCCATAGCTGAGAGGTGGACCCGAACAGAATTGGACTTGAGGCCCTGATTGGATAAGTGCAGTAGGTACTGAAGTACTACTGGCACAGAGCAGGAGAAAGGACCTGCTGTGCGCTGCTGACACCACAAAGAGAACCTTCTCCATTTCAGGGCATAGGTTTTCCTGGTGGACTGCTTTCTAGAGGCCAAGACCACGTCCTCCACCTCCTGAGGCAGGCCCCAGGGAGCCAAGACTACCCTTGCAGCCTCCAGGCCATCAAATTGAGAGATTTGAGGTTGGGGTGCAAAAGGGAACCCTGATCCTCAGAGAGAAGATCGGGTTGCACCTCCAGATGTAGAGGGGCGTCCACTGCCAGTTGAAGCAGAAGCGGAAACCAAGGCTGCCTCGGCCACCTGAGGGCTACCAGGAGAACAGAGGCCTTGTCCCTGAGAATCTTGAACAAGGTTCGGGCCACCAGAGGCGTGGGAGGGAACGCATACAGGAGGCCCTGGGGCCAGGAAATCAGGAAGGCATCCGCCGCCAACCTCATGGGATGCGGTTGCCTGGAACAGAACCTGGGCAGTTGCCGGTTCAGGGGACTGGCAAAGAGATACACTGATGGAAGTCCCCATTTCAGGAAATTTTCTGAACCACTAGTGGGTGTAGTTGCCACTCGTGGGGCTGCAGAACTCTGCTTAATCTGTCTGCCAGGAAGTTCTCCTGGCCAGGGAGATAAACAGCCTTGAGAAACATGTTGTGCTTGAGTGCAAACACACAAAGGGCCTGTGCCTCCTGACACAGGAGCCTGGACCCAGTTCCGCCCTGTTTGTTTACATAGAACATGGCAACCTGGTTGTCGGTCTGCACTAAGACAGACTGGTGAGCCAGGGTTCGAGAGAAGGCCTTGAGGGCTAAGCGAATAGCCCTGAGTTCCAGTAGGTTGATCTGTTGCGTGGCCTCCCATGGAGACCACAGGCCCTGGGTGCACTTGTCCATACAATGTGCCCCCCAGCCCTGTAAGGAAGCATCGGTGGTTAACACCACTGTGAACACAGGTACCTGAAAAGGCATCCCCTGTAGTAAGTTGGGGGGGTGCAGCCACCACCGTAGGGAGTTCAGGAATGGTTTGGACACCCGTACTCTGTCTCTGAGGCTTCCAGTGGCTTGTGGCCACTGAGTTCTGAGGCACCACTGGGCAGGCCTCATGTGGAGTCGGGCATTTGGAGTCACATGCACTGTCGATGCCATGTGGCCCAGGAGCCTCAGACAGAGTCTGGCGGAAACCAGTGGCATGCTGAGAAACTGGTTTGCCAAGCCAATCGGGCGTTGCGCTCTGTCCTCTGGCAAATAAGCCTTTGCTTGCAGAGAGTCTAACCTTGCTCCTATGAACTCTAGGTTCTGGGAGGGGAGCAAAGTGGACTTTGCGAAGTTTATGACAAACCCTAGGTGTTGAAGTAGAGAGATAGTCCGGAGGGTGGCCTGTCTGGCCTCCTGACACGTCTGACCCCTGATGAGCCAGTCATCCAGGTAGGGGAAGACAAAGATACCTTGATTCCTCAAGTACAAGTACATTCAAGGTAGGGGAAGACAAAGATACCTTGATTCCTCAAGTACAACTACATTCCAACCACGTCAACGTTCCTGTCTCAACAGCACATTACTCTACTTCACCAGATTAACAGTACTCTTTTCAGACACTATGACACTGTTATGTAAATAGTTGTTCTGTAAATAGTTGCTCCTGTTATCCAAGTTGATTTTCCTGTTAACTGTAATGACCAGATAAATGTAACTTGTCTGAGGTTTCTTATTCCATGTAAACCGCGCTGATAACGAATAGTGCGGTATATAAAAAATGTTAATAAATAAAGAAAATAAATAAATAAATAAATAAATAAGTAGGCCGCCACCACTGCCAGACACTTTGTAAAGACTCTGGGGATGGAGGTGAGGCCAAAAGGTAGTACCCTGTACTGATAATGGTTTCCTCCCACAATGAACCTGAGGTACTTTCTGTGGTCTGGATGGATGAGGATGTGAGTGTATGCATCCTTTAGATCCAAGGAGCATAGCCAATCTCCCTGCTGAAGGTAGAGCAGTAATGTTCCAAGAGTAAACATCTTGAACTTTTCTTTCTCCAAGAACTTGTTGAGATTTCTGAGGTCGAGAATAGGCCTGAGGCCTCCGGTTCTCTTTGGTACCAGGAAGTACCTGGAGTAGAAACCTTGACCTTGTAGGTGGGGAGGCACAGACTCCACCACCTTGTCTCGCAACACACCCTGAAGCTCCTGTAGGAGGAGGGCTGTATGGAGAGGAGGCCGTGGAGGCTCTCCTGGAAAATAGGGAGGAGGCAACTGATGAAAATGAAGCATGTAGCCCTTGTGGACTATGCTTAAGACCCAACCCTTGTGGACTATGCTTAAGACCCAATTGTCTCCTGTAATGGGTGGCCACCGATGGGCAAACAGGGCTAGTCCACCTCCTGTACAGGGATGGGACAGCAGAGATGGAGAGGCTATGCCTTGGGAGTCAAAACCCCCACCCTGCTGAGTGAGAGCAGGAGCCGGAGGCTTGGGGGCCTTCTGCCTACGGGGCCCATGTCCCTGCCCCTTGGCCTGCTGACCCTGAGGGGGAGCGGGGGAGGCCTGGTAAGTTGGGAACTGTTTGTAGGCAGTCGCCTTCCTCGGGTAAAAGGGCTTTTTACCCGAGCCCTGGTTCTTATGTGAAGGGGCAGAAGTCTTTTTAGACAGCCTTGTCCTCGTAAGGTGCTCGGTCTCGAGCTCAGCAGCCTTCTCGGCCATGGGCTTGCCAAAACGTTTTCACCTCAGCAAGGGACATCGACCAACTTGTCTTGCACCCATGGCTCAAGGTCCGATGACTGCAGCCATGCCTGGCATCAAGCCGCGATGCCGGCTGCCGCAACACTGGCCGAGGCCTCGAAGCCATCGTAGGCTGCTCGGGAAATGAACTTAGAGCATTCCCGGATCCCCGAAGACAAGGACTTGAACCTCTGCAAACGTTCCCCAGAGAGACCAGCAGAGAACCCGGCCAGTTGCTTGGCCAGGTCCCGCAAGTACATGCCCATGTACAGCTGGTAAGACTGAACACGGCAAGCAAGCATCGAGCCCTGGAAGCACTTTCTACCAAACGCATCCAGGTTCCGGGCCTCCCGGCTGGGAGGCACCACGGAGTGCATCTTCTGGCTTTTCAGACGATGCATGGCCGATTCCACCACCATGGAATGGTGCGGTAGCTGCGCCTTCTGAAAACCAGGGCTCTTACGGAGTCGATAAATGGAATCGACCTGCTTGCTTAGAACCGGCGCCGAGGCCGGTGCCTCCCACATCCTGAAGAGGAGCCGTTCCAGCATCGGAGGAACCGGCACAGTAAAGGCCTCCTTCGGAGGAGAGTCATACTAGAGGGCCTCGAGCTCCTCGGCTCGAGGCTCCTCCTCGGGGTCCGCCAGGATCGCCAAAGCAGAGGCCATATCCTGAACAAACTCCGAGAATGGGTATCCTCCAGAGGGGATCTACTCCGGGGCTCAGACTGTGGTGAGTCGGACAGGATGCACCGAGCCTTGAAGGTATCAGGGGACTCCTCGTCCTCCGTCTCCCAGGCAGACTCATCCGAAGAAGAGTCGGGCTCCAACCACGCGGGGCCCGGCAGCACCCGCCCCGACGCCGAAAGCACCGGCGTCGATGCCCTCGGTCCCGACCGGGAGGTCGAGGCTGACCGCGACCGAGGACGACCTCGAGCCTTCATGGTCTCGAATATCGGCTCGGTCTCCGGGGTCGACTTCGACGTCGATGTCCCGGTGGTCGGGGCAGATGCGCCAGCGAGGCTGGCCATCAGCACCCACTGCTGATCCATGAAGGCAGACAGTCTGCACTCCAAGGCTGTCAGCCTGAGACCCAGCTCAGGAGACTCAGCAGCCACCGACTCAGGCCCCGGCGGCGCCAGGCCCGACGTCGGCTCCCTGGGAGGAGAGTCCTCGAGGATAACAGGACTTACGTGTCCAGCAGACTCCGGCTCCACACGAGGTACCTTTGGCGGCTTCTCCTGTTCCACGGGCCCGGGATGGCGGTCGGGGGTCCGAGACCTAGCCCTCGAGGAGCCAGGGACCTCCTCCGACGCTGCCCTCGCGAGCCTCTTCTTCCTCTTTCGCTCCCACTCGGGGGACCCCCTGTCCGAGGAACCCCGACGATGCTCGGGGTCAGACTCCCGAGACGTCGAGGCCTCAGACGAGGTCCGGGCCCGGCCGGAGGCCGAATCAGAGAAAAGCCTTTCCTTTTGGTGCTGACGACTTCGCAGTGCCTTAGTGGACATTTTCCCCACACGGTCCACAGATCTTAGGATCATGATCAGGACCGAGGCACCGAAGGCAGCAGTCGTGTGTGTCGGTGAGAGACATTAGTTTCTTGTACCGATCACACTTCTTAAACCACTGGAAGCCATCAGGGAAAAAAGAGCCCCTGTGAGGTCAAAGGACCGGCCTTCCAGGGAAAAAGAAAAAAGGGTGCGAACGCCAGCCACGAAGGGCAAAAAATGAAAAAATAAGATAGGGCTCAATACCGGTGTACCGAACCCGGCGAGAAGGGGAACCGGCGTCGAACCGGAGAAAAAAAACGCAAAGGAATCGCAGGAATTCGAAGAAAAATCGAACTATTTTCCAGGTGAACTAGGACAAATGTCCGACGGGCTCCATGGAAAAAGAGAGACTGAGCAAGATGGCACCTTTAGGCGGGAAGGGGGACCGCGCATGTGTGCAGTATTCCCAAAGGCTTTCATACAAAGCTGGGGAAATGCTCCGCAGGGGCTCCATCGGCGTCGATGTCACCCATATGTGAGACTCATATGTGAGGACTGACTTCCTGCTTGGTCCTGGAGAATTAAAGATTCCTAATTACCGATAGCCAGATTAATATGAATAAAATACAGTCTCTAAAATGCTTGTATGCAAATGCTAGAAGTCTAAAAAATAAGATGGCAGAGTTAGAATATATAGCACTGAATGAGAGGTTAGATATGATTGATATCTCAGAGACATGGTGGAAGGACAACCAGTGGGACACTGTGATAACTGGGTACAAACTATATTGCAATGATAGAGCAGATCAAATTGGTGGAGGGGTTGCGCTCTATGTTAGAGAGGGCATTGAGTCACAAAGGATTAAAGTTTTACAGGAAACAAAATTCACTGTAGAATCTCTATGGATTGAAATTCCATGTAAAAAGGGAAAGACAATGGCAATGGGAGTGTACTACCGACTGCCTGGCCAGAATGAACAAATGGATGATGAAATGCTCAAAGAAATCAGGGAAGCTAACAAAAGTTACAGCACAGTAATAATGATGGGTGATTTCAATTACCCCTGTATCGACTGGGTCAGTGTCACGGCAGGGCATGCTAAGGAGATAAAGTTTCTAGATGAAATAAATGACTGCTTCTTGGAGCACTGGTTCATGAACCAACTAGAGGGAAAGCCATTTTGGACCTAGTCCTTAGTGGAACACAAGATCTGGTGCAAGAGATAAAGGTATTGGGGCCACATGGCAATAGTGATCATAGCATGATCATGTTTGATTTACTAAATGGAGGAGGGCAGGTAAGGAAATCCACAGTACTACCTTTTAACTTTCAAAAGGGAGACTATGATAAAATGAGGAAAATAGTTAATTAAAAAAATAAAAGGGGCAGTTGCAAAGGTTAAAGATTTACATCAAGCTTGGGTGTTGTTTAAAAATACTATCTTGGAAGCCCAGACCAGCTGTATTCCATGCTTTAAGAAAAGTGGAAGGAAGTCCAAAAAACTGCCAGCATAGTTTAAAGTGAGGTCAGAGAGGCTGCTATTGCAAAAAAAAAAACAAACATCTTTCAGGAATGGAAAAAGGAGCCAAATGACAAAAACTGGAAACACAAGCACTGGCAAGATAGATGCCAGGCATTGATAAGGCAGGCAAATAGAGAATTTGAGAAAAAGCTTGCTGTAGAGAAAGAAATGCATAATAAAGACTTTTTCAAGTACATCCGTAGCAAAAAACCTGTGAGAGAGTCAGTTGGACCATTAGATGATAGAGGGGTAAAAGGGGCACTAAGAAGACACAATGAATTCTTTGCTTCGGTCTTTACTGAGGAAGATGTAGGAATGTTACCCATGACTGAAATAGCATTTTTTTTTTTAATTTAAAGGCAGTATACAAGTACAACAAATGATAGCCAAATATGCTACATACAGAGAACAGTAACAAGAAAACCAATGCATAAACCACAATCAGAAAAACATGATATCAACAAAGCCTGTTCCCCCCCCCCCGACTGAAATGGTATTTAAAGGTGATGCTGTAGAAGAATTAAAAGAAATATCGATACACTGGGAAGATGTATTACAACTATTTGATAAACTGAAGAGTAGCAAATCACCTAGACCGGATGGTATACATCCAAGGGTGTCAAACGAACTGAAACATAAGATTACAGACCTACTATTAGTAATTTGTGAACTATCGTTAAAATCATCTGTAATACCTGAAGATTGGAGGATGGCCAATGTAATGCCAATTTTTTAAAAGGGTTCCAGGGGTGATTCGGGAAACTACAGACCGGTGAGCCTGATGTCAGTACTGGGAAAAATAGTAGAAACCATCATAAAGGACAAAATTACTGAACATGTAGATAGTCCTGGCTTAATGGGAGACAGCTAACATGGCTTTAGCAAAGGAAGGTCTTGTCTTAGTTGTCTACTAATCTGTTTTTTTTGAAGGTGTGAATAAACAGGTAGACAAAAGGTGAATCGGTTGATATAGTTTATCTGGACTTTCAGAAAGCCTTTGACAAGGTTCCTCAACAGAGATTTTTGGCAAAATTAAAAAGTCATGGGATAGGAGGCAGTGTACTATTGTGGATCAGGAACTGGTTAAAAGATAGAAAGCAGAGGGTAGGGCTAAATGGTCAATTTTCCCAATGGAGAAAAGTGAATAGAGGAGTACCCCAGAGATCTGTGCTGGGTCTGCTGCTTTTTAACATATTCATAAATGACCTGGAAAAGGGAATAATGAGTGAGGTTATCAAATTTGCAGATGACACAAAACTATTCAAAGTTGATAAAACCCAATGAGGACGGTGGAAAATTGCAGGAGGATCTTGATAAATTGGAAGACTGGGCAACCAAATGACAGATGAAATTTAATGTGGACAAGTGCAAAGTTATGCACCTAGGAAAGAAAAACCCAAACTATGGTTACACAATGCAAGGTAACACATTAAGAGCCACCATCTAGGAAAAAGATTTAGGTGTCATAGTGGATAACTTGTTAAAACCTTCCGCGCAGTGTGCAGCAGCAGCCAAGAGAGCAAACAGAATGCTAGTTATGATAAGGAAAGGAATGGAGAATAAAACAAAGGATATTGTAATGCCTCTATATCGTTCCATGGTGAGACCGCACCTTGAATATTGTGTGCAATTCTGGTCGCTGTATCTTAAAGAGGATATAGCTTTATTAGAAAAGGTACAGAGAAGAGCCACCAAAATGGTAAAGGGGATGGGAAAGATACCCCTATGAAGGGAGGCTAAAAAGGTTAGGGCT
The DNA here is from genome assembly GCA_033557465.1 of Ichthyophis bannanicus. Taxonomy (NCBI): domain Eukaryota; kingdom Metazoa; phylum Chordata; class Amphibia; order Gymnophiona; family Ichthyophiidae; genus Ichthyophis; species Ichthyophis bannanicus. Next base: position 708,330,009 of record CM066033.1, read on the forward strand.
CTTCAACCTGAAAAAGAGACGGCTGAGGGGAGATATGATCCCCAAGTTTGTACCCCTGTTATCCAAGTTTGTACCCCTGTTCTCTGTAAAACCGAACAGCTTGTTGTTCTGGTCATTTTGTTATATTGTAAACCGCGCTGATATCGAATAGTGCAGTATATAAGAAATTGTAATAAATAAGTAAATAATAAATAAATATGATAGAGGTCTATAAATTAATAAATGGCATGGAAAGGGTTAACGTAGATCTATTGTTTACGCCATTAAAATATAGAAAGACTAGGGGGCATGCAATAAAGCTACAGGGTAACCTATTTAAGACTAATAAGAGAAAATATTTTTTTTACTCAACATATAATCAAACTGGAATTTGCTCCCGGAGGATGTAGTTAAAGCTGTTAGTGTAGCCGGGTTTATAAAAGATTTGGATAAGTTTCTGGAGGAAAGGTCCATAAACCATTATTAAAAAGGACAAAGAATATCCACTGCTTGACCCAATACAAGCATTGTCGAACCTGTGTCTTTTGGGGAAACTGCTAGGAACTTGTGACCTACATTGGCCACTAGATTGGAAACAGAATACTGGGTTGATGCACCTTGGTCTGACCCAGAATGGCATATCTTATGTTCTTATACTGGCCTCCTCAAGGACTGGGCAGGTGAAAGTGGAGGCTTGGGTGCTTAAGTCTCCTTGCTGTCAGCAGGGGAGACATATGGGTGCCCTAAAGGGGAGGGCAGAACCCAAGCTCCATCTGAAGGGGATTGGCCATGCTGCTACCTATGACTGAAAACAGTCTGTGATCTGTTTCAGGAGCTGCTGTTCAAAGCTGGCCAAAAACAGAGTCTGAGGTTTTGGCAGACCCTCATGAGCCTTCCAGTTCAATCTGGAGGTTGCCTCACCATGTTCTCCCCTCACAGCCAGGATCATGCAGCCATCCAAGACTGCAACCGTTCCCCCACTGGCAGGAAAAAGCATAGTTACTCACCTCTAACAGATGTTCTCCAGGGACAGCAGGAATCAGTCCTCACATATAGGTGCCAACGGAGCCTGCGCGGATCCGCTCCCCAACTTTCAAAGAAAGCTTTTGGGAGCTACACCATGCATGCTCGGTCACCTTCCCACTCAAAGCTGCCATCTTGCCTCATATAACATCATCAATCACAAAAGGCCACAAACCTGGTCTTGTGAGCCAACCCCACCACTCGGCTCAAATAGCACAAAACAAAAAAAGTGAGGAAAACAGAACAATCCCCCACAGAAGGAAAATATTTTTTTTGTCGGACCATATAATGCCTTATCCAGGGGTATTTAAGATCAGACTCCCTGGACTTTGGCAAATCTTAGTCCTTTTAATCAAACCAGCAGTAGTATATTAAATGCAAACTTAACTGCCACGGCAAACTTCTCAGAGTTTAAGACACACACATGACACAGTCCTGTGTTTCGGGCTCAAATTTAACCGCCCTGCTTCAGGTCCATTCAGTCAACACCGATTGAAAGCCGTCCTTTAACTAAAGAATGAAATGAGCAGCGATGGATTTTCCGCCTTAATACCGTGGCCCCCCCATGGGCTTAATCTGGAGTTGGATTGGCACAGCCTTTTTTGATCAATTTGGCGTTTATTATCTTTCCCTTTCCCTCCCCCTCTGCTTGTTTTGATAGGTTCCGGAGATTTGATGACGTCAGATGCCGGGTTTAAAGTGTTCTCCCGCAAATGGATTTTTTCAGTCTTTAGTAATATTTTAATATTTTCCTTCTGCGGGGGATTGTTCTGTTTTCCTCACTTTTTTTGTTTTGTCATATAACATCATAGCACAAGACAGCAAAAACAAAAAATGAAAAAAAATTCCAAGGGTAGGAGGGAGGGTTGCGAGAACAGATTCCTGCTGTCCCGGAGAACACCTGTTACAGCTGAGTAACTATGCTTTCTCTGAGAACAAGCAGGAAGTCTGTCCTCAAATATGGGACTCCCAAGTTACACGCTACCGAAAAAACCTGTAAAAGCCATGGGCGACCCAAAAATTGGACTGTAAAGGGCAGCAGAGGGTGCTGATTGGTTGGAAGTCTGACAGTGTGGCAGCAGAATCGAGGATACAATCCCCACCCCAGCAGCCTGGACAGAGAGGGCTGGAGGGAAGGAGTTGCATTATTCCCCAAAGAGGTGAGAGTACAGCCTGATCTAAGGCACTATCAACTCCAGGACTCCTCCTCCAGACAGTAGGGCACTGCAAAGATGTGCACGGAAGACCAGGTGGCTGCCCAGCAGTTGTCCAGCAAGGGCACCAACAGCAGGCTAGCCACAGAGACAGCCATGGCCCGCACATTGTGAGCTGTCTCATGGTGCTCCAGGGACAGCCCTGCCTGCTGGTAGGCAAACGTGATGTAGTCAGCTACCCACCGAGAGAGGGCACACTTGGAGGCAGTGACCCCAGGCGACTGGGATTGAATGAGACAGAGTTGTGTCAACTGGGGATGAGGATGAGTCTTTTGTATGTAGGACAGGGCACGCTTGCAGTCTAGCATGTGTAGGAAGGCTCTACACCAGGTTCCATAGGAATAGGGTGTTCCTTCGGACGCACCCGAAGTTCTTACCAAAGGTGGTCTCAGCGTTTCATCTGAACCAGGAGGTGGTGGGGGCATGAGGACCGGGGAAGAAAGTGGGCACCACCACCTCCTGGTTCAGATGAAACGCTGAGACCACCTTTGGTAAGAACTTCGGGTGCGTCCGAAGGATCACCCTATTCCTATGGAACCTGGTGTAGAGCTCATGCGTCACGAACGCCTGCAGCTCGCTCACTTGCCTGGCGGAGGAGAGTGCCACCAGGAAGATTACCTTCCAGGAGAAGTATTTGAGAGGACAGGTTGCCAGAAATTCGAAAGGGGCCCCCATGAATTTCCCTAGGACCATGTTGAGCGGGTGGACTCGGGGCCATGAGAGGAGTCATCCACACATCAACCAGCCCACCGAGGGGTGGACAGACATGGCCTGGCCCTCTACTTCATGGTGCTGTGCCGATATGATGCAGTGGGGGGCACTCTGACTGATTTAGGCTTCAGGCCTGTGCCTGATGGGTGCAATAGGTACCGTAATACCTCCACTAGGGTGCAAGAGAAGGGGTTAAGGCCCTGTTCTGCGCACCAGAGGGAGAACCCATGCCATTTAAAGGCGTAAGCCTGTCATGTAGAGTCCTCATGCAAGGCCAGCAGAACATCCTCCACTGATCGAGCCAGGCAGTAGAGTGCAATGGCTACCCTTTCAGCAGCCAGGCTGTCAGAGTCAAGGAATGGAGGTTGGGGTGTCACAGCGTGCCGTTCTCTTGAGAGAGCAGGTTTGGGGCACAACCCAGTGGCCAAGGGTTCCCCTCCAACAACTGCAGTAGCAGGGGGAACCAGGGCTGTCTCGGCCAGCAGGACACAATGAAGAGGACAGAGACCGCTTCTGCCTGAATCTTCAGTAGAGCCCAAGGAACCAGAGGTGCCAGCGGGAAGGCATACAGAAAGCCCTTGGAACACGGGAGGAGGTAGGTGCTGCCACTTTCTGACTCTGGCCTCATTTCCTGCAGCAGAACCTCGGGAGTTGTGCATTCTCTGGGCTGGCAAAGAGGATGATTCTCCGGGGTGCCCCACCGCCGAAAGATCTTCTCCAGAATGGATGGGTTCAGTTTCCATTCATAGGGCTGGAGGACACGGCTCAAGCAGTCAGTCAATATATTATCTTGGCCTGGCAGATACACTGTCCTGAGGAAAATGTTCCTCGCTGCCGCGAAGTTCCAGAGGCACACTGCCTCCCAGCAGAGGTGGTACGAACCTGTGCCCCCTGCTTGTTGATGTAGAACATCGCTACCTGGTTGTATGTCTGGATTTGGACTACCTGTCCCTCTAGATGGTCCCTGAAGACTCGCAGGGCGTAGTAGACCGTTCAGAGCTTGAGCAGATTCATCTGCGAGGCACTGTCTTCTGGCGACAATGGCCCCTGTGACTGGAGGTGGTCACAGTGGACCCCCAGCCCAATTTGGATGTGTCCGTGATAAGGACATGCTGAAATGATGGGACCTGGAATGGCAGGCCAGCCCTCAGGTTGCTGTGGCCTTGTTACCAAGTCAGGGAGGCTGCTAAGGCAGGAGTGACCTGGATACGGTCCTCCAGGTGGCCCGTTGCTTGCGCCCACGGAGTTTGCTGCATGCATAGGCAGGCAAAAGGGGTCACGTGGATGGTGGACGCCATCTGTCACAAGAGGCGGACCATTTGTCGGGCAGTCGTGGAAGCGGCACACTGCACCTCCCGCACTAGGGTGGCGAGACGCTGGCCCATCACAGGAGTAGGAAGGCTTTTGCCCGAGTGTATAGCAAGGTCCTGATGAACTCCATGCATTGGGTTGCGATGAGGTGGGACTTGGGAAAGTTTACAACGAACCTTAGATGCTGCAGCAGTCCCAGTGTGCGCTGAGTGGCACTGTGTGCCACGTCTGGAGTGCTAGCCCACACGGCCAGTTATCCAAGCAGGAGAACACAAAGACCCCGAGACGAGAGGCCATAATCACTAGGCATTTTGTCAATATCCATGGGATGGAGGTGAGGCCAAAGGGAAGCACCCTGTACTGGTAGAGGCAGCCTCCCATGACAAAGCAGAGGTACTGACAGTGCCTCAGATGAATTAGGATGTGGGTGTACACATCTTTGAGATCCAAGGAGCATAGTCAATCTCCCTGGAGAAGGTATGGTAGCAAGGTTCCAAGGGATATCGTTTTGAATTTTTCCTTGACCAGGAAGCTGTTGAGGTCCTGGAGATCCAGGATAGGCCTTCCGCGACCACTCGCAGCACCCAGGTGTCCGCTGTTATCGAGGGCCACCTGTGTGCGAAGTGGACGAGCCTTCACTCCATGAACCTTGGGTCCATTAACATCCTGAGGGAGGGAGGCTATGCCCAAGGAGTCAAATACTCCCCCCAGGCTGTGGCTGAGCCACCATTTGTGGCTTGTGAGCTTTGGGCTTAAGGGGGCCGTGCCTTTGACTTGCTGCCCCTGAGGGGGAGTGGGGTAGGCCTGGTATTTAGGGTAGTTTCCGTAAGCCTTCTATGTCTTCAAGTGGAAGGGCTTTTTCCCCCGAAGCCTTCCAGCGGGAAGAATCTGACACTTTTTTGGAGAACCTAGTCCTGGTCATGAATTCCTTCTCCAATCCAACAGCCTTGTCAGTCATGGGCTTGCCAAAGAGGTTATCACCTCGGCATGGGACATCTGCTAGCCTGTCCTGCACCCATTGCTTCAAGTTGGAGGACTGCAGCCAGGCAAAGCAGCGGCTACTAATGCCCCCGCGGCAACACGAGCCACAAACTCAGACATCGAAGACTGCTCCAATCTAAAATTTGGAGCATTTCTTGACTGAGGAAACCAGGGTCCGAAAATGTTCAAGGGGTTCTCCTGATAGATCAGTTGAGAACCCTGCGAGCTCCTTCGCCAGGTCTCTCAAGTACATGCCCATGTACAGCTGGTAGGTCTGAATCTGGGCCATGAGCATCGAGCCCTAGAAGCACTTCCTACCAAACACATTTATGATACAGGCATCCCTGCCAGGGGGCACAGAGGAGTGCGTCTTCTGGTTTTTAATTTGACGCATAGCCGAATCCACCACCATGAAACTGTGTGGAAGTTGTGCCTTCTGGAATCCTGGGCTTTTGCAGACTCTACTGGGAATAGAGTCGACGATTCACAATCGGCACCGTCACCAGGTTCTCCCACATCCTGATCAGGCACTCCAGGTAGGGGGGCAAGCCAGTGCCTCCTGAGGACATCCTCAGCACAAGGCTCATCCTCTGGCACTGCCACAAAGGCAAGTGCCTGGGACATCTCCCTCACAAATTCGAGGAAGGCTAAGTCCTCCGGAGGGGACCTTCGCCAATGGTGAGGCAGAGAAAGGTCGGCAGGGGACGTCTCGGTGCAGCACGGCGTCGGGGGACTCATCGGTTTCCCAGTCTGACTCAGAAACCGAGGAGTCAACAAGCACCCCTCAGTCCCTGGACTGACTCTGCTCCGATGGCATCGTGTCTGTCGTCAAGGACCTTGACACCAACCAAATGAGGCACTCCAGAATGGGAGAGGCCTCTTCCAGGGAAGTCCTCAGTGAGGAGGTAACTGTGTGTGGCGCAGACGACCCGGAGGGACCGGAAGTCAGGCCCCACTGTGTCTCAAGGAATGCCATGTAACTATGCTCGAGGGCAGCCATGCAGGCCTCGATGCCAGAGGGCTCCGCAGCTGGTCCGTACCATGTCCGTGTCGGTGTCGGGGCCAGAGCAGACTCCCTGGCCGGGGAATCCCGGATTATGATGGAGTCGAGGGTGACTCGCTGCTCCTTTGATGTCGCAGGTGACTCGTCCCTTTGGGGCTGATTTGATGTGTGCTCCCATCAGTCATCCCCCGAGACGGGTTGAGAGCTCCAAGGCAGAGTCAAGAAGGACTTACCACTCGACGCCGGCAAAGACTTGGAGGGAGTCACTGACACATGCGGGAGGTCTTCTGAGGACACCGCCAATGCCCCCTGGGCTCAGAACAAGCCTGGGCACACGACACCACGCCGCCCGGCGCCAAAGGGAGGGATTCTGCCCCAGATGCAGAACCAGAGCCAGACCTACCAAACAGATCCCCCTGCCGCCTTTCGCGTTCCATCTGGGTTTTGGCCAACATGAGGAGGCAAAGCGGGCAGAAGACCCATCGTGGTCTGCCCCGAGGCATTTAATGAAGGTGCTGTGGTGGTCCACATAGGACATAGTGCGATTGCACTTGGCACACTGCTTAAAATTGCTGGTTGAGGACATCGCAGGGAAACAGAGGCCTGTCTGATCAAACTCAGACAACCAAGTAGGCTGCATGAGAAAAATCTACACGCCAAAAAATAAAAATTAAGGAGGAAAAAATACCCAAGCGAAAAGCTGGACTCTGAGGCAAAGACCCAGGCACGAAAGGTGATCGATTCGAGCACTCGATGGAAAAGGAGAAAACAAGTAAGGTCGAAAAACCTACTTTTTACCAGGGTGCACAGATGGGCTGTCTGCAGGGCTCTGCGGAAAAAGACAGACTGAGGCAGCTTTGAGCGGGAAGGTGACCATGCATGCACAATGTAGCTCCCAAAAGCTTTCTTTGAAAGCTGGGGAGTGGATCCGTGTGTGCTCCATCGGCACCGATATACCCATATGCGAGGACTAACTTCCTGTTTGTTCCCGGAGAATCATGGGAAATGTGGCAGAGGCAGAAAAATGTGCATCGGGCCCCTGGACCCCACCACTGGGTGGTCCTGAAATTGCAGATAAATGTGCTCCGAAGCTTCTCCATCACATTTAAGGCAAAAACAGCCAGCTGTGAAGCTCATCTGATGGGAATCACAAACAGCAAGCCATTAAGTACCCAGCACTGCAGTACAGCTCAATGGCAAAAAGACAAAAGCTGCAAGAGAAAGAACCCTGATGGAAAAACGTAGGTACTTACCTTTAACAGGTGCTCTCCGGGGACAGCAGGAATCAGTCCTCACATATGCGTGACATCGGAACAAATGGAGCCCTTGCAGAAGCATCCCTCCAGATTTCAAAGAAAGCCTTTGGGAGATGCCACCATGCATGTGTGGTCCCCTTCCCGCCCAAGAGTGCCATCTTGCTCAGTCAGATGACATAGCTAACAGATGGCAAAAATAAAAGATGGTAAAGGAGCAACTCCAAGGGGAGGAGGGAGGGTTGTGAGGACTGATTCCTGCTGTCCACAGAGAATACCTGCTACAGGTGAGTATGCTTTCTCCGGGAACAAGCAGGAAGTCACATATGGGCCTCCCCAGCTACAGGATCCCGAAAACCCATAGCAAAAATAGGGGCTCCCTCATTGGGAGCCGCAAGCAGCAGCAATTTTGTTCACGTACAGAGACCACAGTAGGACCCCTGTGTCTGATGGAAATGGAAATTACACTTACCTGGTAATTGTAGTTCCTGAAGGGTCCAGTTTAGTCCTCCACATCCGGGTAGTGTACCTCCTCCTGCAGCACAAAGACTGGACCAATCAGAATCTTGCTCTCATGATGTATCCTGCTGGAGCTCCCAAAAGCCCCCCAGTGAACTATTAACAAAGCAGACTTAAAGAAGCAACACATGAAAGAAATAAACATAGTAACTTTATCGTAATGACACCCCTTAACAGTTACAATGACCCCCTCCCCAAACGAGGAAGCCAAGACTCTGCACAGCGCTTCTTCCGCCTACCTGACACCACAGGCAGCAATCGATAAGAAGGAAGGAACTGACGTTCTACGGCAATACGGAAAAGTCCTAGGAACCCCCAACAGAAGGGTTCCCCATAAATGTCTTATAGGACTCACCGTTGCCCAGGAGCAAGCGCGCCGGTAGAAAAAGAAATGACAGAGAGATGGGAGGGAAGGAGGACTAAACTGGACCCTTCAGGAACTACAATTACCAGGTAAGTGTAATTTACATTTCCTGAGCGGTCCTCCAGTTTAGTCCTCCACATCCGGGATGTAACCGAGCAGTTAGGAACGGGCGGGACCTTGCAAACCGGCGCGCAAAACCGCCGACCCAAAACAAGAATCCCGAGCGGCCAACACGTCCAAGCGGTAGTGCTTGCTGAAAGCATGGGACGGACGACCAAGTAGCCGCTTTGCAAATCTCCACCGGCGGAACCAGACCATGTTCTGCCCATGACGTCGCTTGCGCTCTAGTAGAGTGAGCCCGTAAACCCAACGGAACCTCACGCCCCTGCACCACATAAGCGGAGGAAATCGCTTCCTTAATCCACCGAGAAATAGATGACTTTGCCGCTGCTTCGCCTTTTCGCACTCCGCCAAAGAGTACAAACAAGCGATCCGACTTGCGGAAGGTTTCCGAAACCTTTAAATATCGACGCAGTACCCGGACATCTAAGCGATGCAATCCGGCCACCGAATCACCTGCTGCGTCAGAGTGAAACACCGGAAGAAAGACAGACTGATTCAGATGAAAAGGAGAGACCACCTTCGGAAGAAAGGATGGAACCGGCCGCAAAACTACTCGATCTCTAGAAAAAGATAAAAACGGTTCCCTGCACGAAAGCGCCTGCAGCTCTGAAATGCGCCGTGCCGAACAAATGGCTATGAGAAAAACAGTTTTCAGGGTCAGATCTTCAACCGACGCTTGCCGTAACGGTTCAAAGGGCTGACGAGCCAAAGCTTGCAGAACCAGATTCAAATCCCAAGGAGGAATAAAAACCCTGCGCGAAGGTCGCAGCCGAAAAACTGCTTTCAGAAAACGTCGGACGTCCGCGTGCATCCCCAGAGAAACCCCCAGTACCTTGCCTCTGTAGCACGCGAGAGCCGCCAGCTGAACTTTTAAGGAACTGGCGGCCAGCCCTTTATCAAAACCGTCCTGCAAAAAACTGAGAATCATGGAAACAGAAGCCGTCGCCGCATGAATCCTACGACGCGAACACCAGTCCTCAAAAATGCGCCAAACGCGCACATAAGCGAGAGAGGTGGAGGATTTGCGAGCCCGCAGCAGAGTAGAAATAACTGCTGAAGTATAGCCCTTCTTCCTCAAGCGAGCCCTTTCAATGGCCAAACCGTAAGCGAGAACCGAGCCACCTGAGGCATCTGCAGCGGTCCCTGAATCAGCAGATCCGGTCCAACTGGAAGCCTCCAGGGAAGCCCGTCGATCAAGCGAACCAGATCCGCATACCAGGGACGTCTGGGCCAATCCGGAGCCACAAGTAACACCTGACCGCAATGCGCCTCGATGCGCTGGATCACCCTGCCGATCAACGCCCACAGCGGAAAGACATAGAGGAGACCGCACCCCGGCCACGGCTGAATGAGGGCGTCTATTCCCTCGGACATGGGTTCTCTCCGCCTGCTGAAGAACCGGCCCGTCTTGGCCGACTGAAACGTTGCCATGAGGTCCATTAGCGGAGGACCCCACCTGCGAACTATCTGCACGTAGACTTGTGGGTGCAGCTCCCACTCTCCGGGATCCACATGCACCCTGCTGAGAAAATCCGCCATGACATTGTCTTTTCCCGCGATATGCGCTGCTGACAATGCCGGCAGACGGAGCTCGACCCACTGGAACAACGCTTCCGCCTCGTCCTCCAAGGCCACGCTTCCTGTGCCGCCCTGCCGGCTGATGTACGCTACCGTCGCTGAATTGTCCGAGAGCACTCGAACCGCTCAGCCCTGCAGAGTCGATTCGAAGGCCTCCAGCGCTCTCCGCACCGCGCGAAGCTCGAGCCGATTGATTGACCAGGAAGCTTCCTGGGCCGACCATGTACCCTGCGCGAAACAACCCTCGCAGTGGGCACCCCAGCCGAGCAGACTGGCATCCGTTATCACCGGAACCCACTGAGGCTGGTTCCGGGGGCTGCCCCGCATGCAACGTCCGGGAGCACCTCCACCACCGTAGAGCCCGACGAACCCGGTTCGGACATGGCAACCGCTTGTTGAGCGACTCCGTCTGGTTCGACCGACGACGCAAGAGGGCTCTCTGAAGGGGACGCATGTGAAACCTGGCCCAGGGGACAACCTCCAGAGTAGCCGCCATTGTCCCCAACAAGCGCAGGTACCACCAAGCAGAAGGAGCGGACATCCCGAGGAAAATGTGCACTAGACTTTGCAAGGCCTGAACCCGCCGGGGCGGTAAGCAAACCAACCCTCTCGCCGTGTCGAACTGAACTCCGAGATACTCGAGGCACTGCGTCGGCACTAACTGACTTTTCTTCGTATTGACCACCCAGCCGAGAGATTGCAGGAGTGTCACCACTTTCCCTGTAGCCTGCAAGCTCTCCTCTTTGGACTTTGCACGAATCAACCAATCGTCCAGATAAGGGTGGACCAGGACGCCTTCCCGTCGCAAAGCCGCAGCCACTACCACCATGATCTTGGTGAAAGTACGCGGAGCCGTCGCTAACCCGAAGGGCAGAGCTTGAAATTGAAAGTGCCCCCAGGGGAACGCGAACCGCAGGAAACGCTGGTGGGCCAATCGGATAGGAATGTGCAAATAAGCCTCGGACAGATCCAGAGAAGTTAGGAACTCCCCTTGGCGTACCGCCACAATGACGGACCTCAGGGTTTCCATGCGGAAACGAGGCACCCGGAGACATCGATTGACGCCCTTGAGATCTAGAATAGGCCGGAGGGACCCGTCTTTCTTTGGCACCACGAAATAAATTGAGTAGCGCCCCAGACCGCGCTCGGCAGATGGAACGGGAACCACCGCCCCCAAGGCGAGAAGCCGATCTAACGTCAAGCGAAGCACTTGCTCCTTGTGCGGGCCTTTGCTGGGAGACAGAACGAAGGAATCTCGAAGGGGACAGGCAAACTCGAGGGCATAGCCTTCTCGGATGACCTCCAACACCCACTGATCGGAAGTTATCCGGGCCCAGGCAGGCAGGAAGTTCCGAAGGCGACCTCCGATAACCGGACATCCCTCCGGAATCCGTCTGGCGTCATTGCGGCTTGCGAGAAAAGGATGAGGAAGACGAAGAGGCTGCAGGGGCAAACCCCCTGCCCGCTCCCCGGAAGCCGCGAAACCCCTGAGAGCGGTACCCAAGGTGACCACGTTGGGAACTCCACAAACGGGACGACCGAAATCTTCGAAAGTCCCGAGACGGACCTTGCGGGGCCGACGAAGTTCTGCCGAGTTTAGGCTTATCTTCCGGCAGCCTACCACCTTTCGAGTCCCCCAAATCTTTCACCAACTTATCCAAATCCTCACCAAACAACAATTTCCCTTTAAAAGGGTAATTTACTGAGGCGCGACTTAGAGGAACCGTCAGCAGCCCAATTCCTCAACCAAATAGACCTGCGCGCCGCAACCAAGGAAGCCATACTATTAGCCAATGTTCTAACCAAATCATAATGAACATCTGCCAAGTAAGCCGACCCAGATTCCAAGTGGGTCACTTTTAACAACTTCTGCTGGTCGAGGTTGGATTCATGTCCTAAACGCTGAGCCCATCTTAAACATGCTCTAGCCACCAAGGCCCCACAAATAGAAGCTTGCAGAGACAAGGCATTAGTTTCAAAGGCCTGTTTCAACAAACCATCTACTTTCCTGTCCTGCGTATCCTTCAAAGCCGCACTGCCTTCGACAGGAATCGTAGTCTTCTTGGTGACCGCCGACACCAGGGCGTCAACTCGCGGCGATTTAAACTTGTCCTTGTCCGCTAGAGGATACAACCGGTTCATCGAACGAATGCCCTTTAGACCAGATTCGGGCTGATCCCATTCAGTCTGAATCATTTGAGCCACCACACGATGCACTGGAAAAACTACCTGAGAGTCTCGCACGGCTTGAATGAGGGGATCTTCCAGGCCTTCCTCCTCCGCCGAAGGAACTGAGGCAAGATTGAGCGTCTGAAGAGACTCTGTAATCAACAGAACTAACTCCTCTCTCCGAAAACCCCGAATGATCCGGGCCTGATCCTCGGGATCCGGAATTTCCCCCTCCTCCAAGTCCTCACCGAGCTGGCTTCTGGACAGTCCGCTGACCCTCCTCCCCTAAACGGGAGGGGAGGGACAACGGAGAAGGCCCGGCCTCTGGCAGCTTGCCCAGACGGCCCAAACGGAAAGCCTGATGCATCAAAAGAACAAAATCAGGCGAAAAATCCATGGAGGAAGGGAACCCCCTGCTCCTTGGATGCCCCAGGAGAAACTGGAGTTTGAGGGCCTGGAGACGGCTCCCTGTCAGTCTGCTGGGCCGGACTAACAGGCTCCAACAGAGCCTTGCCTTCCATCTGGAGTTCAATGTCAGAGGAGACTGATGCGCAGCCCTTACAAACCCCGGACTCCGATATAGCCCCCCTGCGAGAACCGCAGACTAAACACTGTGGCCTTGCCGTCATTGAAGCAAGGAGCCACTAGGCCAAACAGGACCACAGAGCCAAGAACGAACAAGATGAGCAAAGGCCTCTACAAAGTGTTAAATTCCGTTTTTTTTTTTTTTGCTTGTTGGCAGGAGAAACGAAGCCTATGGAGATAAGGGTTGCAGGACCGAAAACACTAACGAAGCCGGTACCGTTCTAAACCCATTTAAAGGGACAGCCACCAAAATAAAAGAAAGATATACAGAAATTAAAATAAACAAGAAACCCCAAGGAAATCTAACTAGTGTTGCCTCAAAGTCACTAAGTGAGCCCAGCACTAGGCTCACAAGTCCTCCTGCTGCACGGAGACTGGACACACTGGGAGCTTTTGGGAGCTCCAGCAGGATACATCATGAGAGCAAGATTCTGATTGGTCCAGTCTCCATGCTGCAGGAGGAGGTACACTACCCGGATGTGGAGGACTAAACTGGAGGACCGCTCAGGAACCAGCACTCTGGTAGCCCGAACACAGAAAGGTCAGAGGGTAGGAGTTGCCTACACCCCAAAAAGGTTACAGAGCACAGCCTGGCTGAAGGCACTGTCCCGGCAGTAATGATCTGCAAAGGTATGGACTGAAGACCAGGTGGCAGCTCGGCAGATGTCCACCATTGGGACAGAGTGCAAGTTTGCCACCGAAGCAGCCACAGCGCTGAGACGGTGTGCCGTGACACGACATTCCAGCGTGAGTCTCGCCTGCTCATAAGCGAGGGCAATACAGTCCGCCACCCAGGTGGACAACGTACGCTTCGTCACTGCTTCCCCCAGCCTACTGGGGTCGTAGGAAATGAAAAGCTGAGAAGCTTTGCAGTGTCCCTGAGTGCGTTGGATAGAGAAGGATAAGGCCCTCTTACAGCCCAAGATGTGGAGGACCGCCTCTGCCCGACTGGAGTGAGGTCTTGGAAAGAAGGTAGGGAGCACCACTTCCTGGTTGAGATGGAAGGGCGACACTACTTTCGGCAGGAATTTGGGGTGCGTGCGAAGCACCACTGTTATTGTAGAAGCTGGTATAAGGCACCTCCACAACAAGGGCCTGGAGCTCACTAACACTGTGAGCGGAGGTGAGCGCAACCAGGAAAGCCACCTTCCAAGAGAGACAGCGAAGGTGAGAGTAGCCAGAGGCTTGAAGGGTAGGCGAGTGAGCTTCCCCAGATCTATGTTGAGGTCCCTTTCAGTTACTGGAGGGCGAACCGGGGGCTTTGATAAGAGCAGGCCCTGAAGGAAACGGATCACCAACGGTTGGACCGAGAGGGGCTTACCATTCACTGGATGGTGGTGCGCCAGCAGGGCACTCAGGTGCACTCGGACGGAGTTAGACTTGAGCCCGGACTGAGAAAGGTGGAAAAGGTACTGTAATACCAGAGCCACCGGGCAGGAGAAAGGATCAACCCCGTGTTCGGCACACCAAACAGAGAACCTGGAGGGCGTAAGCGTTCCTAGGGGAGTCCTTGCAAGAGGCCAGCAGAATGTCCTCCACCTCAACTGGAAGGTTAAAAGGGGCCAGAGTCACCCTCTCAGCAGCCAGGCTGTCAGCGACAGGGTCCACAGGTTGGGATGCAGGAGAGAGCCCTCCTCTTGAGAAAGGAGTCCCGAGGTGGTCCCCAAGAAGATGGTGGCCTCCACCGTCAACTGTAGAAGCAGTGGAAACCACGGCTGCCTGGGCCACCGAGGAGCTATCAGGGTAAGTGAGGCCCTTTCGCAGAGGGTCCTGAATAAGGTCTTGGCGATCAACGGCGTCTGAGGGAAGGTGTACATGAGGCCTTCCGACCATGAGACTAGGAACGCATCTGCGGCCACCGTGGAGGGGTGGGCCTGCTGGGAGCAGAAGCGGGGCAACAAAGAGCCTAGTGCTGGGCTCACTTAGTGACTTTGAGGCAACACTAGTTAGATTTCCTTGGGGTTTCTTGTTTATTTTAGCCCATTTCCAGTCATACCCCCCCCCCCCTGCCAATAGCCCATTTCCCGTCCTACACCCCCCCCCCCCCCCCCAGGTAAATTAAAACAAAACCTGGCTTCTGCTGCTCAAGCAGCAAAATCAGCTGTCCTGCGGCCCCTTCCCCTGTGCCCGGAGATCCGAGTCTGCTCTATCAGCGGCGTGCTTTTCAGAAGCCAGGGTTTTGGGGTTTTTATGTTTTCCTCCGTCGCGGGCCGCACAAAGTTGTCTCGCGGGCCGCGTGTTTGAGACCCCTGGCTTAGAGGGAACAGTGGCAGGAGGATACCCTGTTGGATTGCGTACGAGCAGAGGACTAGTGCCTCCTGACAAAGGGTACAAAGGGTACAAGACCTCCTGTTTGTTCACGTAGAATATCGCCACCTGGTTGTCCGTCTGGACCAGCACTAGCTGGTGACAAAAGACCCTCAGGGCTAGGTGTATGACTCGGAGCTCCAGGAGATTTATCTGCTGGGTGCTCTCTTCTGGTGACCAGTTGTCCTGAGTGTGAAGATCTCCGCAGTGGGCTCCCCAGCCGAGTAGGGAGGCGTTCGTGGTGAGGACCCTCAAGTGGCTTGGGGCCTGAAAGGGCATGCCCACCTCAAGATGCTGGGGTGAATGCACCCAGACTAGAGAGTCCACCAATAGGTAGATCACAAACTCAGTCTTGGAAATGGCCCGTGGCCGGAGACCACTGGTCCCGGAGACACCACTGCGTCGTCCTCATGTGGAGGCGAGCGTCTGGGGTGACATGGACCATGGAAGCCATGTGCCCAAGGAGGCACAGGAGAAGCCAGGAGCACCGAGGGGTGGTACTGTACATCCCGAGTTAGAGACCTGAGATAATTGGCTCAGTCAATGGGCAAGAAAGCCTTCGACTGGAGAGTTTCGATCTTTGCCCCAATGAACTCCAGACACTGTGTCGGGAGGGGGTGAGACTTGGGGTAGTTTATGACAAAGCCCAAGTGTTGCAAAACCTGGATGGCGCGCGCGGTGGCCTGCTGCACCTCTGAGGCTGTGCCTCCCTTTATGAGACAGTCGTCCAGGTAGGGAAAGACGAAGATCCCCTGGAGCCAGAGGAAGGCAGCCACAACTGCCAGACATTTTGTGAAGACTCTTGGGGCATAGGCTATGCCAAAGGGACCTTGTATTGAAAGTGCCTGCCCCCCACTATGAACCGTAGGTACTGCCTGTGGCTCGGGTGGATGAGGATGTGGGTATAGGCATCCTTGAGGTCTAAGAAGCATAGCCAGTCTCCCTGCTGGAGGTATGGCAGCAATGTTCCAAGGAAGAGCATCTTGAACTTCTCCCTCACCAGGAATTTGTTGAGATTTTGCAGGGCCTTAGGCCCTCTGTCCTCTTTGGCACAAGGAAGTATCTGGAGTAGATACCCCTTGCCCTTGAGGTGGTGGGGCACCGTTTTCACCGCCTTACCCTCGAGAAGACCTGCCAACTCCTCCAGAAGGTCATCCTGGTGGAGGGGAGACCTGAGGGGCAATGTTCCCTCTAATTTTCTGTAGGCTGTGTGCACATAAAATATCAGCTGTGTGCAGCTTTTGAAGGAAGGTTAAATTTCTGTGCGCCACATAACGACACTCGGAGTTATATACTTTAAAATTTGACTACACGTCAAAATACAGTATGTACACCCACATTGATTTTAATCAAATTAAATGAAAATAGACAATTACTAAATGAAGCGGAAAATTTCTAGTAATTACAATCACAACTTTTACATTTTAAGATGTCTGTGTTCTTTTCTATCAGAATCAGAACCGTAATTTTTGTGCGCTCTGTTGTAAAGTATGTGCGCTCGCTCGGCGAGGTGTGTGCGCGCGCACACGCACACAGCTTAGGGGGAACAGTGCTGAGGGGCCCTTCCGGGAAATAAGGGGGAAGTGCCTGAGTCAGGTGAAGGAGGTAACCCTCCATGACTACCTTTAGAGTCCAGGAATCGGTGGTGATGGTCACCCACCTCTGGGCATAGAGGGTCAGACGTCTCCCTGTGGGTTGCTGATCTTCTTGGGGTAGAGAGGCTGTGCTCAAGGAGTCAAAAGCTACTGCATGGCTGGGCCGGGGCTGGTGTCTGGGGTTTAGGAGCCTTCTGCTTACACGGGCTATGACCATGTCCCTTGGCATGCTGACCCAGTTGGGGAGCCGCGGAGGCCTGATAAGGTGGGTAGTTTCGGTAAGCAGCTCCCTTCCTCGGATAAAAGGACTTTTTACCAGAGCCCTTCTGTCGGGGAGAGGCAGCGGTCTTCTTAGAGAGCCTGGTCCTCGTCATGAACTCGGTCCCCAGCTCGGCAGCCTTGTCGGTCATGGGTTTGCCAAAGAGGTTCTCTCCTTGGCACGGGACATCGACCAATTTGTCCTGAACCCACTGCTCGAGGTCGGACTGAAGCCTAGCTTGGTGGCATGCACCAATGCCTGCCACGGCTACCCGGGCCACTGACTCGAACCCATCATAGGCCACTCGAGACATCAATTTGGAACACTCACAGATTGCCTTGGCCAGGTTCTTGAACCGCTGGAAAGGTTCCTCAGAGAGACCAGTACAGAACCCAGCAAGTTCCTTTGCCTGATCTCTCAGGTACATGCCCATGTATAGCTGGTAGGCCTGGATTCGGCAGATGAGCATTGAGCCCTGGTAGCCCTTTCTGCCGAGGGCGTCCAAAGTGCGGGCCTTCCTGCCGGCACATGGCCGACTCCACCACCATGGAGTTATGCGGCAGTTGTGACTTCCTGAATCCCGGGCTCTGGCGGACTCAATACATCGAGTCAAGCCGCTTGCTCACCACAGACACCGATGTCTCCCACACTCAGAGCATGAGCCGTTCCAGGATAGGAGGAATGGGTACCGTGAACGATTCCCGTGGAGGGGCCTTGTACTGGAGGATTTTCAACTCATCCGCCCGAGGGTCCTCCTCCGACTCAGTCAGGAATGCCAGGACCGTAAATATGTCCCTTGACAAAATTCAGGAAACCCATGTCCTCAGGCGGGGACCACTGCTGAGGTTCCAAGATGGGAGAGTCAGAAGGGACGGTGGCGACGGGTTTCGGGGGACTCCTTGTCCTCCGTCTCCTACTCAGAGTAGTCCGTCGAGGACTCGCAGGAGGGTTACTCTGCCGGCCTTGGGGCCCCCGATGCCCTGTGGCTGGCACCCGGTAAACTTGCCAGGGATGACTGCAGTCTCATCGAGCAGGACTCAGAGTGCGATCTCGTCCGAGGATCAACTCAAGGCCGAAGGTTCTCGAGGATTGGCTTGGCCTCCGGGGACATCGAGGGCCTAGTGGTCGGGGCGGATGAACCAGTTGTGCCGGACAACAGCATCCACTGCTGGTCCATGAAGGCAGACAAACTGCGCTTCAGGGCCACCATTCTGGACTCCAGACCAGAAGGCTCCGCAGCCTTTGGTGTGGGCACCAAGGAACTCGGGCCTGACGCCAGCTCCCCCAAAGGGGAATCCTCAATGATGGTGGTGTCTGGGGACAGAGGCCAGTCTGCGGTCGGATCCTTCCGTGGGACCTTTGCAGATCGCTCCTTCTCCGACGCCTCAGACAAGTATCTCAGATAGCAGGACTGGGCCCAGGGAGCTCCCGACCAGTGGGAACCATCCAAGAACACCGCCTGAGAGAGTTTCTTCTTTTTCCTGGGTTCCCTCAAGAGAGACCCCCCTTTCTGAGGACCCACGACGAAGCTCAGGTTCGGAGAGTTCCATCCGATTTGTCGGGGCCTCAGATGAGGCCCTGGTCTTCGGAGACATCGGGGACTCGGGGGAAAAACTTATCGTGCTGCTGCTGGTGGCTCTTGAGGGCCTTACTGGACATCCTCTTGCAAAGACCACAGGCCGCCGGGTCGTGGTCTGGCCCGAGGCAGCGAAGACAGCACCCATCACACTTCTTAAAGCCATTGGTAGCCATGGGGGAAAAAAGTACCCCTGCGAAGTCGAAGACCCTCCGGGCTGCCAGTGAGAGAAAAAAGGCCTGAAGACGCCAGAAAAAGAAAATAATGAGACTACAAAAATTAACTGAACCCAATGCAGAGGCACCAAGGTTGGTAGACGGGAAGAGTACCAGTGCAATACCGGAGGAGAGTGTAAAACTTGGAAAGAGAAACAAGCAACTATTTCCGGGGACAAGCCAGACAACGTCTGAAGGGCTCCGCGAAAAAAGGAGACTGAGCAAGATGGCACCCTTGGGCAGGAAGGGGACCACGCATGCATGGTGGCATCTCCCAAAGGCTTTCTTTGAAAGCTGGGGGGATGCTTCCGTGAGGGCTCCGTCGGTCACCCATATGTGAGGACCGACTTCCTGCTTGTTCCCGGAGAAAGAAAAACTGCAGTGACACAAAATACAAATTTTCCATGGGCACTGCCTCCATAGCACTTCTAATTGTTTCACTCTGTGAGACCAAAGACTTGAACATGAGCCTCTTGTGCTGCAGCACTACATGCATCTAGCTGCATTATGGAAATAAGGCGAGTAACAATGGTGCCAGAACCCTAAACTATAACACTTATGCATCACAACAGGGATTGCTTGCCCTACCAACTGCATTCTTGTTACCTTCACCAACTTTGGAGCCAACTTAGATGACAATCATCAAAGCGCAGTTTCTTTACCTCCCATAGGACCAATAATCTCCCCAACCCCACCCCAAAAATGTAAATAATGAAAATTCTATGACTACAATATTGCTTGCCTCTTGTTTCACAGCATGCAAAGGCAAAATAATGCAGTTGGTTTTCTATCAGAATTCCTTTTTATGTATCATTGTCAAAAACATTTCAGAGACAGAGGCAAAGAAAAGAGTAAGTATCTGCAGATGTAAACAAAGATGTGTTTACAGCTGGGAGTAAACTGCTTCCCTGAAAAAGGAGCACCTAGACAACTCACGCCTTTTATATGCACAATATTTCAGACTATTGTAAATTTCAAGTCACAATTTGTTTTAATCAGTGAAACACATTCTTCAAGAAAAAGCACAGAATCTATATTTGGTCTTGCAATTTTTAAGCATGTTAAAATTTAGCTTAACAGACTACAGATGGAAAGCACCTT
Organism: Ichthyophis bannanicus; assembly: GCA_033557465.1. Taxonomy (NCBI): domain Eukaryota; kingdom Metazoa; phylum Chordata; class Amphibia; order Gymnophiona; family Ichthyophiidae; genus Ichthyophis; species Ichthyophis bannanicus. Next base: position 708,349,875 of record CM066033.1, read on the forward strand.
TTGTCACAGAGAAACTGCAAAGTCTACATCAGCCATTTCCCTATACTGAAAAGAATGAAGAAAGCCCATTTTCAACAACTAAAATGTGTGTGGTTACCACAGGGCCTGGCATTCCCTGTACATTCAGACTGATCATGGAACAATTCCTTATTAAAATGGAAAATCATCAAAAGGCATAAAACAATAGCAACTAAATGAACATGCCAATGAGAGAACTGTTCAATAAGACATGTAGTTTTGGATATGCAGTATCACAGAAGAAGGGGTAGAGAAAAAAGGGGTTGTCATTCATCACTAGAAATTGCAGTAAAGAAAGGTCTGTGAGGAGAATTTATGCAATACCTGCCTACTAGAGCTACTGGTCTGAGTGTGTGGTAAGAATGCAAAGTTCCTCTGTATGGTGATGCAGCTGCAGCAAGGAAAACAATAGGAAACTCAGCGCCTGGCTGAGATGGCAGCTGCTGAATGATGTCATTGAAGACACGAGGAAGGGGCCATTTTTTGGGTTTTTCAGTTGTAACTGAAAAAACTAAATTCCCCTTCAAGGCTATTTTATTGGGGTTCTTCGGTTATAACCGAAAATCGGAAGCCCTACCCTAGTCCTGGCTCACCTGAGAACCTGAAATCAGGTACAGGAATGAAAACCCATTTTTTATATGGCAGCAAGCAACACTGCCCCACTAAGTCATCAGGTAGACTACAAATGCTATTAATTCTTAATGCAAGAAAGCTGGTTATCTTGGGAGTGTGGCTACCTAGTGGTAAGAATAATGAACATGAGCTTATTTGCATCTGTATGTTATCTGTTGTAAAATACTTTGATTTAGGGCAATACATATATCCCCCAAATAATAATGTTAAAATATATTATCAATATTATTTAAAAACTTGATAAATGTGTAGACTTTAAAAAAGGAATCATCTGCTGACCTTGTCACTGAGTATCATAAATCTGTCTCTAACACACATGCCCAATGAAATCATCACACACACAGGAGGCCAGGAAAACACAGCTCTGCCACCTAGCTTGCACAGGAGGTCGATTTCTCATGTCCTATGATTGGGGAATATGGTATTCACCCCAACTGGTGAAACACTTGCCCTGGATAGCTTCTCACTAAGCTCTCACCTATATGAGTGCTGGAATGCACATCAGCTAATGAACTGCTGGTCCCTTTTATCTCGCCATGCGACAGGGTAGATGACGCCGATGATGAGGTGGAAGACCCCTGAATAGATCTGTTGATCCAAGACTCTGTGTTCTGTAAGCTCTGGGTCAGTGCAGCAGTAAGAGCAGCCTGGCGCCTCAGAGAGCCCTCATCCTCCGATGCTGAAGATGTGTCTGTGTGAAGCAACGAACGGGCTCAGAATGTATTCTTGCTGATCAGCTAAGGGGTAAACTGGACAAGTCATTTTACACTTATGGGACTCACCACTGATGCCAACATATTTTGCATGAATGATCAATAACACAAAGTGACAGGACTCTGCATTATCTATGTATTCTCTCAGCATAGTACTTAAAAACCATGCAAATTTCACAAGCAATCATTGGGAGGAAAGGCACATATACAAAGAACGCATTTCAGTTCAGAAAAGGTATGTATATTTACAAAATGTTCCATAAATGTATTGCTAATACTACAATAATTAATAAAAAGCAGCTCAAGAGTGTTAATATCAGTAGCACACTTATTGGGTTAATACAGGATCAATGTCACATGGTAGACCAAAATATCTTCTCCACTGCTCCTAGCCAGGTTGAAGGATTCCACTCTGTCACTGGGAAGCCGTTAGACAGCAGTAAGTGCGCATCTGGTGGTTTCCTGGTCCTCTGTTTGCTGCATTAGGGCTCAGTCTCAGGCAGATGTCACATTATGTGCAGAAGGGGAAATCTGAGGTGGTGTTGGGCTATATTATTGTGGGCATGTTTTAGTTTATCAAACTGTGCATACTATGTTAGATCATAGGTCCCTCTGCTTCACAGTTTTTCAATAATGCATATTTGTTTGAGGGCAAACCCCTGGAAAAGCATAAGTAAATTACACATAATAAAGAAATTAAATAAATATCACTACTAAAAAGCAAAAGAGGAATTTTGACCACAGTTGGCATGCCCAATCTTCTTAGCTTGGAAATCAGCTGTCACTGCAGAGAATGAAAACCACTGGCAGCCATATGTAAAGGACAACTTCTTTCCCATTACAGAAGTCCCTTCTCATATTAGGGTTTGGGTGAGATCTGCTGAGGGACTATGAGATGTCTGTGTAAAATGGTTAATCTTTGTGATATAAATTAATAAAATGTTCTTCCTCCATTTAAAAAAACGTACATATGTTAATGATTTATACAGTATCTTGCATGTACCGTATATGAGATTCTAATGTGCACTGAACTGATCTCTAACCTGGAGGTGTACAGGCATCGACAGGGGATTGAACAAAGGTAGATCGCCTCTTTGTGGGCATGGGCAGTGCCATCTTCTGTTCTTTATGCTTTGCCAACGCTGCCTGGACAGCTTCTGTATGGATATCTACAGAATAGAAAGTACTCGATTATGGACTCTTACCGCAAATATAAATTCCTTTCTTAGGTATTTCATATGGCATTTCAGAACATAACACAGCACTTGACACTACATAAGATTTGCGCACAGGTTAATTCAGGGATACACTTTCAATAGGTCCGGTAAGTCTCCAGCAGCCACACACAGGGAAATGCCAATAGATGGGGACATTTATTACATAAGGAGGCCTAGTTCTCACCGGATCGATAGCGTTCATCTCTAGCTCCCCCAGACCGGGCTCGGTGATACTTGGATGACTGTGCTGGAGCCGCAGTGGGAGCAGATGTCTGGTTCCTGTGCTCCTTCTGTAATGCTGGATCAACTCCTGTGAAGATGAGATAAAACCTTTTATTGCACAGAGTTATTAAGAGAAAAGATATCCTTTCACTATTTAACATTAAAATAAACAGATTACTAGAGTCTCACTGCACTTAGCAGTTTAATAAACTTTATAAAACCAAAGTTTGCATGCCAAATATAAAGAAATTAAAAATATTCAAGATATTCTCTCCCATGGTTTGCATTAGTTAGTGGGAGAGGGGAGGGGCAGACTTGCATCGAGAATGTGGGGAGAACAATCTTTCTAGCTTGCTCTTGCACTACTAGCTGGTAGTGGCCTTAGAGAAAGTTGCCAGCTATCCAGGCCACCAGGAAATGGTGGAGATGAAGCAGTGGGAGACATAAGGTGAGCACTGAAAATGCGCATAAATAAGGTTTGTATCTCAGTCTCCCAATGCCTGAAGCAGCACACCCTTATAAAAAAAAGTGAGAAGCAAGCCAGGGATCACACAGGGTCGATATGTTATTGCAGCAGGCAGGAAAAACAGAGAACAGCTAGGCCTCAAGGTCTTTATCTTGTTATTTTTCTGTATGTAAAATCACATAAATTGCTATCAATAAATCTGATTGACTTCTAAGGCCTGCCTCTGTATCCTGCTCTTTGGAATAGGGCTGAGAGTAGCAAAAGCTAAAAGGTACCTGAGACAACTCAGCTGCAAAACCTTTTGGCTATCTGAGAGGCACACTGGCACCGGAAGTTGCTAGCCACGCTCAGCTGGAGAATCAGTGAGGATGCATGTAACCAAAGCATCTCCCAGCCAGCAGGAACTTAGCCCTGCTGTTCCAATATCCCAAGTCCAAGCAGTCTGGGATTTGTAGCCTCATAGTTGCCCATGACAAAGAAATGTAACATGGAGTCTTGCAATCCCAGACTACTTTAAAAACTAGAACTGGTTCAGTTTACCCCTGATGGCTTGAACTAGCAGAAGAATCTGATGTGACGTTGAGGTGATAAATATTCAGCCATTATAGTGGACTGCATAGAAAAGAAACAGAGAAAAGAATGCATGAACCAAGACCACAAAGTCCATTTCATCTTCACATTTATGCATCCTCTGTGCTTACACTGTTCTGATCCCATTTCCACTGGAAGACTACTCCATGCATCCAAGCCACTACCTTTTCCATAAATTATTTTTCATGAGTCTATCTCTATTTAACCTCATATTATGAAACTCTGCTCTAAGACTTCCTTTTCACTGAAAAAATGTTTGCTTCTGGAGCATTAATTATAAAACTTTGAAGGATTTCAGTGTTGCTATCTACTACTACTACTATTTATCACTTATACAGCACCATGCACGCAGCGCTGCACAACATACAAAAGACAGTCCCTGCCCGTCAGAGTCATGCTCATCGGAGCTTACAATCTAGTTAGAACGGTATAGAGCATTAGTCAGTTCTGCGGAAGGTATGGTGTGGTACGGCTTAGTCTATAGTTTGGTCATAGACGTTGATGGGGGCTAAGGTAGGATGAGGACGGAGGTCAGGATCTGAATGCAACGGTGAAGAGGTGGGTCTTCAACCTGGACTTGAAGAGGGCCAGGGAGGGCGCCTGGCACACAGACGCAGGAAGGCTGTTCAAAGCGTGTGGCGCAGCAAGTTGAAAGGAGCGCAGTCGGGAGTTCGCGGTGCAGGTGAAAGGCACTGAAAGAAGCAATTTGCTAGTGAAGCGCAAGTTTCGGGAGGGGACGTAGGGAGAGACAAGAGATATGAGGTATTGAGGGGCCACAGAGTGAAAGCACTTATAGGTCAGTAAGAGAAGCTTGAATTGGATGTGGAATTGGACAGGGAGCCAGTGAAGTGACTTGAGGAGAGGAGTAATGTTGGCATGGCGAGGCTGGCAGTAGATTAGTTGAGCAGCGTGATTTTGTATAGATTGGAGGGGAAGGAGGTGGCTCACGGGGAGACCAGCGAGGAGTAGGTTGCAGTAATCGAGGCGAGAGGAGATTAAGGAGTGGATAAGCGTTTTGGTGGTATGTTCAGAGAGGAAGGTGCGGATCTTGCTGATGTAGAGGAAAAAGTGGCAGGTCTTAGCTATAAGTTGGATATGAGCGGAGAAGGAGAGAGTGGTGTCAAAGATGACCCCTAGATTGCGGGCCGAGGGAACAGAAAGGATAGTAGATCCATCCACATGGACTGAGAGAGGGGGAGTGGGGGGGAGGAGTTGAGTGGAAAGACAAGGAGTTCAGTCTTGGCCATGTTCAATTTCAATCGGCGATGAGACATCCAGGCAGCGATGTCTGAAAGACAAGCAGAGATCTTGGACTGGGTTGCCGGAGAGATATTAGGTGTAGAGAGGTAGATTTGGGAGTCATCGGCATAAAGATGTTACTGAAAGCCATGGGATGAGATAAGCACGCCAAGGCCTTGGGTATAGAGAGAGAAGAGGAGGGGGCCAAAGACAGATCCCTGGGGTACACCTACATGGAGCGGGGTAGGGGAGGAGGAGAAGCCACCAGAGCAAACACTGAATGAGCGATGGGAGAGGTAGGAGGAGAACTAGGATAGTACAAAGTCCTTGAAGCCAAGAGAGGAGAGGGTGGTGAGGAGAAGGTCGTGGTCAACGGTGTCAAAGGCAGCAGAAAGTTCAAGAAGGATGAGGATAGAATAGAGGCCCTTAGATTTAGCCAGGAACAGGTCATTGGTGACTTTTGTGAGTGCCGTTTCAGTGGAGTGTAGGGGACGGAAGCCTGATTGTAGTGGGTCCAGGAGGACCTGGGAGGTGAGGAAGACGAGGCAGCGACAGTGGACTGCACATTCTAATAGTTTGGATATGAAGGGAAGGAGGGAGATGGGTCGATAGTTAGAAGGGCATGTGGGATCAAGTGAGGGTTTCTTGAGGAGGGGTGTGACAACAGCATGTTTGAAGTCAGCGGGGACAGTTGCAGTGGAGAGTGAAAGGTTAAGGATATGAGTGATGGAGGGGACAATGGTGAGGGAGATGGAGCGTAGGAGATGGGTGGGGATAAGGTCTGAGGAACAGGTGGTGGGTTTGGAGGAGGAGAGAAGAAGTGCGGTTTCCTCTTCAGAGATCGGGGGGAAGGAGGAGAAGGTAGCAGGGGGAGTATGGAAGGGAGAGGGGAAATGAGGGGGACAGGAGGTAGATGAGGGGGTAGGGAATTGGAGGGTAATATTGAGGTTTTGTCATGGAAGTAGTCGGCTAGGGTTTGTGCAGAGAAGGAGGGAGGGATAGTGGGCGGGGGGACTTTGAGGAGAGAATTGAGGGTGTTAAAGAGACGGCGAGGGTCAGAGGCAAGGGAATTAGTCAGATGGATGTAGTAATCTCGTTTGGCAAGTGCTAAGGCTGACTAGAAGGAGCCAAGCATGAATTTGAAGTGTAGAAGGTCTTCCAGGGAGTGGGATTTGGACCAGGCTCGTTCGGCAGAACGGGCACAGATGCGTAGGTAATGGATTGTGGGTGAAAGCCAGGGTTGGGGAGTAGATCGTTTTACAGGACATGAGGTGGGAGGGGCAAGAGTGTCAAGGGCTGAGGATAGTGTAGCATTGTATGAGGATAATGCTTCGTTGACGGACTCGGAGTATAAAATGGAGGGAAGAGATGGAGAAATGGTGGAGGAGAGAGTCAGGGGATTAATATTATGAAGGTTTCTAAGTAGGTTAGGGGAGACAGGATGAGGTTGGGATGGCGGGAGCTGAAGAGTAAAGAGTAAATGTTCTAATAGTTTGGATATGAAGGGAAGGAGGGAGTTAGAAGGGCATGTGGGATCAAGTGAGGGTTTCTTGAGGAGGGGTGTGACAACAGCATGTTTGAAGTCAGCAGGGACAGTTGCAGTGGAGAGTGAAAGGTTAAGGATATGAGTGATGGAGGGGACAATGGTGAGGGAGATAGAGCGTAGGAGATGGGTGGGGATAAGGTCTGAGGAACAGGTGGTGGGTTTGGAGGAGGAGATTCTTATTATAAATTTTATTTTTATATTGCACAATTCCCACTTCCTCTAATATAGTCAAAACTGTCAGCATCCAAAAAAGTACTTTTAAGGATTCTCTGAGTTAGTATTAAAAACTCAAATGCGTCTGCATTCCAACATGAAACTGAAGCTCATGTGTTCGTTCCCTGCAAAGAATAGAAAAAACTCTCCTCAAATGAAATTATCCATACACCATTTAATAAATATTTATCCACTTATCTGAGTAATCCCGAGATTTCAGCAGATGGGGCTATCATAGCCTAGGTACTTGTGCATATTTGTGTCCTAAAGCAGAGGTCCACAAACTATGGCCAAAGCACTGGATGTGACCTTTTCTGCATGTTTTTCTGGTTCTCTGTGCTCTTCTAGACCCCAGATCAGATCCAGCCCCAGAACAATTTTTTTAATTTTGTATTTTGCCTCTACAGTGTTTATGTTCTTTGTGAGATATGACTTCCAAAACTGAAGACAATTCTCCAGATAAAGTCTTGCCAATAGGCTGCACACTTTCTATTGTCTTCCTCTTCTTTTCTTTCCTAACATTCTTCCAACTATGGCCTTTGTTACACTGTTTGAGCTCTTGTCCCTATTTGGTGCAGATCAATACTTCACTCTGCAACAAGTATTGCTCACTTGGATTTCTGTACCCCGAATACATGACTGTACACTTTGCTTTAATATTATATCTCAATAGCCAATATCATGACCACTCAACAAGCATTTTTAGATGAATCCTGATGTTTTCTGGTCCCTGTAGCTGATCTTTGCATCAGCAGTTTAAGGACAAAGCTTCCCTACTAGAACATCTGCAATATTGTTTTTAAAGATATTGAACACCAAACTGAACCCAGGAAAAATTGCTGAAGCACTCCACTCAATACACCTTCCAGCTCCCTTCTTCTTGGTCACTACATCCATGAATGACTTTGGAGCAGGATTGTCTAATTGGGTCTTCCTTGGGATTAACTCTTGACTTCTATATTTAACTGTGGCCAATGATGTAAGTGCTTTAGTTAAAAGTGCTAGATAAATTTAAAAGCAATCAATTACACAGAGCTGGAAAGTTAAGAATCAAAAGAAGCCAACCATATTTTTTAAGATCTCTCAGTCCATAGCAAAGCTTCATTCAAACCATAAATAAAAATATCTGATGGCTTAAAAAGCAGTAAAGAAATTCAGTGGCTTAAAAAGCAGTAAAGGAATTCAGGACCTTAAACTTATAACCTTAAACAGCAGTGATATGGCTGCGTGAAACTTCCAGGAAGGTTGGGATAACTCTGCCCAGAGTAACCAGGGAGGGTGGACAGGCCCACTAATTTGAGTGACTGTATGGATTATGATGATACTTGGTAAAAAAAAAAACCAAAAAAAAAAGGTGGTAACAAAAGTACTGGATTACTGTAAGTATTGTCTTGTAAGAATCAGAAGAAGAGGTCTGAAAAGGAGTGGAGGAGTGGCCTAGTGGTTGGGACAAGGTACTTCATTAGCCCCTGCGGGCTTAACAGAGACGCGAGGGAGACACTCTCCCTTCGCGAATCTGAAAGCCCTTGCAGAGAGGCTCAGCGGGCAGAGGGGGCCCCGCGGGACACTCCATTCTGCTGCTGCTGCGGCGGCAGCAGCAACAGCCAGCTTTTTTTTTTTTTAAATAAATTTCCCTGAGCCGATGTGGGGGGGGGGGGGGGTTAGGACGTGACTTGAGGTGGGCTGTGGGTTGGGGGGGGGGGTTAGGACAGGAAATGGGCTGATGGGGAGGGGTTAGGACTTGAGGTGGACTGTTGGGGGGGTTAGGATTGGTAATGGGCTATGGGGGGGTTAAGATTGGTAATGGGCTATGGGGGGTTAGGATGGGTAATGGGCTATGGGGGGGTTAAGACTGGTAATGGGCTGTGGGGTGATGGGGGCTGTCTGGAAATGGAGTGATGGGGGGGTTAGGACTGGTAATGGGCTATGAGGGGTTAGAATTGGTAATGGGCTATGGGGGGTTAGGACTGATAATGGGCTATGGGGGGGCTAGGACAGGAAATGGGCTGATGGGGAGGGGTTAGGACTTGAGGTGGGCTGATGGGATTAGGACTGGTAATGGGCTGTGGGCTGATGGGGGGGTAGGACTGGCAATGGGCTATGGGGGGCTGACTGGAAATGGGCTGATGGTGTTAGGACTGGAAGTGGGCTGATGGGGGGTTAGGACTGGTAATGGGTTATAGGGGGGCATAAACTGAAAATGAGGTGATGGGGGGTTAGGACTGGTAATGGGTTGGGGGGTTGCTAGAACTGGAAATGGGCTGAGTGGAAGGGGAGGCTTGAACAGCAAATAGCTGATGCTGATGGGGACGGGGACTTGGAATGGAAATGGGCTGAGTGGAAGGGGGGGCTTGAACTGAAAATAGCTGATGGGGAGGGGGCTTGGAATGGAAATGGGCTGTGAGGGAAGGGAGCTAGGACTGGAAATGGGCTGATGGAGCAGCTAGGATAGGACTGGAAATGGGCTGTTGGGGGGAGCTCAGATTGGAAATGGGCTGTGGTGGGGGCTTGGATTGAAATGGACTCATGGAGGGGCTAGAACTGGAAGTAGGCTCATGGGGGGGCTTGGACTGGAATTGGGCTGAGTGGAGGAGGGGAGCTAGGATTTGACATGGGCTGATGATGGGGCTAGGAAATGACTAGAAATGGGCTGATGGGGGGGCTAGGATTGGAAATGAGCTGATGAAGGGACTCGGACTGGAAATGGATGGGGGAGCTAGGACTGGAAATGGGCTGATGGGGGGGCCAGGACTAGGACTGGAAATGGGCTGATGCAGGGACTAGGACTGGAAATGGGCTGATGCAGGGACTAGAAGGGAATGGATGCTGGGTGAGGCTGGAACTAGAAGGGAGCTGATGTTGGGGAAGGATTAGAATGGGATGGGCTGGGAGAGTAAAATGGAGAGAGGAAAAATATTTTGTGTGGGAGGGATGAAAAATCTACAATTGGCCTGGTATTGGGAGAGTAAGTGGGGATTGAGGATGGAGGGGTAAAATTTGAGTGGATGAAATAGGAATGAGGAAAGAGCAAAAGGAGAAAGATTAGTATGTTAAAGCAGAAGTAGAGAGAGAGAATGGAAAAAAAACTAGAAGAGAGAAGAAAGGACAAATGGACAGCAGACGATGGAGAGTTAGCAGAAAACATGAAGAAACCAGAAGAAAGTGGCTGGAGCAATTGCAACTGAAAAAAAATGCACAAAAGGTAGAAAGATATCTCTTTATTTTGAATTTATTAACTGGAATATGAAAGCTCTGGGAAATGTGCATCATTAACGTCTGAGCTTTGTTTGGTACAAGAGGAAATTAATTTATAGTTTTATTTCTACAGTGTTGTTGTGCATTCCAAGTTTGGCTTTTGGGGTTCCCAGTTTAATTATTGCCTTCCTGTTTCTAAATTGTGATTCCTTGTTTGGTGATGGTCTATGTTCTGCATGTGTAACTGAGCTGAGGTATTCTGTTTATGTAATTCCTATTTGACATTGCCACTTGTTCTCTTTCCCCAGTATTCTCTGAAATGTATTGGTTTAATATTTGCAGTGTTGCCTTTTGATAGGTAGGGTATTGGTGCTTTGTGAGTCCTGGTAATAATGCTGTCAGGATACGGTGGGTTTGCTATGGGTTCTAAATGGGCAGCCTGGCAGTTGGCACTGGATTATAGTAATGTAGAAATCTTTTAGTCTTTCTTTATCCATACACTCATTAAGAGACATGTTTACTAAAAGTTAGTGTATGGTAACATGCAAATATTTATGCAAATAAGGCCACTTATGCAAATGAGGCCCCGCACCGAGTCTCCGCACATGGCCCCGCACCCCCCTTGGGCCGCCCCTGGTTTCAGCTATCAGATAAGAACATTTAACCTTCAAGTTGTAAATTCTATCTGCAGCTTCACTGACTTGCATATGGGATTCCAGCAGAGAAGCAACAGTGACAGAATTCCACCGAGCCAGTAACTTCTTGAAATTCAGTGTTGGTGTGAGCTCCACTGTTAAAAACATCTCCCTATGTTCAGTGAATGCTCATAAGTTTTGGATGTCCCAGCTGTTATTGCAAAGGCCGAATGAGGCTATAAGGATTTAATACTAAGTTTTTTGAAGGACTTATTGATACCCTATATTTATGATAGATGTATTAACTCAGCAGTCACCTTATAAAGTGGCATAATTTTAACCTGAATTGAGGTTGAAGACACAGCATCTAAATGGACTCTTGTCAAGAGCACAGAGATTAAAACATGAGCTTTTAGTCTGTTCATACATTCATTTATCAAAGGGCACTGGCAGCCAATGTGAAAAGTCCTCAAAATATGTGCAAACCACAGACCCTTTCTCACTTCTGAGCCAATTTTAACTACAATCAGCAGTAACTTCTAAAACTATCAAATGTTTCTTGTTCTGGACAAAGGCTTCCATTTCAGCAATGGAAAAAATAGTGGATTGCCATTTTAGTCCACTTAAATGCATGGAGATAAAGTTAAACTAAAAAAAATGTAAAGTGATACCTTTCTATTGGATTAACAATATCTCTTGACCAGCTTTTGGGAATTACATGACCTTCCTGAACGATAGTCAACAAATAAAATAAACTAAGCAATTACAAACATATCACCCTATATGTTTTTGGTCTATTTGTGTGCATTTTATTAGTGTATCTATTATCAGAAATAGAAACATTTCCACCAAATCAATGAATGTCGGGTGGGGGGGTCAGTACCTGAGAGCTGAATCCCAATGGATTTTGTCACTTATCTGACGATGTAAAAGAAATAAATCTGTATCTATATACAGACATACACACACACCAAAAATACATCAAGATTAAAACATTTTTCCATACCTGCTAATTTTCTTTCCTTGAATCCTGCTAGACTAGGCTAGGTGAAAGAGTTATGCTCCCCAGCCAGCAAGTGGAGGCAGACCACAGCAATTTTCGGTGATACTACCACTTGCATATATGTTGGTGCAGCACTAAAAGAAGCCAGTATGAAACTTCCCAAACCATAAAGCAAGACTGAAAAACGCAGAGAAATTCAGAGAAGTATTAATCTACAATAACTGTACAAATTTTGGCTCTTCTACCATACTTGACTGCATCAGGCCACTGAAAACGCAGCTAAAAGGCAATAGGTCTTCTCAAACCTGTTGAGTAGTCTTCCCAGGGCAGATCTCAGACTGGTCTAGCCGGATTCAAGGATATGAAAAAATTCCCTTCCTTATCATTCTTGGAGACCAGTCTAGATGAGTAGGACATACCTAAGCAGTCAGGACACAGGATGGAAGGAAGACAATATTCTGGGCAAAACTACTCTGTGAAAGGCTCCATCTGCGCCAGTTCCCACATGCAACCTTAGTGCTCCACAAAGTGTTCAGAGATGACAAGGTAGCTGCCTTTTGGATGTCCTACAGAGACGCCAAGGGGAACCACCTAAGAAATGGCTTGTGCCCTAGTGGAGTGAGCTCATATTCCTTCCAGCAAGTATTTCCCACAGAGAAGATAGGCTATAGACTCCTTAATGCAGCGAGCAATTGAGGGATTGGCTGCTGCTGCCTGCACTTTCCTCAAATCACTGAATAGGACAAAGAGATGGTCAGACCAATGGAAGGAATTCGTAAGCTCCAGATACTTCACTAATGCCTTCCTCATGTCTAATAGACACAGGAGGGGGTTGTGTCCATTTAAGCTTCTCCTCTAAGGGTCAGAATCAGTCTGATTAAGGTAAAAGGAAGACAGCACCTTTGGGCGAAGGGATGATACCATATTCAGACAAATGCTGTTGAGGCAATCAGAAAAGGCTCCCTACAGGACAAAGCCTACAGACACCCACCTGGCAGATGCAATGGCTATCAGGAATACTACCTTCAGGATCAAATTCTTAAGAGAAGACATCTGAAGAAGCCCAAAGGGGGAACCCTTTTAGTGTCTTCAACACTAGAGAAAGACTCCACTGTGGTATAATAGAATGCATGGGCAGATGGACCTGCTTCACCCCCTTAAGAAAGCAAGGCACATCAGGGCCACTAAAGACATTCCCTGAACACACCCCCAGTAGCATGTAAAGGCCGCCATCTGAATATTGAGAGAGCTCAGAGGTAATATCCTGGTTCAACTTGGACTGTAGTAAGGATCAAACAATGGTTATGTCCGCCTTTCTGGCATCCAGGACCTAAGAAGACCACCACCTCTCAAAAATCTTCTAGACCCTCACACAAAGGCCAAGAATATAGAAGCCAGGTTGTAAACAAGAAGGGAATAGGATTCTCCATGACCAGGGGACCCAGCCACAGACGTCCCCTCTCCTAAGGTAGCAACAGAGAACATTCTACCAAAAGACTCAAAAAATCTGCATACTATGGCATCTGGCATCACTAGAATGACCAAGCACAGGCGAGAACAAATTCTGCGGAACGGTCAGCTCCTCAAGAACCATTGGGGAAATACAGGAGCTCCTTCTGGAGCCACTCAAGTCCACCACCCCACAGATCCTTCTTGCAGCTGAAAAAGGTTCTCATCTTGGCATTCCCCTGGATGGCCATGAGATTGAACACTGACAGGCCCCATCTATACATGAGGAGGTCGAACGTGTAACAGCTTAACTCCCACTAGCTGGGATCAATTGTGTTCCAAATCAAGAAGTCGGCCTGCACATTGATGATGCCTACTATGTGGGCTGCCAACAGAGCCACCAGATGAGCATCCACTCAATGACACTTTTGTGGCTACCACGGCACTGCGAGTGCCGCCTTGATTGCTGACGTACACCAAGGTTTGACAAACTCCATGTGCCAGATGCCATGGTGACAGAAAAATCAGACCTGGCGCCTGGAGTTCAGAGGACGTGTGGGCAGAAGGGCAGCAAATGGCTGTGATCGTGGCCCTTTGCAGCACTTCTGCCCAGGGAAGATGGATCCCTCCAGACAGAAGTGCTGCAACACTGGAGCCTTAAAACAAAAAAGTGCATAGAAGCTAAAGAAATTTCAAGGGACTGCAGACTTGATTTAATAAAGATGGGGGGAGGAGGAATGGAAAGCAGGGGTTGAGTGCAAGGGGGGGGGGGGAGGAGAGAGTTTGAGACCAGAAACAGAATTGGTGGTAGAGGAGGGACAGCAGGAGAGGGGTTGGAGTTGGGCGACATGAAGACTAGAAAGCGGTTGGAGGGTGAAGCACCATATCCCCCCCCACACTGCCCCCCCCCCGCACAACACACATGCAGGCACCTCCAGCCCCCATCCCAGCATCACACACACATACATTCATAGAGTTGTAGCTTAAAGGGTCAGTGGGGATGGTGGGAGATGGAGGAGTTGGGACACTGCCTTCTATTGGCACTGTACAGTAGCCCATTCAGAGCCTGACTTACGAAGCCTTTTCCCATAGAAAATGGGAAAACAGTCTTAGTAAATCAGGCCCTAAAACCTAAAAACTAACTGCAATACACCTTTTTGGGGAACAGGGGCATGCACTGTGACATAGGTTTTGGTAGCGAGCTCATAGATTTTTAGGCCGGTTCCTAGATTCCAAGAAAATCTGGCAAGGCCTGACATACACTAATACCATGACACTGTCCAAGGACACACGAGTGCTTTGACCTTCAGGAGGGACAACACCCCCCCCCCCCCCCGAAACAGTGGGATCACCTTGGTCTCTAGTCTGCTGATAGACTACGAGGTTTCCTGAAGGAACCAGTGCCCCTAAATAAAATAACCCAGAAAATGCATCCCCTAGAACATGTTGGTATCCATGGACTCTGGAGGCATCTCATCCATTAGAGGGTGAATTTGTAGCCACCAGGTTAATTCCCCCTTGATCTTCTGGGGAAGAGGTAAGTGCTGTTCGAACAACAGAGAACAGGAAGTCCAGAAAGGTAGGTGGTGTCCCTTCAAGGGGCGCATGTACACCCTGGCTTAAGGTGCCAGTTACAGGGTCGACATCATTGATCCCAGCAGCTGAAAAAGTCCTAGGCCCTAATAGCAAAAACCCATGAGCTGCAGCTTGTTCAATCTTTTACTTATGGCAGTTTCTCTAAATGGGTTAGTTCTGCACATATCATGACAGTCATGAACCTCACTTCTAAGCCAGGGTGTATGGAGTATGATCTCAGTTTCTCAAATGTACTGCTAATACTCAGGCATAGTACTTGCATCATGCCAAAGAGAAAAAGTACAGAGAATAGCCACCAAAATGGTAAAGGGGATGGAAGTATACTCCTATGAAGACAGGCTAAAAAGGTAAGGGCTCTTCAACCTGGAAAAGAGATGGCTGAGGGGAGATATGATAGAGGTCTATAAATTAATGAATCTAAATGTAGATTGACTGTTTACGTCATCAGAATATAAAAAGACTAGGGGACATGCAATGAAGCTACAGGGTAACCTATTTAAGACTAATAAGAGAAAATATTTTTTCACTCATCGTGTAATCAAACTCTGGAATTTGTTACTGGAGGATGTAGTAAACGCTGTTAGTGTAGCTGGGTTTAAAAAAAGGTTTGGACAAGTTCCTGGAGGAAAGGTCCATAAACCATTATTAAAAGGGACCTGGGATATCACTGCTTGATCCAATACAAGCATTGAGGAACGTGTATCTTTTGGGGAGACTGCTAGGTACTTATGACCTAGATTGGCCACTGTTGGAAACAGGATACTGGGCTTGATGGACCTTGGTCTAACCCAGTATGGCATATCTTATGTTCTTATGTTCCTTCTGGCGTTTGTAAGATGTAACATGTATGGATAGTTTATCAAGATGTGCTTGAAAATTCTTTATCACGCCTGTGGCTCTCAATACGATGAGAAATATTTCCAATCTGAAAAACACCTTGCCCAAGCAAGTGTTGAAGTGGGCACCTAGATACTCCGAGCCCTGGAGTGACCATCCTGGCTTCTTCAACCACCAGATCACTTGGATTATGTTCACTCTGGACTTCTCCATTGAGTTGGACCAAATCAACCAGTTGTCCAGATATGTGTGAACCCAGATTCCTTGCTTCCACAGGAAGGCCGCCAACGTCACCACCATCACTGTCACCACTATGACCTTCAAGAAGGTAACATAGTAAAAAGTCAGCAGATAAAGACCTGCATGGTCCATCTAGACTGCCCAGTGAGGCGGCAAGAGGTGCATCTGCCACTCTATACAGGTTAGCCCCTCTGAAAGGCCAAAGTCATGAAGGCATTTCTGAAGAGGCCTCCCCCTGGAGTAGAGGATAAAGTCAAGCCAGGACTTGTGCCTCTCAGTCCCAACTCTGGTGCCTCACACAGAGAACATGAGTTTCACAAGGAGCTCAAGAAGGGGAAAGATGCAGGAGATCTGTCACATTCCCTCTAGGGTGAGATTCAATTGTGAAACATAAGAACATAAGAGATGCCATACTGGGTCAGACCAAGGTCCATTAAGCCAGGTATCCTGTTTCCAACAGTGGCCAATGCAGGTCACAAGTACCTGGCAGGTACCTGAAGTCCACAGTTTCCACAATGCTCATCCTGGGGTAAGTAGTGGATTTCCTGTGTCCTCTTTAATAATGGTTTATGGACCTTTCCTCCAGGAGCTTGTCCGAACTTTTTTAAACCCAGCTACACTAACAGCTTTTACTACATCCTCCGGTAACGAATTCCAGAGTTTGATTACTCGTTGAATGAAAAAGCCTATTTTCTCTTATTTCTTAAATGGGTTACATTGTACCTTGACCAGAGGGGGCTCCATAATTCGCAGAATAATCATGGCATCCTAAATAAGGGTGGAAAAATCCTTCCTGTGAAAAAGATGGATCAGATATATTCTCTTTCTGCCAAGTGAAGCTTCCTTTCTCTGGCGACTCACCAGTTGTGGATAGAGTATCCTCTTCTCCCCAGTTTTCCACAAGAGGAGATAGGACTGGGCTCTCAGTAGAAGGGCAGATGAAAATCAAGGGCAGGATGCTTAACCCCTTTCCGCCAGATGGCCCAGGTCCCCCATAGGAGAGGTCAGGACCTCAGACTCCCCACGACATCAGCTGCCACACAGTTACCTGAGACCAAAAACAGACCATGAGACGTTTCAGGAGCTGCTGCTGAAAGACAGCTGAGAACAGGCCCGAGGGTCCCATAGGATCCTCAAGGGTCTGTCAGCTTGAGCCTGTGGTTGCCTCATCATACTCCCCTTCAGCTCAGACCATATAGCCACCAATTGGAGGATCGTAGGCAACGCGGTAGAGGCAGCAAAATTAGCATTCGACCCCAGGCTCTTCATTGGGGGAGGGGGTCCTGACTGTGCCAAAAATTAATGTGAGGGTGAAGAGAGTTAACTGTGGAGCTCTTTAAACGGGAGCTGAAAGCAGTACACCTCCATGCATCTGGCATCATGACAGAACTGAAATATGGTTAAAGAAAAAATGAAAGAAAAATTCCAACATAAAAAGAAAATGACAGCAAAAAAGGAACCCCCGATCATTAAGGAAATTCATGCATCCGACATGCTGGCCAGAGAAATCCAAGAGTCGTCTCCCCACCCACCCACACAGGCCTGGGAAGCCCCAGCTACCTGAAAGGGTTTTTTTCTTTGAAGATGCTTTTCAAGCAGCAAAGACAGAGAGCCAAAGAAAGAAAAAATGACAAAAATAAAAAACAGTGACTAAAAGTAGAATATGTAGAAGAAGGACAGAGAGGGAAGAGGGGGCCTGGGCTCAGACTTACCAACCTCCCCTCAAGTACCTCGTAGGGTCCTCCTGTCTGCTCTCCAACCCATCAGTGCTGTAACCCATGGGTAACAAAGTGCATCTGTCGGCTCAAGTAGACAATGTGTGTACGAAGCTCAGAGAAAATGTTAAACCAAGATCACAAAAAACCAGGGCAAAAAAGACCATGATGTGGGCCAGAGGAGACAGGCCTACATATTACACCTGGGGGAATTCTGCTCCTAAATAATTTAAATTCTGTGCAAAAATTCTACAAAATTCTGCATGCTTTATTAGTAACTTTTTGCACAGAATTCCCCCATCATAAAACTTAACTCCTCCTTTAGACCTGAAATTTATCCTGCCTTTTTACTCCTTAGCTCTCTTGCTCCAAACAGTTTTGCACCAACCCATCCTTGTCCCCCCTGTTTTCTCTCCCTCTAACTTCTAGTCCCTTGGTCACCCCCCCCCCCCCCCCCCACGATTCACCAGCAGTCCTTTCTTCTGTCCCCAGTCACCCCTCGAAACATCAGCAGTCCATCTCCTTCCCCCAGCAACCCCCTTGACTCACCAGTTGCCCTTTCCTGCCCCCAACCAGCCCCCTGACTCACCACCAGCCCTTTCCTGCTCCCAGCCTGTCAGGCCCCCCCCCCCCCCAACTCACCAGCATACCGAACACAGGATCACAGCCACGGAAGCACTTCCGTTTCCTCCCGCGGCTGTGCTAGAGTCCAATGCCGGAGCGTTTTCAAAGGTACACAGGATTTATACCTTTCAAAATGCACCAGCAGACTGTAGCACAGCCACGGAAGCAAATGGAAATGCTCCTGTGACTGTGTTGCCACTAACAGTGAGGTAGGACTGGATGCTCTTAAAGCTTGCGTGCCCAATGCTGCCTCACTGTCTGTCTGGCTGGTGCCTGCACAAAACTTTGCACAGCAAATGCAGAATTCACAGTTGCGGAATTCTACACAAATTCTGCATTATGTAGTTGTTCAGAATTCCCCCAGGAGCAATATATATATTGCTGCACCAGTCCAAACACCTTGCCACCTGCTGGAGGCAAACAATGCTGGCTTCTCCCAGAGCTACATCAGAGTAGAGTTTAGTGATGGCATCACTGAAAGCTATTCTAACCTGCCTCCACCTGAGGAGCATAATCCACTTGTCTAGACTAGTCTAGCAGGATAAGGAAACAGTAGTTGCTTGGTAAAGTTACAGTTATGGTTTATTAAAGGAAGTGGATCACAGAAGAAAAAGGGGCCAAAACTCCTTGAAACGCATATGCATACAACCCAATAAATCCTCAATAGAAATATCGAATTGTAGACCAAAGATTCCAGTTTAATATTAAACATAAGAAAATACACTTATATGCTATCTAGTATGTATTGTATTTCAGTAGTAATACATAGCCAGCAAAAAAACAAATAACAGAGTCAAAAGTAAATCAAACTTCAATCATAAAGACAGATAAATTTATAAATTTATCTATTTATTTAGCCAAACTTGATATACATGCCGTGTCAAAACAATCAAGATTAGGTACAAAAATCGTTATTAATTATCAGTATAGTGCTACAAGGCATAGTAAAGGGAGAGACATGAAAGATACATAAACACACATGAGAAAAATATAAATAAAACTTAATTTTCATTCTCTGTATGCTTCTGAAGCAAAAAAGTACACAACTGGTCAAGAGAAGAAAAGACTGTATGAATGATTCCTAAAATACATTAGATTTAGCTGGATGCTTTAAAAAAAAAAGCCCATCTCTCTCATGAACATCTTGATGAATATTAAAAAAAATGTGTCTTGCTTGCGGTAGCTCTAGAAAGCTGGGACATATTTTTACAAACCAATGTAAATAATTTTTAGCTATAACTATGCACATTTATTTGTTAATTACAATATCGCAATCTATCTGAGGGGGGTATAATGTAGCCATGGCCAAAGAAATCCATAAAAGGTTTTGAAAATTATCCTCCCCAATACTAAAATCTTACCGATATTCCCTAAATTTCTAGTTTTTCTTTGCAGAGGCTGTGACATCAGACAATATGCCCCTACTGATTTTGGCCACTGAAAGAATTCTAATTTCTATTGCATTTTATATGATAAACGAGTGTACAAAAAGTGTATTCTAACCATTAAGTGCAATAAATCTGACCTATAAGTCAGAAGAGCTTCAGAAGAGCAGCCTTAGATTATGAATAGACTTATTGCTGGCAATCCAATCTACTGTTCAGTTTGATCCCATGAATTCAGGGCCGGCCCATCCACTAGGCAGCTGCCTAGGGCAGCAGACCTCTGTGAGAGGCAGGCCATGTGCTTCAGCATACATGGCCTGCCACTTCTGACCCCCTTCTGACAGGAAGTTGTGCAGAGGGGGTTCAGAAGCAGCAGGCCATGTGTGCTGAAGCACACAGCTTGCCGCAGGCCATCACGCCAATCCGTCCTTGCCCCGCCCAACCCCATTCCACCAATGCAATCAGCAGCAGCGACATGGGGGAGATGGCACGGCATAGCACAGCACAGCACAGCCAGGGCTTCTGCATGGGGCAGCAGAAACCCCTGGGCTGGCCCTGCATGCAGTCCAACTTGCCAGAACATGGGCTGTGATTAATCCCCTGCTAATGCTTCTGTTTCATATTCACCAGTGTTCAGAATGTTCATATCAACAGCTAGTTTATGCTAAAATTGTCATGAAAATAACTTGGTACTTAACAGCATTTTTAAAAAATATTTAATATTTATTAAACCTTTAGTATAACAAAATGCATTTCAACAGTCACACTTGACGACAACCATCAAAGTATTTTTAAAGTTTCTGCAACAGGAAAACCCAACTCCCCCCCCCTTCTTTGTCATTTGTTAGAAAGACATCTCAACCCGCTAGATAACAGAGGTCGCCAATGTTGACGGAAACAGTCCTCCTTCTGGCAGCTTAAGGTCATGAGGTGCTCCATTAAGACGAAGTGGCACAGCCGCATGTGCTACTTATCCAGCCCCAGTGCCACCGGCTGCTTCCAAGCCCTGCCTATCTTGGTCCGGGCCACCTGGATACAGGCCCGAATGGGCTGGATCCACTTCAAAGGCACATTCTCAGGCCAGATCCCCAGTAAGAATAGGCCCATGTCCAAGCCAATGTCCAGACAGTTTTCACCAGAGTTTGAATTTCCCCCCAATACTGTGTAATCAATGGACATTTCCACGAAATATGAATAAAGGTGCCCTGCATATCATAATTCCTCCAACACCTATCTGAAGTTAGAGTTCATTTTAGGTAACCGGTCAGGGGTATAATACCAGCGGTAAAGGAGCTTATAAGAAGTTTCCCTGACTGCCACCGAGAATGCTTGTTGCGATAGACTTTCACACACGTGCATACATTCCTGCTCACCAAGATCCCTTCCCAGATCACGCTCCCAAGCCCTCTGGTATGGAAACCTTTGGGGGAGGGGGGGTGCTCCTGTAAAGCCCGATACAAAAGACAAATAAGCCCCCTACTCCTCCCATACCCCAACCACAATGCTTCCAGACTATTATACCCCTCCTCATATGTTATCCAAATGTCCCGTTGCTGCAGAAAATGGTAGATCTGAAGATGGGCAAAAAAATCCCCAGCTGGCAGGTGATATTTCTTACAAAGCTGGGAAAAGTGAGCAATTCCCTCTCTTCTATAAATTTTGCAAAACTATCTAAACCCACCCGCTCCCACTGTCGGAAAACCCCTTCCCGCCCCGGAAGGAGTCCCGGGGTCGTCCCCACCGGGCCCATAACACAAAAACAAGCAGAGGGGTGATCTTTTTCCAGCCACATCACCACTGGGAGTACGTGCGCCACAAGCAGGAGTTTTCCCTCCAACATCCCACGGGAGGGGAGGCTATCCAGGGGAGGTGCTGTAAGACCACCTCACCAGCCCAATATTGTTCCTCCACCTGAAACCACTTAGGGTTCCAGTCACTCACCCGCCAGTTGAATACCTGTCACACCAGTATTGCAGCCTAATAGCGCCCAGAGCACCCTGTCGCCGGGCTGCATACATGACCCAGCGTGCCAAGGGCGTCTAGTTCCCCAAACAAAATCAAAAGCATGTCCCTATAACAGATGAAGATCTGCTGGCACCACCTGTACAGGCAGAATTTGAAATAAATACAGCAACCATGGAAGTACATTCATCTTTAAAGTCACAACGTGGCCCAACCAAGATTTCCCGCCAATGATGCAGGTCACATCGCATCTGTTGGAATAGAGAAGAGTAATTGGCCCCATAAAGGTCTGCAGGCGATGGGGTCACCTGTACCTCCAAATACTTGACAAACCGGGTCATCCAGCGGAAGGGGCAGTGCTCCTACAAGTTCTGCACTATGGAGGGCTGATGCTGACACTAAAGCCTCACTCTTAACAAGATTTATTTTAAAACCCGAAAGGATCCACGGTCATGTAATTCCCAAAAAAGCATCGGCAGAGTAGTCAGAGGGGAAGTAATTGTAAACAAGAGGCCATCGGCAAACAAGGCTATCTTATGCTGAGAGGTACTGCGATACCCTGGATGCCCCCCAAGGCTCGCACCTAGCAGCCAACGGTTCCATAACCAATGCAAAAAGCAAGGGAAACAGTGGACGCCGTGTCATGTCCCACCCCAAGGGGAAAAAACTCAGAATAGCCCCAATTGACACAAATGGTAGCCTCCGGTGTGGCATATAACGCTCTAATCCATGTCAGAAGATGGGGATCCAACCCCACTCTCTCCAACACTGCAAAAAGAATGTCCCAGCACACTCTATCGAAGGCCTTCTCAGCATTGATAGATAACAGCATTGCCTCCTGCCTCTCTTGGAGGGCCAGCCAGGACAACTGGAGAATCTTCTGCACGCTGTCTGCTGCCTGCCGCTCTTGTATAAACCCTGTCTGATGAGGGTGGATGACCCCAGGAAGCACTAGTCCTAACCGCTCAGCCACTATCTTCGCTAAAAGTTTTACATCTGTATTTAACAGCGAAATCAGGCGATAGGACCCACACAACGCCGGATCTTTTCCTGGCTTAGGAATCACTATAATAGCTGCTTGATGCATAGAAGGGGGAAGACTCTCCCCCTTCAATATCGCATTGAAGACCCAGAGCAAGAGGGGCCCTGGAACATCTGACAGCAGTTTATAAAACAAACCAGTAAATTCATCAAGACCCGGTGCCTTATGCAGGGCCAACCTATGGATCGCCAACTGCACCTCGTCTAACGAGACCACTCTCTCCAAAGCTTCGCCAGTATGAGCCTCCAATTGGCCACAGCCCTCCATTATCCAGACAGTCCTTAACCCCCGCCACTAGGGGATCTGCTGTATACAGGGCCTTATAACAGCTCATAAATTGGGCCTGAACGTCAACGCCCTTAAACAGCAGCTTATTCTGTGGCCCCTTCAACTTGCCAATAGCTCGGCGCCATGCTCGTGCATGCAACTTATGGGCTAAGAGGGTTCCAGACTTGTTATCAAACTCGTAGTATGGTGAACCCATCGGCGTTGGTATATCATCCTCTCCAACTGAAGCTCCATCAGCTGCCTCCTAATATCCTCCATCTGCCCTCGAACCTTTGAATCCCCAACTTGCTTGTGCACCCATTCTAGGGCCTCTGAGAGGTGAACTGACTAGTCTGCTCCTGCCACTGATGTTTTTTCCGGGTCCACATCTGGATTAAATGGCCTCGGAGGACCACCTTGAGCCCATCCCAGAGCATTCCAGTCCCCACCTCTCCGGTGTCATTCAGCTCCATGTAATCCCTGATCATTCCCTCTAGTTCTGAATTGCCTTCTCGCCCTGCAATAAGTATTCATTAAGCTTCCAAAATGTCCAACAAAACATTAAGGTCAGAGTGACAAACCCACTTCCAAAGTGGCATGATCTGACCAATTCTGGCACCATCCAACTCATACACCCAGGAGGAATCCCCCAAAACATAGTCAATATGGCTATAGGACGTGTGGACCAAGGAGAAGAATATATAATTCTGAGTAGTGGGATTGGATGCCTTCCATAGAACCACCAGTCCAAAGTCAAGCAACCAGTCCTGCATGGCCTTCAGTCCAGGATCCTCCCTTCCACTTCTCCGCAACCAGCCATCTAGAGCTACACTGCAGTTGTCCCTCCCCCCTCCTCCACCAAGACCTGTCCCTGAAGCTGCCCCTCAAACCACCGGTGCAGATCTGTCCAAAAGACTGCCTGTTCTAAGTTGGGTCCATATACAGACACAAAAGTCACCAAAACAACCCCCCCTCCCACATCACTAATGCCTGCCCGTCTATTTTACAATACACTCCTCCCAGAATGAAAGGAACATCCACTTTAATTAGGATCACCATACCCACCTGACAATCACCGCCCTCCATTGCAAAAAAGGTCTGGAAAGCCTGAGGCCCCAGTAGGCATTTATCCTGTCCCCTCAGGTGGGTTTCTTGGACAAATACCACCTGCCAGTGCCGATCCCAGATCTCCCGCATCAACATTTTCCACTTTTGTGGGGAGTTTAGGACCCACTCATTCATGGTCCCCACTTTTAACCTACTGGCCATTTCCCGTAACCCCCACCACCACTGACCCGCTCGTCTGGATTTAGATGTCTTGCCCCCCTAACCCGCCCAACCCCTCTCCTCCCTCACACAGAGCTTCGCTCCAATCCTAGTTCCAAGGAAGAGACCCTCCTCACATAGTTGCTTCCCCCCCACCAGATCAGCGCTCATCTCCCACACCCACTCCCTCTCAACCCACCTATCATATTCCTCACTTCCAACTTATGTCTCCCCCCCGTATCCAGAGCTGGCTTTGTCCACTAAGCGAACTAGGCGGTCACCTAGTGCAGCCAGCCAGCCCAAGTTGGTTGCAATGTCACAAGTGGGTGATGGTGGCGGCTGTGCCGCCGATTCCGTTCCGGGGGGGGGGGGGGGTAGGGAGGTGGGCAGCGGCAGTATTTCCAAAAGTGGCGGCAAAATCCTAGGGCTGGCAGAAACCTTTGGGCTGGCCCGGCCCTGCTCTTACCCACCCCTATTGTCACAACCATTCACCACCCACTCCAACATTCCACCTCCACACAACTCTAAAAACTCAGTACAGTAAACAGATTAGCTACAAAACACAGATGCAAAGGCCCATAGGGCCTTAAACCAAACAAAGTGAAACAGAGTCCACACACAGTTCATGTGCCAGTTCCCAGGTCCTCTCCTCTTGGTGCTGCACTCGTGCTAGGTCCACCCAACCTGCGCTGCAGACATTGCCCTTTAGCCGGCACACTCTCCCAGCGGGAAGAGGATTGATGTGATGCAAAAGTCTTGGTAAGGGGGGGCTGCTCCAGCCAATTCGGTGCTCCCTCCTGCTGTAAAATTGTCCATGCTTCATCTACCATGCGCACCTGAAAGCTGTGAACGTTCATATCAATCAGGAGGGCAAACAGAAAAAGCCAGTGGTACTTAGACTTCCACGCATGGCCCAGCGGTGCTGCAGTGTTCCCGCTGACAAGTTGTGGAAAGGTTCAATGTGACATTCTCCCAATCAAATCTGCCCTTCCTTGCTGCCACCCACATCACCTGATCCTTCAATACAAATGATGCTAAACAGGCCACAATGTCCCTTGGTTGTCCCAGTGCTCCGTGAGCTCTCTCAAATATGACCGACGCTGCCTCGGCCTGATGAGAGGGTACCTGTAATAGCTGGTAGCAAACTTTCTGAACTACGGAGGCTGCATCTGAGTAGCTGTCTGCTTCAGGAACCTCCCGAATTTGCATATTACTACGCCAGGTGCGGTTCTCCAAATCATCTAGCTTATCCTTTAGAAGCTCCTGTTCATCATGAAGATGCTGCAGCTGTGTCTCTGTGGTGCTGACTTTCTCTCCCTGACCTTCCAGGTCCTCTGCCCGATGTCAGAGATCACACAGGTCACCCTGGATCTCCTGCAGAGTGCCCCTTATATTTCCCCAAGTAGAAACTATCTCCTTTTTAAGACTGCATATCCACCCGCCCCCCAAATGTCTCCCCCAGATGTAGCTGTCTTTGGCCCGCTCAAGGTCCTCCTCAATATATTCCCTGAGACCATGCGGTCCACCAAGTCCTGCTGCTCACGTTGCGCCTTGGCAGCATATGGGGACATATACTTCTCTAATTTCTTCCTTACAGACATGGTGGGATGTGTGGATGGCAAAACAGAGGATTTTCACCCACTTTGTAGGGATCGATAGCTCACTTCTCAAGACTAAAATGCACCCCCATGGGAGCTCAGAAACTAAGCATCCATTTACACGGTGACATCACTTCCTCCTCCCTCATAGCATATTTTAACCACAAATAATCCCATTGGGATTTATCATCACTAAGGGTAATTTTGCAACAGGAAGCCTAAGCTGGAAAGGCACCTAGGTGCATGTATTCCAGCTATTTTATAAAGGTTAGAAACAACTATGTGCCTTTATATAAAAGCCTATCCACAAGCTCCCATATATGTTAAACCTGCAATCTTAAGTCTGTGCTGGTAGAAATCAGCACAAAAGCATGCAGTATATGTGGAAGAGCCAATCCTGTCCCCCAAGCCACCTATTCTCTGCCCCCGATATTTAACACCAGCAGCTAGTGCTGCTAAAGTAGCTAGCCGTTGCCACCAAACTTTAAACCTGGATATTTAAAATCCGTGTTGTACACATTTGCCAGTCGCTAACTGGGCAGCTGTAATATTGAACCACTACCTGGTTAAAGATACGCAGCGAACGTTAGGCCAGTGTTTCCTGCACCTGGCTTTTGCTGTGTATCGCTAACCAGGTAGCAGCTCAATATCGCCACTGCCTGGTTAGCCAATGTAGGGGAATGACAGCCGAACCAGATAAGTACTTTAGTACCACTGCATAAGATTTGAAGGAAGTCGATAGTGCATACATCTGGTATGGGCTAAGTAGCGCTAGTGCACTTGAATGTTTTGTAGATGACGTGCTGGAAGGTTAAGTGAAAATATTCAGCTAAATAACCAATGGGAAAGCAAAAGGAGCTATAAATAACAGGCAACGTAACGGGTCGTTGATGCAATTAAAGAGAAAGAGTTCAAGATTTCATCTCAAACTCATTATTAAGCTCTTCTACAGTCTGAGACCTGGTTGCCATTAAAAATACACCTCTTTAGGTAAAAAGTGGAGCGATAAATTTATTACATGATAGTCGTCAGTATAATTAGCTCTGAAAGGTGATCGCTTTTAGCTTTTGGTTAGCCATAGGGACCGCTTCTGCTCCACCCCCGACATGCCCCAATGCTAACCGGTTAGCATCACGGCATGTAGCTATTCTACAGCACTGACCATGCTTATGGCACTGAATATCCTGCATAGCGGCATTTACACAGTTTGTACATCTGCAAACTATGTAAATGCCTTTGAATATCCCCCCTACTATGGTTGCCCTGAATACATTCATTTAGTCTGGCTTTAGGGTCAAGGCAAAACGTATGCAAATGAGACAATAGACTGGTATCAAACACTTAAAATAAGACGAAATTAGACTTACCTGCTAATTGTTGTTCCTTGAGGAACTCCAGTCCAGTCCCGAACCTCTGGGTAATGCACCTCTTCCAGCAGCTTGGAGACTGATCACGTCATCTTCTTGATGACAATAGTACTAATAGAGCAAGCACCGCCCCTTCTGCCCAGTACCTACTGACAAAGCAGACTCACAGGAGCAACAAATAAGTAGTTAACCAGAACAGAATTTAACAGTCTAATAACTGCTCCCAACCTGGGGAAGGGAATCCTCCCATCCCCCTCCTTGGGAGAGAGAACCTACCGTGCCGAAACGAACACCGAACTTAAACTATGTATGAGTGATAAAAAAACCCTTGCCCAACCCGCCGCAGAACAAATTCCTGAGAAGTACAAACAATGGGTGGGATGTGGGACTGACTGGACTGGAGTACCTCAAGGAACAACAATTAGCAGGCAAGTCTAATTTTGTATTCCTTATTGTCCCTCCAGTCCAGTCCCGAACCTCTGGGATGTAACAGAGCAGTTAAGCAGAATGGGAGGGACCAGCCGCACAGGCCCGGAGCACCGCTGAACCGAAACAAGCATTCCCCGCTGAATGTCCAGACTGTAATGCTTCGCAAAGGTATGCAATGACGACCGGGTGGCTGCCTTGCAAATCTCCACTGGCGGAACCAGACTGTGTTCCGCCCAAGAAACTGCCTGCACTCTGGTAGAATGTGCCCATAATCCCGCTGGCCCCGGCCTACCCTTGAGGAGATACGCAGACAAGATCGCTTCCCCGATCCATTGAGAAATAGACGCCTTAGCCGCAGCCTCTCCCTTGCGGGGACCCCCAAACAGCACAAAAAGATGATCCAACCTACGAAACTCACTAGTAGCCTTCAAATAACGACGGAGAATTCTCCGCAATGGAAGATGATTGCCCGTTTCTCCCCCTCTGGCCAAAACTGGAAGAGGCACCGGTTGATTCATACCAACCTGTAAATAGTTACCCTAGTGATGTCCAAGTTACAGCACCTGTTCCATTGCAAATACAGTGCAGCCTAGGCCGCACTGTAAAAGTTACTGTTGTATGTAAACCGCACTGATTTTAAATAGCGCGGTATAAAAGACACACTAAATAAATAAATAAATAAAATAAAATAAATATGAAATGCCGAAACCACTTTAGGCAGGAAGGAAGGAAAGAACTGTACTAAGCACCACCTTCTCCTTAGAAAACAAAAGAAACAGCTCCCGGCACGACAAAGCTTGTAACTCAGATATCTGGCAAGCTGAACAGATAGCCACGAGGAACACTGTCTTAAGGGTCAAATCCTTACTAGAAGCCCGAGCCAAAGGCTCAAATGGCTTCCCACACAGCGCTGAAAGCACCAGATTGAGGTCCCATAGTGGAACCAATACCCTTCGCAGAGGACGGAGATGAAGAACTGCCTTCAAGAATCGTGCCACATCCGGATGCGCGCCCAATGCTATACCTTGAATCTTTCCGCGATAACAGGCGATCGCTGCCAGTTGAACTCTCAAGGAACTAGCGGCCAATCCTTTTTCTAACCCGGCCTGCAAGAATTCCAAGATCAGGGGAACCTCGGCCGAATCTGGTCTGACCTGCCTGCTAGCACACCATGCCTCGAACAGGCGCCAAACCCTTATGTAGGCCAACAAGTCGACCTTCTCCTTGCTTTCAACAACGTCGCAATCACCGGCCCCGAATAGCCCT
This sequence comes from Ichthyophis bannanicus, assembly GCA_033557465.1. Lineage (NCBI taxonomy): Eukaryota > Metazoa > Chordata > Amphibia > Gymnophiona > Ichthyophiidae > Ichthyophis > Ichthyophis bannanicus. The sequence continues at coordinate 708,378,609 of CM066033.1, forward strand.
TGCGCCTCAGCTACGCCCTTTCAAGAGCCAGGTCGTAAGCAAGAATCGATCCACCTGAGGCATTAGTACTGGCCCTTACGACAAGAGATCCACTCGTGCCGGGAGATGCCACGGCCGATCCGTGAGATTCCTTACCAGGTCCACGTACCACGGATGATGGGGCCATTCCAGGGCAATGAGAACCACCAGCCCGCGATGTGACTTTATCCTCTGCACCACCTGGCCGATTAGCGGCCAAGGCGGAAACACGTAGAGGAGTCCCTCGACCGGCCACCTTTGCACGAGGGCGTCCAGCCCTTCCGACATTCTTTCCCTTTTTCTGCTGAAAAACTGACTCGCCTGTGAACTTCGCCATCAAATCCATGACCGGTGCCCCCCATCGGAGGACCAGTAATTCAAACACCTCCTGATTGAGCACCCATTCTCCTGGATCTACTCGAACCTGGCTCAGATCCGCTGTGACATTGTCGGTTCCCACTACATGGGCCGCCAACACCTGGAGATGAGCCTCTGCCCAGCCCATCAGGGACTCGGCCTCCGCCTCCAGAGCTGCACTGCCTGTGCCACCCTGTCGGTTGATGTAGGCTACCGTTGTTGCATTGTCTGACAGTACTCATACTGCTGCCCCCTGCAACCTCATCTGAAAACTCTGCAATGCCAGGGACACTGCCCGCATCTCCAGCCTGTTGATGGACCAACAAACCTCCTGTGGGCCCCACTGCTCCTGTGCAAAGTGATTCTGGCAATAAGCCCCCCAGCCTGAAAGACTGGCATCCGTCACCACCGGTATCCAATCTGGGGATTCGAGAGGCATCCCTCTTTCCAGATGCTGACTCGTCAGCCACCATCTGAGAGCCTTCTTGACCCCCTGTGGGCAGGGGAGCCTCTGGGACAGAGAGGAAGACCGATGCGACCAATGCCTGAGCAGCGACATCTGGAGAAGCCTCATATGCACCCTCGCCCAAGGCACCAGATTGAGAGCAACCGCCATGGTGCCGCGAAGTTGAAGATAGTGCCATGCCGTGGGCTCCGGACGTCGCAGAAACTCCTACACTAGGCGCTGAAGCTCTCGTGCTCTCAGCTCCGGCAAAAAGACTCTCCCCACCCATGTATCGAAATGGGCTTGAGATACTCTGACACCTGAGACGGATGCAAGTGACTTTTGGCCACATCAACCACCCACCCAGGCTTTGCAAAAACGGCACCACTCTGGCTGTAGTGCATTCGCTCTCGGCCCTGGACTTTGCCCTGATGAGCCAGTCGTCGAGATAGGGATGTATGAGGACCCCTTCTTTGCGCAACGCTGCTGCCACCACCACTATGACCTTCGTAAAGGTGCGTGGCGCTGTCGCAAGAACGAAAGGTAGGGCCCGGAACTGAAAATGTCCCATGGGCACCGCAAACCTGAGGAACTGCTAATGCTCTTGCTGAATGGGAAATGTGCAGGTACGCTTTCGTAAGGTCGAGGGACGTGAGGAACTCCCTGTCGCGGACCGTCACAATGACGGACCGCAAGGTCTCCATCCGAAAATGCAGGACTCGCAGACAGCAGTTTACACGCTTTAAGTGGAGAATGGGCCGGAACACTTGGTCCTTCTTTGGTACCACAAAATAAATGGCGTATCGACCGTAGCCATACTGGTCTTGAGGCACATGCACCACAGCCCGGAGCTGCAGTAATCGCCTCAGAGTGTCGTGAACTGCAAGTGCCTTGGCCCGCGCCTTGCATGGAGACTGTACAAAGGAGCTGCCCAACGGATGATTGAACTCTAGCGCATAACCCTCTCGAATGACCTCCAGGACCCACTGATCTGAGGTAATTTGGGCCCAGGCGGGGTAAAAGCCCTGCAACCGTCCTCCCAGGGGCTGTTTCGCCACCCGGGCCCCCCTCACTTCCATTGAGGTTTCTTAGGTCCCAAGAACGGGGCCACCACAAATCCGCGCCCCGCTCCTTGGAAATCTCAAAATCCTTGCGATCGTGCAGGAAAATGGCCTCTCTGGAAAGGCGTCTGGCATGTGGGATGAAAACGTCAAAATTCCTGCTGTTATCCCCGAGGGGCCGAGACACTCTGGCTCGGTTTCTGCTTGTCCTCTGGCAATCGGCCACCCTTGGACTCACCCAGATCCTTAACTAGCTTCTCCAGATCCTCTCCGAATAGAAACTTCCTTCTAAAAGGAAGCTTACTGAGTCGGGCCTTGGAAAAGGAATCTGCTGCCCAATTTTGAAGCCACAAATAACAGCGTGCCACCACCACCGAGGCCATACTCTTAGAGAGACCTCTGATGAGATCATAATGAATATCCGCCAGGTACCCTGCCCCGGATTCCAACCGGAAAGTCTCCTCCACCTGGTCCAACTCCTCATGCTGCTGTATGCGCCGAGACCAACGGAGACAGGCACGCGCCACCCAAGCTCTACAAATGGAGGCTTGGAGGGAAAGGGCATTGACATCAAACACCTGCTTCAGCAGCGCATCCAGCTTCCTATCCTGAGCATCTTTCAGCGCTGCCGCCCCTTCCACTTTAATTGTCGTCTTCTTCATGACTGTCAACACTGCTGCAGCTACCTTCGGAGAATGAAAGAGCTTCTTATCCAGATCTGACAATGGATAAAGGCAGTTCATGAGCTTAGCCCCATGAAACCTATTCTCCAGCAGATCCCACTCATCCTGGATCATCTGCCACACCACTCTATGTATGGGGAAGACGGACTGGGTCGTTCATACGGCTCACAGGAGGGGATTCTCCAAGATCTCGTCCTCCATTGAAGACCCGACTGGCATGTTTAGTGTCTTCAACGATTCCATTATTAGTGCCGACAATTCTTTTCTACGAAAAACCCTGACTATCCGGGCTTCGTCTTCCTGTTCGGGAATTCTGACTTCCTCGAGCTCCTAATCTAAATACATCTCCATGTCAAGATCCTCTCTCTCTCGAGCTCTGTCAACACTAGCAATTGCCCCTGCCTTTAGGGCGCTTCGCTGGACAGAATCCGGGCTCCTCATAGAGACCACCTGGCCTCTTTCCGCTCTGCGCCACCAAGGACGTTCCTCCTTCCCCCTGCTGGTGCAAACAGAACGCCTGGTGAAGCAGCAGGACAAACTTGGGCAAAAATAAACCCGTGACCCCCCCTTCCCGATAGCCCCTGGGAGGAAGACGACCCAGGAACAGCTTGGAAACTGGAGGGTGGCTCCGGAGAGGCAGGTGCTGGTCCTGTTGTCACCTGCTCGTTCATAGACGGGCCAAGGGTGCTTTCCATCTCAGAGCCTACCTGCAGTGACTGCTCCATTGCGATGGCCTCCTAAGTGCACCCCCTACAAACCCCTGTCTCGGAAACCGTACCTCGCCTGGTTCCACACACCAGACACTGCGGTCTTGCTGGCATGCCCCCACTGCGCCCCAGACTCAATCTATGTAACCTGAGCCACTGACAGACAAGAGAAGTTCTGTTTTGTTTTGTTTTTTTTTTAACTGCAGAAAAGGAAGACAAAACAAATGAAATTGAAATTAAATTGAAAAGAAAGCACTTAACTAGCATGAAAACCACTCGATTCCAGCAGAGCAGACCAGTCGCGAACCTTTCTGCACGTCTGCACGTTCGAGCAGGAAAATGAACGCGATCACCGGCTCCCGCCGAAATTCAGGCCGCAGCACATTGTCGCAGTAGATAATTTCCCCCTACTTCCAAGCGTGTTCCCTTCTTATCTTAGCGAAACAAGCCCTCTGCGCCGTAGCGGGAGAAAAAACTCTAGCTCTCTCAGTGCTTGAGGGCTCCTCTCTGCACTCCCCGCGCTCAACCAGAAGTACCGGCTTTGGCGCTGAGAGTCCTCCAGGGAAAAATAGCTCTGCTTAAAAGCTGCAGGCACCGCACACCCGATAGCCAACAGCCGACCGCGGGATCAGGAGCAGCACTGCCCCAGGTAAACCACCACCTACTCACCACCCCACTGCCAGAATCAAGGGGGGGGAGGGGGGCCTCCTTCACTGCAAATTTTCTTCTTGATCGCTTCTGTTCTATTTTTTTTTTTTTAACCAAAGTGCTCTAATCACAGACTGTAAACCAAAGAAAAACGCCACAAAAATAACTAACTAAACTAACTAATCTCCTTAGTTGTACCCAGTGAGCTGAGCCTACAGGCTCACCACCTCCAGGCTGCTTGGAGACTGAGTGTACTGGGCAGAAGGGGCGGTGCTTGCTCTATAAGTACTATTGTCATCAAGAAGGTGACATGTTCAGTCTCCAAGCTGCTGGAAGAGGTGCATTACCCAGAAGTACGGAACTGGACTGGAGGGACAATAAGGAAGACATCTGAATTTTTTTTTCTATTTTGGCCTTCCAGTACAACTGGTCACCACTGGAGCAGTGTTACAGCACTATGCGCTTGGATTCACAAGTGCCTGGGGATTTTCTTCATTTTATTATTCACTCAGCAACAATCCTCAAGAAGGGGCCACAGATTACGGCTCCTTCCAGAACTTGATAAGAATTCACCCAGAGTCTGGCACTAAGAGTTTGATTTTTTTAAACAGGTACCTATGTGAAATGTCCAATAAAATGTGTGTTTTATGAAGACTAAGGAGTAATTAGACCTTACCTGCTAATTAGTGTTCCTGAAGGAACTCCAGTCCAGTCCCTTTCTTCTGGGTTATGCTCCCCTTCCAGCAGCTTGCAGTCTGAGCTCATTATCAATTTGATGTCCCACTGATATAAATACCACTGGCACCACTCACCAGCACTAGTAATCTATTGAAAAAGCAGACTTAACGGAGAGATAATTAAGTAACAATAACTTCAAATTTAACTGCCAAACTCTAGAATATCCCCTCCCATCTCCCCCGGAAGGAACTTCCCACCCCCCGGGAAGAGGAGGAGGAGGAGAAGGCTTACCTGAACCCGCACCAGCCCTTACCTAACCGCTCCTCAGGGCCACTGCCAGTCTATACCGCCTCACCATCGAAAACCTCCACGAGGAGCATTCAGACATCATCTTCACTCCCTTAACAGAACTTCGGTCCAGTGATATGATTTCTAAAACTTAATCCTGAAAAGAAAACTCGGGTGGGATCAGGGACTGGATGGAGTTCCTTCAGGAACAGTAATTAGCAGGTAAGGTCTAATTACTCTTTCCTTATCGTCCCTCCAGTCCAGTCCCTCTCCTCTGAGATGTAACAGAGCAGTTCAAGCCTGGGAGGGGTCCGCAATCCCGGACCGAAGCACCGCTCTCCCAAAACCAGCTTCCACTGCCGCCTGAACATCCAACATGTAATACTTAGCAAAGGTATGTAAAGACGACCAAGTGGCCGCTCTACAAATGTCCAATGGCAGAGCCAAACTATACTCCGCCCACGAGGCCGCCTGGGCTCGAGTTGAATGCGCTCGGAAGCTTTCCAGAACCTGCTTCCCCTTCAGGATGTAGGCCGAAGCAATGGCTTCCCTGATCCACCTGGAGATGGATGCCTTGTCTGCTGCCTCACCCTTATGCGCCCCCCCCCCCAACAGGACAAAATAACCACTCGGACTTATGAAATGGAGCCGTGCGACTCAAATAACACTTTAGCACTCTGCGCACATTCAGACGGCATAGTCTTGCATCGTCCGCCTCCAGTCTCCCTCTAGGAAAGGACGAGAGAGAGACGGACTGATTCACATGAAAGGGAGAAACTACCTTTGGCAAAAAGGAAAGTACGGTATGCAAGACCACCTTCTCCTTAAAGAAAGAAAGAAAGAAAAGGCGGAAACGACAACAGAGCCTGAAGCTCCGAAATACGCCTAGCGGAACAGATAGCCACTAGAAAAACTGCCTTGAGGGTTAAGTCCTTCAAAGAAGCCTACCCCACTGGCTCGTAAGGTTCTCCAGCTAAAGCATTCAACACCAGATTGAGATCCCAAGGAAGGATCAATGACCTCTGCTAAGGCCGCAGGCGACGAACCACTCGCAGGAACCTACTTATGTCTGCGTGTTCTCCTAAGGCCTTTCCATGGACTTTACCCCTATAACAGGAAATGAACCTGCAAGGAGCTGGCCGCCAAGCCTTTTTCGAAACCTGCCTGCAAAAACTCCAAAACCTCCAGCACGGAGACCGCAAGGGGCCTCTTCTTCTGAACCGCACACCAGGCCTCAAAAATACACCAGATCCTCACATAACAGAGGGAGGTTGAGCGCTTGCACGCGTTCAATAAGGTCGAAATCACTGCTCCTGAATATCCCCGCTCCTGCATATCCCCACTTACGAAGCCTTGCCCTTTCAATAGCCAGGCTGTAAGCGAGAACCGATCCACCTGGGGCATCCACATGGGTCCCTGCACTAGGAGATTGTCTCTGCAGGGAAGCCGCCACGGACAATTGGCCCTCAGCCTCACGAGGTCTGCATACCACGGCCGCCGAGGCCAGTCCGGGGCTATGAGAATCACAAATCCTCGGTGGGCTTCCACCTGCTGCAGAACCCTTCCTATGAGAGCCCAAGGCGGGAAAACATACAGGAGACCTTCCATGGGCCACTTCTGGACCAGAGCATCCAGGCCTTCAAACATCCTTTCCTTTCTCCGGCTGAAAAACCAGCTCGCCTTGGCCAACTCCCATCGTGCCATGAGGTCCATGATCGGAGCCCCCCAACGGGCTACCACTTGTTCGAACACCTCCTGACCGAGCTCCCACTCTCCATGATCTATCTTGTACATGCTCGGGTAATCCGTCGTGACGTTTTCTATGCCGGCCATGTGCTGTGCCAACAGGGCTATTAGGTGGGCTTTGGCCCATTACAACAGACTCTCCGCTTCCTCCTCCAATGGAGGACTGCTTGTCTCATCCTGACGGTTGATGTAGGCCACTGTCGTGATGTTGTCGGACAGCACACGGACCACTCTTTGATGGACTAAAAACTCAAATGCTCTGAGAGCTAAGGCTACTGCCCGCATCTCCAGTCTGTTGATGGACCACTGGGCCTCCACCGAATTCCAGAGACCCTGGGCAAAACAGCCTTCGCAATGCGCCCCCCACAACCATCTAGACTGGCATCCGTCGTCAACTGCACCTACTGCGGAGGCTCGAGGGGCATTCCGCATTCTAAATTCCTCGGGCAGAGCCACCACCGCAAGGCCCCCTTGGTCGCTTAGGGGCAGAGTAGTGCCATGGACAAAGGCTGACGCTGATGGGACCATCGCTGCAGCAGGGCCCGTTGAAGCGGCCACATGTGAGCCTTGGCCCACGGCACCAATTCTATCATTGTTGCCATGGTCCCCAGCACTTGCAAGTAGTGCCAGGTCGTAGGCACCTGCCTGTTTAGAAACTGCGACACCAGGCATCTCAGGTCCCTTACTCTCTGAATTGGCAGGAACACCCTGCCCCTTACAGTATCGAACCTTGCTCCAAGGTACTCGAGTTCCTGCATGGGCACAAATCTGCTCTTTATCAGACTGATAACACACCCCAACTCCCTCAGGAGTCCGACCACTCTGGCTGTTGCCTTGTGACTCTCTGTCTTGGACTTCACCCGGATCAGCCAGTCGTCGAGGTACAGATGGACCAAGATTCCTTCCTTGCGCAGCGCCACGGCCACCACGACCATCACCTTGGTGAAAGTTTGCGGGGCCATCGCCAGACCGAAAGGCAAAGCTTGAAACTGAAAATGCCCCCTGGGCACCGCAAATCTCAGAAACTGCTGATGTGCCTTGTGAATGGGAATATGCAAATATGCTTCTGTCAAGTCTAGGGATGTCAAAAATTCTCCCTACCGAACGGCCACAATCACCGACTTCAGAGTTTCCATATGAAAGTGTGTCACTCTGAGACACCGATTGAGCCGTTTTAGGTTGAGTATCGGTCGAAACGCCCCTTCTTTTTTGGGTACTACAAAATAAATTGAGTATCGACCGCAACCGTACTGATCTAAAGGGACCGGTACTACTGCCCCTAAGAGCAGCTGCGAGAGTGTGTCTTCTACCGCTGCCACCTTTGCCGGGTTCTGCAAGGGGACTGTACGAATGCAGGTCAAACTGATCTCGCAAACTCAAGAGCATATCCTTCTCGGACCACCTCCAAAACCCATTGATCGGACGTGACCCGGGCCCAGGTGGGAAAAAACTGCCTTAGCCATCCTCCCACAGGCAGAACATCCTCCTGGGCCCCCACTCTTTCATTTTGCTTTCCTAGGACCTGCAGAGGAGGAAGAGGCCCCAAATCCCCTTCCTGCTCCTCGAAACCCCCGGAGGCTTTGTCCCCTCGAGGGAAAATGGCCCCTTTGAAAGGGCACCAACCTAGCTGGCCGAAACCTCTGAAAGTCCCTCGGTTGGCTATGCGCAGGAGCGGGGGTACGGCCCTGCTTCGGCCTATCCTCAGGGAGTCTGCCTCCCTTAGTCTCACCTAGCTCCTTCACCAACTTATCCAAATCTTCTCCAAAGAGCAACTTCCCCTTAAAGGGGAGTCTGCTGAGACGGGCCTTTGAGGAAGCATCCGCCGCCCAGTTGCATAGCCGCAAGTATCGCCGAGCTGCCACCACCGAGGCCATATTCTTTGCTTGGCTCCTAATGAGGTCATACTGACTATCCGCCAGGTAGACCGCCCCCAACTCCATCCTGGCCGCTTCCCTCTGCGTGCTTCCGGCAAGGTCGCCAGCCACCTGAAGCTGCTGCGACCACCTCAGACAGGCCCTGGCAACCCAAGCCCCAGAAACCGAAGCCTGTAACACCAGGGCACTGACATCAAAAGCTTGCTTCAGCAACGTATCCAGCTTTCTATCCTGGGCATCCTTCAGAGCTGCACTGCCCTCGAGTGGGATAATCATCTTCTTTGTGACCGCCAACACTGCAGCATCCACTCTAGGGGATCGCAGCAGTTCCTTGTCCAACTCCGGCAAGGGATACAAATGAGCCATTAATCATACCCCCCCTTAAACTGGATTCTGGCTGCTTCCATTCCTCCTGAATCATCTGACGAACTACCCGGTGCACTGGAAAAACCATCTGGGATTTCCTGACAGCTTGAATCAGCGGATCTTCCACCACCTCCTCATCCGCTGACGCGTCTGCCGCCATATTGAAGCACCTTCAGGGATTCACTAATCAATGCCGGGAGCTCCTCCCGACAAAAAGCTCGTACTATCCGAGCTTGTTCCTCTTCTGGAATCTCTCCCTCTTCGAGTTCCTCCTCATCTTCACCCAACTCCCTGTCCGAGGCCTCTCCCTCCAGAGCCTCAGAAAGAGGGGAAGTGAGACACTCCTCATTCACCAGCCTAGCACACTTAGGCGGGACGCCCGCCTCCTGTTCCTTGGCCATTTCCTGCCTGGTAGGCCCGCGTGCCTGCGCTGCCGGGAACCCTCCCGTCCCTTGATAATGCAAACAAAAGGCCTTGTGCAGCAGCAGAAAAAACTCAGGGGAGAAGTCCCCCCATCCTCCACCTTCCCCCGAGGACGAAGACAGGGTGGGCTGTGACAAAGAAGGCCCCGGCAGTTCTACGGTTAAAGGTAGAGGAAAGGCCCATTCACCTCCCACTTCCAGTGGATCCCCTTATCCCTGGGAGATGGAAGTCCGCAACTCCTGGGATATACCCACTTGCATTTCCTGTTCCACCAAAGCAGCCTCTGCAGACCCCTGCTTCTGACACCGTGCCCCGCCGGGTGCCACAGACCAGACACTGTGGCCTACCCGGCATGGTGCAGTGCCCTTTAACCACTTCCAAAACCAAGAGAATATGACAATAAACCCAACTATTTCTATCCCCCCTTACTCTTTCTAATTAATTTTTTTTCTTTTTTCATTTTTCAGAAGCAACTCAAATTGAGTGTCAGAAACGCAAGCTGAAAGAGGGAACCCAAATCTTAACTTTCCTCCAGAGAGCGCGCGAAAAACGCATGGAGAAAACCCAGTCACCTACCTCCTGCCGCTGCTGCTCACACGTGCTGGAGTAGGCTGCGCTGAGCTATGCGTTGTGATAAGGAAGCTTATCATAGCTCAGGAAGGAGCTATAGAAAAGGTGAAGTGACTCTGAACAAGCAACCTGTCAGTTCTGGTAGAAATAAGAAAACAGAATTTTGCCATAAAAGACTACCAGTCCCAGAATGCACCAGGTTTCCAACAGCCATTAGAGGAGCTGAAGTGAGGAAACGTGTGTTCAATCAGGAGGGCTATGAGGTAATCCCCAAGCACTCATCTCAAAGGGCAGGGCCTGATTCAGCACAGCTGCGCTGTGCTAGGGTGGAGCACTCAAAGCAGAATAAAGGTAGAGTTTATTCTACAGAGAATCATCCTCAGAATCATCATCTTGGAGATCCTCATCTTGGACAGCTTCATCATCTAGAGGATCATCAGAAGCAGAAGCCAGAGCGGACGGACAGAGAGGGCAAGAAAGCCTTTGGAAGAAAGAAGAGAAAAGCATTTGGGAGGTCTAAAGGAGTCCAGAGCAGTACGTATACTGGGAGACATTCAAAAGGCCAGCATACACCATTGGACTGGGGAAAACCAGAGGAGTGGTGCTGCAGAGCTAGGAATCTCCAGACGGTACCTGTGAGGGAGACGGCTGCACTTGGAAGGGACTCTAGGACCCGTGCCAGAAGGTATGTGAAGAGAGATCCAGTGTCCAGGGATCTGGATTGGAAGGCTGGACATAAGAACTGGACTACATACTGGCCAGGCTATTTAGAGAGGAACTCTAACAGCAATGGAAGCTCAGGTATGAACACTGATCTATGCCCTAGCTATATCCTTGAAAGACAGCAGGGAAACAAGTATTCTCCTGAGAGTGCTCCATTGAGAAATTCCTCTGTGCCAATCCATGATATTGAACCCATGATTGTTGAAAAAGGGGGAGAGGTTATAGACACAGGCTGTGAATACATGGATTGCTCTCTGTCTAAACTCCTTTGGTAATTTACTGTTACAAAGTACAACAACCATCACAAAGAAATACAAACTTGTTCTTTAATCTACTCAGAAAAGCTCCTGAGTAGGATTTGAGCCACGCAGTAGAAAGCAAGCCAGCTAAGGGTTTCAGCTGGGTAACTGCTAGCAATTGAGCCTTACCTAATTGCTTGTGAGCTCTGAGGAAATCACTTCTGAGTCTATGTGTGAAGATAACGGAGTTACTTACCTGTAACAGGAGTTCTCCGAGGACAGCAGGATAAGTCAGCCACACCTGGTGACGTCATCCGACGGCGCCGAAGACGGAAGTACTCTCCATAGCTCAGAAGGGCTTTATGCCCTTCTGAGCATGGGCCAACTGGCCCTGCCCCCCGGCCCGCCCCTAGCTATCCAGTTCGTCACTAGCTGAGCCTTAGCCGCTAGGAGGCGGGCACTGGTCCGAGGCCGAGACCTTTTCCAGGGGAGGAGGGCGGGTATGTGTGGCTGACTTATCCTGCTGTCCTCGGAGAACTCCTGTTACAGGTAAGTAACTCCGTTTTCTCCAAGGACAAGCAGGATGAGTCAGCCACACCTGGTGCCTCCCAAGCTGTAATGCGATGCGGTGGAAAGGGTGGAGGCCGAGATCAGGTTCAGAAGACATGATATCAGGGCTGGATGTTAGGATGTGCCTAGGATGTCTGGTGGCGGCGTCAGCTCGCTATGTGTCAACCTGCGATCTGTACACAGAACACTGTGCAGTGTGTAGTGCTAATGGGTGTGCGACCTTTAAGTGGCTAGTACTACTGAACATGTGGACGTACAGTCCCAATTCACGCCTACGCGGCCGCAGTTGAGCCGCTGCCGGGAAGGCTAATGTCAGAGATGCCGCAGCAGAGGGGGCTCCCGAATGCTGAGATACCCACTGCAAGCGGGGATAACCGCGGCATTGATGCAGCTACGGCCGTGGGGAGATCGCTGCGGTTGGGCTAGGGCCAGCAGCAATGCAATACTAACAGAGTGATTCCATTAGAGTAGGAAAACCATCCAGGGCATGAGACATGACTAATTTAATGACCTGGTTAGAAGCACCCGGGCCGATCCATGAACGCAGTTACAGGGGCGCCTCTGTGGTAGCAGATGCTGCGGGCCCAACAAGTGGTATTGGTGCGGGGTAACGGAGTGAGGACACGGGCAGTAGAGTTTCCCGCAACGAAGAGCAGCTGTCGAGAGAGATATTCAAAAATAAGGGATATTTCTCTTTGCCTTAATCAGACAAATTTTTTTTTTTTTTTGGCATTCAACTCCGGCACTAGTTGTTAGATGAAGTCATGACCATTATTGTGGGAGGAGACGAGGAACTGGCGCTGGGGAACGTGTGCCGTTGGGAGGCATGGTTCAGATTGGCCAGTGGTGGAAACCGAATAGTGGACGTGATGGGCCACGTTCGACCATGATGGAGTACCATCTGGTCAGTGCTATCAGCGAGGCGAACGAGAGCAAGGCAGCATGGGCTATGCTATCGGAAGGGTTTTAGAGGGGTGTAAGAACCTCTTGTATATATAAGGTGGCAATCCAGATTGTTAGTGCTTTCTGGTCGACAGGACTCACAGCCTTATACTTCTCAGTGAGGAGCCTTACACTTCTCAGTGAGGTGCACCCATTGCCGATGGTGCTTGTTGGACTGTTGATGTGATAGTTCACATTGCAAGGTCTTGTTTATTATTTATTTATTTAACATCTTTTATATACCGCGCTATTTGTTGTCAGTGCGGTTTACATATAACAAAGTTTGCACATTCGGAGGACAGTTGTGTGCTTACATTATAACAGGAAACTTAAACTTGGAACAACAGGGCAAAACTATGTAACTATGTTGCCTTGCAGATGTGTGTTCCACGGGCATGACCTCTGGGGGGGCATGCACGTTGCGTGGCTTGGGCCCTTGCCTGTAGTCGAGCCCATGGGCCATTGCCTGTAGTCGAGCCCTTGTCTGTACCCAGCGTGGGGACCCCTGCCAGTGCAGCCAAGCCCTTGTCTGGATCCAGCAGCTGCGTTTGCAGAGTGTACGCGGACTCCGGAGCCTATGTATAGACTATTGGGCTCCTTGGTGTGGGTCCACTGGGCCTGAGCCAGCTCGTGTACTGTTCTGTGCATACCCTGAGAATACCCGCGATTTTTGGTCTGGCCTGGCAGTATGTTGCCTGGTGTGACGAGAACATATAGGCCTAAGATAGGCTTGTAGAGTCGATGCACCATAGAGTTGTGAGAATATATAAGCCTGCAGGGGCCTAGGCCTGCGGGAACATAAGTGTAGTACGCAGATGCCCAGCGGCATGCAGTGCCCATACACCATACGATGGTCTGCAGACCATGCACCATACGATGGTCTGCAGACGGGATAGTAATAAGCAGGCGCGATCGTAGTTAAAGGGCACGAAGAGAGACGTCTCTTCTCGCCTTGGTTGTTTATCCCTTTGATTATTCATCCACTATAAACATATATATAGGCATTTCACTTATTTGTTTGTTTGATTGTTTGTGTGTTTGTATGAACTCCGGAGATGTTACTGGAAGGAGTTGTAAACCCTTTCATGAAGAAGGATCGAGATGGCCGTTGGGCCAGCGAGATTTTGGTTGGCCTGTATAGGACGGTCGGGGAATGGACGTCGACATGACCGGCTTCGTTTGACCAATGTGGTGTCTATGCCATGCAACATCGGTTATGTAGGGTGATCACTGATGTTGCAGTGTCCATAAGTCGGCTCCGAGCCGGACGGTCTGTAGAGGTGGCAGTTCAGATGTTAGGGCTGCCTGGTCAGCAAGGGCTAAGGGCCTTACGACCTTATACCTCTCGTGAGGTGCCTTATCACTGAAGGTGTTTGGTGCACGGGTGATGTGATAGTTCAAGTTGCCGCTTCTTGGCAGTGCCTCAGGGAATGAATGTGCCTGCCTCTGCGCATGTCCTGGGTGTGGCTTGGGCTATTGCCTGTAGCATACCCTCTGGCCCGTGTAGCCGAGCCCTTGCCTGTATCCTGATGGCTGTGTCTTGGAAGTGACCAGCTGGCCTGGATAGTAGGCTGTTGCGCTAACCACTAGGCTACGTTTTCATCCGGCGGAGTCTCAAGGGATGTAGTCTGTTCAGGCTGGTCAAAACGTGAGCATACCAGCGATCTATTACAGGTAAACATGCGCTGTATAGCTAGGGCTGTCCAGAGCAACGGATTGTGGAGGTGATTGTTCGTGCCAGTGAGTCACGTCAGCCGTTTCGCTCAGGAGTAGTGTTGGTAAGTAGAAGACCGCAGGGACAGGTCTGTATTGCAGCCTGCCGGCGGGGACAGGAGTAAACGGGGCCTGGCTCTGTGCTGGACCGCCAGTATGCAGATCTGGATCTGTTCGCGAGGAGGCCACCTGCGTTTTGAGCTGCTGCCTGATCCCAAGAAGGGGGGGGAGGGGGCAGCTGGGAGCATTAGTTTCGTCACCGTCCAGGCCCTGAAGTGTCGAGCCGTAGGCATCCCCATAGTATAGGCCCGAGGGGTCTTGGACCTGTGACGCGATCCTGCAGCCCGATGGTCAGGTACATCTGTCTGTGGGCAAGCCGAGGCCGCGGGGTTCAATGGCAGGTGTTCTCAGCGTGGAGAGAAGATGCCCCGCGTCATGTACAGGAGGAGCATGGGACTTGAGGTGGTTTACCAGAAGGTTCAGAGGTCATGTAACCTCGACTGAGTATACTGCACCACCTTGATACACTGTAACTGAATGTGGAAGCCAAGCTTCCCTAGGGTTTTCATACTTTCGAGGTTAAGGAGGGCGCGGGGAGTGGACCCCATATTTAGCATTTGCTACCAATGTGGAGCCTCAGGTCCCCTCCACCACCCCCTCCCGCGCAGGCTCTGGGAGGGGGAGTGGCGTGTAGAAATCATAGTCTTGTTTACTTGTAAGGATTCCTCCTTTCCTAGGTTCCGCTCCGGTACCGGTACCAGTGGTCACCGGTAGATGGCCGCCCAAGCTTCTCTGGGGCAGAAGCCAGAGCGAAGCCAAGGGACACATGGTGTCTTGCGGCTGACATTGGGAAGTAGTGTTTTGTTGCTTGAGGAGCCAGACTGAGGCACAAAGGCGCAGGCACAAGAAGTTAAGGAGCCGGGGATTCACCGTGAAGCCCAAGTTTACGGCACTCTGTTCTAAGGTGCCTGCTGTAGGCAACATGCAAATGCGGGCCCTGGCCCTTTGGGAGAGGGCCTACCCATAGGAGGTGGTTACCAGAGGTACTGCTTTAGGCAGTAACAGCTAGCCGAAGGAATATCTCAAAGCATTAGGCAGTATGGTCCCACTGCATACGGGAGGCTCAGCAGGAGTGGTGCAAAGTAGCTATTCAGCCTTTAATGCTTCCATCTGCCTAGCCGGGGCTACCACAGACAGGCAGACAGTAAGTAGTTTGTAGGTCCTGTTAAGGTTTTAGTGATTTGTCCAAAGCCATAAGGGGTACTAGTGTGAGTAAACCCTGGTCTCTAACCATTAGGCTACTCTTGCCTTTGGTAATTTAAGGTTAAATATGGGGGCTGGTCTGGCCGGTGCCCCAGCTGGGATTTGAACCTGTGACTCTCTGTTCGTAGAGGTTCTAGCTCTGTCCACTGCACCCCACTGTGAGCACTGAAAACCCAACGGCATATGGCACACTTTCCTCCACCAAGGTTCCTGGCCATGCCCTGACCAGCGAGAAGGTGAGGGGAGAAGCCGCATCAACCGTAACCGCGGTCGTGATGCCCTCATTGGCAGGAAGAGCACAGCACTGTCGTCATCGGTGCGATGGCAGCATCCCGATCGGTATCGAGGATTCTGCTCCCCTCTCACAGCGCGGCTACCTCGGAGGCTCTCTGACCATATGATTCTGCCAAGCATTGACCATGGCCGGGCCTGTTAGGCGCGATGATGTCTTGCGGGGCACAGCATTCCAACTCTGAGGAGTTATCTGGTGCAGTAAGATCTTGACCTTGCTCGCCCGCTCAGTGAACCTACCGCGGCAGAAGCACTGTTCTGGAGGGCGGAGGGATGTCTCCGGCAAGTAGACATGCGCCCGGTTACCATGGCGTTCGGGGCGGAGCAGAGCTGACATCACTTCCTGTCCCATATGACTTCACTTCCGAGGCTTCTGTTGTCGGTGCAGGGAGGTCTCTGGGCGCCGACGCTGCTGCGGGGTCACCCATCCATGCCCGGCATGCGTGGTGGTCGGCGCCGACGCTGCTGCGGAGTCGCTCATCCAAGTATGGGCTCAAGGCGGCATGCGTGGAGCTCGGCGCAGAGGCTGCAGTCAGAGGGTGTCATCCGAGTCGCCGAGTCCGTGGCGCCGTCGGCGCCGTCCAATGGCCTGAAGGGTGGGCTGGCTTGGAGACGCCAGCCAAGGAGCAGTGCTTCTAAACATGCAGAGGGGTGTGGCTTGCAGGGCATCCAGGCGGATCAAGATGGCAGCCCCCATGGGCCACACGTGCGAAGAAGTCCCGGGAGCGTCGGAGCCCAGGGACAGAGGCCACACATGTGCAAAAGGGTCCCCGGTCGCAGAGGGTGTTCCGGGCTGCCGAGAGGGTTTCCTTCTTCAATTCCCTCGGCGAGGAGAGAGAGGTAAGAGGCTGGCTTACCGTCTGAGAATAAGCTGGCCGAGGACGGAGGCCTTCTTAGGCACGTCCTGGGCTGCAGTGGCTACTGGAGCCTCATTTCGAGTACCACTCTTTCGGTATGTTAAATGCCTCAACAGCAGTGCATAACAGTAAGAATAATGCCTCAGAAGCCTTATTCATCAGGCCCACTCCGTCATTGTATTGCCTGTTAGAGGGCAGGTCGGATAGGAACGCCCTGAGGCTGGCCGGGACGGAGGCCTGTTAGAGAGCTGGCCGGGGACGGAGGCCTGTTAGGCACGTCCTGGGCTGCTACACTGGGTGCTTCCCTTCTAGCTCCAAGTCCTGGAGATCTTCTCCTGCAGACTGTTCCCTCTGAAGAAGTAAGAATAAGGCATAAAACAGTTTAAACTGATGGATAATACATACGTTGTAGACGAGGAGTTTTTCCCTGATGATTTAAATTAATTTTAGATGGAGAGTAGCAAAGTCCGTCTTGCTGGCAAGGCAGAAGAACTGAAACTGGATAGCTAGGGGCGGGCCGGGGGGCAGGGCCAGTTGGCCCATGCTCAGAAGGGCATAAAGCCCTTCTGAGCTATGGAGAGTACTTCCGTCTTCGGCGCCGTCGGATGACGTCACCAGGTGTGGCTGACTCATCCTGCTTGTCCTTGGAGAAATAAGAAGTTAACCTGAAAAGAACAGTTTTCCCTACTTTGTGGGTTTTGTTTGTTGATTAAAGCACTGCTAAGAAAATATTAGCTAGAGCCTACAGAAAAGACCAGTCTATTACCAACCAGGTCTTTATTCCTTTGATTTGATTGCCTGACAAGTTCAGCTGTTGTTTTCCTGATTTTGTTTTTCTAAGTTTAACACTGAAAGCAAGTATCCTGTTTTATGTGCTACCAAGCATATCTGTGTGGGGAGAAATAACCCCATAAATAAATATCTTATTGGCTTTACACTCAAGCACAACTAATTATTGTGAACGGCTGTGTCTGGTGTGAATGGACTACATTTCCCACAATCCCTTGCAAATCATACTGATATATGCCTTTGCCAAGACTGTGAACATTCTCACCCAGGCACCCGTCTGTCAGCGTTTGGCGGCCGCGAGGCACCCGACTCGCCACTTGGCTGTCCACCGCTGTCCCCACCTGCCTCTCTCTTGTTCAAGCGCCGGGATTCCTTCCTTTTCGGGGGCCGTTTTTCGGTGTCGGCGATTCTCCTGCCCCGCGCTCAGCCGCCTGCTAGGGCTTCAGCACGAGGCGGAACAGGCAAGCAGGCACGACTTAAAATATACTGACTGGCCCTCCCTTATCAAGAAGGGGGACTCCGCTCTCCTTCTCCTCCCTCTCACTGCCCCGATGCGGCTGCCAGCAAGCCTCCTCCTCTCTCGGAGCCCGAGGAGAGCAAGAACCGTGGGGAGGGGGGGGGGGGAACACCCCTGTCCTTAAGGACTGAGTGGAAAGAAAAAGCCACAAATAACCAAATAAATTTAAATTAAATTAGCTCCAAATCAACAAATAAAAGAAAAAACAAAGACTCTATTAAACCCTAGGCACAGGAGCTTTAACTACCCCCCCCCCTAAGGCCTGTCTCTCCAGTAAGCCCTGAGCTCTGGCGGGTGGTGCCAGTGGTATTTATACCAGTGGGTCATCAAATTGACGATGAGCTCAGCCTCCAAGCTGCTGGAAGGGAAGCACAACCCAGAGGAAAGGGACTAGACTGGAGGGACGATAAGGAACACCTTTAAAACATGGGAATTGTACAGTGCTTCCAAACAATGCAATCACCAATACAAAAACCATCCAACACTCATTTCACCATTTGTGTTAAACACTTGGGAGGTATCAACAATACAGAGCTAAGCTTACAGATCTATTCCTCTCATTCATTTTCTTCATTTGCCTCTTAATATTAATTTCTTAATATTTAATACGGAGAAATATTTTTATACTTTTTCACGTTCACATACATCTACATTCACAACCACTTCTTAAGGTATCTTCATGCTTCCACATAGTCTTTGTATTTTTTGAAAGCATTCACCTATTCACTCCATTTTTTTTTTGTATATCCAAAGTTATGAAGTACAATACAAGTATAACAAAAATTATATTCAAGATACAAGAAGAAATAACAAAAGCAACATAAGAATAATGTTACTCAAAAAGCTAAACTTCCAAATTAGACAGCTTCATCTTCATTAAGAACACAATCCTGTACATGAGAGTTCAAAAATTCAGTAAGTTGAAGTTGGTCAGTCTCTTAAAAAAAGAAACATTTTACCTTGATAACAAACCTTACATCTGCAGGGATACTGAAACAAAAACGTCACACCCAGCCCTAGAACCTGAGACCTTAGTGTTAAAAAGATTTTCTTATGACTGAGTTTCCCAAGCCAGATCGGGATATATCTGCACAATTTGATCCAAAAATTTACAATTTCATTTAGAGAGAAACATTTCAAACAACCGACCTCTCAGTCTGACTCAATGAGAAATGAAACTGACAGAATGGTAAACTCCAGGTTTCCAGGTAAAACGGCTAAAGACTCAACCAGGAAAGGCAAAATCCTCCCAACCCTTCCCATCCTTCTTAACCGCCAACCTAAAGACCCTCTGAAGAGGAACCCTGTCTGGTAAATATTACGATGAAACAGAGGAAATTCAGGGAAACAGAGGAAATTAAGAAATATATCTATAGGTCTAATCGTTGCAACCTTAGGAAAATTAGGGAGCCTGTCTGCTGCCTAGCCATATTATTAAGAATTTCTAAATGACATGACATTACCAACTAGCTGAAGAGTCCAGCGGAGACGACACAGGATGAGTCTGCATAAACAAAGAAGGGACTTCAAGCCTAAAATAGCAGCTGAAGGAAGTAAAGGTGCCTTAAAGCCCGTAGAACTCGGAGAAGTCTTCCCAGGACCAACTTGCAGAACAGACAAAGCAGGAGAAGCCAGGTCAAAAGAAAGCCATCGAGCTATGGGAGGACAAGACTCCCCCAGTTCACAAACCTGAGTCAAACAAAAAGTTCCTCATCTGACACGAAGCAGCCAGACAAGCCAGAAATCATCGAAACAGAGCCAAATGCCTTCCTCAGCTGACGCTCCCCATCAGAGGGGGCTTAGCCAATTGAAGCAGTTTCGGGCTGGGGTCCTTCCAGATGAAGAGGTTGCTGCAGCTTCAGGATTTTATAGCCATCTCTTCTCCAAGCTGAAGAAGCACATAACAGAAAGAAATCAAAAGAAAATCAGTAGTAATTACACTGAGCACTCATCGTCCAAAAGAAAGAAGGGACTGTCTTTTTAACATCTTTGTTAGAGATATAGCAGAAGGGCTGTCGGGTATGGTTTGCCTCTCTGCAGATACCACCAAAATCTGCAATAGAGCAGACACCCAGGAACGTGTAGATAACATGAGAAGGGATCTAGCTAAGCTTGAAGAATGGTCTAGAATTTGGCAGCTGAGATTTAATGTTAAAAAATGCAAGGTCATGCATTTTGGCTGCAGCAATCCAAGGGAGCAATATAGTATAGAGGGTGAAGTACTTTTGTCCACTAAAGAGCAGTGGGACCTAGGCGTGATTGTGTCTGACGATCTTAAAGTAGCTAAACAGGTAAAAAGGCGATGGCAAAAGCTAAAAGGATGCTTGGGTGCGCGACCTCATTTGGAATATTGTGTGCAATTTTGGATACCACACCTTCAAAAGGATATAAACAGGATGGAGTCAGTACAGAGGGTGGCTACTAAAATGGTCAGTGGTCTTCATTATAAAGCATATGAGGACAGACTTAAGGATCTTAATATATACACCTTAGAGGAAAGGCGGGATAGAGATAATATGACTGAGACGTTTAAATACCTCCATGGCATAAATGCACAGGAGGAGAACCTCTTTCGATTGAAAGTAAGCTCTGCTACAAGGGGACATGGGATGAGGGTGAAAGGGGATAGATTCAGGAGTGATATGCGAAAATAACGTAGTTACTCACCTATAGCAGGTGTTCTACAGGGACAGCAGGAATCAGTCCTCACATATAGGTGATGTTGGCGCCAATAGAGCCCGCGTGCGGAGCAAATACCCAGCTTTTTAAGAAAGCCTTTGGGAATTGCATCATGCATGCGCGGTTCCCTTCCCGCCCAAGGGTGCCATCTTACTCAGTCAAATGACATAGCTATAAGAACGGCAAAAAGAAAAAAATATAATAGGACTGCAACTCCAAGGGGAGGAGGGAGGGTTGTGAGGACTGATTCCTGCTGTCCCTGGAGAACACCTGCTACAGGCAAGTAACTACGTTTTCTCCAGGAACAAGCAGGAAGTCAGTCCTCACATATGGGACTCCCCAGCTATAGGCTACCGAGAACCCACAGCTGAAAAATAGGCTCCCTGTACGAGAGCTGCAAGCAGCCATAATAGGAATCTGAGAGAGTAACACTCCGGTAGCCTGACACCAAAGGGTTGGAGGGTAGGAGTTGCCTAGACCTTGAAAAGGTTGCGGAGTACAGCCTGGCCGAAAGCACTGCCCCATTGGGACTCCCTATCCAGGCAGTAATGGGTTGCGAAAGTCTGACTCGAAGACAAGGTGGCAGCCCGGCAGATGTCTGCCAGCAGAACAGAGCGGAAGTGACCCACTGATACCGCCATAGCCCTGACCCGGTGGGCCGTAACACGACCCTGCAATGGAAGCTCGGCCGCCCTGTATGCCCAGGCAATACCGTCCGCTACCCAAGTGGACAGCGTACGCTTGGAGATGGCCATCCCCAGCTTACTGGGGTCATAGGATATGAAGAGCTGAGAAGTTCTTCTATGGGCCTGCGTACGCTGAATGTAGGCGGCCAATGCCCTCTTACAGTCCAGGGTATGCAGAACTGTCTCTGCCTGACTGGCATGCGGCCTGGGAAAGAAGGTAGGTAGTACTACCTCCTGGTTGAGGTGGAACAAAGAGACCACCTTTTGGAAGGAACTTGGGGTGTGTGCAGAGCACCACCCGGTTCCTATAGAACCTTGTATAAGGCCTGTCGGACGCCAGGGCCTGAAGCTCATTCACTCGTCAAGCCGATGTGAGTGCTACCAAGAAAACTACCTTCCAAGAAAGGTAGCGTAGATGGCATGTTGCCATCAGCTCGAAAGGTGGACGAGTAAGCTGCCCTAAGACCACATTCAAATCCCACTCGGTTGCTGGAGGGCGAACCGGGGGCTTCAGCAGAAGTAGGCCTTTCAAGAACCTGGACACGAAAGGATATGCAGAAAGAGGCTTTCCTTCCACTGGGAAGAGGTGTGCAGCCAAGGCACTAAGGTGAACTCTGATGGAGTTGGACTTAAGGCCCAAATATGAAAGATGAAGAAGATATTGAAGCACCACTGCAACCTGGCAGGAGAAAGGATTTTCTTTCTGCTTTTTGCACCACAGCTCAAACCTATGCCACTTGAAAGCATAGGTCTGTCTAGTTGATTGCCTCCTTGAGGCTAGCAACACTTCTTCCACATTTTTGGGGAGGAGGAAAGGTGAGAGAACTACCCTTTCAGCAGCCATGCCATCAGGTTGAGGGGGCTGAGGTTGGGGTGCAGGAGTGTGCCCCCCCCTCCTGAGACAGGAGGTTGGGAGAGGATCCCAGAGGTATTGGGGCCTCCACTGCTAGTTGAAGTAGAAGCGGAAACCAGGGTTGCCTCAGCCATCTGGGGGCTACCAGGATGACCGAGGCCTTGTCCTGAAGGATCTTGAATAGAGTCTTGGCCACCAAAAGTGTGGGAGGAAACGCATACAGGAGGCCCACAGACCATGAGATGAGAAAAGCATCGGCAGCCACCCTGTTTGGGTGTGGTTACCTGGAGCAGAAGTGGGCCAACTGGTGATTGTATGGGCTCGCAAAGAGATCTATTGTCGGTTGTCCCCAGGTCTGAAATAGCCATTGGCCATATTCACATCCAGCTGCCATTCATGGGGCTGGAGAATCCTGCTGAGCTTGTCGGCTAAGTAATTTTCCTGGCTTGGCAGGTAAACTGCTTTGAGATGCATGCTGTGCCGGATTGCAAAGGAGCACAGGTCCGTTTCACGACACAGAATGCGGGACCCCGTGCCTCCCTGCTTGTTCACATAGAATATTGCCACTTGGTTGTCTGTTTGTATTAAGACAGGTTGATGAACCAAAGTTTGAGAAAAGGCTCGTAGGGCTAGGCGAATGGCATGAAGTTCCAGGAAATTGATCTGCTGTGTGCTCTCCTGTGGAGACCACACGCCTTAAGTGCAAAGTCCCTGGCAATGGGCTCCCCAGCCAAGCAAGGATGCATCTGTCGTCAGGATTCTCATGTGTAGAGGAGCCTGAAAACCCACTCCCGCCTCCAAGTTGCTTAGTTGAAGCCACCAGGCCAAGGACTGCACTGGTCTTTTGGACACCTTGACTCTGTCTTGGAGTCTGCCTGTGGCCTGTTTCCACTGGTCCCTGAGGCACCATTGAGCTGTTCGCATGTGGAGGCGGGCATTGGGTGTCACATGTACCGTGGAGGCCATGTGCCCGAAGAGTTGCAGGAAGTGCCTCGCTGATATCTGGGACCTGCGACTCACTTGATGTGCCAGGGTCAAAAGTCTTTGTGCCCTGTCTGATGGCAAGTAAGCCCTTGCCTGAATGGTATCTAGTCTTGCCCCCGTGAACTCTAGTCTGAGTGGGGACTAGAGTAGATTTGGGGTAATTGATGACAAATCCTAGGTGCTGAAGCACCTGAATGGTGCAAGATGTGGCCTATTGGACCTCTAGAGCTGATGTGGTTCTGATGAGCCAGTTGTCTAGGTAGGGGAGGACAAATACCCCTTGAATTCTGAGGAAAGCAGCCACCACTGCCAGGCACTTTGTGAATACTCTGGGAGTGGAGGCCAGGCCAAAGGGAAGCACCCTGTACTGACAGTGGTTTCCTCCCACCACAAAGCGTAGATACTTTCTGTGGTCTGGATGAATTAGGATGTGTGTATATGCATCCTTTAAGTCTAAGGAGCATAGCCAGTCTCCCTGGCGGAGGTAAGGCAGCAATATTCCAAGAAAAAGCATCTTGAACTTTTCCTTCACTAGGAATTTGTTTAAATTGCGCAGGTCGAGGATGGGTCTTAGGCCTCCTGTCCTTTTTGGTATCAGGAAGTACCTGGAGTAAAAGCCCTTGCCCTGCATGTGGTGGGGCACCGGTTCTACCGCCTGATCCTCAAGAAGACCTGCTAACTCCTTCAGAAGAAGGTCCTTGTGAAGAGGAGGCCTGAGAGGCTCCCCTGGAAAGTAAGGGGGAGGTAACTAACTGGGTGAAATTTAGCAGATAGCCCTGTTGGATTATATGAAGAATCCAGGTGTCTGTGGTGATGGCCGGCCACCTGTAGGCATACAGGGCAAGCCTTCCCCCTGTGCATTGCCTTACTCCTTTGGTGAGAGGGGCTATGCCTCAAAAGCCACGCCCAGTCTGAGCCTGAGCCAGAGCCTGTGCCTGGGGTTTGGGGGCTTTCTGCTTATGCGGGCCATGCCCATGTCCCTTGACCTGCAAGCCCCTGTTGGGGAGCCAGGGAGGCCTGAAATGGGGGGTAGTTGCGGTAAGCAGTATCCTTCCTCGGGAAAAAGGGCTTCTTACCCGAGCCCTTCTTTCTGGAAGGGGCAGAAGTCTTCTTTGAGAGCCTTGTCCGGGTCAGGTACTCGGACTCTATTTCAGCAGCCTTCTCAGTCATGGGTTTGCCGAAGAGGTTTTCACCACGGCAGGGGACATTGACCAACTTGTCCTGTACCCATTGCTCCAGGTACGACTGTAGCCATGCCTGGCGGCGTGCTTCAATACCAGCCGCGGCTACCCGGGCCGACACCTTGAAGCCATCATAGGCTGCTCGAGTCATGAACTTCGAGCACTCACAGACTCCAGTAGACAGGGTCTTGAAGCACTGCAAGGGTCCCTTGGAAAGACCAGCTGAGAACCCGGCAATCTCTTTTGCCAAGTCTCACAGGTACATGCCCATGTACAGCTGGTATGCCTGGATCCAGTATGTCAGCATAGAACCCTGGTAGCACTTTCTGCCGAGGGCATCCAAGTTGCGGGCCTCCCTGCCAGGAGGTACCAAGGAATGAGTCTTCTGGCTCTTGAGCCAGCGCATGGCCGATTCCACAACCATGGAGTTGTGCAGCAGTTGTGCTTTCTGGAATCCAGGACTCTTGCGGACTCGATATATTGAGTCGATCCGCCTGCTGAGTACTGGCATCGACACCGGTGTCTCCCACATGCGGAGCATCAGCCGTTCCAGGATCGGAGGCACAGGTACAGTAAGGGCTTCCTGAGGGGGAAAGTCATAATGGAGGATCTCGAGCTCTTCGGCTCGAGGCTCCTCCTCGGTGTCCGAAGGGAATGCCAAAGCCTTTGACATGTCCCTTATGAAGTCCAAGAGCCGAGTGTCCCCGGGGGGGGGGGGGGGGGGGCGGGGGGGACCTTCTCTGAGGTTCGGACACCGGGGAATCAGATGGGATGTCCCTGGTCAGGGTCCGGCAGGTGAACGGGGACTCTTCCTCCTCCGTCTCCCAGCCCGATGCCTCCAAAAAGGAATCGAGTGGCTCCGGCCTAGAGGGCTTTGGCTTCAACTGCCCAGACGCCGATGGAATCGGCGTTGACGACCTCGGTCCCGAACGGCAGGTCGAGGGAGACCTCAGCCGAGGATCAACTCATGTACGCATGGTCTCGAGGATCGGCTCGGCCTCCGAGGTCGACTTGGACGTCGATGGCCTGGTGGTCGGGGCAGAAGGACTGGTGAGACCGGCTATCAGCACCTGCTGCTGCTCCATTGAGGCAGACATGCTGCACTCCAAGGCCACCATTCTGAGACCGAGCTCAGAAGGCTCCGCAGCCCCCGGGTCGGCTTCCGACGCCGTCAGGCCCAACAATGGTTCTCCCGGAGGAGAGTCCTCAACGAGGACAGTGGTTACCTGCCTCAGCTGCTCCGGGTCCTTTCGAGGGAGTTTTGCTGGACACTCCAATTCCAAGGATACGGCCCGGCGGTCGGGGCTCCGCTACCAGTCCCGCGAGGAACTAGGTCGTTTGGAACCGTCCAATGACGCCGCCTTGGAGGATTTCTTCTTCCTCCGATGTTCCCGTGAGGGAGACCCCCTTTCTGAAGATACCCAGCACTGCTCAGGCTGAGACAGTTCCCGAGACATCGAGGCCTCAGACGAGGTCCGGGCCCGGGAGGGTGCGGACTCAGGAAAAATCCTATCATGCTGCTGCTGGCGGCTTCTCAGGGCCTTTCCTACACGGGACACAGATCTTCGGGTCGTGGTCGGGCCCGAGGCACCGGGGACAGCAGTCATGTGTATCGGTGAGAGACATTAACTTCGTACACATTTTTTAAACTTGCTGGCAGCCATTGGGGGAAAAAGGGCCCCTGCGAGGTCAAAGGACCGGGATGCCAGTGAAAAAGAAAAAGAGCGCAAAGGCTAGTCACTAAGGACAAAAACTAAATATTTTCAACCAAACTCGATACTGGTGTACCAAGCCAAAGGCGGGAAGGGGAACCGATGTCGAACCGGTAAAAGAGAAAAGTTAATTTCTAACTTTAAAACACTTTTTTCTCAGGGACTATAGGACAACATTGGTTGGGCTCCGCGGAAAAAAAGAGACTGAGTAAGATGGCACCTTTGGGTGGGAAGCGGACCGTGCATGCATGATGCAATTCCCAAAGGCTTTCTTAGAAAGTGGGGATTTGCTCCGCACAAGGGCTCCGTCGGCACCGACGTCACCCATATGTGAGGACTGACTCCCTGCTTGTTCCTGGAGAAATTTCTTTACAGAAAGAGTGGTAGATCCATGGAATAGCCTCCCAATGGAGGTAGTAGAGATGAGGACAGTATCTGAATTCAAAGCAGCATGGGACAAACAGAGGATCTCTAAAGGAAAAAAGGGGACTGTTGTAGTGGTTGATATGGAAGGACAGACTAAATAGGCCATGTGGTCTTTTTCTGTCATCATGTTTCTATGTTTCTCAACCTCCAGCAAATAACCCAGAAAAGCAATGTGCAGAAGGAAAAACCTAGACTGGGCCAAAGGGGGTGCAACATAAAAATTCACTAACAGCTGTTGGTGAATTGATGTGCATCTCTTTGGGGGAGAGAATAAAGTTCCCTCCTCAAGTCTTGCTGAGTACCTTCATGTGGTGACCCCGCTGTTCAACATCTATAACAATCTCAGCAAGGCGACACTACAACTGAAGTACGGTAGGAACGAAAAAGAAAAATACATACTGGTTGAAAAAAAGGTGCCCACCCGTAGCTTAAGCACTAGGGCTAATGATGGCAATTGCAATAGTGCAAGCACTGCAGATGTAGATAACATTCCTGCATAAAAGCCATGGTAAATGTGTTCATGGAACCACTGTGGCAGGAGATAAACCACAGAAATTAATGAAAAAGTTAAGAGGATTAAGATGAAATTAGATTTACCTGCTAATTGGGGAAGGTCAAGATGGCGGAAGTGTGCTAATTGTGTTCTCGTTGGCTCCTGCCTTTGCCTATTTAGTTTTTCTTTACCTTTCATGATGCCGCGGAAACGCAAAGCAAAGTTGTGGGAACCTTTGAAGAGTGCATCTTCGGTTAAGGGGCCGTTCAACGAGTTTGTCCGGTCCGCTGGTGCAGTTGAGTGCGCTCTGCTGCAGTGTGGCTCGTTGAAGTTCGCAGGGGCAGAAGGAGGCTCTTTGCGTTCTTGTGAGCATGCTATCTCTTTGAGCATGGAACTGGGATCTGCCCCAGCACGGCCCTCTATCCCCAACATCGGATCTTCAGTGGTGGATTCCGCCATTAGTGCAGAGAGTCATCTAGAGATGCCGGTGGTGGGAGAGTGTGTGGCAGCTGCTTTTGTGTCAGCTGTGATTCCCGCTGGGGAGCATGGGGCCACGGTTTCCAGTTTGGAGAGTGTGGGGGATCAAGTAGATACAAGTCCGCACCGGTTTTGGACTCTTTGGAATTGAAATTTATGCTGCAGAAACAGGCGAACATTACTTTGGAAATGCTATGGGGAGGCTTGCAGACTTTGGAATCTTCTCTTCTTACCCAGTTTGCTTCGTTTCAGTCTTTGTTGGCTGGTCATGTTCAGACTCTGGAGCAGCAGACGCAGTCAGTTAATGTGCTGGCAACTAGAGTGCTTCAACTGGAAGTGAAGTTTGAAGATAGTGCTGCTGTGTCAGGTACTGTGACTAAAGATTTATCAAATGTTCATCTGAAAATAGAGTCTCTGGAGAACTCTGTGAGGAGGAGGAACTTGCATTAGCTAAATTTTCCAAGGGTTCCTACTACTTCTCCTAAGGAACTTTTTCATTCATATCTTACTTCTGTGTTGAAAATACCTGTGGAGTCTATTCCTCCTCTTGTGAGGTTTTTCTATTTGCCTGCCGCTAAGTGGAAAGAACCTGTGTCTTCTTCACCACGTCAAAAACCTGTTTTTGACTCTTTAGACCTGACTGGTTTCTTAGAGATCTTGGAACCTGAGGCTATTCAGTAATCAACACTTCTTCTGACCTTGGCTTTGGAACCAGATCGTGACTGGCTGATGAAGATGTATTTCAAGGCTAGGAATGAGTTATTTATGGGTGCCCCTATTAGGATGTTTCCTGATGTCTCGAAGGCCACGCAAAAGCGTAGGCAGCAATTTTTATTGCTACGTCCAAAGGTTTTGCAGTTAGGGGGTTTGCTTTTTTTTAGCAATACCCCCTGTAAATGTTTGATAAAGTACCAGGATGTGAATCAAATCTTTTTTGATCCCTCTCATCTAATTCAGTTTGTGGTTAGTAAAAGTGTCAGCGTTCCTCAGGAGTTAGTGAATCCATGAAGGTATCTCCCCTTAGAGTTGATCGCACATAGTAGGTAGTAATGCACCAGTAGGCGTTTTATTTCTTGAGAAAGTTTTCCTGTGATTTGAGTCTGGCCTCCCTTTTTATGGTGGACTAGTGAAATGTTATGCCTTTTCTTGGTTTGGTAGGGCGAGGGGGGGTGTATTTCCCCTTCATTTATTATTATGCTTGTTTTTTGCTTTTCTTTTCTGTAACAAGTAATTTTCTTGTGTAAATTTTGAAAATTGAATAAATAAAAAGAGACTTACCTGCTAATTGTTGTTCCTTGAAGAAATCCAGTCCAGTCTCGCAACTCTGGATAGTGTGCCTCTTCCAGCAGCTTGGAGAATGAGCATGTCATCTTTTGATGATACCCTTGTACTTATACAGCTGGCATTGCCTACCAGCCCCAGTAACCTATTGACAAAGCAGACTCACAGGAGCAACAAATAAGTAGTTAACGTCAGTAAACAAAGGTACTCCTACCTAACACTTCGATCCCCCCTCACCCAGAAAGGAATTCCCAATCCACCCCCCCTCCCCCCCCGAATGAGGAGGCTTAGCCATAGAACCTCTAAGCAGTGCCACTCAGCATGGGGCGAGACCAACAACTCTTCTGGTCCGCCCCTCAACATCGCCCATCTTAATAGACGCCCCCCCCCCAAACCCTGGCTGCCTTCATCAGCAAGGGTAACAGCTTCAGGCTGGTGAGCCCAGAGCGACCTATCCGCCCAAAACACACAATGGGGAGGGATCCAGGACTGGACTGGAGTTCCTCAAGGGAAAACAATTAGAGGTAAGTCTAATTTCACTTTCCTTATCGTCCCTCCAGTCCAGCCCCACATCTCTGGGATGTAACAAAGCAGTCAAACTAAGGGGAGGGACAAGACAAAGCGGACTGAAGCATCGCCGATCCAAAAGAGGCATCTCCCGACGCCTGAACATCCAGGCGATAATGCCTAGCAAACGTATGCAGGGACGACCATGTCGCTGCCTTACAGATTTCCACCGGTGGCACTAAGCTATACTCTGCCCATGAGGCCACGTGAGCCTTCGTAGAATAAGCCCGCAGTCCCGCCGGCACCAGTCTACCTTTCAAAAGATACGCCAACGTGATCGCTTCCCTGATCCATCTGGAAATGGAAAAGACGTCCATCTTAGCGCAATTACAGCTTCCTATAAGCCTCTAAATGGACAACCAATTTCCTCTCATCCTCAGATTTATGAGAGATCTTCTATTAACAAAACCGCCCATCAAACCACCACCGGTGGCATGGGATTTAAATATAGTTCTCGGGCAGCTCATGTAACCGCCCTTTGAACCTTTAGCTAGTACTACCCTGATGTTTTTGTCCTGGAAGGTCATCTTCCTAATTGCAATCACCTCTGCACGTCGCATTAGTGAATTGCAAGCGTTAGTAGCTGATCCTCCTTACACTAGGTTTCACCATAATAAGGTTGTCCTCAGGACTCATCCACACTTTATGCCAAAGGTGGTTTCGCCTTTTCATTTAAATCAATCAATTTATCTTCCTGTATTCTTTCCGAGGCCTCATGCCTCTAATGCAGAAAAGAACCTTCACACTTTGGACTGTAAAAGAGCCTTAGCTTTTTACCTAGAAAGAACACAGCAACATAGAAAGTCTTCTCAACTTTTTATTGCTTTTGATTCTAGTCATTTGGGACTTCCAGCCTCCAAGAGAACTTTATCCAAATGGATTGCACAATGCATATCCTTTGCTTATGAGAGTAAGAGTCTTCCTCTTCAAGGCCATGTCACAGCTCATAATGTGAGTGTCATGTCAGCCTCTATAGCTAACCTTCACTCTATGTCTATTGATGACATTTGCCAAGCAGCCACCTGGGCTTTGGTACACACCTTTACAGCCCACTACTGCCTAGATAAAGCCTCCCGTCAGGATGCCTTCTTTGGCCAGGCTGTTCTTCAAAATCTCTTTCAGACTTAATACAACTCATACTCACCAACCCTGGTAGGATGCCAGATATCCATGGGAGGAAGCATGGCCCACCTCACCATAGGTGGCAGCTTCCTGGGGTCATCTCCCTGGCATCTTCAGCTAGGGACTCCCCATATGTGAAGACTACATTCCTGCTTGTTCCTGGAAATAGCGTAGTTACTCACCTGTAACAGGTGTTCTCCAGTAACAGCAGGAATTTAGTCTTCACAGCCTTTGCCTCCGCTTCTCCTCTACACGGTCCACCAAACAATGCAAAACAAATGATCAGCCTTCCGAAAAGACTCAGTCCTTTTCAAATACTGCTACAGCGCTCTTCCGACATCCAGGAGGTGCGAATGCTGGCTTATGGAACCCTTTTCCGCATCCGCCGAAGCCAGAAGGGAAACCGATTGATTCAAATGAAAATCCAAAACTACCCTGGGCAAAAAGGAAGGCACCAGTCTAAAGACCACATTTCCCTTCGAGAACACCAGGAAGGGCTCCTGGCATAACAGGGCTTGAAGATGCGAAATCTGGCGTGCCGAGCAGATTGCAACAAGGAATACCACTTTCAGGGTCAAGTCTTTCAGAGAGGCCCGACCCAAAGGCTCAAAAGGTTCCCCGGTGAGGGCTCCTAGCACTAAGTTGAGATCCCACAATGGAACTACCACTCTTTTCGGAGGCCGCAAGTGCTTCACAGTCTTTAAGAACCACAGCACATCTGGGTGCGTACTGAGTGCCACCCAGTGGACTTTACCTCGATAACAAGAGATCGCTACAAGCTGCACCCTCAAGGAACTAGCGGCTAGGCCCTTATCAAAACTGTTCTTCTAGAATGCCAAGATGTCCGGAACGGAAGCAGTGGATAGGGAAGACAATCTGTCCCCACATCATGACTCAAAAGATATGCCATATGTGAATGTACGCTAAGGAGGTAGACCTCAACGTGCATTCAGCAAGGTAGTTATCACCAGACCCGATTGCCTTTTCTCTTCAGCCTTGCCCTCTCAAGAGCCATGCCATAAGTGAGAATCGATCCACCTGCGACATGCATATTGGCCCCTGCATCAAGAGATCCTCTCGAGACAGGAGCCGCCACAGTCAGTCTGCTAGAATTCTCACCAGATCGGCATACCACAGGCATCTTGGCCAATCGGGGGCTATCAGAGTGATTAACCCCCAAGGTACTTTTATCCACTGCATGACCCAGCCTATGAGTGCCCACGGGGGAAAAACATACAGAAGCCCCTCCGTTGACTACTTTTGCACCAGGGCATCCAAGCCCTCTGACATCCGTTCTCTCCTCCTGTTGAAGAAACAGCTTGCTTTGGCCGACTGGAAAGTTGCCATCAGATCCATTGCCGGTGCGCCCCAACGGTGCACTATTTGCTCGAAAACCTCTTGGTTGAGCCTCCACTCGCCGGGGTCCACGTGCACCCGGCTTAGATAGTCCGCCATCGTGTTGTCGGCACCGCCATGTGCACCACCGACAACTCCTGAAGATGACTTTCTGCCCAGTCGAACAGTCTTTCGGCCTCCTCCTCTACGGCAGTGCTGTGCGTTCCTCCCTGTCAATTATGTAGGCTACCGTGGTTGCATTGTCCGAGAAGATCCGATCTGCTTTCCCCTGCAGCCAGAGCTTGAAGCTCTGAAGTGCCAGAACCACTGCACACATCTCCAGTGTGTTGATAGATCATAGGGCCTCCTGTGGGCTCCACTGCCCCTGAGCAGTGTGTCCTTCACAGTGGGCTCCCCAACCAGACAGACTGGCATTGGTCATCAGCATGATCCAGGTTGGAGACTCAAGGGGCATGCCCCCTGCCAAGCACCCCGGACACAGCCACCATCAGAGAGCCCTCTTGGCCTCCCATGGACAAGAGAGCATGGTAGACAAGAGCTGAGTCTGGTAGGACCACCGACAGAGCAGGGCTCTCTGTAGTGGACACGTGCGTCCTCATAGAAACAGAAAAATGATGACAGAAAAAGACCACATAGCCTATCTAGTCTGTCCTTCCATATCAACAACTACACCAGTCCCCTTTTTTCCTTTAGAGATCCTCTGTTTGTCCCATGCTTTTTTGAATTCAGATACTGTCCTCATCTCTACCACCTCCACTGGGAGACTATTCCACGGATCCATCACTCTTTCTGTAAAGAAATATTTCTGCATATCACTCCTGAATCTATCCCCTTTCACCCTCATCCCATGTCCCCTCATAGCAGAACTTGCTCATCCATGGCACCAGTTTGAGAATGTCTGCCATGGTCCCCAGGACCTGCACATACCACCATGCAGAAGGCTCCGGCATTCTCAGGAACTGGCACACCAGTTGTCTCAGTCCCTGCACGCTCTGTTCCGGCAGTAAAACCTTTCCTGCATGGGTGGTGAAGCATGCTCCCAGATACTCTAGTTCCTGAGTCGGGACCAAATGGCTCTTGTCCACATTGATTACCCATCCGAGGCTTTGAAGGCACTGCACCATCCGCTACATTTCCCTTCCGCTTGTGTCTCGGGATTTCGCCCAGATCAGCCAGTCATCCAAATAGGGGTGCACCAGAACTCCTTCCTTGCGGAGCGCTGCCGCCGCCACCACCATCACCTTGGTGAAGGAATGGGGAACCGTCACCAGACCGAACGGCAATGCCCGAAACTGCAAGTGCCCCATTGGTACAGCAAGGCAGAGGAACTGCTGGTGCTCTGGCCAGATGGGAATGTGCAAGTAAGCCTCCGTGAGATCGAGCGATGTCAAAAACTCGCCACTTTGTACTGCTATTATAACAGACCGCAAAGTTTCCATGTGAAAATGCGGCACCCGCAAGCAACGGTTTACGCCCTTGAGATCGAGAATCGGATTATAGGAACCTTCCTTCTTGGACACCACATAATAAACGGAATATCGTCCGCAACTGCATTGGTCTTTGGGGACCGGCACCACGGCCTCTAGCTGCAGGAGCTGTGTCAGGCTGTCCTTCACCGCTACTGCCTTGCTCCACGCCTTGCAGAGAGACTTAACGAAAGCATGGTCCACTGGCTGGGTCCACTCAATAAGCAGAAGCATAGCCCTCCAAGATGAGCTCCAGTACCCATTGGTCGGATGTTATCTGGACCCAGAAAGAGTAAAAATCCCACAGCCGATCTCCATGAGTTGAACCCCCACCTGGGCCACCCTTGCTTCATCGTGATTTCTTGGAGGCTGAGGTCAAGGCAGTGCTGAAACCTCTGCTCTTTCCTTGAAAGTCCTGAAACCCCTGTCCCCTAGAGGGGAACCTGCCTTTCTGGTAAGGACCCAAGCGGGTTGAACGAAAATATCTGAACTTCCGAGGCTGTCCTTGCGCCGCCGGAGGGCGGAGAACCTGCTTCTGCTTATCTTCGGGCAGGCGCCCCTACCCCTTGGACTCTCCCAAGTCCTTAACCAATTTGTCCAGTTCCTCCCCGAAGAACAGCTTCCCCTTAAAGGGAAGCTTGCTGAGGTGGGATTTGGAGGAACTGTCTGCCACCCAGTTCTGGAGTTCTGGAGGAACTGTACGCCACCATGCTCTTGGAGAGACCTCTGATGAGATCGTAGTGGATGTTGGCTAAATACGCTGCTCCCAATTCCAACTTGGCTGCCTCCTTAGAAACGTCCCTCGCCATCTTCTCACCCTGCTGAATCTGCTGCGACCAGAAGAGAAAGGCCCGAACCATCCAGGCCCCATAGATGGAGGCCCGCAGCGAGAAGACATTGACATCAAATGCTTGTTTCAACAGGGTGTCCAGCTTCCAATCTTGGCCATCCTCGAGTGTCGCAGTGCCTTCTACCGGGATGGTTGTCTTCTTAGTGACCACAAACACTGCTGCTTCCACCCTAGGTGACTGAAACAGCTCCCAGTCCTGATTCGGCAGCAGGCACAGACACAACATGGCTCGTTCCTCTTTTAGACCAGCATCCAGCAGATCCCACTCTTCCTGGATCATCTGTCGGACCACCCGGTGCACCAGGAACACCTTCTATGTCTTCCTCTAGTGTATCGCCTTCTGCCGGGGGGGGGGGGGGCCCGCAGGCATATTAAGGGCCTTCAAGGACTGACACGATGAGTGCCGGCAATTCCTCCCGGCAGAACACCCGCACAATCTGCGAGCACTCCTCCTGCTCTGGGATCTCTCCCTCTTCCAATTCGTCGTCTTGGAACTCTAACTCTGTGTCCGGGTCTTGTTCATCCGGTCCCTGAGAGCATGGAGAGTGCACCAGACAGTCTTCTGAGGTCCTAGACCTCTTTGCCAGCCCTGTCTCTATCTCATCCTCTTTCACATCCGCTGACCTCTTTTGCCGTGGTCTGGCGCCACAGAGCTGCCCTCTGACTTCTGTCGGTGCAGGCAAAATGCCCTGTGGAGCAGCAGAACAATCTCTGGTGATAAATCACCCAGAAGCCCTACCAGCCCCTTCCCCCCCACCCCCCTGTCCTGTAAAGCGGAGGATTCGGTTCCAGCCGAGGGACCCGGGGTCGGCTCCTGCGATGTCCGCACAGAGCCCTCTGCGTCCTGAGCCTCTGGAGGCAGAGACAGGCTCTTCTGCCCTGGTTGCCCCTGGAGGTGCTTTATTCAAAGCAGGTGAAGGGCAAGCCAAATGGACTCCCATTGAAATCTACAGGGAAATTTCCCCCATTGGAATCAATGGGACAAAATGGGACTTGGTAAAAATAAAAGCAAAAATAGCAAAGATCAGGGTAAGGACAACAAGAGGGAAGGAGGGCCTGGGCCCATCTTACTGACCCCCCCCTTCCCAAGAGGCCCCATGGAGTCCTCCTGTTCATCTTCCAGCCCACCAGTACTAGTAACACAAAAGGAACAGCGTGGACACAGGGCAGCTGTCTGCTCCAGAAGACACAGGGTATACTTGTACTCAAAGCCGTTGGACCTTTCAGGTCTCAATTCAAGGCTTCGTACCAAAGTGTGGGCGAGGAGAGTCAGGTCTCCCTTCACTGATGTATCAATCCACACACCTTGCCACATGGTCGAAGTAGACAATACTGGCTTCTCTCAGTGCTGTACCAAAGGATATACCAGATGATGGCATCGCTGACAGTCGTTCAAGTCTGTCTCCACCTGCTGTCAGGGGGATATAACCCACTTGTCTGGTCTGATCTAGCAGGATAAGGAAACATTTGTCACAAGGCTGTGGATAAGACCACTTGAAAATTTTGCATTAACCAAGTACAGAAACAGATTTGTCAAGCAATAAAAAGATGCCCCGATAGTACTGCACTGTATAGAGCGCCAGCATAGGTTTCAGATCTGCATTTTGCAATCATTGATCAAATCCTTCTGCAGCCATATTCATTTAAAATTACTCAAAAAATACAGCATTACTCTTTTTGATCTAAATACCATCACCCCTCAAGGTTTGAACATGGAAATAGAGTGGTTAGTGTTTTCCTAATTGACTTTTTAGCATATATGGAAGCAGATGAAGTCCATAAATATTTCAAAATATTGTTTTTTCATTCATATTCTAATGTGTCTCTGTATTGGTATATGGTTATCAAATGATAAAAATTACATTTAAATGCGTTTTTTCAAAGATTTTGAGCATAATTACACTGGCAAGGATTGGGTTTAGAGAAATTTAAAAATGGTATAGTTGGTGATCTCATTTTCAGGTATCATAAAATGAACTTAGTCTGCACCATTAGAAAATATTTGATGAATGAAGATTGGATCTGTGGTTTAGACTTGATAAACAGACATTTAACACCGCAACATCATGCCAGGTCACTAAAAGCTGCAGCCCACTTATTCTGCACAAATAAGAAGAAATTAGACTTTACCTGCTAACTGATGTTCCTTGAGTGACTCCAGTCCAGTCCCGGCACCTTTGGGATATACCAAAGCAATACTAATGACGGGAGGGACCCACTAGCCCGGCCTGCAACACTGTCGAGTCAAAACGAGCCTTCTCTGAAGCTTGTACATCCAACCGGTAATGCTTTACAAAGGGAGACAAAGAGGCCCAGGTAGCCACCCTACAAATATTGACCGACAGCACTAGACCAAACTCTGCCCACGACGCTATCTGAGTTTGCGTCAAATGCGTTTTCAACCCAATGGGCACCAGCTTACACCTCAGCATATACGCTGAAGAGATGGCCTCTCTAAGCTATCTAGAAATGGACACCTTAGACGCCGCCTCATCTTTATGCGGCCCGCCAAACAAATGCTCAGACCTACAAAAGGAGCTTGCACTTCACGGGTCCCTCTTTAACACCCGACGCACATTCAGGCTTCGTAAAAGAGGATCCGACGCAGTCTTCCCCGCCGCCCCCTCAAAGACTGGAAGGAAAACTGACTGGCTCAGGTGAAAGACCAAGCTGACCTTCGGCACAAAGGAGGGGACTATCCTTATCACCCTTTCTCTTGCGATGAGATACGGCTCCTTACAGGACAGCATCTGGAGCTCCGAAATCCTCCTAGCCGAACAAATAGCCACCACATAGATTGTCTAACATCAAGTCCTTGACTGTAGAATTGACCAATGGCTCAAAAGGCCGCTATGTCAGAACGGATAAAAACCAAATTAAGATCCCATGGTGGGATAACTGACCACAAACTGGAGGTCGAATTGTTCATCGCCCTCAGAAAAAGCCCAATATCCGGATGAGAGGCTAAGGACACTCCGCTAACCCGGCCTCTATAGCATGAGAGGGCTGCTACCTGCACTTTCAACGAGCTGCAGGCTAAGCCCTTATCCAGTTCTGCCTGGAGAAAAGCCAGGATGTCTGGCATGATGCACTTCAATGCGGATAGGCCTTGCGCCTGACACTAGTGCTCAAACACGCTCCATACCCAAATATATGCCGTCAAAGTCAACCACCTCCAAGCCTTAAGCAATGTTGCTATTACTGCAGATGCGTAACCCCTCTTTCTTATACGCGCCCTCTCAAGAGCTATGCTGTAAGCGAGAACCGATCCACCTGTGACATATGGATAGACCCCTGGGTCAACAGATCCTCCCGCAGCAGAAGACGCCACAGCCACCTGACTGT
Source organism: Ichthyophis bannanicus (assembly GCA_033557465.1). Lineage (NCBI taxonomy): Eukaryota > Metazoa > Chordata > Amphibia > Gymnophiona > Ichthyophiidae > Ichthyophis > Ichthyophis bannanicus. The sequence goes on from CM066033.1 coordinate 708,415,855, forward strand.
CATGCACTTCAGGTCCGTGTACCACAGTCACCTCGGCCAATCTGGAGCGATCAGTAGCACAAGCCCTGCATGAGTCTCTATCCTTTGTAGCATTCTCCTGATGAGTGGCTATAGAGGAAAGACATACAGCAGCCCGTGTGTGGGCTATGGTTGCACTAGGGCATCGAGCTCCTCCGACATATGTTCTTCTCCTTCTGCTGCAAAAACGTGTTACTTTCGCCAAGTTGAAGGCTGCCATCAGATCCATAATGGGCTTTCCCCACTGGCTGACCAACTGGGCAAAAATGTTCTGAGAGCGCCTCCAATCTGCCGGGTTGATCTTCACTCTGCTGAGATAATCCGCCGACAGAGCCACGAGATTCTTACATGATATTGGGCTCACCGGTTCCGTTCTTTCTTGGTTTCATTCTTTTCTTTCCCACCGAACCTTTTCCCACCGAACCTTTTCTGTCTCCATGGGTGCCTCCTCCTCTCCTCCCACTCCTCTTCCCTGTGGTGTCCCTCAGGGTTCCGTTCTTGCCCCTCTCCTGTTTAACGTCTTCCTGGCCCCTCTTGCACTCCTTGTTCAGCAACATAGCATTTCGGCCCACTATTATGCAGACGACATCATCCTCCTTCACCATACGGACCCCTCTGCCCCAGATCTCGCCCCCTTCAACTCCTGTCTAGCTTCAGTATCCTCCTGGTTTTCCTCTAATCTACTGCATGTAAATTCTTCTAAGTCATTTGCCATTTGGTTTACCTCTGGCGCCCCAATTCCCCCTCTCGCCCCCACCCTGTCTTGTGCCTTACTGCCAGTAGTGTCATCCCTACGCTACCTGGGAGTCACCCTGGATTCCGCTCTTTCATTTAAAGATCATATTTCTTCCGTTGTACAGCAATCCTTTTACACTCTACGTCAGCTCCGCGCCATCCGCCCCTTTATATCGGTCCTCTCCCTGTCTACTCTGTTGCTGTCCCTGGTCGTATCCCGTCTGGACTACTGCAATGTGGTCCTCGCTGGTCTTCCTCAAACTCAACTGCGAAGACTACAACTCGTTCATCATACCGCTGCACGCCTTCTCACTCACGCCTCCCGCTTCGACCACATCACCCCCATCTTGATTCACCTACACTGGCTTCCCCTTGTCTATCGCATTCAGTTCAAAATTCTTATCTACGTCCATAAGACTATCCACACTGGTGTCCCCCTCTACCTTGCCAATTTAATACGTCTTCACTCTTCACATCGTTCCCTCAGATCAGTTCACCTGAATCGCATGTCCCTTCCTTCCCCCTCACAAGCTCACCTGGAGTCCACCTGCTCCTCAGCATTTTTCTTTCTAGGACCGAAGCTCTGGAACTCGCTTCCTGTCGCCCTCCGCTTAGAACCTTCTTATACAACTTTTAAGGCCAGATTGAAGACCCACCTTTTTTGCACCGCCTTCAACCTTCCTCCCCCATCTTCTTCCCTCTCCCCCTCACCTCGTTGATTCTGACTGCATCCACCTATGTCCCGTCCTTCTGCTGTATTAGCTGCTGTCTGCTCTGTCTCCTCTTCCTATCCTGCTCTTTAAATTTTTGGCGTTCCTTTCTATTTCGGCAGCCTGTATATCTTACTATTGTACACCGCTCTGATGCCACCGGTAAAGAGTGGTATATTAAATCTGCAAATAAAGATAAAGATTCTGCTCTGCCCATTCCATCAATGCACCAGCTTCCACCTGCAGTTGTATACTGCTCGTACCGCCCTGCTGGTTGATGTACGCTACTGCTTTCACATTGTTCAAAAACACCCTCACTGCCTTCCCCTTCAACCGGTGCTGAAACCCCTGCAGAGCCAGAGATACTGCTCGTAACTCCAACTGATTTATGGGCCAATGCACTTCCTGCTCTGTCCTCAGACCCTGCAGAAACTATGCCTCACAATGTGCTCCCCAGCCTAATAGACTTGAGTCCATCATGAGGTGCACCCATTGAGGAAACTCCAACAGTATACCCTTCTGTAGCATATCGTTCCGCAACCAACATTCTAGTGGGGTCCGCATTTCCTTCGTGCTGGGCAGGTAACAGGAAAGAGGATGAATCTGCGCAACAGCACTCTCTGCAATGGCCACATGTGTGCCCATGCCCAGGACCTGCAAGTAATGGCACGCCGTCAGCCTCTGCATTTGCAGGAACAGCTGGATCTGCTCCTGCAACTTGAGAGCTCTTGCTGCCGGAAGTAGCACATGCCCTACATCTGTCTGAAATCGCACTCCTAGAGACTCTAGATCCTGTGATGGCGTGATACGACTCTTGGTGAAGTTTACCACCCAGCCTAAGCTCTGGAGGAAAGTGATGACCCGGTCCATCGCCCTCATGCTTACCTCTCGGGATTTTGCCTGTATGAGCCAATCGTTAAGGTAAGGTGTACCAGAATGCCTTCCTGCCTCAACGCTGCCGCCACCATTACCATGACCTTGGTGAAAGTCCACGGAGCGGTTGCCAGCCAAAAGGGCAAGGCCCAAAATTGGAAATGCCCTCCTGACACCGCAAATCTGAGGGATTGCTGATATGCCTCTGTAAGGTAGAGGGACATTAAGTCCTCTTCTCGTACCACTACTATAACGAACCGCAGAGTCTCCATGCGAAAATGCGGAACCCACAGGGCTCGACTGACATACTTGAAATCCAGGATCGGTCGAAAAGTACCCTCCTTCTTTGGCACCATGACATAGATGGCGTATCAACCACATCCATGTTGGCTTTGGGGTACAACAACCACTGCTTGCAGCTCCAGCAGCCACTGCAGGGTTTCCTCCACTGCCTTCCATTCTTCTCGAGCCATGCAGAGCAAGTTGATAAAGACATCTCAGAGGGGCTGGGCGAATTCCAGGGCAAATCCTTCCCTGATGACCTCGAGCACTCACCGGTCAATCGTGAACCGGGTCCAGATGTCGTAAAACTCCCATAGCCTGCACTCACATCATTGCTGCTTCTTGGGTGCCACAGAGGCAGAAAAGTAGAAACGTCTTCTCAAGCCCCTAAAACCCAAAAATGATGGCCCCCTCACTGGGAATCACCCCCTCTGGTACAGCGTGAACCTTAGTGACCGGAATCTCCAAAACTCTGCCCTCTTCCTGGAGTCACCAATCAAGCCAACTTCTGCTTATTCTCTGGCAAACGTCCTCCTTTGGTCTTCTCCAAATAAGAGCTTAGCCCTGAATGGGAGTTTACTGAGTCTTGACATGGAGAACACATCTGCTGTAAACATCTTTGTAAACTCTTATGTAAATAGTTGATCCTTGATCTTTGTAATTAGTTCTCCTTGTTACATATGTATCCATTGTTTCTTGTTCCATGTAAACAGTTGAAACATACTGCCAAAATTGTTCCATGTAAACCGTCTTGACTTGTAGAAAGACGGTATATAAAAATTGTTAAATAAATAAATAAATTTGCTGACCAGTTACGGAGCCATAAATAGCACCTCACTACAGAGGCCATACCCTTGAACATACACTTAATCAGGTCATAGAAGGCATCCGCCAGATACGCTGCCCCCGACTCTAGTTTCGCGACTTCTGCCGGGTGCCTGTGCTGCACTTCCAAGTCCCCGCCGGCTCCTTACGTTCACCAGAGACAGGCCCGGTCCACAAAGGCTTCACACACCGAAACCTGACAGGACAGGGCGTAAGTGTCAAAGGCCTGCCCCTCAAGAGCATCTCCAACTTCCTGTCCTGGACATCCTTAAGGGCTGTACTACCCTCTACAGGGATTGTCGTCTTCTTCATCACTGCCGAGACTGCAGCATCCACCTTAGGGGCACGAAAGAGTTCCCTGTCATGATCTGGGAGAAGGTACAACAGAGCCATTGGGTGTGTACCCCTCAGCAGCCCTTCCGGAACATCCCATTCTTCCTGCATCATGCGACACACAAGCCTATGTAGAGGGAATATTTTCTGTGTCGACCGAACAGCCTGGAAGAGCGGATCCTCTAGAGGCTCCTCTTCCTCCGGTGCCTTCATGCAAAAGTTTAAATTTAGCCAATTGCGCTATCAAAACTGACAATTCCTCTCTGTGGAAAACCCGGATAATGCAAAAATCCTCCGCCTGTGGGATCTCGCTTTCCTCTGCCTCCAGGAGGTCTTCATCTTCCACATCTTCCGACTCCAGTTGGGCTTCTTCCCAGAAGCTTTCTTCGACCCGTCGCTTACTGGGCTCCAGCTCATCGCCAGTCCCCTCAGGCACCAAAGCTGCTTCCGCGGGGCGCTTAACTCCACTTCTTGGAGCTGCTGTCTTCTCAGTCGTACTCTGCTTCAAAGAAAAGGCTTTGTGCAGCAGGAGCACAAACTACGGTGAGAAGGCCTCCTGAGCGCTTAACACCTTCTACTCCTCTGGGCTCTTCACTTCTGCCACCTTTTAGCCTTTGCTCTTCGCCTTAATTGGAAGGGGCTCTTTCTCCTGCACAGCAGCATCTGCTGCCCTGAGCGCTGCCGAAGCCTGCCCTGCTTCACCCTCAGCGCCAGCTGTTTGAGACCGGTCCAGCCTGTCCTCTTGCAATTTGGCCTCCATTGATCGGGATTTCATCTCGCAGCCCCTGCAAAAACCTGCCACCGACACTGAGCACCAGTGGGAACCACAGGCCACACAGGTCCATCTGGCTGGCATTTCTTCCGTGTTTTTTTTTTTGGACTCATTCCTTAATCAGGATGCTGCTAAGGCTCCCCTGCCATGTTCCTGCCTCTCCAGCCCCTAAGCCACTAGCCAAACGTGCCCCCTGCAATGCAAGCTGCTCAAAAACTGCCCCAAAGCCTATCTACAAGTTTTCGTGGCTCCGGAGCTTCCCGCACTGAAAAGATGGCTTCCACTCGGCATACTGCCTACCCTGCACCATGTGGTCTCGCTCCTGTCTTTTCCCTCGGGGCCCGATCACAAGAAAACCACTCCGGAGCCATTTTGAAGCACACTCAGCCACCTCCGGGCTTCTGCAGCGGCGGGAGGGCTTTAAAATAACTGGTCTCCTGCCAGCCTGACAAACTCCTCAGCCTGTACCCGGAGGTCGTCGCACCGTGGTTTCTGACATCAAATCAGCTGTTTGCTCTCCTTCACCGGCACAGCTCGGCTTCCTCACTGCACTTGCACAACACAAGCTGTCCCCCCCCCTCCCCCCATAGGAAGGCAACGTGAATTAAGCCTCTTAGAAATCTTTTATTTTTTTTTTCCTTTTTTGCGGCCTCAGGAAAGTGCTGCTTTACAGCTAAAAAGGCTGCCCCAGTCTGCCCTGCCCACGCTGTAACAGTGCAGTGCTTTCTTTTGCCTTTCCCTTTCAAAATCCTTTAAAATAAAAACAAAAGCCTTTTCGTTCCTTCAGTAAGTCCAGGTAGTGGAAAGGCTGGGGATGGAGCCAACTGCCTATATGGAGGAAGGTCATGAAGATCATAACATGCTCAGTCGACAAGCTGCTGGAGGGGCGTGAATAACCAAAGATGCCGGGACTGGACTGGAGGAACAAAATGGAAGTGCTATTTGTTTATGTTAAGGTGTTTATTGGGGTAACAGTTGCATTGCTGGACACGTGATGAAAGTCAGGTGTAGTAAAGGCTCTGTCTACTTTTTGTCGTAGAAGCTAACTGGGCAGAAGCTGAATATCACCACTGCCCGGTTAGCTTCCCTGCATCCAGATAACCTGAATATTCAATGTCAGGGCCCAGATACAGTCCCGACATTCAATATCCGGGTTTACAGTTCAACAGCAGTGGCTAACTGCTTTAGCAGCGCTAGCCACTGCTGCTGAATAACGGACCCAAAATGTTTTTGATTTCAAGTGTTCTGGTGATCTCATTTTTATCTAGCTGCCTTTATAAATAGGCACCTTTTTGGACTTCTCAGTGTCACCCTCACGGTGGCCAGCCCAATGCCTAGGGCGCTGAGTCTTGGTCTGCCTGTGGTGTTCCTGCCTCAGAGAGCGTGGGCTTGCTTTAACCCTGCAAGGACTTCTGGGTAAGTAAGTCCCTTTACCCTTGAGCACAGATGAGTTGCAGTCGAGTGGTTTCAGGCAATGACAAGAATTTATTTTCCCCTTCCCAGCGGATTAAATGCAAGTGAATAACTCAGGACAAAACATGCCATACACTTGGCTTGAGGAAATTATACATGAACTCAGGTAAGTTAGCCTTGTCAGCTTCAGGCTTTAAACGTGCAGTGCTTGATACAAAACAAATCACAACAGCTTCAATTAGCAAAGAAAATGTTCCCTTTTCTTCTGCTGCTTTTACCGTCTCTCAGACACTGTTCAGCATAAGGAATTCCCATGGTCAGCCAAAGATAATGTACAGTCCATCCGATCATCCACTATTTCATTATGGTCAGAGTCTATCTGCATTTCCTCAGCATCAGGACTAGCAGGGTGTGGCAGCAAAGTGCTATCCTGATCTTTGACTCAGCAAAAACAGAATACTAATTCCCCCAACAATAAGCACCAATTTTTTGTCGGGTATAGACCGCAAGGCAGAGAGGACATCCCTCTAAACCTCACGCAGTACATGCCCCTTTTTTTATTTATTTAATTGTCAACGTATCTGTCAACGTATATGCAATAGTTTAAAATCCATAAAGAAATCCACACTTATCTGCTCAAGCACGACGTGCACAAGCTTCGAAACGTGCACGTCGTGCTTGAGCAGATAAGTGTGGATTTCTTTATGGATTTTAAACTATTGCATATACGTTGACAGATACGTTGACAATTAAATAAATAAAAAAAGGGGCATGTACTGCGTGAGGTTTAGAGGGATGTCCTCTCTGCCTTGCGGTCTATACCCGACAAAAAATTGGTGCTTATTGTTGGGGGAATTAGTATTCTGTTTTTGCTGAGTTGCCGATTTGAATACTAGCATCTGGGATTTTTTCAATCCTGATCTTTGAAGCAAACGGTTTCTCTGACCTCACGTGGTTTCTCTCTGTAACACTCTCCTGAGCAGGGTTGTAAACTACCATATATGCTGTAGTTTTTGTCCAGGGAGTTTGCTACTTTCTGGTAACTATAGGGAACTGCTTTATAGCTAGGTTCAAACTTATATGAATTATTAAGCCTAACTCTCCACTCTGCAGGGTTAGACTGGTTCTCAAACACAGCTGGTGTTTGCTTGCCTCTCAGCCTATTAACTTTCCCCTCAGATGTACCGGTATTCTCCTGTCAACATGTCTCTCTCTCAGGAGCGTGTGAGCTTTTCCAAGCCTGCCTCTCAGGAAGATTCTTCTCTCTCCTGCCTTTGCCAGACAACCCCTGTCCTGGGTTGCTTCCTTCTGACCTCAGGAATATGGCTCCCTTGGTTCTCACTCCTCCTTGACTTCTTCTAGTCAGCGTGCTCCTTTGCTGGTTTCCTCTCTGGCTCTGACTCCAGTTCCCCATCGGGCTCTGCACCTCCTTCTGCCTGGTCCAAGCTAATGACCAGTTTTTATCATTGTAACTCTCAGGGCTTAGCTGTGCCCTGCCCTGAAACAGGTGAACCTCATTACCTCCTGAGCTAGGGAATACGTCACTGCAGGGGCGTGTCTTTCTAGCTCGTGACTCTCTTTGTTTACTTCTTTGCAAACACTGAGCCATGTGATCAGACTGCCTGTCAGTTTCTGAAAGCAAATCCTCATCTTGCCCTACCTCCATAGGCTCAGAAGGGTCTTCTTCATGACAATAGGCACCCTGTTAAAATATATTAGGCCCTATATGAATAGCTCAGGGCTCGACAAATCCCAAGAACCAAGTCACTATGGTGACTAGAAAATTTCTCTTCCCCCTCATCTTTAAAAAAGAAGATTTTATTGCAGCCACTGCTGCAACCACCACCAGAGCAGGGATTTCCTCCTCCTTGCACTGTGTAGCTCCTGCAAGTCTGACCTGTGTAGTGCAGGAACTCTCATGCTGATCTCATGAGACTTGAAATCAGAGAGTAATGCATCACACAGCTCAAATTCACACAGAGCTATATGGTGGCAGGGAGGAGGAAGCTCCTGCACTAGCAACCAGGACAGCAGGGTATTTCGCTCTGAGGGCTAGCTTGAGGGGAGGAGAGGCTGACTGGCTCGGGGAACTAGGGGCTGAGGAGGATCACTAACTAGCTTGCTGGGTGGTGCGAGTTAGCTGGGATGTTAGGGACTAAGGAATGACCAACTTAAGGGAGGAGTTAGGGCCTGTTTTACTGCCTTCTCTTTTTCTTTGGACAAGGAATGGGAAAAACAGTCTTAGTAAATCAAATTCTAAAGGACCTTAGAAGAGATCTCTTTCTAGTACCCCATCAACCTCATTTGAGACCAGAGTGGAGATCAGGTTGGGGTGGAGGAGGGAAAGGCAAATTCTCAGTCACTGGTTTCTAATTCCAAATGAAATCTGTCAAGGACTGTTTGCTTTTGATAAACAAATGATGATCATCATTTACATCATGAAAGCAAATATGCCCAGCTCCATTTGCTTTGCCCATATCTTCTGGGCAACTTGATTTATGCTGCTAATTTTTAGAAGCTTTGGGAACATGTAACCCCTGCCTACTGTACATTCTGCGATACACTTCTTAGAAGGGTTTCAGGTCCTTGTGTAATGGCAATATCTAATGAGTGGAACACTGGGATTTCTGGATGCTCGACAAAATCCAACACAAAACAGGAAACAATATCAGCAGCACAAGCAGAAACTCATGGTATATTAAGAGAGAAGTAAACAATTTGTGCTATTTGTGCTTTATCGACTATAGCAAAGCTTTTGACTGTGTAAACCATGAGAAACTCTGGGCCACATTAAGCAGCATGGGTATACCAGAACACCTGATTGTTCTCTTGCACAATATGTACATTGATCAAGAAGCAACAGTTCGAACAGAACAAGGAGAAACAGAATGGTTTAAAACAGGGGTCACCAACCTGCGGCCCGCGAGACTCTACCCCGGTGCGGCCCGCCAAGGCAAACTCACCGACTCCTTCTTCTGCAGCCGCGGCTCCCTGCCTCTTAGGGAACCGCGGCTGTGCTTGTAAAATCATCGCGGAGCCCTTCCTGTCTTGACGGGCTCCGTGCAGCATTGTCCCGCCTCCAAAGGAAGTGGTAAACAACTTCCTTTAGAGGCGGGACAATGCTGCACGGAGCCCGTCAAGACAGGAAGGGCTCCGCGATGATTTTACAAGCACAGCCGCGGTTCCCTAAGAGGCAGGGAGCCGCGGCTGCAGAAGAAAGGAGGGAGCTGACATGGAATAATCAAAGTACAGGTATGAGCAGTTTTTTTTTTTCGCGCGGGGGGGGGGGGAGGGGGTGCGGCCCGCGAGTCTGCCGGTAGTCGGCTGTGCGGCCCGCGGCCCTCTGGAGGTTGGTGACCCCTGGTTTAAAATAAGCAAAGGTGTAAGACAAGGCTGCATACTTTCCCCCTACCTGTTTAATTTATATGCAGAACAAATCATCAGAGAAGCAGGATTGTATGAAGACAACAGAGGTGTGAAGATTGGTGGAAGACTCATCAACAACCTTCGCTATGCTGATGATACCACATTACTGGCGGAAAGTGAAGATGATCTGAAACATTTGCCTCTCACAATCAAAGAACATAGTCTCAAAATGGACCTGCACCTTAATGTAAAGAAGACAAAGATCATGACAACTGGCATAATCAACAGGTTCATCGTCGAAGGAGAAGAAATTGAAATCGTGTATAACTTTAACCTACTTGGATCAACTGTCAATAAAGAAGCAACAAGCAGTCAAGAAATCAGACGACGCATTGCTCTTGGCAGAATGGCTATGAAAGACCTAGATAAGATTCTCAAGAGCAGAGATGTCTCTCTCCATACAAAGATTCCACTTGTTCAAGCCATGGTATTTTCAATAACATCATATGGATGTGAAAGCTGGACAGTGAAAAAGATAGACAGGAAGAAAATTGATGCCTTTGAATTATGGTGCTAGTGACGAATACTGTGTATACCATGGACTGCCCGAAGAACAAACCAGTCTGTACTAGAGGAGATCAAACCTAAGCTTTCTTTAGAAGCTCAGATGACAAGACTTCGACTTTCATACTTTGGACACATCATGCGGAGAGAGAGATCATTAGAGAAAGACATCATGCTTGGCAAGATAGAAGGTCAATGCAAAAGAGGAAGGCCAGCAATGAGATGGATCGATACAATAACAGCAGCTATGGGTACCAGTCTATCAACAATAAACCGCCTGACTGAAGACCGAACACAATTTAGGATAGCTATCCAGAGGGTTGCCATGAGTCGACTCCGACTCGACGGCACTTAACAACAACAACAAACAAAGGAAAAAGGTACAAGCACACATGTAGAAGCCCTGAAGTTTAAGGATTTTGAGAACTTACTGCTGAGTCTAAAGGCTGAAGGATAAGCAAAACAGAGCATGTATTTTACTAAAAACAAAGCAATGTCTGGCAGAATGAAACACAAAGGAAAGAAAGCAAAGCAGATAAGCAAAAGGTTTACACTAACTCAATTGAGGAATTTTGATTCCAAACATGGAAGCGCCAGAAAAAGAGAAGCAAACCCAATCCAGAAGTCTTCTAATGGCAGAAAAAAAGGCTGTAACAGAGCAAAGTACTGCATGGAACGATAAAATAACAGCAGTTATGAATGCCACTTTATCAACAAATAATCGCCTGACTGAAGGCTGAACACAGTTTAAGACAACTATTCACAGGGTCTCCGTGAATCAATAACTTAACAACGATAAAAAAAACATGAGATCTTCACTAATGTTTTTAATATGGAGAGCACTGCAGAAACAAGGAATCCGTGCATGTGGCTGCAGTACTAGGGGATGGATACCTGACCAGAAACGGCTGCAGTGATGTGTCAAAGATGACATCCCTAGTTCAGACAGTAGATGCTGACACTATGTGCACTTACTACGTTGCCAGGAGTCAGCAATGACTCAACTCCATGGAACACAACACAGACACAAATGGTTTAAAACAAAAGACGCAGAAAAAAAAAAAGAACAAATGCAATGTACAGCTTGTCTGGTGATAACTGTCCACTAGATGGCAGCATTAAATTTACAGCAGCAGTGCTCCTGCTCTCCAGCCTCCAGGAGACTGAAGATAGGAACACAGGAAAGGAGATTGGAAAAGTTTTCCATAGTGCATATTTAAGAAAATGCAACCCCATCAGGTTTAAACTGGCTCTGGTAAAATACAATGCAGTGGGCCATAGTGTCTCCTGCTTTCTCTCAGTTCAACTCACAATATAACATGATATATGCCATACTGGGTCAGACCAAAGTATCCTGTATCCAACAATGAACAATCCAGATCAGATCCAGTGCATGGATTGGCATGATATTCTCCAGAAATACTGCTGTACATGAGCTTAGGAGAGCACACAGGTCTCATCTTCAGACTGCTATAAAAAAATAGGGCCCATGTTGTCTCAAAAGATTTCCATCATCATCACTGTTGGACACATCTTCTCTGGGATCAGTGCTGATACTGGAACCCTGTAATGCAGGTCTCCAACATTAGTCATCTTTTATCCTGTGCCTAGGCAATGATCCTAGCATGCAGCCATTTTAGTTTTTTAAACTTTTAAGAATACACTGAAGCAGTAAACATTTGAAGCTGACAGAAAAAAAAGCCAACACACAACCTTCCAATCCAAGGAAATAATTAAACAAAAATACATTGACAACTCAAAATTTAGTCATCAACAGATATTAAAGATTCCACCAATACAAAGAAGAGAGAAAATAAAAAAAATACCAAATCAAGTAAAAAGGGAAGCAAATCTAACAGAGGTTTTCAAACACATACAATGCTACTGATGCACTGATGAGACTGTTGAAGCGCTAAGAACAGCCTGCACAATGCAAGAACTTAACAGCACAAGATGTCAGCATGACTGCACCATAGGAAGCCTAGCAGAGTTGCTTTATAACAAGCACTATGCACACAGACTAAGAGCCTTCAGCACATACAGACACACAAATCTATATACCTGAGCTTCTAATTTCAGCCCTCTACGGCTGCAGATAGTCAGCACGTATTTGCACATAGCTAATTAAAAACAATAATTTGCAAGTCAGTTATTAAATAAAAAAGTTTATAGATCTCCAGGACCAAAGTTGAGAATCCAACACATCCACAAAACCTGTTATATGGCAATACTATAAAAAAACCTGAAAACAGCAAGAACTTTCAACAACCAAAAATGTGAAAGGAATGTTCATGCTCTTTTTCTAGTTAATTTTAATTATTTTTAATGGCAAAATGGAACATACAACACAAAATACATAATGTCCCCATTTCCAAGCACAGAGCATTGAAGGTCACTGCTCCTGGGCTTTTACACTTATAATAGACTACAATTAACTTTTCACTCATGTTCAATTAACAGCAGCAATTTTATTTTTGTTCATAGCTTGATTTTCAGTAGTTGACAGAAAAAGAACATTTGAGATATTAGTTTTCGCCATATGCTTCTACTAGTCAAATCATGCACAGTCACATCCTGCGTTTCATTTCTATTTATTTATTTTTATTTAACATTTTTATACCACATTTTCCAATGTTCAAATGCGGTTTACATTAAACAAAACATTGAATTGTACAGAAAGCATAGTTACTCACCTGTAACAGGTGATCTCCAGGAACAGCAGCAATTTAGTCTTCACATATGGGTATCGTCGGTACCAACGGATCCTGCGTGGGAACGCTCCCCAGCGTCCAATTAGAAAGCTTTTGGGAGCATCCCACAGCGCCTGCGTGCTGCCTTCCCACCTATCCCAACTGCCTCTCTCCAGTTCAGTTTTAAAGCTGAGACAAAGAGAGAGAGAGGGAAAGAAGAGAAAAGAGAGATACAACTCCTAGGGGAGGTGGGTGGGCTGTGAAGACTAAATTCCTGCTGTTCCCGGAGATCACCTGTTACAGGTGAGTAACTATGCTATCTCCAGGAACAAGCAGGAATGTAGTCTTAACATATGGGGACTCCTTAACTACAGATGCCAGGGAGAGACCCCAGAAGTTGTGTGCCCCTGTGAAAGGGCTCCACTTCCCCCCATGGATCTCTGGCATCCTACCGGGAATGGTGGGTAGGAGTTGACTAAGTATGGAACAGGTGTTGTAGAACAGCCTGAACAAACAAGGCATCCCGGTGGGAGTCCTTGTCCAAGCAGTAATGGGCTGTGAAGGTATGAACCGAGGCACAAGTAGCTGCTCGACAGATGTCGTCAATAGACACAGAGTGTAGATGAGCCATTGAGGCTGCCATGGCTCTCACGTTGTGAGCTGTGACATGGCCTTCCAGAAAAAGGTTCTTCCTCTGACAGGTAGAAGAAATACACTGTGCAATCCAGTTGGACAACGTTCTCTTGGAGACTGGAAATCCCAAATGAGAAGGATCGAAAGCAACAAAGAGTTGGGAGGACTTTCTTTTTTTTTTAAACTTTTATTTTCATTTTGCAACAAACAAAAGAAACAACACACCAAAGGAGACAAAACAAGTATACAATAAAGAAAAGTAAACCCAATTACCCCCCACCCCCACGCTTCTTCTCTAGCTGATTACGTCAGCATGTGAACGCTTCCAAACAACAGTGATTATACATCAAAACAATCAAAAGAGTATCTGCGATACAGAATAATCATGGGACAAAGATATATACAAATTTAGACAGTCAGATGAGAGCATTGAGCAGAATGTACATAGTCATTGAGCATCTTCCATTTAGACCGATGATGAGGAGTCTGAATGGGGGAAGCAAACATACGAGGTATTTGTTCATATTTACTGTAGAGACAGACATGATTCCACCATTCATTGGGGCTCAGATGAGAGCTATTTTTCCAGTATTTCGTAATTAGGGAAATAGCAATGCCAAGCATAAAGTCCAAAAGGAAGTAAGCCGTTTTTGGAAGAGAGGGGATCCCCGCAGCTGAGCGAAGTCCCACTATCCTCCAAGAAAGGGGCTCTTGAAAGTGCAAAATAGACTGGATACGACCCCAGACCCGACGCCAGTAATACTGTAGTGCGGGACATTCATACATAACATGAGGTAGTGAACCAATGGCCGCATGACATGTCCAACAACTATTGCCCTGAGTAGTGTTCCATTTGGCTAATCTGTCAGGAGTGTAAAAACACCGGTGGGCTAGAAAGAAGAGTGTCTGAGTGAGTGAGGCGGATCGGGAGACCCGTGTCACTCTACTCCAGACAAGACTCCATTGCTCCGGGGTCAAAGTCACATGCAATTCTCTCTCCCATGCTTTCTGCGCTATAGGGGTATCTCTAGTTATAGCATTACATAAGGTTTTGTAAAAATTGGATGCTACTCCCGGTGAACTACCGATAGATCGGATAGTCTCCAACCAACCTTGTGTAGGGGAGGCCGATGGCGGGAGCACCTTAGCACTCCGAAGGCAATGCTGAAGTTGCACCAACTGAAAGTAGTGTTTCGCTGGGAGACCAAATTCAATTTGCAATTCCCTAAAAGTTTTCCAGCGACCTTCATGGAACAACTGACTAGGAATCCAAATGCCCCTAGTGTACCAGGGGCTCCACGCCATCGGCTTATTTTGTATTCGAAATCGAGTATTGTACCAAAGTGGGAGCTTGTCTAACGGACAGAGTCGGGAGTCTAAAGATTGCATAAGATTATTAAAGGCACCTAAGGTGTCTAAAAGCATTGGTGGAAAGTGGGAGTCTGATGGGAGAGTCATACCAGGGAGAAAAGTAAGAGGAATCGGTTTGCAAAGGTCCTCTTCTATGTCTAGCCACACAGGTCTACTCGGTACTGGATCTTCCAGCCAACGAGCGCCTTGTTTGAGAAGAAAAGATTGATGATACTTCAGGAAATCAGGGAATCTGACACCCCCATTTTCCTTATCTGCTTGCAGCTTATGTTTCGCTATCCTAGGTGTCTTGTTTTGCCACAAGTATCTAGTCAGAAGGCCCTCTATATCTTTATATATACGTCGAGGTAAGAGACAGGGCAACATTTCTAAGATATAATTCACTTTCGGAACAATCATCATTTTTATGGTTTCTAATCGACCCCACCAGGTAAGTGTTAAAGGAGTCCAGCGGTGAGTAAGCGCCCGGACTTTAGAGGTTAAGTCTTTGGCATTGAAGGAGATAGTGTCTTCCAAAGGAGAACAATAGTGAACCCCAAGGTATTTGACCATGCGAGGTTGCCATAAAAAGGGGAAGGGTTGCATATCTGCCTGATGAAGCAAAGGATTTAATGGAAAGGCTACCGACTTGGTCCAATTTATCTTATAACCGGACAGTTGTGAGTATTTACCAATTTGCTCTAGGACAGCCGGTACTGAGTCTATAGAGACAAAAAGCATAAGGTCATCAGCATACGCTGAAATTTTGATTTCCCTATGGGTGAAGGGGACTCCATGAATCTCCTCCGATTGCCGGATTAGTAAAGCCAAGGGTTCGAGTGCAAGATCGAAGAGAAGTGGAGACAGTGGGCATCCCTGGCGAGTGCCGCGTTGAAGGGGAAAAGGCTGAGACTTTAAAGCATTGGCACATATACTGGCTGTAGGCTGTGCGTACATGGTGCGAAGACAACGGAGAAAACCTTCCCCGAATCCGTACCAGCGGAGGACTGCAAACAGGAAGGGCCACTCTAAGCGATCAAAGGCCTTCTCAGCATCAAGTGAGAGACCAACAAATGGGCGATCAAGATTAACTGCGGTAGTCAGTACATGGCATAGAGTCCGAGCATTGTCAGCAGTTGATCTACCAGGAATGAAACCGCATTGATCTGGGTGTATTAAGGTAGGCATCCTATCAGAGAGCCGGGTAGAGAGAATGGTGGCAAATATTTTATAGTCCGCGTTTAGGAGGGAAATTGGACGATAATTAGCTGTTAGTTGCGGGTCTCTCCCCTCTTTCTCAAAAACTACTACATTTGCCATTGAAAAGGACCCAGGAGGAGAACCCTCCTCGGCCAGAGCAGAAAAATAAAGTTTCAAAACTGGAGCTAAGTCAGCGTGAAAGGTTTTGTAGAATTCAGCAGGGAGACCGTCTGGGCCTGCGGCTCGACCTGAGGCACATTTCTTGATAGCAGAATGAATTTCTGAGACAGTAAAGGGTGTGTCCAAGGCCACTCTATCTTCGTCAGATAGGGTCGGTCTTTGTACCCCTGAAAGTAAGCGTTCAAATACATCTGGCTCAAAATCACATTCAGATTGATAAAGCCGAGTATAAAAATCACGAAAGAGTTCTAAGATTTCGGTATCTTTAGTGACCAAGCCCCCCCCCGACGGATTACGGAGGGCGGTAACACGCTTGGCTTCTTTTTGTCCTTTAAGGGCATTTGCTAATAATTTGCCAGCACGATTATTTTCCCGATAATATAGCCCTTGTTGTGATTCAATATTTTTAACAGCAGCAGTGTACAAAAGCTGATTGTATTGAAAACGCAAGCGTTGTAAACGGAGTAAAATACATGGGTCAGTACGGGACGTGAGAAGACGCTCCCCAGCTTGTATCTGCTGCTCTAGAATCAGTAAATGCTGCTTTCTTTGTTTCCCCTGCCGAATTTGATAGCTAGTTATAGTTGCGCGGATAGATGCTTTAAAACCCTCCCACCAAGCCCAGCTCGCTGTGTCATGGGGTGAGTTAAAATGAAAATAATCCTGGATAGCGGCCTTTATATCAACCTGAAAATCCTTTTGACCCAGTAAGGATCTATCAAGAAACCAAGCTCGGGGAGAATCGTCCCGCGCAGTGACATGTAATGATAAAGATATGGCAGCATGATCTGAAATATGGAGAGGATGAGTCCTAGTCGTGTCTACTTGAGAAATCATTGCTTTGGAAATGAGAAAGAAATCTATTCTAGATTGGGAGTGATGGGGGGCAGAAAAGAAAGTGAACTCTAAGTCGGAGGGGTGAAGCAGCCTCCATATATCTACCAGCGCAAGATCTTGCATCAGAGCTGTAAGGGTAGCAAGACTCTTGGGTGGACTACTCGTTCTAGGCGGCTGTCTATCTATCAGAGGGTCTAACACTTGATTAAAATCACCACCAAGTATTAATGGAGTATTGGCAGAGGCCTGTGCCAACTGCGCAATACTTGCATAGTAAGCAGGGTTGTCCACATTCGGGGCATAAATGCAAATACATGTAAATTCACTATCTCCAACCTTAAGATGTACTCGGGCCCATCTACCCTCCTTGTCAGCGCTAGTATCAATTACAGTAGCTTGCAAAGATTTCTTAACCAGAATGGCTACCCCGCACCGTTTGGAAACGGCGGGAGAATAGGCAGCCACCATGTAAGGCTTAACATTGAGTTTCAGTGTTTCAGCAGAGTTTAAGTGCGTTTCCTGAAGAAACGCTAAATCAGCATGCTCATGGCTAAGATAGCTAAGGATTTTCTTTCTTTTGATTGGACTATTAATGCCCTTTACGTTGAGTGATAAGATTTTACATAAGGCCATTTAGACAAGTTAAAAATTCTGAGCATGATAGCGCACATAATTGCACAATGTCCCTCATATTGACTGTATCTGGCTGTACATATGGCATAAAAGAAAATAAGCTTAGATAATACAATGAAGCGCCCCACATTAAAAAAGAAAAACCGCAGCGCGGTAGAGAAGAAGCAGAACCCCAAAAATTACTGGCGACCATGTGTCTGCGGGGAGAAGCCCCAGAGAAGGCCGAAATTGAAAAAAACACATAACCTGTAGGACTGTGCGTGCTCCGAATCCGACCGAGGCACACATCATGGAGGGATAGGAGACCAAAAAACAAAAAAGTCATAGAAAGAAAGAAAGAAAGTCCAGGTAGTCTCTGTGCTTGACTATGACCGCCGCATCGGGCCCTTCAAAATGGCGGACAGAGCCGGCAAATAAAAGTCCAAGTCGTTGGATTAGCGCATCTGCTCTGCTTCTTTGGAGTCTAAAAATGCTGATAGTAGATCAGGATCTTCGAATGTCCTGGTTTGGTTGTGGAGAGTCACTCGGAGCTTCGCGGGATACAACAGGCCAAAGCGAGCCTGTAGCTGTTGAAGTCGAGGGCGAAAAGCAAGGAGTTTCTTCCGTCGGTCAACGGTAGGCTTTGCCAAATCAGGGAAGAAGGAGACTTTGTGACCTTCAAATTCCAAATGATGGTTCGCCCGAGCAGCATTTAAAATTTGTTCCACTTGTTGATATCGTAGCAAGCGAAAGATAATAGGCCGGGGGGTCGTTCGGTTGAGCGCCATGTGGGTAGGAACACGGTGTGCACGATCGATTTCCAGTTCTTTATGAAAGGTGATCTTCAGCAAGGAGGGAAGAGTTTTGAGCAGGAATTCTCTCATATCTCCCGCTTCCACCCCCTCCGGTATTCCAATGAGCCTCACATTGTTGCGACGGGCTCGATTATTGCTATCTTCTAACTCCTTTTGAAGATTCTGTATCTGGCGCTCAGCCTTGTCCAGTGTGCCCAAGCGCACCGCGTGCGAGTCGAGGACCCCCGCCATATTGTCCTGCCGTAATGAGAGACTTTCAAGTCGCTCCTGGAGCACTCCAAAGTCTTCTCGCATGGCTCTAAGCGCTTCTCCATTGGACTGCACCAATTCCTTCACGCCGCGTATTTCCTCTAAAATCTCCAGGTGCATTTCGGGGTTTTCTCGAAATGGAGCCATCTTCTGTGGGGAGGACACCTCTGTTTTGGAGCGTTTTCCGTGAGAAGAAGAAGGAGACCCGAAGTCCAAGCGCGCTGGTTTATGGGCCGCCATCCCCCCGAGGTACCCCGGTCAGCCCGGAGCGAAATAGTAAGTTTGTATAGGTATTAAGTCAGGATTCTAAGTAGGCCTCTCGGGAGCTTCAGCGCGAAGCGTCTTACCCGCTGGACATCAGGCTCCGCCCCCCCGGGAGGACTTTCTATGTTGCTGCGTCCTTTGCAAGTAAAAGGCAAGTGCTCTTTTACAGTCCAAAGTATGAAGATTCCTTTCTGCATTTGAAGCATAAGGCCTTTGAAAAAACATAGGCAGGTAAACCACCTGGTTTAAATGAAAGGTGAGACCACCTTTGGCATAAAATGTGGATGAGTCCTAAGGACTACCTTATCATGATGGAACATCATTTAAGGAGGATCAGCAACTAATGCCTGCAATTCACTGATGCGACGTGCTGATGCGATTGCAATGAGAAAGACAACTTTCCAGGAAAGGAATTTCAAGGAGGTAGTAGCTAAAGGTTCAAAAGGCGGCTTCATGAGGTGCCCAAGAACCAGATTGAGGTCCCATGCCACTGGAGGTGGCCTAATGGGAGGCTTAGTTAGAAGAAGGCCCCTCATAATTCTCGCTATGAGAGGAAGAGAGGAAATAGGCTGCCCATTTAGAGGCTTTAAAGAAGCTGAAATAGCACTTAAATGGACTCTTACTGAGTTAGTCTTAAGTCCTGCATTAGATAAATGAAGGAGATACTCCAGTAATGATTCCAGAGGTATCGCAAGGGGGTGAAGACCCTTTTGCGAACACCATATGGAAAAACCTTTCCACTTGAAGGCATAAGAGCGTCTTGTGGAAGGTTTCCAGGAAGCCCAAAGGACATCCTTTACTTGTTGAGAAAGGTTAAGACCATGAAGGTCTAGGCTTTCAGCAACCAGGCCCTGAGATGCAGAGAGTGGGGATTGGGATGCCACAACATCCCATCCTCCTGAGACAGCAGATCTGGAGCAGATCCTAACTCCACAGATGGAGCTTGAGAGAGATGTAGGAGCAGAGGGTACCACACCTGCTGTGGCCAATGTGGAGCTATGAGAATCATATGGCCTTTGTCTCTCTGAAGCTTGAATAGGGTTTTGGGAATTAGGGGAATGGGTGGAAAGGCATATAGGAAGTCCTGACCCCAATGAAGGAGGAAAGCATCCCTAGCCTGAGAACCCTGAGCTGGAATTCTGGAACAGAACCGGGGAGGTTTGGCATTCAACGGACTTGCAAAGAGGTCTATGTCTGGAGTTCCCCAAATTTGAAAAATCTTTGCTACCTGGTCTGCATGGAGAGACCATTCATGTGGAAGCAGAACTCGACTGAGTCTGTCTGCCCAAGAGTTTTGAATGCCTGGCAGATACACTGCAAGGAGATGAATCTGATGCCTCTGGCGAGGGCCCATAGTCGCAAAGCTTCGTTGCAAAGTGACAGAGAGCCTGTTCCTCCCTGCTTGTTCAGATAGAACATAGCTACTTGATTGTCCGTCTGAATTAGGACTGTCTTGTAGCTCAGCTGGGTGTGGAACACTTGAAGAGCAAGGAAGATTGCTCTGAGTTCTAGGAGATTGATATTTAAGTGGGTCTCCTGTGGAGTTCAGGTGCCTTGGGTAGAGAGATCTTGCAGATGAGCTCCCCAACCCACCTGTGAGGCGTCTGTTAGACAGACCTGGGGTAGGGGTTGCTGGAAAGGGGACCCCACCAACAGGTTTTGGGTTGACTGCCACCATTGCAGAGACAAAATAAGGCGACTTGTGTTTGCTATTTTGTCTGACAGGCAGCCTGATGCCTGAGTCCACTGAGTGGATAGAGTCCATTAGGCTGCTCTCATATGGAGGCGCGCATAGGGAACCACATGCACGGTAGATGCCATGTGGCCTAGTAGTTGTAACATTTCCCAAGCAGTGAGATGAGTTTTTAACACTACCTGGGAGGCTAACTGCACAATGCGAAGGCAGCGGGCTTGTGGAAGATAGGCCCTTGCCTTTCTGGTATCCAGCAAAGCTCCCATAAACTCTAGAGACTGAGTGGGAGTTAGGCTGGATTTTGGGATGTTTATGACCAGGCCCAAATACTGAAGTATACGCATTGTGCAAGATAGAGAAATTCTGGCCTCTGACTCTGAAGGAGCTTGAATGAGCCAGTCGTCTAAGTAGGGGAAGACGAATATTCCTAGAGTGCGAAGAAATGCTGCTACCACAGCCATGCATTTCGTAAACACCCTTGGTGCTGACGCCAGGCCAAAAGGAAG
The DNA here is from genome assembly GCA_033557465.1 of Ichthyophis bannanicus. Classification (NCBI taxonomy): domain Eukaryota; kingdom Metazoa; phylum Chordata; class Amphibia; order Gymnophiona; family Ichthyophiidae; genus Ichthyophis; species Ichthyophis bannanicus. Next base: position 708,436,775 of record CM066033.1, read on the forward strand.
CATCCTGTATTGGTAGTGCTTCCCTTGAAAAAGAAAATGAAGGAATCTTCGATGAGTTGGATGGATGAGAACATGAGTGTACACATCCTTGAGATCTAGAGAACAAAGCCAATCCTGACTCTGAAGGTATGGCAGCAGAGTTCCCAGAGAAATCATCTTGAATTTCTCTTTGAATAGGAATATGTTCAATTCTCTGAGGTCTAAAATGAGTCTGTGTCCCCCTGTTTTCTTTGGAATAAGGAAACAGGGGGAGTAAAACCATGTACCCTGTTGGGAAATGGGTACGTCTTCTATTGCCCCCTGGGCAAGAAGTAAACTGATCTCTTGACCCAACTGAGTGTTGGGTGAAGTCTGAGAATTGAACTGTCTTACCACTGTGGGAGGGGGCATGTTGAAGAAAGCACAGTTACTTACCTGTAACAGGTGATCTCTGGGAAAAGCAGGAATAAGTCTTCACATATGGGTACGTCGGTACAGACAGAGCCTGCGCGGGAACGCTCCCCAGCTTCCCAAAAAGGAAAGCTTATGGGAGCATCCCACAGCGCCTGCGCGCTGCCTTCACGCCTTTCCTAACCATCTCTCCTCAGTTCGAGTTTAAAGCTGAGACAATAGAGAGAGAGAGGAAAGGAAAGATAGAAAAAGAGATACAACTCCTACGGGAGGTGCGAGGGTTGTGAAGACTTATTCCTGCTGTTCCCAGAGATCACCTGTTACAGGTAAGTAACTGTGCTATCTCCAGGAACAAGCAGGAATGAGTCTTCACATATGGGGACTCCCTAGCTAAGATGCCTGGGAGATCCCCAAGGATATGAGACCTTGGGAAGGGGTCTACTTCCTCCTATGGATCTCAGGCATCCATCCAGGGAAGGAGGGTAGGAGTTGTTTAAGAATGGAACAGGTGTTTGAGGACAGCCTGACCAAACAAGGCATCCCGGCAGGAGTCCTTGTCCAAGCAGTAATGGGCTGTGAAGGTATGAACCGAGGCCCAGGTGGCTTTTCGACAGATCTGGTCGATGGACACAGAATTTAGATGAGCCATAGAGGTGGCCATGGCCCTCACATTATGAGCTGTGACATGGCTCTCCAGAGAAAGGTTCTTACTCTGGTAGGCGAAAGAAATACACTGAGCAATCCAATTGGACAGTGTTCTCTTAGAGATTGGAAGTCCCAAATGAGAAGGATCAAAAGCAACAAAAAGCTGGGAAGACTTTCTATGTTGCTGTGTCCTTTGTAAGTAAAAAGCAAGAGCTCTTTTACAATCCAGAGTATGAACATTCTTCTCTGCACTGGATGCATGAGGAGCTGGAAAAAAGACAGGTAAATATACCTCTTGATTAGGATGAAAAGGTGAGACCACTTTAGGCATAAAGTGTGGATTTGTCCTAAGGACTACCTTATCATGATGGAACCTTGTATAAGGTGGATTAGCCACTAATGCCTGCAGTTCACTGATGCGGTGAGCAGAAGTGACTGCAATGAGGAAAATAACCTTCCAGGAAAGAAATTTCAAGGAGGTAGAGGCTAAGGGTTCAAAAGGTGGCTTCATAAGCTGACCAAGAACCAAATTTAAGTCCCATGCCACCGGAGGAGGCCTAATGGGAGGTTTAGTTAAAGTTAGGCCTCTCATGAATCTTGCAATGAGAGGATGAGAGGAAATAGGTTGTCCATTGATGGGCTTAAGGGATGCTGCAATAGCACTCAAATGGACTCTTACTGAATTCGTTTTAAGGCCTGCATTGGAAAGATGCAGGAGATAGTCTAACAGAGAATTTAAAGGTAGTGCTAGAGGGTCAAGACCCTTTTCAGCACACCAAATGGAAAACCTCTTCCATTTAAAAGCATAAGAACGCATGGTGGAAGGTTTTCTGGAAACATGGAGGATATCCTTCACTTGTTGAGAAAGATTCCAGTCTTGAAGGTCTAGGCCTTCAGTAACCAAGCTCTGAGATGTAGGGACTTGGGGTTTGGGTGCCACAAAGTCCGTTCCTCCTGGGACAGAAGGTATGGAGCAGCTCCCAAGTCCAGGGAAGGGGCTTGGGAGAGATGTAGAAGTAGAGGGTACAACACTTGGTGTGGCCAGCGTGGAGCTATGAGGATCATAGATCCTTGATCCCTCTGGAGTTTGAACAGAGTCTTGGGAATCAAGGAAATGGGTGGAAAGGCGTACAGGAAGCGCTGACCCAAATGAAGGAGGAAGGCATCGTTGGCCTGAACTCCCTGACACGGAATTCTGGAACAGAAGCGGGGAAGTTTGGCATTCCATGGACTTGCAAAGAGGTCTATGTCCAGGGTTCCCCATTCTTAAAAGATTCTGAGTACCTGATCCATGTGCAGGGACCATTCGTGTGGAAGCAGAACTCGACTGAGTCTGTCTGCCCAAGAGTTTTGGACTCCTGGGAGGTATATTGCCAGGAGAGGGATTTGATGCTCTCTGGAGAAGGCCCATAATCTTAAAGCTTCGTTGCAAAGCGACAGAGAGCCAGTTCCTCCTTGTTTATGTAAAACATGGCTACTTGATTGTCCGTATGAATAAGGACTGTCTTGTAGCTGAGGAGGGTATGAAAGACCTTGAGAGCTAGAAAAACTGCTCGAAGCTCCAAGTGGTGGATATGAAGAGAGGTCTCCTGTGGGGACCAAGTGACTTGAGTGGAAAGGTCCTGTAGATGGGCTCCCCAACCTGTTTGGGAGGCATCTGTTGTGAGGGTTGCTTGGGGCAACAACTGTTGGAAGGGGGACCCCAGCAACAAATTCTGAGTGGACCATCCACCATTGGAGAGACCAAGAGAGACGTTTGGTGGTTGCTATTTGGTCTGAGAGAGCCCCTGAAGCTTGAGTCCACTGGGTGGACAAAGTCCATTGAGCTGCTCTCATGTGTAGGCGAGCATAGGGTACCACATGTACTGTGGAAGCCATGTGGCCTAGCAGTTGTAGCATCTCCCGGGCAGTTAAGTGGCTCTTTGACTGAATCTGGGAGGCTAACTTCACTAGACGTTGGCAACGGGCCTGAGGAAGGTAGGCCCTTGCAGTAGTGGTATCCAACCAGGCCCCTATGAATTCTAGGGACCGAGTAAGGGTGAGCTGAGACTTTGGGAGGTTTACCACAAGTCCCAGGTACTGCAGAATGCGCCTTGTGCGGTCCAGGGAAATCTGGGCCTCTGACTGAGATGGAGCTCAGATGAGCCAGTCGTCCAGGTATGGGAAGACAAATATTCCCAGAGTGCGTAGAAATGCAGCAACTATTGCCATGCATTTGGTGAACACTCTTGGAGCAGAGGCCAGACCGAAAGGAAGGACTCTGTATTGGTAATGTTTTCCCTGGAAAAGAAACCGTAGGAATCTTCTGTGAGAGGGATGGATGAGGACATGTGTGTACGCATCCTTGAGATCTAGAGAACAAAGCCAATCCTGACTTTGAAGGTATGGAAGGAGAGTGCCCAGAGAAAGCATCTTGAACTTCTCCTTGCATAGAAATTTGTTCAATTCTCTGAGATCTAAGATGGGTCTGTATCCCCCTGTCTTCTTCGGAATGAGAAAATAGGGGGAGTAGAACCCTGACCCTTGATGAAGAAGAGGAACTTCTTCTATTGCCCCTTGGGAAAGAAGGGTAGCTACCTCCTAACCTAGAAGGTCGAGAAGAGATGTGGGAGAATTGAAGTGTCTCACCATGGTGTGGGGAGGAAGGTCTGAGAAATGAAGTTTGTAGCCCTCTCTTATGATGGAGAGGGTCCACTGCTCTGATGTGATTTGCTCCCATCTGGGAGCAAAATGAGCTAACCTTCCTGGAATAGTGAGAGGTTCTGGCTGTTGTAGAGCCAGAAAGGCTAAGTTCTCTAGCATCAAGTCAAAAACCCTGAGGGGGTCGGGACTGCTGAGTTGCAGCAGCCCCTGTAGGCTTAGGCCTGGCCTGCTTGGCTTGCTGACCCTGAGGGGCAGCGTGGACAGCCTGATATTGAGGGTACTGTTTGTAGGCAGTGCCCTTCCTTGGGTAAAGCACAGTTACTTACCTGTAACAGGTGATCTCTGGGAACAGCAGGAATTAGTCCTCACATATGGGTACGTCGGAACCGACGGAGCCTGCGCGGGAAAACTCCCCAGCTTCCCAGAAAGGAAAGCTTTTGGGGCCTCCCACAGAGCATGCGCGCTGCCTTCCCGCCTTCCTGACCAACTCTCCTCAGTTCGAATTTAAAGCTGAGACAATAGAGAAAGGAAAGGAAAGGAAAGAGAGAGAGAGATACAACTCCCAGGGGAGGTGGGTGGGTTGTGAGGACTAATTCCTGCTGTTCCCAGAGATCACCTGTTACAGGTAAGTAACTGTGCTATCTCCAGGAACAAGCAGGAATGAGTCCTCACATATGGGGACTCCCTAGCTAAGATGCCGGGGAGATCCCCCTCCAAGGGTTCCTCATCTTCCTATGGATCTCAGGCATCCATTCAGGGAAGGTGGGCAGGAGTTGTTTAAGAATGGAACAGGTGTCTGAGGACAGCCTGACCAAACAAGGCAACCCGGCGGGAGTCCTTGTCCAAGCAGTAATGGGCTGTGAAGGTATGAACAGAGGCCCAGGTGGCTGCTCGACAGATCTGATCGATGGATACAGAATGAAGATGAGCCATAGATGTGGCCATGGCTCTCACATTGTGAGCTGTGACATGGCCTTCCAGAGAAAGGTTCTTACTCTGGTAAGCAAAAGAAATACACTGAGCAATCCAATTGGACAGTGTTCTTTTTGAGACTGGAAGTCCTAAATGAGAAGGATCAAAAGCAACAAAAAGTTGAGAAGACTTTCGATGTTGCTGCGTCCTGTGGATGTAAAAGGCAAGAGCTCTTTTACAATATAACGTATGTAGGTTCCTCTCTGCACAGGATGCATGAGGAGCTGGAAAAAAGACAGGTAGATATACCTCTTGATTAAGATGAAAAGGTGAGACCACTTTAGGCATAAAGTGAGGATTTGTCCTAAGGACTACCTTATCATGATGTATAAGGTGGATTAGCCACTAAAGCCTGCAGTTCACTGATGCGGCGAGCAGAAGTGATTGCAATAAGGAAAATAACTTTCCAGGAAAGAAATTTCAAGGAGGTAGTGGCTAAGGGTTCAAAGGGTGGCTTCATAAGCTGACCAAGAACCACGTTTAAGTCCCATGCCACCGGAGGAGGCCGAATGGGAGGTTTAGTTAAAGTTAGACCTCTCATAAATCTTGCAATAAGAGGATGAGAGGAGACAGGTTGTCTATTGATAGGCTGAAGAGATGCTGCAATAGCACTCAAATGGACCCTTACAGAATTTGTTTTAAGTCCTGCATTGGAAAGATGCAGGAGATATTCGAGTAAAGAATTCAAAGGTAGTGCTAGAGGGTTAAGACCCTTTTCAGCACACAAAATGGAAAATCTTTTCCATTTAAAAGCATAAGAACGCCTGGTGGAAGGTTTCCTAGAGGCATGGAGGATATCCTTCACCTGTTGAGAAAGATTTAAGTCTTGAAGGTCTAGGCCTTCAGTAACCAAGCTCTGAGGTGAAGGGACTTGGGGTTTGGGTGCCACAAAGTCCCCTCCTCTTGAGACAGAAGGTCTGGAGCAGCTCCCAGATCCAGGGAGGGTGCCTGGGAGAGATGCAGAAGTAGAGGGTACCACACTTGGTGTGGCCAGCGTGGAGCTATGAGTATCATAGATCCTTGATCCCTCTGAAGTTTGAATAGAGTCTTGGGAATCAAAGGAATGGGTGGAAAGGCGTACAGGAAGGCCTGACCCCAATGAAGGAGGAAGGCATCGTTGGCCTGAGCTCCCTGACACGGAATTTTGGAACAGAACCGGGGAGGTTTGGCATTGCACGGACTTGCAAACAGGTCTATGTCCGGGGTTCCCCATTTCTGAAAGATTCTGAGTACCTGATCCATGTGCAGGGACCATTCGTGTGGAAGCAGAACTCGACTGAGTCTGTCTGCCCAAGAGTTTTGGATTCCTGGGAGGTATACTGCCAGGAGATGGATTGATGCTCTCTGGCGAAGGCCCACAATTTTAGAGCTTCGTTGCAAAGCGACAGAGAGCCAGTCCCTCCTTGTTTGTTTATGTAGAACATGGCTACTTGATTGTCGGTATGAACAAGAACTGTCATGTTGATGAGGAGGGTATGAAAGACCTTGAGAGCAAGGAAAATTGCTCGCAGCTCCAAAAGGTTGATATGAAAGGTGGTCTCCTGTGGAGACCAAGTGCCCTGAGTGGAGAGGTCTTGGAGATGCGCTCCCCAACCTGTTTGGGAGGCATCTGTAGTGAGAGTTGCTTGGGGTAACAAAGGTTGGAAGGGGGACCCCAACAACAGATTTTGAGTGGATATCCACCATTTGAGAGACCAAAAAAGACGTTTTGAGGTTGCTATTTGGTCTGAGAGAGCTCCTGATGCTTGGGTCCACTGGGTGGACAAAGTCCATTGAGCTGCTCTCATATGTAGGCGAGCATAAGGCACCACATGAACTGTGGATGCCATGTGGCCTAGCAGTTGTAGCATCTCCCTGGCAGTCAAGTGGCTTCTGGACTGAATTTGAGAGGCCAAGTGCACTAGACGGTGGCAACGGGCCTGAGGAAGATAGGCCCTTGCAGTGGTGGTATCTAGCCAGGCCCCTATGAATTCTAGGGACTGAGTAGGGGTGAGTTGAGACTTTGGCAGATTGATGACAAGTCCCAGATAGTGCAGTATGCGTCTGGTGTGGTCCAGGGAAGTCTGTGCCTCGGACTGAGATGGAGCTCGGATGAGCCAGTCGTCCAAGTATGGGAAGACAAATATTCCCAGAGTTCGTAGAAATGCAGCCACTATTGACATGCATTTGGTGAACACTCTTGGAGCAGAGGCTAGACCGAAGGGGAGTACTCTGTATTGGAAATGTTTTCCCTGGAACAGAAATCGTAGAAATTTTCTGTGGGATGGATGGATGAGTATATGTGTGTACGCATCCTTTAGATCTAGAGAACAAAGCCAATCCTGACTCTGTAGGTATGGAAGGAGAGTGCCTAGAGAAGGCATCTTGAATTTCTCCCTGTATAGAAATTTGTTCAATTCTCTGAGATCCAAAATGGGTCTGTACCCCCCTGTTTTCTTGGGAATGAGAAAATAAGGGGAGTAAAAACCTGACCCTTGTTGAGGAAGAGGAACCTCTTCTATTGCTTTTTGGGCGAGAAGAGTGGTCACCTCCTGACCCAACAGATCTAGGAGAGATGGGGGAGAATTGAAACTTCTCACCATGGTATGGGGAGGAAGGTTGGAGAAATGTAGTTTGTAGCCCTCTCTGATGATAGAGAGGGTCCATTGCTCTGATGTGATTTGCTCCCATCTGGGAGCAAAATGAGTTAACCTTCCTGGAATGGTGAGAGGTTCTGGATGTTTTAGAGCCAGAAAGGTTAAGTTCTCTAGTTTTAAGTCAAAATCCCTGAGGGGGTTGGGACTGTTGGGCTGTAGCAGCCCCTGCAGGTTTTGCCCTGGCCTGTTTAGGCTGCTGACGCTTAGGAGCAAAGCGAGCTGCAGAAGATTGTTGGCCAGTATTTGTGGCAAATCTGGCCTTCTTGTAGAAAGGCTTTTTGAAAGATTTCTTCTTGACAGGGGTAGAGGTAGACTTAGAAAGTCTATCTAAAGCAGCATTTTCTGCATCCATTTGAGTGGCTTTGATTTGCCACTCCTTACCAAACAGATTCTCACCCGTACAGGGCAAATTTCCCAACCCATCCTGGACCCAGGGTTCAAGGTTAGAGGCCTGGAGCCAAGCAATTCTGCGAGCCGCTATGGCAATACCTGAGGCTCTGCTAGCACCTTCAAAGGAGTCAAAGGCTGCTTTGTTGGAGAACTTTGAAATATCTTGGGTATGCTTCAGCAGAAGAAGGAACTCCTCCTTTCTATCCTCTGGGATAAAGGGGAGAAAATGGCGTATTTTTAATGCAATTTCCTTCAGAAACATGCCCATATAGAGGCTGTATGAGTTGATTCTGGCAATAAGCATACTTGCTTGGAAGATTTTTCTTCCAAAAGCATCCAGAGTCCTACATTCTCTTCCTGGGGGAGTAGAAGAGTGTCTTTTAGTACTCTTGATCCTTTTCATAGCTGACTGCACCACAATGGAGTGGTGCGGGAGCTGAGTTTTTGGAAACCCAGGAGAAAGGGGGACACGATACATGGTGTCCAGACGACGAGAATGTGGAGATAGGGTGAGAGGAGTCTCCCATAAGTCCATCATGTGATCTTCAAGAATTTCATGGATGGGCAGGGTGACTGCCTCTTTGGGAACCTTAGAGTATCCTAAAATGTCTAACTTTTTTGCTCTAGGTTCTTTTTCAGAGGATACAGAAACAGAAAGACCTTTAGCTACTTCAATGATGAAGTCTTGAAAGGATAAATCCTCTGGAGGAGACATTCTCCTCTTTGGAGAAGAGGGCTCCTCAGGTAGAGTAAGGGATACTTCAGCAGAGTCATCTGATGAATCAGAATCATCAGAAGACTCAAAGTATCGTCTGTTTGCTTCCAAGGATCGATAAGCGTATCGACCGGTATCGACATCGGGGGTACCCGGAACCGGATCGGTATCGGGAAAAACCCCGGAACCGGGAACCGGAATCGGTATCCTGGTCAATGTGGAAGGCATGGGTACCGGTATCGGTTGTGGTACCGGAACCGGAGTCGGTACCGAGGGCGTTGCAGCCTTAATAAAAGCCAAAATGGCCTGCTGCATGGATTGAACTGTATGATTCATGGACGCCACGACTGTCTGGATGTCGGTACCGGATGATTGAGCCGGTACCCCAGAACAGTCTTACAGGTGATCGGTCGAGGCCGTGCCATTGATGTCAACCTGTAACCCCATAGGAGGAGCTTTGGAAGCCGGAGCTTCCCGCCGGGGTTGTTTGGCTGGGGCAGGGTCCTCAGGGTCAAGCCCAGGGGTATCTCGATACTTAGAGGGAGATTTACCCTTTGAGGACCTGCCAGAGGAATGTTTGGTTACCTGAGATCCATCAGGAGAGGAAGACCTGGAAGATGTCGATGCTGGAGTATCTGTAGAAAACAGCATGTGAAACTTGGCTGCCCGGTTCTGTAAGCCACGTTTAGACATCAAAGAACAGGATGGGCAATCCGGAATGGAAATGGTCAGGCCCCAAACATTTAAGACACCATTCATGGGTGTCTGTGACTGAAATAGTACCGCTGCACTTGGTGCATTTTTTAAACCCAGAGGCTTGTTTCTCCATGAGGGAGAATTAGTGAAGGCCTAAAGGCCTCACAGAACTAACACACCAAGTGAGGAAAAAAAAAAGAAGATTTTTTTTTTTTTTTTTAAATAAAGGAAAAAAGACCGGCGGTACCGGTCTGGAATCGGGGAAGGCAGACACGCGGCCAAAGAAAAAAATTAAAATAACTTCTTCAGCGGTGACAGGAACACGACCTGCTGGCTCCGCGGAAAAAGAAGAACTGAGGAGAGTTGGTCAGGAAGGCGGGAAGGCAGCGCGCATGCGCAGTGGGAGGCCCCAAAAGCTTTCCTTCTGGGAAGCTGGGGAGCTTTCCCGCTCGGGCTCCGTCGGTACCGACGTACCCCATATGTGAGGACTTATTCCTGCTTGTTCCTGGAGATAAGGGCTTTTTACCTGAGCCCTTCTTTTTATGAGAAGGGGCAGAGGTCTTCCTAGACAGCCTTGTCCGTGTAAGGTGCTCTGTTTCGAGCTGAGCGGCCTTCTCGGTGATGGGCTTGCTAAGAAGGTTTTCACCTCGGCAAGAGACATCGGCCAACTTGTCCTGAACCCATGGCTCGAGGTCCGATGACTGCAGCCACGCCTGGCGTCGAGCCGCGATGCCTGCTGCCGCAACTCGGGCCGAAGCCTCGAAGCCATCGTAGGCAGCGCGGGACATGAACTTCGAGCAGTCCCGAATCCCTGAGGACAAGGGCTTAAATCTCTGCAAGGGTTCCCAGGAGAGACCAACAGAGAACCCGGCCAACTCCTTGGCCAGGTCCCGCAAGTACATGCCCATGTACAGCTGGTATGACTGGACACGGCAAGCAAGCATCGAGCCCTGGAAGCACTTTCTTCCGACGCCATCAAGGTTTCGGGCCTCCCTGCCAGGGGGCACAGCGGAGTGCATCTTCTGGCTCTTCAGACGATGCATGGCCAATTCCACAACCATAGAATGGTGTGGTAGCTGTGCCTTCTGAAAGCCAGGGCTCTTCCGGAGTCGACTCGCTTGCTCAGAACCGGCGCCGAGGCCGGTGCCTCCCACATATGGAAGAGGAGATGTTCCAGCATCGGAGGAACCGGGACAGTAAAGGCCTCCTTCAGAGCAGAGTCATACTGCAGCACCTCGAGCTCTTCGGCTCGAGGCTCTTCCTCGGAGTCCGCCGGAATAGCCAAGGCAGTGGCCATATCCCGGACAAACTCCGAGAACCGAGTATCCTCCGGAGGGGATCTACTCCGGGGCTAAGACTGCGGTGAGTCCGACGGGACGCACCGAGTCTTGAACGTATCGGGAGACTCCTCGTCCTCCGTCTCCCAGGCGGACTCGTCCGAGGAGAAGTCAGGGTCCGACCCCGCAGGGCCCTGGAGCACCCGCCCCGATGCCGGAGGCACCGGGGTCGACGCCCTCGGTCCCGAACGGGAGGTCGAGGGAGACCGCGACCGAGGTCGACTTCGAGCCATGATGGACTCGAGTTTCGGCTCGGCCTCCGGGGTCGACTTCGAAGTCGATGTCCCGGTGGTCAGGGCAGATGCGCCAGACAGGCTGGCCATCAGTGCCCGCTGCTGCTCCATGAAGGCAGACAGTCTGCTCTCCAAGGCTGTCATCCTGAGACTCAGCTCGGGAGATGCAGCAGCCACCGACTCGGACCCCGGCGGTGCCGGGCCCGACGTCGGCTCTCTGGGAGGAGAGTCCTCGAGGACTACGGGGCTTACGTGTCCAGCAGACTCCGGCTCCACGCGAGGAACTTTGTCAGGCTTCTCTTGTTCCACGGGCCCGGGGCGACGGTTAGGGGTCTTAGACCTGGCCCTCGAGGAGCCAGGGACCTCCTCTGACGACGCCCTCATGAGCCGCTTCTTCCTCTTCCGTTCCCGGTCGGGGGACCCCCTGTCCGAGGAGCTTTGACGGCGCTCGGGATTGGAATCCCGAGATGTCGAGGCCTCAGATGAGGCCCGGGCCCGGCCAGAGGCTGAGTCCAAGAAAAGCCTTTCTTTCTGCTGCTGGCGACTTCGGAGTGCCTTGGAAGACATCTTCCTACATGGCTCGCACGACTTAGGGTCGTGATCAGGACCGAGGCACCGAAGGCAGCAGTCGTGTGTGTCGGTGAGAGACATTAATTTCTTACACCGATCACACTTTTTAAAAAAACTGGAAGCCATCGGGGAAAAGATAGTCCCCGCGAGGTCAAAGGACCGTCCTTCCAGGGAAAATGGAAAAAAAGGGCGCGAACGCCAGCCACGAAGGGCAAAAAACGAAAAAGAAGAATCGGGCTCGATACCAGTGTACTGAACCTGGCGGGAGGGGAACCGGCGTCGAACCGGGAGAAAAAATAGCAATTATCGCCAAAAAAAAATCTACTTTTAACCGGGAGGACAGGACTCACGTCCAGTGGGCTTCTCGGAAAAAAAGAGACTGAGGTAAGATGGCACCTTTAGGCGGGAAGGGAACCACGCATGCGTGCCTGCATTCCCAAAGGTTTTCATAGAAAGCTAGGGAAATGCTCCGCTGGGGCTTCATCGGCGCCGATGACACCCATATGTGAGGACTGACTTCCTGCTTGGTCCTGGAGAATGGGTAAATGTAGATCGGTTGTTTACATCATCAAAAAGTATAAAGACTAGGGCAGTGGTTCCCAACCCAGTCCTTGGTTACCCCCCCCCCCCCCAGGCCAGTCAGGTTTTCAGGGTATCTACAATGAATATGCATGAGATAGATTTGGATGCAATGGAAGCAGTGCATACAGATCTCTCTCATGCATATTCACTGAAGATATCCTGAAAACCTGACTATCCTGGAGGTACCCAAGGACTGGGTTGGGAACCATTGGACTAGGGGACATGCAATGAAACTACAACATAACCCTATCTGCTTTCTTGGGCAATTTTCAGAGTCTCTTCAATTATCTATTTTGGCTGGATTTGTCTTTTCATCTTTTATAAAGGCTTCATACTTCCTTCAAGTACAACTTTCTTTATGTCATCCCATAACTCTTCTGGTGCTCTGTCATTTGTATCCAAAGCAGCAAATCAATTTTGCAGGCAGTCTTTAAATTCCGGTGGTATATTCTGAAGGTCATATTTTGCTACATTCATGAGTGGTTTGACCTTTTTCAGCTTTAGCTTTGCATACTAGTATTTGGTGACCTGTATGACAGTCAGCTCCAGGTTTTGTCTTTGTTAATGTTATTAAGCTTTCCCATCGTGGACTTCCATAGATGTAGACAATTTGATTTTTGTACGATACACTGGGTGAAGTCCATGTGGATAGTCGATGCTTGTGTTGCTGGAAGAAGGTGTTTGAAATGAAAAGATTATTGGTGTTGCAGAATTCTATCATTCTTTCTCCACCTTGCCTATCTAAAGGGTAATATATTAAATATGACAATAAAGATAAAGCTACATTTCTATTGCCGCCCATATTTTCCAACCACTTTGCCACCTTCTTTGTTGCCAACTTTTTATTTCCAGTCACCCATGACTATCAAGGTATCTTGTTTGCATGTTCTGACTATTTCAGCTTGTACTTGCTCATAGAACTGATAAATTTCTACCACTTCTGCGACAGTTGTTTGGGAATATACATGAGTAATAGTTGTATTGATGGGCATTCCTCATTGACAAACAAAAATTAAGAATTCACTGATTACATTGCATTTCATTACAGTTCTTGTATGTTTCTTAATTATAAAAACAACACTGCTTCTTTATAGTCTTTCTTTTTCAGTGTAGTATATCATTTGATCATCAGATTCAAAGTGCCAGATGCCAATCCATTTTCGTTCACTGAAACCCAACAGTGGGTTGTACACGTTCCATTTCATTCTTGACCCCCTCCAACTTCTCTCAATTCACACTTCATACATTTCATGTTCCAATATGTAAGACATCTTTGCAGCTTCTGACCCTCATTTCATGCACAATTATATCAGCAGTCAAACGTCCCAAGGGCTTTGTTCCAACCACAACATAAATGCTGGCTTTACTCTGAGAAGTCTTCAGCTCATCCCTAGTAGCCCGTTGAGCATCTTCCAACCTGGGGGGTCTCATCTTCCAACACTATATCACAATTTCTTTTGTTGCGACTATCCCACTGAGGTTTTGTGGCAAGATAAAGAAGTAGATTGCTAGACTTTTCTTCTGCGCAGATAAAGCTGCTGTTGCCGTCACAGAAATGTGATCTTCCGCCAATACCATCTCTTTCTGCTGCTGCCTAGATGGATAGTTTGTCTTAGTCTGGCACCTCAGTTGAAACCTGTCCATCTTGGGAGACCCTGCTTGGTTAGCAGCCTGTCGTAATACAAGGGCTTGTGTGCATCAGTGATGCAGAGAGCTATGCTATTGGTAGCAATTATACTATATAGCACCCACAAATATAAAACTCATAGGTGTTTAATAAGAAATTAGCAGCTGCTACTGGAGGTCATATCTTGCTATATGAAAGTGTTACTTTTCTCATATTTGGTTGCCAGAACTGCTCGCATAATAGATCTTGTCTAATACCAAAAAGAAATAAAGCCAGGCATACAAATCACTTCTAACTTATAGGATCATCAGTATCTTACATAACTGACATTATCGGTCCTGGTACTTCATCTTCTCTCACAAAAACTTTCTTTAAAAAAAACGTTTTGAAGGTACTTATCTATAAAAGTATCTTAATCCATTCAAAAATAAAAATGCATCATCCATAATCTGATGTATAATTGGCATAAGAATTGTCATACTCTGTCAGACCAAAGATCTTTCTGGCCCAGTGCCCTGTCTCCAAAAATGTCCAATACAAATCACATCCTAGCTAGATTCCATGCTCCTTATCCTTAGAGGCTTTCCCCGGATCTCTTAACAGTTAATTGACTTTCACAAGGAGCTTGTCCAAATCTTCTTTAAAACCCAGCTATGTTAACTACTTTTACCACATCCTCTGGCAATGAGCTCCAAAGCTTAATTATGCATCGAATGAAAGCACAGTTACTTACCTGTAACAGGTGATCTCTGGGAATAGCAGGAATAAGTCTTCACATATGGGTACGTCGGTACCGACGGAGTCTGCGCGGGAACGCTTCCCAGCGTCCAATCAAAGAGCTTTTAGAAGCATCCCACCACGCCTGCGTGCTGCCTTCCCGCCTTTCCCAACTGCCTCTCCTCAGTTAAGTTTTAAAGCTGAGACAAAGAGAGAGAGAGAGAGGAAAGGAAAGATAGAGAGATACAACTCCTGGGGAGGTGGGTGGGTTGTGAAGACTTATTCCTGCTGTTCCCAGAGATCACCTGTTACAGGTAAGTAACTGTGCTATCTCCAGGAACAAGCAGAAATGAGTCTTCACATATGGGGACTCCCATGCTAAGATGCCTGGAGTCCCAGCATGTTATAGATTGGAAAATGCTACACCTCATATCACCAGGCATCCTCAGGATGGAGGGTAGGAGTTGAAACAGAAAGGTGCTGTAAAGACAGCTAACCTAGCATAGGACTGCAGGCAAGGAGTCCTTGTGTGGATGATAATTATCATCAAATATATTGAAATGAAATATTGCAATATGGACCTCCACTAACAGGATTGCAGGAAAGTATAGAGGTTCATGGAATCTACTGGGGAATCCAGTAGAGGAACCTCAAGGAGGACCTCACTGAAAGTGGAGGTAATAAACCTGTAGGACAAACAGTGGAGATCAGAATCCTGAAAGGTGAGAGGTAACCCCAGGGATCAACTGGGGTAGTACAAACCAGCCTAGTCCTTGAGGGAAGAAGGGGTATGGAAAAAACCTTGTATCCCAAAAAGAAAGGACAGGTGTCTGAGGCGTTAGAGCCTCAGATTTACTGAAGATCCGCCATGTCTTTCCTAACTGGTGGTAGCTAGGAAAGATACTGGAACATGGAGAGCTTCAGGGGTACCTAACCCTTAGGGTTATGGTAGAAAAGTTGTTAACTACCACGGGAGTGGTTGTGTGTGTAGCACCCCAAACATGCTGGAATAGCATGAGTATGGGTAGAGCCCAACTGTCAGAATCATATAGAGACATATATATCTATATGAGCATAGACAGTCAGATAGATAAGTATGTAAATACATATCTCGACAGATATATATATATACATATAGATATATAGATAGACATATAGAATATATATCTATAGTGAGATATAGAAGGGCATAACTTATACACACACAAATGACATATATATCTATAGAGATGTATACAGATATATATATAGATATGAATATATAGGCCTATATATAGATGTCTGCAATTAAGTAGACAGAGATATGCCTATAGAAAGTATATTCACATAGGAGATGTGAAGAGGAAAGATTCATCTAATAACAAGAAGGTGGAACCTACTTGAGAAGATATATAGAGAATCTATTCCCCCTGGTTATGATGGAAGGAGTCAGGGGAAAAATCTCCCTGACAAGGAACAGACTAGATTGCTGCAGAAATGCTAGCTAGTGAAATAACCAGGATGGTTACGTGAAAAGCAGAGGATAATATCAGTCTGCAGGCAGCAAGTCCCGAGTCCTCCAGAACTCTAGCATGGTAAATGGACAGAAGACGCATAGGAATGAGATACCAAGTTGACCTACTTGAGGGGCAAAAAGGGTATCATGCGTTCTTTAGCTAAATATGCGCTGTCCATGAGGGATTAGGATACCATGAGGACGAGCTGCAAGGAAACAAAAGAGCATATTCCCGGTGGGAATTGAACAACTCTAAGTTTTCACGTAAGAGAAGGCCCACGTCCTTTGTTTTAAAAAGGAGATAGTAGGGTAGGAAGAACCCTTCCAGTCATGAGGGGCATGACTGAGGGAGCCTTTTCCAACCATCTAGGACAGCTGTTTGAGGAAAACCTAATGCTCTCTAGCAAAGGCCCATAGTGGAAAGCTTCTCTGTAGAATCGCAGAGAGCATAATGCAGGAGAATTAGGAGATAGAACTGGCTGCTGGAAAAGCCAGTACCTACGTCAACTATGCTGCCAAACCCAAGGGAATTGGAGATGGCAAGAATAGATGACAATCCGAGAAGCCTGTAGTGATAAGGTTTCCCAAGAAAGATGAATCCACTGTCTTGGAGTCACTACTAAGGCCAGAAAGAATGTAATGGAGGACAACTCTGGATGCTTGTGGAGAAGAACCAGTGGTCCAATCACTAGGGCTCCTGCATGGGCAGCTGCTGGTAAGACAGCAGAAAGAATCTTTCTGTTTAAAAACAGAAAGAACAGAACAGGAGTAAGAGAACTCTGGACCTGTCTGATAAGCTGCCCCAAAGCAAAAATGAAGAAGGGAGTTAACTCAGAGAGGAAAACTCCACACTGGAATAGTGACAAAAACTAGAGGGGCTGAAGAAGAAGCCCTCCAGTGTAATAGTACCACTCTTACAGAGGAAAAGCTTGGTAAGAGGGTAGAGAAGATGGAGCTGAATGGAGACTTACAATGTGGTAAGTCTGTAGAAAGGAAAAATTCATGCTGGTACAGAAAACTATCATCTGATAGTTGTTAAACCTCTTTCCCTAGCAGGAAGAGGAGAAACCTGTGACCTATAGGCATGAATATCCTAAGAGCTCGTATACAGAGAACAAATAGATGTCTTGTGAAAAGAGATCCATGCCTAGAGTTTAGAATGAAAACAGTGGAAGGCTTCTACTGAGAAGAAGCCAACTGCAGGTTCTAAACCCCAAGAGGCACAAAAATATGATGATGATTAATCAGAAACCCTGCGGTTGCTGGGTTTGCTGAGCCTGGTGAGAGTTTGGATTCTTCAGACCAGGGCGATGTTTCCCCTGTTTGGGAACATCTGTATGATGGGCAGAAGATGAATAAAACCTTCTCCCCCTAGGGGAAGAAAGTTTGGTAGGACATATCCTACCTACTGGGAAAGAAGGCGGCGTAGAACAGCCCTTAGAAACAGGTAAGTCAGTGGACCACTGAGTAACCTGACGTAAAGACTCCTTATTGAAGAGATTTTCTCCAGTGCAAGGAGTATTACCCAGTGAGGAATAGTCTGCACTCTTGGGCTCTGAAAGAAAAGGAATCAAAAGATGTAATTTCTTTGTGACCTCCTCAAGAGATAGACTCATATAAAAAATATATGAGAGAATTCTTGCTGAAAGCATGGATGTCTGGAAGGTTTGACGTCCAAAGGCATCTAGTGTCTTAGACTCACGACCTGGCGGTTAAGAAGAGTGCTTTTTCTTACTCTTCATCCGCCTCATTGCTGATTCCACTACAATGGAATGATGGGGAAGTTGAATCTTTTGAAACCCTGGAGAGGGGGGCACCTGATATAGGAGATCAGTTGCTCTGGAAGGTGGGGGTACTCTTAAAGGTGCTTCCCACATTCCTAGAAGAAGATCCTGCAAGGAATGATGCAAAGGAAGCATTATGTTCTCCTTTGCTTCGGCAGAAACAGAGCCTTGTGTAGGATCATGGCCAGCAATAGGAATGGCAAGTGATCTTGCCATATCCAGGAGGAAACTCTGAAAAGAAGGATCTCCAAAGAGAACCTCCCCTGGACAGGCTAGATCTGAAGAACTAGCCTGGGCACCGAAGGATCTATCTGAGTATATAGGAATATAAGATCCTGCACGGTGCAGTATGGGATCCTTAACGGATGGACGCTGGTACTGGAGGTCAGGACCAGCGACAGTCAGTACCACATCGTCCATGCCAGTTATCGACTCCAAACTTGGTATAGAAGGGAGCGATCCTGTTGAAAGAAGCATGGAAGGAGCTGGCCACAATGCTAATGTGGATACCGGTACCGATACAGATACCGGTACCGCTGTCGGAACCGAACCCGACATCAGAGCAGCAATCGGTGACAGCCCAATCGGTACAGAGGTAACCGAAAGCCTTCGGCAGTCACCCTCGGTACCGAGCGTCCGGTACCGATAGGTGTCGGTACCAAGACGTGTCGGTACCCAGTCTTCCAGACTAGAGATCGATTCCAGACTCGGCATCGAAGGAAGCGAGTCTATCGATGCACGTCTGGAGGGTACCGATGTCGGTGGTAGTATCGGTGCAGGTACCGATACTGGAAAGTCAGTCTGGAACGTATCCACCGGTCCCATAGGTACCGAGGACGCCTGGTGAGGAGTGTTACGTCCAACACCAGGGCCGATGCCGGGGTATCGGTACCGCTCGAAGCGGATGCCACCACCGGGCATGGCTCAGGTATGTTCTGTGAGGGATGAGCCCCAGGAACAA
The DNA here is from genome assembly GCA_033557465.1 of Ichthyophis bannanicus. Classification (NCBI taxonomy): domain Eukaryota; kingdom Metazoa; phylum Chordata; class Amphibia; order Gymnophiona; family Ichthyophiidae; genus Ichthyophis; species Ichthyophis bannanicus. The sequence continues at coordinate 708,455,168 of CM066033.1, forward strand.
CCTGAAACCCCACATAGGCTTTGGAGGCCGAAGACTCCCATAAGAACATAAGATATGCCATATTGGGTCAGACCAAGGTCCATCAAGCCCAGTATTCTGTTTCCAACAGTGGCCAATCTAGGTCCCGCCGGGGTTTTGAAGCCAATGGGCCCTCGAGGGCAAGGCCGGAGCCGTCTACATGCTGTGCATGAGACCTACCACTCGACTGTTTGTGGGTTACCTGATCCTGTGTACAAGAAGAAATCGTCGGTGCCCTGAAGTTGGAAGGGAACCTCATATCGAGGGAAACTCGATGTTGAAAACCTCTTCTCACAAAACTGTAGCCCGAGGGCTCCGGAGGAAAAAGGTCAGGACTCAAACAGGTTAGACACCAATTTTGGGAGTCTAAAAATAAAGTTGTACCGCCACAGTTTGAACATTTCTTGGAGAAAGTGGCTGGCGGTTCCATAAGAGACATGGAGAGGCCTAGAAGGCCTGAAAAACCGTAAGACACTCAGAAGAAAAAATATTCCCTTAAAGGGAAAAATTTACAAGAAAAGAAAAAAGAAACACCGGTGGTACCGGTGGCATCGGGGAAGACAGCCGCGACCACAAGAAAACTAAAGAATTAAAAGAAGAATTTTCTGCGGTGACAGGAGGACGTCCTGCCGGCTCCGCGGAAAAACAAAAACTGAGGAGAGGCAGTTGGGAAAGGCGGAGAGGCAGCACGCAGGCATGGTGGGATGCTTCCAAAAGCTCTTTGATTGGACGCTGGGAAGCGTTCCCGCGCAGACTCCGTCGGTACTGATGTACCCATATGTGAAGACTCATTCCTGCTTGTTCCTGGAGATAAATGTCATTATCTCCTATTTGTTCTTGTTGGAGTGGAGAAGTAGTTTAATAGAGCACCTGTTTGGTAACCAACAGACCAGGGTTCAATTCCCACTAGCATTCCTTGTGGCCTTAGGCATGTCACTTAACCCTCCAATGCCTCGGAAGAAAGGCCTGGCAATCTACTTCTAGTCACGCTGCCAAGAAAACCCAGGAGCAGCTGGGTCGCCAGGAGTCAGCATTGACTCAAAGGCACAAATTGCATTTTTGTTATACATATAATACTTTGTAAATTTAGGCCCTGTCCCCTAGACTTTGTATTTTTTTTTCTAAAGAGTCCATCAATTTGCATTTGCCTGTTCTAAGTCACTGAAGATTTTATAGACCTCTACCATATCTCTACTCAGCTGTATCTGCTCAAGCTAAAAAGTCCTAACCTTTTAAGCCTGTCTTCATAGGCGTATCCTTCCATCCGAGTTATCATTTTGGTGGCTTATCTCTGTTTTTGTTTTTTTAAGTTCCATTATATCTTTTTTGAGATGCAATAATCAGAACTGTTCAGGATAAAAAGAAAGCTTTTTATATCAAACATATCGCTAAAGCGGTGAACTACCCACGGAAGTTGTTTCATGTGGTTTAGAGGCTTGCTGGATTTAATGATTTCTGTTTGGCTTCTACAATACCTTCTTTTATGCTTTTCTTGCCCATTACTCATGATTGTGGCGATCTGATTAGTGAGGGGTGAATGTGTGGTATCAGTATTTATGGATGATATTCCTTTGCATTTGGGGCAGTTGTGGGGAGACTTTAGAATGGATAAAAGGAGGAAGAGGTTATTTTGCATGTTTCGTCAGTTAATGCTATTACATCACCTTTGGACTCTTGTCCTGTTACTTGGGTCAAGATGGACCAAGGTGAGGTCATTTCATATTTACGGTGCTTCGTTAACCTGTCTTTGTCTATTGGTGTGATGCCCATGAAATTAAAGGAGGCCTCTGCGCATCCTTTGCTCAAGAAAGGGGGGCTGGATAAGAAGCTGCCATCTTCTTATAGGCTATTTCCAGTCCTCCATTTTTGGGGAAGTTATTGAACGGATAGTACTATAGCAACTGTGGGATTCTGTGGATGCAAATGGTTTGTTAAATGAGCATCAACATGGTTTTCGACACCATCATGGAGTTGAGTCATTGTTGCTGTCATTTAGTACTCTTTGGAATTCTCTCAATTCCCCCGGTATGGAAGTGATGATGATGTTTTTAGATGTCTCTGCCATTTTTGATTCGGTGAACCATATGTTGCTGTTGCAGCAACTGCAGTCAGTGGGCTTTGATGGTAAAGAGAGTTACAGTGGTTTTCTTCATACTGGATGGATCAGGGTTTTTTTCATGTTAGGATAGGAAGTGAAGCGTCGGACTGGGTGCCACTTTTACAAGGTGATCCACAAGATTTAGCTCTCTCGGCATTGCTGCTTAACCTACATGTTGCTCCAGTTTGTTCTTAAATACGAGAATTTGGTTAGATTTTTTTTTACAATGTTTACGCAGATGATTTTATGATATATGTCTTAATGTCTCTGCCCATTTTGGTTCTTTACCTCTTTTTGAGTGTATGCATGTGGTTTCAACATGGTTTGCTGAATGTGGGCTACAGATTAATCATTGGAAAACAGAGGTTTTGTTTGTTATGAGAGATAAGACGTTTGTGCCACCCACGGAGGTGTTTGTAAATGGGCAACAGTGTAGTTACTCACCTGTAACAGCTGATCTCTAGGAACAGCAGGATTGAGTCTTCACATATGGGTGACGTTGGCACCGACGGAGCCCGCACAGGCATGCTCCCCAGCGTCCTATAGGGAAGCTTTTGGGAGCATCCCACTGCGCCTGCGCTGCTGTCTTCCTGCCTTTCCCAACTCTCCCTCCTCAGTTGGGTTTGTAGCTGAGATAAAAGGAGAGAAGGAGAGAGAAATACAACTCCTAGGGGAAAAGGGTGGGTTGCGAAGACTCAATTCCTGCTGTTCCTGGAGATCACCTGTTACAGGTGAGTAACTATGCTATCTCCAAGAATAAGCAGGAATGTAGTCTTCACATATGGGACTCCCTAGCTTGGAGATGCAAGGGAGATGACCCCAAAGAGAGCAGTGAAACACAGGCTGAAGTGGGTCATGTATCCTCCCAAGGATCTCTGGTATCGAAACCCAGGAAGCGGGGTAGGAGTTGTTCTAAGTCTGAAAGAGATGCTGAAGAACAGCCTGGCCAAATGAGGCATCCCGACGGGACTCCTTGTCTAAGCAATAGTGGGCCGCAAAGGTGTGGACAGAGGACCAGGTTGCTGTTTTGCAGATTTCATCAATCGCCACCGAGCGTAGGTTTGCCATAGAGGCAGCCATTGTTACATGACCTTCAAGAGAAATTCCCTTACTCTCATAGGTAAAAGATATACAGTCTGCAATCTACTTGGATAGTGTTCTCTTGGAAACTGGTAGACCCAGGTGACTGGAATCAAAGGCAACAAAAAGCTGTGAAGCCTTCCTGTGCTGCCTAGTTCTTTGAAGATAAAAGGCCAAAGCACGCTTGCCATCCAGAGTATGTAGATTCCTTTCTGCACTAAAAGCATGAGGCCTAGAGAAGAAGACAGGAAGGTAAACCGACTGGTTCAAATGAAAAGGTGAAGCCACCTTTGGCATAAAGTGAGGATGAGTCCTAAGGACTACCTTATCATAGTGGAACCGTGTATGATGGGGGGGGGGGGGGGGTCAGCCACTAAAGTATGAAGCTCACTGATGCATCTTGCTGAAGTGAGGGCAATTAGAAAGATGACCTTCCAAGAAAAGAACTTCAGGGATGTAGTGGCTAGGGGTTCGAAGGGCGGCTTCATCAGCTGTCCAAGGACCAGATTGAGATCCCATGCCACAGGTGATGGCTTAATGGGAGGCTTAGTTAAAAGAAGACCTCTCATAAAGCACGCTACAAGCAGTTGAGAGGAGACAGATTGTCCATCAAAGGGCATGTGAAAAGCCGCAATGGCACTGAGGTGGACTCTTACCAAATTAGTTTTAAGTCCAGAGGATGAAAGGTGGAGGAGATACTCAAGTAACGCCTCTACTGGAATGGAAAAAGGGTTGTTCCTTCCTTGAACAGCAGATTGAGAACCTTATCCATTTAAAAGCATAAGTATGCCTTGTGGAAAGGTTTCCTGGAGGCCAGAAGGATATCTTTAACCTGTTGAGAGAGGTTGATATCTTGGAGTTCTAAGCTCTCAGCAACCATGCTGTCAGGTGTAAAGACTGAGGGTTTGGGTGCAGAAGCGCCCCATTCTCCTGGGATAGGAGATCTGGAGCACATCCCAATTCCAGAGGTTTTGCTTGAGAGAGATGTAGAAGCAGTGGAAACCACGTCTGTCAAGGCCAGCGTGGGACTATGAGGATCATGTGGCCCCTGTCTCTCTGAAGCTTGAATAGAGTTTTGTGAATAAAGGGAATGGGTGGGAAGGCATAAAGGAAGTCCTGACCCCACTGGAGGTGGAAAGCATCCATCGCCTGACTGTTTTGAGCAGGAATTCTGGAACAGAAGCGGAGAAGTTTGTCATTCTGAGGACTTGCAAACAGATCTATATCTGGGGTTCCCCAGATTTGAAAGATTCGAGCAATTTGCTCCGAATGGAGAGACCATTCGTGTGTCAGCAGTATTCGGCTGAGTTTGTCTGCCAAGAGATTCTGCTTGCCAGGGAGGTACACTGCTAGTAGGTGGATCTGAAGGCTTATGGCAAAGGACCATAGGTGTAGGGCTTCGTTGCACAACGCCCGAGAACCTGTTCCACCCTGCTTGTTCACATAGTACATGGCTACCTGAATGTCCGTCTGGACTAAAACCGTTCTGGTGCTCAGGTAGTCCTGGAACACTCAGAGCATTGAAGATGGCTCTGAGTTTTAGGAGGTTTATGTGAAGCCGAGCCTCCTGCTGAGTCCAAAGACCCTGAGTGGAGAGATTGTCCAGATGGGTTCCCCAATCCAATTTGGACGCATCTGTCGTCAGGGTGAATTGGTGTGGTGGCTTCTGAAAAGGTGACCCTACGAGTAGGTTTTCTGGTGATTGCCACAACTGAAGGGACACAATGAGGCGTGTAGAGTTCCTGATTTTGTCCCCCAAATGACCTGATGCCTGAGTCCACAGTGAAGCTAGGGTCCATTGAGCTGCATGCATGTGTAGACGAGAATAAGGAAGCACATGTACAGTGGAAGCCATATGACCGAGCAACTGAAGCATTTCTCAAGCAGTTAGGGAAGTCCTCATAGCTGTTTGAGAAGCTAGTTGAACTATTTGAGCGCAGTGTGTCTGTGGCAGAAATGTCCTTGAGTGCTGCGTGCCCAGACGAGCCTCTATGAACTCTAAGGTTTGAGAAGGGGTGAGTTGGGATTTTGGAAGATTACAAACCCCAAATGTTGAAGAACCTGCATTGTGCAGGAGAGAGCAGAGATGTTCTCTGGAGCGGACGATGCCCGGATGAGCCAGTCGTCTAAGTAGGGGAAGACAAATATCCCTAGAGTTCTTAGAAATGCTGCTACTATTGACATGCATTTTGTGCAGACTCTTGGGGAAGAAGCCAGGCCGAAGGGTAGAACGCTGTACTGGTAATGTCTTCCCTGAAAGAGGAATCAAAGAAACCTCCTGTGTTCTTTGTGGATAAGGATATGTGTATATGCATCCTTTAGATCTAGAGAACATAGCCAATCCTGACTCTGGATGTAAGGGAGAAGTGTTCCGAGAGAGATCATTTTGAATTTCTCTCGGAGCAGATACTTGTTTAATTCTTGGAGGTCCAGAATGGGCCTGTATCCTCCTGTTTTCTTTGGTATAAGGAAGTAGGGGGAGCAGAAGCCCAGGCCTTGTTGGGAGAGTGGAACCTCCTCTATCGCACCCCGAGTGAAAAGAGTGGTAACCTTCTGGCACAGGAGAGTGGTAAGAGGGGGGCCGAGATCTGAACTCTTTTGGAGTGGAGGGAGGGGACAAAGTTTGGAAATGAAGTTTGTACCTCTGTCACTATGGAAAGAGTCCAATGTTCTAATGTTATCTGGTGCCATCTCTTGGCAAACACAGTCTGCCTGGGATGTTGACTGGCTCTGGAATTTCCAGGGGTAGGATAGCTAAGTTCTCTAGCAGGAAGCCAAAGACCCTGTGGAGGCTGGGTATGCTGAGCTGGTTAGCTCTGGGGGCCTGAGCCTTCTTTTGTTGCTTAGGTTGTTGCTGTCCCTTCTGGGAAGCATGAACCAGACAGTGGACCGCATGGGTGTAAGAAGGATAAAACTTTTTTTTGTTGTTGAAAAGGGGCTTCTTAATCGTCTTTTTAATAGCTGGGTTGGCTGTGGTCCTAGAGAGCCTGTTTAGTGTGGTATTCTCGGACTCAAGCTGAGAAGCTTTGTCTTGCCAATCCTTGCCAAAGAGGTTTTCTCCCATGCAAGGAATATTCCCCAGTTTATCTTGCACCCACTGCTCTAAATCAAATGCTTGTAAAAAGCTATCCATTGTGCACCGATGGAAATAGCAGAAGTCCTGCTAATACACTCGAAACAATCAAAAGTTGCCCTGTTCATGAAATTAGAAACATTCTGGGCATTTTTAACAAGTGTCAGAAAATCAGCCCTCTTGTCATCTGGGAGAAGAGGAGCCATTAGTTCCAAATCTTTAGTCACCTCCCGAAGACACATACCCATGTAAAGTATGTATGAACTTATTCTGGCCAACAACGTGGAGGCCTGAAAACATTGACAACTGAATGCATGGAGAGTTCTCGCTTCATGGCCCAAAGGATTAGATGAATGTGTCTTAGCACTTTTAATTCGACACATTGCCGATTCCACAACCATAGAATGGTGTGGTAACTGCGTCTTCTGGAAACCAGGACACTGCGGTACCCGGTACATGATATCGAGTCTTCGAGAATGTGGAGACACCATTAAAGGTTTTTCCCACATCTTAAGCATGAGGTCATGCAATATGCGATGAATGGGTAAAGTAGCAGCCTCCTCCTTATGGGTTGCCAGATACGGAAGAATTTCAAGTTCTTCAGCTTTCGGTTCCTTCTCAGAGGTCACCGTAATAGAGAGGCCCCGAGCCACATCCTGTATGAAGTCTTGAAAAGACATGTCTTCCGGCAGAGACATCCGGCATTGTGGGGAAGGAGAAGGATCTTCGGGAAGAGCCTTCTCCGGTAACGATCGATTCACCGGAAGAATTAGAATCGGAAAACTCAAAGTATCAACAGGCCGGGTGCTCCTGCCCGGCCCGCAGATGGTACTGATCAAAATCAGCATTGGAATGCCTCGGTACCGGACCCTCGATGCCGGACACTGACTCCAGGGCCGGCATGGGTGGTAGTGTGGAGAGCGGGGCAATGGCCAATGCCGATACCTCTGGTACCGATGGTTGTGGGACCAATTGCAGAGGCTTTAGCGGTAACAAAGCTACCAGCAATGCTGCAAGACTCCGCTCAATGGCTAGGATACGCTCATCCATGGAGCCAGCCAATGCCTGGGTATCAGTACCCAAACAGCGGGCCACGACCCCTGAACCAGGAACCAAGAGCTCTCCAGAGATGGCCGCCTCGAGAACATCTTGGGACCCCGATAATGCTTTGGAGGCAAGGACCTCCCGCCGGGGCTGTTTGGCTGGTGTATTCTCCTCTAGGGCAACGCTTAAAGCATCTCGATGGTTAGAAGGAGATTTACCCTTTGAGGACCGACCAGTCTTCGAAGAAAACTTGGGTTTCGTTACACGAGATCCATGGGAGGATGATGAAGCCCTGGACGACGTCAATGCAATGGACAATGCATCCGAGGCAAAGAGGGTGCCGAGTTTTGCAGTTCTATTCTGCAGACCCCTCTTTGTCATCTTTCTGCAAAGGAGACATTCCGATGGTGAATGGTCTGGTCCCAAACATTTAAGACACCAGTCATGGGTGTCAGTAGCAGAAATAGTGCTGCTACATTTGGAACACTTTTTGAAACCACTAGTTGGTTTCTCCATTTTGAGGAACAAAGGGGCCTAAGGCCCAAAATGGCACCTAAGCACCTAGAGGGGAAAGACCCTCCAAGAAAAACTTTTTTTTTTTTTTTAAAGAAAATAGAAGAGAGAGACACACCGACGATACTGGTGCTGGCATCGACGGGAAGGCAGACGAAACCACAAAAGAAAAATATTTTCTGCGGTGACAGGAATTGCTCTCTGTCAGCTCCACGGAAAATGAAAAACTGAGGAGGGAATGTTGGGAAAGGCGGGAAGGCAGCAGCGCAGGCGCAGTGGGATGCTCCCAAAAGCTTTCCTATAGGACGCTGGGGAGCATTCCCGCGTGGGCTCCATTGGTGCCGACGTCACCCATATGTGAAGACTACATTCCTGCTTGTTCCTGGAGATAAATAGCTGTTCATAATGAGGCTGTGTATATGGAGATTATCTTGGATCCATCCTTGAGTATGCTGCTTCATGTCAAGATTGTTTCTCAAGCTTTTTTCAGATATGGCTGCTGAGGAATCTTCAACTACTTCTATCAGAGTTTGATTTTTGGATATTATTTCAGACTGTGTTTTTTCCTAACACGGATTTCGCAAATAAAGTTTTAGTGGGTTTACCTTTTTTCTACTACAGTATCTTGGCTTTACAGCTTGTACAGAATGCTGCATCTACGGCCCTGTTGAGTAAATCTCAGTATATCCATATTACATTGTGTTTGCGTTATCTGCATTGACTGCTGCTGAGTCAGCAGATGGTTTTTAAAATTTAGGTACTATTATGAAAATTAAGTTGGGTATGTCTGTGCCCAGCTTGTCTCAGTTGCTGCACTGGCATGATTCATCTCGTCCATCACTGTTGGGATTTCAACATTCTTTGATGGTAACGCCATTATCCGCTAGTAGCTTGCAGATAATGTGCTCATGTGCCTTTATTTTATTTGCACCATTAATTTGGAATTCTCAATCTGATTATTTGTGGAGTTCTGGTGATTTACTGGAGTTCTGCAAAAAAATGAAAACATATCTTTGTATTCAGGTTTTGGGGGATGAGGGGTTTTAATACTGTTTTTTTGTGGCCATGTATGACGCTTTGACTACTGTGGATATATTTTGCCACTTTGAACTTTGTGACTAAGCAGGTTATAAATGTTTTAAACAAATAAGATACAGAGAGATACAGAGGCATTATGACATTCTTTGTGTCAATCTATACTTCTTTACTAATAATTCCATACATTGTTTGCTTTTTTTGGCTGCTGCCACATGCTGAGGTGATTTCAACATTGTTCATGATGACGTATACACCCTTCTCCTGAGTGGTGACTTCTAATGTGGAACCTAGCAGAATATAGCTATAATTTGGGCTAGTCTTCCCTTCATGCATCACTTTGCACATGCCCACGTAAAATTTAATCTGCCATTTGGATGCCCAGTCTCAAGGTCCTCCTGTCATTTTTCACAACCTTGAATAATTATGGTGCTATCTGCCAACCTAATGACCTTACTCATGTTCCCATTTCCAGATCATTTATAAATATATTAAAAAGCACCAGTACAGATCACTAGGGTACTTCACTATTCACCTTCCTCCGCTGAGAAAATTGCCCATTTAATCCTCCTCTCTGTTTTCTATATTTTAAGAAGCTTCTAATCCACTATAGGCCAATGCCTACTAACCCCATAGCTTTTTAAATTTTTTCAGGTATCTTTCATGAGGTTTTTCACCAAATGCTTTCTGAAAATCTAGATACACTATCAACTGGCTCATCATTTCATGCTTTCAAAGAAATGGAGTATATTGGTGAGGCAAGACTTCCTTTGGCGAAAACCATGTGGGCTTTGTCCCATTAAACTATGTCTATATATTCGGTAAAGTTTCTTTATAAAATAGTTTCTACAATTTTGCCCAGCACTAAACGTCAGGTTCAGTTGTCTGCAGTTTCCCAGATTACCCTGGAATCCTTTTCAAATACTGGGATTGCACAAGCCAACCTTCGATCTTCAGATATCGTAAACAATTTTAATGATATGCTATTAGTAATTTGTAACCTAACTGCAATTGCATTTTTCAGTTTTCAGCACTCTGGTCCAGCTAATTTGCTACTATTTAGTTTGTCAATTTGATCTGTTATACCTAATATGTTCACTGAGATTTGTTTCAGTTCCCTCCAAATTGTCATCATTGATTACCATTGTTGGGCATTTGTTTATGATACTGTGAAAGCATGCATGCAGCCACCTCTGAGACAGAAAATTCCACCTTCTCATTTCAATGACTAAGATGCATTTACAGCTTCTAAAGGAAAGGGTGAGAGGAGAACAACCTACTACAATTAGGTAATACGAGAAGTAATGGAGCATAAACAGAGCTACAGGGAAGAGGACTCTGCCAACTCAAAGTCATGAAGCATTCAGGAAGGATTTAAACACAGAAATTCTTCTCAATCGCAGCTCATAAATCTCACCACAACTCTTGAGTGCACAGCAACCCCTTCTTGACTAAGGGTCATACCCTCTGGCCATTACAGCTAATCATGAGAAGCAAATTAATATTTGCTCTAACATTTAAAGTATACAGGGTATAGCTATAAAACTCATCTTCATGGCTGAAAGATATGTAAGAAAAAAACTTTGATTTAAAGCACAATAAAACTGATGACCAAGCAGGAGGATGGAGGGCAGAGCCAAGATGGCTACTTTGAGCCGACATCATTTCTAACATTCTCTCTGCTAGCATTTTCTCAGAAGTTAACTGCAAGGACCAAGCAAGAGTTTTTCCCTCAGAAACCAACCCATAAGCAGGGACTTCACCAGTACTTGAGATAGATTAGTTGTTCTGGAAGGACAGCACTCGTACTATCAATACCACCAGAAAAAAAACTCAGACTTTGAGCCCTAAACAGCTTCAGCCTGCCACATTTCTGTGGGTAGAGGCCAACTGAGTGGAAGAGATCTGAAGAGGGGAGTTGCTGAATAGAAGAAACTCTTTAGAGAACTACTACAGCAGAAACTGAGCTATCCATAAGTTAAGTAGGAGAGAGGCAACAGCAGTCATTTTGAAAGTCTATATCAATCTCATCTTGGCTGAACCTGACTGTGGTAGTGTTGGTAGTGTGGAGTGCAGTGGGGTTTTTATTTTTGTTTTTTTGGAGTTTTTTTACAAACCAGGACAGACAGCAGTTCAGGGAAAACAAAAGCAGCTTTACTTCTCTCCCAGCTTGTTCAACCTCCACATGCTGATTCTCCCAGCCCTTCCTCCAGCCTCATTTAAAGTTGCTACCTCAGAACTTTGCACGACTTGCTTAGAAGGACTTCTGGCTCCACAGGCCTCTCTCTCTCCTTCAGCCTGCTGTGTTCCTAACCTCTCCCTCTGAGCCACACCCTCCCAGCTCTGAACTCTGGATTGCAGACTCTCTTAAATGGGACTATTGATAACTCCTTTGGAGAGGGACAGGTAACAGATTATAGACCCCATTACACACCCTCCCCCTCAATTCAACCATGCCCCATTAAGCGCCTGCCTCATCCGGGACTGCCACCAGAGAAAGGAAACCCAAATTCAGGTGAGTCCGACCAGCTTTATGACGGACCTGGAACTGGCAGGATTGAAGACTCAAAAACCACCAATATGGCCGTTGGGTTCCTTACATCGAGCCAGCCACTTGAGGGGTTGGTGGTCCATTATTAGCATAAATGGATGGTCGAGCAGGTAGTATTTGAAGGTTTAAAGTGCCCTCTTGACAGCTAGAGCCTCCTTCATGATCACCATATAATGCTTCTCTGGAGGAAGCAGTTTTTTGCTGTTGAATGCTATGGTATGTTGTTCATCCCTGATTTCCTGGGCCAGAACAGCTTCCGGGCTCACTTCTGAAACCATTATTAAAAGGGACCCAGGATATCACTGCTTGACCCAATACAAGCATTGTGTAACCTCTGTCTTTTGGGGAAACTGCTAGGTACTTATGACCTAGATTGGCCACTGTTGGAAACAGGATACCGGGCTTGATGGACCTTGGTCTGACCCAGTATGGCATATCTTATGTTCTTATGAGACATCAGTTAGCACAATAACTGGTAGGGAGAAATATGGGCTAAATCAGGAGGGGTTCAGAGCACGTGGCCTTCTTAAGACGCTAGAAGGCCATGTTCTGATCCGGTGACTACAGAATCCATTCAAGAGTTCTCTTCCAGAGGCTGGTTAACGGCTCTGCCACCTATGAAAAATTAGAGATGAACTGGCAGTAATAGTCAATTAATCAATCGAAGGAAGGCAAACCTCTTTGATTTTGGGGTAGGGACCTGGGCAATGGCATCTAGCTTCATATCAGCCCATTCCCAATTAAATACCCCAGGGTAATGAATGTCCCGACCTTCCATAAAACATTTCTTAGGGGTTGGCCATCAACTCGGCCTTCCGCAGGCTGGTCAACATGGCTTGTACTTGGTTAGATGTGTGATCCATTCTCTGCTGTGGATGTCAATGTCATCAAGGTAGGCAGCTGCATACTCCTTGTGCGGTCTCAGTTGGCAGTTGACTAGGTGTTGAAATGTGGCAGAATCCAAAGAGCAGCACGGTAAACTGGACCAGACGTTGCCTTGTTGAAAATGCAGTCTTCTCCTTGGCAGCCAGAGTTAAGGGCACCGGTTGCTACCGGATAACTACCCCAGGGTCAGTAATGATATCATGACAAATGAGGTGGATATGTCCCAGGTGGGTGGAGAACACCTTTAGGCTCCAGTGGATCAAACCTTCTAGATCTCTTCTACCTCACAGGGCCCCTGCAATTTACAGAGTAACTTGCTCCCGGAATGAGGATAGAAAAAGTAAAACCGTCTCCTGGATGGAAGGTGCAGTGCACAGCTGCCCGACAGTGGCCTGCTTGGCTTAGGCTTTTTCCAGATTGAGTTTGGCCACCTCTCCAGCTTTCCTCTGCCGGTCTTGCATTTGTACAACGTACTCCACCATATTACATCCGGCACGGGATTCTTCACAAATTTCCCTTACCACGTCTAATATGCTTCTTGGTGTCTTCTGAAGACCAATTCAAACCCATGGAACTCTGAGGTACCTCATGGAAAGCAAACATCAAATAGGGTAGGAGAAAGTCCCTGTTCTTCCCATTCTCCTGCATGAACTTTAACATTTGTTTCAGTTTTATTGAATTGCTCAATGAGGCCATCTGTCTGTGGGTGAGAAACTGATGTTTGCAGCATCTTAACCTTCACCAAGACACACATTTGCTTCATCACCTTGGTGGATACAAATGGTGTTCCTTGATCTGCGAGGATCCCATTGGATATTCCCATCCACGAGAAAACTTCCCAAAGGACATTCGCTATCACAGTAGTCTTCGTATTCCTTAGAGCAATGGCCTCCAGGTGCCAGAAAGCATAGTCTAGTATAACTAAAACATACTCATTGCCTCAAGTGGTTCACTCCAAGAGACCTACCAGGTCCATGGCCACTCTTTCAAATGAGGTTTCAATGATAGGCATAGGCACTAGAGGCACAAAAATGAATATAGTCACGTCCAGAGTGAAAGAAAGACTCAAAAAACAAAAAATCACTCTATTATAGATATTGCTCTGGCTGAACATCAAGTGCCAATAACATTTCAGACACAGGTAACAGGACAGGAGAAAACAATCTCAGAATACAAGGATTCAGGCTAAAGCATCAAAGCAGATCTATGCCTTCATCCAAAACATCAATGGCCAGAAAAAACTCCCCCCCTGATAAGTGTACAATCAAAAACTTAAATTTTCAGTCCATTAAATATTCTATCACTTAAACATATTAAATTAAAGCAGCTCTCTTCTAAGCATGTCAGTCAAAGACTTATCTGAAGCAGTGTACATATCAGGATGTTCAAATAGCACCCCAACGCCAACAATTCTATCGACTCTGCGTTTCGCCTAATGCTTCTTCAAGGGGTCCAAAGAGAGAATTCCAAATATAGTAACATAGTAAATGACGGCAGATAAACACCAGTATGGTCCATCTAGTCTGCCCAGTAAGATGGCAAGAGTAGGTGCATCTGCCGCTCTGTGCAGGCTACCCCTCCCCATGTCTTTGTTTAGGGGTGAACCCACCGCTCCGTGTAGGACACCCCTGTTTGTTGAGAAATTAGATAGTTAAGTTTATTTTGATTTTATCCTCTTGCAGTAAAGGGATCCACTATGTCTGTCACATGCTATTTTGAATTCTGTCACTGTATTTGCCCCCACCACTTCCATTGGGAGGGCATTCCAAGCATCCACCACCCTTTCAGTGAAAAAGTATTTCCTGACATTGCCTTTCAATTTACCCCCTTGGCCTCATTGAGCAATTCAATAAAACTGAAACAAATGTTAAAGTTCATGTTATGGCTTCCCCATCTTCGGAAGAGGTTTGTTCATTATTTCTCTTTAAGTATTTAAAGGTCTGAATCACATCTCCCCTATCCCTCCTCTCCTCCAGAGTGTACATATAGCACAGTTACTTACCTGTAACAGGTGATCTCTGGGAACAGCAGGAATAAGTCTTCACATATGGGTATCGTCGGTACCGACGGAGCCTGCGCGGGAATGCTCCCCAGCGTCCACAAAGAAAGCTTTTGGGAGCATCCCACAGCGCCTGCGCGCTGCCTCCCGCCTTTCCCAACTGCCTCTCTCCAGTTCGAGTTTTAAGCTGAGACAAAGAGAGAGAGAGAGAGAGGAAAGGAAAGATAGATAGAGAGATACAACTCCTAGGGGAGTTGGGTGGGTTGTAAAGACTTATTCCTGCTGTTCCCAGAGATCACCTGTTACAGGTAAGTAACTGTGCTATCTCCAAGAACAAGCAGGAATGAGTCTTCACATATGGGGACTCCCCAGCTAGAGATGCCAGGGAGATCCCCAAGGTTGTAAGTCCCTGAGAAGGGCTCTACCTCCCTCCATGGATCTCGGGCATCCAACCAGGGATGGTGAGTTGCTAAGTATGGAACAGGTGTTTGAGAACAGCCTGACCAAGGATACTCCTATGAAAAAAGGCTAAAAAGGTTAGGGCTCTTTAACCTGGAAAAGAGACGGATGAGGGGAGATATGATAGAAGTCTAAATTAATGAACGGAGTGGAACGGGTAAACGTAGATTGATTGTTTACCTTATCAGAATATAGAAAGACTAGGGGACATGCAATGAAGCTACAGGGTAAACTATTTAAGACTAATAAAAGAAAATATTTTTTCACTCAAGGTGTAATCAAACTCTGGAATTTGTTACCGGAGGATGTAGTAAAGGCTGTTAGTGTAGCTGGGTTTAAAAAAGGTTTGGACAAATTCCTGGAGGAAAGGTCCATAAACCATTATTAAGAAATGACCGAAGATATCAATGCTTGACCCAGTACAAGCATTGTGGAACTTGCGTCTCTTGGGGAAACTGCTAGGTACATATGACCTAGATTGGCCACTGTTGGAAACAGAATACTGGGCTTGATGGACCTTGGTCTGACCCAGTATGGCATATCTTATGTTCTTATGTTAAACAAGGCATCCCGGCGGGAGTCCTTGTCCATGCAGTAATGGGCTGTAAAGGTATGAACCGAGGCCCAGGTGGCCGCTCGACAGATTTGGTCGATGGACACAGAGTTTAGATGAGCCATAGAGGCTGCCATGGCCCTCACATTGTGAGCTGTGACATGGCCCTCTAGAGAAAGGTTCTTACTCTGGTAGGCAAAAGAAATACACTGTGCAATCCACTTGGACAGAGTTCTCTTAGAGACTGGATGTCCTAAATGAGAGGGATAAAAAGCAACAAAGAGTTGAGAAGACTGTCTATGTTGCTGTGTCCTTTGTAAGTAAAAAGCAAGTGCTCTCTTACATGAGGTCCTGGAAAAAAGACAAGTAAATACACCTCCTGATTCAGATGAAAAGGTGAAACCACTTTAGGGATAAGGTGCGGATTGGTCCTGAGGACTACCTTGTCATGATGGAACCTTGTATAAGGAGGATTAGCCACCAAGGCTTGTAGCTCACTGATGCGGTGAGCTGAAGTGACTGCATTGAGAAAAATAACCTTCCAGGAAAGAAATTTCAAGGAGGTAGGGGCTAAGGGTTCAAAGGGTGGCTTCATAAGCTGGCCAAGAACCAGATTCAAGTCCCATGCCACTGGAGGTGGTCTAATGGGAGGTTTAATCAAAAGAAGGCCTCTCATGAATCTTGCTATAAGAGGATGAGAGGAAATAGGCTGTCCATTGAGAGGCTTAAGGGATGCTGCAATAGCACTCAAATGGACTCTTACTGAATTTGTTTTAAGGCCTGCATGGGATAAATGCAGCAAATACTCCAGTAAAGAATTCAGAGGTACTGCCAGAGGGTTAAGACCCTTCTCTGCACACCAAATGGTAAACCTCTTCTATTTAAAAGCATAGGAACGTCTGGTGGAAGGCTTTCTGGAAGCATGAAGGATATCCTTCACTTGCTGAGAAAGATGCAAATCCTGAAGGTCTAGGCCTTCAGCAACTAGGCCCCGAGATGAAGAGATTGGGGATTTGGGTGCCACAACGTTCCCTGCTCCTGGGACAAGAGGTCTGGAGCAGATCCCAAGTCCAGGGAGGGAGCTTGAGAGAGATGCAGAAGTAGAGGGTACCACACTTGGCGTGGCCAACGTGGTGCTATGAGGACATAGACCCCCTGTCTCTCTGAAGCTTGAACAGTGTCTTGGGAATTAGGGGAATGGGTGGGAAGGCATAGAGGAAGTCCTGCCCCCAATGAAGGAGGAAGGCATCCCTGGCCTGAACTCCCTGACATGGAATCCTGGAACAGAACCAGGGAAGTTTGGCATTCCACGGACTTGCAAACGGGTCTATGTCTGGGGTTCCCCAAATTTGAAAGATCCTGGCTATCTGGTCCCCCATGGAGGAACCATTCGTGTGGAAGCAGAACTCGACTGAGTCTGTCTGCCCAAGAGCTTTGAACCCCTGGAAGATACACTGCCATGAGATGAATTTGATGCTCTCTGGCGAAGGCCCACAATCTCAGAGCTTCATTGCAAAGCAACAGAGAGCCAGTCACCCCCTGCTTGTTCACGTAGAACATGGCTACTTGGTTGTCCGTGTGGATGAGGACTGTCTTTGTAGCTGAGCAGGGTATGGAAGACTCTGAGAGCCAGAAAGATTGCTCTGAGCTCTAAGAGGTTGATATGTAGAGATGTCTCCTGTGGAGACCAGATGCCTTGGGTGGAGAGATCTTGTAGATGAGCTCCCCAACCCTTTGGAGAGGCATCTGTTCTAAGAGTTGCTTGAGGTAACACCTGTTGAAAATGGGACCCCAGCAACAGATTTTGAGTGGACTTCTACCACTAGAGAGAGCAAAAAAGGCAACTGGAGGTTGCTATTTTGTCTGACAGGCACCCTGATGCTTGGGTCCATTGGGTGGGCAGAGTCCATTGAGCTGCTCTCATGTGAAGGCGAGCATAAGGAACCACATGCACAGTGGATGCCATGTGGCCTAACAGTTGTAACATCTCTCGAGCAGTTAAATGGAGCTTTAACTGAATCTGTGAGGCTAACTGCACCAAGTGTAGGCAACGGGCCTGGGGAAGATAGGCCCTTGCAGTTGTGGTATCTAGCAAGGCCCCTATGAACTCTAGAGATTGAGTAGGGGTAAGATGGGATTTTGGAATGTTTATTACAAGTCCCAGATACTGAAGGATACGCCTTGTGCAGGCCAGGGAAGACTGGGCCTCTGACTGGGATGGAGCTCGGATGAGCCAGTCGTCCAGATAAATACAAATATCCCTAGAGTGCGTAGAAATGCAGCAACTACTGCCATGCATTTTGTGAACACCCTTGGTGCAGAGGCCAGACTGAAGGGAAGCACTCTGTATTGATAGTGCTTTCTTTGAAAAAGGAACCGAAGGAACCTTCTGTGTGTTGGATGGATGAGGACATGGGTGTACGCATCCTTGAGATCTAGAGAACAAAGCCAGTCCTGACTCTGGAGGTATGGAAGGAGAGTACCGAGAGAAGTCATCTTGAATTTCTCCTTGCACAGAAACTTGTTCAATTCTCTGAGATCTAATATGGGTCTGTAGCCCCCTGTTTTCTTTGGGATGAGAAAGTAGGGGGAGTAGA
The DNA here is from genome assembly GCA_033557465.1 of Ichthyophis bannanicus. NCBI lineage: Eukaryota > Metazoa > Chordata > Amphibia > Gymnophiona > Ichthyophiidae > Ichthyophis > Ichthyophis bannanicus. The sequence goes on from CM066033.1 coordinate 708,473,073, forward strand.
ACCCTGAGCCCTGTTGAAGAAGGGGTACTTCTTCTATTGCCCCTTGGGCAAGAAGGGTAGCAATCTCCTGACCCAGAAGGTCGAGGAGAGATGTTGGAGAATTGAACTGTCTCACCATGGTGTGAGGGGGAAGGTTTAGGAAATGAAGCTTGTACCCCCTCCCTTATGATGGAGAGGGTCCATTGCTCTGCTGTGATTTGTTCCCATCTGGAAGCAAAGTGAGCTAACCTTCCTGGAATGGTGAGAGGCTCTGGATGTTCTAGAGCCAGAAAGGCTAAGTTCTCTAGTTGTAAGTCAAAGGCCCTGAGGAGGCTGAGGCTATTGGGCTGTAGCAGTCCTAGTAGCCTTAGGCTTGGCCTGTTTCGGTTGTTGCTGTCTCTTTGTAGCAAAACGACCTGCAGAAGAGGCCTGCTGACCATAAGCAGAATAGTATCTGCCTTTTTTGGGAAAAAAATCCCTTTTTGAACAACCTTTTCTTAAAAGGAGCAGAAGTAGACTTTGAAAGTCTATCTAAAGCAGAGTTTTCAGCATCCATCTGGGTGGTCTTTGTTTGCCAATCTTTGCCAAAGAGATTTTCACCTGTATAAGGAAGGTTTCCTAGGTCATCTTGAACCCAGGGTTCCAAATCAGAAGCTTGTAACCAAGCAACTCTACATGCACCTATGGCAATAGCCGAGGCTCTGCTGGCACACTCAAAAGAGTCAAAGGCTGCACGGTTGGAAAACTTGGAAACATCCTGGGCATGTTTGAGCCAGGTGAGGAACTCTTCCCTTTTATCTTCTGAAATAAAAGGAGATAAAGTTTGCAGGTGATCTGTAACTTCTTTTAGAAACATCCCCATATAGAGACTATAGGAGTTGATTCTAGCAACAAGCATACTGGCCTGGAAAATTCTCCTGCCAAAGGCATATAAAGTTCTGCATTCTCTTCCTGGAGGAGCAGAAGAGTGCCTTTTTGTACTATTTATCTTCATAGCAGACTCCACCACAATGGAGTGGTGAGGAAGCTGAGTCTTATGGAAGCCAGGACAAGGAGGAACACAATACATGGTGTCCAACCTGCGAGAATGAGGAGAAGTGGTGAGAGGAGTCTCCCATATGCCCAACATGTGATCATAAAGAATCTCATGTATTGGTAAAGTGGCTGCCTCTTTAGGAGCCTTAGGATATTGTAAAATATCTAATTTTTTGGCTCTAGGCTCTGTCTCAGGGGCCACTGAGATGGAAAGTCCCCTGGCCACTTCCCTAATGAAGTCTTGAAAAGACAAGTCTTCTGGAGGAGACATTCTCCTTTTTGGAGAAGAGGGCTCCTGAGAATGGATCACCGATGCTTCGACAGAGACCTCTGATTCATCAGAGTCTTCAGAGGAATCGAAGTATCGCCTGTCTGGATGCTCCTGTAGAGTCCGATACGCGTACCGGGTGGTATTGACATCGGGAGTGATCGGTATCGAGTCGGTACCGATGGGCATCACAGAACAGTGTACCGCTGCAGTCAACACCGAAGCGGATGTCGATGCAATTGTTACCGGCACCTGAACCGATATCAGTGCCGGAGTCAGTACCGGCAACGGAGTTTGTTGCGGTACCGAAGGCGTCGCAGCTTGTATGAATGCCGTGATGGCACGCTGCATGGTCAGGATATTCTGATCCATCGACGCAACCAATGTCTGGATGTCGGTACCAGTGGGAACCACCGGTACCCCAGAACATGGCAACAGGTGATCGGTCGAGGTCGAGGCCGAGCCATCGATGTCAACCTGTGACCCCATAGATAAAGCTTTGGAAGCCGGAGCCTCCTGCCTAGGTAATTTTGCTGGTGCGGATTCCTCGAGGGCAAGCCCGGAGGCATCTCGATACTTCGAGGGAGATTTACCCTTCGAGGACCGGCTGGACTTAAGTTTGGTTACCTGAGATCCATGTGAGGAAGAAGCAGCCCTGGAAGACGTCGATGCAACCTAAGCTGCATCCGAGGGAAACAGGGTACTGAGCTTGGCTGCTCGATTCTGTAGACCTCTTTTAGACATCATGGAACAGGACTCACAATCCGTGATGGAATGGTCAGGACCTAAACATTTTAGACACCATTCATGGGTGTCGGTGACAGAAATAGTGCCGCTGCACTTCGTGCATTTTTTAAACCCAGAGGCGGGCTTTTCCATGAGGAAAACATTTCCTAGGCCTAAGGCCAAAGGAGAAAATGCACTGAAGTGAGAAAAACAGTAGTTTTTTTTTTTTTTTTTGTAGAATAAAGAAAGAAAAAAACGGCAGTACCGGTCTAGCGTCGAGAAGGCAGACGCGCGACTAAAGAAATAAAATAAAGAAATTCTTCAGCCGTGACAGGAACACGACCTGCTGGCTCCGCGGAAAAGAAGAACTGGAGAGAGGCAGTTGGGAAAGGCGGGAAGGCAGCGCGCAGGCACTGTGGGATGCTCCCAAAAGCTTTCTTTGTGGACGCTGGGGAGCGTTCCCGCGCAGGCTCCGTCGGTACCGACGATACCCATATGTGAAGACTCATTCCTGCTTGTTCCTGGAGATTTAGATCTTCAAGTCTCTTCTCATAAGGCTTCTGATGCAGGCTCCAAATCATTTTGGTCGCCTTCCTCTAAACAGTTTCCAGTCTTTTTACATCTTTTGCAAGATATGGTCTTCAAAACTGAACACAGTATACCAAGTGAGGCCTCACCAGTGACTAATACAGTGGCATTAGTACCTCTTCCTTTCTGCTGGTAATTCCTCTTTGTATGCAACCCAACATCCTCCTGGCTTTTGCCACTGCCTTGTCGCACTGTTTTGCCACCTTGAGATCCTCAGAAATAATCACAAGGTGGCAGAACAGTGCGACAAGGCACTGCTATAGAAGAGAGCAAAACCCTGTGCTTAAAAAGAAATACATATTGTAGACAATGGTTAACCACCCAGTTTCACTGCAGAATAACTCAGAAACGCTGAGCATATACCTTATCCAAACATTTCCCAACGGATAGCAGAGACCATTTAGAACAAGAAAACAGAAAAAAAAATAAAGACCTTCAAACGAACAAAAGTGTACAAAAAAATAAGTCTCACTCAAAAACAATTAATAAACTCCTGTTATTTTGACAGACTGCCATCCAGCGTCTGACATACTCAGCGATTCAGTAACCGGCCAAAAACGCCACGCATAGGCAGTACGTAAATGCAGAACCTACCGAGAGCTGATTAGATTGCATAGGAACAAAAATGTCATCAAACAGAGTCTGAAAAGCTATAGAATCCTCAGAGGACATATTCAACATGTTACATGTTACATATTCAATATGTTAAATGTTACATATTCAACATGTTACATGTTGAATATGTACTCTGAGGATTCTATAGTTTTTCGGACTCTGTTTGATGACATTTTTGTTCCTATGCGATCTAATCAGCTCTCAGTAGGTTTTGCATTTAAGTACTGCCTATGCACAGCGATTTTGGCCGGTTACTGAATCGCTGAGTATATCGGATGCTGGATGGCAGTCTGTGAAGGTAACAGGAGTTTATTATTAATTATGTTTTTGAGTGAGAATTATTTTTTTGTACACTTTTGTTCGTTTGAAGGTCTTTATTTTTTTCTGTTTTCCTGTTTAAATGGTCTCTGCTATCCGTTGGGAAATGTTTGCATAAGGTATATGCTCAGCATTTCTGAGTTATTCTGCAGTAAAACTGGGTGGTTGTTAGTCATTGTCTACAATATGTATTTCTTTTTTAGGCACAGGGTTTTGCTCTCTTCTATAGCATTTGGAATTCTCTCTTTGGACCCCTTGAAGCAGCATTAGGCAAAACGCGGAGTCGACAGAATTGTTGGTGTCGGGGTGCCATTTTGAAAATCTTCATATGTACACTGCCTCAGATAAAGCTTTGACTAACATGCTTAGAAAAGAGCCGTTTTAATTTAATATGTTTAAGTGACTGAAAATTGAAGTTTTTGATTGTACATTTATCAGAGAGGAATTTTTTCTGGCCATTGATGTTTTGGATGAAGGCATAGATCTGCTTTGATGCTTTAGCCTGAATTTTTCATACTGAGGCCTTTTTCTCCTCTCCTGTTTCCTGTGTCTGAGATGTTATTGGTACTTGATATTCAGCCAGAGCAATACCTATAGTAGAGTGAATTTTTGTTTTTTTGTTTTATAGGCACTAGAGTAGCAGGTCAGACTCTAGCAGGTTAATGAAGATGGCAGATGGGGCATGACTGGCTATATATAACTACACCAGTTTATGGATCCTGGGCCAGAAAAATTGCGCTAAAACACTAATGTTTTCTCCACCCCCAGGTATACTCCTAAATAAATGGCTATGGGCCAACGATAACACCTGTTGATGATAGGGTCAGGGAACTATCAAATATTCTAACTCTTCCCCTCTAGGGCACCTTCGGCCACTGTATAATAAATCTCCCTTTAGCATAAAATAGGGAAAGGTTCTTACATGGGACTCTCCGTTACCTATGGAAACCCCATCCATCTTTAAAGCTCACTCTCAGGCATGTTTAAGGGACTCATCCTCTTACTGGGGCCTCCTGAAGATCCCTGGGTCTTCCCCCAGCTCCCACTCTGGGAAGGGGACCATTGTACTTGGGTCACTACCACTGAGCCCCAAGGTATCCCCAAAGGTTTCTTCCCGCCTGCTCCCTCTCCCCAGATCCCTCCCACAGATCCCTCCCCCATAGCCAGCCCCAAATTCTGTTGGTAATGTAGCTTTTTTGGAGATGCCAACTCCAGGACTTAGCAGGCTTGAGATATAGATTCGGGTCTTCCAGAGGGAAGCTCTCTGGGAAATCATCCTGGTCCAACTTAGCAGAGCCACCAGTTAGCTGGACCCATATTGCTCTGAGGTTTGGGTAGTCTCAGCCAATCACCACTGGATACAGTAGGCAGAGCAGCACCACAACCTTGTACATGGCTTGCTCTGCTGGAGTCCTAAGTGAAACGTGTGCCGTTGGATACTGCCTCTGGTCTCCATGCACACAGGCCAGTGATACAATCTTTGCATAGTCAATTTGAAATCGTGTTATAGTTTCCCAGCGAATGAGGGTTCACACACTCCTGGAGTCTATCAAGGCCTGGAGGCAGATCCGCTCGAGTTCCACTGGAATCACAAAGTTCCGAGCCCCTAGGTGGCGAGTGTACACAAAAGTGCAGGTGAGAGGGGTGATTAAGCTGACATTCATGGGTCCTTCTGTACCCAGGGAACATTCCTGAGCAAAAGGTCTCCGCGTTCTATACCTAAAATAGGTGAAGGAGTCATGGCTGGGGCCATACCCTCATGCCTAGGAGGTGACTTTGGGGGTCAGAACAGGGGAGCCAACATCTGTTCCAGCTTCCCCTTCCGTCCTCCTGGGCTAACAAATGACTTCTTCCCCTTCTTACTGTCCGCTTCAGTCACCACCTGGGCTTCATGATACCCTCAGCAATTTCCAGTGACCTCTCCAGTGTAAGCTTAGGATGCTGATGTACCTACTGTTTCATCGGGGTGGTCAAGTCCTCCAAAAATGGCTCCAATAGCATAATTTTGGCTATCTCGGAGTCAGTCCTTCCCTCTGGTTGCATCCACTTCCATGAGAGATCCTTCAACCAATAAAGGAGAGCCCTCAGAGGTTCCTCTATCTGGAGCCCTCCCTTTCTGAAATGCCAGCAGTAGGCCTCTGGGGTACAGCCAGCCCGATCCAACATGGCAGCCTTGACAGCTGCATATGTAGCTCGCCCATCTGGGTTGGCATCCTGGAATGCAGCCTGACTGTTGCCCGTCAGCAGATTCCCCAAATGAGAAGTCCATGTCTCCTCCAACCATCCAGCCATGTGGGCAGTTCGTTCAAAGTTCACCATAAAGTAGTCCGGTTCATCTTTTGCTATCAATTTAAGAAGCACTTGCGCTGGAGTGTGGAATTGCGGTCTATGTAGGGCCTGAGTCAACTGTTGCTGCCCTTTCAGCAGGGGGGCGTTGAAACTGTTGTTGCTCTGGATACTGTTGTTGCTGTTGATACTGTTGCTGCAGCCCTTCAGCCAGAATCTGGAGGAGCCGCCCCATCCTGGCTTGTCACAGTTCTCTTGCAACATACCACAACTTCCTCTTCTGCAGCTGAGCTAACCCCTGTAGAATTCCAGCTCCAACAACTTTTAGTGGCCTCTAATGGCTAAAACAAACCCTGCCTGTCCAGCATAGACTAAACCTTCAAGCTCCCTAACTAGGGCAATAACAACACAGGTACACTAAAAAAAAATTTTTTTAAACTGCCTCTAATGTTTCGATTGATTTTTGTGTGCTGAATCCAAATCTGGTAACCAATTTGCTCCATCACGTACAGATTTTTTGCTACATTGGGTTAGCAGTTTGAGGTGAACGTTTCAGATTGAGTGCGATCGAGATAAAAGTTTCTTGGATGAATTCTTTAAACTAATTGTTTAGTAGTTATTCAAATAAGAATAAAGAAAATTGTAACAAGGCAGCACATAAGAATAGAGTAATGTCAACAAAACACACTGTGATGGTAGCAAAATTGTCAGCACTTAAAACAGCCACATACATGTGCACAAACATTGAGCATATAAGAGCGAGGTTAGACACAAAGCAAAGCAAAGAAATGTGCAAAAAATGTTGTACAGGTATGTATGTAAGAATAGAAAACGCAAACCGCACCATTGCAATACATGAAGACAAACACCCGATGGTGTGAAAATAAAATTCTAATAAATGAGATCCGACACTGTGGTAATAACTAGCAAATTTTTATTTCAAAGTTTAGTAAAAACACGATATTTGTCAACACAGTTTAGATTTTAAAGTCATTCTTGGGTCAATCAATCTCCTGGTGGGCCCGTTTCTTCTTCCCCCGAATGCTTCTCTTGGTGCGCTGCTTGGCGTATTTTTCATCTGGGGTTTCCCGCAGCAGCAACCAGCAGAAATCAGCCATCATAGTGGTGTTCCATCTTCCTTGGTACCTTCTCTCTGCGTCCTTGATGTCCTGGTGAAACCTTTCACCTTGTTCTTCATTGTACGCCCCCAAGTTTTCGGGAAAGCAGTTCAAATGGGAGTGCAAGAAATGGACTTTCAGGCTCCTGTTACAGCCTTGTTCTTTGAAGGCATTGAGCATCCTGGCAACAATATCCTTATAGTTCTCATCCCGCCTGTTCCCCAAGAATTTGAGAACAACATCCTTGAAGGAATCCCAGGCTTTTTTTTCCTTCTCAGACATCTTTTGACGAATCAATGAACAGCCGCCATTCAGCAGGATCATACTTGAGTTTAAACTTTTCCATCACTCCGTATATATCGTTGCAAAATACCAAATCTTCCTCTTTGCTGAAATACTTCAAAAATTGTGTCTCGCGGTTGCGGTACCAATAAAAAGTTGTTCCTGGTGACAATAGATTTTTCTGTTTAAGCCGAGAACCTAGCAGTTGGGCAGCATCTTTTGGGAGTCCTAAATCCCGGACTAAATATAGTAATTACACTTACCTGGTAATTGTAGTTCCTTGAGAGACGACAGCTTAGTCCTCAACGTATGGGTAGTGCACCTCCTCCTGCAGCATGAAGACTGGACCAATCAAATTTCAGCTCCACTGGAACCCTTATACCAGGCATCTCTGGAACTCCAGTGACCTACTGACAAAGCAAACTCAAACACGTAGCTAACCTTTAATCGAGCCCAACTGTGCAATTGTTTTTTTTTTTTTTTTTTATATTGTAGCCAAAGGCCACCCCTAACAGGAACGGAATGTCACGCCCCTGCCACAGCCAAAGCAGACAGTGAGAAGAAAAGGAAAACATTGGAGCGAAAGGAAAAAAGTAGAAGGAAACGCACTCACCTGGGAATACGGACCTCTGAACCCAAGGCGTGCCGCGCTAAAAACAAAGAGACAGGGAGAGGCAGGAGGACTAAGCTGTCGTCTCTCAAGGAACTACAATTACCAGGTAAGTGTAATTGCTATTTCCTTATCGTTCCTCCAGCTTAGTCCTCAACGTATGGGATGTATCAAAGCAGCCTAACGGGTGGGATTCTTCCAGCCGGCACGCAGAACCGCGGAACCAAAACCGGCATCGCTCGCCGCCAGGACATCAAGTCGATAATGTCTACTGAAAGTGTGCAAAGAAGACCACGTGGCCGCCTTACAGATATCCACCGGCGAAACCAAACTGAACTCCGCCCAGGACGTTGCCTGTGCTCTTGTAGAATGAGCGCGCAACCCAACAGGTGGAATTCGACCGTGTAACAGATAAGCTGAACCAATCGCCTCCTTAATCCACCGAGCAATAGAAGCCTTCGCTGCCGCTTCACCTTTGCGAGGACCGCCAAACAGCACAAACAAGTGATCCGATTTACGAAAACCGCTGGTAACCTTTAAATAGCGTCGGAGAACCCTCTTGAGGTCCAACCGACTTAGACCGCGATCAGAAGCATGCCCTTCCGACTCCGGAAATACCGGAAGGGAGACGACCTGGTTCAAGTGGAAAGGAGACGTCACCTTAGGAAGAAAGGAAGGCACAGGCCGCAGAACCACTTTTTGAGCCGAGAAAGACAGAAAAGGCTCCCTGCAAGAAAGAGCCTGTAGCTCGGAAATACGGCGTGCGGAACAAATCGCCACTAGAAACACCGTTTTGAGAGTCAAATCCTTTACCGAACTACGAGACAGAGGCTCAAAAGGAGCTGCACTGAGAGTTCGCAACACCAAATTAAGATCCCAAGAGGGTACAGAGACTCTACGGGCCGGACGCAGCCTAGAAACAGCCCGCAAGAAACGCACGACGTCAGCATGAGCACCTAACGCCACGCCCTGGACCTTTCCACGGTAACAGGACAGAGCCGCCAATTGCACGCGTAACGAACTGGCGGCCAAACCCTTAGCAAAACCGTCCTGCAAAAAATCCAGTATCATCGGAATAGAGGCTGTAGCCGCTCGGATCTGATGTCGAGAACACCAGTCCTCAAAAACACGCCAAACCCGTACATAGGCCAGCGAAGTAGAGCTCTTGCGCGCTTGTAACAGGGTCGCCACGACCGCCCGTGAATAACCCCGTTTTCTTAGCCGAGCCCTTTCAATAGCCAGGCCGTAAGAGAGAATCTCCCCACTTGAGGCATGCGAAGAGGACCCTGACACAACAGATCTGGAACCACGGGAAGCCTCCACGGAGAACCGTCCACCAACCGCATCAGATCGGCATACCAAGGCCGACGAGGCCAATCCGGCGCTATCAACAGCACCCGACCTCGGTGAGCCTCGATCCGCTGGATCACGCGCCCCAGCAGAGGCCACGGAGGGAACACGTAGAGCAGACCCGCAGAGGGCCAAATCTGCAAAAGAGCATCCAGACCTTCGGACATCGGCTCTCTCCGACGACTGTAGAATCGAGCAGCCTTCGCTGAGCGGAACGTGGCCATCAAGTCCATGACCGGTTGGCCCCACCGCCGCACCAGCTGCGCGAACACCCGCGGATGAAGTTCCCATTCGCCGGGATCCACCTGAACTCTGCTGAGAAAGTCTGCCGTAACGTTGTCTTTTCCGGCAATGTGTGCTGCCGAGATGGCCAGCAGTCGGGGTTCCACCCACTCGAACAACGTCCGAGTCTCCGCTTCCAGGCCGACGCTTCCGGTACCGCCCTGCCGGTTGATGTAGGCCACCGTCGCCGCATTGTCGGAGAGAACTCGAACCGCCCGAGCCGCTATCTGGGTCTCGAAGTGCTGCAAGGCCAATCGAACGGCTCGAAGTTCCAAGCGATTGATCGACCAAGTTCTCTCCTCCGGGGACCAGAGACCTTGAGCGAACTGACCCTCGAAGTGTGCGCCCCAGCCCGACAGGCAGGCATCCGTCAAGAGCGGAACATAGTTCGGCTGCTCCAACGGCATCCCCATCCGCAGCGAGGATGGACTCAGCCACCAACGCAGGTCTCTCCGAACGCCCAACGGGCAAGGTAGACGTTTGCCCAGGGAATCGGACTGGTTGGACCAGCGACGGAGTAAGGCCCGCTGGAGCGAACGCATGTGAAAGCGTGCCCAAGGTACCACCTCCAGGGAAGCTGCTATCGTCCCGAGCAACTGCAGGTATTGCCAGGCCGACGGAGCCGGAGTCTTTCGGAACCGCCGTACCAGGGATTGAAGAGCTAATATCCTGCGTTCGGGCAGAGATACCAATCCCACGCCCGTTTCGAACGTTACTCCCAAATATTCGAGAAACTGCGTTGGCACCAAATAACTCTTGTGTGGGTTGATCACCCAACCGAGAGACTGCAAGAGCGCCACGACTTTTGCTGTCGCCGCCAAGCTTTCTGCGCGAGACTTTCCGCGAATTAACCAATCGTCCAGGTAGGGATGGACGAGCACTCCCTCTTTGCGCAAGGCCGCCGCCACCACCACCATGACCTTGGTGAAAACTCGCGGCGCGGTCGCAAGACCAAAGGGCAACGCCTGAAACTGGAAATGGCCCCATGGCAGTGCAAAGCGGAGATATTTTTGCTGGTCCTCTCGAATCGGGATATGGAGATAAGCTTCCGAGAGGTCGAGAGACGTGAGAAACTCGCCCTGGCGGACCGAGACTATCACGGACCGCAGAGTTTCCATCCGAAAGTGGGGAACCCGTAGACAACGATTCACTCCTTTGAGATCCAAAATGGGGCGAAGATCGCCACCCTTCTTTGGCACCACGAAATAAATGGAGTACCTTCCCTGACCATATTCCGCTGGCGGTACGGGAATGACCGCCCCCAACCGGAGAAGACGATCGAGCGTTTGCCGGATCTGAAGGGTTTTCTGGACTCCCCGGCAGGGGGATGCTACAAAGGAATCGAGCACGGGACGGGCCAAATCGAGAACGTACCCGTCTCGTATGATGTCCAAAACCCACTGATCGGAAGTAATATGGGTCCAAGCGGAGAGAAAACGTCGAAGACGCCCTCCGATCACAGGCAGCTCCACCTGGACCCGCTGCCCTTCATTGGGGCTTGCGGGCGGCTGGAGAACTAGCCGCCGAGAATCCTCTGCTGGCGCCACGGAAGCCGCGAAAGACCGAAGCTCGGGAGCTATATCTGCCACGCTGGAAACCCCCATAACGTGGTGAGCGGAACCTGCGAAAGTCCCGAAACTGCCCCCGAGATACCGGAAGCGACCTACCCCGCTTGGGTCTATCCTCCGGCAGGCGACCGCCTTTGGAGTCTCCCAAGTCCTTAACCAACTTATCCAAGTCCTCACCAAAGAGCAGTCTCCCTTTAAAGGGCAATTTGCCCAACCGCGATTTGGAAGACCCATCGGCTGCCCAATTTTTTAACCAAAGGGCTCTGCGGGACGCCACCACGGATGCCATGCTATTGGAGAGAGCTCTGATGAGATCATACTGGACATCCGCTAAGTACGCCGCCCCCGATTCCAAGCGGTGGATCTCAGTCAGCATGTCGGTCTCTAAGGAAGGAGATTGTTGCAGACGCTGAACCCAGCGCAAACATGCACGGGCCACCCAAGCCCCGCAAACGGAAGCTTGTAACGCAATCGCGTCCGCCTCAAAGGATTGCTTCAATAGCCCGTCCATTTTCCGGTCCTGCGGCTCACGTAAGGCCGCACTCCCTTCCACCGGAATGGTGGTCTTCTTAGTCACCGCCGACACGGCCGCGTCGACCTTGGGAGAGCGGAAACGCTCTAGATCGGCTTCCGAAAGAGGATAAAGCCGGCGCATGACCTTAACCCCTTTGAGACCCGATTCACGAATGTCCCATTCGGCTTGAATCATCTGGTCAATAACTTTGTGAATCGGGAACACCACGTTAGTCTGACGCACCGCTTGAATAATGGGATCTGCCCCGTCCGCCTCTTCCACTGGAGCAGTAGGGGCCAAACCCAAAGTTTGAAGCGCCTCCGAGACTAGAGCAGGAAGCTCTTCCCGCCGGAACACGCGAATAATCTTAGCCTGATCCTCCGGTTCAGGAAGCTCGCCCTCTTCCAAGCCATCTGCATCCATCTCCTGGTCTAACTCTGGGTCATCCCCTTCAGGCCACTCAGCTTCCGAAGGAAAAGGTTCGTGCAGCCGCGTCCGCTTAGGGGCCCTGCCGGCGGGCAACGGAGGCTCCCCCGAAGCGGGATGGGCAGACATCCCCTGCGCTGGAAGTGGCGAAGCTCCCATAACCTGGCGCCTACGGCAGAACGCCTGGTGCAGAAGCAAGACAAAATCTGGAGAAAAATCCTCTAAGGGCAGGCCTCCGCCGAGGTCTGACTGTCCCGCAGACGCCAAGCAACTGGTAGAAAGAAGACCCGAGGGTCCTTCCAGCGGCGAGTCCAAGTCCCCTGCTGCGGCCTCGGCCTGCACCGGTGCAGCCACAGAACTTTCTAGGCGCTGCTCCATACTGCGAGAGAGAGAGGCACAGCGTGGGCACACGCCGGTCTCCGCGTCAGCGCCCCGCCGAGAACCACAAATGAGACAAAGAGACCCCCTGGCATGAGAGCCCTTGCGCTGTTGAAAGCTAGCAGACACAGTGCAACGCTGAAAAGGGAAAAACTGGCTCACTGGCCCAGAAGAACCATGCGGGAACTGGGCCTGAGCTGACAACCGAAAGCCTCTGAAGAGAGGAGAGAGGCAAGTATCTCCTTGCGCCCAGCAAACATCAGCAGCAGCGGCTTTCGAGAGATGTGGCCCCCTTTTATGTAAAAAAAAATAAATATTTTTTTTTACTTTTTTTTTTTTTTTTAAACCAGATTAAGCAACCGTGGGGACCATCATCATCATGCAAAGGAAGAGGAGAGGAGACCCCTAATCCCCCCCCCCCTTCCAGCCGCGGGACCGCTGCAGCCCGAGGAAAAAGGTCGAAAAATAAAATAAAACGAAGCAAAGAAAGGAAATAAAAGAAATTAACTTAAATACTGAAAAGAAACGAAGGAAATAAATAAATTTACCGCGGGACACCCTGAAGAAAAAACCGCGAGTGAAGAAAAAATGGCCGCGGCAGCCAGGCAACTTTGGCGCGCTTTTTTCCCCCGCCGAGAAAAAGGCTTGAGAGAAAGCAAACACCGCTGCCGCCTACAACTAGTAGCCCCTGAATATCGTGACCCTGGGAGCCCCCCCAAACAAATCGCACCAGCACTGAGGGATCCCAGCACGGTCGGAGAGAGCACAGAACTTGGCTCAGCAGCCGCTCTGCACTCCCACCGCCGTCGGCACTTACCGGCAGAAATAAAGCAGACCCAGCAACCCTCCGGAGAGAAGTTGCTGTTCAGCCGCCGCAGGAGCTCTGCTCCGAAGGTCCCTGGAGCAGAGATCCTAATACCTCAAAGTAGACAGGCTACAAAAAACAACAGCGGCAAAGGCTGGACAGGAGAGGGACCTTCCTCAGGACCCCCCCCCCCCCACCATGGAGTGCTCTGAGAATAAACCCACAATTTAAAGGGACAGAAACCCTTAAATTACTTAAACAAAAAGAAGCCCAATAGGACAAAAAATAAATACTCAAAAGGTTAGCTAGGGAAGCAAATACAACTAACTAAACAACTAGTGAGCCCAGCTAGGCTCACTAACGTCCTCCTGCTGCATGAAGACTGGACACACTGGAGTTCCAGAGATGCCTGGTATAAGGGTTCCAGTGGAGCTGAAATTTGATTGGTCCAGTCTTCATGCTGCAGGAGGAGGTGCACTACCCATACGTTGAGGACTAAGCTGGAGGAACGATAAGGAACATTCAATTCAGCTTGAGAGAAAAGTTCAGGTTTCGGATCTGGTTCAGTTTCAAACTCGGAAGTACTGGACTCATCGGGAAAAGCCATCTGATGAGTCTCATTCATGATCAGAACCGTCCACACAAATATGATCCAAAGATTTTGGTGGTTCAGGCACAGGTACTTCGTTGCTATGAGGCATAGGCCTAATTGCTGAGGGAAGGTTGGGGTAACTTATTACGTTCTTATTTTTTAAGTTGTATCCCTTCACAATGCAAGAGCAAAAATAGCAGTCACTGCTGTGGTCTCTTTGTTCACGCCACATCATAGGTATTCCGAAACGAAATGCTTGTTTTTTACCTTTCATCCATAAGCGTAGATCTTCCTCACATGTCTTGCACACTTTGTGAGGAGCCCACGGTTTGTCTTGATCGCCTAACTTCAAACCGAAATAGGCGAAATATACTTTTTAAATAAATGCAGAAATGTTCCTCTGCCGCTTTTTCACGGTATATTCCCCACAAATAAAACAAAAACTGTCCGGAGAGTTGACGCAACCTCTGGCTCTGTGAGCCATCACAAATACACAGCACTGCAAACTACAACTGTAGTGAACCACTTCGGAATAAAGCTGGATTACGACTGAGCAAACAAAAGGTAATAATGAACTTGCAAGAAACTGAAATTTGACAGGAACGTTCATGTCGCAACCACCGTGTTTGAGCGAGCGAACGAGGCGAGGCGAACAGGAAAGAACATGCGCCAGCGCGAGTACTGGATTTAGCCCCCCGCCTCCCAATTGTCCTGTTAATGTATAAAATGAATACAAAACACTCTAAAATATCATGAGGGAGTGTTTCTAGTTAGTTAACCATTACAACCTCTATTTTGGGCCAAGAAAATAAACTGCAGTCGGCTAAAAAGAAATTATGTGAACATTCCTTATATGGGTAAGAAATCTAATTTTGCAAGAAAACGTGACGTGATGGAACATTTTGGCTATTTTTCCTGGATTCAGCACCCCAAAATCTATAGGAATCAGTTGCAAAACTGGAGGCAGTTTTTTGGTAGTGTACCTGTGTAATATGAGCACACACAGACAAAAAAATCCTGGCCTGCTGTAGAGGCCCAGCCCTGGAGGTAGGTGGATTTGTCCTCAGCCACGTGGTTAGAGGAAATCCCTAACTACCACCATATGTAGTAGTGTGGCATGTGGTGGGAAGGGTTGTTTGTTTATTTGGTTTTTTTTTTACAACACCAGCTAGATCGCAGTTCAGGGAAGACAAATGCAGTTTTTATTCTGTCCCAGCTTGTTAAACATCCACAAGCTGGTTCTCCCAGCCCTTCCTCCAGCCCCAGTTAAAGTTCCTACCTCAGAACTCTTTTGCACAGCTTGCCTTGGAAGTACTTCTGGCTCCTTGGGCTTCTCTCCCTCCTGCAACCTGCTGGGTTCTTAACCTCTCCTTGTGAGTCATGCCCTCCCAGCCCTGAACTCTGGATTGCAGACTCTCTTACATTTGTACTGCTGATAATCCCTTTGGAGAGGGCCAAGTAACCTTCTATAAATCCCAATACACTGGCTTGCACACCTCTACAACTGCAGCAGTGGTGGAGAGGACTCCTTTTTTAAAGCTGCAGTGGCTTTTGTTTTTTGTTTCAATCATTTTTATTTGACACCAAAATATACATCATTAACAACGCATAAAATAGTTTTACATACTCCACACCTTTAACACCAGATGTACAAGTGAAAACCCACCTCACTCACCCATCCTATTAAACCACTTAAAGTGTGCCCAAAATAAAACTTTTCTTCCCCATATCAACATATCCCACACAGCCCCACCCCCCACCTCCCTCTGCAGTACTGATCTTGGATCAAGTCCAAGTCGCCGCATAACACAGGGTTAAAAAAAAAAGGCAGCAGTGTCAGATACCCATCCCCTAAAGGAGTTTGTGGAATGGTCCTCTTTCTGTTTAATCTTGTGCTAAGAAAAATACTTAGAATATAATACTACATATTGCAAAATTATTACTTCGGTGATCTCATGGACAGCACATGCTCATTTGGCAAAAGCTGTATTACCTCATATGAATTTTCAGCAGAACGTAATTGAAAAGACTGAAAACTAGTTACAATCTAATAGATCTGAAATAAAGACCATCTTGGAAAAATTTACCTTGAATAAACAAGCTCACATTAGTGCTCTAGCTAAGTACATTTTGTTACATCAAAATCCAGAATATGAGAAATCTCAAAAATGAGTTTTACATGCAGTTAATTTTATCTACCCTCCAACTCAAACCAGATTGATTTTTTTTTTTAATCATCAAATGAAATCTTTGCAGATCCCCACGGAATCATTCCCACCTAACCTGTGGGAATATTCTCTCTCCAACTGAGCAAATAAAATACAAACCTCTATTACAGATAATGCCTTTTGAATGGCAGTCAAATTTTTAATTTAGCAGACAAATTATCTCCTTTGTAATACCTTAGACCAGGCATGTCCAACTTCGAACAGGTCGTGATCTACATTTTCTGGCCAAAAGTGCTGGTGATCTACCACCATGAAAATTAAGTTTCAAATTAAATTTTAACCCAATAAAGTTGGAGGATTCCCTTCCCCCCATTTTTAATGAACCTCCTGTCATTTACTTGGATGTGATCATCTGTTAAGCAAATTAAGCAAAAAAAAAAAAAAAAAAAAAAAAAAAGAGAGATGAAGATCCAGTAAGAACTGCGAGGGAAAATGGAAAGTACATTTTTTCTTAAAGTTTTATTGAGTAATAACTTTCTTTAACTTTTATCGAGTAATCTGTGTCAAATTTAGATCGAGTATTGATCCAGGCTAATCTTGCACACTCTTTAATATTTCGCTATTGCTCATTAGTGAGACATCTGAGCCTGCATTTCATCCACCAGCTTTTTGAAGTTGGGTAAATATTGCGTGAGGACCAGTCTCAGGGAATCCTGGAGATGTTCATCTGTCATGTTGGAACGTTGAGTACTGTTTGTCATTTTCAGATGGGAAAACGCAGATTCACACAAATAAGTTGAACCGAAACAGGAGTGTACAGCTTCACTGCATGTTCTCAAGTTGGGAAATTTGTCTCTAGGCACCAGCTTCCAAAATAATTCTTGCTCAGCACGAGTCTTGAGAAAAATGTCATTTTTAAGGGTTAATATTTCGTTTTCAAGAGATGGCTTGTTCAATGAGTAACTTTTACTGATAGCAGCTGCAGTTTCTTTAATGTCCACATCTACTTTGAATGGGTATGACAAGTACTCCACAACTGTTCCAATTTTTTGGAAGTCACAGAATCTATTTTCAAATTCCTGGATAACAGAACAGATTTCTGTCACATACTTCTCGTTCTGAAAAACAAAATTTGGATATTGTCCCAGATGGTCCTGCGTATTAGGAAAATGATCAAAAGTGTTGTTTGCAAGGTCAGTCATCATTAGCTCAAATTTGCTCTTGTAGAATGAAACTGTACTCCATCTCGCCAATGCATTTGTTTTTACCTTGTAGTTCAAGGTTCATATCACTTAGCTCGCCTGTAAAGTCAGCGAGAAATGCCAGATCACATAACCACTCCTCATCTCAACTCTGCTTGGTCATCTCCCCTCTCCTTCAAAAAACTTCTTATTTCATTCAGCAAATCACAAAATGTTTGCAGAAATTTGTGCCTACTTAGCCACCTTACATCTGTGTGCAAAATGATTTCCACTGCCCCTTCATCAAGAGTAAGATTGAAAAGCCATCTTTGAAGTGACCTTCCATGAACTGAATTTACAGTTTTGAAAGTGATGTACATGACAGTCTTTGTATTGGGTCTCTTGCTTGCCAAAACTTGCTGGTGAATCTGGGAAGTCATGCTGTCTACAGAGGGCTATGAAACCATTAACCTCACCTGTCATTGCTCTTGCTCCATCAGTAGTGATGGAAACAAGTCTATGCAATGGAAGATTACACTGTCACAAAAGAATGGAAAGAACTGAATATTTCCTGACCGGTAGTTCTCCCTTTTAAAGAAATCATTCCAAGTAGTTCTTCTTTAACACTGAAGTCTTCAAAAACAATCCGGATAAAGACTAGTAACTGGGCTATGTCTCTTATGTCTGTAGATTCATCCAGGAGTGAGAAAGCAAGAATTTGAACCATCCTCCAACAATTGTTCAGTTGTGTCTCCACACATCTCTTCTATTCACTGCACGACGGTGTTTCTTGACAATTGTATATCTTGAATAGCAGCTATGATCTCTTTCTTATTTTTAAATCCTTCAAAAAGATTGTCAGCTGCTTCAAGAAAACAATCTTTTACAAATTCCTCTTCAGTGAAAGGTTTGCATTTCTTTGCAATCAGGTTGCTGACCTTGAAGGATGCTATGGTTGCACTGACCGAATGTGACCTTGGCTTCACCATCAACTGTTGCTGAGTAGCCAATTTCGATTTAAGTTCTTTGAGCTACAGTTTACGAATTTCACTTTTGGGTGGAAAATCAGCATCAAACTTATTGCTATGCAAAGCCTTATAACGATGTTCCAGATTACCCTTTTTGGGCAAGGATACTGGGGCATTACAAATTAGACAACACTTGTCTTTCACCATGATGAAGAATAATCCATTTCCCATTCATCATGAAAGTGGTAGGTTTTGCTCTTCTTTGGAACACTCATCTTCGTTATACTGGGGTGGCTGGACGTAAGAAGGCCAAATCTGCTAAGTTAGTATAAATACTGGCTGTATCTGGTCCAAAACTGCCATTGTCCCAATGTATTAAAGATCAACAGGAACTGAAGACCTCTGGATGATGTGCAATACAAGGACTGGAGATGCCAAAACCATACATGCAGTTCTAAAAGTAAAAATAAGAATTCATCATACTGGCACCAATAATCAAATACCACCAAACAATGATCAAAAAAACTCAAACACCTGTCCAGCAAACCAGATAAAATCAAATACCGCCAAACAAGTTCAAATACCACCACACGCGATTTAATAAATTCTGCACACAGTGTAGAATCAACGCAAAGGCTAGGCAAAATAAAATTGCAGAGGCAAGCAAAAGTCACAGTGGTCTGAACCAATTCGAAGGCAAGGCATAGGCAAGTTAGAACAAAATTGGAAAAGCCTGCCAAAATCACCAAATTCTTGACACTTTGTTGTGTCTGCCCGAAAACGTTTAATGAAAGTGAACTATAAAACGACCAATGACCAGCACACGACACAATTAATACAGTAAGTGCATTCAGGTAAAGCCCGGGCGAATGGTTATCGCCTGGTATATAACACATTTCTAAGGGGTGTTGGGGCTGGGGCAGGAATGGGTGATTCTGAGAGGCAGGAGACCAGGTATGATGCCGGGCCTGTGGCATCTTGTTGCGGGGTACCCACAAACTATTGGCACGAAAACAACAAGCGCCCACAATACACCCACAGGCAAGATTCCCGCAGGCAGGGAAAGAAGACAGGCAAAGGATCAGAAGCGGCGGCAAGCCCTCGGCAGACGACCTGCTGGCACGAGCTCTCTCCTAGCGACGGGGCAAGCTGCTGGAGAGATGGAGCCAAGTGGGGCTGGCGATCTACCTCCGACCCTTCCACGATGTACAGGTAGATCGCGATCTGTTGGATATGCCTGCCTTAGACAAACTTTCTCACTGCTAAGGTGTTATAGACTGACAGGAATATTATTAAAGTCCAGTCTCTAATTGGAAAAAAAAGATTTTAAAAAATTTTAAAAAATTTGGATAGCAGAGTCAGGATTTGTCTCAACATCAATGAGAAAACTTCCTGAGAAAGCTCATAATCTAACCAGCAAGCAGCAGAATTTAAAAATGTCAAATTGCTTATTGTAAAACATTTTTTTATTTTTAACCTTTATCAATTATCAGAATTTGTCTGGTCTTAATGCAGTTGGTATGGAGGACCAATTTCTTCTTTCATTTCATTTCACATGGGCAAACCTCATTACATAATGTTTAACACTTATAAGAACATAAGAACATAAGATATGCCATACTGGGTCAGACCAAGGTCCATCAAGCCCAGTATTCTGTTTCCAACAGTGGCCAATCTAGGTCATATGTACCTAGCAGTTTCCCCAAGAGACACAAGTTCCACAATGCTTGTACTGGGTCAAGCATTGATATCTTCGGTCACTTCTTAACAATGGTTTATGGACCTTTCCTCCAGGAACTTGTCCAAACCTTTTTTAAACCCAGCTACACTAACAGCCTTTACTACATCCTCCGGTAACAAATTCCAGAGTTTGATTACACGTTGAGTGAAAAAATATTTTCTTTTATTAGTCTTAAATAGTTTACCCTGTAGCTTCATTGCATGTCCCCTAGTCTTTCTATATTCTGATAAGGTAAACAATCGATCTACGTTTACCCGTTCCACTCCGTTCATTAATTTATAGACTTCTATCATATCTCCCCTCAGCCGTCTCTTTTCCAGGTTAAAGAGCCCTAACCTTTTTAGCCTTTCTTCATAGGAGTATCCTTCCATCCCCTTTACCATTTTGGTGGCTCTTCTCTGTACCTTTTCTAAAATCGCTATATCCTTTTTAAGATACGGCGACCAGAATTGCACACAATATTCAAGGTGCGGTCTCACCATGGAACGATATAGAGGCATTATAATATCTTTTGTTTTATTTTCCATTCCTTTCCTTATCATACCTAGCATTCTATTTGCTCTCTTGGCCGCCGCTGCA
Organism: Ichthyophis bannanicus; assembly: GCA_033557465.1. Lineage (NCBI taxonomy): Eukaryota > Metazoa > Chordata > Amphibia > Gymnophiona > Ichthyophiidae > Ichthyophis > Ichthyophis bannanicus. The sequence continues at coordinate 708,493,450 of CM066033.1, forward strand.
CACTGGGCCGAGGGTTTTAACATGGTATCCACAATGACGCCTAAATCTTTTTCCTGGGTGGTGGTTCCTAATGTGGAACCTTGCATCGTGTAACCATAGTTTGGGTTGTTCTTCCCTAGGTGCATAACCTTGTACTTGTCCACATTAAATTTCATCTGCCATTTTGATGCCCAGTCTTCCAATTTATCAAGATCCTCTTGCAATTTTTCACAATCCTCTTGGGTTTTAACAACTTTAAATAGTTTTGTGTCATCTGCAAATTTGATAACCTCACTCGTTATTCCACTTTCCAGGTCATTAATGAATATGTCAAAAAGCAGCGGACCCAGCACAGATCCCTGGGGTACACCACTATTCACCTTTCTCCATTGGGAAAATTGGCCATTTAGCCCTACCCTCTGCTTTCTATCTTTTAACCAGTTCCTGATCCACAATAGTACATTGCCTCCTATCCCATGACTCTTTAGTTTTGCCAAAAGTCTCTGATGTGGGGCCTTGTCAAAGGCTTTCTGAAAGTCCAGATACACAATATCAACCGACTCACCTTTGTCCACCTGTTTATTCTCTCCTTCAAAAAAAAAAAAAACATAACAGATTAGTAAGACAAGATCTTCCTTGTCTAAAGCCATGTTGGCCGTCTCCCATTAGGTTGTGACTATCTACATGCTGAGTAATTTTATTCTTTATGATGGTTTCTACCATTTTTCCCGGTACTGATGTCAGGCTCACCGGTCTGTAGTTTCCCGGATCACCCCTGGAACCCTTTTTAAAAATTGGTGTTACATTGGCGATCCTCCAATCTTCAGGTATTAGAGATGATTTTAATGATAATTCACAGATTACTGATAGCAGTTCTGCAATCTCATATTTCAGTTCTTTCAACACCCTTGGATGTATACCATCCGGCCCAGGTGATTTGCTACTCTTCAGTTTATCTAATAGTTGTAAGACATCTTCCCGATGTATCGATATTTCCTCCAATTCTTCCGCACCTTTAAATACCACTTCAGTCATGGGTAATATTACTACATCTTCCTCAGTAAAGACCGAAGCAAAGAATTCATTCAGTCTCTCCGCTATCGCCTTGTCGCCTCTTAGTGCTCCTTTAACCCCTTTATCATCTAATGGACCAACTGACTCTCTCACATGTTTTTTGCTACGAATGTACTTGAAAAGGTCTTTATTTCGCGTTTTTGCTTCCCCAGCAAGCTTCTTCTCAAATTCTCTCTTTGCCTGCCTTATCAATGCCTTGCATTTGACTTGCCAGTGCTTGTGCTGTTTCCAGGTTTCGTCGTTTGGCTCTTTTTTCCATTTCCTGAAAGATGCTTTTTTGGCAACAGCCTCTCTGACCTCACCTTTAAACCATGCTGGCAGTTTTTTGGACTTCCTTCCACTTTTCTTAAAGCGTGGAATACAGCTGGTCTGGGCTTCCAAGATAGTATTTTTCAACACCCAAGCTTGATGTACGTCTTTAACCTTCGCAACTGCTCCTTTTAGTTTTTTCTTAACTGTTTTCCTCATTTTATCATAGTCTCCCTTTCGAAAGTTAAAAGGTAGTACTGTGGATTTCCTTACTATCCCTCCTCCACTAATTAAATCAAAGGCGATCATGCTATGATCACTATTGCCAAGTGGCCCCAACACCCTTATCTCTTGCACTAGATCTGGTGTTCCACTAAGGACTAGATCTAATATGGCTTCCCCTCTGGTCGGTTCATGAACCAGCTGCTCCAAGAAGCAGTCATTTATTTCATCTAGGAACTTTATCTCCCTAGCATGTCCTGACGTGACACTGACCCAGTCGATACCGGGGTAATTGAAATCACCCATTATTATTACTGCGCTGTAACTTTTGTTAGCTTCCTTGATTTCTTTGAGCATTTCATCATCCATTTGGTCATTCTGACCAGGTGCTCGATAGTACACCCCCACTGCCATCGCCTTCCCCCTTTTATATGGAATTTCAATCCATATAGATTCTACAGCAGATTTTGTTTCCTGCAAAACTTTAATCCTTTCTGAGTCAATGCCCTCTCTAACATAGAGCGCAACCCCTCCACCAACTTGATCAGCTCTATCATCACGATATAGTTTGTACCCAGGTATCACAGTGTCCCACTGGTTGTCCTCCTTCCACCATGTCTCTGATATTCCAATCATATCTAACCTTTCATTTAGTGCTATATATTCTAACTCTCCCATCTTATTCTTTAGACTTCTATCATTTGCATACAAGCATTTTAGAGAATGTATTTTATTCATGTTAATTTGGCTATTGTTAGACATGGGTAAATTGGGATCTTTAAGCTCTGTCTGCTCCATACTTGAGGGCATTTGGGCTACTTTACTCTTTTGTGGAACCGCTCTGCTTTTGGTAGTATCCTTCAAGGATACATTCTTCCGAACCATCCGCTCTTGGGCGACTGTCGGCTTTCCCCTAATATCTAGTTTAAAAGCTGCTCTATCTCCTTTTTAAAGGCTAATGCCAGCAGCCTGGTTCCATCCCGGTTAAGGTGAAGCCCATCCCTTCGGAAGAGCCCCTCCTTTCCCCAGAATGTTCCCCAGTTCCTAACAAATCCAAAACCCTCATCTCTGCACCACTGTCTCATCCACGCATTGAGACTCCGGAGCTCTGCCTGCCTTTTGGGTCCTGCACGTGGAACAGGAAGCATTTCGGAGAACGCTACCCTGGAAGTTCTGGATTTCAACTTCCTACCTAAAAGCCTAAATTTTGCCTCCAGAACCTCCCTACCACATTTTCCTATGTCATTGGTACCGACATGTACCAAGACAGCAGACTCCTCCCCAGCACTATCTAAGACCTTATCTAGATGGCGCGTGAGGTCCGCTACCTTCGCACCAGGCAGGCATGTTACCAGGCGATCCTCACGTCCACCAGCCACCCAGCTATCTACATGCCTAATGATCGAATCACCAACTATAACGGCTGTCCTAACCCTTCCCTCATGGGCACATGGCCCTGGAGAAACTTCCTCGGTGCGAGAGGGTTTTACATCACCTGGAGGACAGGTCCTAGTTACAGGATCATTTCCTGCCACACCAGGGTGATGCTCTCCTGTCACGTGACCTCTCTCCTCCATGGCAACAGGGGTGCTGCCAGACTGGAGGTGGGACTTCAGGACTATATCCCTGTAGGTCTCGTCTATGTACCTCTCTGTCTGTCTTATGTTTTCCAAGTCTGCTACTTTAGCCTCTAGAGAACAGACTTGTTCCCTGAGAGAAAAGAGCTCCTTGCACCTAGTGCACACGTAAGACCTCTCACCAACTGGGAGAAAATCATACATGTGACACTCAATGCAAAAGACTGGAAAGCCCCCATCCTGCTGCTGGACTGCTGTCTGCATCTTAGTTTTAAGTTTGTGTCTAGATCTTTAAGTTCTTACTTACTAGGGGTTGCTATGGGTATTTATACCAATAAAACTGTACCTAATACGTTTAATATACCTTGTTCACCTGAAGCTTAATTAATCTCAGGTCCTTAGTGTATGACTGATTTGGGTAATGAGCTTCACCTGAAAGCACCTCCTGTCTTTTAAGATGTGTAAGTACCTATAAAGCTATGATTATCCCAGGGGAGGGTGGGTGTGGGGAGGGAGGGAAATAACACTTATTAAAAGAGGGCTGCTACACAGTACCCTGTCTTGTGCTGCTGAGATAAGCTAAATTCTGATTTGATTTAAATTATAGCTCTTAGCTGCTGCTAGGCTCTAACTTCTTATGAAATTTAAACTACAAGCTCTCTGCTGGGTACTAAATTTAACCAGAAAGCTCTCTTCTGTGTGTTAAATTTAAACTAAAAGTACTTTGCTGTTACTTGGCCCTGAGTGACTATTAAATTTATATATTTCTTCTGAAGTGTTCTATGAGTTTTGCACCACCCATATTGCATATATTCTACTAATGTTTTAAAATAATAAATTATGCTTTCTGTTTTGAAACAAATTTATGTACAGCTACTCTTGGATTCTCTCCCCATTTACGAGGTGTGACAAAAAGGAAATGAGATTGACCCATAAATGTTTTATGAGAGCCACGCCACTGGAGGAACGTGCTTTATTGATAAGATAACAGGGTCTGCCCGACACGTGTTTCGGCCGAGTCTTCTTCAGGGGACTAAGACCTTGTACAAAAACATATACACAAACCATTATACATATAAAATATAAATTAAATTAAAATTATAACATTTTAAAGAAGAACTCAAATAGAAAGCATAGTTACTCACCTGTAACAGGTGATCTCCGGGAACAGCAGGAATTTAGTCTTCACATATGGGTATCATCGGTACCGACGGAGCCTGCATGGGAACGCTCCCCAGCATCCAATAGGAAAGTTTTTGGGAGCACTAGCCTGTGCGACTGCCAATGGGAAAGCTTTTGGGAGCATCCCACAGCGCCTGCGTGCTGCCTTCCTGCCTTTCCCAACTGTCCCTCTCTCCAGTTGAGTTTATAGCTGAGACAAAAGAGAGAGGGAAAAAGAGAAAGAGAGAGAGATACAACTCCTAGGGGAGGTGGGTGGGTTGTGAAGACTAAATTCCTGCTGTTCCCGGAGATCACCTGTTTCAGGTGAGTAACTTGCTATCTCCAGGAACAAGCAGGAATGTACTTCACATATGGGACTCTCTAGCTCCCAGATGCCAGATAAAGTGACCTCAGAATCGGTGGAGTTTTGCCTCGGAGTAGGCATGATGAGGTCATGGATCCCAAATGGATTTCTGGTATCTTCTAAGTCCAGGATGGAGGGTAGGAGTTACATCTAAATGGTTTGTGTATATGTATTTGTACAAGGTCTTAGTCCCCTGAAGAAGGCTTCGGCCGAAACACCTGTCGGGCAGACCCCCTTATCAATAAAGCACTTTCCTCCAGTGGCATGGCTCTCCTGCTCCTTTGTGCTTCTGTGCTTGCAGGAGGTGCCTCCCTTCTGCGCCCCATAAATGTTTTATTACAAAATCTCAGAGAAATTACGTATTATCCCCTTCAAAGTAATCCGCCCCCCCCCCCCCCCGAGTTAATGCACTTCTGCATTCGCTTCTGCCACATGCGGAAGCACTCGGTAAAATCCTCCTCCTTGAGGTTCCTCAGCTCCCTCATCACAGCAGCCTTCATCTCTTCTACAGAAGTGAAATGAGTTCCTCAGAGCAGTCTTCAGTCTGGGGAAGAGCCAGAAGTCGCACAGTGCGAGATCTGGGGAATAAGGAGGGTGGTCGAGAGCTGTGATCTGTTTTTTGGCCAAGAACTGCCTGACACTGAGCACAGTGTGTGTGGGAGCATTGTCATGGTGGAGCAGCCATGACTTCTCTCCACAGAGCCCGCCTGCTGCGTCAAACACGGTCATGGAAGTGATTGAGGACCTGCTGGCAGAAGTGCTGGATGACTGTCTGACCCTCAGGCACAAACTCATGATGGACCACTTCCTTCTGGTCGAAGAATGCGATCACCATGACCTTGATTTGGACATGCGCGCCTTCTTGGGTCTGGGTGACAGTCGAGTTTTCCACTGCAGGCTCTGTCTCTTGCTTTCAGGGTCGCAATGGAAGACCCAAGTCTCGTCTCCTGTGATGACTAGAACAACGAACTTTGGATCTTCTCCAATTTTCTCTAGCAAGTCTTGAAAAACATTGACCCGGTGCTCCTTCTGGTTGTCCGATAAAAGCTTGGGCACAATCTTGGAGCAGATCTTCCGTATCCCCAGCTCCTGCACCAAGATGGTCTGCACTGACTCCCTGTTCAGGCTGAGCTCCTGAGCTATCATCCGCACCGTCAATTTGCAATCACTCCACACCAGTTAGTTCACTCTATCAATGTTCTCAGCCGTCTTTGTCGTGGAAGGCCGTCCTGACTTGGGGTCATCCTCCACCTCCTCACGGCCAATCTTGAAGCGTTTGTGCCACTCGAAGACTCGTGGCCTTGACATTGCATCTCTCCATAAGCCTTTTGGAGAAGTTGGAGACACTCAGTTGGACCCTTCTCCAAATTAACCAGAAATTTCAAGTTGATTCTTTGCTCCATATTTCTGCCACCTCCAGTTGCGTGACAAAGCGATGGAGCAGTGTGCTACAAAAAAAAACCTGAAAAAGAAAAACAGAGTGAGAGAGATGAAAAATATTATAGCAGAATAGTGGTGAGATGTTGCACAACACAGTGATATAATCGGTTAGCCAATTGGCATTGAGTCATGGGCGTGGCTGCCCGTCTCGTTTCTTTTTTGTCACACCTTGTATAAATGGACTAAAACACACTAGTTATATTTCTTCTGCTTTTTTCTTGTTCTATTTTTAAAACATATTGCTATACTTTTCATTTAACTGGTATTTGTTGCTGGATGATGTCTTCAAAGGGTAGCGATCTCCGGGAACAGCGGGAATTTAGTCTTCACATATGGGTGACGTCAGTACCGACAGAGCCAGCGTGGGAATGCTCCCCAGCGTCCAATTGGAAAGCTTTTGGGAGCACTAGTCTGTGCGACTGCCTTCCCGCCTTCCCCTCTCCTCAGTTGAGTTTGTAGCTGAGAAAAAAAGTAAATGAAACCCTATAATTCCTAGGGGAGGAGGGTGGGTTATGAAGACTAAATTCCTGCTGTTCCCAGAGATCACCTGTTACAGGTGAGTAACTTGCTATCTCCAGGAACAAGCAGGAATGTACTTCACATATGGGACTCCCTTGCTCCCAGATGCCAGATAAAGTGACCTCAGAATCGGTGGAGTTTTGCCTTGGAGTAGGCATGATGAGGTCATGGATCCCAAATGGATTTCTGGTATCTTCTAAGTCCAGGATGGAGGGTAGGAGTTACATCTAAATCTGAAAGAGGTACTGGAGTACAACCTGATCAAACATGGCATCTTGACGGGAGTCCTTGTCCAAACAATAATAGGCAGCAAAGGAATGGACAGAAGAACAAGTTACTGCTTTGCAAATTTTGTTGATGGCTACCAAGTGTAGGTTTGCCATTGAGGTGGCCATGGCACGAATATTGTGAGCAGTGACATGTCCTTCCAGGGAGAGTCCTGCTTTGTCATAAGCAAATGAAATGCAGTCCACTATCCACCTGGAGAGTGTACATTTAGAGATAGGTAATCCCAGGTGACTGAGATCAAATAAGATGAACAACTGTGAGGCTTTACAATGACCCTGAGTTCTTTGGAGGTAAAAAGGCCAACACACACTTGCACTCAAGAGCGTGCAGAGTTGCTTCCGTTCTAGATGCATTCAGTTTAAGAAAAAACACTGGAAGGTAAAGTGACAGATTTAGATGGGAGATACCACCTTTGGCATAAAGTGTGTGTGTGTGTGTGGAGGGGGGGGGGGAGTCTAAAGGACTACTTTGTCATGGTGGAAGCAGGTATACAGTGAATCCAACACCAAAGCCTAAAGCTCACTAATGTGTCTAGCTGAAGTGAGGGCAATTAGGAAGATCACTTTCCACGAGAAGACTAAGTGAGTTCATGGCTAATGGTTCAAAGGGCAGCTTGAGGAGCTGTGCTAGAACGACACTGAAGTCCCAAGCTACCGGAGGTGGCTTTAATGGGATGTTTGGACAGCAGAAGACCTTTCATGAAACATGCTACTAGGGGTTGTGAGGAGATGGCTGTACATCAAGCAGATAACGAGAGGCCATAACGGCACTAAGGTGGACTCTCACCATGTTTAACTTTAGTCCTGACTAGGACAGGTGGCTGAGATATTGGAAGAGTGACTCCATTGGAGCAAAAAATGGATTGAGATATTTTTGGGAACACTAGATAGAAAATCTACGCCACTTGAAAGCAATATGAATGTCTGTTGGAGGGCTTTCTAGAAGCCAACAATATCTTCTTAACCTCTTGGATAAGGTCCAAACCTTGTAAAATTATGCTCTCAGCAGCCAAGCTATGAGGTGGAGAGACTGTGGATTGGGATGGAGTAGTGAGCAGCTGTCCTGAGAGAGATCTGGTGTACATTCCAATCGCAGAAGATAGTCTGAGACAGACATAGCAGCAGCGGAGACCACGGTTGCGGCAGCTAGTGATGGGCTATGAGAATCATGGAGCCCCTGTCAGACTGAAGCTTGAAAAGCATCTTGGGAATGAGGGATATGGGAGGGAATGCATAAAACAGATCCTGACACCAGTGTATATGGAAGGCATCCACCTGTTGGTTGGTGGATGTTGGATTTCTTGTGCAGAAGCAAGGAAGCTTGGCATTTTGCGGAGTCACGAACAGATCTATGTCTGGAGTTCCCCAGGTCTGAAAGATGTAGGACACCATGTTCGGATGCAGAGACTATTCATGGGGAAGAAGAATGTGACACAGTCTGTCTGCCAAGACATTAGATTTCCCCAGGAGGTATACTGCTTGGAGGTGTATCTGATGGGCAATGGCAAAGGACCAGAGGTGTATCGCCTCCTCGCAAGGGCCCAAGAGACCTTTTCCCTGCTTGTTCACACAGAACATGGCAACTGATTGTCTGTCCTGACTAGGACCTAATGTGCTCTGAGATGGTCTTGGAACACCCGCAGGGAATTTGAAATAGCCCAAAGTTCCAGGAGGTTGATCTGGAGTTGTGACTCCTGCGATGTCCAGAGTGTCTGTGTAGTCAGGTTGCCCAGATGGGCCACCCAATCCAGTTTGACGGCATCTGTCGTCAGGGTGCATTGACGTGGAGGCATCTGAAAAGGTGATCCTAAGAGAAGGTTTTCTGGAGAACACCACTGAAGGGATGTGGTTAGATGGGCAGTGACCTCGATCCTGTGCGAGAGGTGGCCCAAGGCCTGTTTCCACTGGGAGGCAAGAGTTCACTGGGATGTTCGCATATGTAGTCAGGCATGTGGAACGACATGTACAGTAGAGGCCATGTGCCCAAGGAGTTGCAGCATCTCTCGAGCTGTCAGATGGTCTTGCAAGTTCAACTAGACAGGCACAACAGAGTTGGGGCAGAAATGCCCTGGACTGTTGGGTGTCTAAGTAGGGCTCCGATAAATTCTAGTCTGAGTTGGAACGAGCTGGGATTTTGTGAAGTTTATGACAAATCCAAAATGTTGTAGTACTGTGATGGTACAATGCAAGGAAAGCAGTACCTCTTGGGAGGTGTCTGCCTTTATTAGCCAGTTGTCTAAGTAAGGGAAAACAAATATCCCCTGAGTTCTTAGATATGCGGCCACGACTGGCATGCACTTGTTAAGACTCTTGGGAAAGAGGCGAATCCAAAGGGAAGGACACTGTATTGATTATGTTTTCCCTGGAAGGTGAAGAACAGATACTTCCTGTGTCCTGGATGGATGAGGATATGTGTACATGCTTCTTTCAGGTCTAGAAAACAGAGCCAGTCCTGACTCTGGAGATAGGGAAGAAGAGTCCCGAGAGAGATCACCTTGAACTTTTCATGGACTAGAAACTGTTGATGTTCCCGAGATCCAGAATGGGCCTGGTACCCTCTGGTTTTCTTTGGAATGAGAAAGTAGGGAGAGTAGAAGCCCACTCTCTGATGAGATATCTTTTATGGCATCCTGAGACAGAAGAGAGGATACCTAGTCTTGTAGGAGAGCAGTGAGTGGGGGTTGCGTTTGAAATTCTCCCCTGAACGTGGAGAGGGGCAGAGTTTGCAGATGAAGGCTGTACCCTCCTGAAGGCTGTACCCTCCTGTCCACTGCTCTGAGATGCCATCTGTGGGCATAGTGACACAGTCTGCCTGTTATGGAGAGGGGGTTGGTCACTCCAGAGGCAGAGTGGCAATGTTCTCTAGGAAAGAGTCAAAAATCAGGTGCAGGCTGTGGATGCAGAGCTGGTTGAGATTTAGCCACCTGTGGCTTTTTCTTTTTGTTTAGGAAGCTACTACCTCTTCTGTGGGACTTGACCCTGATATGAGAAGCACAAAGATAGGAAAAGAAGAATCTCTTCTTTTTATTGTAGAAATACTTCTTTGCAGGAGTCTTTTTCCTAGTAGGGTCAGCAGTTACTCTGGACAGTCTCTTTATAGTATTTTCTGACTCTAATTGAGAAGCCTTATGTTGCCAGTTTTTGCCAAAGAAGTTTCCCCTATGCAAAGAACGTTGCCCAGCTTATCTTGAACCCACTGTTTAATATCTGAGGCTTGAAGCCATGCAACGTGACGTGCACCGATGCAAATTGCAGAGGCCCTGCTCATGCACTCAAAAGCATCGAAGGTAGCTCTATTGACAAACTTTAATACATTTTGGCTATGTTTAACTAGGGCAAGATAATCTGTCCGTTTGTCATCCGGGAGGAGAGAGGCAAAGGCCTTGAGATCCCTGGAAACCTTCTTCAGGAACATTCCCATATAAAGGAGTTAATCTTAGCTGAGAGCATCGATGCATGGAAACAGGGTTCTCAATTCCCTATCCAGAGGGTTAGAGGAGCGAGTCTTCCAGTTTTTGATTCAGCACATAGCCGATTCCACCACCATGGAGTGGTGGAGAAGCTGTGGCTTTTGGAAGCCTGGACACTCTGGTACCTGATACATGGTATTGAGACATCTACTTTGGGGTGAGACAGTGAGAGGCTTCTCCCACATACGGAGCATAAAATGATGCAGTGCACCAGTAAGATGGCTGCTTCCTTAGGTGCTCTTGGAGGATCTCTAATTCCTCCACCCTTAACTCCTTTTCCGATGACACTGTGATAGAGAGACCTCTGGCCAGGTCTTGAATGAATTCCTGGAAGGACATATCCTCCAGCAGCGACATGCACCGCTGTTGAGGCAGGGAAGGGTTCGAAGAAGGTCCCAGGGCCCCCGTGAACCGAGTGACTCTACATCCGAATCAGGGGAATCTGAATCTGAGAACTTGAAGTATCGACGAGTACAGGGCTCACCGGAAGCTAGATGCTGGTACCGATGTATCGGTCTCAGTGAGCCTCTTGGGCTTGGCATCGGTATCGGCAAGAGTTTCCAAGGAAGGTATGGGTGGGAGCAACGTCGATGACATCTCCAGCAGCCCCAATGTCAGTACCAGAACCAGTATCGACGGGGCAGTATATGTAGCCAAGGGCTTTATGGGATCGAGGCAGCAAGTACAGCTGCCAAGCTGCACTCGATGGCCGGTATGCGCTGGTCTATCGAAGTTGGCAATTCTTATCTGTGACAGGTATTTGCACTACCATCCCAAAGCATGGCACCAGTAGCTCTCCAGAGGTCAAGGCCTCGGGAGCATCTTGGAGCCCCTCGATAGCCTTGGAGAACAGAGCCTTCCGCCAGGGCAGTTTAGCAGGCCGATATGCTCCGAGGCAATCCCAAAGGGATGTAGATGTTTTGAGTGAGATCTTTCCCTGGTGGTGCCCGCAGACTTTGATGCCGCCTTGTGCTTGGACTTTAAGAATAGCCGAGATCCATGAGAAAGCACAGTTACTTACCTGTTAACAGGTGATCTCTGGGAACAGCAGGAATTAGTCCTCACTTATGGGGACTCCCTAGCTAAGATGCCTGGGAGATCCCCTTCCAAGGGTTCGCCATCTTCGTATGGATCTCAGGCATCCATCCTGGGAAGGTGGGCAGGAGTTGTTCAAGTATGGAACAGGTGTTTGAGGACAGCCTGACCAAACAAGGCATCCTGGCGGGAGTCCTTGTCCAAGCAGTAATGGGCTGTGAAGGTATGAACCGAGGCCCATGTGGCGGCTCGACAAATCTGATCTATGGATACAGAGTGAAGATGAGCCATAGAAGTGGCCATGGCTCTCACATTGTGAGCTGTGACATGGCCTTCCAGAGAAATATTTTTACTCTGGTAAAAAAGGAAATACACTGAGCAATCCAATTGGAAAGTGTACGTTTGGAGACTGGAAGTCCCAAATGAGAAGGATCAAAAGCCACGAAAAGCTGGGAAGACTTTCGATGTGGCTGAGTCCTGTTGAGGTAAAAGGCAAGAGCTCTTTTACAATCTAAAGTATGAAGGTTCCTCTCTGCACTGGATGCATGAGGAGCTGGAAAAAAGACAGGTAGATATACCTCTTGATTAAGATGAAAAGGCGAGACCACTTTGGGCATAAAGTGGGGATTCGTCCTAAGGACCACCTTATCATGATGAAACCTGGTATAAGGTGGATGAGCCACTAAGGCCTGTAGTTCACTGATGCGGCGAGCCGAAGTGACTGCAATAAGGAAAAGGACCTTCCAGGAAAGAAATTTCAAGGAGGTAGAAACCAACGGTTCAAAAGGTGGCTTCATAAGCTGACCCAGAACTAGGTTCAAGTCCCATGCTACCGGAGAAGGTCGGATGGGAGGCTTAGTTAGAGTCAGGCCTCTCATGAACCTTGCGACAATCGGATGAGAGGAGACAGGTTGTCCATTTATAGGTTTTAAGGATGCTGCAATAGCACTCAAATGGACTCTTACTGAATTCGTCTTAAGGCCTGCATTAGAAAGATGCAGGAGATAGTCTAGTAGAGAATTCAAAGGAAGTGCTAGAGGGTCAAGACCCTGTTGAGCACACCAAATGGAAAAGCGTTTCCATTTGAAAGCATAGGAACACCTCGTGGAGGGTTTCCTAGAGGCATGAAGGATATCTTTCACTGGTTGAGAAAGATTGAAGTCATGAAGGCTTAGGCCTTCAGTAACCAAGCTCTGAGGTGTAGGGACTTGGGGTTTGGGTGCCACAAAGTCCCCTCCTCCTGAGACAGAAGGTCTGGCGCAGCTCCCAGGTCCAGAGGGGGTCCCTGGGAGAGATGCAGAAGTAGAGGGAACCACACTTGGCGTGGCCAGCGTGGAGCTATGAGGATCATTGATCCGTGATCTCTCTGGAGTTTGAACAGAGTCTTGGGAATCAAAGGAATGGGTGGAAAGGCATATAGGAATTCCTGACCCCAATGCAGGAGAAAGGCGTCGTTGGCCTGAGCTCCCTGACACGGATTCCTGGAACAGAACCGGGGAAGTTTGGCATTCCACGGACTTGCAAAGAGGTCTATGTCCGGGGTTCCCCATTCCTGAAAGATTCTGCGTATCTGGTCCATATGTAGGGACCATTCGTGTGGAAGCAGAACTCGACTGAGTCTGTCTGCCCGAGAGTTTTGAACCCCTGGAAGATAGACTGCCAGAAGATGAATTTGATGCTCTCTGGCGAAGGCCCATAATCTGAGAGCTTCGTTGCAAAGCGACAGAGAGCCTGTCCCTCCTTGTTTGTTTATGAAGAACATGGCCACCTGATTGTCTGTCTGGACTAGGACGGTCAGGTTGACTAGGAGGGTATGGAAGACTTTGAGGTCAAAGAAGATTGCTCGCAGTTCCAGGAGGTTGATGTGAAGGGTGGTCTCTTGCGGAGACCAAGTACCCTGAGTGGAGAGGTGTTGAAGATGGGCTCCCGACCCTGTTTGGGAGGCATCTGTTGTGAGGGTTGCTTGGGGCAACAAAGGTTGGAAGGGGGTCCCCAACAACAGATTCTTGGTGGACATCCACCATTGGAGGGACCAAAACAGACGCTTTGAGGTGAGTATTTGGTCGGAGAGCGCTCCTGATGCTTGAGTCCACTGGGTGGCCAAGGTCCATTGAGCTGCTCTCATACGAAGACGAGCGTAGGGCACCACGTGTACCGTGGAGACCATGTGGCCCAGAAGTCGTAGCATTTCTCTGGCTGTCAAGTGACTGCTGGATTGAGCTTGGGAGGCCAAGCACATCAGACGTTGTCCCCGGACTTGAGGTAGGTAGGCCCTTGCAGTGGCGGTGTCCAACTGGGCCCCTATGAATTCCAGAGACTGAGTAGGGGTAAGTTGAGACTTGGGAAGGTTTACCACCAGTCCCAGATACTGCAGAATGTGCCTGATGCGGTCCAGGGAAATCTGGGCCTGTGACTGAGATGGAGCTCGGATGAGCCAGTCGTCCAGATATGGGAATACAAAAATTCCCAGACCTCTTAGAAATGCAGCCACCACTGCCATGCATTTGGTGAACACTCTTGGAGCAGAGGCCAGACCGAAGGGAAGTACTCTGTACTGGAAATGTTTTCCCTGAAACAGAAATCTTAGATATTTTCTGTGGGATGGGTGGATGAGTATATGTGTGTACGCATCCTTGAGATCTAGAGAACAAAGCCAATCCTGACTCTGAAGGTATGGAAGGAGAATGCCTAGAGAAAGCATTTTGAATTTCTCCTTGTACAGAAATTTGTTCAATTCTCTCAGATCTAGGATAGGTCTGAATCCCCCTGTCTTCTTTGGTATGAGAAAATAAGGGGAGTAGAATCCTGTCCCTTGTTGAAGAAGAGGAACCTCTTCTATTGCCCCTTGGGCAAGGAGAGAAGAGATTTCCTGACCCAACAGGTCCAGGAGAGATGGGGGAGAATTGAAGTGCCTCACCATGGTATGTGGAGGAAGGTTGGAAAAATGAAGTTTGTAGCCCTCTCTGATGATAGAGAGGGTCCAGTACTCTGATGTAATTTGCCCCCATCTGGGAGCAAAGTGAGCTAACCTTCCGGGAATGGTGAGGGGCTCTGGTTGTTCTAGAGCCAGAAATGTTAAGTTCTCTAGGGGCAAGTCAAAACCCCTGAGGGGGTTGAGCCTGCTGAGGAGTGGCAGACGCCGCAGGCTTTGACCTTGCCTGTTTAGGTTGCTGACGTTTAGCAGCAAAGCGAGGCTGAGAAGATTGTTGGCCAGTATTTGTGGAAAATCTGGCCTTCTTGTAGTAAGGCCTCTTGAAAGACTTTTTCTTGGCAGGAGTAGAGGTAGACTTAGAAAGTCTATCCAATGTAGCATTTTCTGCGTCCATTTGAGTGGCTTTAATTTGCCAGTCTTTACCAAATAAGTTCTCACCTGTACAGGGCAGATTTCGTAAGCCATCCAGGACCCAGGGTTCTAGGTCAGAGGCCTGGAGCCAAGCAAGTCGTCGGGCTGCAATGGCAATGCCCGAAGCTCTACCGGCACCTTCAAAGGAATCAAAGGCTGCTCTGTTGGAGAACTTAGAAACATCTAGAAGCTGTTTCACTATAGAAATGAACTCCTCCTTTCTATCCTCCGGGATAAAGGGGGCAAAATGCCGTACCTTTAGGGCAAGTTCCCTGAGAAACATGCCCATATACAGACTGTAAGAATTAATCCTGGCTATAAGCATACTAGCCTGGAAAATTTTCCTGCCAAAAGAGTCTAGGGTCTTACATTCTCGCCCTGGAGGGGTACAAGAGTGCCTTTTGGTGCTCTTAATCTTTTTCAGCGCAGACTTCACCACAATGGAATGGTGAGGCAGCTGAGTCTTTTGAAACCCAGGAGGAGGGAGGGACCCGGTACATGGTGTCCAACCTACGAGAGTAAGGAGACAACGTTAGAGGAGCCTCCCATAAGTCCATCAAGTGTTCTTGAAGGATTTCATGGATAGGCAGGGTGACTGCCTCTTTAGGAACCTTAGGGTATCCTAAAATATCCAATTTCTTTGACCTAGGTTCTTTTTCAGAGGATGTGGTAATAGAAAGTCCTTTAGCTAGCTCTATAATGAAGTCTTGAAAGGACAAATCCTCTGGTGGAGACATTCTCCTCTTTGGGGAAGAAGGGTCCTCATGAAGAACTAGAGACAGCTCATCAGAGTCCTCAGAGGAGTCAAAATCCTCAGAAGAATCAGAGTATTCTCTATTTGCTTCCAACGCACGATACGCATACCGATCGGTATCGACATCGGGCGTACCGGGTATGGGATCGGTATCGGGTGAAAACCCGGATCAGGCATGCGGATCCGATCTGCGTTTGGAAGTCGATGGTCTCGGTTCCGGTATGGGAGACGATACCGGAACCGGACCCGGTACCGGGGCGTCGCAGCTTTAATAAAAGCCAACATGGCCTGCTGCATGGTCTGAACAGTATTGCTCATAGACGCCACTGCTGTCTGGATGTCGGTACCGGTATGGGCCGGTACCCCAGAGCAGTCTAACAGGTGATCGGTCGAGGGCGTGCCATCGATGTCAACCTGTAACCCCATAGATGGTGCTTTGGAAGCCAGAGCTTCCTGCCGGGGTTGTTTGGCTGGGGCAGGATCCTCAGATTCAAAAGTGAGAGCCTCTCGATGCTTTGAAGGAGATTTGCTCTTTGAGGACCTGCCCGAAGGTGGTTTGGTTACCTGAGATCCATCCGGAGAGGAAGACCTGGATGACTGTGATGCTGGATTATCTGAAGCAAACAGCACATGGAATTTGTTGGCCCGGTTCTGCAAACCACGTTTAGACATCTGGGAGCAGGATGGGCAGTCCGGAATGGAGTGGTCAGGTCCCAAACATTTAAGACACCATTCATGGGTGTCTGTGACAGAAATAACAGCACTACACTTGGTACACTTCTTAAAACCAGGGGCTGGTTTCTCCATGAGGAGAATTTGTGTAGGCCTGAGGCCTAACCGAAGTCACCAAGTTGTGCAAAGATAAAGGTTTTTTTTTTTTTTTTTTTAAAGAAAAGAAAAGAGAGACCGGCGGTACCGGTTTCGGTATGGGGAAGGCAGGTACGCGGTCTAAAGAAACAAACTAAAACAATAATTTCTTCAGCGGTGACAGGAACACGACCTGCTGGCTCCGCGGAAAAAGAGAAACTGAGGAGAGCTGGTCAGGAAGGCGGGAAGGCAGGGCGCATGTGCAGTGGGAGGCCCCAAAAGCTTCCTTCCTGGGAAGCTGGGGAGCTTTCCCGCGCAGGCTCAGTCGGTTCCGACGTACCCATAAGTGAGGACTTATTCCTGCTTGTTCCTGGAGATGATGTAGAGGCCCTCAATGAAGTGGACGCTAATGATACCATGTCTGACGAGAAGAGTGCTCCTAATTTATAAGTCCGGTTCTGTTAGCCTCTCCTTGTCATTTTCTGGCAAAGGGAACAGTCCTTTGGCTGGTGGTCTGAGCCAAGGCATTTTAGGTCATGTGTGTCAGTCGCCAAGATGGTGCTGGCACACCGTGCATTTTTTGAAACCACTAGTTGGTTTCTCCATACTTTCTATGTATGAAGAGTATGGTAGGCTTAAGGCCTAAAAGGGTGTCGATGCCAAAGTAGGGGTTTTTTTTTTTGTAGAGAAAATAAAGAAAGAAGATAAAGAAAAGGATAAGGCACCCAGCGATGTCCAAGACGGTGCCGGTGTCTACGGGAAGGCAGAGGTGCTATCCGCAAAAAGAGTTTTTTCTGCAGTGACAGGATTTGCTTCCTGCCGGCTCCATGGATAAGGAACAATTGAGGAGAGGGAGTTGGGAAGGTAGTCACGCAGGCGCAGTGGAGTGCTCCCAAAAGCTTTCCAACTAGATGCTGGAGAGCGTTCCCGCACAGGCTCCGTCGGTACAGATGTCACCCATATGTGAAGACTACATTCCTGCTTGCTCCTGGAGATAATAGTTTAGCTTGGTTTAAAAAAGGTTTGTACATGTTTCTGGAGAACAGAGCCACTAAAATTTATTAGTCAAGAAGTCATGAGGAATGCCATCTCCTATATCCAGGAATGAGCAACAACGAGATTATCTTCTGGATCACTTGGAGTACCTTGACTGGTCACTGTGGGAGGCAAGATGCTAGATTTGAGAAACCTTTGGACTGACCCAGTATAGTATTTTTTTTTAAACTTTCTTTACCTTTCTGGGGTCAGTGCATCAAAGTGCATTGACATTAGCGCAGATGACAGCACTGTATGTGCATACAATTTTATAAGCTAATGTGGGCGCAGAATATAGGAAGGGATCTAAAAGCAAGCATAATTCCATGCAAATGCCTGCATTAACAGTAGCGCATGGCGCATTTAAATAGGTGGCAATAAAAATTAGCTATGCAATGCAGATGCAGAGAAGTGGAAAGACCAGAAGGCAGAGTTAAATGCTGGAATTTTAACATGAGACCTGGGAAGACAAAGGCTAACTCATAAATCTGTGACCATTGCTGAGGAGGAATTTATGGCTGCTCCTTGGATGTATAAGCACGCATGTTTTACCGGCTTTGCTGAAGAGACTGTTCAAAAAAGACTGCAGGGTAAGTGTGGTGGAGCAATGTTAAGCACATGTGCTGGATTGCAATCTGGCATATAGCAGAAATGTGCAGAATTTCATCAGTGTTTATGAACCTCAATGTTATTCTGAACAGAACGTCTGCGCCACACAACATTCCAGCACTTGCGCACAAGTGGCAAATGTTTTTTTCTGTGCACAAGATAGAGGTGCTGCCAACCCAGACCACTCTGAACATGTACCTGGCTCGCTCTCCTTGTTAAGGGCAAACCTTTTGCACACAGCTCATTTTCATGCTGTTTGCTTACAGCATCACTAAGCAATACTTCTGCACTAAACTTGCATTACAAAACCCTGCGCAAGACCTTCAGCGCTGGGCTCTAGTGCAGGGTATCTGCATAAAGTGTGTGTGTGTGTGTGTTTGCATGTGTGTGTGTGTGTGTGTGTGTGTGTTTGCGTGTGCGTGTGCGGTCCTTGATGACTCAGAGATATGTGCATATAAAACATATATGCTGCGAATGAGACTTACTAAGGGACTTACATTAAAAACATTAATATATGTTATGTGCCACCATGGCCAGTTCTTTCTATGGGCACAGCAGCACTTGGCATGTATGAACATTCATTAATACTAAGATTCTTTAACTGTATAATATCTTAGCGATGAGACTTTTCAGCCTAAGTTACAGAGGAGAAAATTTGTCTGCTAAATTAAAACCCGAGTCCCGTTCACAAGGCATTATCTGCAATAATGTAATAATGTTTTACTTGCTCGATTGAAGAGATAAAAGGCCCACAAGATACAGTAGGTGGGGATAATTTAGTAAACATGCTTTTAAGTGATTTACACAACTCATAAGAAATATAAAAATATAAAAACTAGGGCAAAACAGAACAGTGACATGAAAATATATAAAACTTTCTACAATCATAATAAAATTATGATGAAAATCAACAGACACAAAAAAAACTACTAACCATAAACTAGATGTTTGTTTAAATGTACATTCAAAAACGCAAGCCTACATCTTTTCTGGAATGATAAAAATTGCATTATCTAAAATGGAGAGCTAGTGGAAGTCCAATCTACAAAACCAGAGCTGCGCAGGAAAATATACTAACGAGTTTCCATTTTTCTGCTCATTCACCGCTCTGGTACCTGCAGCAGACCATCATTTTCAGAACGCAAAGAAAAGGGACAATAACAAGCTAACACAGTCTAAAGATAGCTTTATGTGTTACCATCATCTGTACATCCAATAATAATACCATCATCTGTACACCAAATAATAGTCCAAAACAGATGACGACAACGTGTAAAACTACCCAAAAATCTTATAAGAAAAGATATGACTAAGTGGTGTGTTCTTTAGCAGCGATTATGCCCAGTTTTTCAGAATATAGCTTTAGTATTTTTGAGCTGTACAAGAAAGAACAGGTGGTGGTCTGCAACACAGTAATCTTCCCATTTCCCTCACCTGGTTAATCTTTCAATTATGACATGTCGGTATCTTAAAAGGTAACCCCAAAATCTTTGCTCCTGATTTTTTTTTCTGCTCCTGATGAATGGCCAGAAAGCATTGTTACTCACCTGTAACAGGTGATATCCGGGAACAGCAGAAATCAGTCTTCACATATGGGTGTCGTTGATACCAAAGGAGCCTGCGCGGGAATGCTCCCCAGCGTCCAACTGGAAAGCTTTTGGGAGCAATCCACTGTGTCTGCGCATCTGCCTTCCCAAGTCCTCTCCTCAGTTGAGTTTGTAGCTAAGAGATAGAGGAAAAGAGAATACCCTACAACTCCTAGAGGAGGAGGGTTGGTTGTGAAGATTGATTCCTGCTGTTCCCGGAGATCACCTGTTACAGGTGAATAACAACGCTGTCTCCAGGAACAAGCTGGAATGCAGTCTTCACATACAGGACTCACTAGTTCCGAGATAGCAGACCGGCATTGGAAGCAGTGGTATCCCCAAGACTAAAGGATAGAGCAGAGAAGGTATGTATACAAAGTGTCCCCATTGGACTCTATTACATTTGGCAAGATCATCGCCAGGGAAGTCTGGTGCCAGAAGAAGTTTGGGACGGAGGGTAGGAGTTACACTTAAGTCCCAAAATGGTGCTAGAGGACAGCCTGGCCAAAGACAACATCCCAACAGGAGTCCCTGTCTGTGCAGTAGTGTGCAGCAAAAGGTATGAAAGGAGAACCAGATAGCTGCTCTACAGATTTCAGCAATGGAGACAGAATAAAGGTTGGCCACTGAGGTTGCCATGGCTCGAACACTGTGAGCCGTGACATGACCCTCAAGGGAGAGACTCGCTTGAGCGTAGGCAAAATAAATGCAGTCTGCAATCCAGTTAGATAAGATGCACTTCGTAACTGGCAGTCCAAGGTGACTTGGATCAAAGGAAATGAATAATTGAGAGGACTTTCTGTGATTCTTGGTTCTGTCCAAGTAGAAAGCCAGTGCACGCTTGCAATCTAAAGTGTGTAGTGCTGCTTCACGTTCTGGGGAAGAAGACCGGTAGTTTCACTGATTGTTTGAGGTGGAAGGGTGAGACCACCTTCAGAAGGAAGTGTGGATGAGTACGGAGAACCACCTTGTCATGGTGGAACCGGGTGTATGGAGGATCAAAGACTAAAGCCTGCAGCTCGCTGATGCGAGGGCGATGAGGAAGATTACCTTTCAAGAGAAGAATTTTAAAGAAGTGGTGGCTAAAGGCTCAAAAGGAGGGCTTAAAAGTTGCCCTAGGACCAAGTTGAGGTCCCAGGCCACCAGTGGTGGTTTGATCGGTGCCTTGGACAGCAGGAAACCCTGCATAAACTGCATAAATTGTTGCATCAAGGGGAGCAAAGAAATAGGTTGCCTGTCCACAGGACTATGATAGGCGGAGATGGAACTCGGGTGAACTCTGAGTTAATCTTGAGACTTGCGAGGACAAGTGAAGGAGATATTGTAAAACGAATTCCACCGGGCAGACAAGAGGCATCAATATACTTCGGGTACACCAGAGAGTGAACCTTCACCATTTGATGGCATAAGAACGTCTAATAGACAGCTTGTGAGATGCAAGTAAGATGTGGAAGGTCGAGATCTGCAAAGATTATGCTTTCAGCAGCCACACTGTGAGACAGAGGGCCTGTGGATTGGGATGGAGAAGCGTCCCATGATCCTGAGAGAGGAGGGCTGGGCACATGACCCAGGCTGAGAGGTGGAGTCTGCGCCAGACGAGTCAGCCGAGGAAACCATGGCTGACAGGGCCAGTAAGGGGTTATTAGGATCATAGAGACCCTGTTGGCCTGCAGCTTGGGTATTAAGGGGATGGGCAGGAATGCATAAAGCAGGCCCTTTCCCCAATGGAGAAGGCATGCATGCACTGCCTGGCTATGCTGGGAGGGAAGCCTCGAGCAAAACAGTGAAAGTTATGCATTCTCCTGGGTGGCGAACACACAGGTGGAAGATCCAAGATGCCATTTCTCAATTTAAAGTCCACTTGTGTGGACATAGGAAACAGCTGAGTCTGTCCGCAAGGAGACCGAATTCACCCAGGAGATACACCACCCTAAGATGGATACAGTGTACAATGGAGAAGAACCAGAGATGAAGGGCTTCCTGGCAGAGGGGACAGAAACCTGTTCCCCCCTGCTTGGTCACCTGGTTGTCCATTTAGACTAAGACCTTTTGCCCGAAAGTTGGGGCTGAAACCCCAAAGGACATTCGTGAGAGCACGTAGCTCCAGGAGGTTGATCTACAACTGAGAATCCTGTAGTGTCCACTGTCCCTGTGTGATGAGACTGCCTAGATGTGCTCCCCATCTGAATTTGAAAGCATCCGTTGTCAGGGTACATTGACATGGAGGCATCTGAAAAGGTGACCCTCCATATAGGTTTTGAAGAGAGCACCACCACTGAAGGGAGTTGACAAGTTGAGGGGCAATACAGATGTTGTCTGAGAGACTCCCAGTTGTTTGGGTCCATTGAGATGAGAGTCCATTGGGCTTGCCGCATGTGCAGGTATGCATATGTGACAGCATGGACTCTGGAGGACATGTGCCCCAGAAAGCACAGCACAGCTTGAGCTGTCGTCACACAAGCTCCGACGGTTCCGATGATACCCATATGTGAAGACTGCATTCCTGCTTGTTCCTGGTGATATGAGCTACAGGCATAATCTCAGCTGCAGCTAAGGCTTATTTATCAAGATATAAAAAAAAAAATTCTGTAGTACTCTGCTAAGCTACCTGTCTTGCATTTTCTTGCACCTCTACAATGCTGTCGTGACAGATTCTAAAAATGCAGGACTTTCCAAGAAGCTCAAGAAAAGCAAACCTCCTGCCCTGCCTCTTTTCCCTGCAAGACCAATGGTTGGTGAGTGGACCAATCTTTACTCAGCTAAGTGGCCAGTGTAACACCACTTGTTCTGTAGCACAAGAAATTTACTATAGCCTATATATACTATATATAATGTCCCTGTTTAATGTACATTACCAAATTTACGTTTCAATGTAAAACCGCTTTGATTGAAATGATAAAGCGGTATATAAAACCTGTTAAATAAATAAATACTTTTATTCTGACATCATGGACACACACTCAAACTCCTTAAGGTCACTGCTGCTTTTGTTCTGCTTTCCAAAATCCCACTTAATGTTGATTATGTTCATTCACTGGTGTTTTTCAGCATTGCAATGTTTGATTCTAGAGTACTCACCTTGCACCTGTGGGATGAAGGGTGCCAAAAGCTTTGCTCTTTTCTTTTCATAGCCCTTCTGTGTGATATCACCTACAAGCAAGAAAAAACGCACAGACATCAGTCAGCAAATGAACACTGTCAATAGTCTCCACCATTGAATAACATTCAGCAACACTCTCGAACAGCTGGCACCTCCTTCTAGACTTCCTGTCTAGTTACATCAGTTCCTCCTTTGCTCTGCATATTAAAAGTCTATGGGCTACGCAGTCAGAAAGTAGCACAATAGATGACAGCAGCAGACAAGAATCAACTGACTCGCCCAGTCTATTCAGTTGTCTTCCTCTGATTCTCTACCATTTTTAATAAAGTATGAGACGCTATAGGTCCATCTAACACCAGCTCCTGCTGTATTTTTTACCCAACTCCTCACCCCTTATTGTCACCACCCTTTCTGTCTCAAGTATGTTTACATTCCATTAATGTAAATAACTCGCTGCAAACTGGAGCTTTTCCCCAGTCCTTTTGTAGATCTGTGATTATTGAAGGTAGAGAACCTATACGAGGACTGAATATTTTCACCCAATGTCTAATGCACCATTCCTCTCTCTCCCTCCACCCCTTACATACACACACAATCACTCTCGCAGCCTTTACCCCATCCTCCCAGGCCTGCCATCACCAACCACAACCCTCCCACCTGTTCAGCAGGATGACAAAAAGAAATACAAAGGTTTGAAACTATGATGTTTCTTTTTTATTCTTTTATTGAGATTTTCATTTCTCTAGCCTTCCCTTGTTAATTCATTTTTCCACATTTTCACACCTCTGATTTCTAAGTGTTTTTCTTCTGTCAACAGTGTTATCCTAACAGCATTTTCTCTAGATTTATCCATCCTGTTGTCAAATTGTTTTTGCTTAATTTATAGGTTCCATTTCTTTTATTTTCTCTTTTTCTTGTTTTCCCTGTATCCCGACCCTATACTCCTCCATTCTCCTCTCCCCTTTCATTTACACATACCTCTGACTCCTATTCTCCCTGTACACATTCTTCTTCTCCACTCACTCATCCTTCCCCACTATTCTATAATTTCCTTATCTTTCACCTCTTTCTGTCATCTTTCTCCACAACTCCCTCCTTGTTTCCCTTCTCCCCAGCACACCTTCCCTCCACTTCTGCCCCTTCCCACTCTTCTCTCCTCCCCTCTCATCACCCTCCACCTCTACCTCCTCTTTCCTTTTTCTCACTCTTCTCTCCACCTTCTTTCCCTCTTATCTCCCCCTCTCCATACTCTCCAGTCTTCAATCATATATCCTCCTCATTAGCACACACACACACTCTCCCCTTTCCCTTCCTGCTCCTAGAAGAAACTCTTCCCCTTCCATCCTTCCTGGCAGTCATTCACTCTGTCTCTCACACTTTCAACCCCTCCTGGCACACCCTTCTCCTCCTCACTTCTTGTCACTCACTATCTCTCTCTTTTCCTCCCCCAGCATTCCCCAACCCCCATTCATGCTCTTTTTCTCTCCACTGCCAGGTACTCTGTGAAGTAACACAAAACCATACAATCGGACACTCAAAAGCGTATCATACCATACCAGCACCAAGTTCTACAACACAAAGTGAACCATGAAAAGTCTGCACTGCAAATATCCTAGAGCAATAGTACATCTCACATTGGGAAGAGAGCAAGCTGGACTGGTATAGATTCTTACACAGGATCCCTCACCTAGACTGCACATAGAAAACACAACACACACGCATGCACACACAGACACAGCACTGGATACTCTCCTTCCCTCCGTTCGCCCCTCCGACCCTCTGAGCCACCGGACGCCAAGCACATCACCGGATAAAAGGAAAGGCAGCAGGCCAGCAGTGGGAAGGTAAGCTCCTCCCTACTGCATCATCGCCACGCGCCCAGGAACTGACTTAAATGAAGGGACTCACCAAGGCGCTCTCACACACACGCATAGAACTGCAGAGACAGCACCGGATACTCTCCTGCCCTCAGGTCACCCCTCCGACCCTCTGAGCTGCTGGATGCCAAGCACATCGACAGACAAAAGGAAAGGCAGCAGGCCAGCAGCAGGAAGGTAAGCTCCTCCCTGCTGCATCATCGCGATACACCCAGAAACTTTGGCGGGACCTTAGGCGAGACACTAGTAGCAGACAGACACCTTGCTAGACATCTCTCTAATGACTGCAACCAGACAATATAATCTTTTAAACATCAGGACAGGCGCAGATGATGCTCACAGACAGGAATCAAGAGGACAAGCAAAAGAACAAACGGAACGAGGCACACCGTGTGAGAACAGAGACCACCATCATGCAGGCACACAGCACAACCCTAATCCTATCCCTCTTATTGCTCCAGCTGCTGACACAAGGGTCATACATACTAGAACATACACACCCATGCATTCGCAACCTCCACACATACAATACTGTACTACATGGCATAATCAATACAAACACACATCACGCAAAACAGACACTCTAATTACTATAATCTCCACATACACTCCGCAAAACACCTACTCTAATCCTATTCTAGGTGCAAACATCACCTGCACGCTCATCAATGCAAGAGCCATCAGAAACAAGACTAACACTATTTCACACTACCTGCATACACACAAAACAGATATACTCTGCATAACAGAGACATGGCTCAACAAAATGGATCAGGTCATTTTAAACCAGATTACCCCAACTACATACACTGCCTTCAACTGCCCTAGAACAGGCGGAAGAGGAGGGGGAGTAGATAATGGCCAGGAGCCAGTATAAATTTTAAACCACCTTATCAACCAGCACAGAGGAATCCAGCATAATCAGTATCTCAAACAAATACATCACTATATGCCTCACATACTGGCCCCTAATGCTAAAACTGAAGACCTCTCCAAGATACTGGAGACAGTATGCACACATGATACAGCATACAAATTGCTCCTTGTCAGGAGACTTTAATCTCAAGGCAGTACCCGATAAAGATGCCAAATCATTTCTCAAAGCGATGGAAACACTACAATAAACTCAACTGATCAATGGCCCCACACAAAGTCAGGGAACGATCCCTAACCTTATATTTATTGCCAGATTACTAAAAGAATGCAACATGGTCACCTCCCCCTCAATCCTACCAACACCATGGTCAAACCACCACATAACCACCTTAGCAATACGAATTGATCAACCTACACTGTATCACGAGGAGCCCCACAACAGAAGAAGATTCAAATCTTTTGACAAAGAAGTCTTCTTGAAAGAGGTAATCCTCAAACTTCACCAGGACATTGACGATCCTAATAAGATCATATAGAATTGGAACACCCATTTTATCCACAGCAGCAATGGCACCCACCAACAAACACGCTCACATATGTAACAGACCCATTTCTCCTTGGTACTCCAACACGATCAGGGTGGCTAAATGTGAGCTAAGAAGAATCAAAAGAAAATGGAGAAGAAGCAAAGACCCTCATGTATAGCACTTGTACATGGCCAAACAGAGGGACTATAACAACCTGATCAACAACTGCAAGCACCACCACCACACAAACATCATCATGAAATCAGTGAACAAGCCAAGAAAACTCTTCAACATAGTCCGAACACTCACCAAGGACAATATGCAACAGGATACCCCAGAGGTCCACCCCCAAGACATGGCAAACTACATAACCAAAAAGCACAACAAACTCAACAGGAACCTGATTACACCATGGAACAACAACATAAAATACATAGGAGATTATTCTGTGCCACTAATAGCGGGGATGGACGTCCCATCCCCATTATTCATGCCTTCCCCCGCCGCGCCTAACCTCCATGCCAGTTGTGCAGGGAAGTTAGAAGGGGGCGGGGAAGGGACAGCTTGAGGGTGGAGTCTGGGTGGGCGGTGGGTGGTCACCGGCCCTGGATGTTCAGGGCCGATTCTAATGTTGGCCCTGGACACGTTTTTTTCTTGTGCTCAGGGTGCGGATAGGGCAGGGGGGGCCCAGAGGACATTCCCTGCAGCCCAACCCTGGCCTTAGGAGCCCAGATCGTCGGTCAGGCTGCGGGGAATACGCTTTTTTTTCCAGCAGACAGCATCACAGCTCTTCAATGGAGCCACGGTGCCATGGCAACATGACACCATGGCGCTACAGCTCCACTGAAGAGCCTTGACTGAGTTAGGCCAGGCTGAAGGCCTGCACATACAGGACTGATCGCGATTCTGATACCGCAGGGCTAGATGTGCCCTACGGGATCAGAATCGCGATCCCCTCTGTACATTCAGCTCAGACCGGACATCCAGAGGGGATCTACGTCTGGGTCAGAATGAGCCTGACAGCCTCCACACAACCGTGGGGAGAGTTCTCGATACCATCTGTTAAACAACTAGAACAGATAGTGACCTCACTCAATACAACCACTCAAACAAGCATCTATATGGCCAATATTGAAGAACACATCACTTTGTAAGAAGGACCCCACAGCATACCGCCCAATCACCAGCCTCCCATTTCATGCAAAAATCATAGAAACGACCGTGCAGATACAGTTGCAAGAACACATAGATCACAACAGCCCACTTGACCCACAACAGCATGGCTTCAAGCCACGACAATGTGGTAACGCTGCTAACCTCGCTCTTCGACAACATCTTAAGCGGACTTGACAACATCAAGATCGGATTCCTCCTCATATTCATGGACATCTCCTCCGCCTTTGACACCGTGTCACACAATATCTGGATCCAACACCTCCAGGACAGCGGCATCTGCAATAGCACCCTTAACTGGTTCACGTCTCACTTAAGCAGCAGGCTTCAACAAGTAAAGAATGGCGCTAACCACTTGACAACCTTCACTGTACCACAAGGCATCCCGCAAGGCTCTGCACTCTCCTCAATCCTCTTTAATCTATACATATACCCCATCTGCAGCATCATCAAGAAACATAATATACTATATCACCTGTATGCTGATGATCTCATGGTATACACCCCAATTGACCTGGAAGCACCAAACCTCACAGCCATAACCCAATGCTTGGAAGACAGCTGAGATTTAATGCTAAAAAATGCAGTGTCATGCATTGGGTTGCAAAAATCCAAGGGAGTGGTACAGTGTAGGGCGTAAAGTACTTCTGTCCACAAAAGAAGAGAGGTACCTGGGCATAATTGTGTCTAATGATCTTAAAGTAGCTAAACAAGTAGAAAAGGTGATGGTGAAAGCTAGAAGGATGCTTGGGTGCATATGGAGAGGAATGGCCAGCAGAAAAAAAGGAGGTGATAGTGCCTCTGTAAAAGTCTTTGGTGCAATCTTATTTGGAGTATTGTGTGCAATTCTGGGGACCGCACCTTCAAAAGGATATAAACAGGTTGGAGTCAGTGCAGAGGGTGGCTACTAAAATGGTTAGAGGTCTTCGTTATAAAGCAAAGCATATGAGGACAGACTTGAGGATCTTAATATTTATACTTTAGAGGAAAGGCACGACAGAGGAGATAAACGCATTTAAAAACCTCCATGGCACAGGAGAAGAGCCTCTTTCGATTGAAAGCAAGCTCTGCTACAAGGGGACATAGGATAAGGTTGAAAGGTTATAGACTCAGGATTAAAAAGCAGGAATATTTCTTTACGGAAAGAGTGGTAGATGCATGGAATAGTCTCCCAGTGGAGGTGGTAAAGATGAGAACACTTATCCTCTGGCCCAGCGCTCTTTCTTCTTCCCTCGCCAGACTCATGCTGTTCGTCCATTCCTCACTGTACCTTCTTTCATGACCCTTCTTCACTCACTGGTTACTTCTAGACTTGACTACTGTAATGTTACACTCGTGGGTCTTCCTCGATATCAGTTTCATTGCCTTCAGCTTCTTCAGAACATTGCTGCACATATACTCACATACTCTTCCTGGCACAATCACATCATCCCTCTTCTTATTAACATTCACTGGCTTCCCCTCAAATACCATTCCCCCCTCCAGTTCCATACCCCCCACCGCCTCCTGAGGTCACATCATTTTAACCGTGTCTTGCTCCCTTCAGTCTCCCATGCACACCTGGAACAAACTCTAAACTCTGCATTCTTTTACCTGGGCCACACACTGTGAAATTCTCTGCCTCCCTCCTTGCGCTCCTAATTTTCATGTTCCACGTTTAAAACAATGTTAAAAACTCACTTATTCCACCTCGCTTATGACCTCCCTCCCCCCAACTCTCAGCAAGATACCTTTAGTCCCTCATTCCCTCCTTGACCTAATGTAGCTCTCTTATCTCTTCTGTCCACCCCCAGTCCTCTCCATTGTCCTGTCAGAAGTTTTGGCGTTCCTTTTCAATTTTCCCAACTGCCACCTGTTTTCTTATTGTAAACCGCTCTAATGCCAGGGCTGCCTGAGCGATATATCAAATGAATAATAAAGATAAAGATATCTGAATTCAAAAAAGCATGGGACAAACAGAGGATCTGTAAAGGAAAATAAAGAGGACTATTGCAGTAGTTGATATGGAAAGGCAGACTAGATAGGCCATGTAGTCTTTTTCTGCCATCATATTTCTGTTTCTATCTACCTACAGCTAGATTTTATTCCTCATTCTCCCCCTTCAGTCCTCAATCTCCCTCCACTTACAATACTAACCTTTATAGTCCTCATTTCCAAGTCTCTCTCTCATCCCTTTGTCAATCTCCTATTCCCATCTTTCAGTCACTTTCTAGTCCCCCATTTCCATCCTCTATATATCCCCAGGGCCAGGCACAGCCTAATGCAAAGTATTGAGTACCCTGGGCAATCTTTCAGCTTTACCCCCTCCCCCGAGATTTTGGTAATTAAACTCAACAATCATGAACATCTGAACATCACCCTTCTTTCAACAATCTTACAAAAACGCATAATTGAACATCATACTTTTAAATATTAAACTTTGCTTTGTATGTTCTTTTTGCAGATAAAAGAATGTGCTGAGTTCATGTGGCTGCTCTTTACTGCCCCATCCCCACCCACTGAAGCTGCTGCCCCCAGCGACAGCCTAGTCTTGCCTAATGGTTGGGCCAGTGCTGTTCACCCCCTCCTAATCATTTACTTCTGTCTCTCATCCCCCTCATCAACCCCAGTTTCTTTCCTGACACTCATTCCCATCCTATCTTCGATTCCCTTCTTATGTCTTACCCCGTTATATCTAGATTCCCATTTCCCCTTTTATTTCCCCTTTTCTGTCCTCATTCATCTCCTTCACTTTCATCTCTCATCATCTTTATAGCTCTCTGCATCCTTCTCCAAGATTCACTGCCTTTGCCTCTCCTCCATTCTCTAGCAACCATTCCTCTGCCTCTTCCCCATATTATCTTTTCTAATTATCTGCACACTCCTCCTTCTGCAACATTAATTTCCCTATGATCTTGCTATACCAGTCCAGACAAGTGGGCTGTGCTCCCCTGTCAACAGGTGAATGCAGACTTGCATATCTTTCAATAATGTCAAGAAGTATAACCACTGGTGCAACTTAGAGACACCAGTAATTGTCTTCCTCCAACAAGTGGCAAGGTGTGCATAGACTGGTGCAGCAGTGCAGAGTCTCCTCTCCCACACCATGCTGCAGAGGCTTTGGACTGAGTCTGGTAGGGCCCTTCCGAGCTCTGAGCGAAGGTACGCTCTTGACTCTTAAGCTGACAATCACCCAGTTTCAGTGCTATTTCCCACAGGTTATTAGTGTCTGGTGGGCTGAAGAAGAGCAGTTGGGCCTCCATAGGACCACTGAGGGGAGCTGGTAAGTTGTGTCAAGGTCCCCCTTTCCCTCCTGCTGTCCCTCTCTCACTGCTGGATCCTTTTTTGGTCTAAGCTGATGGGGTTTTTTTCTAAGTTTTTTTGCCCACAGACTTGAATGGGCTCAATTGGTTGTCTTGCTGCATAAAGCAACTTAAAAAAGAATTCTCCAGTCTAGGAAGCAATAGGGCTTTCTTAGCCTGTCTACATCTTCAGGGAACCACAACACAGGTTTCTCCAACCGGCCTGACAGGTGAAGAGACCCCAGCTTGTTTTACACTTCAGTGCGCTTGCTGCAGTCATTTTTTTTCCAGCAGGCTTTTCTCTGTTTTTCCCCTCTCTTTCCACTTAGCCATATAAAGCAGGGCAAGCATGCCACATGTCCAAACCTATGCCCAGTTTGGCAAGTCAAGCGAAAACTCCGCAGAGGGCTCTCTTTGTCCTCAATGTGATAAAGGTGTAAAGGTCCAGGACTTTTTGGCATTGGGCCTTTGACTCAATGCTGACACCATGGCCTCATCATCTTTTTCTATGCCCACATCCACCGCAGAGCAGACAACATTCACTGGGGAACCTCAAGAAGTTCCATGGAGGGTGGAGGAGGCCCCTGTCTCCAGTGAGAGAGGTCCTGTGGGCCCTTTGGGGTCTTCAAGGGGAGCTTCTCGCCTGGTGGAAACCAGCAGTTACTAAAACAGCTTCTGGGATATCTTCAGTCATGCCTAGCTGTGGGAATCATGAACGTCAGTATTTTGAGAGTTAAATACCCCCCACCTCACCCATTTGCCCGGAAGCCCAACCTTGCCCCATGCTGGGGTAAGCTGGACAACAAAAGAGGATTCCCTAGTCTCTGGAGGAGAGTTTGAGAAAAAGGGACATGCCCCCTTCTGGAGGGCAAGGACCTATAATTGGTCCACCTTTCTGCTGGGAGGATCTTCCATTGTTGATTCAGGATGCCATGTTGGTGCTGGGGCTCAATGAGCCTGATCTAACTCCCCCTCCCTTCTACGGGAAACCCCATTTTGGAGGGCATCAGACACCAGTAGGTGTTCTTCCCACGGCCAGAAGACCTTAAAAAGCTCCTGGTCTTCCAGTGAAAGCATCTGAGTTGACCCTCAAAGGGCCACAGGTCCTGGCTGATTTGTATCCACTGCCTCAGGACAAGCTGAATCAGCTCTTTGGGCTGCCACATTTGGATGCCTTGGTCGAAGAAATGCATGACTATTCCAGTAGAATACACTGCGGCAGGCCCATGATAGAAAAGTGGAGAACACCTGAAGAATGCTTTTGCAGCTTTGGCTTAAGATTGCAGACAGTCCTATGTGCCGGTCTTGTGGCCAGAACACTTCTGTTCTGAGTTTAACAACTGCTGGATAGCTTGAAAGTGGCCTGTCTGGAGTAAGCGGCTGCATTTGTGGTGGAAACCTTGTATAATCTGATCAGGGAAACCTCCAGATCAATGACAGCAGTAGTAATGGACAGATGGTGGCTTTGGCTAAGCAACTGGATGGTGAATGTGGCCTCCAAGCTGCATCTCGGCAAGTTCCTCTTTGAAGGTAGCCTGCTATTTGGTGAACATCTGGAGAAATTGGTAAAGACGAGGCCGAGTCACATCCTCAGAGCCTAAGGAAGCTTGCTCAGTGGCTCAAAGGAATTATCAGGGGGCCTGGAGATACCACTTCAGCCCATTCCCCTATGGATCTCAACTAGAAAGGGTCAGTCCTTTCGGGAAGAGGAGGGCCCAGTGGCATCGAATTCCTCCTTAACTGACAAATCCTCACAATGAAATCCAGGGGATCCCTTCCAAGGGACAGCGGTGGGAAGGCGGCTCCAATACTTTCTTTCAGAATGGATCAATGGGACACTGATACCAGGCTACAAACTAGATCACAATGATAGGGTAGATCACATTGGTGGAAGGATGGCTCTATATGTTAAAGAGGGCATTGAGTCAAATAGGATAAATATTTTGCAGGAAACAAAATACACTGTATATATTTATTTATTTATTTTTATTTATTTAAACGGTTTTATATACTACCCCTTCCAGTGATCAAGGGCAGTTTACAATGAACAAAACTCGTTTACAAAGAACATATCAAACTATATTACTAGGTACTATTCACAAATCAGCTGTTCACATATACAGCAGAACAGCGGATGCTGAGGCAGAGCTATTTACAGTGTAGGGTGGGGAAGGGAACGGATAAGGGAGAAATATATTAAATGGAGTTTATAATGAGAAAGGTTTGGAGGGAGGAGAAGAGTAATTACCTAATTAAGCTATATCAAGTGAGAAAGAGATTCAGGAGGATATATATTTATTGTATTTGTATTTCTCCAGTATATAGCAGAGAGAAGTGTGGGGGGGGGGGAGATCATGGTGTTCGAGGGGGAATAATAGAGGTGTTGAGGTTGAAGTGCTGAATGAAGAGGAACATTTTAAGCTCTTTTCTAAAAGTCTGTAGATCTTTTATTAGTCTTCGGTTGTCTGGGAGAGCGATCCAGAGAGTAGGGGCTACAAACCAGAACACTGTAGAATCTGTATGAAAAGAAATCCCATGTAAAAAGGGGAAGGGCATGGCAGTGGTGTTGTACTACCGTCTGCCTGGACAGAATGGACAGATAATGAAATGATACCAGAAATTAGGGAAGCTTAAATTAAACTTTACTACAGAGTAATAATGGGTGATTTCAATTACCCTTGTATTGACTGGGTCAGTGTCACATCAGGACATGCTAGGGAGATAAAGGTTTCTAGATGAAGTAAATGATTGCTTCATAGAGCAGCTGGTTCAGAACCAACACGAGGGGACATTAATTTAGACCAAGTACTTTGTGGAATGCAGGATTTAGTATGAGCGGTAACTCTTTTTGGGGCCGCTTGGCAATAGCGATCATAACATGATCATAGTTGATAGTTGCCCCAACTTCCATGCCTCACACCCCCAGCCTCTAGAAGAGTATCCCTGACCCGCCACTTGGGCTTTTCCTCCGGGAGCCTCGCAACCTTAGTATCTCCCAGCTCCTTTAACCAGCAAATCCTCCCCAAACAGGGCAGCTTGCTCAACCTCATTTTGGAGACCAAATCTGCCTATCAGTTCCATGACCATACGATCACCTAGCAGCCACCACAGTCATCATTGACCTGGCCAAGGCCCTAAGTAAGTCGTAGAGGAGATCAGCCAGGAAGGTGGTCCCAAACTCTAACTGGGCAACTTCCTCCTGGGCTGTAGTCTTCAGGAATGATGTCTCTGTAATCTTCTGCGACCAACGTAGGCAGACCCATGCTACATGGGACTCACAGATGGCTGCTTGTAAGGCCAGGGCCAAAACCTTAAAGTCCTGCTTAAGCAGCATCTCCATGTGCCAGATTCTGCAAGCCCTTCAAGGCCACCCCTCCTTCCACCAGGATGGTAGTCTTCCTGGTGACCACTGCCACCAGTACATCAGCCCAGGAGAGGTGCAAGCACTCCTTCTCCTCCGGAAGGATGGGGTAGATCCTGACCATACTCCTACCGACCCACAGGCCAGCATCCGGGACCTTCCATTCCTCATTAACCATAGCTTTGACCACCTGATGGACGTGAAAGGAGCAAGGGGGTTTCTGAGTAGTCTCGATGAGTGGATCCTCCACCTGCTCCGCAGAGTCCGGCAGTGGATCATCTGTGATCTGCAAAGCTACGAAAGTTTTGACAGTGAGGGAGGGGAGCTCATCCCTATGAAATATGTGAACAGCCAAGGAATCATCTCCAGCAGGAAGCTCCCCCTCTTCTCAGAGTCCAGATCTTCCAAATAATCAGATGGACTCACTAGAGCCCCTAAGAACCCAAAGGACCTTATTGAGGCCCCATCCTCGAAGTCTGGAGACCTCTCCCTATAAGGGTGATTCCCTGCTGCCAGGACAGATAGTCCCCCCTGCAAGGAGGGAGACACCCAATCAGGAGACCCCTCCCCAAGGCCTTGCTGCATTAAAAATGCCTGATGGAGCAATAACACAAACTCCGGGGAAAAAGGGGACTTGTCCCCACCATACAGACCTACTCTAACCACCCCAGGGGCACCAGGGCCACTGACTACAAAAAAAGGAGCTTCTCTGCGCTCCGTGGCAGAAGAAGTGAGTCAAGATAGTGGCTGTTCCCACCAAAACCACGGATGTTTTGGCCCTCCCCCGAAGGGCGCTCGAGGCCAGAAAGCTCACCCCTGTGGCTGCCTCTGATGCAGCTGGGCTGTCAACTAAGCTATCCCTGGCAGCCATACTCTACTTAACACAGACGTGGCACAGCCCTACCACAGACAGCAAGCTCCTACGGCTGTCACATTCTGCACAATGGTCCCTCTCAAGCTCAGCTATGTGCGTGCCGCATGGGAACCTCCCCAGCCCTGACTCATCAGCTCCTGGAGGTCCCACTGTGCTGCTGCCTCTCCTGATGATGACTGCTGATCCTCCTTTTTTTAATGGATTAAAGCAGGAGCAGAGAGCTCAACCCCCAGCCTCCTCCCAAGAGTTGGGGAGGAGGAGGGGGGGAGCAGCTGTCTCCTACTGCCCAGAGGGAACTGAGGAGCAGCTGGAAGAGGAACTCAGTGCCACCGGGTTCTGCACCCCAAAATCACAGCCCAGCACCTAAGGAAAAACAACAAACAGCCAGCACAGGCCTATGCTCATCCATCTGCTGGGAGACTGAGAAATACTGGCTATGCGGGGAAGCAGAGGTTACTTACAGAAAACGTTTTGAGTTTTCTGTTCTCAGTCTCCTCCTGCTAATGGATGAGCCTAGCCCACACATCAGGACTGGACTGGAGGAATGAACTGTGAGTATTTACCTTGTTCTGCTCCACTTTCTAGCTGAAGTATTCCTTAGATGTGGTTTTATACATATTTATCCACTGCATCTTGTCTGTGATCTCCTCACCTCCACATAGTATAGCATTTCCTACTCCTCCTCTCCTCCCTTTCCCCATCCAGCATCTCTCCTTCTTGGCTGACCCTCTCCCTGGATGCCTCCATAAGCCACACACCTTCCTTCAAACCTCTGCTGTCCCTGCCAGTAAAAAGTGAAAACACGTCAAAAAGCCTTTGCGTTAAAGCACTCAGAAGTCTCTGCTGGGTTCAACTGACTCACACTTCCTATTGTCGTGGGAGTGGACCCAATGGACTTTCCCACTGCTTCAATGCAAAGGTTCTGCAGCGTGTTTCTCTTTTTAGCGCTAATAGTTGTGGCAAGGAGAAAGGAGGCATAGGGGGAGGGAGGAAGAGAAGAACTCTTTTTTAATGGATATGCACAGCAGAGTTTGAGTGGGGTAATGCTCCCCCTCATTCCTCCCAAACTGTGCACTTGCATTAGGTTGTGTCTTTGTGTTGTCATTGTTATCATCGCTACTATTTGGGTCCTCCCATATAAGATTAGTAGGGGGTAGGCAGTTATGTGATTATCCCTTATTTATGGGGTACCACAAGGAGAATTGTTATCACTTTTACTTTTTTTTTCTTAAAATAAACACAAGAAAATAAACTTGCTTACAGAAAAGAATTTCCATAGGGAAAATAAAATATAGCCACACAACAATGGCAATTATTACAAAAACCAAGGATTATTCACTAGCCCACAATAATAGGGAAAGGCCAAAACCAAAAATTAAAAAGGAAATACTTCCTCTATGCCTGAGATGGTAAGACACACTAAATAGTAACTACACTTACCTGGTAATTGTAGTTCCTTGAGTGACGACAGCTTAGTCCTCTACGTATGGGTAGTGCACCTCCTCCTGCAGCATGAAGACTGGACCAATCAAAATTCAGCATCACTGGATCCAGCATCCTGGCTTTCCCTTGCCCTCCAGTGAACTACTGTCAAAGCAAACTGAAAGAGATAGCTAACCTTTAAGAAAACAACGTAAGAGATTAGTACGTCATGTAATTTGACAAACCCAGTTGAAATTTTTTTATTTATTTATTTATTTATTTTTTTTGTTTGCGAGAAGGGATACCTAGAAAAAAAATCGCAGAAGACTGCATCCATCCCCACAGGAAGGGACGGAAAAAACCCCAAAACAGGCAACCGAGGATCCCGATCCTGCCGCACCAGAAACAGTTAGCGAGAGCAAAAGATCAAAAAAGAACTCCTGAAGAACTCACCTGTACAGACTGACTCTCGTATTGAATGCGTGCCGCGCCAAAACCGCGTCCCAAGGGAGGGAAGAAGGACTAAGCTGTCGTCACTCAAGGAACTACAATTACCAGGTAAGTGTAATTACTATTTCCTTATCGTTCCTCCAGCTTAGTCCTCTACGTATGGGATGTAACAGAGCAGCCTTAACGGGAGGGATTCCGCCAACCGGCACGCAAGACCGCGGAACCAAAACAGGCATCACGTGCTGCCAAGACATCAAGACGATAGTGCTTACTGAAAGTGTGTAGGGACGACCACGTCGCCGCTTTACAAATCTCTGCCGGCAACACTAAACTATATTCCGCCCAGGACGTCGCTTGAGCTCTGGTAGAATGAGCCCGCAAGCCTGGCGGCGCAACACGCCCCTGCAACAGATAAGCGGAGGCAATCGCCTCTTTAATCCATCTAGAAATGGAGGCTTTCGCTGCAGCCTCACCCTTCCTAGAACCGCCGAACAAGATGAACAAACGATCTGACTTGCGGAAGTCTTCTGTGACCTTCAAATAGCGACGCAAAATTCTCTTAAGGTCCAAACGACTAAGACCGCGATCAGAGGCCCGCTCCCCCCGACGCATGTAACACCGGGAGCGACACCACCTGATTCAAGTGAAAAAGAGAAGACACCTTAGGTAAAAAGGAAGGTACGGGCCGCAGAACCACCTTCTGATCCGAAAAAGACAGGAAAGGTTCTCTGCAAGAAAGAGCCTGAAGCTCAGAGATACGCCGCGCGGAACAAATCGCTACCAGAAACACCGTTTTAAGGGTCAAATCTTTCACCGAAGCCCGAGAAAGAGGCTCAAACGGCGCTGCGGTCAGCGCCCGCAATACCAAGTTAAGATCCCACAGAGGGACAGACACGCGACGTGGAGGGCGCAGACGAGAAACCGCCTTTAGAAAACGGATCACATCGGCATGAGAACCCAGCGCGACCCCCTGTATTTTACCTCTGTAACAGGCGAGAGCCGCGAGCTGCACTCGCAAAGAACTAGCCGCCAAGCCTTTATCAAAACCGTCCTGCAAAAAATCCAAGACAACCGGAAGAGAAGCCGTAGTCGCCCGAACCTGACGCCTGGAACACCAATCCTCAAAGATACGCCAAATGCGGACATAAGCCAACAGAGTGGAATTCTTCCGGGCTTGAAGCAACGTTGTGACAACAGCCCTCGAATAACCTCTCTTCCTCAGCCGCGCCCTTTCAATAGCCAGGCCGTAAGAGAGAATCTCTCCACCCCCGGCATGCGAAGAGGACCCTGACGCAACAGATCCAGAGCAAGCGGAAGCCGCCACAGAGAATCGCTTAACAACCGTATCAGGTCGGCATACCAGGGACGACGGGGCCAATCCGGCGCTATCAACACCACCCGTCCCTTGTGAGACTCGATCCGCTGAATCACCCGCCCCAGAAGTGGCCACGGGGGAAATACATAAAGGAGGCCGGAGGTAGGCCAAGTCTGCAAAAGAGCATCGATGCCCTCGGACATGGGCTCCCGCCGACGGCTGTAAAAACGTGACACCTTGGTGGAACGAAAGGTCGCCATCAGGTCCATTACTGGCGGACCCCAACGCCGCACTAACTGTTGGAACACCGCAGGATTCAGCTCCCATTCGCCGGCATCCACTTGAACCAGACTGAGAAAATCCGCCGTGACATTGTCCTTTCCGGCAATGTGTGCCGCCGATATCGTTTGCAATCGGGGCTCTATCCACGCGAAGAGCAACTGGGCTTCCGCTTCCAAGCCCACGCTTCCGGTACCTCCCTGCCGATTTATGTAAGCCACGGTCGCGGCATTGTCTGAGAGAACTCGAACCGCTCGGTTTGTGACCTGTGATTCGAAGCTTTGCAGCGCTAACCGAACGGCTCTCAGCTCCAAACGATTGATCGACCAACCGCTCTCCTGCGGAGACCAAAGGCCCTGCGCCACGAGGTCCCCGCAGTGCGCGCCCCAGCCCGAGAGACAGGCATCCGTCAATAGCGGAAGCCAGTCCGGCTGTTCCAAGGGCATCCCCGCCCGAAGCGAGGACGGGCGCAACCACCACCTCAGACTCTGGCGAACTGACCACGGGCAGGGAAGACGTTTGTTCAACGAATCGTTCTGATTGGACCAGCGGCGTAGCAAGGCCCTCTGCAGGGATCGCATGTGGAAGCGAGCCCAAGGCACCACTTCCAACGATGCCGCCATCGTCCCCAAAAGTTGGAGATAGTGCCAAGCTGAGGGAGCCGCAGCCTTTCGAAAGCGGCGCACCAGGGACTGAAGAGCTAGTATTCTATGTTCCGGGAGCGACACGACACCCCTGGAAGTATCGAAGCGGACTCCGAGGTACTCGAGCGACTGAGTCGGGACCAAGTGGCTCTTGTCCGGGTTGACTACCCAGCCGAGCGACTGCAGAAGCCCGACGACCCTCGCCGTCGCTGACTCGCTCTCTAAGTGAGTTTTGCCGCGTATCAACCAATCGTCCAGATAGGGATGAACCAGCACCCCCTCCTGACGTAAGGCTGCCGCCACCACCACCATGACTTTGGTGAACACTCGAGGAGCGGTGGCCAGCCCGAAGGGTAACGCCTGGAACTGAAAGTGACCCCACGGGAGCGCAAAACAAAGATACTTCTGATGGGACTCCCTGATAGGTATATGGAGATAGGCCTCGGACAGGTCGAGAGAGGAAAGGAACTCGCCTTTGCGGACCGCTACAATCACGGACCGCAAGGTTTCCATGCGAAAATGCGGCACGCGAAGACAGCGATTCACGCCTTTGAGATCTAAAATGGGACGAAGCGCACCATCTTTCTTTGGCACCACGAAATAAATGGAGTACCTGCCGAGACCATACTCCGCCGGCGGAACAGGGACGACGGCCCCTAACCGGAGCAAGCGATCCAGGGTTTGGCGAACATGAGCGGTCGTTACCGGTCCCCGGCATGGAGATGCCACGAAGGAATCGAGAACGGGTCGGGCAAGATCTAAGGCGTACCCCGTCCCGGATAATCTCCAAAACCCAGCGATCGGACGTGATACGGGTCCAAGCAGGGAGAAACTGCCAAAGGCGACCCCCAATCGCAGTTACCCCCGCCTGGACCCGCAGCCCTTCATTGGGACTTGCGAGCGGCGGACGGAGTCGCAGCAGTGAATCCTCTAGAGGCTCCTCGGAAGCCCCGAAAACTGGGAGATCTCGAAGGATACCTGCCCCGCTGCGATCCCACGAAACGGGAAGACTTAAATCGACGAAAGTCCCGAAACTGACCTCGAGGGGAAGGGAGAGACCTCCCTCTCTTTGGACGATCCTCCGGGAGACGGCCGCCCTTGGATTCGCCCAACTCCTTGACCAACTTATCAAGATCCTCACCAAAGAGTAGCTTACCCTTAAAGGGCAACTTACCCAGGCGATACTTAGAGGAAGCATCTGCCGCCCAACTCTTCAACCAAAGGGCTCTGCGAGTGGCTACCAAAGAGCCCATACTATTGGACAGCGCACGGATGAGATCGTAATGGACATCCACGAGATACGCCGAACCAGACTCCAAGTGCTGAAGCTCGGCCAGGTCCTCAGCTTCCGCGGGCGCCGCCTGTCGAAGACGTTGAACCCAGCGGAGGCAGGCGCGAGCAACCCACGCGCCACAAATGGAAGCCTGTAATGCCACAGCGTCCGCCTCAAACGATTGTTTCAACAAACCATCCATCTTCCGGTCCTGAGGCTCCTTTAAGGCCGCGCTACCCTCAACAGGGATCGTGGTCTTCTTAGTTACCGCCGAGACCGCTGCATCCACCTTAGGCAAACGAAACCGGTCGAGATCTTTGTCTGACAAAGGATACAGTTTACGCATGATCTTGATGCCCTTGAGACCAGATTCGGGGGCATCCCACTCGGTTTGTATCATTTGGTCAAGGACCCGGTGCAGGGGAAAAACCGCCTGCGGTTGACGGACAGCCTGAATGATGGGGTCCACCCCATCGTCCTCCTCAGCCGGCGGAGCTGAAACCAGCCCAAGAGTCTGAAGCGCCTCAGACAGGAGCGCAGGCAATTCCTCTCTGCGAAACACCCGGATGATTTTCGCCTGGTCTTCCGGCTCCGGATCTCGCCTTCTTCCAAGGCGTCGTCCTCCAAGTCCAACTCAGGATCTTCTCCTTCAACCCAATCCGACTCGGACAACAGGGGCTCCTGCAGGCGCGGCCTCTTGGCCACTCTCCCCCCAGAGGGCCCGCCGGCCTTTGCCGAAGGGCGTGTGGAAAGGCCCTGCTCCGAAAGGGAACCCTGCGCAATCCCTTGACGCCGTCGACAAAACGCTTGATGCATCAGTAAAACAAAATCAGGAGAAAAATCCTCCAAGAGGGAAGCTCCTCCGAAATCAGCTGGCGGCCCTGCGCCCGCAGAAAGCGCGGAGCTCGCCCCCGAGGGCCCTTCTAAGGGCGAGTCAATAGCCATAGGCGCGGCAGCGGGAGGGGAAACTGTCAACGGCGGCTCCAGCCGGTGCTCCATGCTAAGGGACACGGAGGCACAGCGCGGACAGACGCCTGTCTCTGCTGAAGCGCCCCTCCGTGATCCACAAATGACACACAAGGATCCAGAGGGCATGGAGACAGGACACCCTGTACCCCAGGGAGGTTCCGTATGCGCCCAGCTACCAAAAGAACAGGGAGAACGCGGAACCGTAGCCAAAAGCAAGCCGTTGCCCAGACACTGGGTGGCTACCAGCAAGGAGGGCGTCTCTGCCCACTCTATGCTAGGTGGCTATTGGATGCGCTTGTCGTCTTAGTTTCTTTTTCTTTTTTTTATTTTTTTTTATTAAATCAACAGAAAACGAGCTAGCCTCAGGCAGGCTGCAAAGCCCGTGAAATCACCTCTAGCCTCCCCCAACACACTCGTCGCCGGGGAGGGTCCTGAAAAAAAAAAAACGAAAAAACAAAAGAAAGCAAAAAAGTGAGTTGAAGCTACTAAAAAGAACAAAGGAATCAAAAAAGAAATACAGCGGAGAGGCACAGCGTCTCCGGGACAGCAGACAGCTGCCGCATGGACCGCGGGGTGCAGAAACCGCAAGAAATAAAATGGCTGCGGGCATCCACCAAGCGGAAGCGCGGGAAAAAATTTTGGCGCCTAAAGGAGCAGCGCAGCCAAGGCCCCGGCAAAATAGCCCGCTCCCGCCTGAACCGTAAAACTCGGGCCGAAGAAAAACGCTAAGGAAAATAAAGAAAGGAAAATAAAGAACAACCCGCGATAGCTGCAAAGACCGGGGCCGTTGCTCAAAATGAGCTCGCTGTCAAGACCGCCGTCGGCACTTACCAGGCACAGAGTCCTACCCTCCAGGAACTGTGACACTGGGCCGTCGACGCCGCCGAGGCTCTGTCCCGAACAGCCTTGGGTACAGAGATCCGAGGAAATGAAAAACAACAGCAAGCGGTTATGGCAGAGCAGGAGAGGAACCTCTGTGAGCCCCTCCCCCTCCGGAGTGCCGGTTTCCTCCAAAATTAAAGAGACAAGTACTCCTATACTAGAGAAAACAAAGAGAACCCCCAATAGGGACCCAAGAAAGCAAAAAAGCAAAAGGTTAGCTATACCTAGACCTAAACTAACTAACTAGTGAGCCCAGCCTGGCTCACAAACATCTTCCTGCTGCATGAAGACTGGACACACTGGAGGGCAAGGGAAAGCCAGGATGCTGGATCCAGTGATGCTGAATTTTGATTGGTCCAGTCTTCATGCTGCAGGAGGAGGTGCACTACCCATACGTAGAGGACTAAGCTGGAGGAACGATAAGGAAATCGGTACAGCATAATTAAATTAATCCGTCAAGCTACTCCATTCCTTCATGAAGCAGAACTCTGTGACTCTACAGGCTATGGCGGTAGCTCTAAACTCTAAAGAAACTGTCAGATGACTAGGCTTTAGAAAGGTATATCTAACCCCCTGAAATTTAATTAAACATTTACATGGGTATCTCAAGAAAAACAGACCCCCCCCTCCCCAACTGTATAACCTTAAGATGCATAAGAAGAAATCACTTCCTACACTTATGAATCATTTTTGAAACATCAGGAAACATGCTGATCCGAGCGCCTATAAAAACCTCAGCTTTTGCCTTAAAGTATAGTTTCAACAACCAGTCCCGGTCTGGCTTCAAAACCACCATAACCAGGAGAGTGGCCTTTGGAAGAGTCTCAGAAATTGAGCTCTCCAAAAACCCAGTTAAATCCGAAGAGTCAAAAGAAAGCTGTTGACTAGGGGATGAAGTCTCAGGATCCTTTTATTAAGCCACCAGCAAATAGAAAATTCTAGCCAATGAAAGCAGAGACTCAGATGGTATTTTTCAAAATTGAAGTGGCATACGAGTTAAACAGCTCCTTTAGAGATAAAGTAGGCGCATGGGGAAAGTTCAATAGACTTAAATTTCTTTTCCTAATGGAATTCTCCAAAGACTGTATTTTTGCAAGGACACTGAAAAAATCTTTAACCATAGTGCCTGTAAATATGACTAAATTTGAACATTTAGCTTCAACTGGGCCACTTGTAATGACAATTGAGCCACCTCCTGCTTCTGTTGCTCCAGAACCTGCAATGAGCCAGCTAGAGTAGCTTGAAAGAGAGGCTTCCAGGGCACATAGTCCATCCCAAAGAGTCTCAAAATTAAATTGGATAGGTCTTACCACAGAAGACTTGGATGAAACACCACCAGAAGGCAAAGGCAATGAAGACGAGACTCCTTCCTGAGCTAGCAAAGAATAAACAGCCACTGCTTCAGCTCCTCCATTCACCAGACCCCCAGCACTTGTCGCTACCATCAGTGTTGCTCCAGGCTCTGCAGCTGACTCTCCCCTTCCTGCAAGTGCAACAGCAGGGGCAGAACAAGACAAACGCGCCCCAGCCTCTGAAGACCCAGTGCCATCAACAGGGGGCTGTCTGGGGCAGACCGCTCCTCCGAACTTAGGATGATTTCCGGCTCCAAGAAACATGGCAAGCCTCCTTCCACTCCTGCCGACCTCAACGAGCCCGATGGAAGAGTATGTGCTACACTGGAGGACCGCAACACACCTAGAGGCCCAGACATCAGTAGTGTCTTCGGCACTAGATCACACTGCCTAGTTTGTGTTTCTGTAACATGAAATGAAGAGGAAATCAGGTGTATATTTAAATAGCAGCTGCAGAGTATGAGGAGCCCGATTAGCATGTGTCTGCCATCTTGGCCCTATTCTCCACTTGTTGGTCCTCCCACACTTACTTTTTAATCTTCTATTAGTGCCAGTGGCAGACATTTAAGATGACTGATTAAAATATTTTTGTATTTGCTGACTGTATTCAATTTCTTGTGCCACTGGGTGCAGACCAATTAAATGG
Source organism: Ichthyophis bannanicus (assembly GCA_033557465.1). Taxonomy (NCBI): domain Eukaryota; kingdom Metazoa; phylum Chordata; class Amphibia; order Gymnophiona; family Ichthyophiidae; genus Ichthyophis; species Ichthyophis bannanicus. Next base: position 708,537,262 of record CM066033.1, read on the forward strand.
GATACAATAACTGCAAACAATCTGGGGCTGGTGAAAGAGTGGATGTCTGAACAAATTGTAGCTGAGCTTGCAAGAAACCAAGATGTGATGGGCATGTACAGCATTCATGAAGTGGGAATGCCTGGTCATTATTTGGCAAAGGGTGCAACAAAGTTCAAGAGAGAGTGAGATTTAGGGGTAGAGCTAGATGGTTATGTTTCATTCAGTACCAAATTTCTTGAGTGATGAGAATTTTTTTCCAGTTACAGCAATTATGACTTTCTTTATGGAACAGATTTTTGTAAAATTTGTTATCTAAGCAGAGTTTACATGACAGGCAATTGGAACAGTGAGATAAGCTTGAAGATAGGCAAATTAAACCATAGTAACAGCAATACTATGATATAGTGTCAGTAATGTGCACCTTAAAAATGCAAGCCAACACTGAAATCAATCCTCTACAATAAAATATTAGTGATCGGGCTAATCTGCTGGCTCAGATGGTAAGTTCTGTACACTTCCATTTGGAAGGGTCCCAAATTCCATCGCTTAGCTAGGACTTCCAATGTCCAGCATCCTGGGGATGTTGCAAAGGCAGCATAGACGTCGGAACAGGGGTGGCCCCTCTAAAAATTTTGCCCGCCAGCCACAGAAAAAAAGAGAGCAGCCACGATTGCATCAGATTCCTTCTGTCTGCCTGCAGGAGATCGGAACCTCGCAAGTAGGGATGGAAGGCCACTGCAACTGCAGCAAAGACTCCTGGCTGCCTGCAGGAGATCGGATCCCTGTGGGCAGACAGGAGTGTCTGTTGCAATTGCGGCAGCGGCCTTTCCTTGCTGCCTATGGGTAGACAGAAGGAGTCTGCTGCGATTGTAGTTATTTCCTTCTCTTCTTCCTGCAGGATGCGGGATCCCTGTGGGCAGAACAGGAAGGGAAGGCTGTGGAGGGCTAGGGGCGGAGTTAGGGTAAAGCTTAAGGCGGAGTCAAGGCAGAGATTGCCCTCCCCCCCCCCAATCAAAGAGGCATTCTGTGGCCTCTGAAAGGCAGCATTTTCAGCCCTGGAGGGAGTGAGGGGGTGAACTGTGACCCTTGAGTGGAGAGAGTAACACTAGATGATCGATTAGAAGTTTGAAGTTTGTGGTTGTCAGGTCCTAAAGGAAGGAAGGAAGGCTACACACCCTCTGGGGCTCAGGACTCTAGATAAAAATATGTGTGTTGGAAGGGGAGACAAAATAGAAGAAAAATACTCAAGTAACATGAATGAAAACTCCTGAAACAAGATTACAGCCTGAGATTGACTGAATTGGAAGTATAAAATGTGCAGGAGAGAATTGCCAGGTCGTCTTATTAGGTGAACACCGAAAGCTTTTTATTATTTTGTAAAACTAGGCTATCCTGCATTACATATTACCCTGGCAGCGAAACATCAAAGAATCATACAGAGAAAACAAGCAACATGCCACATTGCTGGCTGTTAATGCTCTGGGTTGCTGCACTGTTACAATACTGCTTCACTTTTATATAGATGTGGTGACCTGTTTGGAGAGGGAAGTGGCTTTGTGCTTAGCCTGAGTCATTGCCCAAATGTTAGGATATCACTCACAGACCATGATAACAGGAGATCATTTATTTATACTGAAAAAGCGTAGACAAAACATATTGAATACAAAAAAAAAAATTTGCAGGCAGGATGGCTTAATGGTGCTGGCAAACAGAACTAGTCACTAAGCTTAACCTGCTCTCCACCATGATGTCAATGACATATCTGATAATCTGGATTTATATTTGCCTAGTGATTCCTCATGCACAGCAAGATCACAGGATGGATACTGGGGTCAGTGGACATCAAGTCAGAGAAACAGGATGCTCACCTAGTCTGCCTACTGTGTTCCTACAGATCAACCTTTTATGTCATTGTTCATTGCTTCATAAGGCTTTTCAGTGAAGTAGCATGGTCAGTACTATCTACTGTAGAAGAATCAAATTTATAGTTAAAGTGATGCCACATTTACATAAAATTCCCCTTACTAAAATGGCTTCAGATTGACACTATCCAGAAGTGGAAGTGTCAAGACAGGTGTGTGTATAAAATCCTTTGTAAGAGAAGGGGCCTGTATCATTTTTTTTAAATTTTTTTCTTGGGGGAGTGCCTGGATTCCAAGCAGTGAGTCTCATGGTCCAGGAACCCTAAAACAAGGGAGAGAGGAGAATCTTGGGTTTCTGTCATTGAAGAGAGGAGAGAGCTGGGGACTGTAGCATGAGGATGGGAAATTAAGCTAAAAAAAGAAGGGGGGGGAGTCTACTACCCTATGGCTAGAGTTTCTGGATTTTGGCAATTTTTACATGGGAATTCAGGGAGCTTGAGAAACTGTAGACAACAGCAATGATTTCTTGCAATTGCTGGCATTTGTAGCAACAAACATGAAGGCTTCAGGCTTCACAGATTGCTAAAGTAAAATTAACAAAAAAAAACCCCAGAAACTCTACACTGTAACAATACTCCCAGGGGAATTTCAAACAGAAACTTATATGATGTACTACATCTGAGTAAGAACTTTTTTGCTGGGACAGAGTTTAAATTATTACTCAACTAACGTATGCAGAATTGAACAAGTTGAAAAGTGCATGCTTTAAGCACTGCACAAAGGCATGTTTCACTGATAAAATGTGCGAGTAGATAAAGCAGCCAAAAATGGCAAAGGAACAAAATGAATAAGTGGATGGATGGAGAGGTTCCGAGTGGTGGTAAGGGCTAAGTGAAAGGATGGAGGGAGTTAATAGTGGGTGGCAAGACTGAAGACGTGAATGAACAGTATGAGTGATGGGGGGGGGGGGGAGACTGAATAAGAAATGCCTGGATGGTTATGAATTTTAAGTATAGGTAGAATGAGCAAGCGGATGCAGGTATTATAAGTGGCTGAGTGAATCGGTGACTAGATGAAGTTTGTATGGCAGATGGGCTGAATGAGTACATGGGGGTTTATATGTTTTCAGGGCAGACCGTGAGTGAATGAGGGTTAGTAGATGTAGTAATCAGAACTCTGTGTCAGCGAGTTGCTAGAAGTTAGGTACTGATCCCAAAAAGAACCCCAAAATCAGGACCAGTAAATAAGTCGATACAAAAAGATCCTGTACCAAAAGACTGCTATATCAAAAAATATTGAATTTCTCAATCAGGCATTGAAAAACTGACCAGAAGATAGCTACTGGCATGGCAGGTACTGAATGCATGAGTGGATGGGGATTAAAAAAGAGTGGATAGGTGCTGAGTAGTGACTTAAGGTAGGAGATACTAGTGAGAGGGTTTACTGGGACAGAGACTGAGAAAGGTGCTGAATTAATGAGTAAATGGCAGTTGGTAGTAGGAGGGCGAGTGAGTGAATGAATAAAGAGCTTTTGCAAGACAATGGTTAAGTGACTGCAGGGAAACCTGAAAGAGCAACAAAATTGTAAGACTAACTGAATATGATCTATGATTTCTTTTACTTTAATTTTAATTTTTTTGTTGATGCAATCAACATCCAGGTACAAGTTCCCAAATATTATATTGAAAAAACACATCCATATGTCACAGAAACAGTACCCCTTCTTTACCACCCTGCTCCCCACCCCCCTCCCACCAACCAATATGCATCAAACTAGAAAGCTTAATTGGCAGTCAGCTGCTGGGACCATCTTATATACAGACCCCATAACTTTTCAAAACTAATCAATCGTCCTCTCCGCAATGCAGTCATTTTACTAAGAAAGTGTAGTTACTCACCTGTAACAGAAGGAATCAGTCATCACATATGGGTATCATCAGTACTGACTGAGCCCATGTGGGAACGCTCCCCAGGGTTTTGGGAGCTTTTGGGAGCATTCCACTGCACCTGCGGATCTGCATTCCGAAGTCCTCACCTCAGTTGAGTTTGTAGCTGAGCGATAGAGGAAAAGAAAATACCCTACAACTCCTAGGGGAGGAGAGCGGATTATGAAGACCGATTCCTGCTGTTCCCGGAGATCACCTGTTACAGGTGAGTAACTCACTATCTCCAGGAGCAAGCAGGAATGCCATCTTCACATATGGGACTCACTAGCTCCCAGGTACCAAACTGAACTAGCAGTGGCTAAAGGATAGAGCTAGAGGGTGTGGATACAGAGTTGCCCCATAGGACTCGAAGACAGTTAGCAAGAATATTAGGGACGTCTGGTGCCAGAAAAAGTCTGGGACTGAGGGTAGGAGCTGCATTTAAGTCCCAAAAAGGCGCTGGAGAACAGCCTGGCGAAAGACAACACCCTAATGCGAGTCCCTGTCTAGGCAATAGTGAGCAGCGAAAGTGTGAATGCAGGATCAGGTAGCTGCCCGACAGATGTCGTCAATGGAGACGGACCGGAGGTTGGCAACAGAGGTTGCCATGACATGCACATTGTGAGCAGTAATGTGACCTCTAGGGAGAGTCCTCCTTGAACATAGGCAAAAGAAATGCAGTCTGCAATCCAGTTTGAAAGTGTGCATTTTGAGACAGACATCAAAGGTGACTTGGATTAAAGGAAATGAACGAATGTGAGGATTTCCTGAAAGCTTTGGTTCTGTCCAAGTAGAGAGCCAGTGCACACTTACAGTCTAAAGTGTGCAGCACTGCTTCAGCCCTCAAAGCATGCAGTCTGGGGAAGACGACCAGTAGCATGACCAACTGACTAAGATGGAAAGCTCAGACCACCTTCGGGAGGAAGTGTGGTTGTCTATGGAGAACCACCTGTTCGTGGTGCAATGTTCCCTCTAATTTTCTGTAGGCTGTGTGCGCATAAAATATCAGCTGTGCAGCTTTTGAAGGAAGGTTAAATTTTTGTGCGCCACATAACGACACTCGGAGTTATATACTTTAAAATTTGACTACACGTCAGAATACAGTATGTACACCACATTAATTTTAATCAAATTAAATGAAAATAGACTATTACTAAATGAAGCTGAAAATTTCTAGCAATTACAATCACAACTTTTAAATTTTAAGACGTCTGTGTTGTTTTCTATCAGAATCAGAACTGTAATTTTTGTGCGCTCTGTTGTAAAGTATGTGCGCTCGCTCAACGAGGTGTGTGCGCGCGCACACGCGCACAGCTTAGAGGGAACAGTGCCGTGGTGGAACCAGGTGTATGGAGGATCCAACACCAATGCCTGCAGTTCGCTGATGCAGCAAGTTGAGGTGAGAGCAATGAGGAAGATTACCTTTCAAGAGAGGAATTTTAAAGACGTGGTGGGCAAAAGCTCAAGAGGAGGCTTTAGAAGTTGCACCAGGATCACAATGAGGTCCCAAGCCACTGGTGGTGATTTGATTTGTGGTTTAGACAGCAGGAAACCCCACATAAATTGTTGCACCAAGAGATGAGATAAAATAGAGTGCCTGTCCACCTGGCTGAGATGGCACCAAGATGAACTTTGACCGAGTTAGTATTGAGACCTGTCAATAAGTAGAGAAGATACTGTAAAAGGAACTCCAATGGACAGGCCGAAGGGTCAATATGTTTCAGAGTATACCAAAGTGTGAACCTTCACCATTTGAAGGCATAAGAATGCCTAGTAGATGGCTTGCGTGATACAAGTAAGATGTCTTTGACCTGCTGAGAAAGGTTGAGATCAGCAAATATCATGTTCTCAGTAGCCACGCCGTGAGATGAAGGGCTTATGGATTGGGATGGAAAAGCATCCCATGAGCCTGGGAGAGGAGGTTGGGGGAATATGCCAGGCTGAGGGGTAGAGTCCATGCTAGCTGAAGCAGCAGAGAAATCCATGGCTGATGGGGCCAGTAAGGGGCTATTACAATCATGGAGCCCTTGTTGGCCTGCAGTTTGAATAGAGTTTTGGATATTAAAGAGGTGGGTGGGAATGCATAAAGCAGACTCTTCCCCCAGTGGAGAAGGACGGTGTCTGCTGTTTGATTGTTGAGGGAGGGAATCCTCAAGCAAAACAGTGGTAGTTGTGTATGCTCCTGAGTGGCGAACAGATCTATTAAGGCCGTCGATACTAAGGCTAAGAGTGCTGCCAAGCTCCTCTCAATAGCCAGGATGCACTGGTCGAGGGAGGAGGCCAATGTCTGGGTGGAATCATGTGCGGGACTTCGAGCCACCATTCCAGGGCATGGAACTAGTGGCTCTCCAGAAGTCAAGGCCTTGGAAGTGCCTTGGAAACCCTGTTGAGTTTTGGAGGACTGGTCCTCCCATCGGGGCTGTTTTGCAGGCCGACCCGCATCAAACGCACCTTTCAATGAGTCATGATGATGATAAAGGGACTTACCTCAAGGATCAGTATCGGGCTTTGATGCCAATGACTCAGACTTAGATTTATGTTTGGACTTTGAGGAGACCTAAGAACTAAGAGAGGAGGTCAATGTCCTCAATGATGCCAAAGCTACTGAAATAGTCCAGGGCAAACAGGGATCCATACTATCTGGCCCTGTTCTTTAGGACTCACTTTGTCATTTGTCGGCACAAAGGACAATCATTTGGTAGATGGTCTGGGCCCAAACATTTCAAATACCAGTCATGTTTGTCGGTGACTAAAATTATACCAGAGCACTTGATACATTTTTTAAATCCATTGATATGTTTTTCCATTGTGACGGAAAAAAAGTATGTCAAGGCCTAAGCTGGTGGTGAAACCACCAAAAAAATAATATAACCTAAAAAGAAGATTAAAAGAAAAAAATATTAGGGTCGGTATCAGGGCGTCAATGGAAGGCAGAGCAGAGAATTAAAACCAAAAAATAAAGTTTTTCGGTAGTGACAGGAAGGGAACAACCTGCCGGGTTCACGGAAAATGAAGAACTGAGGAGAGGACTTAGGAAGGTGGGAAGGCAGATTCGCAGGTGCAGTGAAGTGCTCCCAAAAGCTTTCCTACTGGATGTTGGGGAATGTTCCCATGCAGGCTCTGTCGGTATAGACGGTACCCATATGTGAAGACTGCATTCCTGCTTGTTCCTGGAGATACAAATTTCCACATCTTGACGTAAATTATATCAATGGAGGACACTGTTGGGCTATGCCATCTACCTGCTCTCTCACACTTAGCGGTCATAGCACAGCAGGAAAAAGGTCCACCAGGTCTATTATTCAGTTCCAGGGGTTTCCTGTGCAACAGCAACCCCACTGGCTCCCTCAAAACCCATACCCCAAACATCTGTTTAAAAAAAAACCACACACATTCTCAAAACCCCCTCACCACTAGGTACTCCCACCTGATGTGCATAAATATCCCGAACATCCACAACCACACCAACATGCAGGTGTCACAGACCCAAACACCTTACTATTTCTACTACTGAACATTTGTATAGCGCTACAAGAAGTACATAATGCTGTACAGACACATGTAAAAAGATGGTTCCTGCTCATCAGAGCTTACAATCTAGTCAAAACTTAGCCGCACTGGGGTTAGGTACCATCTATAAGAGTACCTTAGAGATGTTCTATAAGATTAGCTAAGATCCCCACTCTAGAGGTGCTCTTAAAAACTTTCTGCCAATCTCTATCTGTGGCATGAAGATTTAAATCCCGCTCACACACCTGCAAGTGATGAAAGTGAACCACTTGTCCATAATTCAACAGTTCATAAATACTTGAAATCCATTTTACCATCCAACCTTACCATTAAATTCACAAAGGGATTTCATACTCCCCACCCCCAAAAGTAAATCCTCTAACTCCACCCTCCATTGTCACTGCTTGCTCCACTCGCAGCCACCTCTGAAATGACCTACCCACCCAATCCCTTTATTATCCTCACTTGTGCCGCCTGGTAGTATTTCAAAAGATCAAGTAGACCCAAGCCCTCCCCCTCCTTCAGCTGCATTAAAACCTTATAGGAAACCCTCAGCAGTTTCTTTTTCCATATAAATTGAAATATAGATTGTTGCCACCCTTTCAAATTCTGCTCTAGGAGCTTGACAGGAAGGGCCTGAAATAGATAAAAAGCCATGCACCCCATCTATGACAGATCAACTCTGTTCCACCTCTCAATATCCACACTGATTGGAACATAATGCAAGGTATACGGCTTAGTTCAATCCACGCCTAAATGCACCCCAAATACTTTATACCCTTTGGTCTATTTAAAAGTAAAAGATCCCTGAACTCTTTCCTGGTCTCCCCTGGCAAACTTACATTCAAAATCTCCAATTTATTCATATTCACTTTAAAGTCCGACAGCTTCCTATAGTCACCCATTTCCTTGACAACCACCAGCTGGATGGTCAACGGTTGTGTTAAAGAACAAAAGAATATCAACAAATAATGTTAACTTATACTCCCCATTCACAGCCCTAATCCCCTTAACATCTCCATTAGCCCGCACCCAAGAGGCCAGCGGCTCAATAAAAAGGGCAAAGGGGAGCAGAAACAGGGGATACCCATGTCTTGTCATGTCTTCTAGGCATACCAACACAGGTCCAAGAACCCACCGTACATTGTCCCCTGCCTGCTGGCCCAGTATAAAATTGTCTTGATCTTCATGAACGAGAGCTGGAATTACTTGCTGCAGCTGTGCAAAAATCTTAGCGTCTATGTGGCTCTTATCAACCAATACCTCTGCTAAATAACTAGCTGGGTCTTTCCCTTCCTTAAGTAAGACTGTTATCCCTGCATGTCCCTATTGTCTCTGGCAACTCTCCTCTCTCCAGCACAGGGTTAAAGAGCTGCACTTAGCACTAATTTTGGTTCAAAATATCTGCAATTTTCTTAGAGAATTTAGGGAGAGAACCCATATAGGCTGGAGCCTTCAATGATATGAAATCTCTAATTGCTGACCTCCGTTCCTCTTCGCTGATATTGCTCTCCAACCTACTACTACTACTTATGATTTGTATAGCACTAAAAGGCGTTCGCAGCACTGGAAAGAGACATGTAAGAGACCGTCTCTACTCATAAGAGCTTACAGTTTAGTCATGAGACAACACAACTGAGGACTAGGATATATCTAAGGGAATGGTATGGAAACACAAAGGAGGTGAACAGACAGCATAGTTACTCACCTGTAACAGATGTTCTCCGGGAACAGTAGGAATCAGTCCTCACATATGAATGACGTCAATGACGTCAATGCCAATGTAACGCCAATTTTTAAAAAGGGTTCCAGGGGTGATCCGGGAAATTACAGACCGGTAAGCCTGACGTCAGTACTGGGGAAAATGGTAGAAACCATCATAAAGAACAAAATTACACAGCATGTAGATAGTCATGGCCTAATGGGAGACAGCCAACATGGCTTTAGACAAGGAAGATCTTGTCTTACTAATCTGATATGTTTTTTTGAAGTGTGAATAAACAGATAGACCAAGGTGAGTCGGTTGATATAGTGTATCTGGACTTTCAGAAAGCCTTTGACAAGGTTCCTCATCAGAGACTTTTGGCAAAACTAAAAAGTCATGGGATAGGAGGCAGTGTACTATTGTGGATCGGGAACTGGTCAAAAGATAGAAAGCAGAGGGTAGGGCTAAATGGCCAATTTTCCCAATGGAGAAAGGTGAATAGTGGAGTACCCCAGGGATCTGTACTGGGTCCGCTACATTTTGACATATTCATAAATGAGCGGGAAAAGGGAATAACTAGTGAGGTTATCAAATTTGCAGACACAAAATTGCTTAAAGTTCTTAAAACCCAAGAGGATTGTGGAAAACTGCAGGAGGATCTGGATAAATTGGAAGACTGGGCATTCAAATGGCAGATGAAATTTAATGTGGACAAGTGCAAAGTTATGCACCTAGGAAAGAACAACCCACACTATGGTTACACGATGCAAGGTTCCACATTGGGAACCACCACCCAGGAAAAAGATTTAGGAGTCATCGTGGATAACATGTTAAAACTCTCCGCCCAGTGTGCAGCAGCGGCCAAGAAAGCAAATAGAATGCTAGGTATCATAAGGAAAGGAATGGAAAATAAAACAAAGGATATTATAATGCCTCTGTATCGTTTCATGGTACGACCGCATCTTGAATATTGTGTGCAATTCTGGTCGCCGTATCTTAAAAAGGATATAGCGTTATTAGAAAAGGTACAGAGAAGAGCCACCAAAATGGTAAAGGGGATGGAAGGCTACTCCTATGAAGAGAGGCTACAAAGGTTAGGGCTCTTCAACCTGGAAAAGAGACGGCTGAGGGGAGATATGATAGAGGTCTATAAATTAATGAATGGAGTGGAACGGGTAAACGTAGATCGATTGTTTACGCTATCAGAATATAGAAAGACTAGGGGACATGTAATGAAGCTACAGGGTAAACTATTTAAGACAAATAAGAGAAAATAATTTTTCACTCAACGTGTAATTAAACTCTGGAATTTGTTACTGGAGGATGTAGTAAGAGCTGTTAGTGTAGCTGGGTTTAAAAAAGGTTTGGACAAGTTCCTGGAGGAAAGATCCATAAACCATTATTAAAAAGGGAACCCAGGATATCAATGCTTGACCCAATACAAGCATTGTGGAACCTGTGTCTTTTGGGGAAACTGCCAGGTACGTATGACCTAGATTGGCCACTGTTGGAAACAGGATACTGGGCTTGATAGACCTTGGTCTGACCCAGTATGGCATATCTTATGTTCTTATGTCGACGCAGATGGAGCCCGTGCAGAGCATTTCTCCAGCCTACACAGAAAGCCTTTGGGAATGCTACCATGCATGCATGGTCCCCTTCTTGCCCAAGGGTGCCATCTTCGTCAGTCAGAAGACATAGCGAAAAAGGACATAAAACAATGTAGGGAGGCAAGTCCAAGGGGAGGAGGGAGGGTTGTGAGGACCGATTCCTGCTGTTCCCAGAGAATACTTATTACAGGTGAGTAACTATGCTTTTTCCTGGAACAAGCAGGAAGTCAGTCCTCACATATGGGACTCCCTAGCTCGAGGCTGCCGAGGACCGAACCACGACAGCACCAACAGCAACTAATCAGTTAGCCATGAGATGCAGAAGGTGAGTCTCTACTGAGAGATTCTGCAAGACCCTAGCATCCAGCGACACTATCACTCTAGTAGCCTGAACACAGAAATGTCGGAAGGCAGGAGTTACCTACACCCCGAAAATATTATGGAGTACTGCCTGCCTGAAGGCAATGTCCCTGCAGGACTCGCTCTCCAGGCAGTAATGAGCTACAAACGTATGAATCAAAGACCATATGGCAACATTCAGATTTCAGTCACCGGCACTATGCGAAGATTGGCAACTGACGTGGACATAGCCCACACGCAATGTGCAGTTATCCGGTGCTCAAGGGAGAGGCCCACTTGCTCATAGATGAGGGCAATGCAGTCCGTCACCCAAGTGGACAGACTTTGCTTCGTTACCAGCAGCCCCAATATACTGGGGTCATATGACACAAAGAGCTGAGGAGCTTTGCAATGGGCCTGGAATCTCTGCAGATAGAAGGACAGGGCCCACTTACAGTCCAGCGTATGCAATAAGATCTCCTACCTGCCAGCGTGGGGCCATGGAAAAAAGGTGCGAAGGATCAGGATGTGGGTAGTCTAAGGAGCACAGCCAGTCTCCCTGGTGGAGGTAGGGCAGCAGAGTTCCAAGGGAGGGCATCTTGAACTTCTCCCTCACCAGAAATGTGTTCAGGTTCTGCAGATCCAGTATGGGCCTGAGGCTCCCTTTCTTTTGGGAACAAGGAAATACCTGGAGTAGAAAACCTTTCCCACAAATGCCTGAGTACAAGTTCTACCGCCCTATCCTAGAGCAAGCCTGCATAGCTCTGAGAGGAGCAAGGTCTGGTGAAGGAGAGGCTGTACCGGCTCTCCTGGGAAGAATCCTGGGAGCTTTTGCTGGAACCTGAGGAGATAGCCCTCCTTTATCACATGCAGGACCCACTAGTCCGTGTAAACCCCAGCCCACCTGTGGGCGAAGAACGCCAGGCGGCCCCCGTGGGCTCCCCTGCCCGGGGAGTCAAAAGCACCCTCCAGGCTCGGTGGGAGCTGGTGGCTGAGGCTTCTGAGCCTTTGGCTTCTTCTGCCCATGGCCCTGGCTCTTGGGCTGGGGGTCCAGCTGCTGTTGCCCCGAGTAGGGTTGATACTGGCCTTGGTGAAAAGACCCCTTTTTCCTCCGGAAAAGTAGACTTTTTCCCTGATGGTTTCTTCCAGGGAAGGGTTGAGGTTTTTCTCGAGAGCCTCTACCTGGTCATGACCTCAGTCTCAATCTCGGCCATCTAGTCGGCCATAGGCTTGCCAAACAAGTTTTCCCCAGTGAAAGGGGACATCGAGCAAATTTTTTTTGCACCCATTGCTCGAGATAGGAGGTCTGCAACCAGGCCTGGTGCTGGGCTCCTAGTCCCGCTGCTGCTACTCGGGCTGCGGATTAAAAGCCATCGTAGGCAGCATGGGAAAGGAACTTCGAGCAGTCCCAGATCCCGGCTATCAGGGCTGGGAACCTCTGGAGGGGTTCCCTGGCAAGGCCTGCAGAGAAGCCCGCCAGTGCTTGGATAAGGTCCTTGAGGTACATGCTTAAGTACAATTCATAGGCTTGTATCAGACAGCCCAGCATGGATCCCTGGAAGCACTTGAACCCGAAGGCGTCGAGGGCTTAGGCCTCTCTGCCCTGGAGGAACACAAGAGTAGTTCTTCTGACTCTTCAGCTTTTGCATAGCAGACTCCACGACCATAGAGTTATGCAGGAGTTGGGACTTATGGAAACCCGGGCCCTTCTAGACGTGGTAGATGGCATTGAGGCATCGGCTGACAACCAGCACTGAAGACAGAGTCTCCCACATCTGCAGGAGCAGCCTCTCAAGGATGGGCTGTACCAGCACCATGAGAGTCTCCTTTGGTGGGGACTCATACTGGAGAATCTCCAGTTTTTCAGTGCGCAGGTCCTCCTCTGACTCAGTCAGGACAAAGTCATAAAAGGCCACATCCTCGGGGGGAGAATGGTGCCGGGGTTCCAGAGGAGACGGTCACTGCCAGCTGAGGACTCCTTCTTAGAGACCCTTAGGGGGGCAATGCTTGGAGTCGCCCGAGTCCCGCCATGGGACCTCACTGGGTTTCACCGGTGGAACATAGACTGGTCTCGAGGATTTTTTTCTTTTTCTTTCTGGGGTCTTTACAGAGGAGCAGCTGCCGTGGGACTCCAAAGACACCCGGGCCTCACGGGAGGTACTTGACTTGGGGCTCAGCATCGGGGAAGCTGGGGCTGAGTTGGACTGCAGGAACATCCTCTCCTGCAACTCCGACCTTTTCTTGCTGATTTTCGGAGCCATGGCCTGGCACAGTCACAGGTGGTATTGTCATGGTCCAGGCTGAGGCAGTGTAAGCAGCAGTTGTGGGTGTCTGTAACAAACATGGCTTGACTGCAGCAGTCACACTTTTTGAACCCACTGGTGGACATAGTGGGGGACACCCGGCCGGGGTTGACAACCCCCAGATGAAAAAAGTGTGAATGCCAATCAAGGCAAAGCCTCATCAAAGAAAAGGGGGAGCAGAGGACGGCACCAGGGACGACGCCGGCTCGAGGCGGGAAGAGGAATCGGTATGCAAACCAGGAAGTTTGAACTGAATGAGGCAATGGATAGGGAGCCAATGATGTGACTTGAGAAGAGAGGTGGCATGAGCACAGTGACGCTGGCGGAAGATTAGTCATGCAGCTGAGTTTTGAACAGATTGAAGTGGGGAGAGATGATTCAGAGGAAGACCAGCGAAGAGGAGGTTGCAATAGTCCAGACAGGTCGGTAACTAGAGAATGGATACTTAATAGTGTGTTCAGAAAGGAAGGGACGAATTTTGCTGATGTTATAGAGAAACAGGTTTTAGCTATCTGTTGGATGTGTGTGGAGGAGGAGAAGGAGTCAATGATGACCCCAAGGTTGCAAGCTGAGGAAAGAAGTAGAGGAAGAGGTGGACAGAGTTAATTGAAGACATGCGCAGCATTGCTAGGAAAGGGGAAGTGCTACTAATAGGGGATTTCAATATGCCTGATGCTAATTGGCACATTTCTGCTGCAGTATCATCTAGAAGTAAGGAGATTCTGGACTCTCTACAGGGAGAACTATTCAGACAACTGGTAAGAGAGCCCACACATGAAGAGACCATACTGGACTTGGTGCTTACCAATGGTGAAAGTGTTTCTGATGTTATACTGGGAGATCATTTTGCATCCAGTGATCACCAGATGGTGTGCTTCAGTATTAGGACTAGGGCTGTTAAAATCCATTCAGAAGCAAGGGTCTTAGACTTTAGGAAAACTAATTTTGCCAAGATGGGCCAATACCTCAGGGAGATGTTAGTGGGATGGGAAAAGCTGGGGGGTGTAGAAAAACAGTGGGCAAAACTGAAAAGGGGTATTTTAAGGGCAACCAAGCTTTTTGTTAAAATGGTAAATAAAGGTAAACAGGAAAGGAGACCACCACGGTTTTCGAAGGAAGTAGCTGAAAACGTGAAGAAAAAGAGGGAGGCCTTCATAAAATACAAGAGATCACGGAGAGAGGAAGACAAGCATCTATATTTGGAAAAATTTAGAGAAGCTAGCAAAGTAGTCAGGAAAGCAATGATTCAAAAAGAGGAGGAAATAGCCAATGCAGTTAAAGGGGGGGGGGGGAGGGGATAAGACATTTTTCAGATATGTTAGTGAAAAGAGGAAGGGCAAAAGTGGTACTGTCAGACTCAAGGGTGAAGGGGAGAAATATGTAGAAGCTGATGAGGATAAAGTGGAATTGCTTAACAAATATTTCGGTTCTGTGCTCACAGATCAAGAACCAGGAGCAGGACCTCAGAAAACACCCACAAACAGGAACAGAAGTGAGGAGCATCTTGAACAATTTTCAGAAAACTGCATTCGTGAGAAAATAGCTAAACTTACTGTAAAGTAGACAAAGCGATTGGATCGGATGGAATACACCAGAGAAAACCGAGGGAACTTGGGGATGTTCTAGCAGCTCCACTGACTGACCTTTCCAATGCCTCGGAGTCAGGAATGGTGCCAAAGGACTGGAGAGAGGCACATGTGGTCCCTTTACACAAAAGCAGAAGTAAGGATGTGGTTGAAAACTACAGGTCGGTTAGTTTAACTTCGGTGGTGAGTAAATTATTGAAGCACTGCTGAAAGAGAAAATAATGAGGTTTCTGGAGTCCAGTGGATTACAGGATCAGAGACAACATGGATTCACCAGAGGCAGGTCTTGTCAGACAAATCAGATTGATTTCTTTGACTGGGTGACCAGGTTGTTGGACCGAGGGAGAGCCCTAGATATGGTATATTTAGATTTCAGTAAAGTCTTTGACACCGTTCCTCACAGGCAACTTATAAACAAACTGAGCACCTAGGGATGGACCCTAAAGTTACTGCTTGGGTTAGAAATTGGTTGAGTGGGAGGCGACAAAGGGTACAAGTAAATGGAGCTCACCCTGAGGAGGAGGAGGAGGAGGTTACAAGTGGTATGCCCGTGGGATTTGTCCTTGGTCTGATTCTTTTTAACATCTTTGCTAGTGATATAGCGGAGGGTAAGGTTTGCCTCTTTATTGCAGATTTTGGTATCATCCGCAGAGTAGACACCAAGGAAAGTATAGATGACATGAGGAGGGATCTAGCTAAGCTTGAAGAATGGTCTAGAATTTGGCAGCTGAGATTTAATGTTAAAAAATGCAAGGACATGCATTTGGCTGCAGCAATACAGGAGAGCAATATAGTATAGGGGGTGAAGTACTTTTGTCCACTAAAGAAGAGCGGGACCTAGGCGTGATTGCGTCTGATGATCTTAAAGTAGCTAAACAGGTAGAAAAGGTGATGGCAATGGATGCTTGGGTGCATAGGGAGAGGAATGACCAGCAGAAGAAAGGAGGTGATAGTGCCTCTGTATAAGTTTTTGGTGCAACCTCATTTGGAGCATTGTGTGCAATTCTGGAGACCGCAGCTTCAAAAGGATATAAACAGGCTGGAGTCCATACAGAGGGTGGCTACTAAAATGGTTAGTGGTCTTCATTATAAAGCATATGAGGACAGACTTAAGGATCTTAATATGTACACCTTAGAGGAAAAGCGGGATAGAGGTGATATGATTGAGATGTTTAAATACCTCCGTGGCATAAATGTATAGGAGAGCTTCTTTCGATTGAAAGCAAGCTCTGCTACGAGGGGACATGGGAAGAGGGTGCAAGGGGATAGATTCAGGAGCAATATGCAGAAATATTTCTTTACGGAAAGAGTGGTGAATCCGTAGAATAGTCTTCCAGTGGAGGTGATAGAGATGAGGAGAGTAAGTGAATTCAAAGAAGCACGGGACAAACACAGGATCTCTAAAGGAAAAAAGGGGAATGTTGTAGTGGTTGATAAGGAAGGACAGACTAGATAGGCCTTGTGGTCTTTTTCTGTCGTCATGTTTCTACGTTTCTAGAGTGTTGGTCTGATTTTTCCAAATATTTGAAATGGATCCCTTCTTTTCCTCAATTTTGTAAAAGGTTGAAAACATGGTTGTTTAATCAAAATTAATGTTTTTTCTTATATGGATGTTTTTTCCTTGCTGTAAATCGCGCGTAACCACTATTTAGTATGGGGCCGTTGCAGTATATAAAATTGTGTTTGATTAGACAGATTAGATTAAATTAGATTAGTGTTATCCACAGAAATATAGAAAGGAAGGAGGTGGCTTAGGGGGTAAGTTAGAGCTCCCTTAGTTCCGCAATCAGTGAGGGCAAAGCCACCATATTCAGATAGGCCTCCATTGGAGACTCATCCCTATTCCTTCAGAGGCATATAACTGTTCATAGTATTTAATTCATCCTGTCCACATCACATCCAGCCTGCGAACCAGGTCTCCTGAAGGAGTCCACAATTGAATAAATATGCCCATACTGTTTCCTAGCCCTTAACTTCGCCTCCAAAAGCAACTAGCTTTATTCCCCTGTTCACAGTAAGGTTGTCGTGCTTTTTTCAGATTGTACTCCATGTCCTCAGCATAGAAAAAGCCAGAACGTTTCTTCTCAAAAGAGCAAAGATCTCCTTCCCCTATGGACTTGCCTTTGTTGATCCATATCTTCCTGCACTTTAATTGCCTCAAGAGGTTCCTGAAATTTCCACTCCCTTTCTGTCTTATGCTGTGACCCCCCACCTGAATAAATTGCCCTCTAGTAATTGCCTTCATGTCATCCCAAACCACCCCTAAATCCACCTCCCAAATACCAGTTTTCACAAAGTATTCCTGCAGATCCTTTAGCACCTTAAATTTTATCTCCTTCTCCTTTAGAAAGTTAGCATTAAGTCTCCACAGTTTTACACTGATTCTCTCTCTCTCAGCATTCTGGACTTGTGGCAGCAAACATTCTGTTCACAAGAATCCAACCTTAAACAAGAGACGTGGGCATGAGAACAGAAGGTATAACTTCTTGATCTGGAATAAAATAACTGCCACACATCGGCCCCTCCCTACCAATCCAAAAGTGTCTTCAACCTTGACCTTTTTTTTTTTTTTTTTACCACTACCCAGAGCTATCCAATACTTGTGGATATTTTCATCCACATCTATAAACAATGTCCCCCTTTAATCCCCTGCAGCTTTTCCAGGAATTTCCGCCGCGCACCCCCCCCCCCCCCCCCCAATTAGGGCACCCACAATTAGGTCCATAAACATTCACCAATTGATATACCACCCCTGCCAAAGCCATTGTTAACAGAAGAAACCTACCTCTTGCATCCCCTTTCCTATTAATAGGCCCCCAATACCCCTCTTCCTTTCAACCTTATTAGAGGAACAAAACCTATGAGGACATCTGGCAAGTTAAGCAAATGTTCATCCTTCAACAAGTGGATCTCCTGCACCATGCACACATCTATTTCTAACAGCTTATACCACTTAAAGAGTGACTGCTGCCTAAATGCAAAATTTAACCCCTTAACATTCAATGTCGCAACTCTCAAGACAGCAGACATCTCCAATCTTCCAATCACTAGCTTCACACTTGCACTCATTCCCCCTCCCCGCCCCATCCCCCACAAACCCACCCATTCCTTCTCCCCCCCTCCCCCCCCCCCCCCCCGCAACACTGGCTTTCCACTTTCCATCTGGCAGATCCCACCCCCGATACAAGATTTACCCTTCCCTGAATTATCCACATTCCCTCCCATCTCATATACAGTAGCAACCCACGCTTCAAAACCCATGAACACACTTAGGCAATTAAATGAAAATGGAATCAATTGCAAACAGCATCATTACCACCTCCTTCCTAAAGACCAGGAATTTTTCACTCTGGCATCTTCCAAAAGGCAATGATCTCTACAGCAACCAGTCCCTTCAAGAAAATATTAGTCCACAAACTGTCCCAATAATTCGGCTTGCTCAAGGTGTCTGCACAGTCTCCGATCTCCTTTAATGACTCACTGCCACTTAGCTGGTTACCTCATCTGCTTAAAAGGCCTATAATCAGGGCCAGCCCAAGAGTTTCTGCCACTCCAGACAGAAGCCCCGTCCGTGCTACCCTCCTCCTTCAGCCAAGCTGCACTGTCTCCCCCCACTGCCACCAATTCCTTCAAGCAGGGTGGGCGAGGTCGGTGTAGCAGCAACAGTCCATGTGATTCAGCATACATGGCCTGACACTTCTGACCACCCCTCCGACACAACTTCATGTTGGAGGGGAGGTCATGGGGTGGCAAGCTATGTGAGCAGAAGCATAAGATAGGCTGCCCTAGGTGACTGCTTAGCCCGCCTAGTGGACAACCCAGCGTTGCCAACAATCCCTGCCTACAATTCAGCATACATTCCTTCATCGCCTCATCTCAAGTACGTACCCAATAGATTTTACCCTAAATATTAAATGCCAGGCTATGAGAGAACAACCAGCTGTATTTCACCTTCTCTTCATGTAACTGGTTACGCCCTTAAAAAGCTCATCTTTTATGCCGTTTTATAGGGGATGAGTTACTGAAGACTCAATGCAATAAGTGCACCACTGCATACTTCCTAACCACTAAGCTCGCTCAGTAATTTTGTCCTTTATCGAATTCTCATGGAAACAGGCTACAATATCCTTAGGCAAGATAGTCCATGAAGATTCCATGGCCCTGTATGTGCACTCTATCCACATGAATCTGCACACACTACTCCATATTTCCATCTAACACAAAGATTGCTTGGGTAGTTTTAATTACAGATTGCTACACAGTCCACATACTCCCCAGTTTCAGGCTCCCCCGCAAATCCGAAGTTGAAGGGGCAGGACCTGTTTTCTTCACCTTGCACCCAATCCCATTTGTCTGCTGATTATTTCTCCAGTTCAGCAACCTGCCCTTCGAGGCCTGTCACAGCTTCCGCCTGCTTGCCCACCTAGCACACTGCCTCATCAACACACAGGCCAAGGTCATTTACATCCATCCAGAGCTCACCCAACAAACAATCTCATCTCAAACGGCATTAAGTTCCTTCTTCAGCTCTAAAATCAATTCCTAAGTTTTTGGTGAGTCACAGGATCATCTGCCCCACTTTCAGCCAGAGATTCCCAATCATTCTGGTCATTTCTGTCCTGCTGCATGACTTTATACCAAATCATCTGCCCTGCTCACAGCACGGCAATGAACTAAGGGTGACCAAATAGGTTTTTAAATCCACACTTTTCTTTTTGGCCTCATCGCCTGCCAACCATATACCTTTAGTAACTGTTGCCTGCCTTTCCAAGCTGAAAATCTGGTTTGAAGTTCACTACAGAAACACTTTTACTCGCAGGGTGGGCACAGCTCCCAAATCATGGGTGACCAGGGAGTTGGACCGAGGGAGAGCTCTAGATGTGGTGCATTTAGATTTCAGTAAAGCCTTTGACACTGTTCCTCAGAGGCGACTTATAAACAAACTGAGCACCCTAGGGATGGACCCTAAAGTTACTGCTTGGGTTAGAAATTGGTTGGGTGGGAGGCGACAAAGAGTACAAGTAAATGGAGCTCACTCTGAGGAGAAGGATGTTACCAGTGGTGTGCCCCAGGGATCTGTCCTTGGTCCGATTCTTTTTAACATCTTTGTTAGTGATATAGCGGAAGGGCTGTCGGGTAAGGTTTGCCTCTTTGCGGATGATACCAAAATCTGCAAAACAGTAGACACCCAGGAAGGTCTAGATAACATGGAGGGATCTAGCTAAGCTTGAAGAATGGTCTAGAATTTGGCAGCTGAGATTTAATGTTAAAGAATGTAAGGTCATGCATTTGGGCTGCAGCAATCCAAGGGAGTAATATAGTATAGGGGGTGAAGTACTTTTGTCCACTAAAGAAGAGCGGGACCTAGGCGTGGTTGTGTCTGATGATCTTAAAGTAGCTAAACAGGTAGAAAAGGTGATTGCAAAAGCTAGAAGGATGCTTGGGTGCATACGGAGAGGAATGGCTAGCAGAAAAAAGGAGGTGATAATGCCTCTGTATAAGTCTTTGGTGCGACCTCATTTGGAGTATAGTGTACAATTCTGGAGACCGCACCTTCAAAAGGATGTGAACAGGATGGAGTCGGTGTAGAGGGTGGCTACTAAAATGATTAGTGGGCTTCATTATAAAGCATATGAGGACAGACTGAAGGATCTTAATATGTACACCTTAGAAGAAAGGCGGGATAGAGGTGATATGATTGAGATGTTTAAATACCTCCGTGGCATAAATGTTCAGGGAGAGAGCCTCTTTCAACTGAAAGCAAGTTCTGCTATGAGGGGACATGGGATGAGGGTGAAGGGAGATAGATTCAGGAGTGACATGTGGAAATATTTCTTTACGGAAACAGTAGTGGATCCGTGGAATAGTCTCCCAGTGGAGGTGGTAGAGATGAGGACAGTAACTGAATTTAAAAAAGCATGGGACAAACACAGAGGATCTCTAAAAGTAAAAAGGGGACTGTTGTAGTTGTTGATATGGAAGGACAGACTAGATAGGCCATGTGGTCTTTTTCTGTCATCATATTTCTATGTTTCTATGCTGCCATTATGTAGTGTGACACCACTTCCTTCATGACCTGTGATTTTTATATGATGGAAGTAGTTTAAATTCAAGAGGGTTTCCGTTATCCCCTCCCCTTCATCGTCACATTCTAGTCCCCTCCTTTTTTCTCCCCCCCATCCATTTGTCTCTCTTCCTCTTGTTATGCAAATCAGGCCAAGGCTCCCAGCCTGCCACAAACGCTCTCCTGTCATTTTTTTTTACTACCGCTGGCAGAGAGGAGAAAAAACCCTGCCTCGAAAGCCCAGTCCTCTATGGAAAAAACATCCCCCAGTGAAAGGAGAAGTATCGATCTTGCCAAAACCGGTGATAATCTCTAGGTTGTCCCCGCTGAGGAGCTGTCTGCTTAGGACCTTTCAGACAATCCTTGGGCAGCCTACTGCCCTTGGTTTCAGCTAAATCTTTAACTAACTTGACCAAGGTCTCCCCAAACAGGAGTTTCCTATTGAAAGGTAGTTTGCTAAGATGGGTCTTAGAGGACACATTCGCTGACCAATTGCATAGCCAGAGAAAACATCTGGCCACAATAATCATAGTTTCACCATATCATAACAGGCATCCGCCAGGTACACTGATACAGACTCCAACATGGCCCCTTCCGAAGCTGAAGCTTGCTCAGTCTCTCCCAGCCTTGGGAGCCTACTCTTCTTGCAGTCAGCAGATTGATGACCTTGTCACATAGGCCCCACAAATATACGCCTTTAACGTCAGGGCACTAGTATCAAAGGCTTGCTTCAACAGACTGTAGCCTCCGGTCCTGAAGGACTTTCAGGGCTGCACCCCCTTCTACCAGGATGGTCATCTTCCTCATCACTGCTGTCACTAGTGCGTCCACTTTGAGCATCTTCAGAAGTTCCTTATCCTCCTGAAAAATGGGGTACAGGTGACTCATCGTCCTACCCCCCCCCCCCCAAAACTGCCTCAGGTACTTTCGATTTAGTCTCAATAATTTTCTTAATTACCCTGTGTGCCAGGAAGCACACTTGTGAGCCCTTGAAGCCCTGCCGTAAGGGATCTTCTAATGCTTCCTCTGACAGCACTGGTGCTGCTGCTATGTTAATTGCTGATAGGGAATGACTTATTAACTGAACCAGCTCATCCCTATGAAATTGCCTAAAAACATTTGAGTCATCTCCTGGAGGATCTCCCTTTCCTCCAGGTCTGTCATTGCTGGCTCACTCCAGAGGTCGGAGGATCCCTCCCCAGGCTCCTCTGTGTTTAGTGACTGTGGAGAGTCCTGCTCAACCCACAAGTCTCCTTCCCCTTTCTTCTTCTTAACCAGAGGCTTCCCGGGCTCCAAGGAGTTTTCCTGCAGGATCTGTGCTGCTGATAGGAAATGGTTCTTTGCCTAGGATAAAGCTTCTGCTTATTTAAGTTTCAGGCAGTAGGCTTTATGCAGGGCTAGTAGTATAAAATTGGGCGAAAAAGAGGCCTCAGCCTGCTCTGATGCCCCAACTGCTGTCCGTGGTGCTGAATTGTGTTTCTTAATATTTGTAGCCTTCATTTTTGCCTTGCTATGTGCCTTTTCTGTCCCCGATGAAATGGCAGTCTGACCCAAGATGGCTGCGTTTCCCATGGAATTTGGCTCTGTAGACATCGTGTCTACTTGCTCTGACAGATCTCCTGCTTACTGCATCGTCGGCTCCCCAAATTCCCACTCAAAAACCGTGACAAAAGGAGACATAGCCAGCCAAAACAGTGCTGCTGTAACCCACAACTGTTCCCACATGCTAGGCAGAGAAAGGAAACCGCCAGCATACAAACCCCACCAGAGAGTGCAGACGCGGAGAGCAGGAGTAGGCCCAACCGCGTTGAGAACTTACATCCAATGATCACCAGATAGTGTGGTTCAGAATTAGGACTACGGCTGATAACATCCATTCAAAAGCAAGAATCTTAAGACTTTAGGAAAACTAACTTTGAAGCTGGGACAATACATTAAGGAGTCATTAGTGGGATGGGAACAGCTGGAGGATGTAGAAAAGCAATGAGAAAACTGAAAGGGGATATTTTAAGGACAACAAACCTTTTTTTTTCAGAAAGGTAAATAAATGTAAAAGGAAAAAGAGGCCACTATGGTTCTCAAAAGAAGTAGCTGAAAATGTGAAGAAAAAGAGGGCGGTCTTCAACTTTTTACCTAATAGTTGAAATCTGGATTCGAAAATCTCCCTCCCATATTTTACTATGTCATTGGCATCAACATGGACCAAGACAGCAGGCTCACCCCAGCACTGTCTAGAACCTCATCCAGGTGGTACTTGAGGTTAGTCGCCTTCAAACCAGGCAGGCAAGTTACGAAGCCATCCTCATGTATACCAGCCACTCAGCTATCTGCATGCCTAATGATGGCATCACAAACTATAATGGCAATCCTAACCCTTCCCTCATGGGTACATGGCCCTGGAGACATCCTTGCTGTGAGAGGATTTTATATCACCTGGTGGACAGATCCTAGCTACAGGATGACTTACTGTCCCTCCAAGGTGATGCCTCCTTTCAAGTGACCTCTCTTCTCCATGGCTGCAGACACACTACCAGACTGGAGGTGGGACTTCTCTACCATGTTCCTGAAGGTCTCTTCTTTAATCTCTCTGACTGTCTCAGCTCCTCCAAATCTGCTATAATCTCCAGAGATCAGACTGAATCCCTGAGAGCAAGGAGTGTTTTGCATCTAGTGCACACATAAGACCTCTCCCCAGCTAGGAGATAACTATACTTTAAGTTGCTAGGGAAATAGGGATATTTGAACCAATAAAGATACACCTAATAAGTTTGCAGGTGAACTGCAAGGACCTAGAATTAATCTATTCCTAAGGCCTAAGAACTTGCTTATGAAGATAACCAGTTAAACCTGAAAGTGCAAACTTTCCCTCCTTTCCTCTTAACTAGCTTAAGAGCCTATAGATCAAAGATTGTCCTTAGGGTGGGTGGGAGTTGGATAGGGAGAGCGGGACAAAACACTAAGAGTTTGTCTGTGAAAACTATGCCCTAACTCAGGGGTAGGCAAGTCCAGTCCTGGAGAGCCGCAGACCAGTCAGGTTTTCATGATGTCCCTAATGAATATTCATGAGATCTATTTGCATCCACTGCCTTCCATTGTATGGAAATAGGTCCATGAATATTCATTAGGGACATCATGAAAACCTGACTGGTCTGCGGCTCTCCAGGACCGGACTTGCCCACCCCTGCCCTAACTTATTAAACACAGAATTTTAAACAGATAGAAAATGTATCGGCTTAACCGCCACAATTCCCTTTTCCCCAAGATTCTGAGAATGTCTCAACAGGTAAATACTTAGCAGTGCAGATTCCTTCCCAACAGCAGTATCCACTCCTTTCTCGGCAGTCCTCCCACCACAGCTGCCTCTGCACTCCCAGCCTGTCATATTTAAGGCCACTGCAGTATTCAATCTCCTTTCACACCACTTTATTTATATATGCACAAAACCATGCATACAGACAGATGGACAAACAAACTGACCCCTGACAACAAACTATATTGCCTGAAGCAAAACATGCCTAAAAACTGTGTGAATTTTTTTTTTTTTATTAAATTCTGGGCTGAATTGCCCCAGGAGTAAAGACTAACAGATCTTAGCTCTAACCTCAAACCCTTTCCATTCTCTTGAGAGCACACTGCAAAGCATCTCATTTCTTATTACAGGGTGCGTATTCCGAGGCATATTCTCCTATAAAGGCAAAATTAGACTTACCTGCTAATTGTTGTTCTTTGAGGAACTCTAGTCCAGTCCTGCAACTCTGGATAGTATACCTCTTCCAGTAGCTTGAAAACTGAGCATGTCATCTTTTGATGACCCCAATGTACTTATACAGCTGGCACTGTTACCAGCTCCAGTAACCTATTGACAAAGCAGACTCACAGAAGCAACAAAATAAGTAGTTAACCATGGAAAAACAAATTCAGCTCTAAATAAACTAGCTCCTCCCCCCCCACCACCTAGTAAGGAGACCCTTGACCATCACCCCCTCCCCAGATTGAGGAGGCTTACCTTTTAAGCGCCAGGAAAACGCCAACCAGCAGGGAGCGAGAGACCGACAGCACTCTTGGTCCGCCCCCCCAACACTGATAGCACACAAGTTCCTGGCACCCCTAGGACCCTTCCTCCATGCAAGACAATAGCTTCAGGACAGGGAGAACCTACAGACTATCATGATATCTAATTCATAAACCAAAGTCAGGGAGGGATCCGGGACTAGATTGGAGTTCCTCAAGGAACAACAATTAGCAGGTAAGTCTAATTTCACCTTTTTTATCGTCCCTCCTGTCCAGTCCCACACCTCTGGGATGTATCAGAGCAGTGAAACTAAGGTGAGGGATTCGTACAACCAGCCTGAAGAACTGCCGGCCCAAATTGAGCATCCCCTGCCACCTGGACATACAGGCGATAATGTTTAGTGAAGGTATGAAGCGACGACCACGTTGCCGCTCTACAGATCTCTGCTGGAGGCACCAAACTATACTCAGCCCACGAGGCCGCCTGGGCCCTCATGTAGTGCGCTCATAAACCTTCCAGCACCGCTTTACCCTTCAAGATGTATGCTGATGTGATTGCCTCCCTGATCCATCTGGAAATGGAGGCCTCAGCCACTATTTCTTCCCTGCACAACCCCCCAAACAGCAGACGATCCGATTTCCGAAAGGACGCTGTCCTCTTCAAGTACCTCTGCAGTACACTTTTGACATCCCAGAGGCGCAACTGCGGATTGGCAGAGCCTGCTGCTGCTTTCGCCAGAATTGACAGAGAAACTGTTTGGTTCACATGAAAGGTCGAAGGGCAAAAGGAAGGAACCGGCAACAGGACCACCTTCTCCCTAGAGAATGAAAAAAATGGTTCCTGACACGATAAGGCCTGAAGCTTCAAGATTCTACATGCTGAGCAAATTGCCACAAGGAATACGGTCTTCAAGGTCAAATACTTCAAGGAGGCGCAACTCAACAGTTCAAAGGGCTCCCGAGTACCGCTAGCACCAGATTGAGGTCCCAAGGAGGTACTACCGCCTTCCGTGGAGAACAAAGGTGGTTAACTGCCCTCAGAAATCTCAAAACCTTCGGGTGCGCACATACGACACCCCGTGGACTTTTCCCCTATAACAGGAAATCGCCGCCAGCTGTACCCTTAAGAATCTAGCAGCTAGACCCTTATCAAACCCGAATTGCAAGAACGACAAGATGTCCAGGACAGAAGCAGCGGATGGGTGCACCTGTATCTCCCTGCACTACACCACACTCTGATGTATGCCAGGCAGGTAGACCTCCTCCGGGCCTGCAGCAGGGTCGCTATTACCAAGCCCAAGTACCCTTTCTTCTTTAGCCTTGCCCTTTCAAGAGCCATGCTGTAAGTGAGAATCGATCCACCTGAGGCATGCGCACTGGCCCATGCGTCAGCGGGTCTGCCCACATCGGCAGCTGCCAAAGTGGATCCGCTTGGAGCCACACCAGGTTGGCATATCACAGGCACCTGCATTTGCTGCATTTATATCCCGCTTTTCACCGGGTCAAAGCGGTTGGGGGATACATTTAACACGAAGGGGATATGAGACACATACACTAATACTTACAGGGAACATGGGCAATGGAGGGTTAAGTGGCTTGTCCAAGGCCACAAGGAGCACCTGTGGGACTAGAAACCCCAGTCCTTCCGGCCCAAGGTTGCTGTCCTCTAGTGGGATTTGAACCACCAACCTTCTGGCCTGTGGTAACTTGCCCCAACCACTAGGCCACTCCTCCCTCCCGTCAGACTCCGGTGAGGTTCAATGCACTGCACAACCCGGCCTATGAATGCCCACGGAGGAAACACAGAGAAACCCCTCCAGTGGTCACCTTTGCACTACGGCGTCCAAGCCCTCTGACATTCTTTCCCTTTTCCTGCTGAAGCAGCAGCTCACCTTGGCTGACTCGAATGTTGCCATGAGGTCCATAACTGGTGTGCCCCACCGTTGTACCAGCTGTGTGAACACCTCCGGGCTGAGCACCCACTCTCTGGAGTCCATGTGCACCCGGCTTAGGTAGTCTGCAGTCAAATTGTCGACGCCCACCACATGTGCCACCAACAAGGCTTGAAGGTGGCCCTCTGCCCAATGCAACAGTGCTTCTGCTTCTTTCTCCAGGGCAGCACTGCCCATGACTCCCTGGCGATTGATGTAGGCTACAGTGGGTGATTTGTCTGAAAATACGTGGACCACCTTCCCCTGTAACCAGGGCATGAATCTGCGGAGTGTTGGGGCCACCACCCTCATCTCCAGCCTGTTGATTGACCAAAAGGCTTCCTGTGCACTCCATCATCCCTGGCTGAACTGTTCCTCGGAATGGGCTCCCCAACCAGACAGACTGGCATCGGTTGTTAGTGGGATCCACTGGGGTGACTCTAGGGGCATTCCCATTTCCAGATTCCCAGGGCAAAGCCACCACTGGAGCTCCCTTCTGGTCCCCCACAGACATGGAAGCATGGGACAAGGGATGCTGTTGGTGAGACCACTGGCGGAGCAGAGCCCTCTGCAAGGGCTGCATGTGTGCCCTCGCTCCTGGAACGAGATTGAGGGTGGCTGTCACTGTCCCCAAGACTAGAAGATAATGCCAGGCTGTCGGCTCCGCCATCCTGAGAAACTGGTGCACCAGCAGCCGCAGTCCCTGCACTTGCTGAACCAGCAGAAAGACTCTTCCCTCTCAAGTGTTGAAGCACAGTCCTAGGTATTCTAGTTCCTGAGATGGGAACAAATGGCTCTTGGCCACATTGACCACCCAGCTGAGACTTTGCAGGAACTGCACCACACGCACCATTACTCATTCGCTTTCTTCTCTGGACCGCCCAAATCAGCCAGTCGGGATATGGGTGTACCAGAACCCCCTCCTCGTGGAGCACTGCCGCTACCATCACCATGACTTGGTGAAGGTATGAGGGGCTGTGGCCAGACCAAATGGTAAAGTCCAAAACTGGAAATGCAAACCGGAGGAACTGTTGGTATTCTTGTCAGATGGGGAAGTGCAGATACCCCTCCGTGAGATCTAGAGGCATCAAAAACTCTCCGCCTCTGTGTGCCACAATGACAGAGCACAATGTTTCCATGTGCAAGTGCGGTACCCGGAGACAACTGTTCACGTGTTTGAGATCGAGAATCGGCTGAAAGGACCCATCCTTTTTGGGCACCATGAAATAAATGGAGTATCGACCACATCCGAACTGGTCCCAGGGGACAGGCACTATGGCCCCTAGTTGTAGCAGCTGCATTAAGCGGTCTTGTATCACCCCCATCTTTCCAAGGACTTTGCATGGGGACTGAACGAAAGAATGGCATACTGGATGAGTCAACTTAAGGGTATGGTCCTCTTGGATGCCCTCCAGAACCCACTGATCGGACATGATCTGGGCCTAGACAGAGTAGAACTCCCATATCTGATCTCCCATGGACTGTACCTCCACCTGGGCCCCCTTCGCTTCACTGGGCTTTCTTGCGTCCCAAGGATGAGGCAGCTCCGAATCCCCTGCCCACTCCTTGAAATCTCTGTCATCCAGAGGGGAATTTCCCCTTCTGATAGGGGGGAAAGCGTGTTGTACAAAACCGCTGAAGTCCCGCAGCTGGCCCCAAGTCATCATCTTCGGCAGGCAGGCTAATGGGCAGATTAAGGGCCTTCAGAGTCCATGATGAGTGCCAGCAATTCCTCCTGGTGGAACACCCAAACAATTCAGAACTGCTCCTCCTTTTTTGGAATCTTGCCTTCCTCCA
This sequence comes from Ichthyophis bannanicus, assembly GCA_033557465.1. Lineage (NCBI taxonomy): Eukaryota > Metazoa > Chordata > Amphibia > Gymnophiona > Ichthyophiidae > Ichthyophis > Ichthyophis bannanicus. Next base: position 708,565,887 of record CM066033.1, read on the forward strand.
GCTCTTCACCCTCCAAATCCAACTCTGTGCTAAGATAGTCACCGGAGACTGCCCCTGCCACTCCTCTAAGGGCCTAGCTCTCTTTGCAGGCCCCATTTCACCTTCCTTTTAATCCGCTGCCCTCTGTCCTGCACTCCAGTGCTGCGGAACCACCCGCTGATCCCTGCTGGCACATGCAGAATGCCCTATGGAGAAGCTGGACAAACTCAGACGAAAAACCACCCAGGCGGCCCATCTCCCCTAGGGTATGAGATGTGAGGGTCTGCGACGGCCGGGAATCAGAGGGCTGGGTCTGGTGGCAGGAGCAGAGGGCCCCCTGGGCTTCCCGAGATGGAGAGGGGGACTTGTCCTTTCTTGCCTTCTCCTGCAGGCCTTTCTCCATTGAGTGGGCCTCCTGAGCACACCCACAACAGATGCCTGCCTCGGAGACCGCCCCCTCCTGGTTCCATATACCAGGCACTGTGGTCAGGCCAGCATGGTGGAAGCATCTGTGGCTGTGGCCCTAGAAATGCGTACTCAAATGATCTACAAATAAAAAGGGGGCCCCCCAGTAGCTTCAGCTAACTAAATGCCTCCACAGAAACGAAAGAAAACAATTTAAAAAAAATAAACCTCTCCATTCTCACTGCCACTGTTTTCTCAGTGTATTAAGTGGGTCTGGTCTGAAACACCTCGCGGCAAGCAACTGCCCAGAGGAAATGTGTGCCACGAAGCCCCAGGCCTGCACACCAACCATGGGAATGCTAGAGGGAAAAAAAACCCTTGCTTCAGCTTTCCTGCGCTGCAGCAGCGCTCAGAGGCCTCCCCCACGTGATGGAAGGCTGCTGCCGAATCAGCTGGGCCACAAGCGCACACACTGCACCAACACTGCTCGGCTCCCACCGAGGCCCACCGACACCGGCAATTACCTGATAGTAAGGGCCTTCAACTTGTGCCGTGGTTGCAGCAGTGCTGAGATCCACAGCTCGGACCTCACCTGCCTCACACTCATCCACTAGAGCTGGCTAGTGCAAGGAGGAAACTGACCAGGAGCCATCTAGTGCCTTTTTTCTCCCCGCCGGTGCAGGATTTCAACCGCAGTAGCTCCTCACCCGATGATGGGTTCGGGAGTCGCCAAGAGCCCAGTCTGCACAAAATCCCCTGCAAATCGCTCGACCAGCCTGGGGTGAGATGGGGGGGGGGGGGGGGGTCCACCACAGCTGCTTCCTATATGGAAGAGGAGCCCTCAGTCCTTTTTTTCTTTTTGTTTGTGGGAAACTTCAGTCAAGAAAAGAAAAACAGCACACTGTGCTGTAACAGGAAAGAAAAGGAAAAATAAAAGCTAGCCTATGCTCCTTATTTGTCTCTTTAGTGAGTCTAGCACCCTGGCTCACTACCTCCTCCAGCTGCTTGGAGACTGAGCATACTGGGGCTGGTAGGCGGTGCCCAGTCTCCAAGCTGCTGGAAGAGGTACACTACCCAGAGGTGCGTGACTGGACTGGAGTGACAATAAGGCACAGGTCATTCCAAATAAAGGTAATGCAAGGGAATTAGGCACCTTAGATGAACATCTAGCTTTAAGCCCACCATCACCTGATATTTCAATAATTAAAGTTCACATCATGATCATGGAAACACCACCTTTCCCATAACAGTCCAGTTAAAATGCCTAATAGAACAACATTCTTTTAAATACTGAAGTTTTCTTTGCATGTCTGTGTGTGTCCACTCTTCCTGCAGATAAAATATGCGGATGGCTCTTTAGATTTGTTTGGCTGTCATAATCTATTGTTTTGCTTTGACTGCTGCTGCTCTTTGTTGCACCTTAGAAGCTGCTGCCTTTGTTGACTGCCTTGTCTTGCCTAATGGTTGGGTTGGCCTTAATTCCATACCTTCAACAAAACACCTGATGCACTTTCACCACCAGAGAATATACAGTTTGGGCATCAAGACTGGAAAGGCAAAATCACCAATTATGACACACCTATTTCAAGCAGAAAGGCCTGGTAGTTATAAGGATGGAGGATTAAGGAAAGCAAGCGAACTACACTAAATTTATAAAGGGGGGGGGGAGACTACAGGGGAAAGGATGGGAAGATGAGAGACTGAATGAGAGGGGCTGGAGAAAGAGTGGGGGTAGCATCACCACATTAATGGGCGTGATTTAGTAAGTTTTTTCTCCCCATAGACATAAAATGGAAAACAGCCTTAGTAAAGCGGGTCCTAAATGAGCTGCAGCAGGCCTTAGAGTAGGGACTTCAAAAAAAGCCTTAGGAAAAAGCAGTTGGCATGCTAGTTAAACCTTGCCAATGGCTTTAAGGAAATTAAGGTGGTTGAGAGAGTTCTCAGCTGCTAGCTCCTAAGGATTTCAAGCTGGTGCTCAGATAAAAACAAAATGGCAACACTTTCATCACACAAATATATAGAAATTCTTGCGCATAGCTGTGACATAGGACAAGAGAGAGTCCACAAATAAAAGCAAAAAATCCCATTCCTCTTAATCTAAAAGCCTTACTCCAAGACCTTGCAAATATTTACCAATGTATTTAGTTAGAAATGTTAATGTGTTAAACAAAACAAACCAGAATTCCAGAAGTACATTTATCAAGCCCATATATATAAAAATAAATCATGTTATCATAAAGCCATTAAGGACCTGATTTTGTAACAGACTGCCTATGCGTGAAGTCTAATTGCCTATTTTAAGCCTATTTTGTAAAGACACACAGATACAAGAAAAGCACAGTTACTTACCTGTAACAGGTGATCTCTGGGAACAGCAGGAATAAGTCTTCACATATGGGTACGTCGGTACTGACGGAGTCTGCGCGGGAACGCTTCCCAGCGTCCAATCAAAGAGCTTTTGGAAGCATCCCACCACGCCTGCGTGCTGCCTTCCCGCCTTTCCCAACTGCCTCTCCTCAGTTAAGTTTTAAAGCTGAGACAAAGAGAGAGAGAGAGGAAAGGAAAGATAGATAGAGATACAACTCCTGGGGAGGTGGGTGGGTTGTGAAGACTTATTCCTGCTGTTCCCAGAGATCACCTGTTACAGGTAAGTAACTGTGCTATCTCCAGGAACAAGCAGGAATGAGTCTTCACATATGGGGACTCCCAAGCTGAGATGCCTGGAGTCCTAGCATGTCATAGGTTAGAACATGCTATACCCCACAACACCAGGCATCCTGAGGATGGAGGGTAGGAGTTGAAGAAAGAAAGATGCTGTAGCACAGCTAACCCAGCATAGGACTGCAGAAAAGGAGTCCATGTGTGGATGATAATTGTTATCAATGATATTGCAAAGGATATGGCAATATGGACCTCCCCTGACAGGATTTTATAGAAGTATAGAGGTTCATGGGGTCTACTGGAAAACCCAGTAGAGGAACCTCCAAGAGGACCTCACTGTAAGTGGAGGTAATAAACCTGTAGGAAAAATAGTGGAAGTCAGAATCCTGAAGGGTAACTGGTAACCCCAGTAGGAGAAACTGGGGAAGTACAAAAACGGTGGGCCTTCAGCGGAAGGCTGTATGACAAAAACCCAACTCTTTTGGTAGAAGAGTGGCACACTCTTAGAAACAAAAGAGAAAGGCTAACCGATTTGGAGAAACAGGCTCAGTCCTTGTGGGGAGAAAGGGTATGGGAACCCCTTGTATCCCAAAGAAAGGACAAACGCAGGAGGCGTTAGAGCCTGTGATTAGCTGGAGATCCGCAATGTCTCTCCTAACTGGAGTCAGCTAGGAGAGATATTGGGACATGGAGAGCTTCAGAGGTATCTAAACCGTAAGGTTATGGTGGAGTTGATAACTACCACCGAAGTGGTTGTGGAACCCCAAAACATGCTGGATAACATAAGAATGGGAAAGAACCATCTGTCAGAATCATAGCTATATGAGCCTGGACAGTCAGGTAGATAAATAGGAAATACATATCTACCTATAGTAGAAAATCTTGAGAGATACATATATAGATATAGATAGAAATATATATATATATATAGATAGATAGATAGATATAGATATAGAGAATATATCTATAGTGAGATACGAAGGCATAGACATCTGTAAGATGTATGCTATAGGAATGAAGATATATAGGCCTCTATATGGGAGTCTGCAATGCAGCAGACAGAGATATGCCTACACAAATGGTATTCACATAGGAAAAAGTGGAAAGGAAAGATTCATCTAATAACAAGAAGGTGGAACCTACTTGAGAAGATATATAGAAAATCAATTTCCACTGGTTATGAGCTACAGGGATGCTAGGTAGTGGAATAACCAGGATAGTTACGTGAAAGCAGAGGATATCAGTCTGCAGCCAGCAAGTCCTGAGTATTCTAGAACTCTAGCATAGTAAGTGGACAGAAGACACATAAAAATGACATATCCAGCTGACCTGCTTAAGGGCAAAAATGTATCATGCGTTCTTACCATGAGGACGAGCTGGAAGGAGAAAACATATTCCCAATTGGAAGTACTATGGACCAAAGCAGGGAATTAGCAACTCCTTACGTTTGCACGTAAGAGGAGGCCTATGTCCTTTATATTAAAAGGAGAACTTTTCTAGTCATGGGAGACATGACTGAAAAAGCCTTTTTCAATCATCTAGTATGCTGATGGAGAAAAAAAACCCCATGCTCTCTAGCAAGGGCCCATAGTGGAGAGCTTCTTTGTAGAATTGCAGAGAGCATGATGCAGGAGAAAAAGGAGATAGAACTGGCTGCAGGAGAGCCAGTACCTATGTCAACTATGCTGCCAAACCCAGGGGAATGGAGATGGCAGAGAAGACAATCCAATAAGCTTGTAGTGAAAATATTTCTAAGACAGATGACAGCACTGACTTGGAGCCACTACTAAGACCAGACAGAATGTTAGTGGAGGACAAATCTGGTTGCTGATGGACAAGAACCAGTGGTCCAAACATTAAAGCTCCTGCAGTGGCAGCTGCTTGCCAGACAGCAGAAAGAATGGTACTGTTTAAAACAGAAAGAACAGAACAAGAGTAGAAAACTCTGGACATGTCTGATGAACTGCTGCAAGGCAAGATTGAAGAAAAGGAGTCAACTCAGAGAAGAGAACTCCGCAATGGAAAAGTAGCAAAACTAGAGCGGCTGAAGAAAAGCCCTCCTGTGAAGGAATACCGCTCTTACAGAGGAAAAACCTTGGTAAGAGGGGAAAAAGAATGGAACTGAAGAAGACTTACAAAAAGTAAGTCTATAGAAGGAAGACAGACATGCTGGCACAGAAAACTATCGCTTGATAGTGGTTAGACCTCTTTCCTTAGCAGGAAGAAGAGGAGAACCCTATGATCTAGAAGCATGAACATCCTGACAGCTCAGAGAACATAGAAAGAATGGATGTCTTTGGGAAGAGATCCATGTTTAGGATTTAGAATGACAGCAGTGGACTGCTTCTATTGAGAAGAAGTAACTGTAGATTCTAACTCCAAGAGTCACAAGCATCAAATGATGATTGATCAGAAACCCTGTGGTTGCTGGGTTTGCTGAGCCTGGTGAGAGGTTGGATTCTTCAGACCAGGATGATGCCTTCCCTGTTTGGGAACATCTGTATGATGGGCAAGTGATGAATAAAACCTCCTGTGGGAAGAAAGTTTGGTAGGACATTTCCTACCTACTGGGACAGAAGAAGGTGTAGAACCACCCCTAGGAACAGGTAAATCAGTGGACAATTGAGTAACCTGACGTAAAGACTCCTTGTTGAAAAGATTTTCTCCAGTGCAAGGAGTATGTCCTTGTTGTGCCCATTTGTCCAAGTCTGAAGCTTGGAGCCAGGCTCTACGTCGTGCCCCTATAGCTATAGCAGAAGTCCTGCTAACAGACTCAAAAGAGTCTAGGGAAGCACGAGAAAGAAACCAAGAGATATTCTGGAGATGCTTAAGCAGTGAGGAATAGTTTGTACTCTTGGAATCTGAAAGGAAAGGAGTCAAAAGATGTAAGTGCTTTGTGACCTCCTCAAGAGATAGACTCATATAAAAAATATATGAGAGAATTCTTGCAGAAAGCATAGATGTCTGGAAGGTTTGACGTCCAAAGGCATCAAGTGTCTGAGACTCACAACCTGGCGGATAAGAAGAGTGCTTTTTCTTACTCTTTATCCACCTCATTGCTGATTCCACTACTATGGAATGATGAGGAAGTTGAGTCTTTTGAAACCCTGGAGAGGGGGGCACTTGATATAAGAGATCAGTTGCCCTGGGAGGTGGGGGTACCCTGAAAGGTGTTTCCCACATTCCTAGAAGGAGATCCTGCAAGGAATGATGCAAAGGAAGCATTATGTTCTCCTTTGCTTTGGTAGAAAGAGAGCCTTGTGCAGGATCATGTTCTGGGATAGGCATGGCAAGAGATCTTGCTATATCCAGGAGGAAGCTCTGAAAAGAGGGATCCCCAACAGGAATCTCCCTTGGACAGGTTAGATCTGAAGAACTAGCCTGAGCACCGACAGAGGTATCCAAAGATATAGGAATAGAAGATCCTGCACAGTGCAGTGTGGAATGCTTAAGGGATGGTCGCTGGAACTGGCTGTCAGGCGCAGCGGCCGTCATTAGCACATTGTCCATGCCAGGTATCGACTCCAAGCTTGGTATAGAAGGGAGCGATCCTGCTGAAAAAAGCATGGCAGGAGTTGGCCACGATGCTACTGTGGATACCGGTACCGATATCTGAGTCAAGCCCGACAGCAACATCGGAGTAGTCATCGGTGACAGTTCAATCGGCACCGAGGTCACCGAAAACCTCCGGTTGCTATTCTCGGTACCGAGCCACCGGTATCGATCGGTGTCGGTACCAAGACGCATTGGTACCCAGTCTTCTAGACTAGAGATCGATTCCAAACTCGGCAACGAGGGCAGAGAGCCTGATAAGCGAAGCATGGAAGGCACCGACCGTAAAGGTAATGAGGACGTCGGTACCGATTTCGGTACCGTGTCTGATACCGGTGAAGGTCGGTCAACCAGTGGCAACTCAATCGGCCTCGAGGGAACCGAGAGTTGCGGATCCGAATCATCGGAACAGAGCCTTCGGTAGCACCGAGGGCCGGTACTGAGGCTAGTTGGTACCCAGTCCTCCAGACTGGAGATCGATTCCAGACTCGGCATCGAGGGAAGCGAGGCTATCGATGCACGTCTGGAGGGTACCGACGTCGGTGGTGGTATCGGTGCTGGTACCGATAATGGAAAGTCAGTCTGGAGAGTATCCACCGGTCCCGAAGGCATCGAGGACGCCAGATGACTATCCCTGGTGAGGAGTGTTTCATCCAACACCAGTGCCGATGCCCCGGTACCGGTACCGCTCAAAGCGGATGCCACCACCAGACACGGCTGAGGTATGTTCTGTGAGGGGTGAGCCCCAGGAACAACCTGAAACCCCTTATCTGCTTTGGAGACCGAAGACTCCCGCCGGGGTTTTGAAGCCAGTGAGGCCTCGAGGGCAAGGCCGGAGCAGTCTACATGCTGTGCATGAGACCTACCACCCGAGGACTGGCTAGTCTTAACAGACTGTTTGTGGGTTACCTGATCCTGTGTGGAAGAAGAAGGGGACGGTGCCCCGAAGTTGGAGGGGCACCGTCCCCTCCAACTTCGGGGGCACCTCGAACATCGAGGGAACCTCGATGTTGAAGACCTCTTCCCACCAAAATGTTGTCAGGACCCAAGCAGGTTAGACACCGACTTCGAGGGTCTAAAAATAAAGTTGTACCGCCACAGTCTAAACATTTCTTGGAGAAAGTGTCTGGCGGTTCCATGAAGGAAAAAGAAGAGGCCTAAAAGGCCTAAGAGACCGTGGGACACTATGAAGAAAAAATATCCCGTGGAAAAGGAAAATTTTACAAGAAACGAAAAGAAAACACCGGCTGTACCGGTGGCGTCGGGAAGACAGCCGCGACCACAAGAAAACTAAGAAATAAATGGAAATTACACTTACCTGGTAATTGATGTTCCTTGAGGGAGTACAGTTCAGTCCTCCACCACTGGGTAGTGCACCTCCTCCTGCAACATGGAGACTGGACAAGTCAAACTTGTGACATCACCGGGTATATCCTGCTGGTCTTCTCCCATGATCCCCCAGTGACCTACTGTCAAAGCAGACTCAAAGGAGCAAACAAACAACCAGTTAAAGTACTAAATACAAAGCTATGCTCAAACTTCAACTTTAAAATCACAGGGCCCCAAAAAGAAAGGCCGAAAACACCCACCTCCGTGCCCCTGTCCCCCTGCGCACCAAACAGCGGAAGACAGAGAGCTAGAAGGAAGGAGAACTAAGGAAGAGTATAGGCAGAAAAGGTTGCTCTCGCGATTACCTGCCAAGCAGAGCCCGTTGCCGACTCCAGGATCCGAAAGCACACTCGGAACTGACGCCTCGCATCTGAAACATCCATCCCCGGGCGGGAATGAGGACTGAACTGTACTCCCTCAAGGAACATCAATTACCAGGTAAGTGTAATTTCCATTTCCTTATAGGTCCTACAGTTCAGTCCTCCACCACTGGGATGTACCAGAGCAGTAATCATTGGGAGGGACCTATCCAGTCGGCTCGGCCCCTAAACGAACAGAGCAGGCACCGACCCCAGCCCGCTCCTCACGTCAACAGGCGGTAAGCCAACCAGGAAGACATGACCGAGAGCCCACTTGGATCCTCTTCACTGGTGAAAACAGCACAGAACTCTGCCCCAAGCAGCGCTAGTGCTTCAGAAAGACAAACTCGCCATCGCAAACACACTGAACGCCCTAGAAACAGACCTACTGAGAAGGCTACCGGAGCTCCGCCTGAAAAAATCCGCTTGAGCTCCCCCCTGGCTCTCGACCCCACCAGGGTGTCAAGTGTTAGCAACCGCTGCTCTCCCGCAGAACCCGCCTCCACGGAGGGACAGGCAGCGAAGAGACCTCCCAGAAAGCGACGGAACCTTCACCTAAGGTCCAAGGAACGCAGGTTACAAGCAAAGTGTTCTTGCCTAAGTCCCAAACCGACAACTAGACAGGCACAGACAGATTCCACGAGGGAGAACGGAACCGAGGTCCATCCAGACAGAGGTGGGAAGCAAAATGAGGGAAATGGAAAAACCACCAGCGTCAAACACCCTATTTGTCACACCTCTTAAGGGCTTTATTCTTTGCAACACAAAGTAGCTCTACAGCTATGTCCTGGACCAGTTGGAGTCTTTTTAATTGAGAATATGGAATGCAGCTAAGCAATGAGTTGCAATAAACCAAGCGTGATCCACCAAGGGCATATAAGAGGGTGTCAAGTGCCCCAGAGTCCAGCGTTGTTTCAGAAGATGTGGAGTCTTACATGGTGTGAAAAAAAAGAAAGGAGACTCTGGTAGCCACGCCCACGACGCAATGCCAGTAGGTCAACCGCTTACATCACCTGGATATGCCCTCCGGAATTGGAGGAACCATGCAGAAGTAGCAATCGCCGACGTGATCCATGGGCCCTCTCCAGATCATTGGAACCGCAAAAGACTTTGATGGTCTTTTCCCATCCATCCACAGCCTGAGATCTGCTACACATGTATTGCAGCATATGTGTGGCGCCTAGCTTTTATCCTGATCTTTTATTCTGCAGCCAAAATATAAATTGTAGGCTTTCTGAACCGCCACAGTCATATGCCATTTTTGTGATGTAAAAGTCACATCACCACAACTAGAGCAGAAATTATCTGCATGATTAACATCAGTACGAGGAATCGCCAAATATGCTGTGAGTGACCTATCGGTATAAAATAAATATGTCTTTTTTTTTTTTTTACTGTCAAGCGAGGCAAATTTAAGTAGTGACTGCATCAACTGGTTTTGGACAGTTATTTCGATTGGTTGCAAGTAAAGATTATGCAAGCTCACGCAAATGTTGCAGAATACACTGGTAATGGTCCCCACTGACTAATGAAGAGCACATATCTTAGCAACCAGACCCAGTCGGCCCTTTTCACTATGACCTCTGAAAGGCATAGAATGGACCGGGCCACAGCCCCATACCAATGCGTCGACGCTATCCAGTAGCCTCATATGTCCTCTGCTAAACATCGACCCGTCGCCGCAGACTGACAGGTCGCCATGAGGTCCAATATGGGCTGAACGCATCTGAGCACACGCGGCGCGCACACCGCCTGATGCAATCTCACTCCTCCGGCAAACACTCGGACCCCGCTAAGGACATTCGCCACCACAGTGTCCCCACCGAAACGCAGGCCGCCAAGGCTTCAACCGCGCACGCTGTCCCTTCGCTCGGGCCACCCTGACCACCCGACCGACTCCACCCTGCCGATCGAAATAGGCCACCATCCCGGAGATCTCAGACAGCACCTACAGCGCTCGATCCGCTACCGTGTCCGCGAACGCCTGCCATGGCTGACGTACCGCGTACCGTTCCAGTCAGACGATGGAACACTGGGCGTGCTGCGTACACTAAAACGCCTTGTACATAAAGGATCCCCAAAATGTAGCTGAGTCTAACCACGCTCCGGCCAAGCTCCGGGAAGAAAGGGACAGAACCTTATAAAAAAGAAGTGGGGACAATTAGGAAGGCTTTCCTGTTTGATTATTCTTTTTTTTTTTTTTTCCCTTTTTCCTTTTTACAACTCCATAAGGGCCACAAGGCACACAACCGAACAGGGCATTGTCCAGAGAACGCAAGGCCCCTCCTCCAGGCTGACTCCACATCCACAGCCTAAACCGGCAGTCACCTTGGCTGATGCTGAGCAGCGCGGAAGCCAACTTGTCAGCCCAGCATATGAAGTATGCCTACTAGTACAGCATTCCACAATGGAGGGGCATGTAACCGGACGGCTTTGAATATGAACCTACAGATATCCCGCGCTTGCTCCAAGACGAGCACTGTGCAGCCTACTGGTCTTCTCGGAGCACCGCCACGACCCGAAGACCTAAACCGGCCAGCAAAAGACAACGTACGCTGGGCCCGAAGGAACCTGGTTGAACGGATCCCAGCACTCCCTGTATCGTTAGGATCGGAGCCTCCCCCCAAGGACTCAGCCCTGGCTGGAACCGGCTGAGCATAACTCCAGGCCCTGCGGCGAGCCCCCACGAAGAAGTGGGACGCAACGATGCCTTGAGGAAAGGGAAGGCCCAATGGGTGAAGCAAGTTGCTAGCCGACCAAGGGAGTAAACCCCACACGCGCACCTCAACGGAAGGTCGGAAGAACCGAGGATTCTGGTCCCACAGGTGCGCCTGCTAGCCTTTAACATACACCTCCGCAGGTACAAAAAACTTAAATTGTGAGCACCTTCAGGGGTAAGGGGAATAGACGACAGCCTCCGACTGTTGACTACCTTGTCTTGCACAACAGACAGCAGCACCCCACCAAACAAATGATTGGGACTATATGACCTCAGAACCCCAAGGCAGAGGTAAAACAGTAGAACGTGCAGTGGACGTGAATTTCCAGATCTGCCAGCCCCCCTGCCCACATTGAGAAGAGGCAGAGAAGAACTGGACCGGCGGATCTGGAGGGGTGCCTCCTGGACAGCCGGGCCACCAAAGGGAAAGCTGATGACTGAGGCCCAAACTCCTCAGGATGGCCACATCTTGCATTGGCAACCCCATGCAACACCATGACAGCACCGCTCACGATATCCCAAGCGATCTCTGTCATTGCTGCAACAATCACCTGAGCATGAGATCACAGACGGAACACGGACGTGCACCTAAGAAGTATGAGCCTATCCAACATCCAGCACCACATGTCCAGGTGTCCCACTCCTGTCACCCAAAACACAGGACGCTTGAACCTAGGTGACCGTCATAGCAAAGACAGGGAGGCCTGACTGCCGCTATCAACCCTTCCAGGACCCTGGAACACTAAGCCCCAGACTGTGCCATCCAGCAACACTTCTCACGATCCCCAGCAGGGGCCTTTCCCCAGATGGCCCAGACGGGCAGTGTTCCTGCCAAATGGGCAAGCTGCGCTCTGATAACATAGTGCAGAAAACCAAATCAAAGTGTCTTAACCTAGCTAATTTTTGTCTAATAGTGATCATTCATAATATCAGCCAGGCTCAATCATAACATTAGTATTAATGATCTCTAAAGATTGAAGAGTTACTAATGTAACACTAATTGGTGTTTTGTTTTGTTTTTAAGAGAGCTTCAAAGGCGATCTTGGAAACTACAGACCAATGAATCTGAGTTCAGTGCCAGTTAAATGATAGAACTTGTTCTGAAAAGCAGCACCAAGCTGTCTTTTCAAAGGGTTAATAAACATGTGAGTAAGCCAAATGATATGTATCGGGATGTTTTAGAAGGTACTTGACAAAGCCCCTTATGAACTTCTCCTGAGGAAGGAGATGATGTGCTATTATAGAATGGGAAATGGATCAAAAACAGGAACACAATAGGACTAAATGGCCAGTTTTCTCACAGGAGACCCGTAAATAGTGGAATGTCTCGGGATCTGCACTGGAACTGGCATCTGGTAACATCTACTGCACTGAAATGATCTGGAAAAGAGATCAGCAAGCATGGCGATCAAATTTGCAGATGGCATAACGACATTTAGAGGCTGTCTGCACAATTTCCAAGCGTATAAACATGGAAATAGCATCCTTATGTAAATGACAATTTCAGAAAGGGCTCAATTTGTAGGTGGTTGTGCCGCCGATGACCCTGAATGGCCAAATCCTAGCACAGAAACCTGCTGCTGACAGACGTCGCTAACTGCCAGAATGCAGACAAAGGTAAAGGCACCCCCCAAGAAGTAAAACCCAAACCAATCACATTGCATTCAAAGAACTATAAACTATCATGAAATTAAAAGGAAATTAAAATTAAAAGGAAATTAAAATTAGAATTAAAATTAAAATTAAAAGTAACAGCAAAAGGAAGTCCTTATCTGGGTGTAGCCGCATGGAACAGCGTCGTCTGCTCAAACGCGGGGCTGCTCCGCTCTCCGCCACGAGGCCTCAGCCCTGCCGAGAAAATGGCGCCAATCCGAAGCAGGCCCGTTTGGCGCCAAACACCACAGAGGCGGCAAGAGCTCAGAGCCCCTCCATGCGGACTCGAGAGACTCCCTTGTGGCGTCGGGATGCAGCAGTTACCCCGCTGTAGCTGCGGGGTGAAGAGCTGTCCAGACACGCTGCTGCCTCGCGCCACCAGAAGTAGCAGACGCTGCGAGCCCCGGCCCACCGGCTAAAGAACCTCGAACGGCCTGAGGCTCCCGCCGCGATGGGAATCTGCCGCATGGACACTGCCAAAATGCAGGTGTTCCACAGAGCTCACCCCCGTACAGTCCTGGGGGAGAGATCATCACCGGGCAGAGAGACCGAAGAATCCCAAGCAGAGAGGCTAGCTGGCAGCGTGAACTTTGAAAAGGGACAGAACCCCCCTTTACACTAAGGCAGACTAGGTGAAAATAAATAAAGTAAAAGTAAATGAAATTAAATGAAAATGAAAATGAATACAATTTACAGGATTACACCTAAAGAAGGGCAAAAGAAACGCAAGGTAAATCAAATCCTGACTAACTGCTCCTAAACTGCTTCTCAAGTGAGCCCAGCACCTAGGCTCACTACGTCCTCATGCTGCATGGAGACTGGACACACTGGGGGATCATGGGAGAAGACCAGCAGGATATACCCGGTGATGTCACAAGTTTGACTTGTCCAGTCTCCATGTTGCAGGAGGAGGTGCACTACCCAGTGGTGGAGGACTGAACTGTAGGACCGATAAGGAAAAACAAGAATTTTCTGCGGTGACAGGAGGACGTCCTGCCGGCTCCGCGGAAAAATGAAAACTGAGGAGAGGCAGTTGGGAAAGGCGGGAAGGCAGCACGCAGGTGTGGTGGGATGCTTTCAAAAGCTCTTTGATTGGACGCTGGGAAGCGTTCCCGCGCAGACTCCGTCGGTACCGACGTACCCATATGTGAAGACTCATTCCTGCTTGTTCCTGGAGATACTGGACTTACCTGCTAATTGAGGTTCCTTGAGTTCCTACAGTCCAGTCCCAGTATCTGTGGGTATTCACACCCCACCAGCAGCTTGGAGACTGAGCATGTCATGCTTCTCATGAAATCAGCATACATAGAGAGCTGGAATCTCCCACCGGCCCTCAGTATCCTACTGACAAAGCAGACTCACGGAACAAATATAATGAACTTTTGCAAAAAACGACTAACTCCCCTCCCCACCCAGGAAGGAGAAACACTTACCCACTACATAAGAGAAAGCGAGAGAGAGGCTGTGCAGATGTACCGACCGATCACCCCTGAATTCAACATTCCACTTCTTAGCCGCTGTGGAACAACAATTTTCTCTGTTTCTTTTTCATTTTTTCCCCCCACCGTGTCTCAGAAAGCACTATGACCTGTGTTCTTCCACTGTCCGTCTTCGCACTGAATGCTATGCACTTCTTCAAGCCGAGGTAAGGCCCAGTCACCAGTGTCTGCCAATTAGGGAGGGATTCAGGACTGCACTGTAGGAACTCAAGGAACCTCAATTAGTAGGTAAGCCTAATTTTCTCTTCTATGTTGTTCCTCCAGTCCAGTCCAGTCACCTGTGAGATGTACCATAGTTGTACTATACTTGGGAGGGACCCGCCAAGCCGGCTTGAAGAACGGCCACACCAAACCGAGCATCCTGAGACACCTGTACGTGCAGCCAGTAGTGCTTCACAAAGGATGACAAGGATGCCCATATTGCTGCCTTGCAGATATCCACTGGCGGCATCAAACTGAACTCTCCCCAAGAAGCGGCCTGGGCACGGGTGGAATGTGCCCTCAATCCTGTGGACACTAGTCTACGTCGTAACCTTCCATCCCTTCCAACACATACTAACTCATTCTTAGAGGCAATGGAACAGATAGGTTTCCAACAAATACTACTCCACCCCACCCACAATAAAGGAAATATACTAGACATGGTGTTCCTCCCAGTCTTCACCAGCCTACACTACCTCATGCCCTCCTAATATAACACAGGTCCTCTGTCAGACCACTTTTTAATCCAATTCACTTGTAATTTACCATTATATCACACTGAACACACTCCGATACCAAACCCTCAACAAACAGCAAGATTTAAAACATTTGATAGACACATTTTTAAAATCGATTACTACCAAGCTCAGTACACTTCAAACTGACCTTGATGAACTAATAACACTATGGAATGCAGGAATCGCCTTAGCTGCCAAGCCCACACCTAAACACCAAAAACACCCATACAGTCAGAAAGATGGTACACCCCAGAACTAGTTAAGATAAAAAAAAAGATCTCAGAAAAATAGAACTCAAATGGAGATCCAAAGAAGACCACGGATAACAAAACACTTTACCTATTAAAACAAAGATTACAAACTTGCAACAAACACAGCAAAGAAGAACTATCACTCAAAAATGTTACATGATGCCATCAATCGCCCTAGAGAGTTTTTTGAACTGGTAAAAATGATCACTAAGCCACCGCAAGATACTTCTTCCAAAATCCCAATCCAGCCCCAAATTCTAGCTGATTTCTATGCGAGTAAACTAAACCCCTAAACAAGACATGGGGAGGGGTGGCATGCACAGAGTGGCAGGTGCACCTACTCCTGCCATCTTACTGGGCAGAGTAGATGGACCATGCTGGTCTTTATCTGCCATCATTTACTATGTTACTATGTTACCCCATGCCTCCCACCTACAACATCTAACCTGGCTACTACAAACAGCTGGCATGCATTTCAATCCATCAACCCGAGACAAATTATATGGACATCATTTCAAACAAATACCAGAACATCCCCACTAGATTCTTGTCCAGTGTCATGGATCAAAGCCACAAAAACTGAAATTGCACCATACTTATTAAACAAAGTAAACCATTCTCTCCAACAGGGATTCATGCCGAGCATCCTCAAAAAATCTGTAATCCGACCCATATTAAAAAACAAAAACCTAAACAGAGAAGACCCTGCTGCATATCGGCCAATATCAAACATTCCATTTGTAGCTAAAACTATCAAGAAAGCAGTACAACGTCAACTCCAAGACTTCATTGATTCTACAGACGCCTTGGATGAACAACAATACGGATTTCGCCCATTCCATGGAGTCGAAACACTCCTTCTAGTCCTATTTGACAAATTAATCCGAGGAATAGAAAACACCAAAAAAGCATTCATCCTCATTTTCCTGGATATAACCGCGGCCTTTGACAATTTGCATCAAAGACCCTCATATCCAGACTCAAAACCATAGGCATAAATGGATACACACTCAAATTGTTTACATCATACATAACTAACCATGCTCAATATGTTCAAATTGAACAAAAAACATCAGCCACCTTTCCCCAAACTCAGGGAAAGCATAGTTACTCACCTGTAACAGGTGATCTACGGGAACAGCAGGAATTTAGTCTTCACATATGGATATCGTCGGTACTGATGTGGCCCGCGTGGTAACGCTCCCCAGCGTCCAATAGGAACGCTTTTGGGAACATCCCACAGTGCATGCATGCTGCCTTCCCACCTCTGTACCTCTCTCACTTCTGTTGAGCTTCTAGCTGAGACCAAAGGAGAGAAGTAGAGAAAGAGATAGAGACAACTCCTAGGGGAGGTAGGTGGGTTGTGAAGACTAAATTCCTGCTGTTCCCAGAGATCACCTGTTACAAGTGAATAACTACGCTATCTCCAAAAACAAGCAGGAATGTAGTCTTCACATATGGGGACTCCCCAGCTGAAAGATGCCAAGTGGTGACCCCAGCAAGCTGCGAACCCAGGTGAGATGGGTCATGCTTTCTCCCATGGATGGAGGGTAGGAGTTGTATTAAGTATGGAAGATATGCTGGAGAACCACCTGGCCAAACGAGGCATCCTGACGGGAATCCTTGTCTAAACAGTAGTGGGCTGTGAAGGTGTGTACCGAAGCCCAAGTGGCTGCTTTGCAGATGTCATCCATAGACACAAAACGAAGGTTAGCCATTGAGGCTGCCATTGCTCTCACATTGTGAGCTGTGACATGGCCCTCGAGAGAAAGTCCTTTACTCTGATATGTATAGGATATGCAATCTGCAATCCAATTTGACAGAGTTTTTTGGAAACTGGAAGTCCCAAATGACTAGAGTCAAAAGCCACAAAAACCTGAGAAGATTTTCTATGTGGCTTAGTTCTTTGGAAATAAAAGGCTAAGGCTCTTTTACAATCCAATGTGTGAAGATGCCTTTCCGCATTAGAGGCATCAGGCCTAGGGAAGAATATAGGAAGATAAACTGACTGGTTTAAATGGAAAGGCGAAACCTTTGGCATAAGTGAGGATGAGTACTGACGACTACTTTATCATGGTGGAACCTTGTATAAGGAGGGTCAGCTACTAATGCCTGTAGTTCACGAATGCATCTTGCAGACGTGATGGCAATTAGGAAAATAACTTTCCATGAAAGAAACTTTAGGTCTGAAGTGGCTAAAGGTTCAAAGGGCGGTCTCATAAGCTGACCAAGAACAAGATTTAGATCCCATGCCACCAGTGGTGATTTAATGGGAGGTTTTGTTAAGAGTAGGCCTCTCATAAATCTTGATACAAGTGGATGAGAGGAAATAGGTTGTCCATCGAAAGGTTTATGAAAAGCAGCAATAGCACTAAGATGGACTCTCATTGAATTGGTCTTTAGACCAGAAGTTGATAATTGGAGGAGATACTCTAGTAGCGACTCTACAGGTACCAAAAGGGGGTTAAGTCCCTTTTGTGAACACCAGGCAGAGAACCTTTTCCACTTAAAAGCGTAGGATCATCTTGTGGAAGGTTTTCTGGAAGCCAGAAGGATATCCTTTACTTGTTGAGAAAGGTTAATATTCTGGAATTCTAGGCTTTCAATAACCAGGCCCTGAGATGTAGGGACTGGGGATTGGGATGTAGTAAGCATCCGTCCTCCTGAGATAGAAGATCTGGAGCATTTCCCAACTCCAGAGGAGTGGTTTGAGAGAGACGCAGAAGAAGAGGATACCACGTTTGTCGTGGCCAACGTGGAGCTATAAGTATCATACGACCTCTGTCTCTCTGAAGTTTGAATAAGGTTTTGGGAATGAGGGGAATGCATAGAGGAAGACCTGACCTCAGTGGAATAGGAAGGCATCTCTTGCCTGACAGTTGTGAGCCGGGATTCTGGAACAGAATCGGGGAAGTTTGGCATTCTGTGGACTTGCAAAGAGGACTATATCTGGTGTTCCCCAGACTTGAAATACTCGAGCAAGCTGGTATAAGTGGATGGACCACTTGTGTGGCAGCAGTATTCGACTGAGTCTGTCTACCCATAAGTTTTGAATGCTCGGAAGGTATACCACAAACAGGTGAATTTGCAACTCTCTGGCGAGGGCTCATAGTCGCAAAGCTTTGTTGCATGTAGGTGTACCCCAGGGATCCGTCTTGGGTCCCCTCATTTTCTCTCTCTATACCCAAGGCCTTGGTGTGCTTATCTCCTCCCATGGTTTCCAGTACCATCTCTATGCCGATGACTCCCAGATTTACCTCTCTACACCTAATATTTCTCCGGCAACCCAATCCAAGATCTCTGCCTGCCTTTCCGACATCACCGATTGAAACTGAATATGGCAAAGACTGAACTCCTTGTCTTTCCCCCAAATCCTCCCCTCCTCTTCCCCCTTTCTCAGTCTATGTGGACAGATCCACTATCTTTCCTGTTCCCTCGGCCTGCAATCTAGGGGTTATCCTTGATACCTCCCTCTCCTTCTCCGCACATATCCAGCTTGTAGCTAAGACCTGACGCTTCTTTCTCTACAACATTAGCAAAATCCACCCCTTCCTCTTTGAGCACACTACCAAAACCCTTATCCACTCCTTAATCTCCTCTCGCCTCAACTACTGCAACCTACTCCTTGCGGGTCTCCCTGCGAGCCATCTCCTTCCCCTTCAATCTATACAAAATCATGCTGCTCGACTAATCTTCTGCCAGTCTCACCATGCCCACATTACTCCACTTCTCAAGTCGCTTCACTGGCTCCCTGTCCAAGTCCGCATCCAATTCAAGCTTCTCCGACTAACCTACAAATACATTCATTCTACAGCCCCTCAATACCTCATCTCTTGTCTCTCCCTATCTCCCCTCTCGGAACCTGTGCTCCGCTAGCAGATTACTTCTATCTATGCCTTTCACCCGCACTGCCAACTCCCGACTTCGCTCCTTCCACCTCACTGCACCCTACGCCTGGAACAGCCTACCTGTGTCTGTACGCCAGGCACCCTCCCTGGTCCTCTTCAAATCCAGATTGAAGACCCACCTCTTCACCATTGCTTTCAGATCCTGACTTCTATCCTTATCTTATGCCTTGCACTGAACTGACCTATGCTCTGTATTATTCTGATTAGATTGTAAGCTCCGATGAGCATGACTCTGATGGGTAGGGACTGTCTTTTGTTTGTGGGCTGCCTCTTGTAGGTTAGCTGTACAGCGCTGCGTGCGCGGCACTCTATAAGTGCTAAATAGTAGTAGTAGTAGCATTGTGACAGAGAGCCTGTTCCACCTTGCTTGTTCACATAGAACATAGCTACCTGATTGTCGGTTTGGACCAGAACTGTTTTGTTGCTGAGATGAATCTGAAAGACTTGAATAGCATTGAAAATGGCTCTCAACTCTAGGTTTATGTGAAGGGAAACCTCCTGTGAGGTCCAAAAAACCTGAGTGGAGAGATCGTGCAAGTGTGCCCCCAAACCCATCTTGGACGCATCTGCTGTTAGGGTGGCCTGATATAGAGGCTGCTGGAAAGGAGAGCCTACGAGGAGGTTTTCTAGAGATTGCCACCATTGCAGGGACAAAATCAGATGTGTGGTGTTTCTGATCTTGTCCATTAACTGACTCAAGGCCTGTGACCATTGAGAGGATAGGGTCCACTGGGCTGCTTGCATGTGGAGGCGAGCATAGGGAACCACATGGACAATGGATGCCATGTGTCCCAGAAGTTGAAGCATCTCTCGAGCAGTAAGGAGCATCTTCATAGATGCTTGAGATGCCAGTTGTATTTTTGGTAGACAGCGTGGCTGTGGCAGGAACGCCCTTGACTGCCGTGTGTCTAGACGAGCCCCAATGAATTCGAGAGATTGAGAGGGGGTGAAATGAGATTTTGGGAGGTTTATGACCAGTCCCAAGTACTGAAGAATTCTCATGCTTGAGAAAGAGCAAAGCTTGCCTCTGGAGCTGTCAATGCTTGAATGAGCCAATCGTCTAAGTAAGGAAAGACGAATATTCCCAGAGTCCTCATAAATGCTGCTACTACTGCCATGCATTTTGTGAAGACTCTTGGAGCAGATGCCAGTCTGAAAGGAAGAACTCTGTACTAGAAGTGTCTTCCTTGGACCAGGAATCAAACTAACTTCCTGTGATCTGAGTGGATAAGAATATGCGCATACGCATCTCTTAGATCTAGAGAACATAGCCAGTCCTGACTTTGAAGGTATGGTAGAAGTGTCCCGAGGGAGATCATTTTGAACTTTTCTTGGAACAAATATTTGTTTAATTCTATGAGGTCTAGTATAGGCCTGTGTCTTCCTGTCTTCTTTGGAATAAGAAAATAGGGGGAGTAAAACCCCATCCCCTTTTGGGGTATGGGTACTTCTTCGATTGCTCCTTGAGCGAGAAGTGATGTGACTTCCTGCCACAAAAGGTTGGTGGCAGGGGCCTGAAAATTGAACTGTTTTATTATTGTAGGTGGGGGCAAGTTGAGAAAATGAAGCTTGTACCCCAGCCATACAATGGACAGAATCCAGTTTTCTGATGTTATTTGTTGCCATCTTTTGGCAAAATGGCAGAGTCTTCCTGGAATGGTTAAGGGTTCTGGACTTTTCAGGGACAGAATGACTAAGTTCTCTAGGTAGAAGTCAAGACCCTGAAGGGGCTGGGTCTGTTGGGCCGGTTGAGCTGTTTGAGCTTGCGGCTTTCTTTGCTGTCTGTTCTGTTGCTGCCCCTTCTGGGGAACATGAAGCGGACAGTGGCTTTGATGGGTGTAAGACGGGTAAGGCTTCTTTTTCGTACTGAAAAAGGGTTTTCTTCTTTGCTGGGTTGGCTGTAGACCAGGGGTCTCAAACACGCGGCCCGCGAGACAACTTTGTGCGGCCCGCGAAAGAGAAAAACAAAAAAACCCCAAAACCCTGACTTCTGCCGTTGCCGCCGTGGCAGCGGCAGAATCAATTGTCAAATAAAAAAAAAAAAGACTTCTGCTGCTCAAGCAGCAATATCACCTGTCCTGCGGCCCCTTCCCCTGTGCCCGGAGATCCGAATCTGCTCATCAGCGGCGTGCTTTTCAAGCCGCGAAGAGTATTCCCCTCTCGCGCGGCTTGAAACCGCGCGAGAGGGGAATACTCTTCGCGGCTTGAAAAGCACGCCGCTGATGAGCAGATTCGGATCTCCGGGCACAGGGGAAGAGGCCGCAGGACTGGTGATATTGCTGCTTGAGCAGCAGAAGTCTTTTTTTTTTTTAATTTGACAATTGATTCTGCCGCTGCCACGGCGGCAACGGCAGAAGTCAGGGTTTTGGGGTTTTTTTGTTTTCTTCTGTCGGGGGGGGGGGGGTATGACTGGAAATGGGCAGATGGGGGTTAGGACTGGAAGTGGGCTATTGGCAGGGGGGGGGGGTTATGACTGGTAATGGGCTATGGTGGGGGCTAGGACTGGAAATGGGCAGATGGGGGTTAGGACTGGAAGTGGGCTATTGGCAGGGGGGGGTTATGACTGGTAATGGGCTTTGGTGGGGGCTAGGACTGTACAGGGGCAGCTGGGGGTTAGGACTGGAAGTGGGCTATTGGCAGGGGGGGGTTATGACTGGTAATGGGCTATGGTGGGGGCTAGGACTGGAAATGGGCAGATGGGGGTTAGGACTGGAAGTGGGCTATTGGCAGGGGGGGGGGTTATGACTGGTAATGGGCTATGGTGGGGGCTAGGACTGGAAATGGGCAGATGGGGGTTAGGACTGGAAGTGGGCTATTGGCAGGGGGGGGTTATGACTGGTAATGGGCTATGGTGGGGGCTAGGACTGGAAATGGGCAGATGGGGGTTAGGACTGGAAGTGGGCTATTGGCAGGGGGGGTTATGACTGGTAATGGGCTATGGTGGGGGCTAGGACTGAAAATGGGGTGATGGGGGTTAGGACTGGAGGTGGGCTGATTGGGGGGTTAGGACTGGTAATGGCCTATGAGGGGAGGTAAGACTGAAAATGGGGTGATGGGGGATACGACTGCAAGTGGGCTATGGGGGGGACTAGGACTGGTAATGGGCTATGGGGGGGGGTAAGACTGAAAATGGGGTGATGGGGGGGTAAGACTGGAAGTGCGCTATGGGGAGGTTAGGACTGGTAATGGGCTATGGGGGGTCTAGGACTGGTAATGGGCTGGGGGGGTTGCTAGGACTGGAAATGGGCTGAGTGGAAGGGGGGCTTGAACTGCAAATGGCTGATGGGGAGGGGGGCTTGGAATGGAAATGGGCTGTGAGGGGAGGGAGCTAGGATTGGAAATGGGCTGATGGGGGGCTAGGATTGGAAATGGGCTGATGGTGAGGCTAGGATAGGACTGGAAATGGACTGATGCAGGGACTAGAAAGGAGCAGATGCTGGGTGGGGCTGGAACTAGAAGGGAGCTGATGTTGGGGGAGGATTAGAATGGGATGGAGCTGGGAAAGTGAAATGGAGAGGGGAAAAATATTTTGTCTGGAAGAGAAGACAAATCTACAATTGGCCAGGTATTGGGAGAGTAAGTGGGGATTGAGGATGGAGGGGTAAAATTTGAGTGGATGAAATAGGAATGAGGAAAGAGCAAAAGGAGAAAGATTAGTATGTTAAAGCAGATGTAGGGAGAGAGAATGGAAAAAAACTAGAAGAGAGAAGAAAGGACAAATGGACAGCAGACGATGGAGATAGCAGAAGACACGAAGAAACCAGAAGTGGCTGGAGCAATTGCAACTGAAAAAAAATGCACAAAAGGTAGAAAAATATCTCTTTATTTTGAATTTATTAACTGGAATATGTCAGCTCTGGGAAATGTGCATCATTAATGTTTGCGCTTTGTTTAGTACAAGAGGAAATTAATTTATAGTTTTATTTCTACAGTGTTGTTGTACATTCCAAGTTTGGCTTTTGGGGTTCCCAGTTTAATTATTGTCTTCCTATTTCTGAATCTTTTAGTCTTTCTTTATCCATACTCATTAAGAGGCATGTTACCATACACTAACTTTTAGTAAACATTATGCAAATATTTATGCAAATGAGGCCCCTTATGCAAATGAGGTCCCACGTCTTATGCGGCCCCCGGGTTACTTTACAAGTCCTCATTTGGCCCTCAAAGCAATTTGAGTTTGAGACCCCTGCTGTAGACTTTGATAGTCTGTTCAAGGTAGTATTTTCAGATTCAAGCTGAGTAGTCTTGTCCTGCCGGTCCTTGCCAAAGAGATTTTCTCCTGTACAAGGAATGTTTCCCAGCTTTTCTTGCACCCGCTGTTCTAAGTCTGATGCTTGAAGCCAAGCAATACGACGTGCTCCTATGGATATAGCAGAGGTTCTGCTAATACATTCAAAGCAATCAAAGGTAGCACGGTTCATGAATTTAGAGACATTCTGGGCGTGCTTGACCTGAATAAGGTAGTCTGTTCTTTTTTCCTCAGAGATACAAGGGCTAATGAGCTCCAAGTCTTTTGTGACTTCTTCCAGGAACATTCCCATATAAAGAATGTAGGAACTGATCCTGGCTGATAGCATGGAGGATTGAAAGCATCGACGCCCAAAGGCATCAAGTGTCCTGGATTCCTAGCCTGGAGGATTAGAAGAATGTGTTTTAGCACACTTGATTCTTCGCATGGCTGATTCCACTACCACTGAATGGTGTGGTAACTGAGTTTTTTGAAAACCAGGACAACTTTTCACCCGGTACATAGTGTCAAGGTGTCGGGAATGTGAAGATATCGTTAAAGGAGTTTCCAGCATTCTCAACATCAGATCATGTAAGATCTTGTGAATGGGAAGCATAGCTGCCTCCTTGGGAGCCATAGGGTATTGTAGAATTCTTAATTCTTCTGCCCTAGGTTCCTTTTCTGGGATCACAGTGATTGCAAGACCCTTTGCTAAATCACGTATGAAATCCTGGAAGGACATATCTTCTGAAGGAGACACCCTGCGTTGAAGAGAAGGAGTTGAATCCTCTAGTAGGTTCGCTCTGGTACCGGTAGAATCATCAGCGTCATCGGAATTGGAAGACTCAAAGGCACTCTGTACCGGGTTCTCCCGTAACGCATGGTATCGGTACCGCTCGAAGTCGGTACCGAAATGTCTCAGTTCCTGATCTCTGATACCCGAGACAGACTCAAGGTTCGGCATGGGGGGAAGTAGTCCTGTCGAAGCAGGTACTGTTGAACCATCTGTAGCGGTCTCAGCGGTACCGAAGCTGATAAGAGGGACGCTAGACTGCATTCAATAGCGTTCCTGCCAATGCCTGGGTGTCGGTACCGATGGAAGCGGGTACAATCCCAGAACATGGCACCAGTAGTTCTGCAGAGGTGGAAGCCTCTGGAACATCCTGGAGCCCCGTTAATGCTTTGGAGCCCGAAGACTCCCGCCAGGGCTGTTTTGCCAGTGAACTATCCTTGAGGGCAACGCCAGTGGCATCTCGATACTTTGAAGGAGATTTACCCTTCGAGGACCGGCCAGTCTTAGAAGACTTTAGTTACCTGAGATCCATGGTAGGAAGATGAAGCCCTGGAAGACGTCGATGCAAGTGACATAGTTTTCGGGGCAAAAAGGGTACCGAGTTTTGCAGCTCTATTCTGCATGCCCCTTTTGGTCATCCTTGTGCAGGAGAGACACTCCGTTGGACAATGTTCAGGACCTAAACATTTTAGACACCAATCATGGGTGTCGGTGACAGAAATGGTACCGCCACACTTTGAGAATTTTTTTAAACCACTAGCTGGTTTCTCCATGCCTGAAGAAAAATGGGCCTAGTGCCCAAAATGGCACCTAGCACCAGAAACAGGGGAAAGACCCTTGAAGAGAATACAAGTTGTTGTTTGTTTTTTTTAAAGAAAGACGTTTTTTTGTTTTTTTTTAAAGAAGAAGATCCGGTGGTAACGGTAGGCATCAAATGAAGGCAGACGCGACCACAAAAAAACCCAAAGAATTAAAGGAAATTTTCTGTGGTGACAAAGTACACATCCTGTTGGCTCTGCGGAAAATGAAGAACTGAAGTGAGAGAGGTACAAAGGCAGGAAGGCAGCACGCTGTGGGGTGTTCCCAAAAGCATTCCTATTGGATGCTGGGGAGCGTTCCCGCGCGGGCTCCGTCGGTACCGATGATACCCATATGTGAAGACTACCTTCCTGCTTGTTCCTGGAGATTACCCCAAGGGTCTGCATTATCCGCCCTCCTGTTTAACTTATACATAAAACCAATGTGCTCAATATTTAAAAATCACAAAATAAATTACCACATATATGCGGACGGCATTATGTTGTACACACACTTAGATATATGTAATCTGAATTATGATAAATTAGCCACTTGCCTGGAAGACACTCAAACCTGGCTAAATGAAAACAACATGAATATCAACTTCAAGAAAACTGAACTAATGTTCATATCCAGAAACCAGGAATTCAACCCTCCCCAAACAATCCACCTAAATAATCAATTTCCAGTTAAACAGGAAGTGAAATACCTAGGAGTCACTGTGGACAAAACACTCAGCATGGAACACCACTTAAAACTTCTGAACAGAACCATACTCTATAAGCTAAGGATTATACAACCATTGAGCTATCTGACTTCAGAACAGTAGTCCAAGCACTCATAACACCACACTTTGACTACTGCAATAGCTTCCTGCAGGGAATACCCCAAAGAACACTAAACATACTACAAATGCCCCAAAATGTCACAGTCAGAATTATAATGAAAGCAAGACTATCTGACCACATAACACCCATTCTATTCGAACTCCACTGGCTCCCAATTTCCTCAAGAATAAGATACAAAATAATAATGACTACTTTCAAACTGAACAAAACGAAAAACAACTGTGTATCTGTAGAAGATAGCGGGAACCAAAGAACAGATACAAAGACTGGCAGTAGTTCAAACAAAAGCTTTAATTGGTAAACCCTACGCGTTTCGGCCAATGGCCTTCCTCAGGGGGTAATATAAAAGAGGGCAAACCTAAAAAAACCCCAGAATAAATATAATTAATAAACAATAACTCTCACTTGGTTTGCAGCTTGTCGTGCTGTGAGGGCTTGCGTGCATCAGTGATGCTGAGAGCTAAACTATCGGTAGTTTAACTACTGGCAGGGTCTCCCAAGATGGACAGGTCTCAGCTGAGGTGCCAGACGAAGACAAACCACCCATCTGGGCAGCAGCAGAATGGGATAGTGTTGACGGCGGAGGATCACATTTCTGTGACAACGGCAACAACACCAAACTTAAACTGCGCAGAAGGAAGGCCCGGCAATCTACTTCTGTATCTTGCCATGAAAACCCAATGGATAGTTACAACAAAACAAATTGTGCTATGGTGCTGGAAGATGAGACTCCCAGGTCGGAAGGCACTCAACTAGCTACTGGGGAAGAGCTGAAGACTTTTCAGAGTAAAGCCAGCATTTATGATGTGGTTGGATCAAAGCCCTCGGGAAGTCTGACTGCTGATGTAGCTGCGCATGAAATGAGAGTCAGAAGCTGTAAAGATGTCTTACACATTGGAACATGGAACGTACGAAGCATGAACCAAGGGAAGTTGGAGATGGTCAAGAATGAAATGGAACGTGTACAACTTGATCTGTTGGGTGTCAGCGAACTGAAATGGACTGGCATGGGGCACTTTGCATCAGATGATCACATGGTCTACTATGCTGGAAATGAAAGACAAAAAAGAAATGGTGTTGCACTTATAATAAAGAAGAAACTTGCAAGAACTGTAATGAAATACAATGCAGTCAGCGAACGCTTAATCTCTATTCGTCTGCGAGGATTGCCTATCAACACAACTATAATTCAAGTATATGCCCCAACAACAGCTGCAGAAGAGAATGAAATTGAAGAGTTCTATGAACAAGTACAAGCTGAAATTGACAGAACATGCAAACAGGATATCCTGATAGTCATGGGTGACTGGAACGCAAAAGTTGGCAACAAAGAAGAAGGCAAAGTAGTTGGAAAATATGGACTTGGCAACAGAAATGAAGCTGGAGAAAGATTGATAGAATTCTGCAAGACCAATGATCTATTCATCTCAAACACCTTCTTCCAGCAACACAAGCGGCGACTGTACACATGGACTTCACCCAATGGATTGTATAGAAATCAAATTGACTACATCTGTGGAAGTCAACGATGGAAAAGCTCTGTAACATCAACAAAGACAAAACCTGGAGCTGACTGTGGTACAGATCATCAACTACTAGTATGCAAACTCAAGCTAAAGTTGAAAAAGAGCAAACCACTCATGAATGCAGCAAAATATGACCTTGAGAATATACCACTGGAATTTAAAGACTGCCTGCAAAATCGATTTGCTGCTTTAGATACAAATGACAGAACTCCGGAAGAGTTATGGAATGACATCAAGAAGGTTGTGCTGGAAGAAAGCGAGAAGTCTCTACAAAAGGTGAAAAAACAAAAACGGCCAAAATGGATGACGGAAGAAACTCTGAAAATTGCCCAGAAACGCAGAGAAGCTAAAGCCAAAGGAGAAAGAAAGACAATCGCAGAACTCAACAGAGATTTCCAACGTGCAGCTAGACAGGACAAGGAAAAGTACTACAATGACACTTGCAAGGAAATAGAAGCAGAAACTATTAGAGGAAGAACAAGATCAGCTTTCCTAAAGCTGCGAGAGTTAAAGAAAAAGTTCCAGCCTCGAATAGGAATGTTACAAGATGC
This sequence comes from Ichthyophis bannanicus, assembly GCA_033557465.1. NCBI lineage: Eukaryota > Metazoa > Chordata > Amphibia > Gymnophiona > Ichthyophiidae > Ichthyophis > Ichthyophis bannanicus. The sequence continues at coordinate 708,593,725 of CM066033.1, forward strand.
TCAAGGTTCTATGTTGAATGATGCTGAGAAGATCAAGAAAAGGTGGAAGGAATATACAAAGTTTTTATATGATAAAGATCAAGTGGACCAACAGCCGTTTCAACCGATACCTTATGATCAGGAACCATTGGTGATGAAAGAAGAAGTTGAAGCAGCATTGAAAGACTTATCAAAGAACAAAGCACCAGGCATTGATAGCATTCCCATAGAAGTATTGCAGCAATCTGATGCAGCTGTTACCGTACTTACAAGGCTCTGCCAAGAAATATGGACGACAACATCATGGCCAACTGACTGGAAAAGATCTGTGTTTATACCAATACTAAAGAAAGGTGATCCAACTGACTGTGGAAATTATCGCACAATCGCCCTGATCCCACATGCCAGCAAGATTCTACTGAAGATTATTCAAAAGAGACTACAGCCATACCTAGAACAAGAACTACCTGAAGTGCAAGCAGGGTTCAGGAAAGGGCGAGGAACGAGAGACATCATTGCGGATGTGAGATGGATCCTTGAAAAGACTAAAGAATACCAAAAGGATATCTATTTGTGCATTATCGACTATAGCAAGGCTTTTGACTGTGTAAACCATGAGAAACTCTGGGCCACATTAAGAAGCATGGGTATACCAGAACACCTGATCGTTCTCTTGCGCAATCTGTACATTGATCAAGAAGCAACAGTTCGAACGGAACAAGGAGAAACAGAATGGTTTAAAATAAGCAAAGGTGTAAGACAAGGCTGCATACTTTCCCCCTACCTGTTTAATTTATATGCAGAACAAATCATCAGAGAAGCAGGATTGTATGAAGACAACAGAGGTGTGAAGATTGGTGGAAGACTCATCAACAACCTTCGCTATGCTGATGATACCACACTACTGGCAGAAAGTGAAGATGATCTGAAACATTTGCTTCTCACAATCAAAGAACATAGTCTCAAAATGGGCCTGCACCTTAATGTAAAGAAGACAAAGATCATGACAACTGGCATAATCAACAGGTTCATCGTTGAAGGAGAAGAAATTGAAATCGTGAACAACTTTAACCTACTTGGATCAACTATCAATAAAGAAGCAACAAGCAGTCAAGAAATCAGACGACGCATTGCTCTTGGCAGAATGGCTATGAAAGACCTAGATAAGATTCTCAAGAGCAGAGATGTCTCTCTCCATACAAAGATTCGACTTGTTCATGCCATGGTATTTTCAATAACATCATATGGATGTGAAAGCTGGACAGTGAAAAAGACAGACAGGAAGAAAATTGATGCCTTTGAATTATGGTGCTGGCGGCGAATACTGTGTATACCATGGACTGCCCGAAGAACAAACCAGTCGGTACTAGAGGAGATCAAACCTAAGCTTTCTTTAGAAGCTCAGATGACAAGACTTCGACTTTCATACTTCGGACACATCATGCGAAGAGAGAGATCATTAGAGAAAGACATCATGCTTGGAAAGATAGAAGGTCAACGCAAAAGAGGAAGGCCAGCAATGAGATGGATCGCTACAATAACAGCAGCTACGGGTACCAGTCTGTCAACAATGAGCCGCCTGACTGAAGACCGAACACAATTTAGGATAGCTATCCAGAGGGTCGCCATGAGTCGACTCCGACTCGACGGCACTTAACAACAACAATAAACAATAAACAATCATAAATTATGAAAATATTATAGCATAAAAAACAAATGTTAAAACATTTAACAATGACTAACAACGATGAAAGGCAGATATGCAATCAATGTTAAAAATGACTAATAACATTAAAAATTATGTAAAAGACATAAATAGTGCATTATAATGTATAAAGAGTAATAAATAATATTAAATAGTAAAATCCAGAAATGTATAATTAAATCATACTTAATCAAATGAAAGACAACTTAAAAATCCATATGGAAAGAGATGAGGAGGACACACTAAAACAAGAATATATCTATAAAGGACGTATGCAACCAAATGAATCATGAAGCTGAGACATGATTAATCTATCAAGTGAGATTCGAAAATGGCTGGTGAGCAGGAGCGGACGTAAGTCGCTTGAGCTCCGGTCCCCACCGCTCTACAGTGCCGAAGAAATATGTTTTAAACAAGCTGATTAGGGGAAAAATGTGCTGCAAAAACTGATCCTGTGCTCAGGACCTTCCACCTCGCTTAGCCATACAGGTGATTACAGGTGATTGATCTGAACAGCTTCCCCTCTGCGGGAGATCGCCGACGCTGACAAGTCAAGTTCTGCTTCTCCCCCCTTTCGTGTTTAAAAGCCAGCGGCTGATTTGAAAACTCCTTGATCCACATGATTGAGTGTTTGTTTTTTCTGACTCCCACACTGCTCTCTTGAACCAGCATGAGAGTAAAAACCGCCGTTGCAGCGTCTGACAGTGACAGATGATTGTTGCTGGAAACCGGGACATTTTTTTTTCTCCCTGCCCTTTGGTAATGCTATCTTTTAATTATTGCTGAAGTTGGGCTGTCGGAAAAGTAGTAGATCGCTGGTGTAGTCTTTGACAAGCTGCAAGGAAGATGACAGTTTACCTAAAAAAATAAGTTCTAACGGTCGCCGAAGCTCTGGACTCTTTGCTCCTCAGCACCGAATATAATCTACTTTAAAAGCTGATCGGGGCTCAGAACTACCCACCTTGTTTTGTTTAAAGTGGATGTGAGAAATGAGCCCTAATTGCTAATTAAACTCCGGACCTCCCACTGACAGCAGAGAGAAAAATCGCCGATACAGCAACTGATAGTGACAGCTGATTGCTGCTGGAAAGTCTGAGCACAAGTTTCCCTGCCTTTTGGTAAAGCTGAGATAGCTTCTAAATACTGCCAAAAGTTACAAAAATAACAGACCGCTGTAGTGAAAGGACCTGGGCTGTCAGGGAAGAAGCAGATTGCCGGTGCTGTCCCAGAAAAGTTGTATTGAAGGTGACGGTTTGCTGAGGAAATAAAATCTAGAAGAGAGTTCTGACAAGCTATAAAGAAAGTAATGGATTGTCGAAAGTGAGCTCTGAAATTTGATCCTGAGCTTAAACTTTCCATCTCTCGGGCTGTTAGTAAGGTGGGCTGACAGGAAAGAAGCAGATCGCCGGTGCCGTTTCAAACAAGCTAAAATGAAAGTAAGGAATTACTGAAAGAGATAAGCATTACAGTGAGCTCTCTTTGACAAGATGGTATGTTAGGATTGGAGTTGGTTTTGCTGATCAGACTTTAATTCACAGATGACTGTTTGGAAGCTCTGCCTCTAACAAAATTATTTGAGCTGTTTGGTTCTATTGATTCCGCTCTGACTTGCTGCTCTCCCTTTCAGTTTAAAGAACTGTCAAAATAGTAATGGATCTTTGGAGCTGCACATGACAAGCTTTAATGTACCATTGTCTGATCATTGAATTTCTCTCCTTATGAGATATACAAGCTGAGGTGGTAAGAAGGGTTTTTTGTTTTTTTTTGTTTTGGTGAAGCCAAAAGGGAAGAAAACAATGACATCGGCGCAGAAAGGGGGACGGCGTGAAAAGGAGAAGTTAGTCAAACAGCATAAAATAACAGAATATCATACACCTCAGAAAGCTGCAACCACGCCAGAATTGGCAGAAGAGATCTCCTCAGCAGTGGTGGGGGCCCTTTCCATACAATTTGAAGATCTAAAGGGACGGATGGATCTTTTGCAGACCTCGATGGAAGCCCTAGGTGGTCGGATGCATGAGGCAGAGCATCGGATTGAAAAAGCGGAGGAACATGTGCTGGTGCTCCAAAAGAGGTTGGTTGTATGAAAAAGATGCAACAGAGTTTAGAGGAGAAGCTGGATGATTTGGAAAATAGGTCTCGCAGAAGTAATCTCCGCTTTTTTGGGATCCCGGATAATATTGAGGGTAAAGACTTAAAATCCTATTTGGAGGCACTGGTGATACAACTATTGGAAGGGGACAAGGAAGGTGTTTCAGTGCAAATTGAAAGTGCCTATCGTATTGGGCCAAGAAGAGTGAATGATGACCGTCCTAGAGTGGTCTTGGCGAAGTTTCTTAGGTTCGCGCAGAAAGAAGCAGTGTTGAGAGCAGTGCGAAGACTGGGAGTAATCTCCAAAGACAACATCAAGTTACGAATAGTGCAGGACTACTTAGCATCCTTAGGACAGCGCCGAAGGGAATATGGCCCTCTGTGTCAAACGCTGATAGACAATAATATTAAATTTTTAGTGCAGTATCCCGCACGTCTTATCTTCACTCATGGGGGGGTACGTAGGTCATTTGATTCAGCCAAGGCAGCAACACCTTATGTGGTGGAGATTGGGAGAAAAGCAGCGGCTGCACTAAGCTTACAAAGTGGAGATCAGGAGTGTGTAACCTGTGATGGGAGAGACTGAGAAATGGAACATCAAAGCAGAAGAAAAAGAAGATCATATTGCCTTAGTGTGTGTGAAGAGTCAGTTTGGAAATTGATATAGATGTTTGAAATGTTCAAAGTTGTTGTATTAATGTTATATGTTTGATGCCTTTTAGGTTAATGATTACTAGATAAGGTATGAGGGGCTAAAAGGAATGGAGAGTGGGACATGCATGGGGTGGATGAGTTGTGAGGTGGAAAGAGGTGGAGGAGGGCTGGGGCTAGGGTGGGATCATCAAAGGGAATGATGTGGAGCAGTTACAAAGGTAAGAGTAAAGGGGTACCGAACGCATTTGAGGGGAAGGGAGGTAAGAATAAGAGGAAAGATGGGTAGTTGGGTGAGTGAGAGGGGAGCGGGGGGGAATGGGGTGGGGAGAGGGAAAGTAATGGGGGATAGAGGTTGGGGGGGATAGAGGTTGGGAGGGAGGGATTGGGGAGGAAGGGGGGAGGGAAGGCAGCCTAATTGAGATTAAATGGTTTGATTGGGGGTGCATGCATGACGGTAAGGATGGGTCCCAGGCTGGGGGGGTCCTTCCTCACAACAAAACATTTGTTGGTTGGCTTGAGCTTTATATTTACCCACTAACCTGAAGGTCATATCGTGGAATGTGTGTGGGATAGGTAATCCCATTAAGAGATACAAGATATTGCAGGCTCTAGCGAGACAAAAATGTGATATTGCAATGTTGCAGGAAACCCACCAGACTGCTGAGGAACATATTAAATTACGGAGAGACTGGGTGGGGCAAGTCTGGGGGGCTCCAGCTATGGGAAGAAAAGGTGGAGTGGTCATTCTGATACACAGGCGTGTTAGGTTCGTTCAGGAAAGCATCCATGTGGGTGAGGGGGGTAGATTTGTTCTCTTGTATGGGATGCTGGAGGGGAGACCTGTGTTGCTGGGGAATCTATATAGATAGTCCAAATGTGTTAGATAGAGTTCTTTATGCTAGTTTGGGCTCACGAGTGGAGCAGCTGCCAGAGGCTCCTATGATTTTGGCAGGTGATTTTAATGGCGTTATGGATGTTGAACTAGATACATCTAGTGGAAGTGGAGATAGGGCGTGTGTGCAGAGTGCTAGAGTGCTGCAGAATTTGAAACGCAGGTTAGGGATGGTAGACCCTTGGCGTTTGCTCCACCCACTGGAAAGGGATTTTACGCATCAATCAAGAGCGCATGGGTCGTGTGCTCGCATTGATTATGTGCTGGTTTCGGAGCGGTTGTTTGCCCAAATAGAGGATGCGCAACTAGGGCCTATAGAGATTTCTGATCATGCGTTGATTTGGGTGGAAATAGAATGGTTAGAGGCAAACACGCGGGATAGAATTTGGCGATTCCCAATGGATCTGTACAGAGACCCTGAGTTTCATGGTTTCCTTAAAATGCGGTGGCAAGAATTCTCAATCCATAATGCTCAGCATAAAGAGGATCCAGAGCTTTTTTGGGAAACTGCTAAAGTAGTCCTGCGGGGGGACATTATAGGGTATGTAGGGAGGAAACGGAAAATGTTGATGAAACAGATTGTTCGCTTGGAACAGCAGGCAGGTAGAGAGAGGAGAAGGCAAGCGTCATGTCCGTCGGCAGTGAATAGGAGGAAATTGTGGGAGACACAAACAGCCCTAAATGAGCTGCTACATCAAAGAGCCAAGAAGTCGTTTCTGTACTACCGCTTTCAGCTCTATAGATATGGAGACAGGCCAGGAAAGTTATTGGCAAAATGCCTTAAAGGCAGTAGGGGGACTGGTACTGTGGCAGCGCTGCAAGACGATCAGGGCCAACTGCATAAAGAAAGGCGAGCGATTGCTCAAGTATATCGGACATTTTACAAGAAGCTTTATACAAGGAGAGTTGGATCTCAGACTGATATGGTAGAGTACTTGAAACAAGTGAGTTTGCCAAGGTTAACGATGGTTCATCAGGCAGAGCTGGATAACCCAGTGACTGAAGAGAAGGTTCAGAGGGTCATTTTAAGAGCGGATTGTCACAAAGCGCCTGGCCCGGTTGGGTTTGGGGCAGAATTTTATAAGTTATTAAGAGATGAGTTGGCCCCTTCCCTAGTGGCGACATATCATAGAAGGGTGGATCAGGGGAGATTTATGTGGGGGGAGAATCGGGCGCACATTATTCTTATACATAAACCAGGGAAAGATCCTTTACAAGCAGCCTCTTATCGACCTATCTCCTTGCTGAATTTTGATATGAAAATACTGGCTAAGGTGCTGGCGGACCGTTTGGGTCAGGTATTAAGTGAGCTTGTGCATGATTCTCAAGTAGGTTTTGTAAAAGGGAGATATGCGGTGCGGAATCTACGTAAAATTGTGGCATCGCTAGAGTGGGTAAGGGATAGGATGCAACAGTCGCTTTTGATTAGTTTTGATGCAGAAAAGGCATTTGATCAAGTGAATTGGGATTACCTCAGATTTCTCTTGCCACACTATGGACTGGGAGCTTCTTTTTGCAATATGGTAGAGCTTTTATATACGAGGCCCACAGCTAGAGTGTTATGTAATGGAGTGCTATCAGATGAGTTTACCCTGGAGAGAGGTACAAGACAGGGATGCCCGCTCTCACCGTTGCTTTTTGTGTTGTCACTTGACCCACTGATACGACGAATAGAGACGTCTAATGACATACAAGGTATAGGTATAGGGAGTCATATGTTTAAGCTGGCAGCATTTGCAGATGACATACTGGTTCATTTGCTATCTCCTCAGACGTCGTTGCCCAATTTATTAAAGGAATTCTTGTTATGGGGGTTTTGCTGGGCTTTGTATCAATATGGAAAAGTCTGAAGCCATGGATGTGGAAGGGTCAATAAGGGGACATTGGAGAGGAAGTTTTCCGCTTAAGTGGGCAGGTGATACATTTGTGTATTTAGGGATTCTCCTGACGAGAGAACCGCGGGAGCTATATAGGAAAAACATGGATAGAATCCTTGTAAAAGTTCGTTCACAACTTCAGGTGTGGTCTCCACTGCCCTTGTCCTTACTGGGCAGGGCGGCAGCACTGGGAATGGTGATTCTGCCTCGGGTGCTTTATTGGCTGCAAACTCTCCCAGTGTGGTTATTGAAGCGTGATTTAAGTGCTATTGACCGCGAGATTAGGAATTTCCTTTGGAAAGGTATGCGAGCTCGTATCCCCTTACATAGATTGAGAAGGAGATGGAAGTCTGGAGGGATAGGAATCCCAGATCTTCGGACTTATGCTCTGGCATGCCAGGCACGGCATATTGGAGACTGGCTAGGGAATACTGAGGTGTATACGCCAAGAGCGCTGGAAGAGGCTCTTGTGGCTCCGCAGACCTTGATGGCAGTATTGCACCAGGAAAATAGGCTCCTGCCTGGTAGAGTGGTTAGTAGTGAATTGGTTTACCCGGCAAGAAGAGTGTGGCAACAATTGAATAGGCTCTGGGGTGAACCATCAGGGGTTTCAAGCTGGCTACCCATACAGGGGAATGATCAGTTTACACCAGGATCAGAAACGTCAGCATTTGTATATTGGAGGAGACAAGGCATATGTAATATTGGACATGTGGTGGATCAAATGGGGCAGTGTAAATCTTGGGAGACTTTGCGCATGGAGTATGGACTTAGCAGGCGGCATTATTTTGCTTACGTGCAGCTCTCTCACTATGTGGCTTCCCTACCACAGGATGCACTGCGGGTGGAAAGATCGGCACAGATATTAGAGTTCTTTGCACTGGGAGAGGAGTCACCGCCTACAATTGCACAGCTGAAAAGACGATTAGATGACTATAGCAGTTTGCCTGATTATAGGGTGGAAGAAGCTTTGTGGGCACAAGAATTGAATATCTTGGTAGCTCCTGGTTCAATCCTTCAGGCCTTGAGTGGGATTGCGGGGCTGGTGAGGGGAGCTCGATGGCGGGAGGTACAGTTTAAATGCATCCTACGGGCACATTTCTCTCCAAGATGGGCGTTACGATCCCATCTCACTGAGTTGGGCAGATGCCCAAAATGTCCATGCCCTTTGGCGGACTTAGGACATATGTGGTGGGGGTGTCCGATAGTTTGCCTATACTGGAAGAGGATAGCTGATTTTATGAGTAGGATTGTGTTACAGCGAGTCCGTTGGACAGCATCGCTTGTGATGTTAGATCAGCTTGGACCACTCCACCCGAAAGGGAGATGGGAACGCCTTTTGGTCAGGAAGGCATGTCTGGTGGGTAAAGGCCCGATACTTCATAGGTGGAGAGAAGCGTCAGGTCCCACTTATTGGGAATGGCGCAACAATTTCCACCAACTGATGCTTATGGAAAGGAGAGAGGCTAGAGGAAGTGCTCGACGTTGGGCCTTATTCCTGCTAATTTGGGAACCATATATTCAGATATTGAGGCCTCGTGTCCGAAATGAAGTGCTTCAATTGGGATGAGAGGTCGTAGGATATTAATAATATAATTAATATGCATGTTCACTATAGGGGGTTGGTTGCTGAAGGGGGAGGCTGTGGGGTGGGAGGGAGGTTGGTGGGGAAAGGGGGGGAGAGGGGAATATTGTAAATTCTTTTTTCTTGCTGTATTTGTATGATTGATTTGCTGAGGAATCCAGGTCTGGGAGATCAGTAGAAATGCCATTTGTTGATGTATTTGTTGTTATTTTTTAAATATTGTTTTGCATGTTCTGTATTATTTGGTTTTCAATAAATAGAGTTTACAAAAAAAAAAAATCTATCAAGTGAAAGCATGCTCAAATAAGCAAAACTTGAGATAAACTTCACAAAAGAGAAAGCCATCAAATAGTATGATAAAACAGACAATAAACCGATAAGACAGCATAACAAATTAAAATCAAATAAATACCTTGTAAAACGTATTTGCATAAGTGACAATACTGTTTACTGGAATATAAATGCATAAAACAGAAAAAGTCAAAAATTTATTGTATAGCTATTAGGCCAAAGTCAAAAATGAAGGTGCACAGAACCATTCATGTGAAAATAACTTTGCATAAAACCAATGTCAATTATCAAATAAGCGGAAGTAAAGGAGGAGCTCTAGAGCATTGCTGTGCTAACATAACTTACTGAAAGGAGACCTAAGAATGGAGGCCGTTATAGATTGAACCAGCTACACGATGACAAAGGGAACTTGCTCAAATATTTAAATCTACAAGACAGTATTACCAAACGATAAGTGCCGCATCAAAATAAAAGATTTCAAGTGTTATCGAAATTATATTGATAAAAAAGTGCTACATCAGGCGCTGAACTTGAAATTCTATTGTACACATGCCATGTATGGTAGTTCGGTAAACTTACAAAGAGCTATTTACAAAAAGCTATATTGGAAATTAAATATTATGTTACTAAAGTAATGCCTCAATTGTTGCATTAAATGTAAAAACTTAGGCTGAATGTAAATTTCGCCGAAGTGTAAGATAACAAGAGGGAAAAGCACTGTGAAGATGACATTCACTAAAGTGATAAGAAAACTCCTTTTTGCGTGCATTTAAAAAGGCATCCTACATGGTGATTCTAATGAGAGAAACAACGTTTTTTAAAAAGTAAGCCATACTTGATACCCAAAAAAGGATTAATAAGACTCTAGCATTAAAAAGGAGAAGATCAAAACTCACTGCTTTCCGCATAAGCTAGTCTTGTGACTGAATATGGAATTGAGTCTGCTGCCCAAGCGCATTATACCGGTCAGGGGCGGCCCAAGGGGGGTGCGGGGCCATGTGCGGAGACTCGGTGTGGGGCCTCATTTGCATAAGTGGCCTTATTTGCATAAATATTTGCATAATGTTACCATACACTAACTTTTAGTAAACATGTCTCTTAATGAGTGTATGGATAAAGAAAGACTAAAAGATTTCTACATTACTATAATCCAGTGCCAACCGCCAGGCACATTAGGAACTACTACAAACGCTGCCCATTTAGAACCCATAGCAAACCCGCTGTATCCTGACAGCATTACCAGGACTCACAAAGCACCAGTCCCTACCTATCAAAAGGAAACACTGCAAATATTAAACCAGTACATTTCAGAGAATACTGGGGAAAGAGAACAAGTGGCAATGTCAAATAGGAATTACATAAACAGAATACCTCAGCTCAGTTACACATGCAGAACATAGACCATCACCAAACAAGGAATCGCAATTTAGAAACAGGAAGGCAATAATTTAAACTGGGAACCCCAAAAGCCAAACTTGGAATGTACAACAACACTGTAGAAATAAAACTATAAATCAATTTCCTCTTGTACCAAACAAAGCGCAGACGTTAATGATGCACATTTCCCAGAACTTTCATATTCCAGTTAATAAATTCAAAATAAAGAGATATATTTCTAACTTTTGTGCATTTTTTTTCAGTTGCAATTGCTCCAGCCACTTTCTTCTGGTTTCTTCATGTTTTCTGCTAACTCTCCATCGTCTGCTGTCCATTTGTCCTTTCTTCTCTCTTCTAGTTTTCTTTCCATCCTCTCTCTCTACATCTGCTTTAACATACTAATCTTTATCCTTTTGCTCTTTCCTCATTCTTATTTCATCCACACAAATTTTACCCCTCCATCCTCAATCCCCACTTACTCTCCCAATACCCGGCCAATCGTAGATTTTTCATCCCTCCCACACAAAATATTTTTCCCCTCTCCATTTTACTCTCCCAGCCCCATCCCATTCTAATCCTCCCCCAACATCAGCTCCCTTCTAGTTCCAGTCTCACCCAGCATCCATTCCCTTCTAGTCCCTGCATCAGCCCATTTCCAGTCCTAGCCCCCCATCAACCCATTTCCAGTCCTAGCTCCCCCATCCATTTTCAGTCTGAGTCCCTTCATCAGCTCATTTCCAATCCTAGCCCCCCATCAGCCCATTTCTAGTCATTTCCTAGCCCCACCATCAGCCCATGTCAAATCCTAGCTCCCCTCCACTCAGCTCAATTCCAGTCCAAGCCCCCCCATGAGCCTACTTCCAGTTCTAGCCCCTCCATGAGTCCATTTCAATTCAAGCCCCCACCACAGCCCATTTCCAATCTTAGCTCCCCCCAACAGCCCATTTCCAGTCCTATCCTAGCTGCTCCATCAGCCCATTTTCAGTTCTAGCTCCCTTCCCTCACAGCCCATTTCCATTCCAAGCTCCCTCCCCATCAGCTATTTGCAGTTCAAGCCTCCCCGTCCACTCAGTCCATTTCCAGTCATAGCAATCCCCCAACCCATTACCAGTCCTACCCCCCCCATCAGCCCACTACCAGTCTTAACCCCCTCAGCCCATTTCCAGTCAGTCCCCATAGCCTTTTGCCAGTCCTAACCCCCCCCCATCAGCCCACAGCCCATTACTAGTCCTAACCACATCAGCCCACCTCAAGTCCTAACCCCTCCCCATCAGCCCTTTTCCTGTCCTAGCGCCCCCATAGCCCATTAGCAGTCCTAACCCCCCCCCATAGCCCATTAGCAATCCTAACCCCCATCACCCTATTTCCAGACAGCCCCCATCAGCCCACAGCCCATTACCAGTCTTAACCCCCCCCCAGCCCATTTCCAGTCCTAACCCCCCATCACCCCATTTCCAGTCAGCCTCCATCAACCCCCAGCCCATTACCAGTCTTAACCCCCCCCAGCCCATTACCAGTCTTAACCCCCCCAGCCCATTTCCAGTCAGCCTCCATCAGCCCCAGCCCATTAGCAGTCTTAACCCCCCCCAGCCCATTTCCAGTCCTAACCCCTCCCCAGCCCAGTTCCAGTCAGCCTCCAACAGCCCCAGCCCATTTCCAGTCCTAAACCCCCCCCCCAGCCCATTTCCAGTCCTAACCCCCCCCCAGCCCATTTCAAGTCAGCCTCCATCAGTCCCAGCCCATTTCCAGTCCTAACCCCCCCCTTGCACATTTCCAGTTCCTAACCCCCCCCCTTGCACTTTTCCTGTCCTAACCCCCCCCTTGCACATTTCCAGTGCTAACCCCCCCCCTTGCACATTTCCAGTCCTAACCCCCCCCCTTGCAAATTTCCAGTCCTAACCCCCCATCACCCCATTTCCAGACAGCCTCCATCAGCCCCCCCCCCTTCCCTTCCCTTCCCTTCCCTTCCAGCAAATTTAAAAACAAAAAACCTGGCTCTAGCTGCTGCCGCGTCCGTCGCAGCAGCGGCAGAATGGCGTGTCCCGCGGGGCCCCCTCTCCACGTCGAGCCCTCTGCAAGGGCTTTCAGATTCGCGAAGGGAGAGTGCTCCCTCGCGTCTCTGTAAAGCCCGCAGGGGCTAATGGGAAATTTCCCATCAGCCCCTCGCGTCTAAAGGGGCTGATGGGAAATTTCCCATTAGCCCCTGCGGGCTTTACAGAGACGCGAGGGAGCACAACTCTCCCTTCGCGAATCTGAAAGCCCTTGCAGAGGGCTCGAAGAGGAGAAGGGGCCCCGCGGGACACGCCATTCTGCCGCTGCTGCGACGGACGCGGCAGCGGCAGCAGCTAGAGCCAGGTTTTTGTTTTTAAATGTAATAAAAAAAAAAAGCAGAATGTTCTTTGCGCGGGGCCCCCTGAAACGCGGGGCCCTGTGCAAAAAACATTCTTGCTCAATGGACGGGCCGGCCCTGATACCGGTGTTTTCCCGCCGAAACGATGTGAAGGTGCAAAAGGCAAAGGTTACGTTCAAACGAAATGAAAATATTGCGACTTACATTTAAAAAGTCATTTCAGCCCATATAAATATATGTAAGACCTTTTAAATTCTCCAGCTAGGGAGATGCAATCATAAATGCTCGAAATAGCATAAACATAATTTTTAATTTTACAAGGAGTGAGACATATAATAATGATTATATCTTTCTCTCTCATGAACCACATTAAAGTGTCTACAAATATTGTGTGTTCTTTACTGTTGAAACTGATCAAAACTACATTTATACATTATAATGCATTATTTATGTCTTTTACATAATTTTTAATGTTTATGTTTTATGTTTATGTTTTATTTCACTTGATAAAAACCGCCTTTCAGTGGCAAGCAAAGCGGTGTACAATAAAATCCAATTTTTTAAAAAAAAGGCCAAAGCCAATGAAGAAGAAAGGAAATAAAATTCCTGGACAGGAAAACAATAAAAGCAGGAAAGACAAAGCCAGAACATAAATAAAGACAAATCACAAGGAAAGCAGAGGATAGAACAAATGGGATTCACACAAAAGGGGAGGGGATATCAAACGCCAGGGAAAAGAGGTGGGTTTTCAGGTTTTGTTTAAATGTGGGGTGGTGAGGATCCAGGCGGAGTGAAGACGGGAGGGAGTTCCAGAGGGCGGGGCCAGCAAAAAAGAAAGCAGAGGAACGAGTAGATTGTAAGTGGGCGCGGGAGGGTGAGGGAAGAGTGAGGCGGTTATGATGGAAGGAGCGAGGGGTGTACCTAGGGGAATGAAAGGAGAGAAGGTCTGTTAAATATTGAGGGGTGCCTGTATGAAGAGCTTTATGAACCAGGATGAGCAGCTTGAAATGAGCACGGTGGGGAAAAGGCAACCAGTGAAGACGAAACAGTATGGGTGTTATGTGATCACGGGGGGAGGAATTGGTAACCAGACGGGCGGCAGTATTCTGAATACGTTGTAACCGGGACTGTTGCGACTTGAAAAGGCCGACGAAAAGTGAGTTTGCGAAATCCACCCGAGACATGACCAGGGATAGCAACAGAGTGGTGAGAGCAGACGGGGATAAGAAGGGACGGACTGCACGGATTTGTCAGAGGAAGAAGAAGGATGACTTGGTGACATGAGATATAGGAGCGTGAAAGGATAGATCAGAATCAAAGTGAACCCCAAGGTAGCGAAAGGAAGAGACTAAGGGAACAGGAGAGCCAGAGAAGGAGGGAGCCAATGTGGGGGGTGGGTTGTTGTGAGAAAACCAGATAGCAACAGTCTTGGTGAGATTAAGGTGGAGGCAATTACGAGTCAACCAATCAGCCACAGTGGAAAGACAAGAATTAAGCGTGAAGAGATCAGGACAGGATGGGGAAGTGTGGTGGAGTAATAAAATGTCGTCGGCATAGAGAAAGGCAGATATTCCAGACTGTTGAATTAAGAGGGCCAAGGGGGCTAAGAAAAGGTTGAAGAGGAGGGGAGCCAAGACAGAACCCTGAGGTACCCCACAGGAAAGAGGAAAGGAGTCAGAAGGGGGGGTAGAGGAAGGGGAAGGCGACAGGACTGCACATGAACGGGAGGAGAGAAAGGAGTGGAACCAGCGGTGAACAGTACTGCAAAGACCCGCTTCCCGTAGACGGAGAAGAAGGAGGGAGTGATCAACTAGATCAAACGCAGCTGAAAGATCAAGTGCAACCGCCACCGAGATATCACCACGATCATGAGCTACATGCAGTGTATTAGTAAAGGCAAGAAGAATAGTTTCAACACTGTGACCCTGACGGAAACCTGATTGACGAGGGTGAAGGAAGTTAGTGGAATCAAGGTGATGTGACAGTTGTGCAAAGACGAATTTCTCCAAGAGCTTTGACAGAAAAGGAAGGTTAGATACAGGACGTAGTGGGCGGGAACCAGGGGAACAAGTGAAGGATTGACTAATGTTATTAGTCATTTTTAACATTGATTGCTATATGTCTGCCTTTCATCATTGTTAGTCATGGTTGTTGTTTTAAATGTTTTAACATTTGTTTTTTATGCTATAATATTTTCATAATTTATGATTGTTTATTGTTTATTAATTATATTTATTCTGTTTTTTTTTAGGTTTGCCCTCTTTTATATTACCACCTGAGGAAGGCCATTGGCCGAAATGCGTAGGGGTTACCAATTAAAGCTTTTGTTTGAACTACTGCCAGACTTTGTATCTGTTCTTTGGTTCCCGCTATCTTCTACAGATACACAGTTGTTTTTCGTTTTGTTACTTTGTGTCAGCTATGTTCTCCCCTTGGAAGGAGGTCCTTGGTTACAGTGAAAAGGACCTGCAAGACATGTTACCAGAGGACCCCTTCTTTAACAAGGAAGATATCAGTTATGACATTGAAGATATTTGGGGAGTGACTGTGCGGTCTGCGCAGAAAATGGTGAAAGAGGAGATGCATGCCTCATCACTTCTTGAAAACTGTCATCACAAGATCATTCCAAGAGGCCTGAGGGTCCATAAAGCTCCTGGAATGTATCGTGGTGAAGATTTTTTGGCTAATTGGACCAAAATTTTAAATAAATGTTCTTTGGACCTTATGATTTTGCTCATCAATACATTACGTAAAAAAGCAGAGTCTTTACGTACAGAAATAGGTCTAAAATTAGCTATGCTAAAAGAGACAGATAAAAGCTTTGAGAAATCAAAGAATGACTATGATAAAAATGTCTTAGAGTATAAGAAAATAATAAAAGATAGAAAACTTAAAAAATTCAAAAGAGATGAGGAGGATTACAGAACTGGTAATGTATATTTTTGGAGCAATGAAATTACTAACACTAGGAGTGTCTCCAGAAAAAGGAAATATGATCCGAAAAATGATAGACACAATATTAACCAATAGATCAATGACCAATAGATCACGCCATTCTTCAAACCCAAGTAGTCCAGAAAATAATAGAAAAAGAAGTCGTAGTGATCATTTGGATTTGGTAGATTCTTCTGCCCCCTTGTTTTCTTCTCAGCCTCCTCCAAACAATCAAAATAAGCACAAACAGGATTTTTGTATGGACAGCTTATGGAAGGGAGGAAAAAGTACACACAAAAAAAGAATCTTGGTTTCAAAACAACCCCCATTCTTCCAAAGACTCTCCGTTTTACATACACAAACCCATGGAATTTCATTCTTGAGGGAGAGGGAGAGACAGGGGACAGAATTACCAACACCAGTCAGAGCATTAGAAGGGATTTTCAATCTTTCAAGTTTTGAGTTAACCCCTTTAGAAATTTCCATTCTAAATAAAGGTTTGTCCTTTGTTCCCACCAAGAAATATGACCCTTTTATCACACAAGTAGAGCTATTTAGGTTTTTCCGAAAATTACAGATCAAATAATTTTTCAATGATCATATGACTGGACCACAAGATACATCTATGATTCATAGACCCTCCAACTTGGGTTCCTCCAAAAACGAATAAGGCACAGATTGAGGCTTTTCAGAAAGTTATATATCATGAAGTGCAAAAACTTTATGATGAGAAAAAGCCCCGTACTTATTTTAATTTAAACCGGGAAGAAAATAGGGCACTGCAACAACTGAAAAATAATTTTGAGATCATTATCAAACCGGCGGATAAAGGAGGAGCTCTTGTGATCCAAGATAAGAGCTCTTATGTTCAAGAGATTCTACGACAAGTCAAGGATACCACCTATTAAAGGCGTTTGGAGGACAACCCTACCCAAGCTTTGAAAAATACAGTTGACACGCTCATTTATGTAGGCCGAGAAGCAGGATACCTAACTCCGAAAGAAGCAGATTTCCTAACAGTGAACCATCCTATAATGCCAACAATATATGTCCTACCAAAAATACACAAATCGTTAGAAACTCCACCTGGGAGACCCATCATTTCGGCAATTGGCTCCCTTTTTGAACCAGTTTCTAAGTTTTTAGACGTTTTCCTTCGTCCCTTTGTGGAACTTGCTCCATCTTACATTCGTGATTCATCTCATATGATACAGTGTCTGCAAACTTATCAAGGTATCTATAATGGAATTCTACTAGTAACTTTGGACATTAAGTCTTTATATACAAATATACCTCAAGAAGCGGCCCATATAGTCTTAGAAAGTCTTATTATCACAAGATCAAGACCAGTCAGAGTGCCCACTTGTTTCCTTATGCAATTACTTTTTTTGCTTCCAAGATCTATATTATCATCAGATTAGAGGGGTTGCTATGGGTTCATCCGTAGCACCAGATGTTGCAAATCTGTATGTTGCAAATTTTGAGAAAACATTTCTTTTCGTACATCCATTTCAAAAACATGTACATCTATGGAGTCGGTATATTGATGACATATTTTTCATCTGGGAAGGTACATATGATCACTTACTTTTATTTATTGCTTGGTTAAATTCTTTGGATATATATTTGCAATTTGAATATACATATAGTTCGGAACAGATCTCATATTTGGATATTTTAATTAAGAAAACATCAGATGGGTTCATCACTTCTTTGTTTAGGAAACCCACAGATAGGAATTCATTATTGCATTTTAGCAGTTTTCATAATCGGTCTTTGAAAGAAAATCTACCAATAAGCCAATTTTTACGTGTATGGAGATTGTGCACAACTGATGCAGATTTTGAAGACCAGGCCATGATCATGAGTAATAGATTTTTGGATCGTGGATATCCACCACATTGTGTTGAAAAGGCATTGTATCGTGCTCGCTCCACAGATAGAGACTCTCTTCTTAAACCACGCATTAAAAATAATAAGAACAATGTCATCTGCACGCTCACTTTTTCCAACTACTCTAGAAAAATTACTCAGATTCTAAGGGCCGCATGGCACATTGTGGCACCCTTGCCTTTTCTAAAAGATACTCAGTTGACAGTAGCTTATAAGAGGAACTCAAATTTAAGAGACATTTTAGTTCCATCAGCCCTCAGCAAACCACAGTTTTCATCAAAAGCAAATGGTCATTTCAAATGCGGTAAATGTACGGTATGTGAAAATGCTATGGTGACCAAGGGAGAGTTTATTAATCCTTCAAACTCATATAAGGTTAAATTATGTGATTTTTCAAACTGACACTCCAAATGTCATTTATCTGATTCAATGTCCTTGCAAGTTATGTTATATAGGCAAGACAGAAAGGAGCGTCAAAACGAGAATAATAGAACATAAAAGCTGCATTCGTAGAAAAATCACAGAAAAACCTTTGGTACAACACTGGTGTGATGCCCAACATTCTGTTTCTGATTTGCGGTTCCTTGTTTTAAAGGTAGTGAGACCTCATTGGCGAGGAGGAAATATTGGTAAAGTCCTTTTAAGGATAGAACAACGTCTGATATATGAACTACGGACACTACATCCACAAGGTCTTAACCAAGTTATCGATTTATCAGTTTTTCTGTTAATTTTTTCCTTTCTTCCGCCAATTCCATCTCCCCTTCCCCCTTCCCCTCCCGTTCCTTTTCCTTCCTTCCCACCCCTCCCCCTCCCCTCCAGCCCCCCCATTCCCTTTTCTCCTTTTCCTCCCTTCCATCCCCCCTTTTCTCCCTCCCCCCTCCACCCATTCCCTTTTCTGCTTTTCCTCCCTTCCCTCCCCCTCCCCCCTTTGTTCCTCCCCCTCCCTTCTTCCCCTCCCCCCTTTTTTCCCTTCATCCCCCTCCGCTCCCCTTCCCTCCTTCCCCCTCCCTTCCCCCTCCTATACTTCCCCTCCCCCCTTCCTTCTTCCCCCTCCCCCTTTCTCTCCTCCTCCTCCCTTTTCCTCCTCCCCCTCCCCTCCCTTCCCCCTCCTATCCTTCCCCCTCCCCCCTTCCCTTCTTCCCCCTCCCCCTTTCTCTCCTCCTCCTCCCCCTCCCTTCCCCCTCCCCCTTCCTTCTTCCCCTCCCCCTTTCTCTCCTCCTCCTCCCTTTTCCCCCTCCCCCCTCTCCCCCTTTCTTCTTCCCCTCCCCCTTTCTCTCCTCCTCCTCCCTTTTCCCCCTCCCCCCTCTCCTTTTTCCCCTCCCTTCCCTCCCCTTCCCCCTTTCTTTTTTTTCTATTTTCCCTTCCCCTCCCCCCCCCCTTATTCATACAAGTATTAAGATACATTTGTCATCATAACATGTTTGACTGTTACGTAATTTTACAGCAGCTCTTCCATATTGAGTTAAATAGTTTTGATCAGTTTCAACAGTAAAGAACACACAATATTTGTAGACACTTTAATGTGGTTCATGAGAGAGAAAGATATAATCATTATTATGATATGTCTCACTCCTTGTAAAATTAAAAATTATGTTCATGCTATTTCGAGCATTTATGATTGTGTCTCCCTAGCTGGAGAATTTAAAAGGTCTTACATATATTTATATGGGCTGAAATGAGTTTTTAAACTTAAGTCGCAATATTATCATTTTGTTTGAACGTAACCTTTGCCTTTTGCACCTTCACATCGTTTCGCGGGAAAACGCCGGTATAATGCGCTTGGGCAGCAGACTCAATTCCATATTCAGTCCCAAGACTAGCTTATGCGGAAAGCAGTGAGTTTTGATCTTCTCCTTTTTAATGCTAGAGTCTTATTAATCCTTTTTTGGGTATCAAGTATGGCTTACTTTTTTAAAAACTTTGTTACTCTCATTAGAATCACCATGTAGGATGCCTTTTTAAATGCACGCAAAAAGGAGTTTTCTTATCACTTTAGTAAATGTCATCTTCACAGTGCTTTTCCCTCTTGTTATCTTACACTTCGGCAAAATTTACATTCAGCCTAAGTTTTTACATTTTATGCAACAATTGAGGCATTACTTTGGTAACATAATATTTAATTTCCAAAATAGCTTTTTGTAAATAGCTCTTTGTAAATTTACCGAACTACCATACATGGCATGTGTACAATAGAATTTCAAGTTCAGCGCCTGATGTAGCACTCTATCAATATAATTTCAATAACACTTGAAATCTTTTATTTTGATGCGACACTTATCGTTTGGTAATACTGTCTTGTAGATTTAAATATTTGAGCAAGTTCCCTTTGTCATCGTGTAGCTGGTTCAATCTATAACGGTCTCCATTCTTAGGTCTCCTTTCAGTAAGTTATGTTAGCACAGCAATGCTCTAGAGCTCCTCCTTTACTTCCGCTTATTTGATAATTGACATTGGTTTTATGCAAAGTTATTTTCACATGAATGGTTCTGTGCACCTTCATTTTTGACTTTGGCCTAATAGCTATACAATAAAATTTTGACTTTTTCTGTTTTATGCATTTATATATTTATTTTGATGCGGCACTTATCGTTTGGTAATACTGTCTTGTAGATTTAAATATTTGAGCAAGAAGTAATTAGGCCTTACCTGCTAATTAGTGTTCCTGAAGGAACTTCAGTCCAGTCCCTTAACTTCTGGGTTGTGCAACACTTCCAGCAGCTTGGAGGCTGAGCCCATCATCTTTTCGATGATGGTGTGATATAAATACCACTGGCACCTCCCACTGGCACCAGTAAGCTATTGCAAAAGCAGACTTAAAAGGATAGGTAATTAAGAACTTATAACCCTATGACAACATGTAATAACTAACAATTCACCTCTTAAACTTGAAAACTTTTTTTTTTTTTGTTAAGGATGGACAGGGAAAAGGGAGGAAGGAGGCGGCTTACCTGAGGCCGAAAAGGCCTTCCCCCTTCCCAGCAGGCCCTCTTTTTGCGGGCCGTCATGCCCCCCCCCCCCCCCCGGGCCTAAAGCAAAGACCCCTACGAATTTAGCTGTAAACTCAGACTTCGGTCCGTCAACTGAAATTAACAGAACTCGGACGGGATCAGGGACTGGACTGAAGTTCCTTCAGGAACACTAATTAGCAGGTAAGGCCTAATTACTTCTTCCTTGTCGTCACTTCAGTCCAGTCCCTTAACTTCTGGGATGTAACAGAGCAGTTCAAAACTGGGAGGGGTTCGCTATACCGGACCGAAGGACCGCGCTGCCAAACCTGGCATCCGACGCTCCTTGGACATCCAGCCTATAATGCTTGGTAAAAGTGTGCAGGGAAGACCAGGTAGCCGCTCTACAAATGTCCAGTGGCGGTACCAAACTATGTTCGGCCCAGGAAGTGGCTTGTGCTCTGGTTGAATGTGCGCTAAGCCCTGCTGGGACCTGCTTCCCTTTGAGGATATAAGCGGAGGCGATTGCCTCTCTGATCCACCTGGAAATGGAAGCCTTGGCCGCTGCCTCTCCCTTATGCGACCCTCCAAATTGAACGAATAAGCGTTCGGACTTTCTGAAAGACGCCGTGCGTGAGAGGTAACGCTTCAACACTCTATGCACGTCCAGAAGCCTAAGCTTTTCCCCATCGCCGGTTTGACCGTTGTCCGAGAAGGACGGGAGAGACACCGACTGGTTTACATGAAAGGGGGAGATGACCTTAGGCAAGAAGGAAGGGACTGTACGCAAGACCACCTTATCTCCAAAGAAAGAGAGAAAGGGAGGTCGAGAAGACAAGGCTTGAAGCTCTGAAACTCGTCTGGCCGAACAAATTGCCACCAAGAACACCGTCTTTAGGGTCACGTCTTTCAGGGAGGACTTCTTCAGGGGCTCGAAGGGCTCCCCGGATAAGGCATTCAAGACTAGGTTGAGGTCCCAAGGAGGAATAACGGATCTTTGCTGGGGACGTAGCCGTCTAACCGCTTTGAGAAACCTGCTTACATCTGCATGGGCCCCTAGGGACTTGCCTTTGACCTTCCCCCTATAGCAAGAGATGGCTGCTAGCTGGACCCGTAAGGAGCTAGGAGCTAGACCCTTCTCGAAGCCCGACTGCAAGAACTTCAGGACCTCGGGGACTAATGCTGATAGTGGCCTGATCTGACGCTCTGTACACCAGGCCTCAAAGGTACGCCAAACTCTCACATAAGAAAGGCAGGTGGAGCGTTTACAAGCGCTCAAAGTTGAAATTACTGATCCGGAATACCCTCGCTTCTTGAACCTTGCCCTTTCAATAGCCAGGCCGTAAGTGAGAACCGACGCACGTGGGGCATGCATACCGGGCCCTGCCGCAAGAGATCCTTCTTGTAGGGGAGCCGCCACGGGCGATTGGCCGTCAACCTCACGAGGTCTGCATACCAAGGACGTCGAGGCCAATCCGGAGCTATGAGCACTACGAAGCCGTGGTGGGCTTCCACTCGCCGTAGAACCCTCCCTATGAGCGCCCAGGGAGGGAACACGTAGAGAAGGCCCTCTGACGGCCATCTTTGGGCCAGGGCGTCCAAGCACTCGGACATCCTTTCCTTTCTGCGGCTGAAAGCCGGTTCGCTTTCGCGGTCGAGTACCGAGCCATGAGATCCATGATTGGTCTCCCCCAGCGGGCAACCACTCGTTCGAACACTTCCTGCGCCAGCTCCCACTCTCCGTGGTCGATCTTGAACCTGCTGAGGTAATCCGCAGTCATGTTGTCTGACCCGGCCACGTGCTGCGCCGATATTGCCAGCAAATGGGCTTCGGCCCACTGTAAGAGGATGTCCGCCTCCTTTTCCAAGGGTGGACTGCTTGTTCCCCCTTGACGGTTGATGTAGGCCACCGCGGTGGCGTTGTCGGACAGGACGCGGACTGCCCTTTGACGCAGCTGGACCTCGAATGCCCAGAGAGCCAAGGTTACCGCCCTCAATTCCAATCTGTTGATTGCCCACTGTGACTCTCTCGGAGTCCAGCGGCCTTGGACAAACTGATCCTCGCAGTGAGCCCCCCAGCCTGTTAAAACTCGCATCCGTCGTCAGTAGAATCCATTGTGGAGGATCAAGGGGCATCCCGCGTTCCAGGTTCCTTGTGCTTCTCCACCACCGTAGAGACCTCCTGATTTGGAGGGGGCAGGGAATCCGTCTGAATAAGGGGTGATGCTGAGGTGACCACTGCCGCAACAGGGTGCGTTGGAGAGGTCGCATATGCGCCTGGGCCCACGGTACGACTTCTAAGGCCGCTGCCATGGTACCCAGGAGCTGAAGGTACTGCCAAGCCGTGGGACATCTCGTGAATAGAAAATGAGAGACGAGATTCCTCAGGGCGATTGCCCTCTGCTTTGACAGGAACACCCTTCCCTCTTTGGTGTCGAAGCGAGCTCCGAGGTACTCGATCTCCTGAGTGGGAATTAAACTGCTCTTTGCCAGATTGATGACCCACCCCAGCTCGCCCAGAAATTCCACGACTCTGGCCATCACCGAGCGACTCTCTGCTTCTGACTTTGCTCGGATCAGCCAATCGTCTAGGTAAGGTTGGACTAGGATTCCTTCTTTTCGGAGAGCTGCGGCCACTACCACCATTACCTTGGTGAACGTCCTTGGAGCTGTTGCTAGGCCGAAGGGGAGCGCCTGGAACTGGAAGTGGCCTCTTGGGACGGCAAATCTTAGGAACTGCTGATGAGCCTTCCGGACCGGGATATGCAAATACGCTTCTGTCAAATCTAGGGATGTTAGGAACTCTCCCTGATGAACGGCCGCAATCACCGACCTCAGGGTTTCCATGCGGAAGTGAGGAACTCTGAGACAACGATTGACTTGTTTTAAATCCAGAATTGGACGGAAGGAACCTTCCTTCTTTGGGACTACAAAATAAATAGAGTATCGACCTGACCCTCTTTGATTTTGTGGGACAGGTAGCACCGCTCCTAGTGCTATAAGTCTTGAAAGAGTGACTTCCACCACCGCCGCCCTCTTTTCTGATGGGCCGCAGGGGACTGAATAAAGGCTGGGGTTACTCGCTTTGCGAACTCGAGAGCGTAGCCCTCTTGGATAACTTCTAAGACCCACTGATGGGATGTGACTCGGGACCAGGCGGGGAGGAACTGTCTTAACCGACCTCCTACCGGCAGAACTCCCTCCTGGACCCCTGTCCTCTCATTGTGGTTTTCTCGGTCCCAAGGAGGAGGAAGAGGCCCCAAAACCTCTGCCTGCTCCGCGAAACCCTCTGAAGCTTTGACCCCTGGAGGAAAAGCGACCCCTGGGAAAGGGGTTCGGTCTGGACTGTCGAAATCTTCGGAAGTCCTTCGGCTGACTCCGGAGCGGCGCCACAGGATGGCTCAGCCTTGGTCTATCTTCAGGGAGCCTGCCTCCTTTCGATTCTCCCAGATCCTTTACTAACTTATCCAGGTCTTCTCCAAACAATAGTTTACCCTTGAAAGGAAGTCTACTCGGGCGGGCCTTTGAAGATGCATCCGCTGCCCAGTTACGTAGCCACAGGTACCTTCTGGCTGCAACGACCGAGGCCATATTCTTTGCCAGACTCCTAATGAGGTCATACAGGCTATCTGCTAAGTAGGCCGAACCAGACTCTAACTTAGACGCCACTGTCTGAACGTCGCTTGCGGAACTGTCAGTCAGATGCAGCTGTTGAGACCACCTCAGGCAGGCTCTAGCTACCCAAGCCCCCGAGACTGATGCCTGTAGGGCGAGGGCACTAACATCAAAGGCTTGCTTTAGCAGGGTATCCAGTCTTCTGTCTTGACTGTCTCTCAGGGCCGCGCCGCCCTCGACCGGGATAGTTGTCTTCTTTGTTACCGCAGAGACCGCCGCATCCACCTTAGGCGACTTTAGTAGATCTTTGTCCGGTTCAGGTAATGGGTAGAGACGGGACATCGCCCGGACTCCCCTCAGGGTAGACTCTGGCTGGTTCCATTCTTCATGGATCATCTGACGTACCACTCTATGAACTGGGAACACCTTCTGAGATCTCCTGATGGCTTGGATCAAGGGATCCTCCAGGACCTCTTCCTCTGTAGGAGTCTCTGAGGACATATTGAGCACCTTTAGAGACTCACTTATTAACGCCGGGAGCTCCTCTCGCCGAAAAACTCGGACTATGCGGGATTGGTCCTCCTCCGGGATTTCTCCCTCTTCGAGCTCCTCCCCGTCCTCCACCCCTTCTTTGTCCAAGAGCTCCTCATCAGGGGTGTCCTGAGGTGGAGACTCAAAGGGTTCCTTGCAATGTTCCCTCTAATTTTCTGTAGGCTGTGCGCGCATAAAATATCAGCTGTGCAGCTTTTGAAGGAAGGTTAAATTTTTGTGCGCCACATAACGACACTTGGAGTTATATACTTTAAAATTTGACTACACGTCAGAATACAGTATGTACACCACATTGATTGCACTAGAAAATATTGTAGAACTTGTGAAAAACGTAAATACACAACAACTTTAAAATTTTAAGACGTCTGTGTTGTTTTCTATCAGAATCAGAACCGTAATTTTTGTGCGCTCTGTTGTAAAGTATGTGCGCTCACTTGACGAGGTGTGTGCGCGCGCACACGCGCACAGCTTAGAGGGAACAGTGGTTCCTTGCCCCATAGCCTAGGGTGCTTAGGAGGAGGCCCAGAGTCAAGGGATCTAGAATTCTCTGCTCCAGCGGTCGAGCTGTCCCTCGCTGCCACTGGCTCTGATGATCCCTGCTTGCGCAAGCAATAGGCCTTGTGTAAAAGCAGAACAAATTCCGGTGAAAAGTGCCCCCCAGTCTCCCTCCACCCCTGAGGAAGGAGGGGGTGGTGACCGGGAAGGGCCTGGAGCATCTAAGGATGAGGGCGGGGGAGAATGGGATTCTCTTCCCCCTTCCAGAAGGTCCCCTGACCCTTGAGAGGCTGGCGTCATGCTCAGGTGGATTTCCTTTTCCACGGAAGCAGCTTCTGCTGCACAACCTCTGCAGACCCCTGCTTCTGATGCTGTTCCTCTAAGGGTGCCGCAAGAAGGGCACCTCAGCTTACCCGTCATGCCCCCTCGTGGAGGAATTAATTTAAAATTAATTTAAAATTAATTTAGAAATGAAACTTCTGTAGGGTAATCTAATGAAAATAAACTTAAATGCAATAACAAATTCAAATAAATTAAACTCGTGCCCTGAATCAAAATAAGCAGCTCCCAGAGACCCCCTTCACTTGCAGCCGTTAAAACAAAGAACCAACAAGGAAAAAAAAATACATAAAACTTCAAACCTTACTCTTAGTTTTCAAAAAAAGAAACGTTAAAATTAGAGGTCTTATTTATCTGATACTTGCAGTTCTGAAGCGCTCTGTGTTGGCAACAAGGGAAGCAGCCGCCCTCAGCTGGCTCCCACGTGGAAGGCCGCAGCCATGTGGCGGCCCGACCCACGGGTGGCGGCTGTGAGGGCGCCGCAGCACCACGGGCTGTTCGCCGGGTCTGCCACGGTAATAGTGTTCGCGCTCTGCACCCCGATGCTGCCTCAAGCGCTCAGCCGCCGCGGGGCTGCAGCGCGAGGCCGAAAAATGCTGCCAGAGAACTGCCGTTGAAGCCTCCAGCGCTCAGCCACCTAAGGGGCTTCGGCGCGAGGCAGATGTAGGCATTTTGACCGGGGAATCTCTGGAGCCGGGCAGCAGAGTGAGCGGTGGGGAGCTCTCCGATCCTCCCCGCTGGTCCTCCTCCGGGAACCAGGTAAACCACCTCCTCCGGGGCCGCAAGGGAGCAGTAGTTAGGAGGCCGAGGGGGAGGGGGAGGGGAGGAGAGGGAACTGAAATTAAAGGTACAGGCTCGCTAACTACAGAAGAGAAGTGAAAACAATGAAAACAAGAGAAATAACTTAAATAAATTAAATGAAAGGTAAAATTAAACCCTAGCAAAGCTAAGACCCGTAAGCACTCTGGCTTACAGGAACCCTCCAGCTGCTTGGAGGCTGAGATTACTGGTGCCAGTGGGAGGTGCCAGTGGTATTTATACCACACCATCATCGAAAAGATGATGGGCTCAGCCTCCAATCTGCTGGAAGGGTTGCGCTACCCAGAAGTTAAGGGACTGGACTGAAGTGACGATAAGGAAGTTCCCTTTGTCATCGTGTAGCTGGTTCAATCTATAACGGTCTCCATTCTTAGGTCTCCTTTCAGTAAGTTATGTTAGCACAGCAATGCTCTAGAGCTCCTCCTTTACTTCCGCTTATTTGATAATTGACATTGGTTTTATGCAAAGTTATTTTCACATGAATGTTTCTGTGCACCTTCATTTTTGACTTTGGCCTAATAGCTATACAATAAAATTTTGACTTTTTCTGTTTTATGCATTTATATTCCAGTAAACAGTATTGTCACTTATGCAAATACGTTTTAGAAGGTATTTATTTGATTTTACTTTGTTATGCTGTCTTATCGATTTATTGTCTGTTTTATCATACTATTTGATGGCTTTCTCTTTTGTGAAGTTTATCTCAAGTTTTGCTTATTTGAGCATGCTTTCACTTGATAGATTAATCATGTCTCAGCTTCATGATTCATTTGGTTACATACGTCCTTTATAAATATATTCTTGTTTTAGTGTGTCCTCCTCATCTCTTTCCATATGGATTTTTAAGTTGTCTCATTTGATTAAGTATGATTTAATTGTACATGTCTGGATTTTACTATTCAATATTATTTATTACTCTTTATACATTATAATGCATTATTTATGTTTTTTACATAATTTTTAATGTTATCAGTCATTTTTAACATTGCTAGATGTCTGCCTTTCATCATGGTTAGTCATGGTTGTTGTTTTAAATGTTTTAACATTTGTTTTTTATGCTATAGTATTTTCATAATTTATGACTGTTTAGTGTTAGTTAATTATATTTATTCTGTTTTTTCTGAGGTTTGCCCTCTTTTATATTACCCCCTGAGGAAGGCCATTGGCTGAAACGCGTAGGGGTTACCAATTAAAGCTTTCGTTTGAACTACTACCAGTCTTTGAATCTTCCCTACTTTCAAACTGATACATAACATAGCCCCCTCTTACCTCTCAACACTCATCCAAGTACAACCACTCAGACTCAGAAGAACTGCCAACCAAAACATTCTAAAAGTACCCAATACAATATGCAACACTAAACAATCCACCAGCAAAAGGGCATTTACATACATAGCACCCTCACAGTGGAACGCCATCCCGGAGACGCTAAGAGGAATTAAAGATCTACAATCTTTCCGCAAAGAATTAAAAACTCATTTATTTAGAGAATATTATATCAACACAAAGAACAATATCACATAATGTCCACTCTCTTCTCTTCCTCCCCCTCCCCCCCAATATCAACTGTTGCTCTGAATAAGAACGCCATCTATGAACCTAATTCATCTGTACATAGCTTTGTAAATAGTTAGTAGTGGCTCCACTCAGTACCACGATATGTAAATAGTAAGAGGGTTTACCTCACCCACATTGTTAATTGTATAAAGTTCATGAATACTGTTCCATGTAAAAGCTTTAGTTTGCCTGTTATGATGTAAACCGCCCCTGATCTCTGGAAGGGGAAGTATAAAAATATGTTCAAATGAAATAAATAAATAAAAAGATAGACTGAGGAAATGGTCTCAGTTATCCACCTCGACATGGATACTTTGGACACTGCTTCCCCTTTGCACAAGCCGCCAAACAATTCTGAAAGGACTCTGTACTCTTCAGGTATTTCCACAACACGTGTCAAACATGCAGGTGATGCAGGAGCAGATCCGACAGTGTCACCACTGTCTCTGAAAACACCAGCAGGGAGACAGACTGATTGAGGTGAAAAACCAACAGCACTTTAGGAAGAAAGGAGGGAACCGGCTACAAGACCACCTTTTCCTTGGAGATCACCAGGTACAGTTCCCTGCACAATAGCGCTTGAAGCTCAGAAATTCTGCATGCTGAGCAAATTGGCCACAAAAAACGCTATCTTCAACATCAAGTCTTTCAGGGTGCATTTACCTAAAGGCGCAAAAGGTCTCTCCATTAATGCTGATAACACAAGTTTAGGTCCCAAGACGGGATGACGGACCACACAGGCGGTCACCGATGCTTCACAGCCTGCATAAAATGGACCAAATTCATTCCGCTAACTCTGCCTTGAAAACAGGAGAGCCGCCACCTGCATGCGCAATGAGCTGCTAGCCAATCCCTTATTCAATCATGCTTGAAGAAAAAGACTAGAATATCCAGCACAGACGCTTTCATGGCTGTACTGCCTCATTGTGCACTCCAGTGCTCTAACTCTCTCCACAGCCGAATACAGGCTAATGAAGTCAACCGTCTACGGGCCTTCAGCAAGGTCGCAACCACTGTGGGAGAATAACCTCTGCGACTTAAACACACCTTCTCAAGAACCAAGCCATAAGTGAGAATCTATCCACATAAGGTATGTGTAAGTGTCCCTGGACCAGCAGATCTGCATGGACCAGCAGTTGCCATGGCTGGTCAGCCATTAGCCACAACAGAACCACATACCACGGCAGTCTCAAACAATCCGGTGTGATCAACAGCACCATTCCCTGGTGTGCCTCTATGCATTGCACCACATGACCTATTAGCAGACAGGAAATGCATAAAGCAGATCCTTTGTGGGCTACGGGTGCAACAGTTCATCAGGACCTTCTGTCATGCGCTCTCTTCTCTTGCTATAGAACCATTCTGCCTTCGCTGACTCGAAGGTTGCCATTGGATCCATGATCAGCTAACCCCATCACCTCACCAACAGTGCAAACACATTGAGACTGAGCAACCACTCTGTCAGGTCAATCCGCATTCTGCTTAGATAATCCGCTGCTATGTTTTCTCTCCCTGCCACATGCACTGCCGATAGGGCCATCAGGTTGCCCTCTGCCCAGTCCAGCAAGGGACTTGCCTCCTGCTCTAAACTGTGTGCTGCTTATGCCCCCTTGTCGGTTGATAAAAGCCACCACCGTGGCATTATCTGAGAACACTCTCACTGCTTTCCCTGTCAACAGGTCCTGAAAGCCTTGCAGGGCCAAAAACACCATTCACAACTCCAGGCAATTGATGGGCCAGCCTTTCTCCTGCTCTGTCCAAAGGCCTGCCGAAACTGAGTTTTACAATGCACCTCCATCCCACTAATCTGGCATCCTGTGTCAGCAGGACCCAGGGAGGCATCTCCAGAGGTATAACTTTCTGCAGCGCATCGGCCCTGAGCCACCAGCGGAGGACCTGCCTTGTCTCTTGTGTAAAAGGTAGCTGTCACCACAGCGGGTGATGCTGGGCCGACCATCGGCACAACAAGGCCCGCTGCAACGGTCTCATCTGAGCCCACGCCCAGGGGACTAGGTCGATCAATGCCGCCATTGAGCCCAAGATCTGCAAATAATGTCAAGCCGTTGGTCTGGACATCCGCAAACACCATCGAACTTGCAACTGCAGTTTCTGCATGCAGGTCAAGGGCAAGGAGACCCATCCAACGCTGGTCTGAAACCTCGCCTTGAGATATTCCAGGTCCTGAGACAGCTGCAATTGACTTTTGGCAAAGTTGATTACCCATCCAAGGTGCTATAGAAACTCAATGACTCTGGCCGTCACCCTCTCGCTCTCCTCCCTGGACTTTGTCCTGATGAGCCAATCGTTGAGGTAGGGATGAATCAAAATGTGGGAGCGTTGCCGCAACCACCAGCATGACCTTTGTGAATGTACGGGGTGCAGTAGCCAATCCGAACAGTAGCGTCCGAAACTGGAAGTGTCCCATTGGCACTGAGAACCTGAGGTATTGCTGGTGTTCTGGCCATACTAGAATGTGCAGATATGCCTGTATTTCCTACAGGAGCTCTCCAGATCAACCAACAGTAAGGATTTAAGGGTTTGTTTTATTATATTAAATTGTTAGCTCTCTGACAGGGAGCTCTTAAAAGGTTTTTTTGTACATTTTTAAAGCAAGGTTACTTTCTTTTTGGTGCTTTAGTGGGACTTCCCTTGAGCACAGTAGGTGGTTGAACTCCAGTAACCTCCTCAAGCTTTGGGAACTGCTAACACCTAATCAGGTGTTAGTTCCCTCCCTACCCAGCACGACTCCCACCCACCCCTAGTGAGTAGTCTTGCTTTATAGGGCACCTCCCCATTTGACAAAGCACAGAAAATTGGACCAGCACATTTTGAATATAATTAAGGAGATTTAACTGCTTTTTCTCTGAAAGGACAGCTGGGAAACCAGCTGGTACTTGGTAGATCTCTCTCTTTTGCTTTAACAGATACCTAAGCTCCACGAAAAGAACAATGGCTGGGAAAAATTGTATCGCTAAAGCTGTGGCCCCCGTTACAGCTTCTGCCTCGGTCCAGACAGAGGTCCTAATGCCAGTTGAAGGACCAGTTCCATGTGCAGGATGCCTGCATGCTGAAGCTCTGAGGAAACAAGTGGAGGAACTCAGAGAGGAGGTGGCGAGGCTGAGGAGCATTCAAGACAGTGATAAGTACATTGATGAGATGCTGCTTGCAGCAACCAAGCTCTCCAGCAGAGGAGAAGATGGGTGACAACAGAATGTCGATGGTTGGACACAAGTCACCAGGGCCTGCAAAATCACCAATCAAACTTCTCCAGCCCTTGAAATGAAGAACCATTATGCAGCCCTGGAAATGGAGGAGGTGAAAGCATCACTGGAAAGGAAAGAACCAGAGCTCAAGTACCCCAAAGTTGCAGAATCAGTGACTACAAGGAAACGAAGGGTAGTGGTGGTTGGAGACTCTCTTCTGAGGAGTACTGAGGTGTCCATCTGCCGACCAGATTTGATGTCCAGAGAGGTATGCTGTCTGCCTGGTGCCAAAATCCAAGATGTTACGGAGAGTTTGCTGAGACTCATCAAGCCCACTGACTATTACCCAATGTTGCTAATCCATGTTGGAACAAATGATACTGCCAGGTATACCTCGGAGCGTATCAAAAGTGACTTCATGGCTCTGGGACAGAGGGTGAAGCAGTTAGGTGCACAGGTGGTGTTCTCTTCAATCCTCCCTGTTGGGGGTAAAGGGAAAGGCAGAGAGGCTCGCATCCTGGAGATGAATGCATGGCTGCGTGGATGGTGTCATCAAGAGCGTTTTGGTTTCCTAGACCATGGGATGATGTTCCAAGGGTTGCAGAGCAGAGATGGCATCCATCTGTCCAAGAAAGGTCAATGCGTCTCCAGTAGTAGACTGGCTAATCTACTGAAGAGGGCTTTAAACTAGATTCGTTGGGGATGGGTGAAGAAAGCCCCCAGGTAGGTGATACCCATTTCCATAAAGTTATTTAATGTAACAGGGGTAACATATGGAAAGCAGTGTGTATAAATGCCCATATCATGGGAAATAAGATCCCTGATGTTGAAGCTTTGGTGGTAGTGGCTGACTTGGATTTAGTGGCAGTTACAGAAACATGGTTCACAGAAAACCATGATTGGGATATAACTATACCTGGCTATACTTTATTCAGAAAGGACAGGGTAGGAAGTAGGGGAGGAGGAGTGGCACTATAGGGGCTGCCTGCTGCTCCTAGCCCAATCGGGGCTCAACGCCGAGGATTTAAACTTCGCGCCATCGGGCGCCGACCCTCTACAACCCCCGCCACCACCAGCAGCTCTCCCTTCCCGGGGATCGAGCCACCAGCGGCGGGAGGGGCTGCCTGCTGCTCCTAGCCCAATCGGGGCTCAACGCCGAGGATTTAAACTTCGCGCCATCGGGCGCGCCCGCGCCTGAGGGCCTCGCCAGAGGGCCCTTTGGCGTGGCCCTTAGGCGAAGGCCAGTGACGGAGGCCATTCTCCAACAGGCAGACCCCACAAACCAGCAAGGAACAAACTCTGAACATCCGACCGCGAAAACGCAAGTAAAGACACTGCACTCTCAGAATAGCACCTACCCTACACGGTAGCCATCCTAGAATTAGATTTATTTGATAATCCAAGCAAAAGTAGTTATATGCGTATACCAACCGAACCACTTTACTGTAAATTCTAATAAAATATTACTCATACATATGTCCCGATACTACCAGTGTAACGTATCATCTACACTTGACCTATGATATATGTAGCATAACTGTGTAACCCGCTAGATCTAGTTAGCTCAGTTAATTGATTCCTGTGTAATCTGCCACTAGTCTTATTCTTACATATGGCCAGATTTTATCAGCTTAACCTACTATTTACAATTACCTCCGAGGTAGGTTGTATAATCTATGTAACCAGCCAGTCCTAGTTAGCTTTGACTCAGTATACTTGTGTAATCTGCAGTTATATAACATTACCAGCCACTATCTGCCATCAGCTACCACTGCAACCACCACTAGCAGACTGTGTAGACGCAACTTAAAATTCTGAAGAATCTTTGTCTTATGGTGTAAAATGCAATATGTAAGCTCCAGTAAACCCCCAATAGACTGGAAGCCCCACCACAAACCGCAACCTTCCTACAACTATACCAAAGATAGAGCAAGATTATCACAACCAGGCAGCATACCTGACCCACCACCACCAACCAACATCTCAACCCAGATCCATACCGCAACAAAACATACAAAATGGCCCTATCCTGCATCATCTCAATTGCCCTCTACCTCCTTGCTACAGGCCTAAGCAATGTCACTGGCCTATATGCTAACAACAATCACATACCAACTATCCACAGTTATAGAAGGAGGTGGCCAGATGTCCCCTTCTATGAATCACGAGAAACCACTCAAACCCACCACCACCACCTCCTGCAGGTATCATTACAGCACAGCAAGAAGAAGAAACAGGGAGAAAACCCCCTCCCTCGAATCATGAAATGCGCCCTTGTAAATGCCCGATCTGTACGTAAAAAATGGCCAGTCATCTCAGATATGATATCACTACACAACCTTGACCTACTACTGATCACCGAGACATGGCTTTCCTGTGATGACAACGTGCTACTCAACCAGCTCCTGCCCGCTAACTTCTCTGTCCATACATGTCACAGATCTGGCAAAAGAGGAGGTGGCGTCCTCGCCATCACCAGATCTGACCTTCATTTCAACATAAAAGAAGCAACCAGCTCGCCGCTCCTAGACACAATCTTGATAGAGAATAAGTGTTCCTCCATCAATCTACTTTACAGAGCTCCATCATCTGATCCAGATGCACTAGCAACGATAATCGACATGGCCGCAAACTCCCAGAGCCCCTATACAACAAGCTGGGTACTAGGAGATTTCAACCTCCCCTCCCTGCAAGACTCTCACTCAAAGGCGTTTCTTGAAGCCCTGAAGGATCTAGGATACAGCCAATTAATCAAGGAACCTACCCATATAAAAGGAGGCATGCTAGATCTAATATTCACAACAGACGCAACCATCAGAGGACCAACCATCCCTGAACTATCAATCACCGCAGTCCCATGGTCAGATCACTCGTTAATCCTATTCCAAATTCCTCAGCCAAGCCATGGCCAAAAGGAAGAAACACAGCAGTCGGTCAGTCCAGCAATCCGCCGAGAAGATTCCAACCATTCAACAAAGAACTAATCCTGAAATCAGCAATCCCACTAATAACCTCACCAGCACACAACCCAGACGAACTAGTCTCCAACTGGAATGAGATACTCAGCTCAATCGCTGTTCGCCCATCAAATAACAAATCTCAAGGGAAACGACACACAGCAGCCTGGTACTCTACTGAGTTGAAAGCCTCACTCGCGACACTAAGAAAACTTGAGAGACGCTGGCGCCGCTCACGCTCAGAAGTAGACCAAAGTGCATACAACTTACAACTCACAGCGCACCATACTGCAGTGACAGAAGCCATGAGACGTTACCACGCTGACACTTTAAAGAGATCCCTCAACAAACCTCGTGACCTGTTTGCCCTCGTTAAGCGACTTACAACAGAACCTGCATCAGAACAAGCAAACGGAATCCATCCTCAAACATATGCGGACTATCTACAAACCAAACTCTGTCAGATAAACAATAACCCTGCGTCCAGCACTATCCTTCAGCCTTACAATCAAACACCACTCACTACCTTCACGACTCCATCCAAACAACGCATCGAAGACACCATAACAGCCATCAACACGACTACTGCACAATCTGATCCATGCCCGGCTTTCTGGATCAAAGAACTACGGACTGACCTCAGTCCCCTCATATCCAGACTCATGGAACAATCGTTCACAACGGGTGCTTTCCCACGCACCCTCAAACACACATCAATAAGACCTCTACTAAAAAACAACAAACTCGACCAACAGAAACCGGAATCCTACAGACCGATAGCAAGCATACCAATGCTAGCAAAAATAATGGAAAAGGAAGTTCAGAGACAAATACAAGATCACATTGACTCCAATGCACCACTGGATCCATGCCAACACGGATTTAGATAAGCCCACGGAGTTGAAACCCTTCTTACCACACTCTTCAGCAGCATAATATCAGGCATCAACAATACCCGCCAAGGCTTTGTCCTTGTCTTCCTTGACATCGCGGCAGCATTTGATTCCGTGAGCCATGAGCGCCTCCTAGAACGCCTCAACGAGAAAGGAATCTCCGGTAAAGCACTCGAGTGGTGCAGGTCCTACCTCTCGGACAGATGGCAGCAGGTACGATCCAGAGACACATCATCAGATCCATTCCACCAAAGCCAAGGTGTCCCACAAGGATCCTCCCTCTCCGCCTTGCTGTTCAATATTTACATGCAACCTATCTGCAACCTGATCCGGTCTTTCAACGTTAATTGCATGATATACGCAGATGATGTGCTATTATACACGCCTTTTGCAACAGAAAACCCCGAACTCTCATCAATAACATGCTGCATAAATGAAATATCCAATTGGCTACAATCCCAAAACCTCCGGATTCAACACAAGAAGACGGAGGTGATGTTCATTACAAGGAACCGTAACTTCACTGCGCCGGCAGTACTAAAAGTGAAGGACGCAGACCTCCAGATCAAATCCGCGATCAGGTACCTCGGCGTCACACTAGACCAGAACCTAAATATGCAGGCACATATAAGTAACACTGTAAGGGCAGTATATCATAAAATCAGATCCCTTAGATACCTGCAATCTCTGCTTGAGCCAGATGATTTCAGGACTATCTATCAGGCACTAATCATCCCGCATTTCGATTATGCGAATGCAATACTGCAGGGACTCCCCCAAACCACTCTAAACCCACTGCAAATGGCAATGAACACTGCAGCAAGAGTTCTACACGGAGCATCCAGGAAAGACCATGTCTCACCCATTATGAAACAACTCCACTGGCTCCCGATTCAAGGTAGAATTACATTTAAGACCTTGCTACTCACCTTCAAAGCCACCAAAAGTCTCTCGTCAGCATCACTAACAGAGCTAATCCAGATGACAACCCACAATAGGGACAGGTGGTCAGTAGCACAAAACACCTTGATAGTCCCAAGATCAATAACTCAATGTACCAAGTCAACATCCAGCAGGGCCTACAAATTTTATGCACCAATGAAATGGAATAACCTCCCTCACAACATCCGAACAATCACAGACATATTCCAATTCAGAAAAGCCGTGAAACACTACCTCTTCCTCCTACATTACCCGGAAACCAATAGAAGCTCAGTACCAACTGCTGAAACCACCCAAGTCTCCACTGTCTGAAACCATACGAGCACATGACTAGTCTGTGAATTGTATATATTGTTATTGTATATAGTTCCCGTTAGCCAAGTTGAATTTCCTGTTCATATGTAAACACAAAGTACTATTGGAAATGTGTGTGTTCATTGTTTACTGTAAACCGCGCTGATGCTGAATAGCGCGGTATAAAAGAGACTATAAATAAATAAATAAATAAATAAAAATAAAAACTATTATTATTAAAGCTTTGGAATTACAGAGCTTAAAAGGGAGAGGGGAGGCATTGTGGGTTAAACTAGAAAGAGGGAAAGAGAAATCTATTTACATTGGTGTGATATACAGACCTCCCTCACAAGAGGAAGAGGTGGACAGAGTTAATTGAAGACATGCGCAGCATTGCTAGGAAAGGGGAAGTGCTACTGATAGGAGATTTCAATATGCCAGATGTTGATTGGAACATTCCTGCTGCAGTATCATCTAGAAGTAAGGAGATGCTGGATTCTCTACAGGGAAAACTATTCAGGCAATTGGTAACAGACCCCACAAGTGAAGGGGCCATACTGGACTTGGTGCTTACCAATGGTGAGAGTGTTTCTGATGTTGTAGTGGGAGATCATGTTGCATCCAGTGATCACCAGATGGTGTGGTTCAGTATTAGGACTAGGGCTGTTAGAATCCATTCAAAGGCAAGGATCTTAGACTTTACGAAGACTAACTTTGCGAACATGGGCCAATACCTCAGGGAGTCGTTAGTTGGATGGGAACAGCTGAGGGATGTAGAAAAACAGTGGGAAAAACTGAAAGGGGATATTTTAAGGGCAACCAACCTTTTTGTTAAAATGGTAAATAAAGGTAAAAGGAAAAGGAGACCGCTATGGTTTTCGAAAGAAGTAGCTGAAAAAGTGAAGAAAAAGAGGGAGGCCTTCATGAAATACAAGAGATCACAGAGAGAGGAAGACAGGCATCTGTATTTGGAAAAACTTAGAGAAGCTAGCAAAGTAGTCAAGGCGGCAAAGATTCAAAAAGAGGCGGAAATAGCCAATGCAATAAAATGGGGGGATAAGACATTTTTCAGATATATTAGTGAGAAGAGGAAGGGCAAGAGTGGCATTGTCAGACTCAAGGGTGCAGGGGAGGAATATGTAGAAGCTGATAAGGATAAAGCGGAATTGCTTAACAAATGTTTTTGTTCTGTGTTCACAGATGAAGAAACAGGAGCAGGACCTCAGAAAACACCCACAAATAGGAACAGAAGCAAAGGACATCTTGAACAATTTTCAAAAGACTGCGTTCGTGAGAAACTATCTCAACTTAAAGTAGACAAAGCGATGGGACCGGATGGGATACACCCGAGAATACTGAGGGAACTTGGGGACGTTCTAGCAGCTCCACTGACTGACCTTTTCAATGCCTCATTGGAGTAGGGAGTGGTTGCAAAGGACTGGAGAGAGGCTCATGTGGTGCCTTTACACATAAGCGGAAGTAAGGATGTGGTTGAAAACTACAGGCCGGTTAGTTTAAATTCGGTGGTGAGTAAATTATTGGAAACGCTGCTGAAAGAGAAAATAGTGAGGTTTCTGGAGTCCAGCGGATTATAGGATCCGAGGCAGCATGGATTCACCAGAGGCAGGTCTTGTCAGACAAATCTGATTGATTTCTTTGACTGGGTGACCAGGGAGTTGGACTGAGGGAGAGCCCTAGATGTGGTGTATTTAGACTTCAGTAAAGCCTTTGACACTGTTCCTCAGAGGCGACTTATAAACAAACTGAGCACCCTAGGGATGGACCCTAAAGTTACTGCTTGGGTTAGAAATTAGTTGGGTGGGAGGCGACAGAGAGTACAAGTAAATGGAGCTCACTCTGAGGAGAAGGATGTTATCAGTGGTGTGCCTCAGGGATCTGTCCTTGGTCTGATTCTTTTTAACATCTTTGTTAGTGATATAGCGGAAGGTCTTTCAGGTAAGGTTTGCCTCTTTGCGGATGATACCAAAATCTGCAATAGACACCCAGGAAGGGGTAGATAACATGAGGAGAGATCTCCTCCTGCAGCTTGGAGACTGGTATGTCAATCTTCTGACATCACTGGATATAGCCTGCCACCTTCTCACTCCAACTCCAGTGTGAACTATAACAAAGCAGACTCAAAGGAGCAACAAACAAGTAGACAATAGTAACGCTGAAAACATCTTAACTAACGCTATCCACCGCCACCCCTCTTTTTTATTTTTTGTGGGTAAGGCTTTCTTACACCCTACCCTGTCACAGGTGATGTCATCCTCAACGGAAAACAATTTTGGCTTACCTGTAATACATGCCAGTCGAATAGCCCATCTGCCTCCTCTTCCATTGCGGCACTCCCCGTGCCACCCTGTCGGTTCATGTAGGCCACCGTTGCCGAGTCCTGCATCCATGTGAACCCTGCTGAGGAAGTCCGGATTTGGCGGGAAACTGCTAAGTATACTCCCCGCGCTCAAAGGCCTTACCTGCGGTGTCTCAACTCTGCAGTAACGGTGCTCGCTCCGTGTACCGAGAAATTCCCGAACCGCCATGCTGCCCGGCAGAGCCGAGAGTAGCCAATCTGGAACGGCCTGCTCCCACGGCTCGTGCTGTCCTATCCGGTGCCAGAACAGATACTGCTGCCGCTCGCACCCCGATCAAACTTGAGGGTGCCGGTGCGGCCCATGGAGCTCTCCCCCGTACAACCCAGGGGGAGAGATCACAAGCACAGCGGTTAGTGGCCTCGAAGTCAGCCCAAATGAGCGACTGCCCCGCACAACAGTAAGCGCTACACTGCTCGATCTCAGCGTGAGCAGCGTGCGCTGGAGGGACCGAGCATGGCGCTCTTCCAGCTCCTCCCGCTGCCCCGAACACTTTGGGGCAGCACAAGCGGCGCTCCTCTCGTCTTCTGCCGGGCTCCCCTCCGTATCGTCCGGGAGGGGAGAGCCGACACACATAAATGGATGACATCTGGAGTTAATAGCAACATTAATTGACCGAAGTTGATGGCAGCGAAGGATGTACCCTCTAATGGTCACAGGAGCAGGCGGAAAATGCCCTTGTTAACCGCGCGCTCTCAAAGAAGCTAAGGTTACTAAAGGAAAACTATTATTAACCTCTAAAAGATATTAAACAAAAAAGTATTAAAGTAAATGGGTGACTTTTAACTTCAAAGCGACTATCGCAAAGAAAACCCCTTAAAACTAATACTCAGAATTTCAAGATAAGCTAGGTCAAAAGTAAAATCAAACTTAAACCAAATTAAAAGAAAAACTAGCTCCTGACTCTAACTGATCCCTAACTTATTCCCAAGTGAGCCCAGAAGGCAGGCTCACACGTCCTCCTGCTGCATGGAGACTGGACACACTGGGGGCTGATGGGAGATACCAGCAGGCTATATCAAGTGATGTCACGACTTTGACATGCCCAGTCTCCAAAGCTGCAGGAGGAGGTGCACAACCCAGAGGTAGAGGACTAAACTGGAGGAACAATAAGGAATGTAAGGCCATGCATTTGGGCTGCAGCAATCCAAGGGAGAAATATAGTATAGGGGGTGAAGTACTTTTGTCCACTAAAGAAGAGCGGGACCTAGGCGTGGTTGTGTCTGATGATCTTAAAGTAGCTAAACAGGTAGAAAAGGTGTTGGCAAAAGCTAGAAGGATGCTTGGGTGCATATGGAGAGGAATGGCTAGCAGAAAAAAGGAGGTGATAGTGCCTCTGTATAAGTCTTTGGTGCGACCTCATTTGGAGTATAGTGTGCAATTCTGGAGACCGCACCTTCAAAAGGATGTGAACAGGATGGAGTCCGTGCAGAGGGTTGCTACTAAAACGATTAGTGGTTTTCATTATAAAGCATATGAGGACAGACTGAAGGATCTTAATATGTACGCCTTAGAGGAAAGGCGGGATAGAGGTGATATGATTGAGATGTTTAAATACCTCCGTGGCATAAATGTTCAGGGAGAGAGCCTCTTTCAATTGAAAGCAAGTTCTGCTACGAGGGGACATGGGATGAGGGTGAAGGGAGAGAGATTCAGGAGTGATATGCGGAAATATTTCTTTACGGAAAGAGTAGTGGATCCGTGGAATAGTCTCCCAGTGGAGGTGGTAGAGATGAGGACAGTAACTGAATTCAAAAAAGCATGGGACAAACACAGAGGATCTCTAAAGGTAAAAAGGGGACTGTTGTAGTTGTTATGGAAGGACAGACCATGTGGTCTTTTTCTGTCATCATATTTCTATGTTTCTATGTTTCTCACACCGCTACAATCACCGACCTTAGCGTTTCCATATGAAAACTTGGCACCCGTAGAGACAGATTCACACACTTGAGGTCCAAAATGGGACAAAAGGTCCCTTCTTTCTTTGGGACCACAAAATAAATGGAGTAGCGACCACATCCGTACTGGTTTCTTGGCACCTCTGTTACTGCATGCAGCCACTGTAGTATTTGCCATACTGCCCTGCGCTTTTGCGTTGCCCTGCACAGAGATGCAACGAAAGCCTCCCTGAGAGGCTACACAGAGTCCAAGGCGTAGCCAGTTTGGATGACCTCCAGCACCCATTGATTGGTTGTGATGTGCAACCAGGATTCGTAAAACACCTGCAACCGACCCCCTATGGGAATCACATTCGCCTGGCCTGCCCTCACTTTATTGTGACTTCTTAGGGGCTGTGGAGGTGGGAGAGTAAAACCCTCTGCCCACCCCCTGAAATCCTCTAAATACTTGCCCCCTAAAGGGGAATCTACCCCTTTGGAAGGGCAAAAACCGAGTCATCCGAAACCGTTGAAAATCCCTCGGCTGCCCTCTTACGGAAGTTGAGAATCAAAATGGCTTCTGCTTGTCCTCCGGCAGTCTACCCCATTTAGACTCTCCAAGCTCCTTGACAAACGTTTCCAGATCCTCTCCAAAAGGAGCCCGACTCTGAATAGGAGCTTAGTCAGGCGAGATTTGAAGCAAACATCCTCTGACCAATTTCGGAGCCCTGCGACTACCACCACCACCATATCTTTTGACAAACAGCAAATGAGATCACAAAAGGCATCCACTAAATAAGCTGCTCTGGACTCCAGCTTGGCTGCCTCAGGTGGTCGAGCAACCTACGAGCCATTCTCCTCCCAGGCCCCTTGTGCCCAGTGCAAACATGCTCATGCCACAAAGGTATCACATACCGAAGCCTGCAACGACAATGCAATAATGTCGAAGGCTTGCTTCAAAAGGGTCTCCAGTTTTCTATCCTGTACATCCTTGAGGGCCTAACTGCCCCCCATTAGGATTGTGGTTTTCTTTGTGACTGTGGACACCGCTGCATCCACTTTAGGAGTGCGGAAGAGTACCTTTTCCTTGTCTGGAACGGGGTAGAGTCTTGACATGGTATGGATCCCCCTGAGTGCCCCCTCTGGGACGTCCCATTCCTCCTGAATCAACCACTTGACAACCAATGTAAGGGAAACACTCATTGGGATGACCGAACTGCCTAGGACAGCAGATTCTCCAGGGACTCCTCGTCTTCCAAGAGTGCCTCCATCCTCACACTGAGCGCCTTGGATGGATGCGCTATCAAGGCCGATAATTCCTCCTTTCGGAAAACCCGGACAATGTGAGAGTCCTCTTGTGGAATCTCTCCCTCTTCCAAATCGGACTCTTGAACCTGCATCGCCTCTAGGTCCTCTGCCTCCTCCAACTGCCCTGAGGCCACCTCTTCCCAGAGGTTCTCTTCCAGTCACAAACGGCTTGGACCTGGGTTCCCCCTCCGCACAGTCCCGTAACTGCGAAGGCAAAGGAAGATGCTTCTGGCCAGTGCGTTGTGCTGGTGGCAGCCCGCCTGAGGACTCCGGCCTCATACAAAATGCCTTGTAACAGAACAAATTTGGGAGAAAAAAAACCTGGTAGTTGTCCTGTACGCCTTTGCCTGCATGCAGGGATCTTAGCTGCTTTCTTTCCCTTGCACTTCTGGCCCTTAGAGGGAAGAGCTTCCACCCTATCCCTCTGCAGACCTTGCGCATCTACTGTGATTGTCAGCAGTGCCTCCTGCTGGCACGGAACCGTCCAACACTGCCCCACCCCCAGGGCCACTCACTACACCTTCCTTAAATCAGCTTCCACAGACATGAATTCTGCCTCACTGCCCCTGCAGAATCCGGCTGCTGACACTGCATCTCTGCGTGCCTCACAAGCAGCACAATTTAACTTGCCTGGCATTGTCACTGACTAAACCTTGCTTGCCTTGGGTTTTTTATTTTTTTTAAAGCCGCCCCCCTCAAAATAAGAAAACATGAGATCACATGGCGTCCACTGAGAACTTTCCTCTTCTGGGAGGCTTCTGGTTGACTTAATAAAAGCCGGCTTTTCCCGCTGGAGCCAAATGCTGGTGGTTCCCACTCTCCTGCACAGAAAATGGCTGCCCTGACCACGCAGTTCCCTTCTACCGCTGGCCAAAAGCTGCTGCGTCCTACCAGCTAGAGATCTTCGCGCTGAATGGTTGCACTCCTTGAACGTTCCCAATGGTCCCTAAGCCGGAACTCTGTCCCTCTGCTGTGAAACTCAAAACATGATGCTCAGCCACCCCTTCTGCTTCAGCATCGGGTGTGGGAGTGACAGACCTGCAGCACAGCGAATCTCTTTGCTCCACATCAGAGAGGATTCTCTCCCTGCAGCAAGCAAGCAAGCAAGCAAGCAAGCCCCCCCCCCCCCCCGGGCTCCACTCAACGGGCTATGCAGCCTTAGCAGGCTTTTCTTTACTTGATCCTTTTTTTTTTTTAAACTGTGCAGAGCTATGGTACTGCTTCTTTTTAGATCTTATCTTGATTTTTGTTTTTTAAAAAGCTCTGACTTTTACAGGGATCTTGCCACCAGGCCAAAATGCCACTCCTATCTGTGCCCCTATCTGTGCCCCTTAATTTAATCTATCACTTCTTCAGCAAGTCCTGATGATGGGATTCACATCTCTCAAGCTGCTTGGAGACTGAGATATTGGGGGCCGGTGAGAGGTGTCAGCTCTCTATGTATACTGATGTCATGAGAAGCATGACATGCTCAGTCTCCAAGCTGCTGGTGGGGCGTGAATACCCTCAGGTACCAGGAATGGACTGGAGGAACGATATGGAGCTGTGTGTTTTTATAAAATACTAGAACAAAACCTGTAGAAATGGTACTTAAATTGGAGCCATAGACATTTATAGATGCTTGAAAGCAAATGCATATGTTCATACAGATTCTAACATGCAGTACTCTGCTCCTGAACACACCTACATGTGGATCACATAACTACACATAATGCCAAGAAG
The DNA here is from genome assembly GCA_033557465.1 of Ichthyophis bannanicus. Taxonomy (NCBI): domain Eukaryota; kingdom Metazoa; phylum Chordata; class Amphibia; order Gymnophiona; family Ichthyophiidae; genus Ichthyophis; species Ichthyophis bannanicus. Next base: position 708,637,249 of record CM066033.1, read on the forward strand.
GGCACACTTATGTGGATCGCCCCAAGATAATTTTATGAGACCTTTAGCACGTGAAAAAATACTTTATAAAACTGCCCCCAAATTGTCAACAATGATGGACTGTTGTTGGTAACTAAGAATACCAAAAAACACAAATTGGGGAATAAAAAAAAAAAACCATAAGCTAAAGGTTCAGCATAGGGTGCTTTTTCTCAATCATTCTTATGCTGCTCTTTGTGCTTGAAGAGATTATTGCTATGGCTTATGCATTTGTACAGGCCTCTTTTATCCAAAGCTCCATATTGTTTGGAGCTGGTCTGATATTTGCACTTTTGCAAGGAAGTCACGCTTACTCATGTGGGTTGGATAAGATCACAAAGGTCAGTGTCTCCTGGGATGCCGACCCATATACTGAGACAGGAAGGGATGAGATAGCTTTGTCAGTCTTCTCTGGCACAGATATAGCTAGCAGGAACAGACCAACTTCTTGGCAGCTGGGTTGCCATGATGTTATGGTTACCAGGGTAAAGAAACACTGCATTAATACTGTAAATTACTCAACATCCAATAGTCAGATTCAAATACAAGCAGACTAATGTGTTGTTGTTAAGTGCCGTCGAGTCGGAGTCGACTCATGGCGACCCTCTGGATAGCTATCCTAAATTGTGTTCGGTCTTCAGTCAGGCGGCTCATTGTTGACAGACTGGTACCCGTAGCTGCTGTTATTGTAGCAATCCATCTCATTGCTGGCCTTCCTCTTTTGCGTTGACCTTCTATCTTGCCAAGCATGATGTCTTTCTCTAATGATCTCTCTCTTCGCATGATGTGTCCGAAGTATGAAAGTCGAAGTCTTGTCATCTGAACAACTTTTTTAAACCATTCTAGGGTTCTATTGGCTTTGTTCACAATAATATATCATTTGGAGACACATTAGGTAAGCACAAATGCACAATCGGCGAAAGGACGGCCAGGCACATCTTAATGGCAAGTGCAAAAGAGAAAGGCAGAATCTGGAGTGTGTTATTACACATGTATACAGCTGGAAAAATGCCAGGTTGCCCAGGCATCTGATGGAAGAGACACCAGCAGGGCCCAGGCCATGAACAGCTGAGGCAGTTGCTGCCAAGCAGGGCCCTATTACTCGGCTGAGGGGAAGAAGTTGGAAGGTAGGCGATGGGAAAGTGCTGGAAAGTGTGAGGAAAAGAACATGGAGAAGAAAGAGAAATGCAAGAATGAAAAAGGTAAAACTAGAAGAAAGATTAACAAAACTAAAAATAAAAATAAACAAAACCAACCAAAATGAAAAAAAAAGCATTATCCTAGCTTCTAAACATTTTTCGCTAGCACTCAAGTTTTCTAAAGAATTTTGTGCCCCTGCACATGTAATATACATATACTATCAGACCAAAACCTCATGGATCTTTTAAAATAAAGCACATCAATGGTCAAGCCTTTATATATACTTGCTCTATCCTCAATTGCCCCAGTAAATGTTTTAGTAGGGGCATGTGCTGTGATGTCATTGAAAGCTTTAAACTGCTTCTTCACTGGTTAGCATGCTGACTGTGAATAATTTTGGTGGCTTTGTGATGCTGTCTGACAAATCACAGAGACAGATTCTTTATAAATAATACTGCGGCAAGATGGGTATTACAAGATTTCAATACCAAGCATCAAATCGTGTATGCTTTAGCAACCTGCCAGAGCATCAATATTCTCAAACGCAAAAAGACACAGAGTTATGGGACCAAACTATATTATATATTTCCCATTTGAAATAAAACCCAAACTTTGTTTTGTTTATGGGGAAGCGGATTTAGATTTTAACTCATTTCTAAAGAAAGGAGAAGAAAGCAGCGGCAGGTAGAAAAGGTAAAACAATTGCCCAATATTGAAGAAAATAGTTAGGTAAATGGCAAAAAAAATATCACGTAGGAAGAAAATGAGTAAATAAACCCATGATGCAGGCATGTCTGACTAGCTCCATGGAAAAACAGAGACTGAGAGCCTCAAGCATGGTGGCGGGATTTGCTAGTAATTATATTTTCTTTGCACCTTACCATTTAAGATTTTTCTCTAGACTCTAAGGAGCTGGGTAGGGGTGGGAATGCTGGTGGTAATTAAGGGACACCTTTGATATGGGTAAATGGTAGCTCATCTTTTTTCATTTCCTTGTATCACTCCCATGATTTCGTTCTTGGATCCCGTATATTAAGAGTTATATTAGAAGATGAAAAGATCTCTTGATCTACAAAATGTTCTGCTTCTATATCTGTGCAAAGATGTGCTTGATCTGTTTTTGTTGCAATTACAGCCACCTAAGCCCAATACCAATACCTGGTCATGTACCTCTGAGGAAGAATCCCTGCTGGTCTATATCGGCATGACCAGATGATGCCATTCACATTGTTGGTTTATAGAAACATAGAAAATGACTACAGATAAAGACCATATAGTCTTCACACCCATGGAAACTATTAAATTCTACAAGCTCTTTCTCTCCCCTCAAGATCTTCTATATTTGTTCCATGCTTTCTTGAATTCAGATACAGTTCTCATCTCCACCACTTCCACTAGGAAGCTGTTCCAAGCATCCACCACTCCTTCCGTAGAGAAATATCTCCTCAGATTAGCCTTCATCCTATCACCCCTCATTGCAGAGCTTCCTTTCAACTGAAAGAGGGCTACCTCCTATGCATTTATACCATCAAGATAAATATCTCTATCATAATCACTCCTCTCCCGCCTTTCCTCCAAACTAAGTATACATATTGAGATCTTTAAGTCTCAATATGTATACTTATACCATTTTAGTAGTTACCCTCTGGACCAACTCCATCCTATTTCCTTTTGACAGTACATTCTCCAGAACTGTACATAGTACTCCAAATGAGATGACACTAGAGACTTATACAAAGGCATTACTTCCTCGTTTTTACAGTTAGCCATTTCTTTCCCTATATACCTAAGCATCCTCCTGCCTTTGCCATCAATTCTTCTACCTGTTTGACCACTTTAAGAACAGATACCATCAGTCCCAGGCAATGTTCCCTCTAATTTTCTGTAGGCTGTGTGCGCACAAAATATCAGCTGTGCGCAGCTTTTGAAGGAAGGTTAAATTTTTGTGCGCCACATAATGACACTCGGAGTTATATACCTTAAAATTTGACTACACGTCAGAATACAGTATGTACACCACATTGATTTTAATCAAATTAAATGAAAATAGACGATTACTAAATGAAGCGGGAAATTTCTAGTAATTACAACATTTTAAGATGTCTATGTTGTTTTCTATCAGAATCAGAGCTGTAATTTTTGTGCGCTCTGTTGTAAAATATGTGCGCTCGCTCGGCGAGATGTGTGCGCGCGCACACGCACACAGCTTAGAGGGAACAGTGGTCCCAGGTCCTGCTCTTCTTTCATGCATTAAGTACTTCACCCCCTGAACTGTACCGCTGTCTTGGGTTTTTACAGCCCAAATGCATGACCTTGCATTTTTTTAGCATCAAATCTTAGCTGCTAATTCTTAACCATTCTTCCAGCTTCACTAGACCCCTCCTCATGTTATCTACACCTTCCTGGGTGTCAACAGATGCAGAATTTTGTTATCATCCTCAAAGAGGCATATATTCCCTGACAGACCTTTTGCCATATCTCTTACAAAATTCTTAAGAACAGGTAACGCCCTATCTTCAAGGTGAACTCATTTACTACTGCCCTCTGTTGCCTCCCACTCAACCAGTTTGTTATTCAGTCAATCACTTTAGGGTCCATCCCAAGGGCACTCAGTCTATTCATAAGTCACTGATGCAGAATGATGTCAAAGTCCTTGATGAAAATCAAAGTATACTACTTTTAGTGCTCTTCCCCGATCAAATTCTCTGGTCACCAAGACAAAGAAATTAGATTCCCCTGACAAGACTACCCCTAGTAAAGTCTTGGATCATGTAATCCTTTGGATTTCAGTAACCACAGCATCCTCTGCCTTAACAGCATTTCCATTTAGTTACCAACCTTTTCCTTGCTTCCACTTTTATAGACAGGAACTACATTCACCAATGTCCTGTCCTCTGGGATCACTCCTGACTCTAAAGAAACGATGAAAAGGTCAGCCAGTAGAGCTGTCAGTATTTCCCTAAGTTGTTTCCATGTCCTTAGATTAATCCTGTCTGGCCACATCTCTTTGTCCACTTTTAGTTTAGCTAGCTCCTCATGAACAGTCTTGTGAAAATAGTATGAGTTCTACCTCACTTCCATTCCTATTTGTGTTTATTTTCTGAGATTCCATTCCTGGCCCTTCATCTGTGAACAGAGAACCTAAATATTTGTTGAGCAATTCTGCTTTATCCTCATCAGCCTCTACATATTTGTCCCCTGCACTCGAGTCTCAAAACACCACTCTTTGGACTTCCTACTAAAACCATGACATGCAACATTACCTCATGGCTGCATCTTGTAATGATCCTTCTGTAGGTTCACCTATAGAAACCTTGCTACAGCTTTTACTTCCACAAAAAAGCAAACAGCAGCTATGAGTCAAGTAGAAGTTTCTGAAGCAGTGGGGGAGGGTTTCTTTCTGTTGGGTTTTCTGCCCTTTCCCCCCTCAAGGCCCATTTCCTGTCCTGTCAATCTGCAGGAAATGGAAACAGTTGAAGCAAAGTGTACACACAGATTTCCTGGCAGCTTCCCTGCTGAGAATTACCAGTGACAGGAAGACAGATTAAAGTTGGAAGGATTGATCCTCACTGTAGTCACAGCAGGTAACAGTTCAGAGACATGGTGAGGGAATGGGAGGAGAGTGGCTTTTTACAGACACAGCCAAAGGAAATTCAATTAGGAAACAGTTATTTGAAAATAATAGAAAGTTTGTTTTATTATACAGAATCTTTTGAATATAACTTGACAAGTAGTCTCTTACTATGCTTAACTCTAAATGGAGAGCATTCGAACAGTTTGGAAAGCATGTCCATATGCCACATTGGCTAAATTTCATTAACCTACTTAAAGCAGGTCCCATTTGCAATAGTTTGAAAAAAATGCATTTTGGCCTAAAAATAGTTTTTACTTCATACTATTATATGCTATGAGGATGGAGGGGGAAGGGCCCTTCACACCATTTTTCTTTCCCTGAGGTCACAACAAAAGCTGCAGAAATCTGAAAGGAAAGAACAAATAGCCTACAAAGCCAGAGGATTAACTTCATTTCCTGCATTTGTTTGGAAGATTACATCTTTATAGAGTATTTTATTTTGGGTCCAAACAGGCTAGTGAATAAATGTTCACTGAACAAAAAAACTAGGAATAAAAAAGCTTCCATATACAAACAGCAATTAAGAATTTCAGAAGTCAGTCAAGATTAACAAATATCAATTATGGTTGTGGCATATTTCAATTTTCTCTCTCACCTTCAGGATCCTAAAATACATTACGTCCATACTGAGGGGTGTCAACATCTGGGAAAGTTGGGGGGCGGGGAGCCCAAGAGGAGCACAATAACCTATGACTGTCACCAATAGGTGAGCATGGAAGAATGAGAAATATTTTTTAAAAAGTGAGGAAGCCATGCATTGCATAGTTTATGGAATTCTTTCCAACCCCTCTGTGCGTGTTTATGTGCATATGCATGCATGAGTTTGTATCTATATTATTGTGCGTTTGTGTGTTGTCTGTGTATGTCTCTGAACTGGAGGGGAGAGGAGGAATGGTGTGAATGGAGCAGTTCCCAAACATTACCTTGGCTTAGAAAGAATAATAAAATAAAAACAAAATAATAATAATACATATATAAACATTAGATATCACTGTTATCTCAAAGGCTGCAGTCTACAGTTTAACCACAGGGTGCCGCTGTTACAAGGCAACAGGTATCGCTATGCTTCTCCACCACTGGAAGACAATACACATTACAACCAGTAGCAAACTGCAGGGTTAGGTCACTAGGTGTCAATGCATATAGCAACAGGGGGGAGGGGGGAGCTATAAAAGTTAATTCACTAGGTTGCATAGTAGAATTTAAAATGAAGACAATGAAGGAGGAAGTGACGTCACCCGGCAGATGGCAGCTTAATTCTGGAGCTCCTGTCGGGACGCAATAAAACGTAGTGAAAAGTGTGAGTGACCCCCCCCACCAACCTCGTTGAAGCGATATCTCAATGGCTAGCAATATCAGAGTGCAAGAAATTAACAAAGTTTAAATCCTCCTATGCGCATAATGACAAGCATAACGCGTGAGATCTGCAGGACCACATGGCTTCTGAGGAAGTAACAGAGGAGGACTTGAAGCGTATGGACAAAAGCTGTACACGAGGTGATATTTGGGGGTGGATGCACACTCTGCGAAAAGAGAGTAACTACTAGGGGGGAAATAAAGGAAGCCCTAGCTGAAATTAAAGGTGAAGTGCAACAGCTGGGGCACAGAGTTGAAAACCTAGACGAGCAGGCCGAACAGCAGGCAGAGAAAGAAAGCACGATGGCATCTCAGCTAAAGCAGCTGCAGGCAGAGCAGGAGTTGTTGAAAGATAAATTAGATGATGTGGAAAATCGCACACGTCGGAACAATGTTAGGATCCGGGGGGTCTTGAAAACAGACCGGTATGCAGATGCCACCTCGGTAGTCCAAAAGGTGTGCCAGTGGCTTCTACAACGTTCGGAGGGTAATGCCGAGGCTGAGAGCACATCACTAATAGAAAAATCGTTCATGTGTAAATGGATGCTTACTTAATTTTCAAATTTTATACCAAAAAACAAACATTTTATCCACTGAGGTCTCAGACTTATTGTGGCTCTGCCATAGGGACTAATCGTCCGTTATCACGGCAGTGAGCCCATTTGCATCAACGACCTCACAGATGTAAGTGGGTTGAGAAACACAGCCTTAACTTCCAACTGGATAACCAAATAATCAAAAGCAATTGTTCTTATCTGTGTTATAAAAACAGCCCACTCATGGATTTGAGCATTGATCCTGACGCCTCCCTTAGGTACCAGTCAAGCGTTTCACAATGCTAGCTTTCATCAGGGGATCTCTCCAATACTCCCATCCAGCTTCAAATTTCCTAATAACAAACCAGATATACAAATAATACTCTTCACCTAAAACACCCTAAAATTAAAAACTAAACTGCTTCTTACCATCCTAAACCAATATCCTGACAAAAGAGAAGAAACAGACCTCACCTTTTAAACTTCAAAGCTGCCCGCGTTTCACCACAAATCTCTTCCAAAGTAATGAATGGTAACACGAAACGCCGCGCATGCGGACTAACTCATCTCTCACCTTATAGAAAACGCTCTATCTCCCAAAACCAATCCAATATCTCCACGTCACTATTGACTATGCCCCAGCCAATCATACACCGCTACCGAAATATGCCGTCTACTAATACGTCGAGCATTTAAATTCTAAGCCCCAACCTCTTTCAATACACAAAAAGCAAACGACTTCTTAAAGCACCCCCTCATCTTATCAACACTTCCTTCATCTAAACCAGGTCCCTAGGGACATGCCACAAAGAACACTACTTCCTTTTGAATGAATATATATAGATCACAGCTTAAAACTAACTATTGAACCAACCATCAAGCCCGTCATCAAACCTTATCTGTCAAATCCACTGTCAGAGACACCGAGCCCATTCTACTTGGGCGTTCAACCTCTTTGGAAATACTGTATCACAAGTATAAATCCACCACTGTTCGCGTTTAATGAGAATCTGATCTAAAGGTGCATTAAAGTCACTCTGTAACACCTGATCTATACAGAGAACACGAAGCTGTTCAAATTGATGCCGTTGCTCTACACAATGCTGAACTATAGGGGCCTCCATTATGTGTTTTTTTAGTGACACTCGATGTCGTGTCGCTGTATACACATATTCCACAAGAAGCGGCGTTACAAGTTATATTGGAAGTACTCCAGTTACGAGGAGATCTCTCAGAGCCTAAACAACAGTTCATACTGTCCCTGGCCCGTTTGGCAATTACATACACATAATTATTTTTTGTTTCAGGAGGATCTATATCAGCAGGTAACCGGGGTGGCCATGGGCGCGACATGCACCCCATCCGTGGCTAATTTCTATATGGGGCTGTTTGAGAAGAAATGGGTAGTTGCGTCATCTTTCACCCCTCAGATTTTGTTCTGGCGCAGATATATTGATGATATTTTTTTGATGTGGCAAGGCACGGAGCAGTCCCTTGTTCAGTTTTTTGATTGGTTGAACCGTTTAGATATAAACATTACTTTTACTCATACGTTCCACAGAGAAATTCTTCAATATTTAGATGTAGAGATCTGCCGTTCTTCTCAAGGGTGGAGCACCTCTGTGTTTAGAAAAAGGGTTGATTGGAATACTTTCCTGCATTTCCGTAGTTTACATCCCCGTAGATTGAAAGAAAGTCTCCCGTATTCCCAGTTCCTGCGCTTCCGCAGGAACTGTTCTGATTTACAGGACTTTAAACGGCGTGCCAAAGTGCTTTTTGCTGAGTTTTTGGCTAGAGGGTATCCTAGATCAGTGGTTAAGAGAGCGTACACTCGGGCACGTTTTAATCATCGCGCTTTACTTTTAGAGTCTCGGGTGCATCCTACAGTAGTAGTGGCTTCTTCTCATGTGAATTTCATAACAAAGTATTCTCCGATTAGCTTGAAGATACAACGGATCATTAAGAAACATTCTAACGTTTTGACAGCTGTCCCTGGTTTAACTAGGAAGACAGTACGGTGTGTGTGGACTCGCGATCGTAACCTTAAAGAGTTTTTAAGTCCCGCTGTTTTGCGATCATAAGAGGCAGATAAGATCGTGCCCTCTGGAGGAGGTCACCGTCGTTGTGAGAATTGTGATATCTGTGCACTGACTACTGAAGCTTCTGTTTTTGAATATCATGGGTTCCGTAGAAATTTGAGATTTTCTACCACTTGCGGTTCCCAAAATGTGGTTTATGCTATTTTGTGCCCTTGTGATTTAGCCTATATAGGGAAAACCACACGGGCATTTCGTGTTCGGATTCGCGAGCACAAAAGTCGCTTAAAGCATGCAGTAATGGAGGCCCCTATAGTTCAGCATTGTGTAGAGCAACGGCATCAATTTGAACAGCTTCGTGTTCTCTGTATAGATCGGGTGTTACAGAGTGACTTTAATGCACCTTTAGATCAGATTCTCATTAAACGCGAACAGTGGTGGATTTATACTTGTGATACAGTATTTCCAAAGGGGTTGAACGCCCAAGTAGAATGGGCTCGGTGTCTCTGACAGTGGATTTGACAGATAAGGTTTGATGACGGGCTTGATGGTTGGTTCAATAGTTAGTTTTAAGCTGTGATCTATATATATTCATTCAAAAGGAAGTAGTGTTCTTTGTGGCATGTCCCTAGGGACCTGGTTTAGATGAAGGAAGTGTTGATAAGATGAGGGGGTGCTTTAAGAAGTCGTTTGCTTTTTGTGTATTGAAAGAGGTTGGGGCTTAGAATTTAAATGCTCGACGTATTAGTAGACGGCATATTTCGGTAGCAGTGTATGATTGGCTGGGGCATAGTCAATAGTGACGTGGAGATATTGGATTAGTTTTGGGAGATAGAGCATTTTCTATAAGGTGAGAGATGAGTTAGTTAGTCCGCATGCGCGGCGTTTCGTGTTACCATTCATTACTTTGGAAGAGATTTGTGGTGAAACGCGGGCAGCTTTGAAGTTTAAAAGGTGAGGTCTGTTTCTTCTCTTTTGTCAGGATATTGGTTTAGGATGGTAAGAAGCAGTTTAGTTTTTAATTTTAGGGTGTTTTAGGTGAAGAGTATTGATTATTTGTATATCTGGTTTGTTATTAGGAAATTTGAAGCTGGATGGGAGTATTGGAGAGATCCCCTGATGAAAGCTAGCGTTGTGAAACGCTTGACTGGTACCTAAGGGAGGCGTCGGGATCAGTGCTCGAATCCATGAGAGTGGGCTGTTTTTATAACACAGATAAGAACAATTGCTTTTGATTATTTGGTTATCCATTTGGAAGTTAAGGCTGTGTTTCTCAACCCACTTACATCTGTGAGGTCGTTGATGCAAATGGGCTCACTGCCGTGATAACGGACGATTAGTCCCTATGGCAGAGCCACAATAAGTCTGAGACCTCAGTGGATAAAATGTTTATGTTTTTTGGTATAAAATTTGAAAATTAAGTAAGCATCCATTTACACATGAACGATTTTTCTATTAGTGATCTGATCGTTTCGTTTAGTAATTGACCAGCAGAGGCTGAGAGCACTGCAGTGGATAGGGCCCATAGAGCTTTGAGGCCACTGACCACCGAGAGACTGAGAGACATAGTGGCCTGCCTATCCTCATATGCACAAAAAGAGCGAGTGATGCAAGTGGCTGCCTGGAGAGGCCCCTTCACCTGGGATGGGGAGGACATTGAAATACATTATGACTTATCGGCAGGCATGCTGCAGAACCAGCGGGTCATGAGGCCAGTGACACAGTATCTCAGAACCGAGAAGGCGAAGTATAGGTGGCTTTTCCCCTTTGCTCTCTTGCTGGATATAAATGGAGAGAGCTTTAAAGTGCGCACAGTAGAGGAGGCGTGGACTATACTTTGCCAAGAAGGGGCGTTGAATCTGCTGGAGGAATCCCAGGGCATTGAGAATTCTACTCACAAGCGTTCTTTCTCCGGATGGCAGAGAGCTCCTGTAAAGGGGCAGTGGTTAAGGAGGAAGTCAGGAGGACTGGGCAAATATGGGGGCCTCTGGTGCTGCAGATCACCCCCCCCCCCCCCAGCTACATGAACTCCCTCAATCACAATGAAGGACTTGCTGTGATTTCAACAGTTAAAGGGGGGTTGGTAGGGGCAATGTTTTAACTGTTTTGTTATATGGGGTTTGATGTGGCTGAGTTACATTGTTATTGGATTACTGTATTATTGTACTGTTTCGATAATGAAGTGACAGAAGTGTGGAGGAGGTTGAGTGAGGGATAGTAGTTACGAGGGTGGGGGGAGACAGGGAATTGGGGGGGCTGGTTAAAGGGGTGGGGGGATGCAAAGCATCCACGGGGGTCCCTTCCTCAGATAATGAGACGGCGTAGAGCTCCACATGACAGGGGAATGGAGAGTAGGAAGGCATCAACATTATGAGGGTAGAGGAGGAGGGGATGCGTGAATGGCTGGGAGTTTGAAAGTCGGGACAATGAATGTGAGGGGCCTTAGCTTCCCACAGAAAAGAAAGCTGTTGCTGCAGGAACTTCGGGAGCATCATTGGCAGATAGTGTTTGTGCAGGAGACACATTTGCATATGAGGTGCGACAAAAAAGAAACGAGACTGTCCCATAAATGTTTTATTACAAAATCTACATACGCATTGTCACCTTCAAAGTAATCCCCCCCAGAGTTAATGCACTTTTGCATTCTCTTCTGCCATATACGGAAGCACTCTGTAAAGGCCTTGAGGTCCCTCAGCTCCCTCGTCACAGTGGCCTTGATCTCTTCTACAGAGGCGAAATGAGTTCCTTTGAGCACAGTCTTCAGCCTGGGGAAGAGCCAGAAGTCACATGGTGCAAGATCTGGGAAATAAGGAGGGTGGTTGAGAGCTCTGATCTGTTTGCTGGCCAAGAACTGCCTCACACTGAGCACACAGTGTGTGCGGGTGCGTTGTCATGGTGGAACAGCCACGACTTGTCTCTCCACAGAGCCCGCCTGCTGCGCCAAACATGTTCATGGAGGTGATTGAGGACCTGCTGGTAAAAGTGCTGGTTGACTGTCTGACCCTCAGGCACAAACTCATGATGGACCACTCCCTTCTGGTCGAAGAATGCAATCAGCATGACCTTCATCTGGACATGCACGCCTTCTTGGGTCTGGGTAACAGTACAGTCTTCCACTGCAGGCTCTGTCTCTTGCTTTCAGGGTCATACTGGAAGACCCAAATCTCATCTCCTGTGATGACTCAGCCAACGAACTCTGTATCTTTTCCGATCTTCTCTAGCAAGGCTCGACAAACATTGACTGGTGCAAAAAGTTTGGGCACCATCTTGGCACGCACCTTCCGCATCCCCAGCTCCTGCACCAAGATGGTCCGCACTGACTCCCTGTTCAGGCTGAGCTCCTCAGCTATCATCCGCACCATCAATCTGCAATCACTCCACACCAGCTGGTTCACTCTGTCAATGTTCTCAGCCGTCTTTGTCGTGGAAGGCCATCTTGACTTGGGGTCATCCTCCACTTCCTCGCGGCCAGTCTGGAAGCATTTGTGCCACTCAAAGACTCGCTGCCTAGACACTGCATCTTCTCCATAAACCTTTTGGAGAAATTGGAGACACTCAGTTGGGCCCTTCTCCAACTTAACCAGAAATTTCAAGTTGATTCTTTGCTCCACATTTCTGCCATCTCCAGTTGCGTGACAAAGCGATGGAGCAGTGTGCTACAAAAAGACCTGAAAAATTAAAACAGAGCGAGAGAGATGAAAAGTATTATAGCAGAATAGTGGCGAGATGTTGCACAACTGGCATTGGGTCATGGGCGTGGCTGCCACAGTCTTGTTTCTTTTTTCTCACACCTCGTAAGTGGGACAAGCATCTGCTTAACCCACGGTTCTTCCAGACCTTTTTTGCAGTGAAAGAGGGTGATCGCAAGAGGGCGGGGATGGCAATTATGATTAAAAGAGATGTTCCTTTCATCTTGGGTGGGATGCATTGGAAACTGGATGTTTATGTTTATTGAATTTGATATACAGTCTTTCATTACAAAAAACAAAGCGGTGTACAATTGTCAGAAGTGAAAAGAAACGGCCAATGGCCTAGAAAAGGAAAGGAAGTTACAATATTAATAGGACAGCAGAGAGAAAGTCAGGCATACCAGACAGAGGAAGACGACACATTGGAGGACAAGAGGTCACACAGAAGGTGTGGGAAGGTCAAAAGCAGAAGAAAATAAGTGGGTTTTCAGTCAGAATTTAAAGGTATGGTAATCCTGTTCAAGTCTGAGGGAAACGGGTAATGAATTCCAGAGTGCGGGTCCAATAAAGAAAAAAGCAGAGGAGCGGGTAGACTGTAAATGAGCCCGGGAGGGGGGATGGGAGGTGGAGACGGTTTACATGAAGTGACCGTAGAGTGAGACTAGGAGTGTGAGATTGAATGAGATCAGCTAGATATTGAGGGGGGGTGTAGATGACCTGGTGCATGAGAGTGAGAAGCTTAAAGCAAATGCAATGATCCATGGGGAGCCAATGAAGGTGAAGAAGAAGTGGGGTGATGTGATCTAGATGGGAAGAGTGGGTAATGATACATGCTTCCATGTTCTGAATGTGTTGAATGCGTGGATGGACCCTAGTGGTATGGGGCGAATTGTATGGGGAAACGATAACACTAGTGTCGGTGTATGGTCCCAATACAGAACACAAAGATTTCTGGGGAGGGATGCCACGGTGGATTGATGGGAAGACTCATGGGAGAGTGCTAGTGGGGGGGGGGGGGACTGCAACATAGTGTTAGATGGATGACCAAGAGGTCGGGGGAGGGACCCCAGCCTGGCAGTCCTGTAAGAGTGATTGCAAGAGTATGAGTTGCGTGATCTTTGGAGGATGGCTAACCCCTCAGAGTGGGATTATACATACTATTCAGTAGTGCATGCGACCTATGGTCGGATTGACTATATATTTGGTGATACGTATTGGGGGGACGTACTAGATAGGACCAAAATTGGTCCCATTACAAGGTCAGACCATGCCCCCGTAGAGGCATGGTTTGGAACCTCACCAGAGCCAAAACGGAGGACATTTTGGAGGTTGAATGAGTATCTTATACAGGGGAGGAGATGATTCAGCAGTTAGAGAAGGTGATAACAGAGTATTTTGAATTTAATGACACTGGGGAGGTAGCAACAGGGATCTTGTGGGATGGGTTGAAGGTGGTACTGTGAGGTCACCTCTTTCAGTTGGGAGCCCGGAGGAAACAGAAGCGCGAGGAACAGGCGAGACACCTTCCAGCTCAGTTGGAGAGCCTTGAAAAGGTCCATAAACAATAGGGGGACGCAAGGACATGGGCACAGTTAGAAGAAACTAGACAACAGTTAAACATGCTCCAGTTAGAGTGTATAGCATACCAGTTGCAGCGAGTTCGTCAGATCAAAGTCCACCACCGCTCCCACAAAGAATCAAACACCCCAGGAACAAATGGATCACAGTGGGTTCCGGAAGATTGCGACCTGTAATGCAGAGACATCCTACACATCAAGAGATATCCCTGCAAAATGCCTTCTCTGCCTTGGCTAATGAGGACGCCCAACCCAAAGAAACTGAAGGGCCCTTAAATGAGTCAGACAATGCCCAATCTCCTGCTAAAGCACCAAATATGAAGAAAACCTCACCAAACAGAAAACTATTACTACTTGGAGATTCCATCATCAGAGGCACCAACTTGGGAACACAGTTCAAAGGAGAGAAGATAGTCATGTGCCTACCAGGCTCTTCAGCCAGCAGGAATACAAACCAAGTTGTTGAAATACTTAGCGCAAAAAAGTGAGCACTCCAAACCAGATGTTATTATCCACTTGGGCACAAATGACCTGGCTAGAAACAGTGCCTCTACAGCCCAAAAGGACTTCCAATCTCTGGGAGAGAAACTCAAGCCCATTGTTAACACTGTTGCATTCTCAGAAGTTCTACCTGTTCTTGGTAAGGGGACAAAAAGGCTGCATCGCATTAACAACTTTAATACATGGCTCCAGACCTGGTGCAAACAAGGAGGATTCAGATTTATTGGCAACTGGGGCAACAGATAGACCAACAAGAGACTATACTGTGCTGATGGACTACATCTCTCTGTCGCAGGGAAAAGAAACCTAAGTGAAAAATTCAGGCAGTATGTGGATATGCATTTAAACTAGGAAAAGGGGGTGACGGATGTGGAAGGTCAACATCTGCATGCCACCCCCTGCAAAAGCAGAACATCATCAGAAACAGCCACACTCTTAAACCACACATCAAAAACAAGTGGGAAGAAGTGGGCAGAATAAAATCAATGCAAAATACACACAAGCCAGGTAAATGCTGGAAAGCAATGAGCACAAATGCTCGAAGCTTAGCCAAAAAAATTCCAGACCTGGAAGCCCTAATGGTGGAAACGGATTTGGACATCGTGGCCGTTACGGAAACATGGTTTAATGAATCGCATGATTGGGATATAGCCATAGCTGGCTATAATCTATTCAGAAGAGACAGAGAAAATGGAAAAGGAGGAGGAGTAGCCTTGTATGTCAAAAGCAGTATTAAAGCTACTGAAATGCAGGGAACATGGGGAAAAGAAGAAGCGCTCTGGATTGCGTTGGAAAGAGGAGATGGCACTGTCATCCATATTGCTGTAGTCTACAGACCTCCGGCTCAAATTGAAGAGAGAGATAACGAATTGATTATAGATATTGCCAAGATAGCAACAAAGGGGGAAGCAATCATATTAGGTGACTTTAATCTACCTGATGTGGATTGGATTACTCCTTCTGCACATCTGGAAAGAAGCAAAAAAATTGTGGATGCTCTCCAAGATGCATTACTTAGACAAATGGTGATGGAACCAACCAGGGAAAGCTCAACACTGGATGTAGTGCTTACCAACAGTGATAACGTGTCAAATGTCTGCGTGAGTGCCCCTGTGAGCAACAGCGACCGTCACACGGTGTGGTTTGAGATAAAAGCCATGGTACAGGCCAATCATAGCAAGCTCAAAGTCCTAAACTTCAAAAACACTGACTTCAATAAAATGGCCGAGTACTTAAAGGAGGAGATGACGGGGTGGAAGGAGATAAGGGAAGTGGAATTGCAATGGACTAAACTAAAGGCGGCAATAAAAGGGGCAACAGATAAATATGTAAGAAAAATAAATAAAAACAAGAGGAGAAGGAAACCTATTTGGTTTTTCCAAAGAGGTGGCTGCGCAAATAAAAGCAAAAAACACAGCTTTCGCAAAATTCAAAAGCTTGCAAACAGAAGAACACAGAAATGAATACAGGATCCAACTCAAAGAGTCTAAAAGAGTAATAAGGATAGCAAAATCAAAGGCAGAAGAAAAGATGGCTAAAGATGTTAAGGGTGGCAACAAAATTTTCTTCAGGTATATTCAGGAAAGGAAGAAGATCAGAGTTGGAATTGCAGGACTCAGAAGTGCTGGGAAAGGACTCGTGGAAAGTGACACTGAAAAAGCGAAATTGCTAAACAAATACTTCTGCTCTGTTTTTACTAAAGAAGATCCTGGAGATGGACCAGCTGTGACTCCCAAATATAAAAATGGGAATGAAGTAGATACCACACCATTCACAGAAGATGAGGTGTTAGAACAACTTGCTAAACTGAAAGTGGACAAAGCCATGGGACCGGATGGGATACATCCCAGGATACTGAAAGAGCTCAGAGAGGTTCTTGCAGGACCGTTAAAGGATGTCTTCAACAGATCCTTGGAAACAGGAGAGGTTCCTCAGGACTGGAGAATGGCTGATGTCGTACCTCTACACAAAAGTGGTGACAGGGAAGAAGTGTCAAATTACAGGCCCATGAGCCTTACCTAGGTGGCAGGAAAAGTAATGGAGGCGCTCCTGAAAGAGCGAATAGTGAACTTTCTCAAAACCAACAGGTTGCAAGATCCAAGGCAACATGGTTTTACCGAAGGACGGTCTTGCCAAACAAATCTGATTGAGTTCTTTGATTGGGTGACCAAGGAACTAGATATGGGGCATGCAATGGATGTCATCTATCTGGATTTCAGCAAAGCCTTTGATAATGTTCCTCATAGGAGGCTTGTCAATAAACTCAGTAGCTTGGGGATGGGTCCCAAGATAGTAAACTGGATTAGAAATTGGTTGACTGACAGACAACAGAGGGTGATGGTACATGGAGCTCACTCGGATGAGAGGAAGGTGATTAGCGGGGTGCCTCAGGGTTCGATCCTGGGCCCGGCACTGTTCAATATATTTGTGAGTGATATTGCTGAAGGACTGAATGGAAAAGTCTGTCTTTTTGCAGATGACACAAAAATTAGCAAAAGAGTGGACTCCCCCGAGGGAGTGGATAACATGAGGAATGATCTACAAAAGCTGGAAGACTGGTCTAATGCTTGGCAACTACGATTTAATGTGAAAAAGTGCAGTGTCATGCACTTGGGTAGCAGAAATCCAAGGGAAAAGTACACAATAGGGGTGAGAGGTTGGTATGCACGGTTCAGGAGAAAGACCTTGGTGTGATTATCTCTGATGATCTCAAGGTGGCAAAACAGTGCGACAAGGCGGTGGCAAAAGCCAGGAGGATGTTGGGCTGCATACAAAGAGGGATTACCAGCAGAAAGGAAGAGGTACTTATGCCACTGTACAAGTCACTGGTAAGGCCTCACTTGGAATACTGTGTTCAGTTTTGGAGGCCATATCTTGCAAAAGATGTAAAAAGACTGGAAACTGTTCAGAGAAAGGCGACCAAAATGATTTGAAGCCTGCGTCAGAAGCCTTATGAGAAGAGACTTGAAGACCTAAATATGTACACTTTGGAGGAGAGGAGGGACAGGGGAGATATGATTCAGACCTTTAAATACTTAAGGAGAAATGATGAACAAACAAACCTCTTCAAAAGACGGGGAAGCTGTAAAACTAGAGGGCATAACATGAAGCTGCAAGGTGGTAAATTGAAAGGCAATGTCAGGAAATATTTCTTCACTGAAAGGGTGGTGGATGCTTGGAATGCCCTCCCGATGGAAGTGGTGAGGGCAAACAAGGTGATGGAATTCAAAACGGCATGGGACAAACACAGTGGATCCCTTTACAGCAACAGGATAAAAGCAAAATAAACGGTACCATCTAACTTCTGAACTATCTAGCGTCTGGACAGATAGGGGTGTCCTGCATGGAGTGGTGGGTTCAACCCTAGACAGAAACGGAGACATGGGGAGGGGTGGCCTGTGCGGAGTGACAGGTGCGCCTGTTCTCGCCATCTTGCTGGGCAGACTGGATGGACCATGCTGGTCTTTATCTGCCGTCACTTACTATGTTACTATGTAGATCTATTATGAGTTTGATAATAAATCAGGCCATATCTTAGCTAGTAAATTGCGACACCAGGTTAAATGCCAAGCCACTGCGAAATTAAAGGGGCCTCAGGACAAATTGTTGTAGAAACGGTAGGAAATTAGAGACCAATTCCTAGAGTATTATAAAACCTTATATACGGCTGAAACCCCGGGGGATACTATGGCTATTATGGAATATTTGCAGAACGGGGGGAGGGTTGTGGACAATTTGATGCACCAACAGGTGAATTGTTGGAGCACGCTGTCACGCTGAAGGAGATACAATCAGTACTTAAGGGGCTGGCACCACATAAGGCGCCAGGACTTGATGGTTTTACCAGACTGCTGTAGAAAAAGCTCTCCAGGGTGCTGGGGCCGGTCCTGTTGAAGGCCTTTAATGCGGTATTGCAGAGAAAAGCTCTTTCGCCCTCTATGCACCAAGCGCCTATCACTGAGATACCTAAGCTGGGTAGGGATCCAGCGCAGTGTGGGTCTTATCACCCGATCTCCTTGATAAACACTGATGTTAAAATTTTGGCAAAAATCTTAACTGAACGGCTGGGACCAGCGCTCCCCAGAGTGGTGCATCCGGATCAGACTGGGTTCATCCAGGGACGGCAGGCAGCAGATGGGGTGCAGAGAATACTACAATTGTCTTGGTTAGCAAATAGGAAGCAGCAGAAGGCTGTGCTCCTCTCAACTGATGCAGAGAAGGCCTTTGATGGGGGTTCAATGGGATTTTCTCTTCGCTCTACTGAAGTATGTAGGCTTAGGCCCAAACTTCCTGGCCTGGATTAGAGCACTGTATGATGCACCTGAAGGGGCAGTCTTCGTCAATGGGGGCTATTCCGAGTTTTTCCCATTGGGGCAAGGGACAAGGCAGGGGTGCCCGCTGTCCCCATTGCTCTTTTCCTTAGTTATGAAGCCTTTGGCTGCCAGGGTACGGTCCCTGGGAGATATCAGAGGTATAGCGGAGGGGCCCTCTCAGCATAAAATAGCACTATTTGCTGACAACTTACTCTTTACTATATCAGTACCTGTTACCTCTCTCCTAGTCCTTTTTCGTGAGTTAACAGGATATGGGGCACTCTCAGTGTTTAAAGTTAACCTTGATAAAACGGAGGCACTGTCACTTACCCTCCAACCTTAAGTGGTGCAGAATTTGAAGGCTTCCCTTCCTTTTTGATGGAGGACTAGGTCTATCCAATAACTGGGGGTTCACGTAACGCCAACCCCAGCAGATCTGTATGGAGCCAATTATCCCTCGCTATTTCGTCAACTACGGAGTGATTTACTTAAGTGGAGGGAGGGGGAGCTATCTTGGCTAGGCCGAGTAGCGGCCTTGAAAATGAACATACTCCCACGGTTGTTATACTTCTTTCAGACTTTACCAGTGCGCGTGATGGCAAGGGACCTGCGTTGCCTGAGAGCAGGGATATGCCATATGTCTATTGCCCATGTTCCCTGTAAAATAGTTATCGCCAAGTTATAATGCCCTGTTCAATGTAATTTCAGTTTGTTCAGTGTAAACTGCCTTGATATCATGAAAGAAATGTTAAATAAAAAAATAAAATAAATATGCATTTGTTTGGGGGAATAGTTGTCCTCTTGTGAGTTGTTGGGTTATGTATGCGGCCTGTGGAAAAGGAGGTTTAGGGGTTCAAGATTTTGGGCTGTATTATGCTACCGCCCAAATGCATCAAGTTTTTGAATGGCGGACGAGTGTTTGGAATCCTAAACGTTTTAGGGAAGTGGAAAATACTGGGCGGGGGAGGTGGCCTTGCAATATTTGCCTAGGATGATGGGCCCTCCTCCAGAGGGACAATAGTGGGAGAACCCATATTTGTGGCACTTGTGCTCTCAATGACGAAAGGGCCGGCGAAGGTCCCAAGGGCACACTTCTCGGTATTAACCCCAGTGGGAGCCATGCTGGGATTCCTTCAGGGAAGAGAGGGGGTGTTCTGGAGATGGGAGAAGTTGGGGATGGACACTTTTGCTAAGTTTTTGGATGAGGGAGAGTTACTTTCCTTCCCAGATCTCAGAGTGAAATACCCCCTGCCTAGTGGGGATTTTTTTGCTCACCTTCAGCAGAATTACATTCGGGAGGTTTGTGAGGAGGATTATGATGACTGGGAAATCTTGGGGGTGAATTATGAGAGGGGCAGAGGGCTTATTCGGTTGTTGTAGCGGGCATTACAGACGAACCCTCCTCAGAGGTTCCTGCACCAATGGGAGTGGGAGAAGAACTTGGGGAGAGAACTTGATGAGCAAGAATGGAAGAGGATGGGTGAGAATCAAACACGCCAGGCTTTATCAGTCTCAGTGAGGGAGAACTCCTATAAGTTACTTTATCGCTGGCACTATACCCCAGCACGATTCCATAGGATGTACCTGCTACACCTGACCGGTGTTGGCGACAATGTAGAATGGTGGGCACCTTCATTCATGTTTGGTGAAGTGCTTGACTGTCCTTTCCTATTGGGGAGTGGTCAGGAATCAGATCAAAAGTATATTTTCTATAGATATTGGTTTTGATATGGGGCTCTGCTTGTTGGGGATATGGCCCAATATGGTGACCAGAAGGTGGGTGCAGCTAATCTAGGCTTGCATACAAGCGGCTCGGAGTGAGATTGCCCAGACCTAGAGGCAGTCCCGGCTACCAGGAATGGAGCTGGGGAGACCCGGCTGCGTAGAAATGTCTTGATGGAACAGCTTACAGCAGTGCAGCGCCAGAAGGGTGAAGGATTTTGCAAACGATAGCAACCTCTGTTGGACTATTTAGGAGGATCAGATGCCTTACCTACATGAGGGGGAGGAGGGAGGTGATAGGGGATGGAGGGGATCTGGTGAAGTGTATTTTAAGAAGTGTTGTACAGGTTGAAATATCAGTTTAGCAATTGTTGAATATAAATGCCGCTGTATATTGGGGGTTCTACCAAATGCTTAATAAAAATTAAATATTAAAAAAACAACAACAATATAAAATGAAGACAATGAAATACGCATCTGAATCACTAACAGGCTGATGCAGAAACCCTTGCAAGAGCCCAGTGCTTAAAGCTCTAGCAGAGGGCTTCATAGCGCAAGTTTAACAGACGTTTTGCACTGGGGTGCAATATGAAAATTACCCAGTGTGCAAAACGTCAGTATTAAATTGGGAGAGCAAGCCAAACACATGCACAGAAGTTGGCACAAGTTTGGTATGCTGTCCCGGACAAATAGGGTCACCTGAGGTAAAGTTTGACACTTCAACTCAGATGATCCAAGCATCAGAGAAAGCCCCCAATGCCATCAGCACACTGTTGGGGGGGGCAGTACCCCCTCCCCTGAAAGAAACAAAAGACCTGGTGGCTCAGCAGACCCAATCTCCCTACCCATCCAACTAAACAAAATCCTTGTGGGCCAAGCAGTTCCAAACCCTTCAACCCCCCCCCCCCCCCACTACCTTAAATGTTTTGGCAGGAGCATTGCCCACATGCTCCCGCCATGATGTAAAATGGCAGTGCCGCAGGCACCACCATTTTACAGGATGGTGGCATAGCATGGGGACAGGAGCATGTGGGCAATGCTCCCACCCCATCATTTAAGGTAATGGGGGGGGGGTGGAGGGGTTCGGAGATGCTTAGCCCACCAGTGTTTTGTTCGGTTGGGTGAGTGGGAGGGATTGGGGCTGCTAGGCTATCAAGTCTTTTGTTTCTGTTGGGGGGGGGCACCAGCTCCCCAACAGTGTGCCAATGGTATTGGGGGGGCTTTCCCCAATGCCTGGATCAACTGAGGTGAAGTATCAAACTTCACCTCAGATGATGTTTTTGCTACTGACTGGATCTTTATGCCGGCTTGAAGCTGGCATGAAGATCTAGCGTTAAAAATGGTGTAAAATACTCTGCTGTTTCAGTGCAGTTTTATACATCAGGCACAATCAAGTATGCAGCTATTTGCATGCCCAGTGCACTGCAATTTAGCACATTTGGGGTTTTTTGGCGGTTTTTTCAACACTAGCTTGCTTTCTGCATCGGAGAGCAAGCATAGTGCAGGAAAAACATCAGAAAAATGCCACGCTAAGGCTTTCTGCATCAGCCCATAAGTCAGCCAGCACAGCTAAAGCTTTGGAGGTGGAGGAGTATGTGTGGTAGGGAAAGCAGGCAGATCAAGACTCCTTGAATTATTTCCAACCTGTCTGTGTCTGTGTTGGTTCTGTGTGCGACTGTTACTCGGAGAGGAGAGAAAAAGGGAGGGGAGGTTTGAAAGGCATGGAGAAGTTTCCCAAACCTTTTTAATCTGCTTCCCTTGAATCTTGTTAGACCAGTCCAGACAAGTACGTTATGCTCTCCAGCCATCAGGCTGAGGCAGACCAGAGAAACTTTCAGTGATGTCATCACTTGTATATACACTAGTGCAGCACTGAGAAAAGTCAGTATGACATTTCCCAAGCAGTAAGCAAGACTGAAAAACTCAGATAACTCAAAATATTAGACAACATAACTTTATCCAAAATATTTGGCTCTCTTACCATACTTGATCTGCATCAGATACAAATACTGAAAATTCAGAAAAAGGCAGCAGGGCGTCCCAGCCTGTAATAGTCTTCCCAGGGTGGGTCCTGTACTGGTTTAACAGGATTCAAGGAAAGAAAATAAGGCAGGCTACATTTTCCATACATGTTAATCCTGCTAGACTAGTCCAGATGAATGGGATGCACCTAAGAAGTCAGAACCTAGAGTGGGAGACAAAACTGCTTTACTACATATGGCATCTTCACCAGCTCCCATATACAACCTGCAGTGCTTCACAAAGGTGCTCAAGGAAGACCAGATAGCCATCCTATGTCGTCTTCTGGAAATTCCAAAGCAGACTCAGCCCAAGAAGAGGCTTGTACCCTACTGGAGTGAGCTCTGATCCTTCCCAGCACTTGTTTCCCCACATAGAATGTAGGCTGATCTAAGAATCTCCTGAAGTCAATGGGCAATTGAGGACTTGGCCACTGACGGTCCCTCTCTTCAGAGCACTGGAAAGGGAAAAGAGATGGTCCAAACGATGGAAGGAATGAGCAACTTACAGATACTTCACCAACATCCTTTTCATGTCCAGTAGACTCAGCGAGGAGGTTGGCCTGAAGATCCTCCAAGAAAGAAACCAGGACAACCGAAAGATCAAGATGAAAGATAAACACTACTATTGGAAGAAAGGACAGAACCATCTTCAAGAAGATCAGTGCTGTAGAGATGACCAGGAAAGGTTAAAATTGGGACAAGGCCTGTAACTCCAAGGCCCATTTGGCAGAAGCAATATCCACAAGGAACCCCGCACTTCCAGGTCAAATCTTCGATAACTGCTTTCTGAAAGTGCTCAATGGGGGTGGGGGAGAGAGAGCCTTCAAGACTTGTGGTCACCAGCCACACAGGCAGGCATATATGTTTCATCCCTTTGAGGAAGCGGGAATATCAAGGTGAGCTGCCCCCATTAGCATTAAGAGCCACCACCTGAACCTCAAGAAAGTTCAGAGCCAAGTCCTGGTCCAACCTAAATTTTAAAGGGGACAAAACTGCAATGAAATCCACCTTTCTGGCCTCCAGGGCCTGAGAGGAACATCACCTCTCAATGACTTTCCAGATCCTAACACTGGTCAAGGAAGTAGAGGGGACCTCCAGGGCCTAAGAAAGGTGTCAACTATTACTTCAGAGTATTCTTTCTCAGATAACTTATGCCTCTCAAGGCCAGGCTGTAATTAAGAAGGGAATGGGATCCTCCATGACCAGAGGACTCCGACGCAGAAGACAGATTCCCTGAGGAAGCAATAAGCAGGGACCTCACCATCGAGCTTAAGAGAACAGTGTATTGTAGTCAGGCCAATGGGCACCACTAGAATGACCAAGTCTGGGTGAGACAGAAACTTGTGCAGGAGACTGTTCACCAAGGGCCAAGGGAGGAGGACATACAGGGGCCCATCCTGAAGGCATCCAAGCCCGCTGCCCATGGATCCTTCTTGCAGCTGTAGAGGTTCCTCACCTTGGTGTTCCTCAGCGTAGCCACCAGATTAAACACTTGCAGGTCCCACCACCACATGAGGTTGAATAAGTATCAACTTAAGTCTCACCCACCAGGATACATAGTAACATAATAAAAAAATATATGACGGCAGATAAAGACCAGTATGGTCCATCTAGTCTGCCCAGCAAGGTGACAAGAGTAGGTGCACCTGTCGCTCTGTGCAGGTCACCCCTCCCCATGCCTTTGTTTAGGGGTGTATCCACCGCTCAGTGTAGGGCACCCCTGTTTGTTGAGATATAAGAGATAGTTAAGTTTATTTTGATTTTATCCTGTTGGTATAAAGGGATTTGCTGTGTCTGTCCCATGCCATTTTGAATTCTGCCAACGTATTTGCCCCCACTACTTCCATTGGGAGGGCATTCCAAGCATCCACCACCCTTTCAGTGAAAAAGTATTTCCTGACATTGCCTTTCAATTTACCCCCTTGCAGCTTCCCCATTTTTGGAAGAGTTTTGTTTTTTCATTAATACTCTAAGTATTTAAAGGTCTGAATCACATCTCCCCTGTTCCTCCTCTCCTCCAGAATTTATTTATTTATTTATTTATTTTATTTACATTCTCTTATATACCGCACTATTCGGCATCAGCGCGGTTCACATAGAACAAAAAGTCTCAGTATAATAACATGCATGAGTTTACAGATAACAAGGGAAGGAACTTGGATAACAAGGGAAACTATTTACAGTCTATTTACAGATATAATACTACAGCATGGCTACAAGTTATTAGGAACAGGTGCTAATAATATATTCAATAAACAAAGCGATTCGTCCTATTTCTGTTATTGAGATACCATGGAACTGAATAGCTGGGAGGAATCACTGAAGTCGATGGGTGTAAATGGCTCTATAAGATGTTTGTTAAAGAGGTGGAATTTGAGGGCTTTCCTGAATTGTGTTAAGCTGTCAATGGCCCGTATGCCAGGAGGTAGTGTATTCCAGCACCTAGGGGCACAGAGGGTAAAGGCTCTATTGGCTGTGGAAGAAGAGCAGCTTGTAAGGGCCTTTGGGAGTTTTAAGGAGTTGATGGCTGATGATCTTCTTGCTCTGTTTGGTGAAGTGGTATGGATAAGGTCAGATAAGGAAGGAGCAGAGAGCTTATTGAGGGCTTTGAACGTGAGAAGTAGAGTTTTGAAGATAATTCTGGCCTGAATGGGTAGCCAATGTAATTGAATCAGCAAAGGAGTAACATGGTCAGTCCTGGCAGCCCCCTGGAGTACCCTTGCTGCGGCATTCATAGCCAGCTGTAATGGGTTTAAAGTGGATTGAGGAAGACCTTG
The DNA here is from genome assembly GCA_033557465.1 of Ichthyophis bannanicus. NCBI lineage: Eukaryota > Metazoa > Chordata > Amphibia > Gymnophiona > Ichthyophiidae > Ichthyophis > Ichthyophis bannanicus. The sequence continues at coordinate 708,662,569 of CM066033.1, forward strand.
GAGAATGACATTGGCGTAATCGAAGTGGGGTATTATCAGTGCCTGGTAGATAGTCCTGAAATCTTTTGGTTCTAGCATGGAGCGTAGGTGTCTCAGGGAACGGATCTTGTAATATATTGTTCTGACTGTGTTTCCTATGTGGGACTTCATATCCAGGCGTTGATCCAGAGTGACACCTAGGTAGCGTATTGAGGGTTTGGATTGCAGTTCCGCTTCCTTAGTTCTGATAGATTGTGGTGGGGTGAAGTTGGGGTTCCTTGTGATAAAGAGAACTTCAGTTTTCTTATGTTGAATACGAAGGTTTTGAGAGAGCAACCACTCAGAAACTGCGTTGAAGCAGTTTATTAGGGGGGAGAGATCCAAGCGATCAGTGGAGATGGGAGTGTAAAGTAGAACATCATCGGCATACAGCATACAGTCGACATTAAATGACCGTATGATCTTACAGATTGGTTGCATGTAGACGTTAAATAGAAGGGCAGAGAGTGAAGAACCTTGAGGGACTCCCTGATCTAGGCGGAAGGGTTCTGAAGTTCTGCCTCCTGAGCGGACATGCTGCCATCTTCCGGATAAGTAGGACCTGCACCATTCAAGCGCTGTTCCAGTGATGCCCTTCTCAGTTAGCCTCATTAAGAGGAGATCATGATTCACTGAATCAAACGCTGCTGCGATGTCCAGAAAGATGAGGGCAAATCCTTGGCGGATGTTGTCTATGCCAGTGATTATCTTGCTGAAGAGTATGGTGAGGAGAGTTTCGACTCCGTGATATTCCCTGAAGCCATGTTGGCAGGGGTCAAGCGGAGCAGTGGTGTCAATATGATCCTGTAACTGTCGTTGGACCTCCTTTTCGATGATCTTAGCAAGTAGAGGTATGCTAGAGATAGGCCTATAGGACTCAACCTTTAGGGGGTCGAGTTTGCAGTTTTTCAACAGGGGTCTAATTGAAGTGTGTTTAAGGGCTGAAGGGAAAGATCCTGTTGAAAAGGAGAGGTTCATTATGGAGGCAATAACTGGGCTGAAGTGGCTGCGGAGCTCCTTGATCCAGAAGGCAGGGCATGGATCAGACTGAGATGTAGTGATGTTGAGTGCAGTAATAGTGTCTTCGATTCCTTTCTTAGAAGGAATAGAGAATGTAGAAAGAGCTCCAGGGGTGACCTGCCCAAGGGTGGTAGTTGTTGTAGTGGTTCTGTTAATAAGGCACATCTTAGATTGTAAGTGTGCTGCAAAATCTTGAGGGTGTATTTCAACTTGCGGCCCGGAGGATGGTTCCTTAGATAGGGACTTAACTAGGTCAAAAAGGTCGTGTGGCTTATTGAGTGATCTCATCAAGGTGTCCGAGTGGTGTCGTTTCATTGTCTCAGAAATTGCCTTACGGTGAGCAGCTAGGTGGTTATTGAATGCTGTCAGGTCCACCATAGCATGGGAGCGGCACCAGCGTTTTTCAAGTTTACGTAATAGGATGAGGGATTCTCTAAGGTCCGCAGTGTACCAGGGGGCATTCACTCTTCTCCTTGAATACTTTTTTGCTGGGGGACGCACGGCAATAGCACTGAGACTATTGTTCCAGAGAGAGATTAGGTCCTCAAGATCTGTAATAGTGGTATTTATGAGTTGCTGAGTTTCCTCGAGGATGAGCTCTTTGTTAAATGGCTTAAAAGATCTAGTGGTTGGTCTTGCTGCGTTAGCTGGCGTCTTGAAGATTTTGGAGAAGGTTTTGCTAGAAGGAATCTGAAGGATGATCAATTTGTGATCGGACCAGGGAACAGGGGTAATGGATGTAATAGGATCAAGAGATGTATTAAGGGATGACTGTGGGGCGAATATCAGATCTAGGGTGTTGCCTTTAGTGTGCGTGGGGGCTTTCACTAGTTGCGTGAAGCCGAGGTTCTCAAGGGCTTCTAGGAATGGGACTGCTTGATTATATGTATATAATGTATATATTTAGATCTTCAAAAGTCTTCCGACACAGACTCCAAATCATTTTGGTCGCCTTCCTCTGAACCGTTTCCAATATTTTTATATCCTTTGCGAGATATGGTCTCTAAAACTGAACACGGTAATACAAGTGAAGCCTCACTAGTGACTTGTACAGTGCCATTAGTACCTCTTCCTTTCTGCTGGTAATTCATTTTTGTATGCAACCCAGCATCCTCCTGGCTTTTGCCACCGCCTTGTTGCACTGCTTCGTCATCTTGAGATCCTTTCTCCTGGTCTGTGCACACCAATCTCTCGCCCCCTATTGCATACAATTCCCTTGAATTTCTGCTTGCTAAGTGCATGACACTGCACTCGTTCACATTAAATCTTAAGTGCCTAGCATTAGACCATTCTTCCAGCTTTTGCAGATCTTTCCTCTTGTTCTCCACACCCTCAGGGGAGTCCACTCTGTTGCAAATTTTTGTGTCATCTGCAAAAAGACAGACTTTTCCATTCAGTCCTTCAGCAATATCACTCACAAATACATTGAACCGTACCGGTCCCAGGACCGAACCCTGAGGCACACCACTAATCACCCTCCTTTCATCCGAGTGAGTGCCGTTTACCATCACCTTCTGTCGTCTGGCAGTTCACCACCTTGGAACCCATCCCCAAGCTATTGAGTTTATTGATAAGTCTCCTACGAGGAACAGTATCAAAGGCTTTGATGAAATCCAGGTAGGTGACATCCATCGCATGCCCCTGATCTAGTTCTCTGGTCACCCAGCCAAAGAACTCAATCAGATTTGTTTAGCAAGATCATCCTTTGGCAAAACCATGTTGCCTCAGATCATGCAACCTGTTGGTTTTGAGAAAGTCCACTATTCACTCTTTCAGGAGCATCTCCAATACTTTTCCCGCCACCGAGGTAAGGCTTACTGGCCTGTAGTTTGTCACTTCTTCCCTGTTACATCTTCTGTGACGAGGTACCACATCAGCCCTTCTCCAGTCCTGAGGAACCTCTCCTGTCTCCAAGGATCTCTTAAAAACATCCTTTAATGGCCCTGCAAGAACCTCTCTGAGCTCTTTCAGTATCCTGATATCTATCTCATCCGGTCCCATGGCCTTGTCCACTTTCAGTTTTGCAAGTTGTTCTAACACATCTTCTGTGAATGGTGTGGTTATCTACTCCATTCCCATTTTTATATTTGGGAGTCACAGGTGGTCCTTCAGGATTTTCTTTAGTAAAAACAGAGAAGAAGTATTTGTTTAGCAATTTCGCTTTTTCAATGCCACTTACCACGAGCTCATTCCCAGCACTTCTGAATCCTGCAATTCTACCTCTGATTTTTCTCCTCTCCCAAATATACCTGAAGAAAGTTTTGTCGCCACACTTCACATTTTTAGCCATCTTTTCCTCTGCCTTTGATTTTGCTTTCCTTATTTCTCTTTTAGTTTGATCCTGTATTCCTGTGTTCCTCTGTTTGCAAGCTTTTGAATTTTGTGAAAGCTGTGTTTTTTGCCATTATTTGAGCAGCCACTTCTTTGGAAAACCAAATAGATTTCCTTCTCCTCTTGTTTTTATTTACTTTCCTTACATATTTATCTGTTTACCCTTTTATTGCCACCTTTAGTTTAGCCAATTGCAATTCCACTTCCCTTATCCCCTCCCACCCTGCCAACTCTTCCTTCAGGTAACTTGCCCATTTTACTGAAATAAGTGTTTCTGAAGTCTAGGACTTTGAGCTTGCTATGATTGGACTACACCTTGGCTTTTATTTCAAACCACAACATGTGATGATCGCTGCTACTCACAGGGGTACCCACCTGGACATTTGACACGCTATCTCCGTTGGTGAGCACTAAATCCAGCATCGAGCTTTCCCTGGTTGGTTCCATCACCATTTGTCTAAGTAACGCATCTTGGAAGGCATCCAAAAATTTTTTTTACTTCTTTCCAGATTTGCAGAAGGAATACTCCAATCCACATCAGGTAGATTAAAGTCACCCAATGTGATCACTTCCCCCTTTATGGCTAATATTTGCAGTATCTATAATTTATTTATTTATTTATTTAGCTGCATTTATATCCCGCTTTTCACCGGGTCAAAGCGGTATAATCAATTTGCTATCTATTTCTTAGATTTAAGTCGGAGGCCGTTAGACCAAATGATATTCCAACTCGAACAGCTGGGCTGTACACTATTGACTCCTGCTATATGGGCTGCCAACAAAGCCACCAGATGAGCCTCTGTCCAACAGCAGAGTTCCACCATCTCCAAGGTTATTGTGGCACTGTAAGTTGCACCCTACTTGTTGATGTAAGCTACTGCAATGGCACTGTGAGAAAAACTGACCTCTCTGCCTTCAGGAGGGTCTGAAAACTCTGAAACCTCCTGATAAGCATGGAAATCAGCAAGTCAGAAGGTGCCCCTGCGGGTAGGGAAGGAGACATGTGCATCTTGGCTGAAGGTACCAGGTACCAGGGTCAATGCCATGGAATCCAGGAGTTATAAGAAGTCCCAAGTCCTGGGAGCTGCCTGACCTACAGATACAGCTTATCCAACCATTCTGAGAAGAACACCATACTCGGGTGGGAGGTAACCAGGTTATTGGGGTAGTTGAACGTCCATCTCAGCCTCTCAAACCACCAGATCACCTGGGCTGTGTCCACCCTGGATTTCTCCATGGAGACAAAATGTAGATCAACCAGTCATCTGGGTATAGATGAATCTGGGATTCCCTATCATGACCTTCAAGAAGATGCCACGTGCTGTAGCCAGCCCAAAAGGCAAGGTACAAAACTGAAAATGGTGGACCAGGATGCAGAAGCGGAGGAACCACTGATGCTGCTCCTAGACAGAGATATGAAAGTAGGCTTTGGAAAGAACCAAGATTATTCAAAACTCTCCTTGAAGGACAGACAATGACAAATCAGAGGGTCTCTATTGTGGCGGCAGCACCCGTACTAGGCGGTTGCCTAGTAAAGGCGGCGGGCCATCTTGTATCTTTTTATGTTGCTTTAGCTTCAGGGCTGAGGCCTCTGAATGTGTTGTTGTGGGCATAAAGCAGTCCAAGTGGTATTTTGGCCAACACAGGAAAATGTATTAAATTTTTCGTTTTAAATCACAGCTTTGCAAATAGACCTTTTTAGAAGGCTCCAACCACATTAACAGAAAAAGGATGTTTTCTCCAAATAAACTTTTCTTTACAAAACTGTATTTCAGCAGTGCTATCAATGAGCAGTTTCTTCCAGCTTTTTAACAAAATGAATTTCTTCTTTCAAAAACAAACACAGTTGCAATCATGGTTAACAGCAGAGTCCAGTAAACCTTTTAGCTTCCCTGAGCTGCTTCAGGTTTCAACTGTAATACACTTCTCTGCTTGTCAGCACAGAACTAAAACTGCTATTTTAAAACTTTCACTCAGCACAAGTTTCTCTTGCAGCTTTAACTAGGAGATTTCTTTTCTCTCTCTAAAGCTTCTAGCTACAATGATCAGGATAACTGCTTCCTGGATTTTCTTTCTAGTGAACCACTAGCTTTTCTCAGTCAGCGGTTATGCACAGAGAACATTCCATTTGTGAGTCTGTGGAGTCCGGTTCATCTCCACAGAGTTCTATCTCCATGTCTTCCTCAGCATTACCTGACTGTGGGGTTTGGACAGGTTCAGGGATTTCAAGTTTTACTTCCTTCAACAGCTTGAACAGTCTTTCCCACTGAACTTTCCTTCTTCCCCCTGGGATTATATTAGTGCTCTCAGACTTCTTTGCCTTCAGTGAATCATTTAAAGGCTTTGTTAGCTTTACCTCATCTGTAAGAGCATTCTTCCTGGCATGCGTCCTATAAGGTACAGTTTCTTCCTCAGAATCGGGTATACTTCTTTCTGAGTCAGAGTCACACACATTAACTCCCTCAAACTTTCCCCTCCTACCTCTGAGCTTGACTGTAGACCTTTTGCAGCAAGGGCATCTCTTAGGAGTAGCATCCTCTGAATCAGAGCTGCCTGTGGAATCCCTGCAGTGTTTATCTCTAGCCCTTCTAGGCTTTCCAAACCTGAAGATTTGTCCCTCTTCAGAATTGCTTGAGACCTCCTGCTCCAGCCTCTGCACAGCTAGCCTTCTCGCTTCCTCTCTCCTGGAAGGAGTGTGAGAAGCCTTGACTCTGGCTCTTTCACAACTGCTGTCTTTCAAGCGGTTCCCAGGGCTTGCTTCTCTCCTGCCAGACTTGCTGACCCTTCCTTTAATGCCTCTGCTCATGCTTCTGCCAACACTTCTCCCAACGCTTCTGTTTCTCTCTGTTTCACTGTGCTTAAATGTTTGCCGGCGTGCTCCCTCTCCTGGCCCCACCCACAGGTGTGCCCCATTACTTCCTATGGTTACCATGGAGTCTGGGTGTGGCTTCAGCCTAGCTTTGCAAGTGTGGGTTTTTCCACTGCTTTCACTTTGGAAGATGTGTTTAGGTGAGCTCATCCCCCTTCTGGAAGAAAAAGTTTTTTTTCTTTGTTTCCCAGGGCTGTGCTGCATCCTCCTTACCACACTATGCAGAAGTGTGATAGCTTAACGTTGACTGCCTTCAGGTTCAGAATTTGTCCAATATGCTATGGGCCCATTTTGAATGAAACAAATGGGACCAGCTTGCTGACTCCCGAGGGAGCTCCTATTAAGTGGCAGGAATTCTGGTTCCCCCAAAAGAAAGACCCTTCCTGAACTTTGACCCATAAGAGGAAAAATCCATGGGACGTTTTCCAGCCCCAAACCTGCTCCATCTTCCCACTGGGCCCTATGTGAGGATTCCTTGAGATCTCTGGGCCTATTCTCCTGCAGCCTCTGTGGTCAAACTGTGTCCTGGCCTTTCACCAGCTTCTCCAGGTCCTCACCAAAGAACAAATGGCCCTTGAAGGAGAGCAGACAAATCCTGAGCTAGAGCCACCTCTGGGCTACTACAGTCACAGCCATGAATTTAGAGAAAGCGTAGTTACTCACCTGTAACAGGTGTTCTCCAGGAACAGCAGGAATCAGTCCTCACTTATGGGTGATGTCGGCACCGACGGAGCCCGCACAGAGCAATTCCCCAGCTTTCAAAGAAAGCCTTTGGGATTGCTACCACACATGCATGGTCCTCTTCCCAGCCAAGGGTGCTATCTTGCTCAGTCAGGTCCCTTAGCTCGAGCCCTACCAAGCAGAGAGCAAGGGAAGGACAAAAATACAGCAACTCATCAGGGGAGGCGGGAGGGTAGTGAGGACTGATTCCTGCTATCCCTGGAGAACACCTGTTACAGGTGAGCAACTACGCTTTCTCCTGGAACAAGCAGGAAGTCAGTCCTCACTTATGGGACTCCCTAACTACAGGCTACCGAACCTGTAACCAAAAAATGCCTCCACAAGGCCGTAAGCAGAAGCCGAAGCCCGAAGGAGCCCGAGTCCTCGGATCCTCAGGGCGAAGCCCTTGGTAGCCATGAAGAAGTGTCAGAGGGCAGGAGTTGCTTATACCCCGAACAGATTATGGAGTACAGCCTGGCCGAAGGCGCTGTCCCGGTGGGACTCCCTCTCAAGGCAGTAGTGGGCAACGAAGGTGTTTGTGGAAGACCAGGTTGCCGCCCGGCAGATGTCCATCATGGGCACAGAACGCAGCAAGGCCACCGAGGCCAAGTTGGCTCGGACCCCATGTGCAGTGACTTGACGATTCAGAGGGACGCCCACCTTCGCATGGGCGAATGCGATGCAGTCCACCACCCAAATAGAGAGGGTGCGCTTGGTGACTGCTTGCCCTTGTCTATTGGGATCGTAGGTCATGAAACGTCCGTCAGACTTGCAAGGAGTCTGGGTACGCTGCAAACGGCGTGGGGCCTCGGAAAGAAAGTCGGGAGCACTATTCTCTTGGTTGAGATGGAAGTCCGAAATGACCTTGGGTAAGAATTTAGGATGGGTACGGAGGACCACCCTGTTCCGATAAAACCTGATGTAAGGAGCGCCAGCCATGAGTGCCTGGAGCTCACTTACTCGGCGAGCCGAGGTCAGCACCACCAGGAAAGCCACCTTCCAGGATAAATGCCGGAGCAAACACGTCCCTATCGGTTCGAAGGGTGGACAGGTGAGCTGCGTGAGTACCATGTTTAAGTCCCATTCCGCCGGAGGAGGACGGATGGGCAGCTTGGATAGCAGAAGGCCCAGCATGAAGCGGGAAACTAGTGGCTGCCCCAAGAGAGGTTTTCCCTCGATAGGGAGATGGATTAGCCGATATGGTGCTCAAATGAAATCTGACGGACTTCGACTTCAGCCCTTCCCTCGAGAGGTGAAGGAGGTACTGGAGAACCCACCGAACCGGGCACGAGAAGGGGTCGATCTGGTGTTCCGAGCACCAGACGGAGAAGCGTTTCCACTTAAAGGCGTAAACCTGCCTAGTGGAGTCCTTCCTTGAGGCAAGGAGGATTTCCTCGACCTACTCAGGAAGGGCCATAGAGGCTAGGGAGACCCATTTAGCCGCCAGGCCATTAAGGATAGGGAGGTTAGGTTCGGGTGTAGTACCTGTCCCTCCTCCTGCTTTGGCAGGCCATTGGCAGAGCCCAGGGGAACCGTAGGCTCCGTCAACAGCTGGAGCAGGAGCGGGAAACAAGGCTGCCAAGGCCACAAAGGGGCCAAAAGAATCAACAATGCCCCGTCCCGTTGAGCCTTGAACAGAGTCCTCGCAATGAGGGGGAAAGGAGGGAATGCATATAGGAGACTGGAGGACCAGTCCAGGAGAAATGCATTGGGGCCCTCCCTGCCAGGGTACGGTACCAGGCTGCAAAAGCGAGGAAGCTGCGTGTTCTGGGGGCTGGCGAAGAGGTCTATCGCCGGAGTGCCCCAGCGTAGAAACAGTCAGCCTGCTACTCTGGGATCCATCCACCATTCGTGGGGGCAAAGGATTCTGCTGAGTCTGTCCGCCAGGCCATTCTCCTGACTCTGGAGGTACGTAGCCCTGAGGGATATCCTCCGTCGGGCAGTGTAAGAACAGATAAGGACCACTTCCCGATAGAGGGAGTGCGATCCCGTACCCCCCCTCCTTGTTGATGTAGAACATAGCTACATGGTTGTCGGTCTGTACCAGAACCGACTTCTGCTGAGGTGATCCTCGAAGGTCCTCAGGACCCACTGGATGGCCCGCAGCTCGAGCAGGTTTATCTGCTCCTGAGACTCTCGCAATGGGCTCCCCACCCTTACAGGGAAGCGCCTGTAGTCAACACCACATCGTGCCATGGGGCCTGAAAGGGCGGCTCCCACAGGAGGGTGCGGGGGTTTTGCCACCAGTTCAGGGACAAGTGGAGGTCGGGATCCCCCTGAGTTGTCCGAGGGACTGGCTCCATTGGGTACTGAGACCAAACACACTAATTCAATTTTTCTGCTCATTGTAATAACACAGGTCTGCAAAAAAAGGTTTTTTTTGAGAACTGTTTTGGTTATTCCACATAATCTTTATGGTTTTTGGTGCACTGAATTCGAAAATGACCTCCATTTTGTCATAGGACATCACGTTTCTGACAATTTAGGTAACTATGTTAAATAAGGCAATACCTCAAAATAAATGGAAATAGACTTATAAAATTAAAGTTTTATTACAATATTTTCATGAAAATCCTTTTTTGAACTGAAATGAGCTCACCTACACACACTAAACTCGATTCTTCTTCCTTGTGAGGTTCCTCTTGGTGCATTTACGCTTGTGAGTAGCATCTGGAATGTCTCTCTGAAGCATCCAACAGTAGTCTGCCATCATTGTAATGCTCCATTTTCCCTGGTATCTCCTTTCCATCTCTTTAATGTCTTGGTGGAATCGTTCACCTTGTTCCTCACTCACAGCTCCCAAATTTTCAGGAAAGTAGTCAAGGTGGGACTGGAAGAAATGCACTTTCAAACTCATCAGGCAACCTAAAGCTTGAAATGCTTTCAGCATTTGTCCGACGATCTTTTTGTAGTGAGGATCTTTGTTATTGCCTAAACATTTCTGTACGACTTCTTTAAATGCAATCCACCCTTCTTTTTGAGGATCCGTCATGGTATTGACAAAACTCTTGATCAACTATAAGCCTTCTAATGTCTAGTCCGACAAACACCTTCCTTCAATTTTGCCTCCGACAGGCCTGGAAACTTGGTGACCAAGTATTTGAAGCATTCTCCATCTCTTGGAAGTGATTTTACGAATTGCTTCAACAATCCCAATTTTATGTGGAGAGGTGGTAGAAGAACTTTATGGGAAGGTACCAAAGTTTCTCAGAGGACATTTTTTTCACCGATTGTTAGCACCCTCCGCTGCCAACTCTTCTTGGTCCAGTGATTTTCTCGGTCTCGACTGTCCCATAGACACAGAAAACAAGGATATTTGGTATACCCAGCTTGTTGCCCGAGCAGCATGCACAAGACCTTCAAGTCCCCACACACTTGCCAACCATGTTCTTCATATTTAAGTTTACGAAGAACCAATTCCAAGTTCTCGTAGGTTTCCTTCAAGTGTACGGAATGACCTACAGGTATGGAAGCGTAAAAACCGTTGTGGAGTAAAACTGCTTTGAGACTTCTTTTTGAAGAATTTATAAAAAGACACCATTGCTCTGAATCATATTGGATTTTAAATTGACCCATCAGACCTTCGACATCGATGCAATAAACCAACTCCTTTTCATGATGTCTGAACCATGAAGATGACACTCCTGGCAACATTAAATTCCTGCTTTTCAGCCTTGATCCGAGTAACTCAGTGGCAGTTTTGGGAAGATTCAAGTCTCTTACCAAATCATTCATCTCCTCCTGAGAAAACAATTTTGGTCTTGTATCATCTTCAAAGTCAGAACTTGATTCGTCATCTGGTTCAGGTATGACTTCACCTTCATCGGAGCTAGGTATCTCTTCCAAGGTAGCAGGGGGCTTGGGTACTGGTATATCTGTGCCATGGGGGATGGGACGAATTGCCGAGTGAAGATTGGGGTATGAAATGGAATGCTTCCATTTGGAATTAAGCCCTTTCACATCGCATGAACAAAAGTAACAGTCGTCACTATGGTTCTTTTGCTCTCGCCATACCATAGGAATCCCATAACGGAAAGATTTTTTCTTACCCTTGAACCAGTTTCGGAGGTCCTCAACACACCGTTTGCACACTTTATGAAGCGCCCAGACTTTATCTTGATCTTCAATTTTTAGTCCACAGTATGCAAAGTATACTTTTTTCACAAAGTCTGTAATATTCTGCTGTTGCTTCAACACTGTATATTCACCACAGATGAAACAGAAACTGTCTGGCGAATTAATACACTTTTGCGGAGCCATAACATAACGGTTGAAGAATGACAAGCTAACACGAATTGCGATGAAAAAGTGTGAACAGCCTAGAACCAAGAACCTGATGATGATTCATGCACAAGTGTGGCATGCATGAGAGAGCAGCTCTGTGTCTGTACACGAGACGTCACAGTGCTGGCCACGCCCCCCTGCACTGACCGGAGCTGCTGCTATCTGCCCTGTGTCTCCCTCCCACTGGATTCTTCAGGAAAGATTAACCCCTTCTACCATTAGAAATACGGACTTAAAACTTGCTTAGCTTATGTATATATTGCTGACCATCAGATTTACAGTGCTATTTTTTTTTTTACATAACTCTGACAACCCCTTTAAGGTTTTTTTGCCATTTTATATCTTAAATGCACTTATGTGAATTAATTAATAGTAATTTGAATTAATTAATAGTAATTTGAAAAAATTTGATAAATTTGAAGACAATTTTGCATGTTGTGGCAAATCATTTATTTATTTATTTAGACAGTTTTGTATACTGCCTTATCCTTCAATCAAAGCAGTCACAACACAATTGGGGGGATACATTTAACATGCGGGGATATGAGACACATACACTAATACTTACAGGGAACATGGGCAATGGAGGGTTAAGTGGCTTGCCCAAGACCACAAGGAGCATCTGTGGGACTAGAAACCCCAGTCCTTCCGGCCCAAAGTTGCTGTCCTCTAGTGGGATTTGAACCCCCGACCTTCCGGCCTGAAGTACTTTGCCCCAACCACTAGGCTACTCCTCCAAATCATGACGTCTAGGAGTTTTTTCAATATTTTATTTGTTTTCAGCACACCAAAATACATGGAAATTAGATGAAAATAATCAAACAGCTTTTCAGTCACAGACCTGTGTAATGCCAACATAAGAAGGCCAGACTGCCAAACGCCCTGGAATGTACACAGTCTAGGTCCAATATAAATAGCTGTAATGTATATAGTTACTAAGCTCTGTGCAAAAGTTGTAATGCACACAGTTGTTAGGCCCGTGGTAATAAGTTCTAGTTCTATGTAATAAGGTCTAAGTTCATTGTATAAAGTTCACAGATGTTCCATGTAAGATGAATAGGTATCTGTAACCGTTTCACCTGTTCATACCATTGTTCTTTGTAAACCGCACCTGATCCATGGGAAAGTGCGGCATATAAGCGTTTGTTAAATAAATAAATAAATAAAACTGAGACACCACTGAGCCGTTCGCATATGCAGGCGGGAGTGAGGAACCACATGCATGGTCGAGGCCATGTGGTCCAGGAGACGTAGCATGGACCGAGCAATGACCTGGTGGGCGCTTTGGACATGAGCCGCCAGAGCTTGGAGGCGGGTGGAGCGATCCACCGACAAGAAGGCAATGGCCTGCCAAGTATCGAGGCGCGCCCTGATGAACTCGAGATTCTGCACTGGCTCGAGGTGAGACTTCGGGTAGTTGACCAAGAACCCCAAGCTCTCCAAGAGGAGGACAGTGCGCGATATCGCTTGCCAGGCCGCCTCGGCAAAGGACCCTGTAACAAGCCAGTCGCAGAGGTAAGGAAAAACCAGCATGCCCCGGCGCCGAAGGTGAGCGGCGACCACAATGAGGCACTTCGTGAAGACCCATGGGGCAGACGCAAAGCCTAAGGGGAGCACCCTGTACTGAAAGTGCTCTCCCTATACCCTGAAACGCAGGTACTGCCTGTGTTGGGGGTGGATTAAGATATGGGCGTAAGCATCCTCCAGATCCAGAGCAAAGTCAGTCGCCCTGCCAAAGGAAGGGCAGCAGTACGCCAAGAGATATCATCTTGAATTTCTCCCGCACCAGGAACTTGTTTAGCCTGCAAAGGTCAAGAAAGGGCCGCAGACACCCCCCATCTTTTTGGGGACAAGGAAGTACCGGGAATAGAAGACCCTACCTCGAAGGTGGGAAGGGGACCTTCTCGACTGCCCATTGGGCAAGGAGGGAGTGCAATTCTCGCTGCAGCAGAAGCTGGTGTGCGGGGAATCGAGAAGGCTCCACCGGGGAGAAAGGAGGTGGAAGCCTGTCGAAATAAAGGCGATAGCCCTCCTGGACGATCTGGAGAACCCAGGTGTCTGAGGTGATGAGCGCCCATGACGGGGTGAAGCAGGACAGGCATCCCCCCACTGGCTGTTGCATCGCCGGAGGGCAAGGGGCCATGCCGCTGGCATCAAAACCCCTGAGTGGGTTGCAGGGGAGCTAGAGTATGAGCCTTCGGGCCCTTTGGTTTATGGTGCCCCTGGCCAGGCTTTCCCTGCGCCAGAGCAGTCAGCGTGGGGGTAGCTGGATACGGCAGATAGCCACGATACTGGAGAAAAGGGCTTCTTGGTTGGCTGCTTCTTCCGAGGTAGGGTAGAGATCTTGCGGAAGACACAGGTCCTGGTGACGAACTCCGTCTCAATCTCCGCAGCCTTCTCTTCCATGGGCTTACCAAAAAGCTGTTCACCAAAGCAGGGCACATCCAGGAGTTTCTCTTGCACCCATTGCTCCAAATCTGAGGATTGGAGCCATGCCTAGCAGCGGGCCACAATTACCGCGGCCGCCACCTGAGCCAATGTCTCGAAGCCATCATAGAAGGCTCGAGAGATGTAGTTGGGGCAGTCAGCCACAGACTTTAGCAGGGCACGGAATCTGTCGAGGGGCTCCCCTTCAAGGCCTGCGGAGAAACCCCCGTTCCTTCGCCAACTCACGCAGGAACATACCAATGGTACCGATGAGTGCGATACCAGTGGTACCGATGAGTGCAATTTCGGGCTCTTCTGCTTCCTCATGGCCGATTCCACCATCGAGGTGTGTGGGAGTTGGGTCTTTCGGAAGCCTGGCCCACGCTGCACCTTGTACATTGTGTCAAGGCGCTTGCTCACGATGGGGACTGAAGCTGGGGCCCTCCCACATGCGGAGCAGCAGCCGAGATAGGATCGGCGGTACAGGCACAGTAAGGGACTCCATGGGCGGGGAATCATCCTGAAGAATGTCGAGTTCTTCAGCATGAGGGTCCTTCTCGGCCTGGGTGACCAGGTTAAGGGCCCGAGTCATGTCCCGAATAAACACCAAGAAAGAGGTGTCTTCGGGTTGTGAGCGCCACTGGAATGCAGGCGGCGAAGGGTCCGATGGAAGATCCTGGTGGGTATGGGTTTCCGGGGAGGTGTCCCATCGGACTTCCCAGTCCAAAAAATCAGTCAAGGGATCTGAGCCGGGCGGTTCGCCCTGTCCAATGGCCGGCGGCCTGGAGCCAGAGGCTCTGGACGATATCGCCTCAGAGGAATGGGAGGGCGAGTGAGACAGACGTCGAGGACCCTCACGAGGCCCGCAGCTTTTGGGGGTTTCCTGGACGGGATTTGGGTGTCCCACGTGAGGGACCCACTGTCTCTGGATGCAAGTCGGCGAAGCTGGCCATAAGCGCCTGCTGGGAAGCAATGAAAACAGAAATGCTGCATTCGAGCACCAGCATATGGGACTCCCACACGGGCGTGGGGCCGTGGGATGCCGATACCGAGGTCACTGGATCAGGAGTTGAGGAGGAGAAGGGGTCCTCACTGGGATGACCCTCAGGAGACTGGGCGCCTTTGCCGGAGGCCTTTGTTTCCCTGTGAGGTACGTTGCAGGGCCTCTCCTTATCCGAGTCTCGGAAACGCCGAAGGGGGCTAAGCAACCGGGAGCGGGAGCGCTTGTGCTTGTCCGGAGTCCCGGAGAGCTACTTCGAGGCCTTCTTTTTGCACCGTTCCACCTCAGGGGACTCCTAGTCGGAGTGCCGCTGAGAACACGGGGCCGCAGGGGAAGAATCCACCGGAGGAGAGACGACCGAGGGCGCCATTGGGGACTCCGAGGCGGCCTTTCAGAAAATGTCTTCGGACTTCTGCATATGACTGAGCAGGGCCTTAGAGGACATTTTCTTACAGAGCAAACAGAACTCTGGGTCATGGTCGGCTCCCAGGCACCGCAGATAACAGTCATGAGTGTCCGTAAGCGACATATTCCTAAAGCATCTATCGCATTTTTTAAATCCGGTGGCCATGGGGGCAAAAATGGCCTCTGCGGGGTCAAAGATCCACGCAGCCAGCGGTTAGAGAGAAAAAAGGGTGTGAAGCCCGAAAAGAAAAAATAGGAAAAAAATGTATCCCCGGGAGCTCTAAAAAGTAGAGCAGGGGAGGGACTGGTGCAACCGGAAAAGAGAGAGCCTGTTAGGGTGAGAAAACCAAAACTTTATCCGAGCTACGGGGACGTGCGTCTAAAGGGCTCCGCGGAAAAAGGGAGACTGAGCAAGATGGCATGGCACCCTTGGATGGGAAGAGGAACACGCGTGCGTGGTAGCAATCCCAAAGGCTTTCTTTGAAAGCTGGGGAATTGCTCTGCGCAGGCTCCGTCGGTGCCGACATCACCCTTAAGCGAGGACTGACTTCCTGCTTGTTCCTGGAGAAGACCCTGAATATGTCGTACAGGACATTAGCCAAAGCAAGCCCACGATCCGCTACCTAGGGGTCACACTACACCAACAGTTGGATATGAAAGCCCACAAACAACACTGTCAAGGCAGTATACCTCAAAATATGGACAATCCGGCATCTACGACCCCTACTGGAGTCAGACAACTTTCGGACAAACTACCAAGCCTGGGTAATCCCCCATTTTGACTATGCCAACTCAGTTCTACAGGGACTCCCAAAAAATAAGCTGAACCCACTTCAGCTCGCAATGAATGCAGCTGCCAGGATACTACACAAAGCCGCCAGGAGGGACCATATTAACCCCAATCCTGAAGCAACTCCATTGGCTGCTGGTACTGCAGACTCTCCTTTAAAATTCTACTGTTGACCTTCAAGGCCATCAACGGCCTCACCGCCTCCTCCATCATGGACCTCGTCCTCCCCACTCCGCCAAACAGAGTCAGAAGGTCAATCGCTGCCAACACACTGAGAATCCCCAGCAAAATTATGAAGTGCTCTCAAGCAACAAGGAACAGAGCCTTCGTGTACTGTGCACCCACATGTTGGAATTCCCTCCCGCACACCATCCAGTCCATCACTGACCTTACCAAATTCAGGAAGGCTCTGAAGCACTACCTTTTACTCCAGCACTACTCTCACAATGGGGACACACCACAGCCAGCCATACTCAACCACCAAGACAGCCCACCCAACACACCTGCAATACACAGACCCAGCCCGGCACATTAGCACTACCGGACACCCTGGTATGCCCTTGTATATAGTCTCCTAACTTTGTAAATAGTTGCCAAGCAGCCCTTGTCGCCACTACACACCGGCGACCCAACTGCCTGGCCTGTATATAGTTATTTAAACGAGCTGCCAAGATGACCTGGTCAACATATCGTCCCACGGCATGCTGCGCAGCCTGTACACAGTTACCCCTGTTAGCCCAAGTTGCATAACCTGTTCATTGTAAGTACAGTACGGGCCCTACCTGCACTGTACAAATTTGTTGTTAACTGTAAAGCGAGCTGATTTTAAAGAGCGCGGTACAGAAAAGACTTAAAATAAACAAAATAAATAACGCTCATGCATTTCCTTTAGTGCAACACCCCTTTTACCGAAATGGTTATACGCTTCGCTACTCCTGTGACCAGGGGCATCCAACTTAGGGACCCCAAGGAGTTGTTCGCACTCTTTGGGGTAGAGCATACAGCAGAATCAGTACCTTAGTGCCTTCTCTGCCCCAGCTCTGGTGTCTCCCACTGAAAAGGCACAAGATGCTGCAGAAATTAAAGGAGGGAAAGAAGCCAGAGGGATGATGCAACTCCAGTGGGATGGAGTCCACCTGTGAAACCACCACCAGTGTGGAGCGTTCCTTCTTGGGAAAACACAAAACACTAATGGATCCTCTCCCTCCATCAAGGGAACTTCCCTTCCTCTGCTAACTCATCTGTTTGGGGCAGGGAATTCTTCTCTTCTCCCAGACACCTCCCACAAGAGACAAGGCTGGATCCTTGGAGGAATAAATACGCAAAAATGAATGACAGGGCATTTAGCCCATTTGCCACCAGAGGGGGAACCCCCAGGGGGCCCCTGGTCCCCCCATAGGGGAGAGCAAATCCCCATGAGGGGGGATGCCACGCAGCTACCAGAGACTGAAATTAGTTGTTTAAGGAACTGCTGCTCAAAGCTGGCCGAGAATAGGTCCTGGGGCTCCAGAGGATCCTCAGGGGCCTGCCGGCCATAAACTATGTCCTCTTCACCATGCTGCCCTTCTGCCAAAACCATGTGGGCCATCCAAGATAGCCACCTTTCCCACCAGTGGGAAAATCATGGGAGACATGGCAGAGGCAGCAAAATCAGCATGGGGACGCAACATTGCCAACAATGTGTGCCCCAAAACCTTTCCATAGTACTGAGGGCAAAATGAGCCAGCTGCAGAGTTCACTTGATGGAAACCGCAGGCAGCACTCTTCCATGCACCCAGTATCTCAGCAGAGCTCAAAAGGCGGTCAAGAAGAGACTGCAAAGAAAAAAGTCAAATGGAAAAACAAACCCACAGTGAAAAAGTAATGCCACCTGGTAAGGGAATCTCTGCACCTGACAAGGGCTTCTCCAACTGCCCCCACAGGCCTGGAAAGATATGGCTGCCACAAAGTGGTGGGGGTTTTTTTGTGGTGGTTTTTTTTTTTTTTTAAAGGTTGAAGTTGCTTTATTCAAGCAGTACAGAAGAAAACCAATTAAAGAAATGGGACAGAATTAAAAACTTAGCAAAAAATAAGCACATGTAGAAAAAGACAATGGGAGGGAAGGGGAAAGGGGGCTTGGGCAAAATCATCAATCCTCTCCCCTCCCCTCAGGGGCCCTTTGATGTAGTCCTGCTCGCTTTCCAGCCCACCAATGCTGGAACCCTTGGGTAACAGCACTGGACACACGGCAACTGTCGGCTAGATGAAACAATGAGCATACCCAAGATCCGAGCAGATGTTGGGTCAAATGTTTCAATCACACAGCCACAAGATTATGATATGAACAAAGAGAGACATGTCTTATCTGCACTACTGCACGGGTCCACACACCTTGCCACATACTGGAGGCAATTTTAATTATCACTCCAATATATTTGGATTGACAGCATCAATCTAATGGCAATTAAAGCCTCAATTATCAATTTTATACGTAGGACCAATATATTTAAATATGAGATATAAAACCTCTAGACTGTATACGATCAGCTGTAATGAACAATTTTAATTACCTTCTTCTAAAATACTTTAAGCCTTACAAGTCTATGAATAAAAGAAACAATAAATTCTCTAGTAGTATAGTACTAACCAACCATAAATATATTGTTCATTCCAAGTAGGACATTCACAATATTGAAGCACTTATCTGAATCATATATTTTCAATCAGTTCATTCTTCTAATAGAAGATTACTCAGACACAGTACCATATTTTGAATCAACAGTATCTGTTAAAGGGTGCCCAAATTGTTTTCTATTTGGACCTAGTCCATTTCACTCAGTATTACATCTGTGCCAGCAAGACCGCACCATTCCTCTATAGTTTCACTCACTGCCATATAAGTTCCAATCACATGTAGAGCCTTGGAAAAAATGTAATTCTTTTAAATAGAATCATCAATTTATTTATCCTGAATCACAAAATTACAAATACACTGCTGAAAAGAAAACAGTCTGGATGCAAAAAAAAAAACCAACCAAAAAAAAAAAAACACAACAAAAGGTAGTAATAGATACCAATATTCTAAACTAATCTGACCCTCGTGACAGTCCACACAAATGGATGGATGGGGAGGGGGGAGAATGAACTCTATAAAGGGAAAAGAAACAATCTGCAGAAAACTGAGATAAAGCACAGTTAACTTACCTGTAACAGGTGATCTCTGGGAACAGCAGGAATAAGTCTTCACATATGGGTATCGTCGGTACCGACGGAGCCTGCGCGGGAACGCTCCCCAGCGTCCAAAAGGAAAGCTTTTGGGAGCATCCCACAGCGCCTGCGCGCTGCCTTCCCACCTTTCCCAACCGCATCTCTCCAGTTCGAGTTTTAAGCTGAGAGAAAGAGAGAGAGAGAAAGGAAAGGAAAGGAAAGATAGATAGAGAGATACAACTCCTAGGGGAGGTGGGTGGGTTGTGAAGACTTATTCCTGCTGTTCCCAGAGATCACCTGTTACAGGTAAGTAAAGCACAGTTACTTACCTGTAACAGGTGATCTCTGGGAACAGCAGGAATTAGTCTTCACAAATGGGTACGTCGGTACCGACGGAGCCTGCACGGGAACGCTGCCCAGCTTCCAATCAGAAAGCTTTTGGCAGCATCCCTCGCGCCTGCGCGCTGACTTCCCGCCTTCTCCAGAGCCTCTCTTCAGTTGAGTTTCAAAGCTGAGACAAAGGCGAGAGAGAAGGAAGAAGAAGATAAAGAGATGCAACTCCTAGGGGAGGTGGGAGGGTTGTGAAGACTAATTCCTGCTGTTCCCAGAGATCACCTGTTACAGATAAGTAACTGTGCTATCTCCAGGAACAAGCAGGAATGAGTCTTCACATATGGGGACTCCCTAGCTGGAGATGCCAGGGGGAGATCCCATAAAAATGCAGGAGCCTGGACCAGGGGTGCATTTTCTTTCCAGAAATCCCCGGCATCCAATGTGGGATGGGGGGTAGGAGTTGACAATAAAGGAGCTGTGAGGAAAGAAACAGCATAGCCAAGGACTAGAGGGTCCTACAGACTACAGTAGTCCTTGGTATATATGATGAGTAGCATTAAAACACATTTAATGTACACTCAAAATATGCAGCTTACCTACTGTATTGTAGGAAGTAGAAAGCATGATGGAGTCTACTGGATAAGCAGTGGCGGAATCTTCAAGGTGACCTCCCAGCAGTGAGGATGAAGGTCCAGACCTGGAGGTAGTAGACGATCCAGGTGTCAACTGGGTAGGATTAGACGTCAGGTCTTCAATGGAAAGCTTTATGGGAAAAAGCTGACAAGTCCTTTAGGCATAAGGTCATTAATATTGAGGACTAAAGGAAGAAGACTGACGGAGTTTGAGAACTAGCCCAGTCCTGGCGGGAAGAGGGGGACTGGAAAAACCCCTATTCCCAAGGAGAACAGCTGTGTACTCAAAGATAAAGATGTACACTGTTTTTCCTAGCTGGCGAGAGATAGGAAAAATATTGAAGCTTGATGCTTCAAGGGCTTAAAGAAAAAATGGAAGATGTTAGCACCACAGTGGTTATTGGTGCCCAACAGTTTCTGCATCGTAATATGGTATGCGAAGTAGGGCGATAGACTGTCTAAAACCTCTAGGAGGTAAAACATTTAGTATAGACAGTAAGGATGATAGTGTGTAAGACATATCAACCCTTAAGAAGCCCCCCAACAGACACCTATATATACATATATATGTGGATGGAATATATATATATATATATATATATGTCCAGATGTGTACATTAGGATATGGGTGGAGAAATGTATCAAAATATATATATATAGAGAGAGACAGAGATAATATACCTAAATATAGATACATCTGTGGGGCATGGTTTTGCACCACCAGAGTAATGATATAGGTATGTAGACATATATGGAGATGCTACATACAAGACAACAGGTTGAAGATACATGTCTACCACCCAGCCCCATAATTGTACATGGGGGAATAGAAAAGAAAAAGATTCTGCGCTCTACAAGAGGGTGAACCCACTTGGGATATGTATAGAGAATCTATTTCCATGGATCGAGGGATGCAGGAAGGCAATCCAACAAGATAACCGTGATGTTCGCGTGAAAACAGATGATCATATGAATCTGTAAGACACAAGGCGGGAGTTCCACAGAACACTGACATGGCATATGTGCAGAAACGCAGAAGAAGATACCAGAGGGACCTACTGGAGGGACCCAGAGGTAGCATGCGTAAACATCAGCCTTGGATTTTCACGCAGAAGAACTGATATCTCGTGTTAACACCCCAGACTAGAGGGTGTGGAGAACCCTCACAGGCATGGGAAGGGTTTATAAGCTTTTCCCTACTAATAGAGAAGCTTCAGAGACAAGGTCAATGCTCTATAGCAAGGCCCTCATAGTAGAAAGCTTCCCTGAAGACTGCAGAGAGCATTGTGCAGGAGAGATTTGAGACAAACTGACTGAAGTCAGGTGTGTTGCCATATCCTAGGAGAGGAGATGGGTAGAATAATGTGAGAAAGCCTAAACGAGTAGGAGGATCCAAGATAGATGACGAATAGCTTGGAATCACTACTGAGGCTAGACAAAATTTTGAACAAGGGACTGGAACTTGGAAAAAGTACCAGTAATACAATTACTGTAACGCCTGCAGGCACAGCTGCTGACGGAAACAGCAGAGAGATTGTACTGTGCCCAATAAAGAAAAAACAGACAAGAATAGAAAGGAGATATCCCTTCTCCGTGTCTGAGGAACAAGCTTGCTAGAGAAGCTTTTCAGTATGGTACCCCTCAGTCAGGGAAAAAACCCGGTTGAGAGGGTAGAGTAAGTGAGTGGAGGGTGACGTACCCATAGGGTAAGTCAACTGAAGGAAAAAATGTTCAGTTGGGACAGAACTATCAGGGGATAGTTGCAACTGCTGTTCTAGAGAGTAAGAAGAGGAGAAGTCTGTAGTCCCTGAACAAAAATTTTCCGACAGGTTAGTATACTGAAAAAGAAGAGCACAGTGAATAAACTTCTAATGGGTAGAAGTGAACTGTAGATTACAATTCCCGGCCCCTATGGTTGCTGGGAATGCTGAGACTGGCCAGAGCTGGAGGACTTCAGGCTAGGCTGAGGCGTCCCTTGTTTAGGAACAGCCGAATGATGGGCAGGAGATGAATGAAACTTTCTTTTCTTAGGGAAAGAAGGTTTGGTAGGACATTTCCTACCCCTTGAAGGAGGAGGTGGCTTAGAGTGGTCTTTAGTAGAAGGAGAGTCAGTGGAGCATTGAGCAACCTGACGTAAAGCCTCCTTATTGAAGAGACCTTCTCCTGTACAAGGAGAATGAGCCAGTATAGTTTGTGCCCATCTGCTCAAGTCTGAAGCTTCAAGCCAGGCTCTGCGAAGTGCTGCAATGGCAATAGCAGAGGATCTGCTAATGGACTCAAAAAAGAGTCTATAGAAGCACGAGACAGGAACCAGGATAGATTCCGGCTGTGATTGATGAGCAAGGAATAATCAGTAGCCTTGGGCTCTGGTAAAAAAGGGGTCAAAAGAGACAATTTCTCTGTGACTTCCTGGAGTGTTAGACTCATGTGAAAAATATATGAAAGAATTCTGGAGGCCAGCATAGAGGTTTGGAAGGCTTGACGACCAAAAGCATCGAGTGTTCTTGAAGAACGACCTGGCGGATAAGAAGAATGCTTCTTCTTGCTCTTAACTTTCCTTAGTGCTGATTCCACTACAAGGGAACGATGAGAAAGTTGAGGCTTTTGAAACCCTGGAGAGGGTGGCACCCGGTACCGAACCTCAGTGGCTGTAGAAACTAGAGGAAGTCGTAAGGGCGATTTCCAGACCCTCAGAAGGAGATCTTGCAGAGCAGGATGTAAAGGAAGCATTATATTTTCCATTTGTGCCGGTGAGCCATGAGTAGCATCACAACCAGGGATAGAGATATTAAGAAAGGTTGCCATATCCA
Source organism: Ichthyophis bannanicus (assembly GCA_033557465.1). NCBI lineage: Eukaryota > Metazoa > Chordata > Amphibia > Gymnophiona > Ichthyophiidae > Ichthyophis > Ichthyophis bannanicus. The sequence continues at coordinate 708,685,394 of CM066033.1, forward strand.
GGAGAAAAGCCTGAAAAGACTGATCTCCTATAGGAACCATCCCTGGTAAGGCTAAAGAAAGAGGCTGAGCACCAGAGGACGTACAGTGGTGTGAAGAGAGAAACTTAGTAGATGGACAGGGATACTGGCATGTTAACTTAGAGGCAGTGGGTACTGCATCAATGCCAGGTATCGGTGGAATCGGTGCAAGAACAGGCATCGACATCGATAGTGATACAGGACCAGCAGTTGAAGTTGCCATCGGGGACTGCTGCAGTGGTAACGAGAGCATGAGAGAGTTATGGCTAGGATCTTCGCAACTGCCTATCTGGAAACGACAGGAGTCGGTTCCGGGACGCGTCGGTACCCAGTCCTCGAGACTAGATATCGGTTCAAGACTCGGCATCGAAGAAAGCGAGGCTATCGATGCATGTCGCGAGGGTTCCGACGCCGGTGGCAGTATCGGCGATGCCGATACCACTAAGGCAGCCTGGGTTACATCGATCGGTATCGACGGTACCGAGGATACCCGATGACCATCCCTTGCAAAGGGTAAGGCGGTCCACCTCGATGCCGATGCCAGGGTATCGGAACCGATCGACGCCGGTACCGTCCCGGAGCATGGCTGAGATGTGGAAATGTCCATCGGTATCGTATCGACCGGCCCCAAAGGCGCCGAGGATGGTAGAGGACGATTCCTGGTGAAGAGTGGAACACTCGACACCGAAGCCGATGCCGAGGTATCGGTACCGCTCGAAGCGGATACCTGCACCGTACACGGCTGGGATTGAAAGAAGTCAATCCGGTGCATATCGATTGGTCCCGAAGGTACCGAGGATGCCCGATGACGATCCCTGGTGAAGAGTGGAACACTCGACACCAGTGCCGAAGGCTCGGTACCGCTCGAAGTGGATACCACCCCCGAGCATGGCTCAGGTATGTTCTGTGAGGGGTGAGCCCCAGGAACAACCTGAAACCCCTTTAACGCTTTGGAGCCCGAAGACTCCCGCAGGGGTAATGCCAATGGATTCTTGAGGGTAAGGCCGGAGCCGTCACCATGCTGGGCATGGGACATACCACTCAAGCATTGACTAGTCTTAACAGACTGTTTGTGGGTTACCTGATCCTGTGAAGTGGAGAAACCGGGTGCCCTCACTGCCGAGGAAAAAACGGTATCGAGGGAAACTCTAAAAACTGAAGGTTTCCTCACAAAATTATCGCCTGACAAGTCAGGGGAAAAAGGGTCAGGACCCACACAGTTGAGACACCAACTATTGGTGTCTAAAAAGAAACAGGTGTTTCCACATCGAATGCACTTCTTAGGAAAAGAAGGCTCCATAATGAAGAGGCCTAGTAGGCCCAACAAGTTAAGGCAAAAAACTGAAGAAACGTTTTTCAGAATTTAGTCAAAAATCCACCAGCGATACCGGTGGCAGCGGGGAATACAGCCGCAACCACAAGAAAACAAAAACTAAAGTAATTAAAGTAAGTAAAAAGAAAAGTTTCTGCGGTGACAGGAGGACGTCCTGCCGGCTCCGCGGAAAAACGAAAACTGAAGAGAGGCTCTGGAGAAGGCGGGAAGTCAGCGCGCAGGCGCGAGGGATGCTGCCAAAAGCTTTCTGATTGGAAGCTGGGCAGCGTTCCCGTGCAGGCTCCATCGGTACCGACGTACCCATATGTGAAGACTCATTCCTGCTTGTTCCTGGAGATCTGTGCTATCTCCAGGAACAAGCAGGAATGAGTCTTCACATATGGGGACTCCCCAGCTAGGGATGCCAGGGAGATCCCCAAGGTTGTGAGTCCCTGAGAAGGGCTCTACCTCCCCCCATGGATCTCAGGCATCCAACCAGGGATGGGAGGTAGGAGTTGATTAGGTATGGAACAGGTGTTTGAGAACAGCCTGACCAAACAAGGCATCCCGGCGGGAATCCTTGTCCAAACAATAATGGGCTATAAAGGTATGAACCGAGGCCCAGGTGGCCGCTCGACAGATTTGGTCGATGGACACAGAGTTTAGATGAGCCACAGAGGCTGCCATGGCCCTAACATTGTGAGCTGTGACATGGCCCTCCAGAGAAAGGTTCTTACTCTGGTAGGCGAAAGAAATACACTGAGCAATCCAATTGGACAGAGTTCTCTTAGAGACTGGAAGTCCTAAATGAGAGGGATCAAAAGCAACAAAGAGTTGAGAGGACTTTCTATGTTGCTGTGTCCTTTATAAGTAAAAAGCGAGCGCTCTCGTACAATCCAGGGTATGGAGATTCCTCTCTGCACTTGATGCATGAGGTCCTGGAAAAAAGACAGGTAAATACACCTCCTGGTTCAGATGAAAAGGTGAGACCACTTTAGGCATAAAGTGTGGATTGGTCCTGAGGACTACCTTGTCATGATGGAACCTTGTATAAGGAGGATTAGCCACCAAGGCTTGCAGCTCACTGATGCGGCGAGCTGAAGTGACTGCAATGAGAAAAATAACCTTCCAGGAAAGGAATTTCAAGGAGGTAGTGGCTAAGGGTTCAAAGGGTGGCTTCATAAGCTGGCCAAGAACCAGATTCAAGTCCCATGCCACTGGAGGTGGTCTAATGGGAGGTTTAGTTAAAAGAAGGCCTCTCATGAATCTTGCTATAAGAAGATGAGAGGAAATAGGCTGTCCATTGAGAGGCTTAAGGGATGCTGCAATAGCACTCATATGGGATAATTGCAGCAAATACTCTAGTAAAGAATTCAGAGGTATTGCAAGAGGGTTAAGCCCCTTCTCTGCACACCAAATGGTAAACCTTTTCCATTTAAAAGCATAGGAACGTCTAGTGGAAGGCTTTCTGGAAGCATGAAGGATATCCTTCACTTGCTGAGAAAGATGCAAATCTTGAAGGTCTAGGCCTTCAACAACCAGGCTCTGAGATGAAGAGACTGGGGATTTGGGTGCCACAACGTTCCTTCCTCCTGGGACAGAAGGTCTGGAGCAGATCCCAAGTCCAGGGAGGGAGCTTGAGAGAGATGCAGAAGTAGAGGGTACCACACTTGGCGTGGCCAATGTGGTGCTATGAGAAACATAGAAACATGATGACAGAAAAAGACCACATGGCCTATCTAGTCTGTCCTTCCATAACAACAACTACAACAGTCCACTTTTTACCTTTAGAGATCCTCTGTGTTGGTCCCATGCTTTTTTTAATACAGTTACTGTCCTCATCTCTACCACCTCCACTGGGAGACTATTCCATGGATCCACTACTCTTTCTGTAAAGAAATATTTCCGCATATCACTCCTGAATCTATCTCCCTTCACCCTCATCCCATGTCCCCTCGTAGCAAAACTTGCTTTCAATTGAAAGAGGCTCTCTCCCTGAACATTTATGCCACGGAGGTATTTAAACATCTCAATCATATCACCTCTATCCCGCCTTTCCTCTAAGGTGTACATATTAAGATCCTTAAGTCTGTCCTCATATGCTTTATAATGAAGCCCATTAATCGTTTTAGTAGCAACCCTCTGCACCGACTCCATCCTGTTCACATCCTTTTGAAGGTGCGGTCTCCAGAATTGCACACCATACTCCAAATGAGGTCGCACCAAAGACTTATACAGAGGCATTATCACCTCCTTTTTTCTGCTAGCCATTCATCTCCGTATGCACCCAAGCATCCTTCTAGCTTTTGCCGTCGCCTTTTCTACCTGTTTAGCTACTTTAAGATCATCAGACACAACCACGCCTAGGTCCTGCTCTTCTTTAGTGGACAAAAGTACTTCACCTCCTATACTGTATTGCTCCCTTGGATTGCTGCATCCCAAATGCATGACCTTACATTTTTTAACATTAAATCCAGCTGCCAAATTCTAGACCATTCTTAGCTAGCTAGATCCCTCCTCATGTTATCTACACCTTCCTGGGTGTCTACTCTATTGCAGATTTTGGTATCATCCGCAAAGAGGCAAACCTTATCCGACAGCCCTTCCGCTATATCACTAACAAAGATGTTAAAAAGAATCGGACCAAGGACAAATCCCAGGGGCACACCACTGGTAACATCCTTCTCCACAGAGTGAGCTCCATTTACTTGTACTCTTTGTCGCCTCCCACCCAACCAATTTCTAACCCAAGCAGTAACTTTAGGGTCCATCCCTAGGGTTCTCAGTTTGTTTATAAGTCGCCTGTGAGGAACAGTGTCAAAGGCTTTACTGAAATCTAAATACACCACATCTAGAGCTCTCCCTCGGTCCAACTCCCTGGTCACCCAGTCAAAGAAATCAATCAGATTTGTCTGACAAGACCTGCCTCTGGTGAATCCATGCTGCCTCGGATCCTGTAATCCGCTGAACTCCAGAAACCTCACTATTTTTTCTTTCAGCAGCGTTTCCAATAATTTACTCACCACCAAAGTTAAACTAACCGGCCTGTAGTTTTCAACCACATCCTTACTTCCGCTTTTGTGTAAAGGCACCACATGAGCCTCTCTCCAGTCCTTTGGCACCACTCCCGACTCCAACGAGGCATTGAAAAGGTCAGTCAGTGGAGTTGCTAGAACGTCCCCAAGTTCCCTCAGTATTCTAGGGTATATCCCATCCGGTCCCATCGCTTTGTCTACTTTAAGTTGAGCTAGTTTCTCACGAACACAGTCTTCTGAAAATTGTTCAAGATGTCCCTCGCTTCTGTTCTTATTTGTGGGTGTTTTCTGAGGTCCTGCTCCTGGTTCTTCATCTGTGAACACAGAACAAAAATATTTGTTAAGCAATTCCGCTTTATCCTTATCAGCTTCTACATATTCCCCCCCTGCACCCTTGAGTCTGACAATACCACTTTTGCCCTTCCTCTTCTCACTAATATATCTGAAAAATGTCTTATCCCCCCATTTTACTGCATTGGCTATTTCCTCCTCCTTTTGAATCTTTGCCTTCTTGACTACTTTGCTAGCTTCTCTAAGTTTTTCCAAATACAGATGCCTGTCTTCCTCTCTCTGTGATCTCTTGTATTTCATGAAGGCCTCCCTCTTTTTCTTCACTTTTTCAGCTACTTCCTTCAAAAAACATAGCGGTCTCCTGTTCCTTTTGCCTTTATTTACGATTTTAACAAAAAGGTTGGTTGCCTTTAAAATACCCCCTTTCAGTTTTGCCCACTGTTTTTCTACATCCCCCAGCTGTTCCCATCCCACTAATGACTCCCTGAGGTATTGGCCCATCTTCGCAAACTTAGTCTTCCTAAAGTCTAAGATCCTCACCTTGGAATGGATTCTAACAGCCCTAGTCTTAATACTGAACCACACCATCTGGTGATCACTGGATGCAACATGATCTCCCACTACAACATCAGAAACACTCTCACCATTGATAAGCACCAAGTCCAGTATGGCCCCTTCACGTGTGGGGTCTGTTACCAATTGCCTGAATAGTTCTCCCTGTAGAGAATCCAGGATCTCCTTACTTCTAGATGATACTGCAGCAGGAATGTGCCAATCAACATCTGGCATATTGAAATCTCCTATCAGTAGCACTTCCCCTTTCCTAGCAATGCTGCGTATGTCTTCAATTAACTCTCTGTCCACCTCTTCCTCTTGTGAGGGAGGTCTGCATATCACACCAATACAAATAGATTTCTCTTTCCCTCTTTCTAGTTTAACTCACAATGCCTCCTCTCTCCCTTTTAAGCTCTGTAATTCCAAAGCTTTAATAGTAGTTTTTACATATAGTGCCACTCCTCCTCCCCTTCTTCCTACCCTGTCTGAATAAAGTATAGCCAAGTATAGTTACATCCCAGTCATGGTTTTCTGTGAACCATGTTTCTGTAACTGCCACTAAATCCAAGTCAGCCACTCCCACCAAAGCTTCAACTTCAGGGATCTTATTTCCCATGCTACGGGCATTAATACACACTGCTTTCCATATGTTACCCCTGTTACCCATTTCCATAAAGGTATTTAATGTATCATCTACCTGGGGGCTTTCACTTACCTGGGGGTTTTCTTCACCCATCCCCAACGAATCTAGTTTAAAGCCCTCTTCAGTAGATTAGCCAGTCTACTACCAAAGATGACCTTTCTTGGACAGATGGATGCCATCTCTGCTCTGCAACCCTTGGAACAGCATCCCATGGTCTAGGAAACCAAAACGCTCTCGATGACACCATCCACGCAGCCATGCATTCATATCCAGGATCATAGACCCCTTGTCTCTCTGAAGTTTGAACAGTGTCTTGGGAATTAGGGGAATGGGTGTTAAGGCATATAGGAAGTCTTGCCCCCAATGAAGGAGGAAGGCATCCCTGACCTGAACTCCCTGACACAGAATCCTGGAACAGAACCGGGGAAGTTTGGCATTCCACGGACTTGCAAACAGGTCTATGTCCGGGGTTCCCCAAATTCGGAAGATCCTGGCTATCTGGTCCCCATGGAGGGACCATTCGTGAGGAAGCAGAACTCGACTGACTCTGTCTGCCCAAGAGTTTTGAACCCCTGGAAGATACACTGCCACGAGATGAATTTGATGCTCTCTGGCGAAGGCCCACAATCTCAGAGCTTCGTTGCAAAGCGACAGAGAGCCAGTCCCGCCCTGCTTGTTCACGTAGAACATGGCTACTTGGTTGTCCGTGTGGATGAGAACTGTCTTGTAGATGAACAGGGTGTGGAAGACTCAGAGCTAGAAAAATTGCTCTGAGCTCTAAGAGGTTGATATGTAGAGATGTCTCCTGTGGAGACCAGATGCCTTGAGTGGAGAGATCTTGTAGATGAGCTCCCCAACCCCTTGGAGAGGCATCTGTTGTAAGGGTTGCTTGGGGTAACACCTGTTGAAAGGGGGACCCCAGCAACAGATTTTGAGTGGACTTCCACCACTGGAGAGAGCAAAAGAGGCGACTGGAGGTTGCTATTTTGTCTGACAGGCACCCTGATGCCTGGGTCCATTGGGTGGACAGAGTCCACTTAGCTGTCCTCATGTGAAGGCGAGCGTAAGGAACCACATGCACGGTAGATGCCATGTGGCCTAACAGTTGTAACATCTCTCAAGCAGTTAAATGGGACTTTAACTGAATTTGTGAGGCTAACTGCACCAAGCGTAGGCAATGGGCCTGAGGAAGATAGGCCCTTGCAGTTGTGGTATCCAGCAAGGCCCCTATGAACTCCAGAGACTGAGTAGGGGTGTGATGGGATTTTGGGATGTTTATTACAAGTCCCAGATACTGAAGAACACGCCTTGTGCAGGCTAGGGAAGTCTGGGCCTCTGACTGGAATGGGGCTCGGATGAGCCAGTCGTCCAGATATGGGAATACGAATATCCCTAGAGTGCGTAGAAAGGCAGCTACTACTGCCATGCATTTTGTGAACACTCTTGGTGCAGAGGCCAGACCAAAAGGAAGCACTCTGTATTGGTAGGGCCTTCCTTGATAAAAGAACCGAAGGAACCTTCTGTGTGTTGGATGGATGAGGACATGGGTGTACGCATCCTTGAGGTCTAGAGAACAAAGCTAATCCTGACTCTGAAGGTATGGAAGGAGAGCACCGAGAGAAATCATCTTGAATTTCTCCTTGCATAGAAACTTGTTCAATTCTCTGAGATCTAATATGGGTCTGTAGCGCCCTGTTTTCTTTGGGATAAGAAAGTAGGGGGAGTAGAACCCTGAGCCCTGTTGAAGAAGGGGTACTTCTTCTATTGCCCCTTGGGCAAGAAGGGTAGCAATCTCCTGACCCAGACGGTCGAGGAGAGATGTTGGAGAATTTTACTGTCTCACCATGGTGTGAGGAGGAAGGTTTAAGAAATGAAGCTTGTACCCCTCCCTTATGATGGAGAGGGTCCATTGCTCTGCTGTGATTTGTTCCCATCTGGGAGCAAAGTGAGCTAACCTTCCTGGAATGGTGAGAGGCTCTGGTTCTTTTAGAGCAAGAAAGGCTAAGTTCTCTAGTTGAAAGTCAAAGGCCCTGAGGAGGCTGAGGCTGTTGGGCCGTAGCAGCCCTTGCAGCCTTAGGCTTGGCCTGTTTAGGTTGTTGCTGTCGCTTTGCAGCAAAACGACCTGCAGAAAATGCCTGTTGACCATAAACAGGATAATATCTCCCCTTTTTGGGAAAAAAAACCCCTTTTTGAACAACCTTTTCTTAACAGGAGCAGAAGTAGACTTTGAAAGTCTATCTAAAGCAGAATTTTCAGCATCCATCTGAGTGGCCTTTGCTTGCCAATCTTTGCCAAAAAGGTTTTCACCTGTACAAGGAAGATTTCCTAGTCCATCCTGAACCCAGGGTTCCAAATCAGAGGCTTGTAGCCAAGCAACTCTGCGTGCACCTATGGCAATAGCCAAGGCTCTGCTGGCACACTCAAAAGAGTCAAAGGCTGCACGGTTGGAAAACTTGGAAACATCCTGGGCATGTTTAAGCCAGGTGAGAAACTCCTCCCTTTTATCTTCTGAAATAAAAGGAGATAAAGTTTGCAGGTGATCTGTAACTTCTTTTAGAAACATACCCATATAGAGACTATAGGAGTTGATTCTAGCAGCAAGCATATTGGCCTGGAAAATTCTCCTGCCAAAAGCATCCAAAGTTCTGCATTCTCTTCCTGGAGGATTAGATGAGTGCCTTTTTGCACTCTTTATCTTCTTCATAGCAGACTCCACCAGAATAGAGTGGTGAGGAAGCTGAATCTTATAAAAGCCAGGACAAGGAGAAACACAGTACATGGTGTCCAACCTACGAGAATGAGGGGAGGTGGTGAGAGGTGTCTCCCATATGCCCAACATGTGATCATAAAGGATCTCATGAATTGGTAAAGTAGCTGCCTCTTTAGGAGCCTTAGGATATTGTAAAATTTCCAATTTTTTGGCTCTAGGCTCTGCCTCAGGGGCCACTGAAATGGAGAGGCCCCTGGCCACCTCACTAATGAAGTCTTGAAAAGACATGTCTTCTGGAGGAGACATTCTTCTTTTTGGAAAAGAGGGCTCCTGAGGAAGGAGTACCGATGCTTCGACAGAAACCTCTGATTCATCAGAGTCTTCAGAGGAATCGAAGTATCGCCTGTCTGGATGCTCCTGCAGAGCTCGATACGCGTACCGAGTGGTATCAATATCGGGAGTGATCGGTACCGATTCGGTACCGATGGGCATCACAGAACAGGGTACCGTTGCAGTCGACACCGAAGCCGATGTCGATGCAATCGGTACCGACACCAGAACCGATATCGGTGCCGGTGCCGGAACCGGTACCGACAACGGAGTTTGTTGCGGTACTGGAGGTGTCGCAGCTTGTATGAATGCCGTAATGGCACGCTGCATGGTCAGAATATTCTGATCCATCGACGCCACCAATGTCTGGATGTCGGTACCAGTGGGAACCACCGGTACCCCAGTACATGGCAACAGGTGATCGGTCGAGGCCGAGCAATCGATGTCAACCTGTGACCCCATAGATAAAGCTTTGGAAGCCGGAGCCTCCCGCCGGGGTAATTTTGCCAGTGCGGATTCCTCGAGAGCAAGCCCGGAGGCATCTCGATACTTAGAGGGAGATCTACCCTTCGAGGACCGGCTGGACTTGAGTTTGGTTACCTGAGATCCATGGGAGGAAGCAGCAGCCCTGGAAGACGTCGATGCCATCGCTGCATCAGAGGGAAACAGGGTACTGAGCTTGGCTGCTCTATTCTGTAGACCTCTTTTAGACATCATGGAACAGGACTCACAATCCGTGATGGAGTGGTCAGGACCCAAACATTTTAGATACCAGTCATGGGTGTCAGTGACAGAAATAGTGCCACTGCACTTCGTGCACTTTTTAAACCCGGAAGCGGGCTTTTCCATGAGGAAAATTTTTCCCTAGGCCTAAGGCGAAAAGAAAAATGCACAGAAGTGAAAATAGTAGTCTTTTTTTTTTTTTTTTTTAAGAAGAAAGAAAGACCGGGGGTACCGGTCGAGAAGGCAGACGCGCGACCAAAGAAATAAAATAAAGAACTTCTTCAGCGGTGACAGGAACACGACCTGCTGGCTCCGCGGAAAAGAAGAACTGGAGAGAGGCGGTTGGGAAAGGCGGGAAGGCAGCGCGCAGGCGCTGTGGGATGCTCCCAAAAGCTTTCCTTTTGGACGCTGGGGAGCATTCCCGTGCAGGCTCCGTCGGTATCGACGATACCCATATGTGAAGACTCATTCCTGCTTGTTCCTGGAGATATAAAATTACCATAAAGCAAGACAATTGCTGAATTATTCAAGAATAACAAGGGAGACATTACCATCTTGCTGTAAGGAAACATGGACAAATGAGCTGGCTCAACAAAAACATATTTAACACTTCAATAGACAACATATTTGCAGGGGTATTACAATATAAAACGTCCAAAGCTGCTGGAGTTCTCATCAAAATAAATTGTTTCCTCCTCTTTTGTGTTGCTCAAGCCACATCTAGAAACATTTGTATTTTAGAAGTCAAATATTTATGTCCTAGACTTTCAAACACATTTTTGAAACCATTCTCTATCTGAATCTAAAGCAAGCTGGACTAGCAGCATATATATATATATATCTTGTCTTTATTGTTCATTTGTAAAGGTGGTCAAGAAACATTCCACAACAATAAAAACACCATGTCCAGTACACCCTCCCCTCTGCCTTGAGCTCTCCTTCCATAAGTTCAAAGCTATGCTGAAGACTCATTTGTTCTCCCTTCCCTTTGACTTCTCACCACCCACTTCATAATCTCTCTCACCTTCCCCCCCCCCCCCCCCCCCCGCCTAAGGTTCCCCTCACTCCTTCCTTTGCTCCTTTTGTAGGACTGCATACTCTGTCCTATCACATTTTGGCGTTCCTTTTTCTCAGCAGCTATTTTCTATTGTAAACCGCTTTATTGTTTATGTAATGAGCAGTATATCAAAAATGTGAATAAAAATAATTATAGCATTAATGAAAGTGTACATACTACTACTATTGAACATTTGTATAGCGCTATAAGGAGTGGCCTAGTGGTTGGGGCAAGTTATCGCAGGCCAGAAGGTCGGGGGTTCAAACCCCACTAGAGAACAGCAACCTTGGGCCGGAAGGAATGGGGTTTCTAGTTCCACAGGTGCTCCTTTGGTCTTGGGCAAGCCACTTAACCCTCCATTGCCCATGTTCCCTGTAAAATAGTTATCTCCAAGTTATAATGCCCTGGTTCAATGTAATTTCAGTTTGTTCAATGTAAACCGCCTTGATATCATGAAAGGCAGTATATAAGAAATGTTAAATAAATAAACAGACATATGCAGCACTGCACAGACATACAGTGGTATGCAAAAGTCTGGAATCACTTGTAAATTTGACGTTTTTTCAACTTGGTGACCTTATATCTTAATTTCTTTTTTCTCCGAGTGGCTTTTTCTGTGCATCTCATGATAAGTGATAGATTTAGCTATTAGGGCCAACTTTTAGTACTGGTTTGGCCCTTATTTTCTGAGTTTGTTCCCCATAGTTGTCCTGTTGATAGATTTTCTGTGAAAATCGTGTAATGTACATCGTTGGCCAACGATATATTATTGTAAGTATGCTTTAAAATATTATGGACGCACGCCAGGTTTCCTTCAAATTAATGTATGTGGCCTTGAAAAAGGCCTGTGTCAGTAATGGCTCAGTATTTGATGGGCCACCCTTTGTTCTTGATCACATGACTGCACCTTGTCGGCATTGAATGAACCAGTCTGACAAGGTGATCGTTGGTGACAACGCGGTTCCAAGCTGCAATGAGTGACTCAATCAGCTCACGCTTTGATGTCGGATGCCTCTTGGATATTTCCAAGGCCACCTTGTGCCACAGGTTTTCGATTGGATTCAGATCTGGAGACTGGGCAGGCCAGTCCATGGACCTGATGTTCTTCCGCTGCTTCCAGTTGATCACCTGTCTGGAGCGATGGCAGGTTGCATTGTCATCTTGGAACAGGAACTGGCCAGGAAACAGCTGATGTGCTGATGGCACCATGCACTTTTAAAGTATGGTGATGTACTTGGCCCCGTTGACCATTCCATCGATGATGTGAAGACATCCAACACCACTGGCAGCCATGCAGTCCCAGACCATGACCTTCAAAGGATGCTTCACAGTGAGGTTTATTTATTTATTTATTTAACATTTCTTATATACCGCCTTTCATGATATCAAGGCGGTTTACATTGAACAAACTGAAATTACATTGAACAGGGCATAATAACTTGGAGATAACTATTTTACAGGGAACATGGGCTATGGAGGGTTAAGTGGCTTGCCAAAGACCACAAGGAGCACTGACTGCACTCAGGCTTGAATTCCTCTCCAGGAAATCTCCTCACATAAGTGTGGGCCTGGTTACCAAACAGGCAGAAGGTGCTTTCATTGCTGAATAGCACCTTTTCCCACATTTCAGTCGACCAGGTTGAGTGCTTTCTCGCCCACACGATCCGGTTGCGCCTTTGTATGTCAGTCATATTATTCCGTGCTTTGCAGCCCCGGAGACCAACCTGCAGGCACTCTTGATGAACTGTTGATGAGCTGACACTGACCTCACTCTTGTCTGACTACTCTCGAAGTAGCTGAGGAGAGATCAACTTGCGATTAGTCAGTGAAATGCGTTGTAGTACAAGGTCCTGGCGTGATGTTGATGCACGTGGACGACCTGAACGAGGCTTGTCCACCACTGAACCCGTTTCTTTCTTCTGTACAATCTTAACAGCGCTCTGACTGCAGCCAACTTTCCTGGCTATCTGATGGCTTGAAAATCCTTCTTCACTCATAAAGGACACACGAACACGCTCCTCCATTGTCAGGGTCCAAGTCATCTTCATTGTCGATCCAGAAAGCGTATGAAATTCAAAAATTCCGCGTGTTTTTATAGCTGCACTGTTGGCTAGATATCTGCATTGTGATTGGTTAGTGAAATCAGCCTCCTGATTGGTCAGAAATAACGTGTGCATATTGGATAATCTCGATCTAGTTTTGACGCAGGATCCACAAAAATCGCAGTAGCTATCTCCCAGTTTCTGTAAAGTATTTAAAATTGGAAGGAATGCAAAAAAGTCAACTCTAATAGCCAAATGTATCCCTTTCAACGTGGTAGAAAGATGAATATGCTGGGCTAACGCAAATTTAAAAAAAAAAAAAGTTAGAAAGTACGAAAAACGCAAAACTCACAAGTAATTCCAGACTTTTGCACACCACTGTATGTAAAAGACAGTCCCTGCTCATCAGAGCTTACAATCTAATCAAGACAGTCAACACAGTAGCTGTAGACGTAGAATACATCTAGGGGGAATGGTAAGGAAACACAAAGGAGATTAGGCAAATCAAGATCCAAAAGCAGCAGCGAAGAGGTAGGTTTTCAGCCTGGATTTGAAAAGGGCCAGAGATAAAGCATAGTTAACTCACCTGTAACAGGTGTTCTTTGGGAACAGCAGGAATCAGTCCTCACATATGGGTGACGGCGCAGACGGAGCACGCACAGAGCATTTCCTAAGTTTGCAAAGAAAGCATTTGGGACGTGCTGCCATGCATGTGTGGTCCCCTTCCTGCCCAAGGGTGCCATCTTGCTCAGTGAAATGACAGTTTTTTTTACTGCCATCCTAGCTAACACAAGGTAGGGAGGCAACTCCCAGGGGAGGAGGGAGGGCTTTGAGGACTAATTCCTGCTGTTCCCAGAGAACACCTGATACAGGGTGAGTAACTCCGCTTTCTCCAGGAACAAGCAGGAAGTCAGTCCTCACATATGGGACCTCCCAAACTCCAGGCTACCGAGGACCGAACTAAGACAGCACCAATAGTGATCAATCAGGTAGCCATGAGTTCCAGAAGGTGAGTCCCCACTGAGAGACTCTGCAAGACCCTATGTCCAGCGACACTATCACTCCGGTAGCCTGAACACAGAAGGGTCAGAGGGTAGGAGTTGCCTACACCCCGAAAATGTTATGGAGTACTGCCTGGCCAAAGGCACTGTCCCTGTGGGATTTGCTCTCCAGGCAGTAGTGAGCTGTGACCACATGAATTGAAGACCATGTGGCGGCCTTGCAGATTTACGTCACCAACATGGAGAGGAGGTTGGCCATCGACATGGCCATCACCCTCACACGATGCACTGTGATCTGGTACACGAGGGAGAGGCCAGCTCGCTCACAGGCGAAGGTAATACAGTTTGCCACCCAGGTGGGCAGAGTTTGCTTGGTCACAGGGTGCCCCAATCGGCTGGGGTCATAAGATACGAAAAGCTGAGGAGCCTTTCGATGGGCCTGAGTCCGCTGAAAGTAGAAGGACAGGGCCCACTTTCAATCTAGTGTATGGCGTATCACCTCTTCCCTGCCGGCATGAGGCCGCGGAAAGAAGATGGGGAGGACCACCTTTTGATTGAGGTGGAAGGGAGATACCATCTTAGGGAGGAATTTGGAGTGTGTGCAGACCATCACCCTGTTCTTAGAGAACCTCGTATATGGAGGGTCCATCCTCAGGGTCTGGAGTTCGCTCACTCTTCAAGCAGACGTCAGGGTCACCAGGAAGGCCACTTTCCAAGACAGGTATCTCAGGTGGCAAGTGGCTAGAGGCTCGAATGGCAGTTTAGTGAGTTGGGAGAACACCACGATGAGGTCCCATTCTGCTGCCAGAGGGGGGGAAGGGGGGGCTTGGATAATAGGAGGTCCTGGAGGAACCTAGAGACCAGGGGCTGGCTAGAGAGGGGTTTTCCCTCGATGGGGTAGTTGTGCGCGGCTATGGCACTCAGATACACTCACAGAGTTGGCTTCCAGTCTGGTGTGTGACAGGTGCAGTAGGTACTGAAGGACCAGCTGCACGTGACAGGAGAAGGGATTCTCCTTCTCCACACACCAGACGGAGAACCTTCGCCACTTAAAAGCATAGGTGCGCCTGGTGGCGGGTTTCCGAGAGGCCAGTAAGATCTCCTTGACCTCCCCTGGAAGGTTGAAGGGGACCAGTGCTACCCTTTCAGCAGCCATGCTGTCAGCATTAGCGACTCCAGGTTGGGGTGCAGAAGGGATCCCTCCTTCTGGGATAGGAGGTCTGGGTCCTGGCCCAGGGGAACTGGAAGTGCCACCGACAAGGACAGCAGCAGAGGGAACCAGGGCTGCCTGGGCCACCGGGGGGCAATCAAAATAACTGATGACCCCTCGCTCTGGACCTTGAAGGAGGTCTTGGCGACCGGGGTGGGGTGGGGGTGTTGGTGGGAATGAATATAGCAGGCCCTCCGACCATCGGATCAGGAAGGCATCTGCCACTATTCTCCCTGGGTGCAACTGACATGAGCAGAAGCGTGGTAGTTGCGCATTGTCCGAGGAGGCAAAGAGGTCCATCACAGGCCTGTCCCAACGGTGGAAAAGTTGCTTTGTTACCCTGGGGTTCAAGCGCCATTTGTGTTGGCAAAGGACTCTGCTCAGCCTGTCTGCTAAGCAGTTGTCATGGCCTGGCAGGTATACCGCTCGCAGGAGCATGCATAGGAGAGGAGGGCCACCGCTTCCTGGCATAGGGAGTATGAGCCCATGCTCCCCTGCTTGTTGATATAAAACATGGGCACCTGGTTGTCCATCTGGATCAGCACAGGTTGGTGCTGCAGGCGGTGGCAGAACACTCGCAGAGACAGAAAGATTGCCCTAAATTTGAGGAGATTGATCTGTAAGAGTGACTGGTCCTGGGACCAGCTGCCTTGTGTGCAGTGGTCCCCCCAATGCGCCCCACACCCTAGGAGGGAGGTGTCTTGTCAGGGTCCTCTGCGGTGCGGGTGCCTGGAATGGCATTCCCGCCTGGAGGTGGTGCAGATTTTGCCACCAGGTGAGGGACTCCACCAGCTGGCGAGTGACTCTGATGCTGTCCTGTAGCCTGCCCATGGCTTGAGTCCACTGTGAGCAGAGGCACCGTTGGGCTGTCCATATGTGCAGGAGGGCTAGCGGTGTGACGTGGACTGTTCAGGCCATGTGACCCTACAGGCGGATGAGGCAGCGAGCCGGTACTGACCGGCAGCGCTGCACCTCTCCTGCTAGCTATATGAAGTGGTCCGCCCTTTCCCTTGGGAGGACGGCCTTGACCTGTAGCATGTCCAGGTGCACCCCTATGAACTCCATACTTCGGGTTGGAGTGAGATAGGACTTGGGGTAGTTGACGACGAACCCCAGGTGCTACAATAGGAGGGTTGTATGCTCTGTGGCCTGCCTGACCTCTGAAGCTGTACCGCCGCCCCTGATTTGTCTTCCCCTACCTGGACGACTGGCTAAAGCCCCTTGCAGGCACAAGTGGGTGGCTACTACTGCCAAGCACTTGGTAAAGACCCTTGGTGGGAAGGCCAGGCTGAAGGGCAGCACTCTGTACTGGTACTGCCCTCCTCCCACCACAAACTGTGGAAGGGGTGGATAAGGATGTGAGTGATCTTTAGGTCCGAGCACTCCACACTCCGGCCCTCCACCAGCAGCTCTCCCAGCCGGGGATAGAGAGGGCCGGAGCAGCGAAGCCAGCAGCCATGTGAAGAGCTGCCCAATCGGGGCAGACAACAGCTCCTTAAAAGCGCCGTGTTGATCGGGCGCAGGCCTCTTCACGCCACACTCCGGCCCTCCACCAGCAGCTCTCCCAGCCGGGGAAAGAGCGGGCCGGAGCAGCGAAGCCAGCAGCCACGTGAAGAGCTGCCCAATCGGGGCAGACAACAGCTCCTTAAAAGCGCCGTGTTGATCGGGCGCAGGCCTCTTCACTCCACACTCCGGCCCTCCACCAGCAGCTCTCCCAGCCGGGGATAGAGCGGGCCGAAGCAGCGAAGCCAGCAGCCACGTGAAGAGCTGCCCAATCGGGGCAGACAACAGCTCCTTAAAAGCGCCGTGTTGATCGGGCGCAGGCCTCTTCACTCCACACTCCGGCCCTCCACCAGCAGCTCTCCCAGCCGGGGATAGAACGGGCCGGAGCAGCGAAGCCAGCAGCCACGTGAAGAGCTGCCCAATCGGGGCAGACAACAGCTCTTTAAAAGCGCCATGCTGATCGGGCGCGCCTGCACCTGGCGGACCCGCGCCTGAGGGCCTCGCCAGAGGGCCCTTTGGCGTGGCACTTAGGCGTGGACCAGAAGCAAGGACACACGGATTCATCGGCACCCAATCTCTGAAGACAGATCACAGCAAGTATAACACTCATTAATGAGTCATCCATAATTGAGACTGTTTACACCACAAACTACAGCAATTCTCAATAAGACACATGTACTGTAACACTATTAGTAGTCAACTATACTGTTGCCAGTAGCCTATATACCAACATTAGCAGTCTCTTATACTGTTGCCAGTAGCCTATGTACCATTATTAGCAGTCTCTTATACTGTTGCCAGTAGCATATGTACCATTATTAGCAGTCTCTTATACTGTTGCCAGTAGCCTATGTACCATTATTAGCAGTCTCTTATACTGTTGCCAGTAGCATATGTACCATTATTAGCAGTCTCCTATACTGTTGCCAGTAGCCTAGATAGCAGTCTCCTATACTGTTGTCAGTAGCCACATATATTGTTGCACTACCATCAGTAACCCCCACCCCTCAAAAATACATAATGTCCCCAATAAAGTGTACAAACCTCCCCCTCACTCTCCTAATAATACTCCTAACACAACAGACTTATACGTACAAATCCAATCAAAGCCCCTACACTAACATCCCCATCATTCACAACCACCAACACCCATTTAACATCCCCACCACACATAACTTACATCAAAATCCACAATACATCACAACCCACCCACACACCCAAAACCATTTTTATCGTCACAACTCAGGCAGACGCCCCCACAGACTCATTCAAATAAAATATCAATCACAAAGCAACATAAAGGATAATACAACTAATATAGATACTAGAATCAAGCTCTTCCTAATAAATATCAGATCCATACGGAACAAAATACCAATAATTAATGACATGATAAAGGACAAAGACCCAGATATTATCTGCATCACAGAGACATGGCTAGCACCCACAGACACCATACTATTAAATCAAATTACCACACATCAATATGATATATTCAGCTGTCACAGAGATGTAAAAAGAGGTGGTGGCGCTCTCATACTCACCAAAAAAGTCCTACAATACACCCTAACAAGCTTAAATAATATAGATGGAATGGACATCATTAATATACAAAGCAGAACCCTGGCTCTCTCCCTTATCTATAGACCTCCCTCAGCTGATCAAAACAACCTCTCCTCCATCCTTGAACTTGCATGCACAGCATCGCAAAACAAACCTCTAATAATCCTAGGTGATCTAAACCTCCCCTCCCTAAACAAATCCCAATCAGACAACTTCATGGACGCCATGAACCAAATGGGATACACACAATTCATACCCCCACACACATAAAAGGCAACATTCTAGATATAATCTTCCTCCCTTCATAACCATCAACAACTTACCCCCCCCCCCCAGCTACAACAGAAGTACCATGGTCAGACCATCACCTCATAACCCTCTACCTCCCAGCACAAGCAACACCAACTACAACAAGCACATC
Source organism: Ichthyophis bannanicus (assembly GCA_033557465.1). NCBI lineage: Eukaryota > Metazoa > Chordata > Amphibia > Gymnophiona > Ichthyophiidae > Ichthyophis > Ichthyophis bannanicus. The sequence continues at coordinate 708,703,808 of CM066033.1, forward strand.
ACCTCACTTATCACGTTTTGCACACTTTGACAAGGATACCTTCCTTGACAAAGTACTACCAGTACTAAATTCAAACTCCCCTGACATCAATTCCACCGTAAATCATTGGAACATAACAATACATGAAGCAGCCACCCCCACACATACTAGACATAGACAAACGAAGAAAACAGAAAAATGGTTCACTAAAGAACTAGCAAACCTAAAAAAACAACTAAGGAAACAAGAAAAGAGATGGAGGAAAACTAAATCAGATGAAAATAAATTACAATACATGAACACACTTAATGAATATAAGAACGCAATAAACAAATCGAAAAGAGATTACCACTCTAAAGTAATAAATCTAGCCATCAACCGACCTAGAGAACGGTTTGCAATTGTAAAAACACTGACCAAAACAAAGAACTCCGATCCTAAGCTACCAGCAATAAGCATCCAAACATTAGCAAATCACTTTGCAGAAAAACTAAAATCTAAACCCAATGCTCCAACACCAATACTAACCACAAGCACCGAAATTATTAACAACTGGACAACGTTCCACATGATTGACCGAAAACAACTTATTAATATCATAACAATGATCAATACTACAACCTCCCCACTCGATCCTTGTCCTGTGTCCTGGATCAAATGTACAAAGGAAGAACTTGCTGAAAACATCCAACACATGGTGAACCTACCCCTTTCACAAGGCATCATGCCTGATGCCCTAAAGCTCACAACGCTTCGCCCAATAATAAAAAACAACAAACTTGACTCAAAAGACCCCAATTCATACAGACCGATAGCTAGCATCCCATTTATCGCTAAAATAATAGAAAAAACAATCCAATTCCAATTACAATTACAAGAGCATATCAATGAACATAAACCTCTTGACTCACACCAATTTGGTTTCCGACCATTCCACGGAGTGGAAACCCTCCTGATTACATTGATGGACCACCTCATCAAAGGCACAGATGCCAACAATCAAGGCTTCCTTCTAGACATCTCGGCCGCCTTTGACAACATCAACCACCCCACCCTGATCCACAGACTTGAAAACTTAGGGATAGGTGGAACTGTCCTCAAATGGTTCAAGTCCTACCTCACACATAGACTAATACGTGTCCAAATAGATCAGGAAGCATCAGAATCCTTCCCCCAAGGACAAGGTATACCTCAGGGATCAGCCCTTTCCGCCCTTCTATTCAACTTATACCTGCAACCTATCACAAACATATTTAAAAAACACAAGATTAATCACTTTATATATGCTGATGATATAATGCTCGCTATCCCCATAACCACAAAAAACCACACATACGACAAATTAGCTGAATGCATGGCTGAGACCACCTCCTGGATGGAAACCAATTACCTCAGCATTAACCTCAAAAAAACCGAAGCAATGTTCGTTACAAGAACACCTGTGAATGAGGATACCTTTCCAACAACAATATCAATCAATAATACAACTATACCTGTTAAAGAAGTAAAATATCTGGGTGTAATAATAGATCATACCCTCACCATGATACCACACATAAAGCAAACAGTAAGAACCATATTTCATAAACTCAAAACCATACAACACCTAAGGCCCCTCCTGGACACACATGACTTTAGATCGGTTGTTAATACACTTATCACACCCCACTTTGACTATTGCAACAGTCTCTTAATTGGCTTACCACAGAAAAACACATACCTATTACAAAGAGCACAGAACATCTGTGCAAAAGTAATTACTAAAGCCCATCTAACAGACCATGTGACCCCAATACTCCTAGAACTACACTGGCTCCCTATAAACAGCCGTATCAGATACAAAATTCTCCTAACAACGTTCAAGCTCTTAAATGACATCGCCTCATCATATCTTTCAACACTACTACAAACCCCATCTAAATCAAGAGCTCGCAGACAAAATGCAGCCCACTCACTTGATATGCCAAAATCATTCACGAAGACTAAAAAATCCTCAAGTAACAGAGCCTTCACGTTCACTGCCCCCATGCTCTGGAATGAACTCCCTCTAGACCTCCGCACCATAAAAGACCTCCCCCAATTTCGAAAGGAACTCAAAACCTACTTATTCTCGGAACATTTCCAAATCCCCTACCCCCCCAAACCATGTCCCTCAACATCCACAGACACACCAACTCAGAACACCCAAAACCACAACTAGATACATTATAAAGAACCACCTGTAAATACCTTATGTAAATAGTTCGGACAGGCTTCTACACCTGTCAACATTTGTAAAAAACTAGAATGTTTATCTACTCTATGTATTGTACACATTGTTCCATGTAAATAAGTTAGAACATTTTTCTGTTCAATGTAACGTGTAAATAAGTTAGAAAGTTTTTCTGTTCAATGTAACGTATACAAAAGTATAAACAAGTTGTTGAATTGTTCCATGTAAACCGCCCCTGATCTCTGGAAGGGGCGGTATAGAAGAAATAAATAAATAAATAGCCAGTCTACCTGGTGTTTTTATGGGTGGCATTTTCAAAGGCATTAACACGGTTAGCAATACACAGCGCATGAAACCCTGCCAAGTGAGACACAGGAAACCCTAGCCTAACTTTCACCAGGTTATCTAACGGGGCAGCAGTTCAATATTGCCGCTGCCCAATTAGCCTTGCGGCAATGTGGCCAATCTGGATATTCAATACCAGAACCAGATATGACTCCAATATTAGCAGCACTAGCCAACGACACTGAATATCCCTCCCCCATGTTATCTTATGGCAATGAATTCCAGAGCTTAATTATGTACTGAGCGAAAAATAGTTTCTCCTATTTGTTTTAAATATATTATGTCCCGACTCCTAGTCTTCGTACTTTTTAAAAAAAAGCAAAACAGCAGATTTACATTTGCCCATGCCACTACACTCAGGATTTTAAAGATCCCTATTGTACCTCCTCCCAGCCACGGCTGACCCAACCATTAGGCAAATTAGGTGGTCTCCTAGAGCAGCAGCTTCAGGGTTGGGGGGGGGGGAGGGAGCAGCAGTGGCAAAGAGCAGGGCATTTAAAGCTAAACAACAGATTCTGACATCCAAGGGGGGGAATAAAGCTTACGGTTTACCTAGGGTTACAACACCTTGAATCAACTCTGGGGCCAGCCCTGCTCCCAGCCCTAAACTCTTTTCAGCTCTCTTCAAGCTCAAAAGCCCTAAACTCTCTAGCCTTTTCACATAGGGGGATCATTCATCATTTGGTTGGTCTTCTGTGTATCTTTTTTAATTCCACTATATATTTTTTAAATAACACCTCACAATTCCTAGACCTGAAATTACCATGCAGTACATCATATCAATTTTTTAGGCCAACTAAATAGGTCCAACAACTCATACAGGGAACCAGAACAAGGGCAACAACACACTCAAATATTTAAATATTTAACTGGGGAGAAAAAGCCTCAGGATAATGCCTTGTCCCTCTATGAGGCTACTTAAAGCCATAGGGGAAACAACATGCTCAACATCACTGGTTTAAAAAACTTCCCTATTTATTAGAATATGCAATGATAAAATCTATTACTAGATGTTTGAACTTAACAGAGCAGAGGTATCACAAGGTGCCTCAGCACAGAATTTATTCTGGCTGATTGTTTTGCTTGTAAAAAGCTTCTTCAGGAGTTAAACTAAGATCTTTGTAGGGTTAACATTATTTGTTTTCATGGACCAGGATTAGGGCATTAAGTTTGTTGGTTCTAATGGTATTTTGAACTTTGCAGAGGTAGCTAGCCGTTAGTCAAGGTTGCTACCGGTATAAGAATTCATTGCTGTTTGATGATATCTGAGAAGATGACATGACAGAAGTTGGCTGTTTTCAGATAAGTTATGAGTCTGTGAGTCTCTGCTGACTTACTTTATTTTTTCCACAGGTAGTATCGTTAAGTGCTGATTGGAAGAACTCATTTTGCCTATAACATGAATTGGCTGTACTCTATTTCATTGGTAGTTTTAGCGGTGGGTATTGCTGAGGCACTCTGTGATACCCTCTGCTCTGTTAAATTAAAAAATACCATTACTAAAATTTATTAGATAATTGCATATTCTATTAAAACTGGGGAGTTTTTAAGCCAGTGATGTTGAGCTCGTTATTTGTCCGATGGCTTTAAGTAGCCACATAGAGGGACAAGGCATTATCCTGAGGCTTTTTCTCCCCAGTTAAATATGTACATATTTGAGTGTGTTGTTGCCCTTGTTCTGGTTTATCTTTATCTTTATTTTTGCACTTGACCGACCGCCCAGGCAGAAGCATCAGGGCAGTTTACAATAAATGGGCTGCAGTAAGTAAGAAAGGAACGCTAATTCATAGACAGGAAAGCAGAGAAGACAGAACACACAGAAAGGATTGAGAAACACGAATATAAGAGCAGTCAGGCAAATCAAGAAGGGCAGATGATCCGATCCTGGGATGGGGAGAGGTCAAAAGCAAGGCCGAAGAGATGAGTCTTCAACATTGCTTTGAACCTCGGGAAGGGAGTTCAGCACGGAGTAAAGCAGGGAGCGAGTTCCAGAGTGCTGGCCCAAGAAAAAAGAATGCAGAGTGACGGGTGAGCTCCAAACGTGCACAGGCAGGGGATGGGAGGGACAGGCGGTCATTATGAATGGAGTGTAGGGCACCAGGAGGGGTATGCATGTGCAGGTGGTCAGCAAGATATTGAGGCATGCCATTGTGAATAACTGTGCACAGTGGTTCTTTTTATGAGGTGTTGGATCTATTTAGTTGACCTAAAATTTTGATATTATGTATTTCATGGTAGTTTAAGGTTTGGGAGTTATGTTATTAATATTTTAACTCTCAGTGTGATAGTTTGGTTGTAGAACTGCATACAATACTCAAGGTGTGATTGCACCACAAAAGGCGAAATTGAAGAAACAACCCAAGGTTAAGCCAGTCTATGGAATAGGCTCCCCCTTCACCTGACTGTAGTTCAGTGATGTCATTGATAGAACCCAGCAGAAAAAACAGCTGTTGAAGCTCTTCAGCAGTGCACCACGCATTGACGCCATTTCCCATCTGCCATGCGAAACTACCTCAGGGAGAAAGGTTCTAGATTTGTTAGGAATTGCCTTTCTCCCTGAGGTAGTCTCGCATGGCAGATAGGAAGTGGCGTGCATGCGTGGTGCACTGCTGAAAAGCTTCATAGTAACATAGTAAATGACGGCAGATAAAGACCAGTATGGTCCATCTAGTCTGCCCAGTACGATGTCAGGAGTAGGTACACCTGCCGCTCTGTGCAGGCCCCCCTTCCCCATGTCTTTCGTTTTCTTCACTTCTTTCCATCAACCTATTTCCAGTCCCAGTAATCCTCCCCAGTATCAGCCCCTTTCCAGTACCTTCCAATGTCAGCTTGCATTCCCATGACTGCCACTGGTGTCCATTCCCTTCCAGTCCCCCTCCTTCCCCACTGTTTCTTCTGCTGGGTTCTATCAGTGACATCACCATATGAGAGGGCTTACTATCCTGCTTGTTCACAAAGAAAAGAGATGTCCTCTCCACAGTACCAGCAAATGTTTTGTTAGAAAGCACTGAACTAGCTCTCCAGAAGTTGCTTCCTACTCTCATGCACAGGAAATTGCTGCAGGACTGTAATTATGTATAAAAGCTGTGAGAGGGAAGAAGAAAAAATATTTTAAATCAAAACTGTCCAGAAAGAATACATAAAACAAAGAAATACAGTCACTTAAAAAAACAAAACAAAAACAAAAACCCTACAAAATTCCCTTCGTACTTGGAGGTTTACTCCTTCTCAGGATTCCATTAGGAACAATCTTTCCCACATTCTGGTTGTCTCAGTTTTCTTTTCCTGCCTTACTATCAAGTCTCTGGGATCTAACCGACCTATCACCAATTTCTTTTATACTCTCTCCAGCTGATTTCAATACATGGCTTACAGTAATATAACATAATGGGTGGACATGATACCAAGGGTTCAACTTATTTCAAAATTTACATGGAACTCTAATTGGGCATAATAAATGTAAACATACCTACAAGGAGTCCTCTCTCTGAAGAACTTAAAATCTGAGACAGCAGAAGATGAAGTGACTTGCCTATGGATCACAAGCATCACTGAAAGGATATGAACTAAAGTCACCTGGTTTCCATCCCATAAAGTCAACTATTAGGCCATACTCCTTCCCCCAAAGCATCCCTACCTATAAATGCTAGGCAAGAATGGACTAGCAAGGCATGTAGTAAGCCAAGCATGTGCTTTCTTACACACTTCTAGTAACCTAGTGGTTACAGCACTGGCTTGAACCAAGAAACCAGGGTTTAATTCACACTAGCACTCCTTGCTTTTCTCTGATCCTCTGGTGACTCTTATAACACTTGAAACCTGATTGCAGACTCGCACACTGCTGAAAGTTCAAATTTTCCAAGCAAAAATAAAAGGTATTACTGGGTTGTATCCGACTCAGTACTCTGCTCAACAGAAGGGAATGTGGCATATACAGAGTGACTCACAGCTGCTGTGTTCCAATGTTTACAATTGTGTGAGTTTCAATACAGCCTCTGACTCAAGATGGTCTTTCTCTTTTCTTGCGGTTGTAAAGACAGGTACCACCTCCATGAGTGCCTGAACACTACCAATACTGAAAGGGGATGGACTCTCCCGTCCCTCTACTCCACGTCTCCTGCCTCCATCTCACTTATTACTCCAATCAGAGCTATCAAGAAGAGAGTGATGTTGCCTCAGGCTGCTACTTCTACCTCATCTGCTACCCAGTCTTGGAATCCTGACTATGCTGTCCTGCATAGTTCGAAGTGCAGCTTCGACTCTTGGCCAGAAAGGAGAATGTAGAAAAAGAGAGACACAGTTGCTTTCCTCCTCGCCTCTAATTTGTGGCAGCAGGGTGATTGAGACGGGAGCAAAATTGATCTTTTGAGAGGATGAAAGGAGATAAGAACATAAGAAATACCTTAATGAGTCAGACCAAGGTCCCATCAAGCCCAGTATCCTGTTTCTACCAGTGGCCCATCCAGATCACAAGTACCTGCGAGGTTCCCAAAAAGGTACATGGGCTCCACGATGCTTATCCAGGAGTAGAATCATTTGCAGCTTTAGAGCTTGGCCTATGTGTCTCAAACTATATGCTATGCCTAAATAATTTATTCTATTAAGGGAAGAATTAGCTACTATGAAATGCACATCCCCTATGGTAGAGATTGAGAACAATCCACCTCCTCTCCCACAAAGCACAGTTACTTACCTGTAACAGGTGATCTCTGGGAACAGCAGGAATTAGTCCTCACATATGGGTACGTCAGAACCGACGGAGCCTACGCGGGAAAGCTCCCCAGCTTCCCAGAAAGGAAAGCTTTTGGGGCCTCCCACAGCGCATGCGTGCTGCCTTCCCGCCTTCCTGACCAACTCTCCTCATTTCGAGTTTAAAGCTGAGACAATAGAGAGAGGAAAGGAAAGAGAGAGAGATACAACTCCTAGGGGAGGTGGGTGGGTTGTGAGGACTAATTCCTGCTGTTCCCAGAGATCACCTGTTACAGGTAAGTAACTGTGCTATCTCCAGGAACAAGCAGGAATGAGTCCTCACATATGGGGACTCCCTAGCTAAGATGCCGGGGAGATCCCCCCCAAGGGTATAAGACCCAGAAGGGTTCCTCATCTTCCTATGGATCTCAGGCATCCATACAGGGAAGGTGGGCAGGAGTTGATTAAGAATGGAACAGGTGTCTGAGGACAGCCTGACCAAACAAGGCATCCCGGCGGGAGTCCTTGTCCAAACAGTAATGGGCTGTAAAGGTATGAACAGAGGCCCAGGTGGCTGCTCGACAGATCTGATCGATGGATACAGAGTGAAGATGAGCCATAGAGGTGGCCATGGCTCTCACATTGTGAGCTGTGATATGGCCCTCTAGAGAAAGGTTCTTACTTTGGTAAGCAAAAGTGATACACTGAGCAATCCAATTGGACAGTGTTCTTTTAGAGACTGGAAGTCCTAAATGAGAAGGATCAAAAGCAACAAAAAGCTGAGAAGACTTTCGATGTTGCTGTGTCCTGTGGAGGTAAAAGGCAAGAGCTCTTTTACAATCCAGAGTATGAAGGTTCCTCTCTGCACTGGATGCATGAGGAGCCGGAAAAAAAGACAGGTAGATATACCTCTTGATTAAGATGAAAAGGGGAGACCACTTTAGGCATAAAGTGGGGATTAGTCCTAAGGACCACCTTATTATGATGAAACTTGTATAAGGGGGGATTAGCCACTAGGGTTCACTGATACGGCGAGCTGAGGTGACTGCAATGAGGAAAATAACCTTCCAGGAAAGAAATTTCAAGGAGGTAGTGGCTAAGGGTTCAAAGGGTGGCTTCATAAGCTGACCAAGAACCAAGTTTAAGTCCCATGCTACCGGAGGAGGGCGAATGGGAGGCTTAGTTAAAGTTAGGCCTCTCATAAATCTTGCAATAAGAGGATGAGAGGAAACAGGTTGTCCATTGAGAGGTTTAAGGGATGCTGCAATAGCGCTCAAATGGACCCTTACTGAATTCGTTTTAAGGCCTGCATTGGAGAGATGCAGGAGATATTCTAGTAAAGAATTTAAAGGTAGTGCTAAGGGGTCAAGACCCTTTTGAGCACACCAAATGGAAAATCTTTTCCATTTAAAAGCGTAAGAACGCCTAGTGGAAGGTTTCCTAGAGGCATGGAGGATATCCTGCACTTGCTGAGAAAGATTGAAGTCTTGAAGGTCTAGGCCTTCAGTAACCAAGCTCTGAGGTGAAGGGACTTGGGGTTTGAGTGCCACAAAGTCCTCTCCTCCTGAGACAGAAGGTCTGGGGCAGCTCCCAAGTCCAGGGAGGGGGCTTGGGAGAGATGCAGAAGTAGAGGGTACCACACTTGGCGTGGCCAGCGTGGAGCTATGAGGATCATAGATCCCTGGTCCCTCTGAAGTTTGAACAGAGTCTTGGAAATCAAAGGAATGGGTGGAAAGGCATAGAGGAATTCCTGACCCCAATGAAGGAGGAAGGCATCCTTGGCCTGAGCTCCCTGACACGGAATTCTGGAACAGAACCGGGGAAGTTTGGCATTCCACGGACTGGCAAATAGGTCTATGTCCGGGGTTCCCCATTCCTGGAAGATTCCGAGTACCTGATCCATGTGCAGGGACCATTCGTGTGGAAGCAGAACTCGACTGAGTCTGTCTGCCCAAGAGTTTTGGATTCCTGGGAGGTATACTGCCAGGAGATGGATTTGATGCTCTCTGGCGAAGGCCCACAATCTTAGAGCTTCGTTGCAAAGCGACAGAGAGCCAGTCCCTCCTTGTTTGTTTATGTAAAACATGGCTACTTGATTGTCGGTATGAACAAGGACTGTCATGTTGTTGAGGAGGGTATGAAAGACCTTGAGAGCAAGGAAAATTTCTTGCAGTTCCAAAAGGTTGATATGAAGGGTGGTCTCCTGTGGAGACCAAGTGCCCTGAGTGGAGAGGTCTTGGAGATGAGCTCCCCAACCCGTTTGGGAGGTATCTGTTGTGAGGGTTGCTTGGGGTAACAAAGGTTGGAAGGGGGACCCCAACAACAGATTTTGGGTGGACATCCACCATTGGAGAGACCAAAAGAGACGTTTTGAGGTTGCTGTTTGGTCTGAGAGAGCTCCTGATGCCTGAGTCCACTGGATGGACAAAGTCCATTGAGCTGCTCTCATATGCAGGCGAGCATAAGGCACCACATGAACTGTGGATGCCATGTGGCCTAGCAGTTGTAGCATCTCCCTGGCAGTCAAGTGGCTTCTGGACTGGGTTTGAGAGGCCAAGTGCACTAGACGGTGGCAACGGGCTTGAGGAAGATAGGCCCTTGCAGTGGTGGTATCTAGCCAGGCCCCTATGAATTCTAGGGACTGAGGAGGGGTGAGTTGAGACTTTGGCAGATTGATGACAAGTCCCAGATACTGCAGTATGCGTCTGGTGTGGTCCAGGGAAGTCTGAGCCTCGGACTGAGATGGAGCTCGGATGAGCCAGTCGTCCAGGTATGGGAAAACAAAAATTCCCAGGGTGCGTAGAAATGCAGCCACTATTGACATGCATTTGGTGAACATTCTTGGAGCAGAGGCTAGACCGAAGGGGAGTACTCTGTACTGGAAATGTTTTCCTTGGAACAGAAACCGTAGGAATTTTCTGTGGGATGGATGGATGAGTATGTGTGTACGCATCCTTTAGATCTAGAGAACAAAGCCAATCCTGACTCTGCAGGTATGGAAGGAGAGTACCTAGAGAGAGCATCTTGAATTTCTCCTTGCATAGAAATTTGTTCAATTCTCTCAGATCCAGAATGGGTCTGTATCCCCCCGTTTTCTTGGGAATGAGAAAATAAGGGGAGTAAAACCCTGACCCCTGTTGAAGAAGAGGAACCTCTTCTATTGCCCTTTGGGCAAGAAGGGTGGTCACCTCCTGACCCAACAGGTGCAGGAGAGATGGGGGAGAATTGAAATGTCTCACCATGGTATGGGGAGGAAGGCTGGAGAAATGCAGTTTGTATCCCTCTCTGATGATAGAGAGGGTCCACTGTTCTGATGTGATTTGCTCCCATCTGGGAGCAAAATGAGTTAACCTTCCTGGAATGGTGAGAGGCTCTGGCTGTTGTAGAGCCAGAAAAGTTAAGTTCTCTAGAAGTAAGTCAAAAACCCTGAGGAGGTTGGGACTGCTGAACTGTAGCAGTCCCTGCAGGATTTGCCCTGGCCTGTTTAGATTGCTGACGCTTAGGAGCAACGCAAACTTGGGAAGACTGTTGGCCAGTATTTGTGGAAAATCTGGTCTTTTTGTAGAAAGGCTTCTTAAAATATTTTTTCTTGGCAGGGGTAGAGGTAGACTTAGAAAGTCTATCTAAAACAGCATTCTCTGCATCCATTTGAGTGGCTTTGATTTGCCACTCCTTGCCAAACTGATTTTCACCTGTACAGGGCAGATTGCCCAACCCATCTTGGACCCAGGGTTCTAGGTCAGAGGCCTGGAGCCAAGCAATTCTGCGAGCAGCTATGGCAATGCCTGAGGCTCTCCTAGCACCCTCAAAGGAGTCAAAGGCAGCTCTGTTGGAGAACTTTGAAACATCTTGGGTATGCTTTAACAAAAGGAGGAATTCCTCCTTCCTATCCTCTGGGATAAAGGGGAGGAAATGGCGCATCTTCAGTGCAATCTCCTTCAGAAACATGCCCATATAGAGGTTGTATGAATTGATTCTGGCAATAAGCATACTGACTTGGAAGATTTTCCTACCAAAAGCATCCAAAGTCCTACATTCTCTTCCTGGGGGAGTGGAAGAGTGTCTTTTGGTACTCTTTATCCTTTTCATAGCTGACTGTACCACAATAGAGTGGTGAGGAAGCTGAGTTTTTTGAAAACCAGGAGAAGGAGGGACAAGATACATGGTGTCCAAACGACGAAAATGTGGAGATAAGGTGAGAGGAGTCTCCCATAAGTCCATCATGCGTTCTTGAAGAATTTCATGGATGGGCAAGGTGACTGCCTCTTTGGGAACCTTAGAGTATCCCAAAATATCTAATTTTTTTGCTCTAGGTTCTTTTTCAGAGGTTACTGAAACTGAGAGCCCCTTGGCTAGTTCAAGAATGAAGTCTTGAAAGGACAAATCCTCTGGAGGAGACATTCTCCTCTTTGGAGAAGAGGGCTCCTCAGGAAGAGTAAGAGATACTTCAGCAGAGTCTTCTGAGGTATCGGAATCATCAGAAGACTCGAAGTATCGTCTATTAGCTTCCAAAGATCAATACGCGTATCGACCGGTATCCACATCGGGCGTACCCGGAACCGGATCGGTATCGGGATAAACCCCGGAACCGGGAACCGGTATCCTGGTGGAAGTGGATGCTCTGGGTACCGGTATCGGTTGTGGTACCGGAACCGGAAGCGGAACCGCTTGGTGCGGTACCGAGGGCGTTGCAGCTTTAATAAAAGCCATTATGGCCTGCTGCGTGGATTGAACGGTATTATCCATAGATGCCACGACTGCCTGGATATCGGTACCGGTATGGGCCGGTACCCCAGAGCAGTCTAACAGGTGATCGGTCGAGGCCGTGCCATCGATGTCAACCTGTAACCCCATAGGAGGAGCTTTGGAAGCCGGAGCTTCCCGCCGGGGTTGTTTGGCTGGGGCAGGGTCCTCAGGGTCAAGCCCAAGGGCCTGTCGATGCTTAGAGGGAGATTTGCCCTTTGAGGACCTGCCGGAAGAATGTTTGGTTACCTGAGAACCATCAGGAGAGAAAGACCTGGAGGATGCTGATGCTGGAGTATCTGTAGAAAACAGCATATGAAACTTGGCTGCTTGGTTCTATAAGCCACGCTTGGACATCAGAGAGCAGGATGGACAATCCGGAATGGAGTGGTCAGGCCCTAAACATTTAAGGCACCATTCATGGGTGTCTGTGACTGATATAGTACCGCTACACTTGGTGCATTTTTTAAAACCAGAGGCTTGTTTCTCCATGAGGGAGAATTCTGTGAAGGCCTAGAGGCCTCACAGAACAAACACACCAAGTGGGGAAAAATAAGATATGTTTTTTTTTTGTTTTTTTTTTAAGAAATAAAGAAAAAAGACCGGCGGTACCGGTCCGGAATCGGGGAAGGCAGACACGCGGCCAAAGAAACAAATTAAAATAACTTCTTCAGCGGTGACAGGAACATGACCTGCTGGCTCCGCAGAAAAAGAAGAACTGAGGAGAGTTGGTCAGGAAGGCGGGAAGGCAGCGCACATGCGCTGTGGGAGGCCCCAAAAGCTTTCCTTTCTGGGAAGCTGGGGAGCTTTCCCACGCAGGCTCCGTCGGTTCCGATGTACCCATATGTGAGGACTCATTCCTGCTTGTTCCTGGAGATAGAATCAAACATCCTAGGAAGAAATGGATCACAGGGGGTTCTGTTAACATGGGGGCACCCTCTCCAACAAGAGATACCCTGCATAATGCCTTCCATGCCTCGGAATATGAGAGTTCCCAATTAGTGGAACCTGAAGTGGCCTTAAATGAGAAGGTTAACACTCAATCTACCAATAACACACTAAACATGAAAAATCGCAAAATAGGAAACTGTTACTACTTGGAGATTCCATCATCAGAAGGATTAATTTGGGAACACAGTCCAAAGGATAGAAGATTGTAAAATGCCTCCCAGGCTCTTCAGCTAGCAAGAATACAAACCAAATTGTTAGCACAGTCAGTACGGAGTGTGAGCACTCCAAAATTGATGTTATCCACTTGGGTATAAATGACTTGACTAGAAACAGTACCTCTTAGAGGCTTACAGATTCTGGGAGAGAAACCTAAACCCACTGTCATCACTATAGCATTCTTAGAAGTTCTACCTGTTCATGTCAAGAAGGAAGAGAGGCTGCATCATATAACCAATTTTTAATATGTGGCTCCAAATCTCCTGAAGGATATAGATATACAGGCAACTGGGGCAATAGATGAAACAACAAAAGGCTATACTGTATTGATGGACTGCATCTCTCTGTGGCAGGAAAAAGGATCCTAAGTGATAAATTCAGGCAAAATGTGAACAAGCATTTAAACTAGGGAAAAGGGAATGATGGATGGAAAAGAACAAGTTCAGGGCAACACTCCCAGCAAAAACATAATATTGGAAACAGTCACCATATTAACCCACACATCAATGACAAGTGGGAAGTGGAGACTAGAATAAAATCTATGCAAAATACTATACAAGCCAGCCAACCAACACTTTCTGGAAGGTAATGAGCATAAATGACCTGGAAGCCCTAATGGTGGAAATTGACATGGACTAGGGTCGGGCCATCTAGGGCAGCAGACCTCTTTGTAGGGCGCAGCACACATGGCCTGCCGCCACTGCACCCCCTCCCCCCACTGATGCTGACTCCGGCAGTGAGATCAGGGGTGCGACAGCTAGGCTCGGCAGTAGCAGCAGGCTTTGGCACACATGGACTGCTGCTTGTGTGCCTCCTTCACAACTTCAGAGGGGGGGGGGTCATAAGCAGCAGACCATGTATGCTGATGCACATGCATATGGCTTGATGCTGCATCTGAACTGCCCTACCCCCCACCGACCCCACCACCAGAATCAGCAGTAGTGGGAGGCAGTGACGCAGTGAGCGGCAGAAACCCCTGGAACAGCCCTGACTTGGACATTGTGAACCATTACAGAAACATGGTTTAACGAGCTGCACGAATGGGATAAAGCCATAGCTGGCTATAATTTATTTAGAAGAGATAGAGAAGGCAGAAAAGGAGGAGGAACAGCCCTAAATACTAAAGATGCTGAATAGCTGGGGACATGAGGAAGAGGAGACATGCTGGAGATTGTGTTGGAAAGAGGAGATGGCACTATCATTCATACTGGTGTAGTCTACAGGCCTCCAAATCAAACGAAAGAAATGCATAAAGACTTTATCATTGATACTGCAAAGGTAGCCATAAAGGAAGAAATGATCATACAATATCGGATGACTTCAGTTTACCAGATGTGGATTGGAGTATTCCTTCTGCAAATCTGGAAAAAAGAAAAAAAAGATTGTGGATGCCTTCCAAGAAGCATTGCTCAAATGGTGATGGAACCTACCAGGGAAAGTTTGATGTTGGATCTAGTACTCACCGATGGATTATAGAGTCAAATGTCTGAGTGGGTGCCCACGGGAACAGCAGCGATCATCACAGTGTGGTTTGAGGTAAATGCCAAAGCAGAGTTCAATTAGGTAGTCGCTAAACCTATGTTCATACTGCTATGAAGTATACTGTTGTATCGTTCTAACTGTAAGCTCTGTTATCTGTTACTTGTTCAATGTAAACCTGTTCTATGTATTAAGATGTTATACTCTAAACCGCACTGATGTAAAATAGTGTGGTATATAAAACCAAATAAATAAAATAAAATAAATCAAATCACAGCAAGCTCAAAGTCCTAGACTTCAAAAACACTGACTTCAGTAAAACAGCAAAGTGCCTGAAGGAGGCGTTGGCAGGGTGGGAGGAGATAAGGGAAGTGAAATTGCAGTGGGATAAACTGAAAGACAATAAAAGGGGCAATAGATATATATGTAAGGAAAGTAAATAAAAACAAGAGGAAAAGGAAACCTATATGGCTCTCCAAAGAATAGCAAAAGCAAATGCGGAAGAAATGATGGCTGAAGCATGGAGACAAAACGTTTTTCAGATATATTTGGGAGAAGAGGTAGATCAGAGGTGGAACTGCAAGGCTCGAAAGTACCAAGGACGGATTAATGGAAAGTGATTTTGAAAAAGCAAAAATGCTAAACAAATGCTTCTGTTCTGTATTCACTAAAGAAACTCCTGGAGACAACCATGTATGATTGACAAATATACAAATGGGAACTGAATAGATACCACACCATTCACAGAAGATAATGTTTTTGAACACATCATGAGAGCGACATGCACTCTCGGCTATCTATCTCAAAAAATGCTGCTAGCTTGTCAACAAACCCTTGAGTAAGATCTAGTCGGGTCATAGTAGCTATGTCGTACCACGCTTGCATCAACGCAAAAGTGCTACCTTGTTCCAGTGAAATTCACTGGTGAGGTGAGGGAAAGACTTAAATTGGCCCTCCAGGGTCAAAAATTGAGATACATGGTCCAGATCCTACTGCCCCAAATCTGAAAAACCCCTTGAGGTCCCACCGACCAGAAAACAACATGTTTCCCCCGCAAAGGTAAGAGCCTGGAGTGTTCAGAGGTGTGTTGCATTAGTCGATAGGGATATCGCCAGGCTTCCTGCACAGATCGCACAAGGCAGCTATTGCCTAGGGATCATGGGAGCCACCTACAAGTGGCATATACTACAAACACAGGATGCAAGGCCCCCAATAATTCCTGCTCCACCATCAGTGGGATGCACCAGGAGGTCAAATAAAGCCAGTCCCGCAGGTGTCTCAGCAGGCAGCTGATATTGTATTGCTCCAGATCCGGCACCCCCAATCCTCCTTGGTTTACATTCCATGTCCCCCCCCCCCCCCTCCGTGCTGAAAGGAGATCTGGGGCCTATGCCCTCGCCACAAAAACTGACTGAGCTGTCACTTGCATGTATGTTGGTCCCTCTGCAACAGACGAAGGGGGAGAACCTGAAGCAGATAAAGCCACCGAGGGAGGAGTATCATCTTGTATAAGGCCATCTGCCCTAATAAGAAAAGTGGGAGGCCCTCCCAGCGCCTCAACTGCTCCCACTCCAGCCACAACATTGAGACGTTCAAACTAAACAGCTGGGTCAAATCCGCCAGCAGCCACATCCCTAGATACTTAAATGAGCCAACTGTCCATTGTGGAGGGAAGGGACCTCTCCACCGCTGCAGCAACTGGAGGTCCAGGGGAAGGGCCTCTGACTTTTGTCCATGTTCAATTTAAGACCCGAACAAGCCCTGAACCATGTAAACACATCAAGAAGCACCAGCAGTGAGGACTGGGGTCTTCACAGATGGACGTAAAGTTTTTAAGATCGGAGTACGCCGCAATCTTAAAAACCTTATGTTCGATGCGCATCCCCTCTATTCGTTCATCAGCTTCTATTGCACGCAGAAGAGATTCAAGGAGGAAACGTAAAGGGGGCCAGTGGGCAGTCCTGTCGAGTGCCTTGACCAAAATCAAAGGCCTCTGAAACCTGTCCATTAACTACCACCACCACCCAAAGGGTCATATACAAAAATTGTATGGTTTGCAGAAACTGCCTCTCAAACCCAAAGTGTGCCAAGACCCCAAAAAGAAATTGCCAATTCACCAGATCCAAAAGCCTTTTCGACATCAAAACTGACCAACAAAGAACTGTGACCAGACACATGGCTCGAATCCATCGATGCTATCACACAACGCAGATTCAGCACCGGATGCCAATCTCACACAAACCCAACCTGACACTCTTGAACTAAATCCAGCATAAACAGGACATGATGATTTGCCAGAATCTTGGCTAACAATTTGTTATCACAGATAAGAAGGAAAATGGGTCTATAGGTGGCGGCCAGCAAGGGATCCCTATCAGGCTTGGGCAACACTATGATATGAGCCTTGTTACAGTCATAAAGGTATTGATGGAGCTGGATTAGGTGTTGGAAGAGTCGCTGCATGGGAGCCCATATTTGCTCCCACATCAAACTATACCATTCATTCCCAAACCCATCCAGACCCAAGGCTTTGTAGATGCTAGATTGCATGATCGTGATATTATACTGATTCACTCTTCATTCAAATCAATAGTACTCTAAATCTTTTCTCAAAATCTTTTCTCTATTGGATATAGCACAGTTACTTACCTGTAACAGGTGATCTCTGGGAACAGCAGAAATAAGTCCTCACATATGGGGTACGTCGGTACCGACAGAGCCTGCGCGGGAACGCTCCCCAGCTTCCCAAAAAGGAGCATCCCACAGCGCCTGCGTGCTGCCTTCCCGCCTTTCCTAACAGCCTCTCTCCAGTTCGAGTTTTAAAGCTGAGACTAAGAGGGAGAGGAAAGGAAAGATAGAGAGATACAACTCCTAGGGGAGGTGGGTGGGTTGTGAGGACTTATTCCTGCTGTTCCCAGAGATCACCTGTTACAGGTAAGTAACTGTGCTATCTCCAGGAACAAGCAGGAATGAGTCCTCACATATGGGGACTCCCCAGCTGGAGATGCCCGGGAGATCCCCAGGGTTGTAAGACCCTGAGAAGGGCCATTCCCCTCCCCTTGGATCTCAGGCATCTAAACAGGGATGGAGGGTAGGAGTTGCTCAAGTATGGAAAAGGTGTTTGAGAACAGCCTGACCAAACAAGGCATCCTGACGGGAGTCCTTGTCCAAACAATAATGGGCTGTGAAGGTATGAACCGAGGCCCATGTGGCTGCTCGACAGATCTGGTCGATGGACACAAAATTAAGATGAGCCATAGAAGCTGCCATGGCCCTCACATTGTGAGCTGTGACATGGCCCTCCAGAGAAAGGTTCTTACTCTGGTAGGCGAAAGAAATACACTGAGCAATCCAATTGGACAGTGTTCTCTTAGAGACTGGAAGTCCTAAATGAGAAGGATCAAAAGCAACAAAGAGTTGGGAAGACCTTCTATGTTGCTGAGTCCTTTGTAAGTAAAAGGCGAGAGCCCTTTTACAATCCAGGGTATGAAGATTCCTTTCTGCACTTGATGCATGAGGACCTGGAAAGAAGACAGGTAAATATACCTCTTGGTTCAGATGAAAAGGTGAGACCACTTTAGGCATAAAGTGTGGATTGGTCCTGAGGACTACCTTATCATGATGAAACCTTGTGTAAAGCACAGTTACTTACCTGTAACAGGTGATCTCTGGGAACAGCAGGAATAAGTCTTCACATATGGGTACGTCGGTACCGATGGAGCCTGCACGGGAATGCTCCCCAGCATCCAATCAGAAAGCTTTTGGGAGCATCCCTCGCGCCTGCGCACTGCCTTCCCGCCTTCTCCACTGCCTCTCCTCAGTTGAGTTTCATAGCTGAGACAAAAGGAGAGAAAGAGGAAAAGAAGATAGAAAGATAGATACAACTCCTAGGGTGGGTGGGTTGTGAAGACTTATTCCTGCTGTTCCCAGAGATCACCTGTTACAGGTAAGTAACTGTGCTATCTCCAGGAACAAGCAGGAATGAGTCTTCACATATGGGGACTCCCAAGCTAAGATGCCTGGAGCCCTAACATGTTGAAGATTGAAAACATGCTACACTTCATATGGCCAAGCATCCTGAGGATGGAGGGTAGGAGTTGAAAGGAGAGGAGCTGCTGAAAAAACAGCTAACATAAGAGAGGACTACCCAGAAGGAGTCCATGTATGTATGATCATTATCAAAAGATATAGTGAAATGAACTAACATCAT
This sequence comes from Ichthyophis bannanicus, assembly GCA_033557465.1. Taxonomy (NCBI): domain Eukaryota; kingdom Metazoa; phylum Chordata; class Amphibia; order Gymnophiona; family Ichthyophiidae; genus Ichthyophis; species Ichthyophis bannanicus. The sequence continues at coordinate 708,722,632 of CM066033.1, forward strand.
AATATTGAAATGAACAATCACCATATGATGCTCACCTACTGGATTGCAGGAAGTAGAGAGGCTGATGTAGTCTACTGGGGATCCAGTAGAAAAATGTTCAAGGTGACCTCACTGGAGTGAAGGTGGAGGTCCACATCTGGAAGTGAGAGGTGACCCCAGGATTTAATTGGGGTAACACAAACACGGCAGGTCTTCAGTGGAAAGCTTCATGGAAAGCTGAAAACTCTTTTGGCTACAGGAGCATTTAGAGGCAGGAGCAAAAGAGGAAGACTGACCGATCTGGACAAACAGACCTAGTCCTTGAGGGAGGAAAGGGTATGAAAAGAACCCCATACTCCCAGGAAGGACAGATGTTTGAGGAATTGAATCTGAAATCTACTGAAGATCTAAGATGTCTTTCCTATCTGGTGAGAGAGAGTAAGACATTGGCTTCAGGGATACTTCAACCTAGGAAACAGTAGGGCTGTCAGTTCCACAGCAATGGTTGTGTGCAAAATAGCCGAAAAATACTGTGGAACAGTGTGAAACTGTGCAAGCCCACTGTCAGAAATATACAGGAAGGTAAAAACCTTTATGAGTATAGACAGTCAGGAGATAAGTATGGAAATACATATCGACCTATAATAAGTATTTGGAGAGATACACACATATATGTAGAGTTATGTGTATATATGTATATGTATTATATATATATAAATGTATATAGATATATGGATAGATCTAAAATAAGATATAAAGGGCATAGCATATGCACAATTAGCTGACAGGCAGATACATCTACAGAGATGTATATAGGTATATAGATATATGTATATAGATATATATACCTGAGTATATAGGTTTAATGATAAAGGAATGCTATCCAGTGAATTATCAGGATGGTTATGTGAAAAAACAGAGGATATTAGTCTGTAAACAGCAAGTCCGGAGTCCTGTGGAACTCCAGCATGGCAAAAGGACAGAAACGCATGGAATGAGATACCAGGTTGACCTACGTGAGGGACAAGGAGGTATCAGGCGTTTTTCAGATTAATATGTGCTGTCCTTGAAGTAATAGGATACCATGGGGACAAGCTGCAAGAAAAAAGAGAATATTCCTAAGGAATGGGAAAACTCCCAGACTTTCATTTGGAGAAGGCATATGTCCTTCTCCCTCTTCTTTTTTTTTTTTTTTTTTTTTTTTTTTAAGATAGCAGGGTATGAAGACCCCCACAGTCATAGGAGATGACTGAGGAAGCATTTTTCAACCATGATGGATAGTCATTCGAGAAACTCTGTGCTCTCTAGCAAGGGCCCATAGTGGAAAGCTTCTCAGTAGGATTGCAGAGAGCATTATGCAGGAGAACTGGGATGTAGAACTGGTTGATGGAGAAAAAAAACTGACAGCCACGTCCATTACGTGCCAAACCCAGAGATTGGAGATGGCAAGGGTAACAGAAACAGAAACATGATGACAGAAAAAGACCACATGGCCTATCTAGTCTGTCCTTCCATAACAACAACTACAACAGTCCACTTTTTACCTTTAGAGATCCTCTGTGTTGGTCCCATGCTTTTTTGAATGCAGTTACTGTCCTCATCTCTACCACCCTCCACTGGGAGACTATTCCATGGATCCACTACTCTTTCCGTAAAGAAATATTTCGGCATATCACTCCTGAATCTATCTCCCTTCACCCTCATCCCATGTCCCCTCGTAGCAGAACTTGCTTTCAATTGAAAGAGGCTCTCTCCCTGAACATTTATGCCACAGAGGTATTTAAACATCTCAATCATATCACCTCTATCCCGCCTTTCCTCTAAGGCGTACATATTAAGATCCTTAAGTCTGTCCTCATATGCTTTATAACGAAGCCCATTAATCATTTTAGTAGCAACCCTCTGCACCGACTCCATCCTGTTCACATCCTTTTGAAGGTGCGGTCTCCAGAATTGCACACCATACTCCAAATGAGGTCGCACCAAAGACTTATACAGAGGCATTATCACCTCCTTTTTTCTGCTAGCCATTCCTCTCCGTATGCACCCAAGCATCCTTCTAGCCTTTGCCGTCGCCTTTTCTACCTGTTTAGCTACTTTAAGATCATCAGACACAACCACGCCTAGGTCCCGCTCTTCTTTAGTGGACAAAAGTACTTCACCTCCTATACTGTATTGCTCCCTTGGATTGCTGCAGCCCAAATGCATGACCTTACATTTTTTAACATTAAATCCCAGCTGCCAAATTCTAGACCATTCTTCAAGCTTAGCTAGATCCCTCCTCATGTTATCTACCCCTTCCTGGATGTCTACTCTATTGCAGATTTTGGTATCATCCGCAAAGAGGCAAACCTTACCTGAAAGCCCTTCCGCTATATCACTAACAAGGATGTTAAAAAGAATCGGACCAAGGACAGATCCCTGGGGCACACCACTGATAACATCCTTCTCCTCAGAGTGAGCTCCATTTACTTGTACTCTTTGTCGCCTCCCACACAACCAATTTCTAACCCAAGCAGTAACTTTAGGGTCCATCCCTAGGGTGCTCAGTTTGTTTATAAGTCGCCTGTGAGGAACAGTGTCAAAGGCTTTACGGAAATCTAAATACACCACATCTAGAGCTCTCCCTCGGTCCAACTCCCTGGTCACCCAGTCAAAGAAATCAATCAGATTTGTCTGACAAGACCTGCCTCTGGTGAATCCATGCTGCCTCGGATCCTGTAATCCGCTGGACTCCAGAAACCTCACTATTTTCTCTTTCAGCAGCGTTTCCAATAATTTACTCACCACCGAAGTTAAACTAACCGGCCTGTAGTTTTCAACCACATCCTTACTTCCGCTTTTGTGTAAAGGCACCACATGAGCCTCTCTCCAGTCCTTTGGCACCACTCCAGACTCCAATGAGGCATTGAAAAGGTTAGTCAGTGGAGTTGCTAGAACGTCCCCAAGTTCCCTCAGTATTCTAGGGTGTATCCCATCCGGTCCCATCGCTTTGTCTACTTTAAGTTGAGCTAGTTTCTCACGAACACAGTAAAGTGTAAGAAGCCTGTAGTGAAAAAGATTATCCAAGAAAGATGTGGAAAACTGTCTTGGAATCACTACTAAGGCAAGACAGGAGTGGTGAAAGACAATACTGGGACTTGTGGAAAAGTACCAGTAGGCAAGCAGTGGAACTCCTGCATGGGCAGCTACTGAATAGGGCAACAGAGAGAGTCGGTCTGTATCAAACAGAGATAACAGACTGAACAAAGAGAGCAAGCTGTCTCTGTCTGCAGAGCTGCCCAGATAAAGAAAAAAACGTTTATTCAGGAGAAGAAACTCTACAGTGAAAAGAAAGACAAGAAAAGTCTTTCAATGGTAGGGTACCACTCTTACAAGGGAACCCCTGGCGAAGAGGGTAAAGCTAGAAGCTGAAGAAGGACTTACCACAAGGTAAGTCCATGGAAGGAAAAAATTCATGCTGCTACAGAGAAACTATCATATGATAGTTGCTAAACCTCTCTTCTAGTCAGGAAGAGGTGGAAAACTCTGTAACTTATAGACATGAATAACCTGACAGTTCAGCATAGTGAAGAGTAAATGGATTTCCTGATAATAGGAATCCCTGAGCAGAGTTTTGAATGGAAAAACAGTGAAAAAAACTTCTGCTGAAAAGAAGTTAACTGTAGTTATAAAAAGATTAATCAGAAACCTATGGTTACTGTGTTTATGCAGCCTGGCTAGAGTTTGGATTCTTCAGACCAGGGCGAGATTTCCCCTGCTTGGGAACATCCGAATGATGGGCAGGTGAAGAGGAAAACCTCTTTCTTTTAGGGAAGAAGGTCTGGTAGGGCATTTTCTATCTGTTGAGGAAGGAGAGGGCTTAGGATGGCCCTAAGAAACAGGAAAGTCAGTGGAGTAATGAGCAACCTGACGTAAGGACTCCTTATTGAAGAGATTTTCTCCAGTACAAGGAGTATTACCCAGTCTTTGTTGTGCCCATCTATTCAAGTCTGATGCTTGGAGCCAGGCTTTACGACGTGCTCCTATGGCTATAGCAGAAGTTCTGCTAACAGACTCAAAAGAGTCTAGGGAAGCACGAGAAAGAAACCAAGAGATATTTTGGCTATGACTAAGAAGTAAGGAATAGTCTGCAGCCTTGGGCTCTGAAAGAAAAGGAGTCAAAAGAGATAATTTCTTTGTGACCTCCTGAAGGGATAGACTCATATAGAAAATATTTGAGAGAATCCTTTTTGCCAGCATAGATGTTTGGAAGGTTTGACGTCCAAAGGCATCCAGTAATCTAGATGCACGCCCTGGCGGGAAAGAAGAATGTTTTTTCTTGCTTTTTACCTTCCTCATTGCTGATTCCACTACAATGGAATGATGGGGAAGTTGAGGCTTTTGAAATCCTGGAGAGGGGGGCACCTGATACAGAAGATCAGTTGCTGTAGGAGGTGAAGAAACCCTTAAAGGTTGTTCCCATACCTTCAAAAAAAGATTCTGCAAAGAGTGATGTAAAGGAAGCATTACATTTTCCTTTCCTGCAGAAAAACCCTGAGAAGACTCATAGCCAGAGATAGGAATATTAAGGAAGGTTGCCATGTCAAGGAGAAACTTCTGAAAAGAGGGAACTCCGATGGGAACCATCCCTGGACAGGTTAAACCTGAAATGGAAGCCTGGGCACCGAAGGATATACCTGTCCGGTGCAGAACAGGATTTGCAATGGATGGAGATACTGGAAAGGGGAATTATGAGTTGAAACAGTCAGTAGTGCATCATCCATGCCAGGAATCGACTCTAAACTAGGCATAGAGAGGAGCGATCCAGGTGACAAAAGCATGGAAGGAGCTGGTTCCGATGATGCTGTAGTTACCGGCATCGATACCGATACCGGTAGCGAAAGCACCAAAGCAGACATCGGAGACAGCTCAAGCGGTACCGAGGTAAGTAAAACCCCTTGGTGATTATCCTCGGTACCGTGTATGCGGAATCGATAAACATCGGTTCCGAGACACGTCGGTACCCAGTCATCTAGACTAGATAGCAATTCCAGACTCGGCATCGAAAGGAGCGAGTCTATCGATGCATGTCTCGAGGGTACCGACGTCGGTGATGGTATTGGCGATGCTGCTGATACAAGAAAATCAATCTGGGTCGTAACGATCGGTCCCGAAGGTACCGAGGACGCCAGATGACGATTCCTGGTGAAGAGTAGATCACTTAACACCGGAGCCGATGCCGGGGTATCGGTACCGCTGGAAGCGGATGCCACCCCCGAGCATAGCTCAGATACAGGAAAGTCAATCTGGGTCGTATCGATCGGTCCCGAAGGTACCGAGGACGCCCGATGACGATCCCTGGTGAAGAGTGGATCACTCAACACCGGTGCCGATGCCGGGGTATCGGTACCGCTCGAAGCGGATGCCACCACCGAACATGGCTCAGGTATGTTCTGTGAGGGGTGAGCCCCAGGAACAACCTGAAACCCCTGAAATGCTTTGGAGCCCGAAGACTCCCACCGGGCTTTTAATGCCAATGGGGTCTTGAGGGCAAGGCCGGAGCCGTCATCATGCTTGGCATAAGACCTACCACTCAAGAATTGGCTAGTCTTAACAGACTGTTTGTGGGTTACCTGATCTTGTAGAGAAGAAAAAACTGGTGCCCGCACTTCGGGAGGGAAAATGGTATTGAGGGAAACTCGAAAGAGGGAAGTTCTTCTCACAGTTTTGCAGCCTGAGTGTTCAGGGGAAAAAGGGTCAGGACCCGAACAGTTTAGACACCAGGAATTGGAGTCTAAAAAGAAAACTGTGCTTCCTCAGTGAAGGCACTTCTTAGGAGACGAAGGCTCCATGGTGGAGAGGCCTTGAAGGCCCAAAAAATTTAAAGACAGAAACTGAGGGAAAAATCTCCCTGAGTTTAAGAAAAAGAAAAGAAAAATCCACCGGCGGTACCGGTGGCGGCGGGAAAACAGCCGCGACCACAAGAAATAAAGAATTTGAAGAAAAAGGTTTCTGCGGTGACAGGAGGACGTCCTGATGGCTCCGCGGAAAAACGAAAACTGAGGAGAGGCAGTGGAGAAGGCGGGAAGGCAGTGCGCAGGCGCGAGGGATGCTCCCAAAAGCTTTCTGATTGGATGCTGGGGAGCATTCCCGTGCAGGCTCCGTTGGTACGGACGTACCCATATGTGAAGACACATTCCTGCTTGTTCCTGGAGATGGTGGATTAGCCACCAAGGCCTGTAGCTCACTGATGCGGTGAGCTTATGTGACTGCAATGAGGAAAATAACCTTCCAGGAAAGAAATTTCAAGGAGGTAGTGGCTAAGGGTTCAAAAGGTGGCTTCATAAGCTCACCAAGAACCAGATTTAAGTCCCATGCCACCGGAGGAGGCCTAATGGGAGGTTTAGTTAAAGTTAGGCCTCTCATGAATCTTGCAATAAGAGGATGAGAGGAAATAGGCTGTCCATTGAGAGGCTTAAGGGATGCTGCAATAGCACTCAAATGGACTCTTACTGAATTAGTCTTAAGGCCTGTATTAGAGAGATGCAGGAGATATTCCAATAGAGAATTCAAAGGTAGTGCTAGAGGGTCAAGACCCTTCTCAGCACACCAAATGGAAAACCTCTTCCATTTAAAAGCATAGGAACGTCTAGTAGAAGGTTTTCTGGAAGCATGGAGGATATCCTTCACCTGTTGAGAAAGATTCCAACCTTGAAGGTCTAAGCCTTCAGCAACCAAGCCCTGAGGTGAAGGGACTTGGGGTTTGGGTGCCATAAAGTTCCCTCCTCCTGGGACAGGAGGTCTGGAGCAGCTCCCAAGTCTAGGGAGGGAGCTTGAGAGAGAGACAGAAGTAGAGGGTACCACACTTGACGTGGCCAGCGTGGAGCTATGAGGATCATAGATCCCTGATCCCTCTGGAGTTTGAATAGAGTCTTGGGAATTAAGGGAATGGGTGGAAAGGCATACAGGAAGTCTTGACCCCAGTGAAGGAGGAAGGCATCCTTGGCCTGAACTCCATGACACAGAATTCTGGAACAGAACCGGGGAAGTTTGGCATTCCATGGACTTGCAAAAAGGTCTATGTCCGGGGTTCCCCACTCTTGAAAGATTCTGAGTACCTGGTCCATGTGCAGGGACCATTCGTGTGGAAGCAGAACTCGACGGAGTCTGTCTGCCCAAGAGTTTTGAAGTCCTGGAAGGTATACGGCCAGGAGATGGATTTGATGCTCTCTGGCGAAGGCCCATAATCTTAGAGCTTCGTTGAAAAGCGACAGAGAGCCAGTTCCTCCTTGCTTGTTTATGTAAAACATGGCTACCTGATTGTCCGTATGAACAAGGACAGTCTTGTAGCTGAGCAGGGAATGGAAGACCTTGAGAGCTAGAAAAACTGCTCGGAGCTCCAAGTGGTTGATATGTAGGGAGGTCTCCTGTGGAGACCAAGTGCCCTGAGTGGAGAGGTCTTGTAGATGAGCTCCCCAACCTGTTGGGAGGCATCTGTTGTGAGGGTTGCTTGGGGTAACAACTGTTGGAAGGGGGACCCCAGCAACAGATTTTGGGTGGACTTCCACCACTGGAGAGACCAAAAGAGGCGCTTGGAGTTTACCATTTTGTCTGACAGACCCCCTGATGCTTGAGTCCACTGGGTGGACAAAGTCCATTGAGCTGCTCTCATGTGAAGGCGAGCATAGGGGACCACATGCACGGTGGATGCCATGTGGCCTAGCAGTTGTAGCATCTCCCGGGCAGTTAAAAGATTTTTTGACTGAATCTGGGAAGCTAACTGCACTAGGCGTAGGCAACGGGCCTGAGGAAGATAGGCCCTTGCAGTGGTGGTATCTAGCCAGGCCCCTATGAATTCTAGGGACTGAGTAGGGGTGAGCTGGGACTTTGGGAGGTTTACCACAAGTCCCAGATACTGCAGAATGCGCATTGTACAGTCCAGGGAAGTCTGGGCCTCTGACTGGGATGGAGCTCGGATGAGCCAGTCGTCCAGGTATGGGAATACAAACATTCCCAGAGTGCGTAGAAATGCAGCTACTATTGCCATGCATTTGGTGAACACTCTTGGAGCAGAAGCCAGACCGAAAGGAATCACCCTGTATTGGTAATGCTTCCCTTGGAAAAGGAAACGGAGGAACCTTCTGTGAGATGGATGGATGAGGACATGGGTGTACGCATCTTTGAGATCTAGAGAACAAAGCCAATCCTGACTCTGAAGGTATGGAAGGAGAGTGCCTAGAGAAAGCATCTTGAATTTCTCCTTGCATAGAAATTTGTTCAATTCTCTGAGATCTAATATGGGTCTGTAGCCCCCTGTTTTCTTTGGGATCAGAAAGTAGGGGGAGTAAAACCCTGACCCTTGTTGAATTAGAGGTACTTCTTCTATTGCCCTTTGGGCAAGAAGGGTAGTCACCTCCTGACCTAGAAGGTTGAGGAGAGATGTTGGAGAATTGAAATGTCTCACCATGGTGTGGGGAGGAAGGTTTGAGAAATGAAGTTTGTACCACTCTCTTATGATGGAGAGGTTCCACTGCTCTGTTGTAATTTGCTCCCATCTGGGAGCAAAGTAAGCTAACCTTCCTGGAATGGTGAGAGGCTCTGGCTGTTTCAGAGCCAGAAAGGCTAAGTTCTCTAGCATCAAGTCAAAAGCCCTGAGGAGGCTGGGTCTGCTGAGTTGCAGCAGCCCCTGTAGGCTTAGGCCTGGCTTGCTTAGGATGCTGACGCTTAGCAGCAAAACGACCTGTAGATGATTGCTGGCCAGAAGCAGGATGGAATCTGGCTTTCTTGAAAAAAAAACTTCTTAAAAGGTTTTTTCTTGGCAGGGATGGAGGTCGACTTTGAAAGTCTATCCAAAGCAGAATTTTCTGCATCCATTTGAGTGGCCTTTATTTGCCAATCTTTGCCAAACAGGTTTTCTCCTGTACAAGGAAGATTTCCCAAGCCATCCTGGACCCAAGATTCTAGATCAGAAGCTTGGAGCCAAGCTATACTGCGTGCAGCTATGGCAATGGCCGAAGCTCTGCTGGCACCCTCAAAGGAGTCAAAAGCTGCACGGTTGGAAAACTTTGAAATATCTTGAGTATGCTTAAGCCAAATAAGGAATTCTTCCCTTTTATCCTCTGGAAGAAAAGGGAGGAAAGTGTGCAGCTTATCTGCAACTTCTTTCAGAAACATTCCCATATAGAGACTATAGGAGTTGATTCTGACAATGAGCATACTGGCTTGGAAGATTTTCCTACCAAAAGCATCCAAGGTCCTGCATTCTCTTCCTGGAGGAGCATAAGAGTGTCTTTTTGCACTCTTATCTTTTTCATAGCTGACTCCACCACAATAGAATGGTGAGGAAAAAGTAATTAGATCTTACCTGCTAATTAGTGTTCCTGAAGGAACGACAGTCCAGTCCCTTTACTTCTGGGTTACGCAACCCTTCCAGCAGCTTGGAGGCTGAGCCCAACCTTTTTGGAGGTGGGGCGGTATAAATACCACTGGGACCACCCCCCAACTCCAGTAATCGAATGAAAAAGCAGACCTAAAGAGTTTCCATTAACAACCTATCTAACATAAGAACTTATATACCAAAACATTGTCTATCTATGTATAATCATTTTTTTTTTTTTTTTATAGAGAATGGATAGTGTGAGGGGAGAAAAGAGACGGTCGGAGGTGGTATGCCTGAGGTTGCCCGATCCGACTTTCTCCCGCGTCCCTTCACCCCGAAATGGCCCCACGCTCGGTCCAAGGCTTCCTTCTGGCTGATAGGTCCTAACCGGGTGGGATCAGGGACTGGACTGTCGTTCCTTCAGGAACACTAATTAGCAGGTAAGATCTAATTACTTTTTCCTTATCGTCACTCCAGTCCAGTCCTGGGATGTACCAGAGCAGTTCAATTCTGGGTGGGATCCGGCATACCGGACTGAAGGACCGCCAGACCAAACCGAGCATCCGCTGCACTCTGGATGTCCAGCCTGTAGTGCTTGGTGAAGGTATGCAGTGAAGACCAAGTTGCTGCCCTACAGATATCCAACGGAGGAACTAAGCTGAACTCCGCCCATGACGTAGCCTGTGCCCGGGTGGAGTGCGCCCGGAGACCCGCTGGCACCTGTTTCCCTTTCAGGATGTAGGCGGAAGCAATCGCTTCCCTGATCCATCTGGAGATGGAGGCCTTGGCCGCCGCTTCTCCCTTGTGTGGACCCCCAAACTGAACAAATAGTCGCTCGGACTTCCGGAAGGGGGCTGTGCGGGAGAGGTAGCGTTTCAACGTCCTCCGGACATCCAAGAGCCGCAGTTTGTTATCCCTACCTTCGGCCTCCTCGGCGGAGAGGACCAGTAGGTTAACTGCCTGGTTCATATGAAAGGGAGAGATGACCTTGGGCAAGAATGAAGGGACCGTTTGCAGAACTACCTTGTCCTTGAGAAACAGTAGGAAGGGGGGCTGAGAGGACAACGCTTGCAGCTCGGAAACCCGCCTTGCCGAGCAGATAGCGACCAGAAAGACTATCTTCAGGGTGAAGTCCTTTAAGGAGGCCCTCTTCACTGGTTCAAAGGGTTCCCTGATCAGGGCGTTAAGTACTAGGTTGAGGTCCCAAGGGGGGACGACCGACCTCCGTTGAGGGCGCAGGCGTCTCACCGCCCTTAGGAACCTGGAGACGTCCGCGTGCGCCCCTAGGAACTTGCCGCGGACCTTCCCTCTATAGCATGCGATTGCCGCCAGCTGGACTCGTAAGGAGCTGTGCGCTAGCCCCTTGTCAAATCCTGCCTGTAAGAATTCTAGAACCTCAGGGACTGAAGCGGAGAGAGGTTTCCGTCGGTGCTCTGCACACCACGCTTCGAAGATGCGCCAAGTCCTAACATAGGAGAGGCAGGTCGAACGCTTCTTAGCGTTCAACAGGGTCGAGATGACAGCTCCTGAATAACTTCTCTTTAGGAGCCTCGCCCTTTCAATAGCCAGGCCGTAAGCGAGAATCGATCCACGTGAGGCATCCGAACCGGGCCTTGCCTCAGAAGATCCCTCTTGTAAGGGAGACGCCAAGGTTGGTCGGCGAGCAACCTCATCAGATCCGCATACCAGGGGCGGCGAGGCCAATCCGGAGCTATGAGGAGCCCAGGGAGGGAATACATAGAGCAGGCCCTCCGGGGGCCACTTCTGGGCCAAGGCATCCAGGCCTTCGGACATCCTTTCCTTGCGTCGGCTGAAGAATCGGTCCACCTTGGCGGATGAGAACCTCGCCATGAGATCCATGACTGGGAGTCCCCAACGGGCCACTATCCGGTCGAAGGTCTCCTGCTCCAGCTCCCACTCTCCGTGGTCTATCTTGCACCTGCTGAGATAGTCTGCCGTGACGTTGTCCGTGCCTGCCACGTGCTGGGCCGAGAGTGCTTTCAACCGAATTTCTGCCCACTGGAACAGAGTGCTCGCCTCCTTCTCTAAGGCGGGACTGCTGGTGCCGCCCTGGTGGTTGATGTAAGCCACCGCGGTGACATTGTCTGAGAGAACGCGAATTGCTCTCTTTTGCACTAAGGCCTCTAGAGCTCTGAGCGCTAGGCCGACGGCCCGCAATTCTAGTCTGTTGATGGGCCATTGGGCTTCCAGCGGAGTCCAGCTGCCTTGAACGAACTGGTCCTCGCAGTGAGCTCCCCAGCCTGCCAGACTGGCATCCGTCATCAGTAATAACCACTGGTGAGGCTCGAGGGGCATCCCGCGATCCAGATTCCTTGGGCACCTCCACCAGTGCAGAGTCTGTTTGGTCCGTGGAGCGCAAGGTAACTGCATTGACATGGGGTGATGTTGGGGCGACCACCGACGCAATAGAGCCCTCTGCAACGGCTGCATGTGGGCCCGAGCCCATGGTACCACCTCTATTGCCGCTGCCATTGTTCCCAGAACCTGAAGATAATGCCACGCAGTGGGGTTTCGTCTGCCCAGAAACTGAGTGACCAGGAGTCTTAGTTCTCTTGATCTTGATCGAGACAGAAACACCCTGCCTCTGCTGGTGTCGAACCTTGCTCTGAGGTACTCGAGTTCCTGGGAGGGAGTCATCCTGCTCTTTGCTCGATTGATGACCCACCCCAACTCTTCTAGGACTTGAATCACTCTTGTCGTCACGGAGTGGCTTTCCTCCTCCGACTTTGCCCGGATTAGCCAATCGTCCAGGTAGGGGTGTACTAGAATTCCCTCTTTCCGAAGGGAGGCCGCTACCACCACCATCACCTTGGTGAACGTCCTTGGAGCCGTAGCTAAGCCGAAGGGAAGGGCCTGGAATTGAAAATGGCCCCTTGGCACCGCAAATCTCAGGAATTGTTGATGGGAAGCCCTGACCAGGATATGCAGGTAGGCTTCTGTCAGATCGAGGGACGTTAAGAACTCTCCGCCCCTTACGGCTGCTATGACTGAACGCAGGGTTTCCATCCGGAAATGCGGAACTCTGAGGCAGCAATTGACCTGCTTTAGATCTAGTATCGGGCGAAAGGACCCTTCCTTCTTTGGAACTACGAAGTAAATCGAGTACCGACCAGAACCGCGCTGGTCTGGTGGTACCGGGGCCACGGCCCCGAGCGTTATTAGGCGGGTGAGGGTTGTCTCTACCGCCGCTCTCTTTGCCGAAGAACCGCAGGGAGACTGAACAAAGGCTGGCTGTATTTGTTTTGCAAATTCGAGAGCGTAGCCCTCTCTGATAACCTCTAGAACCCATTGATCGGACGTGACCCGGGACCAGGCGGGAAGAAATCGCCTTAGGCGACCGCCCACCGACGGTTCTTCCCCCTGGACCCCCGTCACCTCATTGTTTTCTATTTCCCTGAGAGGGGGAGGAGGAGGAGGTGCCGAAACCTCGACCTGCTCCTCGAAACCCTCTAAAACCTTGTCCCTTCGAGGGAAAGCGGCCCCTGGGAAAGGGGTTTGTCCTGGCTGGACGGAACCTTCGGGCGTCCCTGGGCTGGTTACGCGCTGGGGCTATGGGTCGCCCTTGCTTCGGTCTGTCTTCAGGCAGCCTGCCCCCCTTAGACTCGCCAAGGTCCTTTACCAACTTCTCCAAATCATCTCCGAATAACAGCTTCCCCTTAAATGGGAGGCGGCTCAGGCGTGCCTTCGAGGAAGCGTCCGCTGCCCAATTCCGTAGCCACAGATAACGCCTAGCCGCCACCACCGAGGCCATATTCTTGGCTAGGCTTCTGATGAGGTCATACTGACTATCCGCCAGGTAGGCTGCTCCGGATTCCAGCCTAGCAGAGTGGGCCTGAGCCTCGCCAGTTGGTCCCTCTGCTGCCTGCAGTTGTTGTGACCACTTTAAACAGGCTCTCGCCACCCAAGCTCCTGAGACCGAGGCCTGCAAGGCAAGGGCACTCACATCAAAGGCTTGTTTCAGGAGGGTATCTAGCTTTCTGTCTTGAGAATCCCTTAAGGCCGTGCTGCCCTCAACTGGAATAGTAGTCTTCTTAGTAACTGCTGATACCGCTGCATCCACCCTTGGAGACTTCAGTAGCTCTTTGTCTGCCTCTGGAAGCGGGTATAGGCGAGACATGGACCGGACTCCCCTTAAACTAGACTCAGGTTGATCCCATTCTTCCTGGATCATCTGACGCACTACTCTGTGGACAGGGAAAACCTTCTGTGATCTCCTAATGACCTGGATTAACGGATCCTCCAACGCCTCCTCCTCTGCTGGCGTATCTGAGGAGACATTGAGGACCTTTAAGGACTCATTAATTAGAGCCGGGAGCTCCTCCCGCCGAAAGACTCTAATTATCCTGGAATGATCTTCTTCCGGAATCTCCCCTTCTTCCAGCTCCTCCTCTTCCTCGTCCCAGTCTTTGTCAGAGCTATCCTCCTCTGGGGTGCCCTGGGAGAGGGGGGCAAGGGGTTCTTCACCACCCAGCCGGGGGCGTTTTGCTGGAAAGCCTGAGTCTGAGTTCCTTGCCCTCTTGGGTTTGGTCTCGGCCGTCGGGACATTCTCCCCTGTCCCCGAACCCTGCTTACGCAAGCAATAGGCCTTGTGGAGTAAAAGAATGAAGTCTGTGGAGAAAAAGTCCCCGGCACCCCCTTCCCCCGAGGGAGGGGGTGAAGAAGGCGGAGGAGGGGTGGGTAAATCCGCGGATGTGGGAGGAGGAAACTGGGACCCCCCTTCCCCTTGTAAGGGGTCTCCAGAACCCTGCGAGGGCTGGGTCATGGCCAAATTAATTTCTTGTTCCACGGAGGCAGCCACTGCAGCACAACCCCTGCAGACTCCTGCCTCCGAGGAAGTGCCCCTACGCGTGCCACAGGAAGGGCATCTGGGCTTGGCCGCCATGTTCTTGTCCCCCAGGTATCTCAGCTCCTCCTGCTAGGAGGTTTAAGCAATGGGCCTGAGTCCCAGCTAACTGTATCGTAGAAAGCGCTGTGTGTGTATCGTAGAAAGCGCTCTCCTTCCGCAGACTGAAAATATCCCCGAAAGGGAGGGCAACTAACAGGCCCTCTTTTCTTTATCAGAGAATCCTCAATAACACACCAGAGGCTAAGAAAAATAAGATTATGAAATTATTAAATTAAATTAAAATTAAAACTAAAATTAATTAATTAAGGCAGATTAGAGTAACTGAGATCAGTTCATTTTGGTAATGTACTTGCGGTTAGAAGCTTCACATGCTTGCTGTACCCGGCTCAGCGATCTCTGCCCGTTGGCTCTACACGTGGTAGGCCTCACCACGTGGAGCCTGAACGGGGGATCGTGAGCGTGTTCTCTGGGCCGCTGTTCTCCACCCGGAATAACACACCAGAGGCTAAGAATGCCGCCAGGGGCTGTGAACCGACTCCTGAATAGAAACGCTGTGAAGAATCAGCTCCTCCGCCGAGATCGGAAGGCCCGGGGTTCGCCGCCGCGTCCTTGGGCTGCGGGACGGGTCCGGCGATAAAATCTACCTTCCGGTGTTGCCTCCAGCGCTCAGCCACCCGAAGGGCTTCGGCGCGAGGCAGGGCAAATCGGGAAGAAATCCACGGGAGTCAGGAGATCTGCATCCGAAGGACAACAGCCAGCACACAACCACCTCCGATGCCCGACCCGACCGGGGGGGTGGGGGGGAGAGGAGAGAGCAGGCAGGAGCAATTAAAGGAGCCGTGAATGCTTAACCTAAATGGCAGAAAGGCAACAGGAAATAAGAAATAAAAGTAATAAATAAAGGAAATTTTAAAAGAATTTAGATAAAGGGAAGACTCCAGTAAACCCTAGGCTTACGGAACCCTCCAGCTGCTTGGAGGCTGAGAATACTGGAGTTGGGGGGTGGTCCCAGTGGTATTTATACCGCCCCACCTCCAAAAAGGTTGGGCTCAGCCTCCAAGCTGCTGGAAGGGTTGCGTAACCCAGAAGTAAAGGGACTGGACTGGAGTGACGATAAGGAAGCTGTGTTTTATGAAAACCAGGACAAGGAGGGACACGTTACATGGTGTCCAACCTACGAGAATGAGGAGAGATAGTGAGAGGAGTCTCCCATAAATCAATCATGTGATCATAAAGAATCTCATGAATTGGCAAGGTGACTGCCTCCTTAGGAGCCTTAGAATAACCTAAAATATCTAATTTTTTAGCTCGAGGCTCTGATTCAGAGGTTACTGAGATAGAAAGCCCTTTAGCCACTTCTCTTATGAAGTCTTGAAAGGACAAGTCTTCTGGAGGAGACATTCTTCTTTTTGGAGAAGGCGGCTCTTCAGGAAGGGCTATGGATACTTCAGCAGACGCCTCCGATGCATCAGAATCTTCGGAGGAATCAAAGTCGACTGTCAGGGTGCTCTTCCAAAGCTCGATACGCGTACCGAGCCGTATCGACATCGGGCGTTATCGGTACCGGTGCGGTACCGATGGGCATCCCTAGGAAGGGAACCGTTGCAGTCTACACCATGGCCGATGTTGATGCAATCGGTACTGGTACCAGCATTGGTGCCGGAGCCGATACCGACAACGGAGTTTGTTGTGGTATCAGCGGCGTCGCAGCTTGAATGAAGGCCGTAATAGCCTGCTGCATGGATAGAACATTCTGATCCATCGACGCCATGAATGCCTGGAATTCGGTACCGGAAGGTTGTGCCGGTACCCCAGAACATTCTAACAGGTGATCGGTCGAGGCCGTGCCATCGATGTCAACCTGTAACCCCATAGGTGGAGCTTTGGAAGCCGGAGCTTCCCGCCGGGGTAGTTTTGCCAGTGCAGGATCCTCGAGGGCAAGCCCGGAGGCATCTCGATGCTTGGAAGGAGATCTACCCTTCGAGGACCGGCTGGTTTTATGTTTGGTTACCTGAGATCCATGGGAGGAAGAAGCAGCCCTGGAAGACGTCGATGTCACTGAAACTGCATCAGAGGGAAACAGAACATGAAGCTTGGCTGCTCGGTTCTGTAAGCCTCGTTTAGACATCAAGGAGCAGGACGAACAATCCAAAATGGAGTGGTCAGGACCCAAACATTTGAGACACCATTTATGGGTGTCAGTAACAGAAATAGTACCGCTGCACTTAGTGCATTTTTTGAACCCGGAGGCTGGTTTTTCCATGAGGAGAATTCTTGTCAGGCCTAAGGCCTAAAAGAGGAAAAACACACTAAGTGAGGGAAAATTATATATATATATTTTTTTTTTTTTTTAAAGAAAAGAAAAGACCGGCGGTACCGGTCCAACGTCGAAGAAGGCAGACACGCGACCAAAGAAATAAATTAAAACAAAGAACTTCTTCAGCGGTGACAGGAACACGACCTGCTGGCTCCGTGGAAAAGAAGAACTGGAGAGAGGCGGTTAGGAAAGGCGGGAAGGCAGCGCGCAGGCGCTGTGGGATGCTCCCAAAAGCTTTCCTTTTTGGGAAGCTGGGGAGCGTTCCCGCGCAGGATCCGTCGGTACCGACGTACCCCATATGTGAGGACTCATTCCTGCTTGTTCCTGGAGATTACATTTAAGTTATCTGTAGACAAGGTGGTCTCTGACTTTTATGGACGCCACCTTTCAGACTTATATCATGTCTATTAGTTGTGTGTCGTTTAGCATCAATGACCTTCTGCCGCTTAACTTCTAATGTCAACTTTCTATCCAAAATGTTTTTTCAAAACATGAGACAGTGCTTAGCTTTTATGTGATTTCCCCAACGCCGTGCCTCAGCGCTTTGTCTGCGTGATGCGCCGCATTGTAAGGAAGCCGGTAGGCTCCGGGAAAACAAAGGAACAAGAGGTTGGCAGCATGTACAGCATATTTATAACTGAGTAGTGCTTTCAAGAAGAAAAGCCCCCTGAAGAAACTCAACATAGTGAAACGCAGACAAAGCACTGAGGCAAGGCGTTGCGGAAATCACATAAAAGCTAAGCACTGTCTCATGTTTTGAAAAAACATTTTGGATAGAAAGTTGACATTAGAAGTTAAGCGGCAGAAGGTCATTGATGCTAAACGACACACAACTAATAGACATGATATAAGTCTGAAAGGTGGCGTCCATAAAAGTCAGAGACCTTCTTGTCTACAGATAACTTAAATGTAATATCCAATAGAGAAAAGATTTTGAGAAAAAATTTAGAGTACTATTGATTTGAATGAAGACTGAATCAGTATAATATCACGATCTTGGAGATAAAAACAGAGCGTGGTCCATTAAAAATTAAACAGATAATTCCGCTCTGAAAGTAGACCGTATAATTTAGATTACATGATAGCACAATCAATCTCCTCCCCAGTAATGGTTTGGTTTAAGGAGGCCCTCTGATCCCCCGTCAGGCCCAGCAGAACCACCCCATCCAGACAGCACAAGTCGCCCAGCCCCTCCACTGCGCCCGTTGTATACAACTTCTGATAAAAATCCCGGAAGGCCACTCGAATATGGCACTTGTCAGACACCACCATTTCACCATCCTTAAGCACCAAAACACTCCCCTGGCTCCCTATTGCGCTTAAGTAAGGAGGGCATTAGTTGGCCTGTTCTATTTCCATACTGATGCAGCTTGCATTGGTAATACAGCATGGACTTATATGCTCATTGGTGGATAAGCGTGTTCAGCTCCACCTGAAGGGCCAACAAGTCCTCCCAGTGCTCCACCGTATGATGCTGACCCAGAGCATGCTGAATTTCTTGCAATCGTCAGGTCAGACGCAAAATCTGGGCATCGATACGCTTTTATCAGCTATACTCTTAACTAATGATTTCACCTCTCAAAACCACCTTTGCGGTTTCCCAGGAGGGGAGCATTGTTAAACTCATATGCATTCAATTTCTCTTGCAGAAAATGTAGGAATTCCAGATCCTTATATAAATGTACCGAGAAGTGCCAGTGGCTCGACTTCTGCCATCCACCTGGACAAGCCAAAAAGCGTAGTTACTCACCTGTAACAGGTGTTCTCCAGGAGCAGCAGGCATCAGTCCTCACATATGGGTGACGTCGGCGCCGATGGAGCCCTCGCGGAGCAATTTTCCCCAGCTTTCAAAGAAAGCCTTTGGGAATTGCAGCGCGCATGCGCGGTCGCCTTCCCGCCCAAGGGTGCCATCTTAGCCAGTCAGATGACATAGCTAAAAAAGACAGCATAAAAATTTGCAAAAAAACTTAAGCAGATGATTGCAACTCCACGGGGAGGAGGGAGGGTTGTGAGGACTGATTCCTGCTGCTCCTGGAGAACACCTGTTACAGGTGAGTAACTACGCTTTCTCCAGGACCAAGCAGGAAGTCAGTCCTCACATATGGGACTCCCAAGCTTAAGGCTACCGGAGACCCTAAGCACAAAAAATGAGCTCCCTCTAGCTCAGCAGCACAGAAGGAAAGAATCTTCGCTGAATTATTACCCACCGGTAGCCCACATCCGGGATGGAGGGTAGGAGTTGCTCAAACCTCAAAGAGATTACGGAGGACTGCCTGTCCGAAAGCACTGTCCCTGCGGGACTCCCTCTCGAGACAGTAATGGACCGCAAAAGTCTGGCTCGAAGACGAAGTAGCGGCCCGGCAGATGTCTGCCAGCGGAACAGAGCGGAGGTAAGCCACTGACGTAGCCTTTGCCCGAACACAATGAGCCGTGACTCGACCATCCAAGGAGAGTCCGGCCGCCCCATAAGCCCAAGTGATACAGTCCGCAACCCAGATGGACAGAGTACGCTTGGAGACCGGGAGTCCCAATTTATTGGAATCAAAAGACACAAAAAGCTGAGTAGCTTTACGGTGCTCCCGCATACGGTCAAGGTAGAAGTTTAATGCCCTTCTACAGTCCAGGGTATGGAGGACCATTTCAGCTCGGCTGGAGTGTGGTCTGGGAAAGAAGGTCGGAAGTACCACCTCCTGATTGATGTGAAAAGGGGAGACCACTTTTGGAAGAAATTTTGGGTGAGTCCGTAGGACTACCCTATTTTTGTAGAACCGAGTGTAAGGGGGATCAGACACGAGGGCCTGCAATTCACTTACGCGTCTAGCGGAAGTGAGGGCTATCAAGAACAATGTTTTCCAAGAAAGAAAACGGAGAGAACAGGTAGCCATAGGTTCAAAAGGTGGACAGGTGATCCGCTGTAAAACCACATTCAGATCCCAGTCAGGCGCCGGCGGGCACAGAGGTGGTTTAAGTAGAAGGAGACCTCGGAGAAACCTCGCTACGAGAGGGTCGCTGGAAAGAGGTCTGCCGTCCACCGGCACATGATGTGCTGAAAGAGCACTGAGGTGAACTTTGACGGAGTTGGACTTAAGTCCCAGATTAGAGAGGTATAGCAGGTACTGCAAGATCACCGACACCGAGCAGGAGAAGGGATCCTGAGACTGTTGGGTACACCAAACGGAAAAGTGACGCCATTTAAGGGCGTAGCATTTGCGGGTAGAAGGGCGCCGAGAAGCTAGGACGACCTCCTCCACCTCTGCCGGCAGGAGAAGGGGAGCAAGGACTACCCTCTCAGCAGCCAGGCCATTAGATTGAGAGATCTGAGGTTGGGGTGTAGCAGAGACCCCTGATCCTGAGTGAGGAGATCCGGCTGAAACCCCAGAGGGAATGGATCCTCTACCGCTAATTGCAGCAGGAGTGGAAACCACGGCTGTCTGGGCCAGCGAGGGGCCACCAGGATCATGGAAGCTTTGTCTCGGAGAACCTTGAAAAGAATTCGAGAGACTAGCGGGATGGGAGGAAAAGCATACAGAAGGCTCTCCGACCATGAGAGTAGAAAAGCGTCTGCCGCAACTCGAAGGGGATGTGGCTGACGAGAGCAGAAGCGAGGAAGTTGCCGGTTGTGAGGACTGGCAAAGAGATCCATCGTGGTGAGGCCCCACTTTAGAAAGAGCTTCTGAACTACTAAGGGATCCAGGCGCCACTCGTGCGGCTGGAGGATCCTGCTGAGTTTGTCCGCCAGGCAATTTTCTTGGCCTGGGAGATAAACTGCCTTGAGAAGAACGCCGTGACTGACGGCCCAAGAGCAGAGCTTCTGTGCTTCCCCGACAGAGAAGGAAGGAGCCCGTGCCCCCCTGTTTGTTCACGTAGAACATGGCAACTTGATTGTCCGTCTGGACAAGGACGGACTGGTGAGAGGTCAGGTGGGAGAAAGCCTTGAGAGCCAGGCGGATCGCTCTGAGCTCCAGGAAGTTGATCTGCTGAGCAGACTCCCACGTGGTCCAGAGGCCCTGAGTACGTGCCCCTTGACAATGTGCTCCCCAACCCAGGAGGGACGCATCTGTCGTCAGCACCTGGGCTGGCTGAGGTGACTGAAAAGGCATGCCGAGTACCAGGTTCGGCCGATGACGCCACCACTGGAGAGACGAGGCCAGCGGCTCGGAGACGCGCACTAGGTCTGCTAGGCCGCCTGTGGCTTGTTGCCACTGCTTGCGAAGACACCATTGAGCAGGCCGCATATTCAGGCGGGCATTGGGGGTCACATGGACGGTGGAAGCCATATGGCCGAGCAGTCTCAGGAAGCGCCTGGCGGAGACCAGGGACTGGCTGCGAAAACGGTCGGCTAGGTCCATGAGCCGTTGAGCCCTGTCGAGAGGCAGGAAAGCTCGCGCCTGAGGAGTGTGTGCAGTCTTGCGCCGATGAACTCGAGATCCTGTGAGGGGAGCAAAGTGGACTTTGCGAAGTTTATGACAAAGCCCAAGTACTGCAGAAGAGTCACCGTGCGGCGTGTGGCATTGGTGACCTCCGGAGCGGACGCTGCTCTGATGAGCCAGTCGTCGAGGTACGGAAAGACATAGAGGCCGTGAAGCCGGAGATGGGCCGCCACCACCGCGAGACATTTTGTGAAGACTCGCGGTGCGGAGGACAGGCCAAAGGGCAGTACTCTGTACTGGTAATGATTTCCTGCCACCACAAACCTTAGGTATTGGCGGTGGCTTGGGTGGATGAGGATGTGCGTGTAGGCATCCTTTAGATCCAAGGAGCATAGCCAATCTCCCTGCTGGAGGTAGGGCAGAAGGATTCCAAGGGTAAGCATTTTGAACTTTTCCCGCACGAGGAACCTGTTGAGGTTGCGCAAGTCCAGGATGGGTCTGAGGCCTCCTGTCCTTTTTGGTACTAGAAAGTACCTGGAGTAAAAACCTTGACCTCTCAGGTGGTGGGGCACCGGTTCCACCGCCTGTTCCTGTAGAAGACCTGCTAACTCCTGAAGGAGTAAGTCCCTGTGCAGAGGGAGTTGTGGAGGTTCTCCCGGGAAATAGGAGGGAGGGACCTGGTGGAAGTGGAGAAGATAGCCTTCTCTTACGACTTGAAGCACCCAGGCATCTGAAGTGATGCTGGACCACCTGTGGGCGAAGTGAACCAGCCGGCCTCCGGTGCTGGGAGGAGCCAGCGGAGGGGGAGAGGCTATGCTTAAGGAGTCAAAAACCCCCACCCTGCTGAGCAGGGGCTGGTGGTGCAGGCTTGGGGGCTTGCTGCCTACGGGACCCGTTACCCCGTCCCTTGGCCTGCTGGCCCTGTTGGGGAGCTGCAGGGGCCTGATATTGGGGGTAGTGTTTGTAGGCAGCCGCCTTTCTCGGGTAAAAGGACTTCTTTCCCGAGCCCTTCTTTTTCTGGGAAGGGGCGGAGGTCTTCCT
Source organism: Ichthyophis bannanicus (assembly GCA_033557465.1). Lineage (NCBI taxonomy): Eukaryota > Metazoa > Chordata > Amphibia > Gymnophiona > Ichthyophiidae > Ichthyophis > Ichthyophis bannanicus. The sequence continues at coordinate 708,744,567 of CM066033.1, forward strand.
AGAAAGCCTGGTCCTGGTGAGAGTCTCCATCTCGATCTGTGCAGCCTTTTCAGCCATGGGCTTGCCAAAGAGGTTTTCACCTCGGCAGGGGACATCGACCAACTTGTCCTGCACCCAGGGCAGGGCTCAAGGTCAGACGACTGAAGCCAAGCCTGTCGGCGGGCACCGATGCCGGCTGCGGCCACTCGAGCCGATGCTTCAAAGCCATCATAGGCTGCTCGGGATATGAATTTTGAGCATTCCCGAATGCCAGTGGACAAGGCCAGGAACCTCCGCAAAGGTTCCTCGGACAAACCAGCGGAGAATCCGGCTAGCTCTTTAACCAGGTCTCGGAGATACATGCCTATGTATAGCTGGTAGGTCTGGACACGACACGCAAGCATAGAGCCCTGGAAACACTTCTTACCAAGGCCATCCAGGTTACGGGCCTCCCTGCCAGGAGGCACCGAGGAGTGCATCTTCTGGCTCTTAAGACGATGCATGGCCGATTCCACTACCATGGAATGGTGTGGTAGCTGTGCTTTTTGGAAGCCAGGGCTCTTGCGGACTCGATAGATAGAATCGACCCGCTTGCTCAGGACCGGCGAGGAGGCCGGACTCTCCCACATGTGGAAGAGTAGTCGTTCCAGCATGGGAGGAACCGGTACAGTAAAGTGTTCCCTGGCGGGAGAGTCATACTGGAGGGCGTCGAGCTTTTCGGCTCGAGGCTCCTCCTCGGGATCCGCAGGGAAGGCCAAAGCCTTGGCCATATCCCTGACGAAGTCCGAGAACCGGGCATCCTCCGGGGGGGACTGCTTCCGAGGTTCGGACTCAGGTGAGTCCGAGGGGACACACCGAGTCCGAAAAGAATCAGGTGACTCTTCCTCTTCAGACTCCCAGACCGACTCCGACGAGGAATCGGTGGGGTCGGCCCGGGCAGGCCGCGGCGCCTGCCGCCCCGACGCCGAGGGAGTCGGCGTCGGCGACCTCGGTCCCGAACGGGAGGCCGAGGGTGACCTCGACCGAGGATCGACTCGAGTTCGCATGGACTTGAGGATCGGCTCGGTCTCCGGGGTCGACTTAGACGTCGACGTCCCGGCGGTCGGGGCGGGCAGCGGCGCCAGCGAGGCTAGCGAGCAGTGCCCGCTGCTGGTCCATGAAGGCAGACAGTCTGCTCTCCAAGGCCGTCAACCTGAGTCCGACCTCAGGTGACCCAGCAGCCCCCGACTCGGGCCCCGACGGCGTCGGGCCCGACGTCGGCGGTCTCGGAGGCGAGTCCAGGAGGACCACAGGACTTACCCGAGCAGGCAGCTCCGACTCCAGGCGAGGTCGCTTCGAGAGGTGCTCCTTCTCCAAGGACCCGGGACGGCTATCGGGGCTATGCGACCTGGCCCTCGCGGAGCCAGGAGCGTCCACCGACGCCGCCCTCGCGGGTTTCACCTTCCGTCGATGGTCCCCGGAGGGAGAACCCCTGTCGGAGGAACTCCGGCGACGGTCCGAGCTGGAGCCTCTGGACGCGGAGGCCTCCGACGAGGTCCGGGTACGGCTGGGGTCAGCGAAAATCCTATCCCGCTGATGCCGCCGACTTCTCAACGCTTTAGAGGACATTTTGCCGCAGGCCCCACAGATCATTTCTTCATGATCCGGGCCCAGGCAGCGGAGGCAATTGTCGTGTGTGTCAGTTAGTGACATATTTCGGTCACACTGACCACACCGCTTGAAACCACTGGCAGCCATCGGGGGAAAAAGGGCCCCTGCGAGGTCAAAGGACCGGGCTGCCAGGGAAAAACCGAAAACGAAACTGACTAAGTCAGAAAAACCGAAAAAGAAGAAGAGGACTCGTGACCGGCGTCGCGAGTCCGGGCGGGAAAAAGACCGGCGTCGAACCGAAGAAAAAAGAGAGAAAATTACTAACAAAATCAACTTTTTCGCGGGGACACGACGGGTACGTCTGTAGGGCTCCGCGGAAAAAAGAAGACTGGCTAAGATGGCACCCTTGGGCGGGAAGGCGACCGCGCATGCGCGCTGCAATTCCCAAAGGCTTTCTTTGAAAGCTGGGGAAAATTGCTCCGCGAGGGCTCCGTCGGCGCCGACGTCACCCATATGTGAGGACTGACTTCCTGCTTGGTCCTGGAGAATAAGCCAAACCGGAGCATGATCCAAGATCATTATGGCATCAATTTCTGCATCCCGAACATACATGAAGGAGGACACAGGCACCAAGAAATAGTCAATCCGCAATCAAGTACCATGAGCCTGCAAGAGGTAGGTGAAATCCCACTCCTGAGGGTGTAAGAGCTGGCAGACATCAACCAGGTCAAAGAGCTTGTAAAGCTGTTCCCCTCCCCTCACCCCTCCCACCAGAGTCTCTACTACCTGAGCCTCCTGGAGAGGTTCTTGTCCATGAGAGAAACCAAAACACAAATGAAATCCCCACACAGGACCAAGGCAGATGATGGAAATACTCCAAGTGCCTTGCCCAGAGCCACTAAAAAGGACTTAGCCGGGGTATTTGACCCATAGACATTACAAAAAATAATAGGAGTGCCAGCCAACTTCCCATCAACAATCAAAAATCGGCACTGCGGGTCGGCCATCTGGCACTCGAGCACAAAATTGAGGCCTTCCCACAGGGTGCTAACCAATGCGCCATACGCCTACCCCATCAACCACCTTTGTAACTTAGCATGCTCTGCCACGTCCATGTATCGCTTTATGGGGGAGCCTAACCCACAGACATTCCAGGTTAAACATCGAATGGTGGGATCACTCATTTGCCCACTCACGTGTACGTAGCACAAAACATTATACAAGGAAAACACCAGCACAAGGTCCCCCCATCCTGGGGTTTCTGCACAATACCAGCAAGGATATCCTAAATTATAAATCCTATCCACTGCCTGCTCCCAACCCACCCCACCCCATCAACCCCACCTTGCCCTCCTACCACCACCCACTCCCTCATCACTACCAAGAACCCAGCTACTCCAAAGATTAATACCCCTCCCTCCCCCCAATCACCAATCCCACTCCCTAAACCTCCACTCTCTCATCATTGAGAGCCACTTCTCCTATCCATGATGTATAGGGTCCCCCACCCTATAAATCTAACCAAGCAGATCCTTTCCCCCAGCTCGCCACCCAACAACCAACAGCCATCCTCAGCATAGGCTTCCCTGGTTACCCCCACTTCATGCAACACACTTCTCTATGCTTCCAGTACCCACTCAGCCTACTAACCCCCGATGCAGCAATACAAACCCATACACACAGAGCCCTCACTCAGTCTACAGTCTCCTGTCTGTGGCCCAAAAGGTTAGGGGGAGCCATCTGGGCACACTCTTCAGCATTCAGGCAGTGGCCATCTGCCATCCTTTCACTAATCTAATGGAGCAAGCCACTGGAAAGCAGGCAATGGGCCCACGAGCTACTAGGGTATGACACAAGCCTCTAACCCACTGAGCACTCCCACACAACTCATCCTCCCCACTCTCTTCACCCACAAAGTCCTCTTTACCACATCCACCCAGCCCACCAGTCCCCCCATACAGTCAACCATTCACAACCCTCCAACATGTAATCCCCATCCTCCCTCAAACAGTCCACACACCAGCACACACAGACCCAGGCACTCCAGAACCGCAGAATCCAACAACATTCATTTCTAAACTAAGCTAAGGCACCTGTAGAAACCAGAAAAACAGCAGGCAATCTACAAAAGAGTCCATTGGCAGAAACCACCAAACAGTACAGTGTCCATAAGAAGCTCCACTAAATGTCGGAGTTGTCATAGCAAATTCACAGAGAGCTGCAGGCGGCGTTAGCAGGGCATTAACACTTCTGACAGCAGAATCTGCAAGTCGCAATGGACGATGTCGTCTCATCAGGCCGGTCGACACCATCCATTGGGCCAAAGCACGGTCACACACCACAGGGCCTGTAGGCTAACAAGGCCATCTGACGCAGTCCCCCAAAACCTCGCCAAACGCAGATCACCGGCACCCGCTCAGCCCATGCAACAGTCAAGCCCCTGGGCTGCACAACAACGTCCAACCTGCACAGTGCTTCCATCAGCCAGACAGGCCATGGTGTGCATCAAGGAAACTGCACCTCACAGAAAGCAAGAGCCTCTGCCGGACAAATGAACTTGTGCTGCTGTCCTTGATGGTGAAGTCTGAGTTTGGCAGGGTAAACTAGTTGGAAACACACTCCACGCTCTATGAGACAAGTGCAAATGGGCGTGAACTCCTTGCATTAAGCAACAACCATCACCGAATAATCTTGGAAAATCAACAGGTGTTTCCCAAGCGGCACAACATTCCGCTGTGCACAGTAAGCCTTAAGCACCAGCTCCTTCTGTTAATAACTGAGAAAACAGGCAATCACTACTCTGGGTCGAGCATCCGCTTCCTGTCGAGGACCCAAACGATGCACTTGTTCAATGCATAGCTTGACTTCCAATCCTTCCAGACATAGGTTAAGGGATAGCCAAGTTTCCAGGTAACCTCTCGATTCATTTTCCACCTCACTCTCCTCGATGACAATGAATCTGAGGTTTTTCTAGGGGCCCCCATTTTCTAGATCATCCCACTTTGCAGTCACCAGTTTCACTTGCTCCTTCAGTCTGTGCAAGACTGCCTGAATCATCACACCGCCATCTTTGAGATCGGAGATGTGCTACTCAGCCTGTCCCAGGCTTTACCCAAAGTCTGTCACAGCCTGCACTACCTGCGTGAGCTGATCAGAGAGGCCCTGCAGCAGACCTTCAAGCGCACTGACCACCGCAGCTGACATCTCGGCTACCAACAGCCCAGAAGTCTCTAGGCATAGGCTTGCAGGTGCAGTGTCTGCCATCTTGGGATCTGGCAGCTTACGTTTGTCCTTATGTGCTGGTTTTGCTGTCATGAGGAGAGATCTTCAACCTGCAGGGTAACAAGGAAGGGCGGCACTTAAGCCACAGGTTTAGTCAAACAGGACCATCGAGGCTTGTCAGGTCAGTTGTGTTCGGGCAGGGGGCCTCAGAGCCAAGAAAATCACAACTTCCCCAGCTCACCACATCACGTAATCCCCAATCGTTTTAAAGTAGCTCCTATGACTGCGAGTGTGTACTGATGACTCTCGTTCAGCAGTGCCAAGAACTAACAGTTGTTCATCTGAGATTCCAGACCATAGTACCAGTAACACCCATTATTTTTTTTATCTCCCCCCATACAAGGAACATGAATCATTTTACTGTATACAAAGCCTGAAAACAATGGAGAAATTCAGCAGGAAGCACACAAGAGAGATTCTCCTGAACAAATCTCTACAGCACTCCATAAGAATAAAGGGCTCTATTGTCTTTCAAAGCTGACAGAACTATATCCCTGTTTTTTTGGTACTTTAAGCTTATTCCTTTCTTTTTTATTTAAAAATGCTTTACTGGAACACGTAGTACACATTTCCTTTGAAAAAAGATCTCCTTCAAAGTTCAGCACCGTTTGTCCACACTGTGTTCATATTTTGCATGGAAAACCTGTTCAGAGTTGTGATGACAATCAGCAAAGCAACTCTTGTTATTTACTCACAATCGGGACTGCAAGAGGCCTGGTCAGTCAGTCTTCCAAATAGGAGTGAATTATCACTCCCTCCTTGTGAAGGGAGACTACCACTGCTACCATCACCTTCTACAAGGTTCTTAGGGCTGATGCAAGGTCAAACAATAATGCACAGAACTGAAAACGTCTGCTTAAAAAACACAAACTTGAGGAATCTCTGGTATTGTTTACAAATTGGGATGTGAAGGCAAGCTTCAGACAAATGGAGAGAGTAAAGAAACTCTCCCTTTCAGACCACTACTATCGCTGATAATAAAAGGTGATGAGTCAGAGCTGGTAAGTGTTTTTGAGGAGGAGGAACTGGTTGCCCCGACTTCCAGGGTACCAGTCAAACTCTGCAGATCCTTGAGAAGTCTGATAAGCTCAATAAAAGAGACCAATATTAGAAGACTGTGGAAGCCCTCCAGGTCCTTCCCTTTGCAAATGGCAATTCATCACAAGATTCTGTCTGGCAGAGAAGTGCTGGAGAAGAGTCTCAGGGGTACCAAGATCCTAGAGCGGCTTTATCACCTCTATAATGAAGACAGGAGTTGCTGTTGCAGGTTCCTAAGATAGACGCGTTGATGGCAGCGACACGATACCTAGTGATTCTGGTGCATGTGGCAAAGATCATCCCACCTGCTGTGGAAAACCGAATGCCTGATACATTACTAGACAAACTTATGGGAAAAACTGGCTCAAGGACCTAGGGTCTTTTGCCTATCCACAGTCATTAACAACTCACTCACTCCAGAGATTCCAAATGGCTGGAGGGCCACTCCAATCTCAGGATGAACCCCCAAGCCTGCAATCACACTGCCACATGGTGTGCCCCAAATGGCTGCTACTCCACCTGCCTCACCCACTGGCAGAAAAATAGTCACAAGCACACCCGACTCCGCAGTCATTGCTGCATCTTCTCCAGCACAGCCTCGCATTCCAGAGAAAGCCAGATTGTTGCTGCCGCTGAACAACCCCTGCCCCCTCTCCTATCACACACTGGGCAAACTATTCTGTCACAGAGCTCTAACAGCCCACCCTGCACCCCGCCCCCCCCCAAAGAACACAGTTACTTACCTGTAACAGGTGATCTCTGGGAACAGCAGGAATAAGTCTTCACATATGGGGTATCATCGGTACTGACGGAGCCTGCGCGGGAACGCTCCCCAGCGTCCAGAAAGAAAACTTTTGGAAGCATCCCAAAGCGCCTGCGCGCTGCCTTCCCGCCTTTCCCAACCGCCTCTCTCCAGTTCGAGTTTTAAGCTGAGACAAAGAGAGAGAGAGGAAAGGAAAGATAGAGAGATACAACTCCTAGGGGAGGTGGGTCGGTTGTGAAGACTTATTCCTGCTGTTCCCAGAGATCACCTGTTACAGGTAAGTAACTGTGCTACCTCCAGGAACAAGCAGGAATGAGTCTTCACATTTGGGGACTCCCCAGCTAGAGATGCCAGGGAGATCTCCAAGGTTGTGAGTCCCTGAGAAGGGCTCTACCTGCCCCCATGGATCTCGGGCATCCAACCAGGGATGGGGGTAGGAGTTGATTAGGTATGGAACAGGTGTTTGAGAACAGCCTGACCAAACAAGGCATCCCGGCGGGAGTCCTTGTCCAAGCAGTAATGGGCTGTAAAGGTATGAACCGAGGCCCAGGTGGCCGCTCGACAGATTTGGTTGATGGACACAGAGTTCAGATGAGCCATAGAGGCTGCCATGGCCCTCACATTGTGAGCTGTGACATGGCCCTCCAGAGAAAGGTTCTTACTCTGGTAGGCGAAAGAAATACACTGAGCAATCCAATTGGACAGAGTTCTCTTAGAGACTGAAAGTCCCAAATGAAAGGGATCAAAAGCAACAAAGAGTTGAGAGGACTTTCTATGTTGCTGTGTCCTTTGTAAGTAAAAAGCGAGCGCTCTCTTACAATCCAGGGTATGGAGATTCCTCTCTGCACTTGATGCATGAGGTCCTGGAAAAAAGACAGGTAAATACACCTCCTGGTTCAGATGAAAAGGTGAGACCACTTTAGGCATAAAGTGTGGATTAGTCCTGAGGACTACCTTGTCATGATGGAACCTTGTATAAGGAGGATTAGCCACCAAGGCTTGCAGCTCACTGATACGGCGAGCTGAGGTGACCGCAATGAGAATAATAACCTTCCAGGAAAGGAATTTCAAGGAGGTAGTGCCTAAAGGTTCAAAGGGTGGCCTCATAAGCTGGCCAAGAACCAAATTCAAGTCCCATGCCACTGGAGGTGGTCTAATGGGAGGTTTAGTTAAAAGAAGGCCTCTCATCAATCTTGCAATAAGAGGATGAGAGGAAATAGGCTGTCCATTGAGAGGCTTAAGGGATGCTGCAATAGCACTCAAATGGACTCTTACTGAATTCGTTTTAAGGCCTGCATGGGATAAATGCAGCAAATACTCTAGTAAAGAATTCAGAGGTATTGCAAGAGGGTTAAGACCCTTCTGTGCACACCAAATGGTAAATCTTTTCCATTTAAAAGCATAGGAACGTCTAGTGGAAGGCTTTCTGGAAGCATGAAGGATATCCTTCACCTGCTGAGAAAGATGCAAATCTTGAAGGTCTAGGCCTTCAGCAACCAGGCTCTGAGATGAAGAGACTGGGGATTTGGGTGCCACAATGTTCCCTCCTCCTGGGACAGGAGGTCTGGAGCAGAGCCCAAGTCCAGGGAGGGAGCTTGAGAGAGATGCAAAGGTAGAGGGTACCACACCTGGCGTGGCCAATGTGGTGCTATGAGGATCCTAGACCCCTTGTCTCTCTGAAGTTTGAAGAGTGTCTTGGGAATTAGGGGAATGGGTGGAAAGGCATAGAGGAAGTCTTGCCCCCAATGAAGGAGGAAGGCATCCGTGGCCTGAACTCCCTGACACGGAATCCTGGAACAGAACCGGGGAAGTTTGGCATTCCACGGACTTGCAAACAGGTCTATGTCCGGGGTTCCCCAAATTCGGAAGATCCTGGCTATCTGGTCCCCATGGAGGGACCATTCGTCTGGAAGCAGAACTCGACTGAGTCTGTCTGCCCAAGAGGTTTGAACCCCTGGAAGATACACTGCCACGAGATGAATTTGATGCTTTCTGGCGAAGGCCCACAATCTCAAAGCTTTGTTGAAAAGCGACAGAGAGCCAGTCCCGCCCTGCTTGTTCACGTAGAACATGGCTACTTGGTTGTCCGTGTGGATGAGGAATGTCTTGTAGCTGAGCAGGGTGTGGAAGACTTTGAGAGCTAGAAGAATTGCTCTGAGCTTCAAGAGGTTGATATGTAGAGATGTCTCCTGTGGAGACCAGATGCCCTGGGTGGAGAGATCTTGTAGATGAGCTCCCCAACCCCTTGGAGAGACATCTGTTGTAAGTGTTGCTTGGGATAGCAACTGTTGAAAGGGGGACCCCAGCAATAGATTTTGAGTGGACTTCCACCACTGGAGAGACCAGAAGAGGCGACTGGAGGTTGCTATTTTGTCTGACAGGCACTCTGATGCCTGGGTCCATTGGGTGGACAGAGTCCACTGAGCTGCCCTCATGTGAAGGCAAGCGTAAGGAACCACATGCACGGTGGATGCCATGTGGCCTAACAGTTGTAACATCTCTCGAGCAGTTAAATGGGATTTTAACTGAATTTGTGAGGCTAACTGCACCAAGCGTAGGCAACGGGCCTGGGGAAGATAGGCCCTTGCAGTTGTGGTATCCAGCAAGGCCCCTATGAACTCTAATGACTGAGTAGGGGTGAGATGGGATTTTGGGATGTTTATTACAAGTCCCAGATACTGAAGAACACACCTTGTGCAGGCTAGGGAAGACTGGGCCTCTGACTGGGACGGAGTTCGGATGAGCCAGTCGTCCAGATATGGGAATACAAATATTCCTAGAGTACGTAGAAATGCAGCTACTATTGCCATGCATTTTGTGAACACTCTTGGAGCAGAGGCCAGACCGAAAGGAAGCACTCTGTATTGGTAGTGCTTTCCTTGATAAAGGAACCGAAGGAACCTTCTGTGTGTTGGATGGATGAGGATATGGGTGTACGCATCCTTCAGATCTAGAGAACAAAGCCAATCCTGACTCTGAAGGTATGGAAGGAGAGCACCGAGAGAAATCTTGAATTTCTCCTTGCATAGAAAATTGTTCAATTCTCTGAGATCTAATATGGGTCTGTAGCCCCCTGTTTTCTTTGGGATAAGAAAATAGGGGGAGTAGAACCCTGAGCCCTGTTGAAGAAGGGGTACTTCTTCTATTGCCCCTTGGGCAAGAAGGGTAGTAATCTCCTGACCCAGAAGGTCGAGGAGAGATGTTGGAGAATTGAACTGTCTCACCATGGTGTGAGGAGGAAGGTTTAGGAAATGAAGCTTGTACCCCTCCCTTATGATGGTCCATTGCTCTGCCGTGACTTGTTCCCATCAGGGTGCAAAGTGAGCTAACCTTCCTGGAATGGTGAGAGGCTCTGGTTCTTCTAGAGCCAGAAAGGCTAAGTTCTCTAGTTGTAAGTCAAAGGCCCTGAGGAGGCTGAGGCTGTTGGGCCGTAGCAGTCCTTGCAGCCTTAGGCTTGGCTTGTTTAGGTTGTTGCTGAGGCTTTGCAGCAAAACGACCTGCAGAAGATGCCTGCTGACCATAAACAGGATAATATTTCCCCTTTTTGGGAAAGAAGGCCTTTTTGAATAACCTTTTTCTAACAGGAGCAGAAGTAGACTTTGAAAGTCTATCTAAGGCAGAATTCTCAGCATCCATCTGAGTGGCCTTTGCTTGCCAATCCTTGCCAAAAAGGTTTTCACCTGTACAAGGAAGATTTCCTAATCCATCCAGAACCCAGGGTTCCAAATCAGAAGCTTGTAACCAAGCAACTCTCCGTGCACCTATGGCAATAGCCGAGGCTCTGCTGGCACACTCAAAAGAGTCAAAGGCTGCACGGTTGGAAAATTTGAAAACATCTTGGGCATGTTTAAGCCAGGTGAGAAACTCCTCCCTTTTATCTTCTGAGATAAAAGGAGATAAAGTTTGCAGATGATCTGTAACTTCTTTTAGAAACATCCCCATATAGAGACTATAGGGGTTGATTCTGGCAGCAAGCATATTGGCCTGGAAAATTCTCCGGCCAAAAGCATCTAAGGTTCTGCATTCTCTTCCTGGAGGATTAGATGAGTGTCTTTTTGCACTCTTTATCTTCTTCATAGCAGACTCCACCACAATAGAATGGTGAGGAAGCGGAGTCTTATGAAAGCCAGGACAAGGAGGAACACGGTACATGGTGTCCAACCTACGAGAATGAGGGGAGGTGGTGAGAGGAGTCTCCCATATGCCCAACATGTGGTCATAAAGGATCTCTTGAATTGGTAAAGTAGCTGCCTCTTAGGAGCCTTAGGATATTGTAAAATATCCAATTTCTTGGCTCTAGGCTCTGATTCAGGGGCCACTGAAATGGAGAGGCCCCTGGCCACTTCCCTAATGAAGTCTTGAAAAGACAAGTCTTCTGGAGGAGACATTCTTCTTTTTGGAGAAGAGGGCTCCTGAGGAAGGAGTACCGATGCTTCGACAGAAGCCTCTGATGCATCAGAGTCTTCGGAGGAATCGAAATATCGCCTGTCTGGATGCTCCTGCAGAGCCCGATACGCATACCGAGTGGTATCGACATCGGGAGTGATCGGTACCGATTCGGTACCAATGGGCATCACAGAACAGGGTACCACTAGCAGTCGACACCGAAGCCGATGTCGATGCAATCGGTACCGGCACCGGAACCGATATCGGTGCCAGTGCCGGAACCGGTACCGACAACGGAGTTTGTTGCGGTACCGGAGGCGTCGCAGCTTGTATGAATGCCGTAATGGCATGCTGCATGGTCAGAATATTCTGATCCATCGACGCAACCAATGTCTGGATGTCGGTACCAGTGGAAAAGCACAGTTACTTACCTGTAACAGGTGATCTCTGGGAACAGCAGGAATAAGTCTTCACAAATGGGTACGGCGGTACCGACGGAGTCCGCGCGGGAACGCTTCCCAGCGTCCAATCAAAGAGCTTTTGGAAGCATCCTACCATGCCTGTGTGCTGCCTTCCTGCCTTTCCCAACTGCCTCTCCTCAGTTAAGTTTTAAAGCTGAGACAAAGAGAGAGAGAGAGAGGAAAGGAAAGATAGATAGAGATACAACTCCTAGGGGAGGTGGGTGGGTTGTGAAGACTTATTCCTGCTGTTCCCAGAGATCACCTGTTACAGGTAAGTAACTGTGCTACCTCCAGGAACAAGCAGGAATGAGTCTTCACATATGGGGACTCCCAAGCTGAGATGCCTGGAGTCCCAGCATGTCATAGATTGGAACATGCTATACCTAATAACACCAGGCATCCTGAGGATGGAGGGTAGGAGTTGAAAGAGAAAGGTGCTGTGGACAACAGCTTAACCTAGCATAGGACTGCAGACAAGAAGTCCCTGTGTGGATGATAATTGTCATCAATGATATTGAAATGAAATATTGCAATATGGACCTCCCCTAACAGGATTTCACAGAAGTATGGAGGTTCATGGGATCTACTGGGGAACCCAGCAGAGGAACCTCGAAGAGGACCTTACTGTAAGTAGAGGTAATAGATCTGTAGGAAAAACAGTGGAGGTCAGAATCCTGAAAGGTAACAGGTAACCCCCAGCAAAAACAAACTGGGGTAGTACAAAAACGGTGGGCCTTCAGCGGAAGACTTTATGACAAAAGCCGAACTCTTTTGGCGGCAGAGTGACTCACTCTTAGGAGCAAAAGAGAAAGGCTAACCGATTTGGACAAACAGGCACAGTCCTTGTGGAGAGAAAGGGTACGGGAACCCCTTGTATCTCAAAAAGAGAGGACAAATGCCTGAGGCGTTAAAGCCTGCGATTAACTGAAGATCCGCAATATCTCTCCTAACTGGGGTAAGCTAGGAGAGATATTGGAGCATGGAGAGCTTCAGAGGTACCTAGACCCTAAGGTTATGGTATAAAGTTGTTGACTACAACAGGAGTGGTTGTGTGTGTCGAACCCCAAACCTGCTGGATAGCATAGGTATGGGTAAAGCCCATCTGTCAGAATCATATAGCTATATGAGCATAGACAGTCAGATAGATAAGTATGTGGATACATATCTATCTATAATACAATATCTTGACATTGTGTATATATATATATATATATATATATATATATATATATATATATATATATAAAAAAATATAAATAGACAAATATATATATATATATATACATATATATATACATATATATATATATATATATACACACACACCTATACATATAGATAGATATATAAGAATATATCTATAGTGAGATATGGAAGGGCATACAATACACACAAAAGATAGATATGAATATGTAGGCCTATATATGGGTGTCTGTAATTAAACCGACAGAGATATGCCTACAGCACAGTATTCCCATAGGATATGTGGAGTGGAAAGATTCATCTAACAAGGAGGTGAAACCTACTGGAGAAGATATATAGAGAATCTATTCCTCCTGGTTATGATCTGCAAGGATGCTAGCTAGTGAAATAACCAGGACGGTTACGTGAAAAAACAGAGGATAATATCAGTCTGCAGCTAGGAACCCGAGTCTTCCAGAACTCTAGCATGGTAAGTGGATAGAAGACGCATAGAGATGAGATGCCACGTTGACCTGTTTAAGGGCAAAAGGTATCATGCGTTCTTACCATGAGGATGAGCTGCAAGGAGAAAGAGCCTATCCCCGATTGGGAATACTATGGACCAAAGCAGGGAATTGGCAACTCCTTAAGCTTTCACGTAAGAGAAGGCCTATGTCCTTTATATCAAAAAGGAGATAGTAAAAGAAGGGAGAACCCTTCTAGTCATGGGAGACATGACTGACAAGCCTTCTCCAACCATCTAGGATAGCTGTTGGAGAAAAAAAAACCATGCTCTCTAGCAAGGGCCCATAGTGGAAAGCTTCTCTGTAGAATTGCAGAGAGCATGATGCAGGAGAATGAGGAGATAGAACTGGCTGCTGGAGAGCCAGTATCTCTGCCAACTATGCTGCCAAACCCAATAGAATGGAGATGGCAGAAATAGAAGACAATCCAGAAAGCTTGTAGTGAGATAGTCTCCAAGATAAATGAAAGCACCGACTTGGAGCCACTACTAAAACTAGACAGAATGTTAGTGGAGGACAAATCTGGTTGTTTGTGGACAGAACCAGTGGTCCAAAGATTAAGGCTCCTGCATAGGCAGCTGCTAGCAAGACAGCAGAAAGAATCTTACTGTTTAAAAAAAGAAAGAACAGACAGAACAGGAGAAGAAAAACTCTGGACATGTCTGATAAGCTGCCCCAAAGTAAGACTGAAAAAGAGGAGTTAACTCAGAGAGGAAAACTCCGGACTGGAAAGTGACAAAAGTAGAGAGACTGAAGAAAAAGCCCTCCAGTGAAGTAGTACCACTCTTACAGAGGAAAAAGCTTGGTAAGAGGGTGAAGAGAATGGAGCTGAAGAAGACTTACCAAGTAGTAAGTCTATAGAAAGGTAAAAATACATGCTGGCACAGGAAACTATCATTTGATAGTGGTTAGACCTCTTTCCCTAGCATGAAGAAGAGGAGAACCCTGTGACCTATAGGCATGAACATCCTGACAGCTCATAGAAATATAGAAAAAATGAATGTCTTTTGGAAAGAGATCCATGTCTAGGGGTTAGAATGAAACGGTGGATTGCCTTCTATTAAGAAGAAGCAAACTGAAGATTCTAACCCCCAAGAGTCACAAGCATCTGATGATTGATCAGAAACCCTGCGGTTGCTGGGTTTGCTGAGCCTGGTGAGAGGTTGGATTCTTCAGACCAGGACGATGGCTCCCCTGTTTGGGAACATCTGTATAATGGGCAGGTGATGAATAAAACCTTCTCCTCCTATGGGAAGAAAGTTTGGTGGGACATTTCCTACCTACTGGGACAAAAGGTGGTGTAGAACAACCCCTAGGAACAGGTAAATCAGTGGACAACTGAGTAACCTGACGTAAAGACTCCTTGTTGAAGAGATTTTCTCCAGTGCAAGGAGTATGTCCCAGTCTTTGCTGTGCCCATTTGTCCAAGTCTGAAGCTTGGAGCCAGGCTCTACGTCGTGCCCCTATAGCTATAGCAGAAGTTCTGCTAACAGACTCAAAAGAGTCTAGGGAAGCACGAGAAAGAAACCAAGAGATATTCTGGATATGCATAAGCAGTGAGGAATAGTCTGCACTCTTGGAATCTGGAAGGAAAGGAGTCAAAAGATGTAATTTCTTTGTGACCTCCTCAAGAGATAGACTCATATAAAAGATATATGAGAGAATTCTTGCAGAAAGCATAGATGTCTGGAAGGTTTGACGTCCAAAGGCATCTAGTGTCCTCGATTCACGACCCGGCGGATAAGAAGAGTGCTTTTTCTTACTCTTTACTTGCCTCAGTGCTGATTCCACTACTATGGAATGATGAGGAAGTTGAGTCTTTTGAAACCCTGGAGAGGGGGGCACCTGATATAGGAGATCGGTTGCTCTAGAAAGTGGGGGTACCCTTAAAGGTGCTTCCCACAGACCTAGAAGGAGATCCTGCAAGGAATGATGCAAAGGAAGCATTATGTTCTCCTTTGCTTTGGTAGGAACAGAGCCTTGTGCAGGATCATGTCCAGAGATAGGAATAGCAAGTGATCTTGCTATTTCCAGGAGAAAACTCTGAAAAGAGGGATCTCCAACGGGAATCTCCTTTGGACAGGTTAGATCAGAAGAACTAGCCCGAGCACCGAAGGATCTATTCAAATATATAGGAATAGGTGGTCCTGCATGGTGCAGGGTGGTATCCTTAAAGGATGATTGCTGGTACTGGCTGTCAGGACAGCATCCGTCAGTACCTCATCGTCCATGCCTGGTATCGACTCCAAGCCTGGTATAGAAGGGAGCGATCCTGTTGAAAAAAGCAGGGCAGGAGCTGGCCACGATGCTACTGTGGATACCGGTAGCGATGCCGACACCGGAGCTGAAGGCGACACAGACATCGTAGCAGCCATCGATGACAGCTCAAATCGGTACCGAGGAAATCAAAGACCTCCGGCAGCCATCCTCGGTACCAAGCTTGCGGTAGCAATCGGTGTCGGTACCAATGCATGCTGGTACCCAGTCTTCCAGACTAGAGATCGATTGCAAACTCGGTATCGAGGGCAATGAGCCTGATGAACGAAGCACAGCAGGAACCGACCGCAAAGGTAATGTGAATATCGGTACCGAGTTCGGTACCGTGTCTGATACTGGTGGATGAAGGCCAAACAGTGGCAACTCAAACGGCATCGGAGGAACCGAGAGTTGCAGATCCGAATCATCGGAACCGAGCCTTTGGTACCAAGGGGAGCCGGTACCAAGGCGAGTCGGTACCCAATCCTCCAGACTGGAAATCGATTCCAGACTCGGCATCGAAGGAAGTGAGTCTATCGATGCACGTCTGGAGGGTACCGACGTCGGTGGTCGTATCGGTACCGATACCGGAAAGTCAGCCTGGGAGATATCCACCGGGCCCGAAGGTACCGAGGACACCAGATGATGATCCCTGGTGAGGAGTGTTTCATCCAACACCAGTGTCGGAGCCGGGGTATCGGTACCGCTCGAAGCGGATGCCACCACCGGACACGGCTCAGGTATGTTCTGTGAGGGGTGAACCCCAGGAACAACCTGAAACCCCTTATAGGCTTTGGAGACCGAAGACTCCCGCTGGGGTTTTGAAGCCAGTGGGCCCTCGAGGGCAAGGCCGGAGCCGTCTACATGCTGTGCATGAGACCTACCACTCGAGGACTGGCTAGTCTTAACAGACTGTTTGTGAGTTACCTGATCCTGTGTAGAAGAAGAAAAGGACGGTGCCCTAAAGTTGGAGGGGAACCGGGTATCGAGGAAATCTCGATGCTGAAACCCTCTTCTCACGAAACTGTCGCCCAAAGGCTCCGAAGGAAAAAGGTCAGGCCCCGGAGGAAAAAGGTCAGGCCCCAAACAGGTTAGACACCGGCTTTGAGGGTCTAAAAATAAAGTTGTACCGGTGGTGTCGGGAAGACAGCCGCGACCACAAGAAAAATAAAGAAATAAAACAAAATTTTCTGCGGTGACAGGAGGACGTCCTGCCGGCTCCGCGGAAAAACGAAAACTGAGGAGAGGCAGTTGGGAAAGGCGGAAAGGCAGCACGCAGGCGTGGTGGGATGCTTCCAAAAGCTCTTTGATTGGATGCTGGGAAGCGTTCCTGCACGGACTCCGTCGGTACCGACGTACCCATATGTGAAGACTCATTCCTGCTTGTTCCTGGAGATCCACCGGTACCCCAGAACATGGCAACAGGTGATCGGTCGAGGCCGAGCCATCGATGTCAACCTGTAACCCCATAGATGAAGCTTTGGAAGCCGGAGCTTCCTGCCGGGGTAATTTTGCCGGTGCAGGATCCTCGAGAGCAAGCCCGGAGGCATCTCGATACTTAGAGGGAGATCTACCCTTCGAGGACCGGCTGGACTTATGTTTGGTTACCTGAGATCCATGGGAGGAAGAAGCAGCCCTGGAAGATGTTGATGCCACCGAAGCTGCATCAGAGGGAAACAGGGTACTGAGCTTGGCCGCTCGATTCTGTCGACCTCTTTTAGACATCATAGAACAGGACTCACAATCGGTGATGGGAGTGGTCAGGACCCAAACATTTTAGACACCAGTCATGGGTGTCGGTGACAGAAATAGTATAGTATTTTCTAGGCTTAAGGCCCAAAAGGAAAAAATGCACAGAAGTGGGAAACGGGGTGTTTTTTTTTTTTTTTTTTTTTTTTTAAGAAGAAAGAAGAAAAGACCGGCGGTACCGGTCCGACGTCGAAGAAGGCAGACGCACGACCAAAGAAATAAAGAAATATAAAGAACTTCAGTGGTGACAGGAACATGACCTGCTGGCTCCGCGGAAAAGAACTGGAGAGAGGCGGTTGGGAAAGGCGGGAAGGCAGCGCGCAGGCGCTGTGGGATGCTCCCAAAAGCTTTCTTTCTGGACGCTGGGGAGCATTCCCGCGCAGGCTCCGTCGGTACCGACGATACCCCATATGTGAAGACTCATTCCTGCTTGTTCCTGGAGATTATTAATTCCTCCTCCACAATTCCCCCATATCAAAAACGGAAGCCATAGTGGACAACAGATTAAGGCAAACGTGGTCCTTCCAATCTGCCTAGTAATGACTTCATGGGTGATGAGGCCTTATCCAGGTATCCGAACTGTGACTGGCCTGAGCTCCACCACTCAAACCTGTCAGTGTATGCATCAAGGCTCTACCTCTACATACAGGCAAGTAGTGGCATGGCCCTCTGCCATCTAACCTTCAAATTTTTCACCTTGCTCACCTCACTGGTGCATGGGAAGCACACTATTGTCATACAAGTGCTTAAGCGTGCTGCCCCAGCCATGACATGTTATTTTTCCCATAATTTCTTAGGAGAAACAAAAAGAGCAATTTAACAACTGTTTTAAGTTGAGGTGCTCCATTCATAAGTACCATCTTCTTGCAATTTACGCTTGTAATGTGTTTATCCCACTTTTTTTATTTTTTTATTTTTTTTTTTAATTCCAGCACCTTTTTTGCTTTTAATTCCTGATTCAGGAGAGCATTCCACCACTTTTTCCTCGAAGAAATACTTCCCAACATTGCTTTAGATTCTACCTCCTTGTAGCCTCATGTGTCTTCTGGCTCTAGAGCTTCTCATTTGGAAAAGGTTTGTTTGTTCTGTAATATCTTTCAAGTATTTAAAGGTGGTAACATATCTCCTTTGTTCCTCCTCTCCTCTAGATTACCCATTCTTAGGCCCTCGTCTCTCTTCATATATCTTCTGATGGAGACCTCTTAAACTTTTGGATGCTTTCCTCTATACTGACTCCAGCTTCTTTATATATGTCCTCCACATGAAGCCTTGCCAGCATTTTGTACAGTGGCATCATCTCCTCCTCCTTACTGGGTACGCCCCCCCCCCTTTATGCATCCTGCCTTCTGGCTTTGGTCACCTCCTTATCACATAGAGTCCGAGAATCTCAAGATGGCTAAACAATCAGCCTAAGATCGCTCCCCACCTATTACATATAGCTCCATCAGCTTTCTGCATCAGAAATGCATCACCCTGCACTTCTTGGCATTAAAGGTTAACTGCCATATATCTAACCAGTCTCTTAGTTTTTCTAAATCACGTCTCATTTTGTCCACTTCCTGTTGGGTATCCACTCTGTTTCAGATGTTCATGTCATCTGCAAAAAGGCAAATTTTCCCTTCCAATCCTTCAACTCAACTAAGATACTGAACTGAAATGATCCTAGAACTGATCCTGAAGCACCGCCCTACTCACCATTCTTTCTTCCAAATGGATGCCCTCTGTAGTCAGTCAGTCAGTCAACCAATTTTTAGTCCAGCTGACTAGCCCAGGACCCAACCCTAGGCTACTTGGTTTAATAATAAGCTTCTTATGAGTTACTGTATCTCAAACCTTTCTTAAGTCCAAATATACCACATCCACTGCGTGCCCTCTGTCAATTAAGAACATAAGAACATAAGATATGCCATACTGGGTCAGACCAAGGTCCATCAAGCCCAGTATCCTGTTTCCAACAGTGGCCAATCTAGGTCATACGTACCTAGCAGTATCCCCAAGAGACACAGGTTCCACAATGCTTGTATTGGGTCAAGCATTGATATCCTGGGTCCCTTTTTAATAATGGTTTATGGACCTTTCCTCCTGGAACTTGTCCAAACCTTTTTTAAACCCAGCTACACTAACAGCCCTTACTACATCCTCTGGTAACAAATTCCAGAGTTTGATTACACGTTGAGTGAAAAATTTTTTTCTCTTATTTGTCTTAAATAGTTTACCCTGTAGCTTCATTACATGTCCCCTAGTCTTTCTATATTCTGATAGCGTAAACAATCAATTTACGTTTACCTGTTCCACTTCTTCATTAATTTATAGACCTCTATCATATCTCCCCTCAGCCGTCTCTTTTCCAGGTTGAAGAGCCCCAACCTTTGTAGCCTCTCTTCATAGGAGTATCCTTCCATCCCCTTTACCATTTTGGTGGCTCTTCTCTGTACTTTTTCTAATAACGCTATATCCTTTTAAAGATACGGTGACCAGAATTGCACACAATATTCAAGGTGCGGTCGTACCATGGAACGATTCAGAGGTATTATAATATCCTTTGTTTTATTTTCCATTCTTTTCCTTATGATACCTAGCATTCTATTTGCTTTTTTGGCCGCCGCTGCACACTGGGCGGAGGGTTTTAACATGTTATCCACGATGACTCCTAAATCTTTTTCCTGGGTGGTGGTTCCCAATGTGGAACCTTGCATTGTGTAACCATAGTGTGGGTTGTTCTTTCCTAGGTGCATAACTTTGCACTTGTCCACATTAAATTTCATCTGCCATTTGGATGCCCATTCTTCTAATTTATCCAGATCCTCCTGCAGTTTTCCACAATCCTCTTGGGTTTTAACAACTTTAAACAGTTTTGTGTCATCTGCAAATTTGATAACCTCACTAATTATTCCCTTTTCCAGGTCATAAATGAATATGTCAAAAAATAGCGGACCCAGTACAGATCCCTGGGGTACTCCACTATTCACCTTTTTCCATTGGGAAAATTGGCCATTCAGCCCTACCCTCTACTTTCTATCTTTTAACCAGTTCCCGATCCACAATAGTACACTGCCTCCTATCCCATGACTTTTTAGTGTTGACAAAAGTCTCTGATGAAGGACCTTGTCAAAGGCTTTCTGAAAGTCCAGATACACTATATCAACCGACTCACCTTTGCTACCTGTTTATTCAAACGTTCAAAAAAACATATCAGATTAGTAAGACAAGATCTTCCTCATCACCCAGCCAAAGAAATCAATTCATATTCATTCAGCACAATATGCTGCTGATAAAACCATGCCCTGTCCTTCAATAACAACTCCATTACTTTTCCCATCACAAAGGTGAGGCTTATAGACCTGTAGTTTCATACTTCCTTGTTGATATCATTTTTGTGAGGAGGGACCACATCTGACTTTTTCCAATCAAAAGGAAACTCTCCTGCCTCCAGGGATCTGTTTAATATATCCTTCTATAAATTAATGAATGGAATGGAATGGGTAAATGTAGACTGATTGATTATGCCATCAAAATATAGAAAGACTAGGAGGCATGTAATGAAGCTACAGGGTAACCTATTTAAGACTAGTAAGAGAAAGTATTTTTTCATCAACGCATGATCAAACTCTGGAATTTCCAACCGGAGGATGTAGTAAAACTGTTAGTGTAGCCGGGTTTGAAAAAGGTTTGGACAAGTTTCTGGAGGAAAGGTCTATAAACCATTATTAAAGTGAACCCAGAATATCCACTGATTGACCCAATACAAGCATTGTGGAATCTGTGTCTTTTGGGGAAACTGCTAGGTACTTATGACCTAGATTGGCCACGGCTGGAAACAGGATACTGGGCTTGACGGACCTTGGTCTGACCCAGTATGGCATATCTTATGTTCTTATCCTTCAGTGTGCCCATCAGAACATCTCTGAACGCTCTCAGTATCCTGAGATGCACTCCATGGTCCCACGACTTTGTCCATTTTGAACCCCACAAGTTTTTCACTAACATTCTCTTCCATGAATGGTACTCTTTCTACTCCTTTTGATTCGTACTTTTGCTAGTTATCCCTGGTCCCTCTCCAGAGTATTCTTCTGTGAATACAGAATGGAAGTATTTGTTTAGTACTTCTGACTTTTCCTTATTTTCCTCATATCAGTCTTCAGCTTCCTTCACTTTTAGAATTCTAACCCAGCCTGCCTCCGTTCTCGAATATACCTGAAGAAAAAGTCTTGTTGCCATTTTAATTCTGCCCTTGCTTTTACCTTCCTGATTTCTCCTTGTTCCCCTCAGCGTTATCAGACATTCTTTTTTATGTTCTTTCATTTATTATGCTTTGTACAATCTAGTCCTTTATCTCTTACTTTGTTAGTCATTTCCTTGGAGAACCATTATGATTCTCTTTTCCTTGAATTTGTATTTACCTTTTCAACATAAGATCAGTTGCCCTTTTTATAACGCCTTTCAATTTGGCTCACTGTCCTTCCACCTCCTTTACTGTTTCCCACCTTGCCATCTCCTCCCTCGGGTGTTGCCCTATTTTCCTTTTTCAATGTCATCATCACTCAGTATATCTACAGGTGCAGCACTGAGAGAAGGCAGCATGACATTTCTCAAGCAGTAGGCAAGACTAAAACCAAAAAGAAATCTTAGAATCTTAATAACCAATCATAAATTGGAACAAACATTTGGAACCCACATTTGGCTCTCTTACCATAATTAGCTCTGCGTCAGACACTCAACCTAAGAATGCAATAAGGGACAGCACAGCTTTCAGACCTGTAGGAAAAGTCTTCCAGGGTGGGTCCCGGACTGGTCTAGCAGTGTTCAAGGAAAGAAAATTATCCAGTATGTAAAATTTCTCCTTCCTTAGGCTGCTAGACCAGTCAAGATGAGTGGGATGTACCCAAGCAGTCAGGACTCAGGGTGGGAGGAAGACTACACTCTGGCCAAAACTGCCCTGCCAAAGGCTCCATCTGCATACAACTTGTAGTGTTTCACAGGAGGTGCTCAGAACTGACCAGGTAGCTACTTTACAAATATACTCTGTAGAAGGAAGGCAGAACATCCTGGTCAAGATTAAAAGAGAAAGGGAGTACGCTTCAGTGAGGAAACAAACCACAAAGCGACATAAGCTGTCGAGATGACTAGGAAAAGTATCCTGCAAGACAAGGCCTGCAGTTCAGACACCCACCTGAAAGAGAAATTAGACTTACCTGCTAATTGTTGTTCCTTGAGGAACTCCAGTCCAGTCCCGCACCTCTGGGTAGTGTACCTCCTTCAGCAGCTTGGAGACTGAGCACGTCATCTTTCTGATGACACTAGTGTACATATGCAGCTGGCACCGCCTACCAGCCCCAGTACCTATTGACAAAGCAGACTCAGAGGAGCAACAAATAAGAAGTTAAAACATACACTTTATGTCTAATAAACCGCACTGATGCAGAATAGCACGGTATATAAGAGAATGTAAATAAATAAATAAATCCCCTGGGAAGGATACCCCTTCCACCCCCTCCAGGATGGAGAAGGCCTACCTGTTGAGCGCCTGAGCAACTCCAACCAGTGGGGAATGAGCAACCGAAAGCTCTTCTGGTCCTCCCCCCCGCCCCCCGCAAATGCTGATTACACACTCTCCACTGCTTCCCCTGGCAACTTCCTCCACCAAGGGAACCAGCTTCAGGACTGGTGTGTGCAGAGATTATCACAGAAAGCACTCAGGGAGGGTTCCGGGACTGGACTGGAGTTCCTCAAGGAACAACAATTAGCAGGTAAGTCTAATTTCTCTTTCTGTATCGTTCCTCCAGTTTAGTCCTTCACCTCTGGGTTGTGCACCTCCTCCTGCAGCATGGAGACTGGACAAGTCAAAACTCGTGACATCACTGAATATACACTGCTGGTCTTCTCCCATCATCCCCCAGTGTGTCCAGTCTCTATGCAGCAGGAGGACGTAGTGAGCCTAGGTGCTGGGCTCACTTGAGAAACATATAAGGAGCAGTTAGTCAGGATTTACTTTGAAGTTGTTTTTCTTTTAATTTGGCAAAGATTAATGGCTGCCTTTAATTGTCTGGATAATTTTTCCTTTGAATTTTAATTTAATTTAATTTGACCTAAAACCTGAGTTAGATTAAAGTGAGGATCTGTCCTTTTAAAATTACGTTTTCCCGACTAGCTTCTCTGTCCTTATTTCCCTTTGTGCACTCAGTGCCCGGTGAGGATCTCTCCCCCAGGACTGTATGGGGGAAGAGTTCTGTGGCCCATACCTGCACACTGGGTGTGTGCATGGTGGCAGCTTTCCGGCGTGGCAGAAGCCTCATCCTATTGGGGTTTCTTCAGCTGGCAGGACAGTGCTTGCCGCGACTGCTGCTCCCTGCGGCACAGGGCAGCAGCGCAGCTTGGAAGCTGTTCCCCCCGGAGTAACAGCGGTGTGTTTCCTGAATTCCGGCACTGCGGGGGAGGTCCTTGGGCTTGAAGGAGGTGCTTGGGGCGATTGCAGCAGCGGATGTTTTTGGTACCAAGCAAGCCTGCCTGGGATCGGCGCCATTTTCTCGGCACGGCTGATGCCTCGTGGCGGAGGTTACAGCAGCCCGCGCTTGGACAGTCAATGCCATCCCACACAGATAAGGAATGCTTTAATTTCTCATTTGTCTTAATCCCTTGTCCAATACGGTTTTTCGGGGTTCCTGCGTCTTGTGAGTTTTGATTGTTGTCCGCATTTTTGCAGCTAACAGCTCCTATCAGTCACAGGGAGCAGAAATTGGATTAGGCCATAGAAACAAAGATGCTCCGAGACAAAATTGCTCATTATTAATTGGCTGCACAACGAAAACAGCATATATGTCTTTTTGTTTGGGCGCGAGACTGACAGTTTCTTTCTCTTACAACGTTCACAATCTCGGTCCTTTTTAGGAGCCGTTTAGTCTTGAGGGTGGATTTATTTTCCGCAGGTTATTGGTTTGAGTGTGTTGCATCCTGATTTTATGTTGAAGAAAAAAAAAGGGGGTATCTTTAAACTTACTCCGTTGAAGGAGTATGTTTCAAGCCTCCTGGAAGGTTGGTGTCCTTTTTGATGTAAGAAAAAAATGCCAAGGAATAAGTCAGCTTATCATCTTTCAACATTTGAGTTATCTCGATTCTATACATTTGGCAATCAGCGCATGGGCTTAACATTTTGCTGGTTTTGGTTTAATAAGTATAGCGCACCACGGTAACATATTGCTATATGGCTATTTGTACTAGGTAGAAAAATATAAGATTAAAGGCCCTTTCATTCGGAGACCTACTCTATTTACCTTCTTTTTTTCATTTTAGATGGGTAACTGGGTATCTCGTAATTAATTCACGATGGGAACAATTGAAGGGGGCAATCTTAATGGTTCCTTGCGAGTAATCTGTGGCCTTGGAAAGCACAGTTACTTACCTGTAACAGGTGATCTCTGGGAACAGCAGGAATTAGTCCTCACATATGGGTACGTCGGTACCGACGAAGCCTGCGCGGGAAAGCTCCCCAGCTTCCCAGAAGAAAGCTTTTGGGAGCCTCCCACAGCGCATGCGCGCTGCCTTCCCGCCTTTCTCACCAACTCTCCTCAGTTCAAGTTTAAAGCTGAGACAATAGAGAGAGAGTAAAGGAAAGACAAAGAGAGAGAAAGATACAACTCCTAGGGTAGGTGGGTGGGTTGTGAGGACTAATTCCTGCTGTTCCCAGAGATCACCTGTTACAGGTAAGTAACTGTGCTATCTCCAGGAACAAGCAGGAATAAGTCCTCACATATGGGGACTCCCTAGCTAAGATGCCTGGGAGATCCCCAAGGGTATGAGACCCTGAAAGGTTCCTCGTCTTCCTATGGATCTCAGGCATCCATTCAGGGAAGGAGGGCAGGAGTTGTTCAAGAATAAAACAGGACAGCCTGAGCAAACAAGGCATCCCGGCGGGAGTCCTTGTCCAAACAGTAATGGGCTGTGAAGGTATGAACCGAGGCCCAGGTGGCTGCTCGACAGATCTGATCGATGGACACAGAATGAAGATGAGCCATAGAGGTGGCCATGGCCCTCACATTGTGAGCTCTGACATGGCCTTCCAGAGAAAGGTTCTTACTCTGGTAAGCAAAAGAGATACACTGAGCAATCCAATTGGACAGTGTTCTTTTAGAGACTGGAAGTCCTAGATGAGAAGGATCAAAAGCAACAAAAAGCTGGGAAGACTTTCTATGTTGCTGTGTCCTGTGTAAGTAAAAAGCAAGAGCTCTTTTACAATCTAGAGCAGGGGTGGGCAAACTTTTTGACTCGAGGGCCGCAATGGGTTCATATATTGGACCCGGGGGCCGGACCAAGAGTAGATGGACAGTGTGTATGTGTGAATTAATATTCACCAAAGACATTATGCAGGGATATCTCCTGATGGATAGGATGCCTCTGAGCGCAATAACTGTCAGTGGTATACTTCTTACATTATTGTACAAGTCTTGATACTTTTTGATCGCACCTCATATGCATAGCACCAGCAAAGAAGCATGTATATTTGGCATTGTGCATAACTGGAATAACCATTTAAAAAGACAAACACGAAAACAAGAGAGTGACATCGCTGGCAGATGCTTTTAAATCTGTGCACTTGTGGGGAACTGATTAAAAGCCAACTTCCAAAAGTCAAACTTTTTGCAACTGAAAGATACTTTTGAATGCCAAATAGTTAAGTTACAATTCCCCCTTCAAGCTCTCCTCCACAACAGGTAAAAACAAAAATTTGCCAAGAGATGTATGTGACTTGAAACAGGTTTAACTGTGTAATGAAGGATTTCCCAAACTATGCATACAACACATGTATGTCTGCATGCTGCAACTTACATGTACAACTACATACATACTGATTTAAATATGTAAATATGCTTTTTACATGTGCAAACGTCATGCAACTCTTCTAAATGTCTTTGGATAATCCATAAGCACTGGTAATACAAATTAAGCCTAAATAATCTGCACTGAAACACCAGATACAATCAAGGCTGAAAGCGCACCCGTTTTTTTTTTTTTTACCTTTATGGAAGGCCAAGGCTCAACTTCTCACGTTCTCACCCTTTATCTGCATGACACAATTATAAAACAAAATGACTGCCGGGCGCCGCATGGATCGCTCCTCACTAGCAGGCGCGCGGAAAGGCAGTTGACGTCATCTGACGTGACGTCAACTCCCTGCCTGCGCCTGCATGTACGGCGGAGGGGCCGGATTAAAAGGTCCGCGGGCCGTAGTTTGCCCACTCCTGATCTAGAGTATGAAGGTTCCTCTCTGCAGTGGATGCATGAGGAGCTGGAAAAAAGACAGGTAAATATACCTCTTGATTAAGATGAAAAGGTGAGACCACTTTAGGCATAAAGTGAGGATTTGTCCTAAGGACTACCTTATCATGATGGAATCTTGTATAAGGTGGATTAGACACTAAGGCCTGCAGCTCACTAATGCGGCGAGCAGAAGTGATTGCAATAAGGAAAATAACCTTCCAGGAAAGAAATTTCAAGGAGGTAGTGGCTAAGGGTTCAAAAGGTGGCTTCATAAGCTGACCAAGAACCAAGTTTAAGTCCCATGCCACCGGAGGAGGTCAAATGGGAGGTTTAGTTAAAGTTAGGCCTCTCATGAATCTTGCAATAAGAGGATGAGAGGAAACAGGTTGTCCATTGATAGGCTTAAGGGATGCTGCAATAGCACTTAAATGGACCCTTACGGAATTCGTCTTAAGGCCTGCATTGGAGAGATGCAGGAGATATTCTAAGAGAGAATTCAGAGGAAGTGTGAGAGGGTCAAGACCCTTTTGAGCACACCAAATGGAAAATCTCTTCCATTTTAAAGCATAGGAACGCCTAGTGGAAGGTTTCCTGGAAGCATGAAGGATATCCTGCACTTGTTGCGAAAGATTGAAGTCTTGAAGGTCTAGGCCTTCAGTAACCAAGCTCTGAGGTGAAGGGACTTGGGGTTTGGATGCCACAAAGTCCCCTCCTCCTGAGACAGAAGGTCTGGAGCAGCTCCCAAGTCCAGGGAGGGGGCTTGGGAGAGATGCAGAAGTAGAGGGTACCACACTTGGCGTGGCCAGCGTGGAGCTATGAGGATCATAGATCCTTGATCCCTCTGAAGTTTGAACAGAGTCTGGGGGATCAAAGGAATGGGTGGAAAGGCATACAGGAAGTCCTGACCCCAGTGAAGGAGGAAGGCATCCTTGGCCTGAACTCCCTGACACGGAATTCTGGAACAGAACCGGGGAAGTTTGGCATTCCACAGACTTGCAAATAGGTCTATGTCCGGGGTACCCCATTCCTGAAAGATTCTGAGTACCATTCGTGTGGAAGCAGAACTCGACTGAGTCTGTCCGCCCAAGAGTTTTGAATTCCTGGGAGGTCTACTGCCAGGAGATGGATTTGATGCTCTCCGGCGAAGGCCCATAATCTGAGAGCTTCGTTGAAAAGCGACAGAGAGCCGGTTCCTCCTTGCTTGTTTATGTAAAACATGGCTACCTGATTGTCCGTTTGAATGAGGACTGTCTGGTAGCTGAGGAGGGTATGAAAGACCTTGAGAGCTAAGAACACTGCTCGAAGCTCCAAGTGATTGATATGAAGAGAAGTCTCCTGTGGAGACCAAGTACCTTGGGTGGAGAGGTCCTGCAGATGAGCTCCCCAATCTGTTTGGGAGGCATCTGTTGTGAGGATTGCTTGGGGCAACAAAGGTTGGAAGGGGGACCCCAGCAACAGATTTTGAGTGGACATCCACCATTGGAGAGACCAAAGGAGACGTTTGGAGTTTGCTATTTGGTCTGAGAGAGCTCCTGAGGCTTGAGTCCACTGGGTGGACAAAGTACATTGAGCTGCTCTCATGTGTAGGCGAGCATAGGGGACCACATATACTGTGGAAGCCATGTGGCCTAGCAGTTGTAGCATCTCCCTGGCAGTTAAGTGGCTCTTTGACTGAATCTGGGAGGCTAGCTGCACTAGACGTTGGCAACGGGCCTAAGGAAGCTAGGCCCTTGCAGTGGTGGTATCCAACCAGGCACCGAGTAGGGATGAGCTGGGACTTTGGGAGGTTTACCACCAGTCCCAGATACTGCAGAATGCGCCTTGTGCGGTCCAGGGAAATCTGGGCTTCTGACTGAGATGGAGCTCTGATGAGCCAGTCGTCCAGATATGGGAAGACAAAGACTCCCAGAGTGCGCAGAAATGCAGCAACTATTGCCATGCATTTGGTGAACACTCTTGGAGCAGAGGCCAGACCGAAAGGAAGGACTCTGTATTGGTAATGTTTTCCCTGGAACAGAAAATGTAGGAATTTTCTGTGGGATGGATGGATGAGTATATGGGTGTACGCATCCTTGAGTTCTAGAGAACAAAGCCAATCCTGACTCTGTAGGTATGGAAGGAGAGTGCCTAAAGAGAGCATCTTGAACTTCTCCTTGTACAGAAATTTGTTCAATTCTCGGAGATCTAGAATAGGTCTGTATCCCCCTGTTTTCTTTGGGATGAGAAAGTAGGGGGAGTAAAAACCTGACCCCTGTTGAAGAAGAGGAACTTCTTCTATGGCCCTCTGGGCCAGAAGGGAGGTTACCTCCTGATCCAGAAGGTCGAGGAGAGATGTGAGAGAATTGAAATGTCTCACCATGGTGTAGGGAGGAAGGTCTGCGAAATGAAGTTTGTAGCCCTCTCTGATGATGGAGAGGGTCCACTGCTCTGATGTGATTTGCTCCCATCTGGGAGCAAAATGAGCCAACCTTCCTGGAATGGTGAGAGGTTCTGGCTGTTGTAGAGCCAGAAAGGTTAAGTTCTCTAGCACTAAGTCAAAACCCCTGAGGGGCTTGGGACTGCTGGGTTGCAGCAGCCCCTGCAGGTTTAGGCCTGGCCTGCTTGGGTTGCTGACGCTTAGTAGCAAAGCGACCTGCAGAAGACTGTTGACCAGAAGTGTTAGGAAATCTGCCCTTCTTGTAAAAAGACTTTGTAAAAGACTTTTTCTTGGCTGGAGTGGAGGTAGACTTAGAAAGTCTATCAAGAGCAGCATTTTCTGCATCCATTTGAGTGTTTTTAATCTGCCACTCTTTGCCAAATAGGTTTTCACCTGTACAGGGTAGATTTCCTAAACCATCTTGAACCCAGGGTTCTAGATCAAAAGCCTGGAGCCAAGCAATTCTACGAGCAGCTATAGCAATGCCTGAGGCTCTGCTGGCAACCTCAAAGGAATCAAAGGCTGCTCTGTTGGAAAACTTTGAGATGTCTTGGGTATTGTCAGACGGATGCCTGGGTGAGCATATTCACAGTCTTGGCAAAGGCATATATCAATATGATTTGCAAGGGATTGTGGGAAATGCAGTCCATTCACACCAGACACAGCCGCTCACAATAATTAGTTGTGCTTGAGTGTAAAGCCAATAAGATATTTATTTATGGGGTTATTTCTCCCAACACAGATATGCTTGGTAGCACATAAAACAGGATACTTGCTTTCAGTGTTAAACTTAGAAAAACAAAATCAGGAAAACAACAGCTGAACTTGTCAGGCAATCAAATCAAAAGAATAAAGACCAGGATGGTAACAGAATGGTCTTTTCTGTAGACTTTAGCTAATATTTCCTCAGCAATGCTTCAAACAAGCAGCAAAACCCACAAAGAAGGGAAAAACTGTTCTTTTCAGGTTAACTTCTTATATCTTCACACATTGGAGGAAGGAGTGGCCTAGTGGTTAGGACAAGGTACTTCAGGCCGAAGGGCCGGGGGTTCAAGTCCCACCTGGGGACAGCACTCTCAGGCCGGAGGGACTGGGATTTCTAGTCCTATAGGTACTCCTTGTGGTCTTGGGCAAGCCACTTAACCCTCCATTGCCCATGTTCCCTGTATGTGTGTCATATCCCCTCGTGTTAAATGTATCTCCCAATTGACCGCTTTGACCCGGTGAAAAGCGGGATATAAATACAGCTAAATAAATAAATAAATAAATAGATTCAGAAGTGATTCCCTCAGAGCTCACAAGCAATTAGGTAAGGCTCAATTACTAGCAGTTACCCAGCTGAAACCCCTTAGCTGGCTTACTTTCTACTGCTTGGCTCAAAATCCTACTCAGGAGCTTTTCTGAGTAGATTAAAGAACAAGTTTGTATTTCTTTGTGATGGTTGTTGTACTTTGTAACAGAAAATTACCAAAGGAGTTTAGACAGAGAGCAATCCATGTATTCACAGCCTGTATCTACCACCTCTCCCCCTTCTTCAACAATCATGGGTTCAAAATCATGGATTGGCACAGAGGAATTTCTCAATGGAGCACTTTCAGGAGAATACTTGTTTCCCTGCTGTCTTTCAAGGGTATAGCTAGGGCATAGATCAGTGTTCATACCTGAGCTTCCATTGCTGTTAGAGTTCCTCTCTAAATAGCCTGGCCAGTATGTAGTCCAGTTCTTATGTCCAGCCTTCCAATCCAGATCCCTGGACACTGGATCTCTCTTCACATACCTTCTGGCACGGGTCTTAGGGTCCCTTCCACGTGCAGCCGTCTCCCTCACAGGTACCGTCTGGAGATTCCTAGCTCTGCAGCACCATTCCTCTGGCTTTCCCCAGTCCAATGGTGTAAGCTTGCCTTTGGAATGCCTTCCAGTATACGTACTGCTCTGGACTCCTTTAGACCTCCCAAAAGCTTTTCTCTTCTTTCTTCCAAAGGGTTTCTTGCCCTCTCTGTCCGTCCGCTCTGGCTTCTGCTTCTGATGATCATCCAGATGATGAAGCTGTCCAAGATGAGGATATCCAAGCTGATCAAGACACTGAGGATGATTCTCTGTAGAATAAACTCTACCTTTATTCTGCTTAGATGAGTGCTCCACCCTAGCACAGCGCAGCTGTGCTGAATCAGGCCCTGCCC
The DNA here is from genome assembly GCA_033557465.1 of Ichthyophis bannanicus. Taxonomy (NCBI): domain Eukaryota; kingdom Metazoa; phylum Chordata; class Amphibia; order Gymnophiona; family Ichthyophiidae; genus Ichthyophis; species Ichthyophis bannanicus. Next base: position 708,775,625 of record CM066033.1, read on the forward strand.
TTTGAGATGAGTGCTTGGTGATTACCTCATAGCCCTCCTGATTGAACACACGTTTCCCCACTTCAGCTTCTCTAATGGCTGTTGGAAACCTGGTGCATTCTGGGACTGGTAGTCTTTTATGGAAAAATTCTGTTTTCTTATTTCTACCAGAACTGACAGGTTGCTTGTTCAGAGTCACTTCACCTTTTCTATAGCTCCTTCCTGAGCTATGATAAGCTTCCTTATCACAGTATGCTTAAGCCAAAGAAGGAATTCCTCCCTTTTATCCTCTGGAATGAAAGGGAGAAAGTTGTGCAGCTTTTCTGCAACCTCCTTCAGAAACATACCCATATAAAGGCTGTATGAATTGATCCTGGCAGTAAGCATGCTAGCTTGGAAGATCTTTCTATCAAAAGCATCCAAGGTCCCACATTCTCTTCCTGGAGGAGTAGAAGAGTGTCTTTTGGTACTCTTTATTCTCTTCATAGCCGACTGCACCACAATAGAATGGTGAGGAAGCTGAGTTTTTTGAAAACCAGGAGGAGGGAGGGACACGGTACATAGTGTCCAATCTACGAGAATGAGGAGAAAGGGTGAGAGGAGTCTCCCACAATTCAAGCAAATGTTCTTGGAGAATTTCATGAATTGGCAAGGTGACTGCCTCTCTGGGAACCTTAGAGTATCCCAAAATGTCTAATTTATTTTGCTCTAGGTTCTTTTTCAGAGGTTACTGAAATAGAGAGTCCTTTAGCTACTTCCATGATGAAGTCTTGAAAGGACAAATCCTCTGGAGGAGACATTCTCCTCTTTGGAGAAGAGGGCTCCTCAGGAAGAGCAAGAGATACTTCAGGAGAGTCATCCGATGAATCGGAATCATCAGAAGACTGGAAGTATCGTCTGTTGGCTTCCAGGGATCGATACGCGTATCGACTGGTATCGACATCGGGCGTACCCGGAACCGGATCGGTATCAGGAAAAGCCCCGGAACCGGGAACCGGAACCGGTATCCTGGTCGATGTGGATGCCCTGGGTACCGGTATCGATTGTGGTACCGGAACAGAGGTTGGTACCGCTTGCTGCGGTACTGTGGGCGTCGCAGCCTTAATGAAAGCCATTATGGCCTGCTGCATGGATTGAACTGTATTATCCATGGACGCCACGACTGCCTGGATGTCGGTACCGGAAGAGTGTGCCGGTATCCCAGAGCAGTCTAACAGGTGATCGGTCGAGGCCGTGCCATCGATGTCAACCTGTAACCCCATAGGAGGAGCTTTGGAAGCCGGAGCTTCCCGCCGGGGTTGTTTGGCTGGGGCAGGGTCCTCAGGGTCAAGCCCGGGGGCATCTCGATACTTAGAGGGAGATTTGCCCTTTGAGGACCTGCCAGAGGAATGTTTGGTTACCTGAGATCCATCAGGAGAGGAAGACCTGGAAGATGTCGATGCTGGAGTATCTGTGGAAAACAGCATATGAAACTTGGCTGCTCGGTTTCTGTAAGCCACATTTAGACATCAGGGAACAGGACTGGCAATCCGGAATGGAGTGGTCAGGCCCCAAACATTTAAGACACCATTCATGTGTGTCGGTAACAGAGATGGTACCGCTACACTTGGTGCATTTTTTAAAACCAGAAGCTGGTTTTTCCATGAGGGAAAATTGTTCTCTAGGCCTAGGGGCCTAAAGAGAGAAAATTTCACCAAGTAGTGAAAAGAAAATATATATATATTTTTTTTGAAAAGTAAAAAGAAAAAAGACCGGCGGTACCGGTCCGGTAGTCGGGGAAGGCAGACACACGGCCAAAGAAACAAATTAAAATAAGAACTTCTTCAGCGGTGACAGGAACACGACCTGCTGGCTGCGCGGAAAAGAAGAACTGAGGAGAGTTGGAGAGAAAGGCGGGAAGGCAGCGCGCATGCGCTGTGGGAGGCTCCCAAAAGCTTTCTTCTGGGAAGCTGGGGAGCTTTCCCGCGCAGGCTCCATCGGTACCGACGTACCCATATGTGAGGACTTATTCCTGCTTGTTCCTGGAGATAGAAACTGTCTTCAAAGTGTCACAGCTGGTACCGGAGTCTATGCAGATCTACAGGGCTGGAGAGCCTGGTACATACCAGGTCCTGTTTAAAGGAGTGCCTCAAGAGTGTTCCCAGTCCTTCCCACCATGATGGTCAGGCTGCAATGTCTGCTCTGACCAGTTAATACTTTACTAGTAGTTGAGTATAAGACGTAATCCTATCGGAGAAGTGTTTCTTGGATTGGATCAGGACAAGGTCCGTCCATATCTTTAAGATACAAAACGTATTCAATACACGATGACTTGATGTGGACAGGTGAGAAAAGGCCCTTTTGGTTGCTGGGTAACTTTAGAGGATGTGGATGTTTTCAAAGGCAGTTAGTAGATACTTTGGTACTACACCTGAGAAGTGTCCGATAGGAGGCAGGAACAACTATGAAGATATGTTTTTAAGATACATAATTAAACAGAATGATGCACAAAGGTTGTAGCAGCTGCAGTTCTGAGGAGAACAGGCAGGGTTGGCATACAAGAGATGTATGTAATTTGACAGACAGTGCATAGGAGGTAAAGGAGTTCCTTCCATCAGTCTCTGGTCCGTGAGTAACTTGATAGGGTTGTCCCTTCTCAGTGGCCCTGATTATGTATTTATTAAAGCATTAATGATGTTTGTAAGGGGGGCTATTCTCTCTTATAGCGATGCTACGTTCGTCTGCAATTCGGTGAACTTCAGTCCTATATAAAACCGGAGATAGGAATAAAGATGTCTTTTAAAATGAAGAATTTAATAGGATGCTACATCTAGGTTTGTAGAATCTACAGTTTTGCGGAAAACAGGAAGGATTTATATACTACACATATATGTCATTTGAAAGCCAGTGTATAGGAAGCAAATGACAGCCTTCCATCTGTCTATGGTCAGTGAGTAGTCGGATGTGATTGTCTACTGTTTCTTAGACTAGATTAGGTATATATTAAGACAGTAAGGTTGCTCTTAAGAGCGGCTGTACTCACTTATAGCCATACTACGTGCGGCTACTATTTGGCAAACTTCTGCTCATATCTTGCACTTGGGTGCGGTTGGGCCAGACTCGTAGGAATTTTTGGAGCCGGGCACCGCCCTACCTGTTTCATGCCTTGAAAGCATGGATGGATCTCTCCGTTCTGGCTGAATCTCAGGAGAGTACAGGGCTGACTTCATGCATCTAACCTGAGTTTGGCTTTTGCGATTAGTAGTGGGGACAATTCCGCAAGGGGACTTTGTCTCATTACTCAAACTTACAGAAGCATGCTTGCACGTTTCGATAGGGCAGCACATCAGAGGTTTTCTAGAGTGCCCTTCCTGGGGGTACATTTCAGCGTCAGAATAGCCATTCGGTTAGGCAGTGATTCCGCATCTTCACTGGGTTGGTGTTGGAGGTTGCATCAACTTGACGGAAAGGGGCTATCTTAGTTTCCCTTGCCTCAGCAATTGGGTGTTTTGAAACTGCTAGGTACGTATGACCTAGATTGGCCACTGTTGGAAACAAGATACTGGGCTTGATGGACCTTGGTCTGACCCAGTATGGCATATCTTATGTTCTTATGTTATCTTATGTTATGACCTAAGTCCAGGGCTGAAGGGGAACGAATTATGCCCAGAACAGTAACATCTCTTCAGACTCGCTGAGTGCTCAAAGCGGTCAAAACTAGCTTAGTCTGTCTCAAGGCCTAGGGGTCTTAATAGTACGGTTTGACTTTTGTTGGAGAACACGGTTTCTACCGGAGCGGAGAGATGAGGTGCTTCAACAGCTAGTTGGCAGGTTGCAAGTGGAGCAGGTGCCATCAGCGTGGAGCTGTCCTCTGCTACTCAGGACAATGGTGGTGAACGAGAGGTGGTTCCGTGAACCAGAGCTCCCAGGCGTCCCATACAAAGGTACTTCTATAGAGGTGGTCGAGTCAGAACAATCCTCTAAACAAACGCCTTCCATGCCTCGCGCAGGGGATTCCTTGATGGTGGGAATGGCCCCAGGGGATCAGGCAGGCATTCTGCTGGAACTTCCGCAGTGGGTCCCAATGTTGATGGAGATGAATCGCACAGGCTATAGGGCTCCTTACAGGGTTGGATCAAGAAGCCATTGGGAGCTGAGTGGGATAGCTCTTGCGCTTCAAACATTCGAGTCTGGAGTAAAGGGTCGGGCAGGGTCAGGACTGTCCGACAGATACGTATCAGTGGTTTTCCTAAAGCGGCATGAGGACACAAGCAGGGCGGTCATGGAAAAGGAATCAAGGGCTCTGTTCGCGTAGAGGGAGTCTCGCCTGCAGGCGCTTTGGCAGCACTCCTTGCAGGACCGCACAATGGTATGCAGGATCTTCTCAAGTGGAGTCCGGAGGAATGCCGGAGAGTGGAGGCTTCATCTGGGAAGTGGTCGCACAAATAGGCATCAGGTGGGTCCTCCGATCCAGGACCCCAGGACAATCTTTCTTTCGACCAAAGCAAATACTTTGGTTACAGTAGTAGGCGAGAAAGGATGTCGAAGGGCATCACTGCTCTGATGCAATCTTGACCTTCAACTGCCTTCTCGATGCGTTTACCCTTCCGTTGCACTCATTGGGCAAGTGATACAGCGCGATGAGCCGTATCGAGGGAGAGGACTGTTGATGGCGTCAGTTTGGCTTAGGGGTCCATGGAGCGCCGACCTGGTCCGGCAATTAGATGGGAAACCTTGGCGGTGGTTCGCAGTGACGAATCTGTTGATCTGGGGTTCTATTGGGGTATCGCAGGTGGATAGATTCTCTCTTACGGCCTAGCAATCGATAGGACAGAGTTAAGAAAGTAAGCCCTATGCTAGATCGGGGAGGACCAACCTATGTCAAGGCAGAAAGACGTACCATTCCCTATTGTAGGTGCGGGTATGGCATGTATTCAAGGGTTGGTATGCTTGGCAGCAGGTCCAGACTTCAGCGGTTCCAGTTCCTATGGTTTTAGGTTTTGCAGGCCGCGGCCCATCCACAGGATGGTGACTTCTTCGCGGGAGTGCAGTTGCATCATGGGGGGGGAGGGGGCAGTCACTAGTGAATCTTCAAGCCCTTGTGTCAGGCTTTGGTCTAGGGCAGCGATGGCGAACCTATGGCACGCGTGCCAGCTGTGGCACGCGAAGGCCTTGCAGCTGGCACGCGGGAAGGTCCGCAATCGAAAAAAAAAAAAAACCCTGTCTGCTGCCGCTGTCGGGGCCTCCGCGGCAGAATCGAGCGTGCCGCGGGGCCCCCCTGTACCCGGCAGATCCTGCCCTCCCCGTAGCAGCTCTCTCTTTGGAGCTACAGTCAGACGCGCCGGCTTGCAGAGCGCGAAGGGAAGAGTTTCCCTTTCGCGACTCCGTTAAGCCCGCGGGGGCTGATGGGAACTCCCATCAGCCCCCGCGGGCTTAACAGAGCAGCGAGGGAACTCTTCCCTCGCGCTCTGCAAGCCGGCGCGTCTGACTGCAGCTCCAAAGAGAGAGCTGCTACGGGGAGGGCAGGATCTGCCGGGTACAGGGGGGCCCCGCGGCACGCTCGATTCTGCCGCGGCGGCCCCGACAGCGGCAGCAGACAGGTTTTATTTTTTTTTTTAATTTTCCCTGGGCTGGCCTGGGCTGGGGGGGGGGTGGGGGTTAGGAGTGGTGATGGGCTGGGCTGGGGGGGGGGTTAGGAGTGGTGATGGGCTGGAGGGGGGGTTAGGAGTGGTGATGGGCTGGGCTGGGCTGGGCTGGGGGGAGGTTAGGAGTGGTGATGGGCTGGGCTGGGCTGGGGGGGTTAGGAGTGGTGATGGGCTGGGCTGGGCTGGGGGGGGTTAGGAGTAGTGATGGGCTGGGCTGGGCTGGGCTGGGGGTGTTAGGAGTAGTGATGGGCTGGGGTGGGGGAGGGTTTAGGAGTGGTGATGGGCACTGGGCTGGGGGGGTTAGGCGTGGTGATGGGCACTGGGCTGGGGGGGTTAGGAGTGGTGATGGACACTGGGCTGGCTGGGGGGGGTTAGGAGTGGTGATGGGCACTGGGCTGGCTGGGGGGGTTAGGAGTGGTGATGGGCGCTGGGCTGGGGGGGTTAGGAGTGGTGATGGGCGCTGGGGGGGTTAGGAGTGGTGATAGGCACTGGGGGGCTTAAACTAAAAATTGAGTGATGGGGGATTAGGACTGGGAGTGGGCTGATGGGGAGGTTAGGACTGGAAATGGGCTGGTGGGATTAGGACTGGGAGTGGGCTATGGGGGGCTAGGACTGGTAATGGGTTGGGGGGTTGCTAGGACTGGAAATGGGCTGAGTGGAAGGGGGCTTGAACTGCAAATAGCTGTTGGGGATGGGGCTTGGAATGGAAATGGGCTGAGGGGAAGTGGGGGGCTTGAACTGCAAATAGCTGATGGGGACGGGGCTTGGAATGGAAATGGGCTGAGGGGAAGTGGGGGGCTTGAAGAAGGGAATGGATGCTGGGTGAGACTGGAACTAGAAGGGAGCTGATGTTGGGGGAGGATTAGAATGGGATGGGGCTGGGAGAGTAAAATGGAGAGGGGAAAAATATTTTGTGTAGGAGGGATGAAAAATCTACAATTGGCCAGGTATTGGGAGAGTAATTGGGGATTGAGGATGGAGGGGTAAAATTTGTGTGGATGAAATAGGAATGAGGAAAGAGCAAAAGGAGAAAGATTAGTATGTTAAAGCAGATGTAGAGAGAGAGAGAATGGAAAAAAAAACTAGAAGAGAGAAGAAAGGACAAATGGACAGCAGACGATGGAGAGTTAGCAGAAAACATGAAGAAATCAGAAGAAAATGGCTGGACCAATTGCAACTGAAAAAAAATGCACAAAAGGTAGAAAGATATCTCTTTATTTTGAATTTATTAACTGGAATATGTCAGCTCTGGGAAATGTGCATCATTAACATCTGCGCTTTGTTTGGTACAAGAGGAAATTCCTATTTGACGTTGCCACTTGTTCCCTTTCCCCAGTATTCACTGAAATGTATTGGTTTAATATTTGCAGTGTTGCCTTTTGATAGGTAGGGTATGGTGCTTTGTGAGTCCTGGTAATGCTGTCAGGATACGGCGGGTTTGCTATGGGTTCTAAATGGGCAGCGTTTGTAGTAGTTCCTAATGTGCCTGGCGGTTGGCACTGGATTATAGTAATGTAGAAATCTTTTAGTCTTTCTTTATCCATACACTCATTAAGAGACATGTTTACTAAAAGTTAGTGTATGGTAACATTATGCAAATATTTATGCAAATAAGAACACTTATGCAAATGACGTGCTGGCACTTTGAGGAAATTCTTTGGTTTTGTGCGGCAGTTTGGGCACTCGGGCTCAAAAAGGTTAGCCATCACTGGTCTAGGGTTTTTGTTTTTTTTACAATTAGTGTTCTAGTGGCCATCTGCTTGGCTTGCTGGGTTTCGGTTTTTGCAAGCCTGGTTTTGAGTAGAACCGTTCTTGTTCTTACTTAGGGACAAGTTGGTTCTACGGAAAGTTTCCCACTTCTTGGCCAAGGTAGTTCTGCCTTCCCTTGAATCAGTCGGTCTCGTTCCCAGTTTTAGGATTCTTGGAGGAGCATGCTTCAGGTGGTAGTCTGCGTCGCTTAGCCGTAAACAGAGTTCCGCAGCCACACGGTTATGTACTGGAGGTATTCTGAAAATAGTATCGTTATTTTAGGGGCCTGCCAAAAGCGTAGCGGCAGCTAAAGTTCCAATGTTCAGTTGGTCCAGGAGGCATTAGTTGACACATGTCCCTCTTCTGGAAGTCAGGTATCCGTGGGGCGGTGATTTTCTTCTTCTAGAGGGCAGGCAACTTCCTGGATAGAGCTTAGATTGGTTCTGACTGTGGAGAGTTGTGGAGTGGCAACATGGTCGTTTCTCCATACCTTCAGTAAGCACTATCGGTTAGCGGTTCAGGTGACGAGTGTTGCCTGTTTCGGATCGGTGGTGTGTCGCTATGGCTGAGAAGGTCTCTCCCAAGGATTACTGCTCTGTTGCATCCCAGAGGTGGAGGACTAAACTGGAGGAACGATAAGGAAATGGAAATTACACTTACCTGGTAATTGTGGTTCCTTGAGTAACTCCAGTTTAGTCCTCATTCCCACCCGGAGATGTTTTTCAGAGATATTTCTTTCAGTTTGGAGAGGATTCTCGGTCGCTAACAGTGTTCTACGTAGATATGCCAGAGATCGCAGTGGTATGCTTTCTCTCTCGGACCTCTTTGAGTCTTTCTTTCTTCCTTCTTTCTGGCTGTCTTACTCTGATCTGGGAGGGAAGAGCACAGACGCAAGCATGAGGTGTTTGTTTTTTCCCCTGTATATTCAGGGACTTTATTGTTACAAGTTAAAAGTTAAGTTTATAGTTGTAATTAATACTTAAGCTACTTATTTCTTGCTCCTTTGAGTTTGTCAATAGTTCATTGGGGGATGATGGCAGAAGGCCAGCAGTGTATATCCAGTGATGTCACAAGTTTTGACTTGTCCAGTCTCCATGCTGCAGGAGGTGGTACACAACCCAGAGGTGGAGGACTAAACTGGAGTTACTCAAGGAACCACAATTACCAGGTAAGTAATTTCCATTTCCTTATTGTCCCTCCAGTCCAGTCCCGCACCTCTGGGATGTATCAAAGCAACTAAACTAACGGGAGGGACCCACACAACCAGCCTGAAGCACTGCCGATCCAAAACGAGCATCCTCTGCCACCTGGACATCCAGGCGAAAATGTTCAGAAAAAGTATGCTGCCCTACAGATCCCCACTGGCGGAACTAAACTATACTCTGCCCACGAGGCCGACTGAGCCCTCATGGAATGCATCCGAAACCCCACCGGCACTGCTCTACCCTTCAAGATCTATGCCAACGTGATTGCCTCACTGATCCATCTGGAAATGGAGGCCTTATCTGCCACCTCACTTTTGCGCGGCCCGCCAAACAAAATGAACAGACTGTCCGATCTCCAAAGGGACAATGCCCTTTTCACATACCTTCGCAGGACTCTTACCATCCAGGTGGCACAGCTGTGGAGTGGCAGGGCCCATAACCACTCTCGCCCATGTCCGCGCTCACCAGAGCCAGTAAGGAAACGGCCTGATTTACATGAAATGCTGACACCACCTTGGGCAAAAATGAAGGTACCGGGCGCAGGACCACTTTCTCCTTGGAGAAGAAAAGGAACGGCTCCTGACATGACAGGGTCCGAAGCTCCAAAATACTCCGTGCCAAGCAAATCGCCACCAGGAATACCATTTTCAGAGTCAAATCCTTCAGGGAAACTCGACTCAATGACTCAAAGGGTTCGCCAGATAGCACCGTCAGCACCAAATTGACATCCCAAGGTGGTACCCACTGCCCTCTTTGGCAGACGGAGGTGGGTCACTGCCCCTAGAAGGTTCAGCACGTCTGGGTGTGTACCCAACGGCACCCTATGAACCTTCCCATGATAACCGGAAATCGCCACCAGTTGCACTCTCAAGGAAATGGTGGCTAGACCCTTATCAAAACCAGATTACAAGTACGCCAAGATGTTGACGGAGACGCCAAGATGTTGGCGAGCCTGCCTCTCTTCACACCATGATTTAAAGATGCGCCCTTCGCAGATGCATGTCAGGTCCGTAAACCTCCTCTGGGCCTGTAGCAAGATCACTATCCCTGAGCCCGATAATCCTTTCTTCTTCAACCTCGCCCTTTCAAGAGCCATGCCGTAAGCGAGAATTGATCCACCTGGGGCATGCGAAGCGGCCCCTGTGTCAAAAGGTCCTTCCGAACTGGAAGCCACCACAGTCAATCCGCCAGTATCTGAATCAGAATAGCATAACACGGGTACCTCAGCCAGTCTGGTGCCACCAGAATTACAAATCCCCGGTGCACCTCTATCCATTGCACTAACCGGCCTATGAGCGCCCACAGAGAAAAAACAGAGAAGACCCTCTTCGAGCCACTGCTGAATTAGAGCATCCTGGCCCTCGGACATCCTCTCTTCTGCTGAAAAATCAGCATGCCTTGGCCGACTAACACTGCCATTAGGTGGTCCATGACTGGTGTGCTCCATTGGTGGACCACCTGCTCAAACACCTCCTGATTGAGCTGCCACTCTCCAGGGTCCATGCACACTCAGCTGAGGTAGTCAACTCCCACTACGTGCGTTGCTGATAACGCCTGGAGACGAATCTCTCCCATCCGAAACGCCTTTTGGCCTCCTCCTCCGGGGCTTTACTGCCCGTGCCTCCTTGCCAGTTGATGTAAGCCACCATGGTCACATTGTCTGAGAGGACTTGGACCACCTTCCCCTGCAACCATGGTTCAAAGCTTTCTAGCGCCAAGATCACCACTCGCATCTCAAGCCTGTTGATCGACCACAGAGCCTCCTGAGGACTCCTGTCCCTGAACAAAGCATCCTTCACAATGGGCTCCTCAACCTGACAGGCTGGCATCAGTCATCAGCGGAACCCACACTGGGGACTCCTTCCAGGCTCCCCACATGCAGCCACCAACTGAGGGCTCTCCTGGTGCTCTGCGGGCACGGGGGGGGGGACAGGGGCTGACTCTGATGGGGTCATCGACAGAGCCCTTGCCCATGGGACTAGCTCGAGAGTGGCTGCTATGGTCCCCAGAACCTGCAGATAATGCCACGCTGATGGTCTTGCCATCTTCAGGAACTGCTGTATCTACTGTCGCAGCTCCCATGCGTAGCAATCTGGCAAGAAAACCCTTCCCATGTGGGTATCAAAACATGCTCTGAAATACTCCAGCCGGCCGTAACTTACTCTTAACCAGGTTGAACCCCCAATCGAGACTTTGAAGGAACTCTCCCACCTACGCCGTTGCTCTTTCGCTATCGTCCCTGGACTTTGCCTAGAACAGCCAATCGTCTAGGTATGGGTGGATGAGAACCCCTTCCTTGCGGAGAGCTACCACCCCCACTACCATGACCTTGGTGAAGGTACGCGGGGCAGTTGCCAGATCGAAGGGCAACACTCGAAACTGGAAATTGCCCCTTGGCACCGCAAAGCAGAGAAACTGCTGATGTTCTGGATGGATGGGAATGTGCAGATATGCCTCCGTGAGATCGAGAATCGCCAAAAACTCTCCACTTCCTACCGCCACTATTACTGATCGCAGCATTTCCATGTGAAAATGCGGTACCCAAAGACAGAAGCATGCCCTCGAAGTCAAGGATGGAGCAAAAAGAACCTTCCTTTTGGGCACCACAAAACACATGAAGCATCGACCGCAGACATACTGGTCTCGCGGAACCAGTTCCATGGCTCGCATCTGCAGGAGACAAGTCAAGGCCTCTTCTACTGCCGCCAACACCACTGCGTCCACTTTGGGCGATCAAAGGAGCTCGTTATTGCTCCAGCAGTGGGTATAAGCATGTCATGAATTGCACCCCTTTAAGGCCAGCCTCCAGCAGATCCCACTCATCTGGATCATCTGTCCTACTACTCCATGTATTGGGAAGACTTTCTGCGATTTCCATACCACCTGGAACAGCAGATCCTACAGCGCCTCTTCTTCTGCCGGGAGGTTAGCAAGCATATTCAGGGCCTTGAGGGACTCCAAGGTACACTTGCAATATGAGCCCTTTGGGGACAAGGAATTTTATCAGTACCTGTTTGTAGTGATTGTAAACCACTTGATGCCCTTCAGCCTGGGCAGAATATCAAGAAATTGCATAAACATAAACATGAGCGTCAATAGCTCCTCCCGGCGGAAACCCCGAACAATCTGGGCCTGATCCTCCTGTTCTGGGCTTTCTCCTTCTTCCAACTCTTCCTGCAGATCTAGCTCCATGTCAAGGTCTTCCCTATCCAGCCCCTCCGACCACGGCGATTGCTGCCACTCCTCTAAGCCTCTAGCCCGCTTAGACACCACTGCTCTTTTGCGTCCGACACCTTCTTAGCCCTTTGTTTCTGGGCTGAAGAGCCACTTGCCAAGCCCTGTTGACGTAGGCAAAACGCCTTATGCAAAAGTAAGACAAACTCCGGTGAGAACTCCCCCAGAACCCTATTGCTCCCTGGGCTTGAGGGGTGGATGGTCCAGGCATCGTGCAGGGACCGGGGGCCGGATCCGTTAAAGGAAACATGGCGCCCTTGCCCCCAGGGTCTCTTGCAACCAGGAGGGACTCTCCTGCCTCATCTCATCCTGCAGGCCCTGCTCCCAGTCTAGACAGACGCCTGCCTCCAAGACCACACCCCATCGGGGACCACATATTTAACATAGCAAAATAGATAGATAATTAAGGTTTGATATGTACATAGTCTTTCTTCTGATAAACAACCCACATTTATCTCCAAGTTTATATCCCATGTTTAATGTAAACAATTCTATGTAATTATGTTGTTCTCTGTAAACCTTGGACAGAGGCGATATAAAAAAATTGTTAAATAAATAAAATAAAATAAATACTTTGAGGATTTTTAGATTGCGCTGCCGTGTTGTATCTTAAAGATATGAAATGGACCTTGCTCTGATCCAATCAAATTGACACTTTCTCCGAGTAAAGCTTACATTTTTATTCTAATACTACAAATGGCTATAAGGAAGTACAGCTTCCCTCACAAGCAATATTACAAATTTCAAAGGTACATAATCTGGGTAAGAGAAGGGATGAACATGTCAGGTTACTCACTGACCATAGACAGATGGAAGGATTTAAATTTGCCTCCTATTCGCTGACTGACTACATCTTTCAAATTACATACATTTCTTGTATGCAGGTATTTCCTGTTTTCCACAGAGCTGTAGCTGCTACAAACCTATATGCAGCACTTTTTTTTCTTTTCTTTCCCCCACTTATCTTTCATTTATTTCTGTCTCTGACTTTATATCTGACCCTTCTCAGGAGAAAGTCACAATGTCTCAACCAACTGTCACTTAGATCACCTGACCAGGCACAACACCACTCTGAAATCCGCCCAGCAACAATGATTAGGCTTTACCCACAGGTTTGCATCAAGTCATTGTGCACAGAATAAGTTTTGAGCTGTATAACACAAGGAATGCTTAAGGATTAAGAGGGGTTCACCCCCTTTGATACCATCCTTCTGGCTGGCATGGTGGAAAGGGTTGGAGGCACTCCCCAGGAATGCCCTCAATCTGTACCCGGGTAGGTAAAAGGATCCCTAGCACAGTGCACCTCCACAGGCTCAGGCACAGAGCACTAGAGTACATGAACTAAAATAAAATAAAACCACAATCTAATTAACTGAAACAGAAATTTAAAAGAACTAGGAAGAGGCTGCTCTGTCCTGCTTTATTCTCCGGTGGCTGCCTCTCCCAGGCACCCAAAACTCAACAGGGGGTTAAACACATGCGGGACAGAAGAAGAAATCGCGCTTAAATGCAGCGGGGGGAGTTTCCCAAACATGCGGCTGCAGGCTGCTCTCTGTCTCCTCGTGTTCTGGCGGTTGCTAGAGGTTCCTGCTGTCCTCCCCCCCCCCCCCCCGCCACTCTTACCATGGAGCCTCTTTGCTGCATGGCTTTTCTACTCCTCATGCTCAGCCTTCCTTCCCAGTTCTTGCGCTGAGGGGAGCCAGCTTTCACTCCTGTCAATCAACTGCAGCCCCTGCAGTGGCTCCTCACCCGATAACAGATACGGGGGCCACCGGAAGTCTCGGACTGAGGAAGGCCCCCACAGAACTCCCCCCCCCTGAAATCCTAGGGGGAGAGGGGGGAAAAGGAATATCCTCCCCTCAGCCCTGTTGTCTCCCGTATTCTCTGTTCCTTCTGATTTTTTTTTTTTTTTACTTCTGCCTTTAAAAACAAAAAAACCTGTACCTTAACAGGGGAAATAAAAAACAAACTAACTAAACCTATCTCCTTAGTTGTCCCTTCAGTGAGTCCAGCACCTTGGCTCACTACCTCCTCCAGCTGCTTGGAGACTGAGCATACTGGGGCTGGTAGGTGGTGCCAACTGCATATGTACACTAGTGTCATCAAAAAGATGACATGCTCAGTCTTCAAGCTGCTGGAGGAGGTACACTACCCAGAGGTGTGGGACTGGACTGGAGGGTCGATAAGGAAATATGCTAGAGTCCCCAGGAAGCCATCTTTAGGGACCAACATCGAGGGAAGACTTACACATGGGCCCATGGTAGGGCCCCTTTAGTGCCCTCAACCTCACAGAAAGACAAGATACGCAGGCAGACAGGTGCTTTGCTCCTCCTCTGCACCACACAGAGGCTCCCCAGCTCTGCAGCACACATACATATACATGCACTACAGCCCTGCACCTACTGCCACTTTCCACACACAGACAGGCACACCACTGTTGCACCACACACCCACAGAGATACTTGCTATCTGAAGCTGTAAAAGGTAATTAGATCTTACCTGCTAATTATTGTTCCTGAAGGAACGACAGTCCAGTCCCTTACTTCTGGGTTGCGCAACCCTTCCAGCAGCTTGGAGGCTGAGCCCAACCTTTCTGGGGGATGGAGCGGTATAAATACCACTGGGACCACCCACCAACTCCAGTAACTGAATGAAAAAGCAGACTCAACAAAGTTCCCATAACAACCTAATAAACACTTAATAACAATCTCTACAACCTATTGTAGCTATATAGATCCATTACTTATTTATTTATTTATTTATTTTCAAGGAATAGGCAATCTGAGAGGGATTCAAGGAACAGGTAAACTGAGAGGGAAGATGGTCACGGGTTTGCATGAGTCCGGCGGAGCCTATCTTCTCCCGCACCCCCTCACTCCGAACTGGCCCTCACGCTCGGTCCGTAGCTTCCTTATGCTGGTAGGCCTTAACCGGGTGGGATCAGGGACTGGACTGTCGTTCCTTCAGGAACAATAATTAGCAGGTAAGATCTAATTACCTTTTCCTTATCGTCACTCCAGTCCAGTCCCTTACTTCTGGGATGTACAAGAGCAGTTCAACCCTGGGTGGGGTCCGGCACACCGGACTGTAGGACTGCCATGCCAAACCGAGCGTCCGCTGAACTCTGGATGTCCAGCCTGTAATGCTTGGTGAAGGTATGCAGCGAGGACCAGGTCGCTGCTCTACAAATATCCAACGGGGGGACTAGGCTGAATTCTGCCCAAGAAGTGGCCTGTGCCCGAGTGGAGTGTGCTCGTAGACCCGCTGGCACCTGCTTCCCTTTCAGGATGTAGGCGGAAGCAATCGCCTCTCTGATCCATCTGGAGATGGAAGACTTGGCCGCCGCCTCTCCCTTGTGAGGGCCTCCGAACTGCACGAATAGGCGATCGGACTTCCGGAAGGGAGCTGTGCGGGAGAGATAACGTTTCAAGGTTCTCCGGACATCCAAGAGACGCAGTTTGCTATCCCTACCTTCAGCCCCCACGGACGAGAGAACCGGGAGGTTGACCGGCTGATTCATATGAAAAGGGGAGATCACCTTGGGCAAGAAGGAAGGAACAGTTCGCAGAACCACCTTGTCCTTGAGAAATAAAAGGAAGGGGGGTTTCGCGGACAATGCTTGTAATTCGGAGACCCGCCTTGCCGAGCAGATCGCAACCAGAAAGACTGTCTTCAAGGTTAGGTCCTTTAAGGAGGCTCCCTTTACTGGTTCAAAGGGCTCCCCGATCAGGGTATTTAGTACTAGGTTGAGATCCCAAGGGGGGATGACCGACCTCCGTTGAGGACGTAGACGTCTAACCGCTCTTAGGAACCTGGAGACGTCCGCGTGAGCCCCTAGGGGCTTGCCGCGGACCTTGCCCCTATAGCATGCGATGGCTGCTAGCTGCACTCTCAAGGAGCTGTGTGCTAGACCCTTGTCAAAACCCGCCTGCAAGAATTCCAGAACCTCCTGGACGGATGCGGAAAGGGGTTTCCGTCGGTGCTGCGCACACCATGCTTCGAAGATGCGCCAGGTCCTAACGTAGGAGAGGCAGGTCGAGCGCTTCTTAGCCTGCAACAGTGTCGAGATGACCGCTCCTGAGTACCCTCTTTTCAGGAGCCTCGCCCTTTCAATAGCCAGGCCGTAAGCGAGAATCGATCCACGTGAGGCATTCGGACCGGGCCTTGTCTCAGAAGGTCCCTTTTGCAAGGGAGCCGCCAAGGGTGGTCGGCGATCAATCTCACCAAGTCCGCATACCAGGGGCGGCGAGGCCAATCCGGGGCTATGAGGATTACGAACCCCTGGTGAGACTCCACGCGCTGGAGAACCTTTCCGATCAGCACCCACGGGGGGAACACATAGAGGAGGCCCTCCGAAGGCCACTTCTGTGACAAGGCATCCAGGCCCTCGGACATTCTTTCCTTTCGTCGACTGAAGAATCTGTCTACCTTGGCGGACGAGAACCTTGCCATGAGATCCATGACCGGGAGCCCCCAACGAGACACTATCTGGTCGAAGGTTCCCTGCTCCAGTTCCCACTCTCCGTGGTCTATCTTGTACCTGCTGAGGTAGTCTGCCGTGATGTTGTCCGAGCCTGCTACGTGTTGGGCCGAGAGTGCTTCCAGCCGACCTTCCGCCCACCGGAACAGGGAGTCCGCTTCCTTCTCTAAGGCAGGGCTGCTGGTGCCGCCCTGATGGTTGATGTACGCCACCGCGGTGACATTGTCGGAAAAGGACGCGAATGGCCCTCCTTTTTACTAAGGTCTCGAGAGCCTTGAGCGCCCGGATGACGGCCCGCAATTCCTGCCTGTTGATGGGCCATTGAGCTTCCAATGGTGTCCAGCTGCCTTGAACGAACTGGTCCTCGCAGTGGGCTCCCCAGCCTGACAGACTGGCATCCGTCGTCAGAAGTAACCACTGATGCGGTTCGAGAGGCATCCCGCGCTCCAGATTCCTTGGGTGTCGCCACCAGCGGAGCGCTTCTTTGGTTTGTGGAGCACACGGTAACTGCATTGACATGGGGTGAAGCTGAGGGGACCATCGACGTAATAGGGCCCGTTGCAACGGCCGCATGTGGGCTCTGGCCCATGGAACCACTTCTATAGCCGCTGCCATTGTTCCCAGAACCTGAAGATAATGCCACGCTGTGGGGATTCGTCTGGCCAGGAACTGGGCGACTAGAAGTCTTAGTTCTCTTGATCTTGAACGAGACAGAAACACCCTGCCTTTGCTGGTATCGAATCTTGCCCCGAGGTACTCGAGTTCCTGGGAGGGGGTCAACCTGCTCTTTGCCCGATTGATGACCCACCCCAACTCTTCTAGGACCTGAATGACTCTTGACGTCACAGAGTGGCTTTCCTCTTCCGCCTTTGCTCGGATTAGCCAATCGTCCAGGTAAGGGTGAACTAGGATTCCCTCTCTCCGTAGGGAAGCCGCTACCACCACCATCACTTTGGTGAACGTTCTTGGTGCCGTAGCAAGGCCGAAAGGAAGGGCCTGAAATTGAAAATGGCCCCTTGGCACTGCGAATCTTAGGAATTGTTGATGGGATGCCCTGACCGGGATATGTAAGTAGGCCTCTGTCAGATCGAGAGACGTTAGGAATTCCCCGGCCCTTACGGCTGCTATGACCGATCGTAGGGTCTCCATCCGAAAGTGCGGAACCTTGAGACAGCGATTGACTTGCTTTAGGTCAGTGGTTCTCAACCCAGTCCTCAGGGACCCCAGGCCGGTCAGGTCTTCAGGATATCCACAATGAATATGCATGAGATAGATCTACATGCAATGGAAACAATGCATGCAAATCGATATCATGCATATTCATTGGGGATATCCTGAAAAACTGACTGGCCTGGGGTCCCTGAGGACTGGGTTGAGAACCACTGCTTTAGGTCCAGGATCGGGCGGAAGGAGTCTTCCTTCTTTGGCACCACAAAGTAAATCGAGTACCGACCCGAGCTGGTCTGGAGGTACTGGGACGACGGCCCCAAGCGCTATTAGGCGTGAGAGAGTTGTGTCTATGGCCTCCCGCTTTGAAGAAGAACCGCATGGAGACTGAACAAAGGCTGGAAGTATTTGTTTTGCAAACTCGAGAGCATAGCCCTCCCTGATGACCTCTAGGACCCATTGATCTGACGTGACCCGGGACCAGGCGGGAAGAAACTGCTTTAAACGACCACCCAGCTTCAGATCCTCCCCCTGGACCCCCGACATATCATTGCTGTTTCCTAGGTCCCGAGGAGAATGATGAAGAGGCACCGAAACCTCTACCTGCTCCTCGAAACCCCCTAAAGCTTTGCCCCCTGGACGGGAAACGTCCCCTGGAAAAGGGATTCGGCCTGGCCGAACGAAACCTGCGGGGGTCCCTGGGTTGACTACGCACCGGGGGCATAGAGCGACCTTGTTTCGGTCTATCTTCAGGAAGCCTTCCGCCCTTAGACTCGCCCAGGTCCTTCACCAACTTGTCCAGATCCTCACCAAACAGTAGTTTCCCTTTAAAGGGGAGCCGGCTTAGGCGTGCCTTTGAGGAAGCGTCAGCTGCCCAACTACGGAGCCACAAGTAGCGCCTAGCCGCCACCACGGAGGCCATATTCTTAGCTAGACTCCTGATGAGGTCATACTGACTGTCAGCCAGGAAGGCCGCTCCGGATTCTAACCTAGCCGAGTTGGCCTGTGCTTCCTCCGAGGAGCCTTCCGCTGCTTGAAGCTGTTGAGACCATCTCAAGCAGGCCCGAGCCACCCAGGCCCCCGAGACGGAAGCCTGTAGGGCCAGGGCGCTTACATCAAAGGCTTGTTTCAGAAGCGTGTCCAGTTTCCTGTCTTGCGAATCCCTCAGGGCCGTGCTGCCCTCGACTGGGATAGTCGTCTTCTTTGTAACCGCTGAGACCGCCGCATCTATTCTGGGCGACTTCAGTAGCTCCTTGTCTGCCTCTGGGAGAGGGTATAGGCGAGCCATAGAGCGCACTCCCCTAAGGCTTGACTCCGGTTGATCCCACTCTTCCTGGATCATCTGGCGAACCACTCTGTGGACAGGGAAAACTTTTTGTGACCTTCTAATGGCCTGGATTAAAGGGTCCTCCAACGCCTCGTCCTCTACCGGCGCGTCTGAGGTCACATTGAGCACTTTTAGGGACTCATTGATTAGTGCCGGGAGTTCCTCTCGGCGGAAAACCCTAACTATACGGGAATGATCCTCTTCAGGGATCTCACCCTCTTCCAATTCCTCCTCCTCCTCATCTAGATCCTTGTCAGAGGTCTCCTCTTCCGGGGTGCCCTGAGAAAGGGATGTGATCGGCTCCTCGCTAATTAGCCGAGGGCGCTTAGGTGGAGGGCCGGGGTTCTGACTGTTTGTCCTCGGTGGTCTGGCTGGTCCGCCTTCCGCCGTAAGCACCGTCTCCCCTGGCCCCAAGCCTTGCTTGCGCATGCAGTAGGCCTTATGGAGCAGGAGGACAAAGTCCGGGGAGAATAGCTCCTCGCCCCCCCCCTCCCCAGTGGGTAGGGGGGAAGGAGGTAGCGGAGGGGTGGGGAATTCTGAGGAGGAAGGAGGAGGGGACTGAGACCCCCCTTCCCCCCCCAAAGGGTCCCCGGACCCCTGAGAAGTCTGGGCCATGGATAAGCTAATTTCTTGCTCCACGGAGGCGGCTACTGCAGCACAAGCCTTGCAGATCCCAGCCTCCGTAGGAGTACCTCTGCGAGTGCCACAGGAGGGGCACCGAGGTTTGCCCGTCATGCCCTAGATGGGGAGGAACAAAAAGTTCTTTCTAACAAAATCCTCCTGGCCGAACCTGTATAGATCAGGACAAATAGAATTAAAGATGCTCTGCCCTTTAGAAAATGCTTGGTAGCTACCCAGCCCCGGAATTAGCTTACTCTCCTAAAGGCAGGCTAAGGGAGAAATAAACTTAAATAAAATTAATTTAAATTAAACAAAACTAGAATGAAACACATAAGCCACATAAACCCTCGGATTTAATCCGGTACTTGCAGTTAGACGATTCGTCTGCCGTGAAGCCCAGGCCCGACTCGGCGAAATCCAGCCGTTGGCTCCACACGTGGTAGGCCGCAACCACGTGGAGCCTAACGGAGGACTGCGAGTTGCTTTCCTTTCTCGGAGCCCCGAGGAAATTTACCGGACCGCTAATTCCGTGCTGAGAGGCACCTCCCGCTCCGGTTTAAGCGGCGCCGCTGCAAAGGTGCTGAAAACAGCTGACTCCTCCGCGCTCGACTCCGATTCCCTCCGCACTGGGACGGGAAGGGAAGGAGGAGCACAGTCACGGCGAGCCTCAAGCGCTCAGCCGCCACCGGGGCTTCGGCGCGAGGCAGGGCAGGATCCTGGAGGAGGTACAGGAAATGAGCGGCTCAGCGGCAAGAGGAGAGCTGCCGATCCTCCGTACCGCTGCAGGACTCAATCAACCCCGGTACCCGGCCCGGCCAGAGGGGGGGGGGGGGGGAGAGAGGGGAGCCGGAGAGAGTAGGTAATTTAAAGGCACAGGAATAAAAGAAAACCAGGTAAGATTACCCAAACTAGAAAACAATAAACTTAAACATTTATCAAGAGCAAATTTAAAATTTAAGAAGGAAAAGGAGACTCCAGTAAGCCCTAGGCTTACGGAACCCTCCAGCTGCTTGGAGGCTGAGATTACTGGAGTTGGTGGGTGGTCCCAGTGGTATTTATACCGCTCCATCCCCCAAAAAGGTTGGGCTCAGCCTCCAAGCTGCTGGAAGGGTTGCGCAACCCAGAAGTAAGGGACTGGACTGGAGTGACGATAAGGAACTACCGTTATTTAAAGATGATACCTGGTGTAGGAACTCTGGCACTGGTCTCATGAGAACAGCACAAGAGAATGGGGGGGGGGGGAGGAGGAATGGACAAGGAGGTCACAAGCACTGGCTCCTAAGATTTTGGCCTGGCTCCTAAAGTTGCACAAGATTTATCAAGGCCTGGTATATGTTGTATCACAATGATAGGGTAGATCATATTGGTGGATCTGATGGCACTACATGCTAAAGAGGGCATAAGTCAAACAGGATTAAAGTTTTGCAGGAAACAAAATACACTGCAGAATCATCATGGATAGAAATTACATGTGAAAAAAAGAAGGGAATAGCAGTAGTGACATATTACCATCCACCAAGCTGGAATGGACAGATGAAGAAATGCTAACAAATTACGAAAGCTAACAAAATTGGTAACACAGTAATGATGGGTGATTTCAATTACCCCGATAAAGTTTCCTGATGAAATAAATGACTACTTTATCTAGCAGCTGGTTCAGGAACCAACATGAGGGGGATACCTTTTTGGACCAAATCCTTGGTGGAACGTAGGGTCTGGTACAAGAAGTGACTGCGGTGGGACCATTTGGCAATACTGATCTTAACATGATAAAATTTGATGTAATAATGGAGGTAAGACAGCAAGGAAATCTACTGTGCTAGCATTTAACTTTCAAAAGGAAGACTGAAAAAATGAGGAAAAATAAAAATAAACCCTCGACAGTGAAATGTCTCCTCTGACTTTGCATGATGCATAAGGCCACAGAAAGGAGGACTGTGCAACAAAAGGCTTTGTTTTACAAAATGCCACAGCAGTGAATGGGGAGAAAAATGACAGTAGTAGCACAAGTTCTTACTATTCTTCCCTGCAGTATTTCATCAGCAGAGTCAACCTAAGTTGCAAATTGCTTAAGAAGAACAGAAGACAGGTCAGTCCCAGTCCCAGAGTTGGTTCAAGATATTGGCACCCAAGGTTCGTCCCCCCACCCAGCTGTCAGAATATCTTTGAATGTCCTGCTCTTTGCTGCCCCCAGAAGCTACTACCTCTAAAGGAAAAAGGGGCCTGTTGTAGTTGTTGATATGGCAGGACAGACTAGATAGGCCATGTGGTCTTTTTCTGTCGTCATATTTCTATGTTTCTACCTAATTTGCCGAATGGTTGGGCCAGTCCTGCAGAAAGGTTTCAGAAAATATGTAAGGTCAGTTAGTCTGAGTACATACACAGGACAGGCCTGGATGCAGTCTGTTTACAAAGAGTCTTGCTGTCAAAAGCACACTATTCGGCCAATGCAGAAACCCTGTGCCAGAGACCAACGCTAAAGCTCTAGCACTGTGTTTTTTTTAACACTGATTATTTGTGCAGCAATGCTGTAAAACATGAAAATCAGCTGAGCGCAAAGTATCAGCACTAAACAAGGGGAGGAAGCTAGACATATGCGCACAGGGGTCTGTATTAGTCTGGCACCAGTATGCATGGACTGGATTGGTAAAACGTCAACAGAGGTCAAGTTTGACACTTGACCTCAGGTGACTGACCTTCAAATGTAGCCAAATTCTCTACCCTCCTGATCGTGGTCCAAAATTACCTGGTGGCCCAGTGACCCCAACTCCACCAAACAGAAAAATTACCTGGTGACCCAATGGTCCCAACCCCCACAACCAGAAAAAGGCTTGATGGTCTTGTGGACCCACCTCCCCAAATCCTCCCAGTACCTTACAAATTGGAGGGGCAGGAGCAATGCCCACATGCTCCCACCCCCACACAGCCATCTTGCTAAATGGTGGCACCTGGCCCCACATGGTGCATTTAGCAGTGACCTCCCCCAGGATTGCATTCTGGTATGCAAGATGCGGGATCAGCTGTCCCAGGATGCACCCCAGGCATCACTGTCATGTAAGGCATGTTCTGCCTTATATGGTAGTCTGACCCCACATGTTGCATTCCAGGATGCACCACACGAAACTAGAAGTTGCCATTATATAAGATGGCAGCATGGGGGCGGGATTATGTGGGTAATGCTCCCGTCTACCCCCAACTTGTAAGGTACTGGGAGGGTTGAGGCGGGAGGGGGGTTATGGTCCTCTAGACCACCACGTCATTTATTTGCTTCTGGGTAGGGGGTTAGGATGCATGGACCACTAGGTAATTTTTCTGGTTTGGGAGTGGGGAAGGGGGGAAGGATTTGGCCACTGTGGGGGAGAGGGTGGAAGGATTGGGGCCACTAGGGGAAGGGCCAGGTTTGGGGGAATAGGCCTCATCCGTATCTTTACCACCGCATGAAGCTGTGGTAAAGATACAGTGTTCCTAAACGTCCCTCACCTCTGGGTTGTGCTCCCCCTTCCAGCAGCTTGGAGACTGAGCACGTCATCTTCTTGATGACCCTGGCCCATAAATACCACTGGCACCTCCCACCAGCTTCAGTATGCTCAGTCTCCAAGCAGCTGGAGGGGAGCAGTAAGCCAGGGTGATAGGCTTCCTGGAGAGACGGTAAAGTGTAGGATTTTTACCCTTCACTTTACTTACTTTACTTTCATTTCTAGTTTTAATTAACCTTGCCTTTTACTAATAGCCCAGCCGATTTGCCTGCACAAGTGGCCGGCTGACTGCTGCAAGGGCAGTTGAAGGACCCTGCCTCCCCATCCCCCACCCACTCCTTCCTACTTTGGATCGGGCCAGGAGGCAGCTTTGGGGCAGAGGGTGAGCACAGTTCAGTGGCTCAAGTGCGGCTCCCGATCCCAGGGTGGGTGAGGAGCCGCAGACCAACCCAATCAGTGCCTGCCGGGCAGTACAGCTCCAGCCGTTCTGCCCCGCTGCCGAAGCTCCTTAGAGCTCATGAGTGCAGCCAGATTGTCCTCTTTTTATTCTGCAGGTCATCGGAGAGCTTGGCGTGTGCGGCAGCAGACCACGTGGTAAGGTAAGGAAACCACACAGCTGCCGACCACATGTGGCAGGGAGGCCTACTGCTACTGCTGGGGAGCGCAAGAGAAGCAGGCCTGCGCTTTTCGCACAGTTCTTTGTTGCTCGCGGCAGCACTGGGAGCCAGCAGCGTTTTTTCAGCTGTTGGGGGGATTTCAAGCTTTATTTGGTTTGTTTATTTTGGTTTATTTAGCCTGCTTAGCTGATTTGGCTTGTTCAGTTTTGGTCCTACTAGATCCCATTTAGGTTTTTTGTTTTGTTAATTTAAAAAAAAAAGAAGAAAAAGGAAAGTAAGAAAAGCAGTTTGAAGGGGAATAAGGCATGAGAGTCTGTATAAGGTTAACGCTTGGATCTTCCTCTCAATTTTTATTTTAGGTCAAGAGAGCTAACACAGAGCTTCGTCTGGTACCATGCTGGCAAGACCGCAGTGCTTGGTATGCGGGACCTGCCGTGGAACTGTATCAGAGGCAGGCATGTGCAGGGAAAGCACAGTTACTTACCTGTAACAGGTGATCTCTGGGAACAGCAGGAATAAGTCTTCACATATGGGTACGTCGGTACCGATGGAGTCTGCGCGTGAACACTTCCCAGCGTCCAATCAAAGAGCTTTTGGAAGCATCCCACCACGCCTGCGTGCTGCCTTCCCGTCTCTCCTCAGTTATGCCCTTCTATATCTCACTATAGATATATATTCTTATATGTCTATCTATATACATATATATATATATACACGTATATATATGTGTATCTGTCAGATATTTATTATAGGTAGATATGTATTTACATACTTATCTGACTGTCTATGCTCATATAGCTATATATATCTCTATATGATTCTGACAGTTGGGCTCTACCCATACCCATGCTGTTCCAGCATGTTTGGGGTGCTACACACACAACCACTCCCGTGGTAGTTAACAACTCTTCTACCATAACCTTAAAGGTTAGGTACCCCTGAAGCTCTTCATGTTCCAGTATCTTTCCTAGCTACCACCAGTTAGGAAAGACATTGCGGATCTTCAGTTAATCTGAGGCTCTAACGCCTCAGACACCTGTCCTTTCTTTTTGGGACACAAGGTTTTTTTTCATACCCCTTCTTCCCACAAGGACTAGGCCGGTTTGTCCAAATCGGTCAGCCTTTCCTCTTTTTGCTCCTAAGAGTGAGCCACTCTGCAGCCAAAAGAGTTTGGGCTTTTTCCATAAAGCCTTCCGCTGAAAGCCTACCGTTTTTGTACTACCCCAGTTGATCCCTGGGGTTACCTCTCACCTTTCAGGATTCTGACCGCCACTATTTTTTTCCAACAGGTTTATTACCTCCACTTAACAGTGAGGTCCTCCTTGAGGTTCCTCTACTGGATTCCCAGTAGATCTCATGAACCTCCTTACTTTTCTGCAATCCTGTTAGGGGAGGTCCATACTGCAATATTTCATTTTCAATATATTTGATAATAATTGACATCCACACAAGGACTGCTTGTCTGCAGTCCTATGCTAGGTTAGCTGTCTTTTACAGCACCTTTCTGTTCAACTCCTACCCTCCATCCTGAGGATGCCTGGTGATATGAGGTGTAGCATGTTTCAATCTATAACATGCTGGGACTCCAGGCATCTTAGCTTGGGAGTCCCCATATGTGAAGACTCATTCCTGCTTGTTCCTGGAGATTGCACTATGGAGATCACGTTCTTGGAGCAGGGAATCCAGGCAAGTATAAATCAGGAGCCTCCTTCCCCTCCCTCCCTGGAGCCAAGGGACCTCACAGAAGCAGGGGTTGGGGCTGGAACCCCGCCTCTCTTGGGGTCAGAGCCACCTCCCTGCCCCCAGCCCCCACCCAAACCCTCCACTTTGTGGGGGATGGAGAAAGGGGGGGTGAGCGTGGTTTCTCCCCAGAGTTCATCTTGTTGTTGCACAAAGCATTCTGCACCAGCAGGGAGCGCATGGTCTGATGCCAGTGCTGGAGCATACTGGGAAGTGGACTGCGGAGCCAAAGAAGTTTGGGCTCACAGAGGAGTCGGCGAAACGGGCCAAACTCGAGGAGGAGGGGCCTCAGCTCTACCCTCGCTCAGATATCCTGGAAGAGGAGTCCCCGGACCGGGAGATGTTAGAGGATGATGAGGAACTTGAAGAGGGCAAGATCCTGGAGGAGGAGCAGACAAGGATTGTTCGGGTCTTCCGCAGGGAAGAGTTGCCGGCATTGAGCCCTTGAAGACCTTTAACATCTTGATGGGCATCCCGGCTGAGGAAGAAGGGTTAGAGGACCCGTTGATTCAAGCAGTGCAAAAGGCTCAGAAGGTATTCCCTGTCCACAGGGTAGTTAGGCAGATAATCCAAGAGGAGTGGGAATCAGCCCGAGGCCAGTTTGCAGGGGGGGAGGGGGGGAGTGTGGTCCATGTCATGCTTGTACTCGTGGCCAGAGCAGGAGAAAAAGAGCTACTGTGCTCCCCTGAGGGTGGACGCAGCAGTGTCCGTGGTTACCAAGAAGATCACAATCCCAGTCAAGGGCAGTGCAGCGCGTAAGGACACCCAGGACAGGATATGTTGTTGAAGCTGGCTTTTGATATCAATGCCATGGCACTCCAGGCGTCGCTGTATGGAGCCTGGGTGGCCAGGGCCTGCCTTCGTTGTTCTCAACAAATTCAACAGCCAGGTGGCCTGTCCAGAAACTCAGCAGGGGAGGCTGCAAGAATTGAGTCGGAGCGGCGTACTTGGCAGATACGCACTATGATCTCATCGGGAGTCTGGCAGGGCATGGCATCGGTGGTGGCAGCCTGCCATTACCTCTGGCTCCAGAACTGGGCAGCGGACGGTTCCTCCAAAGCTCGACTTAGCCAGCTACCCTTTAAAGGAAAACTGCTATTCAGTGAGGATCTGGACAAATTGGTAAAGAAGTTGGAAGACTCTAAGGGAGGCAGTCTTCTGGAGGATAAACCAAATCAGAGTCGCAATTCCATGCCCGTATGGGCCCAGCCCCAGGAGTTCCATAGGTTTCAGTAGACGCATTCGGCATTCTTTCAGAGGGGGCGTTTTCCCTCAAGGGGCCAGGGTTTCCAGGGGCAGGTAAAGGATTTAGTTCCTCCTCCTCCTTGGGACCTAGGAAAGCCCAATAAAGCGACAGGAGCCCAGGTTGGGGTTCTGCCAGTGGGGGGGGGGGGAGGGGGGGCACGACTGCGGCAGTTCTACCCTGCCTAGGTCCAGGTCACTTCTGATCAATGGGTTCTGGACGTTATCAGGGAGGGGTACGCCCTTGAACTTGCCAGGCCAATTCCTCCATCATTCGTCCAGTCGCCCTGCCGGGCTCTGGGCAAGGCCACAGCAGTAAAGGAAAAACTCGGAGGCAGCTTCTGCACCTGGAAGCGGTGGTTCCGGTGCCCGAAGACCAGTGCGGCTGCAGTCGATACTCCATCTATTTCGTGCTGCCCAAAAAAAGAGGGTTTCTTCTGTCCGATCCTCGACCTCAAGTGTGTCAACTATTGCCTGCGGGTGCCTCATTTTCACATTGAGAAGCGAGGTCGATGATAGTCACGGTTTGCAGGAAAGAGTTTCTAACATCCCTCGACCTCACCGAAGAGTAGCTTCATATTCCCATCTGCTTGAACCACCAGCAGTTTCTGTGGTTTGTGGTGCCAATGGGGCATTGCCGTTTGGTCTAGCAACGGCTCCTCGCACCTTCATGAAGGTCACGGTCATGGTAGCCGCGGCTCTCCACAAGGAAGGGATTCTCGTGCATCCTTATCTCGATGACTGGTTGATCCATGCCAAGTCCAAGGAGGAGAGTATAAAGGTGATGGTCAGAGTGGTGGAATTCCTGAGGAGTCTAGGATGGGTGTGATCAACCCAGCCAAGAGCAGGTTGACTCCCACTCAAGAGGTCGACTACCTCAGGGCGAGGTTCAACACCCTCAGCGGCAGGGTGTTCGTGCCCGTTCAACGAGCGAGAGCACTTCGGTTTCTGGTGCGGCAGTTCTTAGCTATGAGGGAGCCCTCAGAATGGCATTATCTTCAAGTGCTGAGGACTATGGCAGGACTATGGCAGCAATACTTGAGCTGCTGCCCTGGGCAAGGGCCCACATGAGGCCGTTACAGCGGGTCCCTTCTCCATCACCAGAACCAGCCATTGTCAATGAGACTCCCCTGTCCGCCAGTGACCAAGAAAGTACTCAAGTGGTGGCTATGGCCAGGGAATCTGGAGAAGGGCATGACTCTCAAGCCCCCCCCTCCCCCCAGTGGATTCAATTGACGACAGATGCCAGCTTGGACGGCTGGGGAACCTATTGCGAGGGACAGATTGCCCAGGGTCACTGGACTGCACTGGAAGCCCAATAGTCAATAAACAGATTGGAGGTGCGGGCAGTGTCTCTAGCACTTAGGTCCTTTGAGAACTGGGTTAGCGGCAAGGCGGTCCATGTGTTCTTGGAAAGTGCGACCATGGTGGCCTACGTCAACCGTCATGGTCGCATGGGCAGCACCTCCTTGGAGGAGGCGGCGGCAGAGAGTCTGTTGGACTGGGTGGCAGTTCACCTTCAGGCTTTGTCAGCAGCGCATGTGGCAGGGGTGGAGAACATCACTGCGGACTATCTGAGCCGCATCCGGTTGGACCACGGCAAATGGGAGCTCTGCCTGGAAGTGTTCGCTCAGGTGGTGAACCGTTGGGGGGGGGGGGGTCCTATGATGGACCTCATAGCAAGGTGGGGTTTGGCCAAAGCAAACTGCTTCTTCAGCAGAAGGAGGGAAAGGATGTCATAGAATCTAGACGCTCTGGTTCAGAAGTGTCCCACAGAGGGCCTCCTATATGTGTTCCTTCTGTGGGCGCTCACAGACAGGGTCGTCCAATGCATAGAGGCTCACCAAGGATTGTTGATCCTGATAGTCCCGGATTGGCCAAGGCACCCGTGGTATGATGACCTAGTGCAGCTGCTGGCAGGACAGTCCCTGGCAGCCCCTGGCGAGGGAGGATCACTTGAGCCAAGGCCCAGTCAGAATGTCACAGGTGGATTGATTCTCACTTATGGCATGGCTAATGAAAGGGCAAGGTTGCTGAAACGAGGGTATTCCGGCCCGGTAACCTTAGCCTTACTGAAGGCTCAGAAGAAGTAGATCTGTCTGTCCTATGTGAGGGTCTGACGCATCTTTGAAGGCTGGTGCGCAGATCGGGGGAGGAGGCCTAAGATGGCTAACATCCCAGATATCCTAGACTTCTTGCAGGCAGGTTTCGAGAAGGGCCTTGCAGGCAAGCTCCTTGAGAGTTCAATTGGCAGCGGTTTCCTGTTACCGGGGTAAGATCCGAGGGAAGTCATTAGGCGAGCACTCTGACGTGGGGCATTTCCTGAGGGCGGTGAATCATATGCGGCCGCCTCAAAGGTCACCGATTCCACCCTGGGATCTCAATCTGGTGCTGGACTCCCTGACAGGAGAGCCCTATGAGCTGATAGGAAGGGTTTCCCTGAAGGATTTGACCCTCAAGACAGTGTTACTGGTGGCGATCTGTTCAGCTAGATGGATTTTGAAGCACCTTTAGTGCCAACCTCCATTCCTTTCCTTTTCCAAGGAGAAAGTGGTTCTTCAAACGGTGCCTTCCTTTCTGCCCAAGGTGGTGTCATCTTTTCATGTGAATCAGTCGGTTTCTCTTCCATCCTTCGTAAAGGGGGGGAGGGGGGGTGAAGAGGCCGTGGAGGCTCGTTTGCATTGTCTGGAAATTAGCAGAGTGCTGAAGTGCTATCTAGGGAGGACAGAGGCATTCCGCAGATTGGACCGCCTGTTTGTTTTGTTTGGGTTACCATGCAAAGGAGAGACGGAGGCCAAGGCCTCCATTTCCAAATGGATCAGGGAGACCATTGCATCAGTGTACCTTTTGAAGGGTAGGTCCATTCCGGTAGTTTTCCGGGCACATTCTAAATGTGCCCAGACTACTTTGTGGGCAGAGTGCAGTCTGGTGTCACCGCTGAATATCTGCAGGGTGGCAACGTGGTCCTCCTTGCATACCTTTGCTAAACACTATCGTTTGGATTTCCAGGCAGAGGGGGATACAAGATTTGGCAGAGCGGTTCTTCGGGCCAGGCTCGCAGGTTCCGTGGTTTGAACTGCTCCCAGAGGTGAGGGACTGGACTGGAGGGATGCTTAGGAAAGAGTAATTAGACCGTACCTGCTAATTAGTGCTCTTGAAACAACTCCAGTCCAGTCCCTGATCCTGCCCATAGTTTCTGTTGGAATGTTGCTGAAGCGACACCGGCCGAAAGTAGTCGGGCAGAAGCCGAGAGGGTCACAATTGGACTCTGTACTGGCGAAGCAGAGGTGGAGCGGCAGAATGGACAAGCTGTATGTCTCTTGGTGCTATAAACTCAGGGTTGAATTGTTTCGCAGGTAAAGCACAGTTACTTACCTGTAACAGGTGATCTCTGGGAACAGCAGGAATTAGTCCTCACATATGGGTACGTCGGTACCGACGGAGCCTGCGCGGGAATGCTCCCCAGCTTCCCAGGATGAAAGATTTTGGGGCATCCCATAGCGCATGCGCACTGCCTTCCTGCCTTTCCTAACCAACTCTCCTCAGTTCAAGTTTAAAGCTGAGACAATAGAGAGAGATAGGAAAGGAAAGACAGAGAGAGAGATACAACTCCTAGGGGAGATGGGAGGGTTGTGAGGACTAATTCCTGCTGTTCCCAGAGATCACCTGTTACAGGTAAGTAACTGTGCTATCTCCAGGAACAAGCAGGAATGAGTCCTCACATATGGGGACTCCCTAGCTGAGATGCCTGGGAGATCCCCAAGGGTATGAGACCCTGGAGGGTTCCTCGTCTTCCTATGGATCTCAGGCATCCATTCAGGGAAGGAGGGCAGGAGTTGTTCAAGAATGGAACAGGTGTCTGAGGACAGCCTGACCAAACAAGGCATCCCGGCGGGAGTCCTTGTCCAAACAGTAATGGGCTGTGAAGGTATGAACCGAGGCCCAGGTGGCTGCTCGACAGATCTGGTCAATGGAGACAGAATGAAGATGAGCCATAGAGGTGGCCATGGCCCTCACATTGTGAGCTGTTACATGGCCCTCCAGAGAAAGGTTCTTACTCTGGTAAACAAAAGAAATACACTGAGCAATCCAACTGGACAGTGTTCTTTTAGAGACTGGAAGTCCTAAATGAGAAGGATCAAAAGCAACAAAAAGCTGGGAAGACTTTCTATGTTGCTGTGTCCTGTGTAAGTAAAAAGAGTATGAAGGTTCCTCTCAGCACTGGATGCATGAGGAGCTGGAAAAAAGACAGGTAAATATACCTCTTGATTAAGATTAAAAGGTGAGACCACTTTAGGCATAAAGTGAGGATTTGTCCTAAGGACTACCTTAACATGATGGAACCTTGTATAAGGTGGATTAGCCACTAAAGCCTGCAGTTCACTGATGCGGCGAGCAGAAGTGATTGCAATAAGGAAAATAACCTTCCAGGAAAGAAATTTCAAGGAGGTAGTGGCTAAGGGTTCAAAAGGTGGCTTCATAAGCTGACCAAGAACCAAGTTTAAGTCCCATGCCACCGGAGGAGGTCGAATGGGAGGTTTAGTTAAAGTTAGGCCTCTCATGAATCTTGCAATAAGAGGATGGGAGGAAACAGGTTGTCCATTGATAGGCTTAAGGGATGCTGCAATAGCACTTAAATGGACCCTTACTGAATTTGTCTTAAGGCCTGCATTGGAAAGATGCAGGAGATATTCCAAAAGAGAATTCACAGGAAGTGCCAGAGGGTCAAGACCCTTTTGAGCACACCAAATGGAAAATCTTTTCCACTTAAAAGCATAGGAACGCCTGGTGGAAGGTTTCCTGGAAGCATGGAGGATATCCTTCACTTGCTGAGAAAGATTGAAGTCTTGAAGGTCTAGGCCTTCAGTAACCAAGCTCTGAGGTGAAGGGACTTGGGGTTTGGGTGTCACAAAGTCCCCTCCTCCTGAGACAGAAGGTCTGGAGCAGCTCCCAAGTCCAGGGAAGGGGCTTGGGAGAGATGCAGAAGTAGAGGGTACCACACTTGGCATGGCCAACGTGGAGCTATGAGGATCATAGATCCTTGATCCCTCTGAAGTTTGAACAGAGTCTTGGGAATCAAAGGAATGGGTGCAAAGGCGTACAGGAAGCGCTGACCCCAATGAAAGAGGAAGGCATCCTTGGCCAGAGCTCCCTGACACGGCATTCTGGAACAGAACCGGGGAAGTTTGGCATTCCACGGACTTGCAAAGAGGTCTATGTCTGGGGTTCCCCATTCCTGGAAGATTCTGAGTACCTGATCCATGTGCAGGGACCATTCGTGTGGAAGCAGAACTCGACAGAGTCTGTCTGCCCAAGAGGTTTGGATTCCTGGGAGGTATACTGCCAGGAGATGGATTTGATGCTCTCTGGCGAAGGCCCATAATTTTAGAGCTTCGTTGCAAAGCGACAGAGAGCCAGTTCCTCCTTGCTTGTTTATGTAAAACATGGCTACTTGATTGTCCGTATGAATGAGGACAGTCTTGTAGCTGAGGAGGGTATGAAAGACCTTGAGAGCTAGGAACACTGCTCGCAGTTCCAAGTGGTTGATATGAAGAGAGGTCTCCTGTGGGGACCAAGTGCCTTGGGTGGAGAGGTCTTGTAGATGAGCTCCCCAACCTGTTTGGGAGGCATCTGTTGTGAGGGTTGTATGGGGTAACAGTTTGGAAGGGGGACCCCCAGCAACAGATTTTGAGTTGACATCCACCATTAGAGAGACCAAAAGAGACGTTTGGAGGTTGCTATTTGGTCTGAGAGAGCTCCTGATGCTTGAGTCCACTGTGTGGACAAAGTCCATTGAGCTGCTCTCATGTGTAGGCGACCATAGGGCACCACATGCACTGTGGAAGCCATGTGGCCTAGTAGTTGTAGCATCTCCCGGGCAGTTAATTTATTTATTTTTATTTATTTAGCAAGCATTTGTAGCCCGCTCCTTCCAGCGATCAGAAGCGGGTAGGATTACTATTGTGAAACTGCCGAATCAAGGCAGGTACAAATTTTGTTTACATACAGATTGTCAGAAAAGCACATCATACAGAGTTAACACTTCTTAGCTATGGGGGAGTTCATTTACATATATACATAAATACATATACAGGATAATCTTCTTGGACACAGTGGTCAGGGGCTGCTCCATCTGTGGATTTAGTTCAGGTTGAAATGTGATTGGAAAATGTGCGTTTTGAGTTTCTTTCTGAAGTCTAGAAGGTCATTGCTAGCTCGCAGTTCTGGTGGGAGTTGGTTCCACAGTGTTGGCGCCGCATATGAGAAAGCCCTGTGGCTGGT
The DNA here is from genome assembly GCA_033557465.1 of Ichthyophis bannanicus. Classification (NCBI taxonomy): domain Eukaryota; kingdom Metazoa; phylum Chordata; class Amphibia; order Gymnophiona; family Ichthyophiidae; genus Ichthyophis; species Ichthyophis bannanicus. Next base: position 708,808,368 of record CM066033.1, read on the forward strand.
GTTAGCTTTGGCAGATCTTATATCTGTTGGAGTGTGAAGGATGTTGGAATTGTGGGTTCTTCTGTTTCGGGTAGGAGGTTGCAATCTTACTAGGTTGTTGAGGAAGGAAGGTGCTAAGTTGTGGATGAGTTTGAAGGTGGTTGTTAGTATTTTGTATTTTGTGCGAGCTGTTATGGGTAGCCAGTGTAATTGAATTAGTACTGGTGTGATGTGGTCACTTAGATTTTTCTTCATTATGACCCTGGCAGCTACATTTTGTGCCATTTGTAATATGTTTAGGGGTTTTTTAGGTAAACCTTGTAGGATGGCGTTGCAGTAGTCAAAATGTGGCATGATGAGTGCTTGGGCCACTGTTCTGAAGTCTTGGGGATCAATAATATTCCGAATGGGTTGGAGCACTCTAAGCTTGTGGAAAACTGCTCTGTTGGTCTTTCGGAGGTGTTTTTCCATCTTTAGGTCACAGTCAAATGTGACTCCTAGATACTTTATTTCTTTTTTTGTTTGGTAAGTGTTGTTACATAGTGTTATTGATGGGGGAGGGTCAAAATTCGGTTCTTTGGAGATATACATTACTTCGGTTTTTTTGTGATTAATTGACATACTACTTTGTTGTAACCAGTCTTGCATCTCTCCAATACATGTCTCCAGTGGGTTGTAGTCTGGGTTTTTAGTGTCTAGTTGTGTGTATAGCATGATATCATCGGCATAGATGTGGTAATTAATTTCGTGCCGTGAGAAAATTTTGCATAGTGGCTGCATATATATGTTAAACAGAAGTGCTGAGAGAGCAGAGCCTTGGGGGATTCCCTGTGTTTGTGAGAAAGATTCTGCTTTTTCTCCGTTGAATTGAACCTGTTGTGTTCGATTTGAGATGTAGGATGAGAACCATTTTAGTGGGGTTCCTGTTATTCCTATTGATTTTATCCTATTTATGAGGGGTCCCATGATTAACTGTATCAAAGGCAGCTGAGATGTCAATGAATACAAGAATGTACATTTTCTTTTTGTTTTCAAGGCCCTTTAGGAGGTTGTTAAGTAGAACTAGTAACAGGGTTTCAACTCCATGATGTTGCCTGAAGCCATATTGCTGGTCTTTGACTGAATCTGGGAGGCTAACTGCACTAGACGTTGGCAACGAGCCTGAGGAAGATAGGCTCTTGCAGTAGTGGTGTCCAACCAGGCCCCTATGAATTCTAGGGACTGAGTAGGGGTAAGCTGAGACTTCGGGAGGTTTACCACAAGTCCCAGATACTGCAGAATGCGCCTGGTGCGGTCCAGGGAAATTTGGGCTTCTGACTGAGATGGAGCTCGGATGAGCCAGTTGTCCAGGTATGGGAAGACAAATATTCCCAGAGTGCGTAGAAATGCAGCAACTATTGCCATGCATTTGGTGAACACTCTTGGAGCAGAGGCTAGACCGAAAGGAAGCACTCTGTATCGGTAATGTTTTCCCTGGAACAGAAAACGTAGGAATTTTCTGTGGGATGAATGGATGAGTATATGAGTGTATGCATCCTTGAGATCTAGAGAACAAAGCCAATCCTGACTCTGTAGGTATGGAAGGAGAGTGCCTAAAGAAAGCATCTTGAACTTCTCCTTGCATAGGAATTTGTTCAATTCTCTGAGATCTAGAATGGGATGAGAAAATAGGGGGAGTAAAACCCTGACCCTTGTTGAAGAAGCGGAACTGCTTCTATGGCCCTCTGGGCCAGAAGGGTAGTCACCTCCTGATCCAGAAGGTCGAGGGATGTGGGAGAATTGAAGTGTCTCACCCTGGTGTAGGGAGGAAGGTCTGAGAAATGAAGTTTGTAGCCCTCTCTTATGATAGAGAGGGTCCACTGCTCTGATGTGATTTGCTCCCATCTGGGAGCAAAATGAGCTAACCTTCCTGGAATGGTGAGAGGCTCTGGTTGTTGTAGAGCCAGAAAGGTTAAGTTCTCTAGTATCAAGTCAAAAACCCCGAGGGGGTTGGGACTGCTGGGTTGCAGCAGCCCCTGCAGGTTTAGGCCTGGCCTGTTTAGGTTGCTGACGCTTAGTAGCAAAGCGACCTGTAGAAGACTGTTGACCAGAAGTGGAAGGAAATCTGCCCTTTTTGTAAAAAGACTTTTTAAAAGATTTTTTCTTGGCCGGAGTGGAGGTAGACTTAGAAAGTCTATCCAGAGCAGCATTTTCTGCATCCATTTGAGTGGCTTTAAATTTGCCACTCTTTGCGAAATAGATTTTCACCTGTACAGGGCAGATTTCCTAAGCCATCTTGAACCCAGGGTTCTAGATCAGAAGCCTGGAGCCAAGCAATTCTACGAGCAGCTATAGCAATGCCTGAGGCTCTGCTGGAACCTTCAAAAGAATCAAAGGCTGCCCTGTTGGAAAACTTTGAAATGTCTTGAGTATTGTGATAAGGAAGCTTATCATAGTTCAGGAGGGAGCTATAAAAGAGGTGAATTGGCTCTGAACAAGCAACCTGTCTTTGCTGGTAGAAATACTAAACCAGAATGTTTTCATAAAAGACTACCAGTCCCAGAATGCACCAGGTTTCAAACAGCCTCTAGAAGAGCTGAAGTGGGGAAACGTGTGTTCAATCAGGAGAGCTATGAGGTAATCCCCAATCACTCATCTCCAAGGGCAGGGCTTGATTCAGCACAGCTGCGCTGTGCTGTGCTAGGGTGGAGCATCCCTCTGAGCAAGTTAAAAGTAAAACATATTCTACACAGAATCAGAAGATCAGAAACAGGAACTCAGAGCTCAAGGACAGAGAGAGCAAGAAGAGAAAGACATCTTGGAGGTCTAAAGAAGGAGCCCACAGCAGTACGTGTGTTGGGAGTCATTCCAGAGGCAAGCATACTCCATTGGACTGGAGGAAGCCAGAGGAGTGGGGTTACAGAGCCAGGAATTCCCAGAAGGCACCTGTGAAGGAGACGGCTGCATTTGGAAGGGGCCCTAAGACCAGTGCAAGAAGGTATGTGAATTGAGACCCAGTGTCCACGGATCTTGACTGGAAGGCTGGACATAAAAGCTGGATTACTTACTACCCAGGATATCTGGAGAGGAAACCTAACAGCAAAGGAGGCTCAGGTATGAACTCTGATCTATGCCCTAGCTCTTCAACTGGAAGACAGCAGGTTAACAAATATTATCTTGAGAGTGCTCCATTAAGGAATTCCTCTGAGCCAGACTATGATATTTGAAGAGGAAGGAGATATTTCAAATGATCAGTTAGAATACATGGATTGCTCTCTGTCTAGGCTTTTGCTTTAAAATACTTTCACAAATACAACAACCATCAAAAGGAACTATAACTTGTTCTTTTATCTACCCAGAAAAGTCTGCAAGAAAGCTTTAGGGAAGGATTTGAGCCACGTAGAGAAAGTGAACCAGCAAAGGGGTTTGCAGCTGGCTAATTTATTGGTAATTAAGCCATGCACAGTTGCACGTGAGCTCTGAAAGGAAACTACTGTTTGTGTGTGAAAATAGAAGAAAGTTATCCTTGAAAAAGAACAGTTTTTGGTTACTTTTGGGTTTTGTTTTTTGCTTTTGGAGAACTGCTAAAAGTTATTAGCAGGAGCCCTCAAAAAGACCTTTTCTGTTTCCCATCAAGGTCTTTATTGTTTGATTACTTAAGAAGTTCAGTTGCTTATATCATGATTTGTTTTTCCTAAGTACAATACTGAAGCAAGTGTCCTTTTGTGTTACCAAGTAAATCTGTGTGGGAGAATTAACCCCATGAATAAAATATATTTTTCTTTGCTTACACTCGAGCAACACAACTCATTATTTTGTGAACGGCTGATTCTGGTATGAATGGACTACATCCCCCACAATCCTTTGCAAGTCGTAATAGTATTTTGCCTTTGCCAAGACTGTGGACATTCATGCCCAGCGCCCCCGTTTACAGTATGCTTAAGCCAAAGAAGGAACTCATCCCTTTTATCCTCTGGAATAAAAGGGAGAAAGTTGTGCAGCTTTTCTGCAACCTCCTTCAGAAACATACCCATATAAAGGCTATATGAATTGATTCTGGCAATAAGCATGCTGGCTTGGAAGATTTTCCTACCAAAAGCATCCAAGGACCTGCATTCTCTTCCTGTAGGAGTAGAAGAGTGTCTTTTGGTACTCTTTATCCTCTTCATAGCTGACTGCACCACAATGGAGTGGTGAGGAAGCTGAGTTTTTTGAAATCCAGGAGAAGGAGGGACACGGTACATAGTGTCCAATCTATGAGAATGAGGAGAAAGGGTGAGAGGAGTCTCCCACAATTCAATCAAATGTTCTTGAAGAATTTCATGAATTGGCAAGGTGACTGCCTCTCTGGGAAGCTTAGAGTATCCCAAAATATCTAATTTTTTTGCTCTAGGTTCTTTTTCAGAGGTTACTGAAATAGAGTCCTTTAGCTACTTCTATTATGAAGTCTTGAAAGGACAAATCCTCTGGAGGAGACATTCTCCTTTTTGGAGAAGAGGGCTCCTCAGGAAGGGTGACAGATACTTCAGGGGACTCATCCGATGAATCAGAATCATCAGAAGAATCGAAGTATCGTCTGCTCGATTCCAAAGATCGATAGGCGTATCGATCGGTACCGACATCGGGTGTTCCCGGTACCGGATCGGTACCGAGAAAGAGTCCAGGACAGGGAGCCGGAATCGGTATCCTGGCCGATGTCGATGCAGCCGGTACCGGTATCGAAGTTGGTACTGGTACCGGTACCGACAACAGAGCTTGTTGCGGTACTGTCGGCGTCGCAGCCTTAATGAAAGCCAGTATAGCCTGCTGCATGGATTGCACAGTGTGATCCATGGACACCACGACTGCCTGGATGTCGGTACCGGGAGATTGTGCCGGTACCCCAGAGCAGTCTAACAGGTGATCGGTCGAGGCCGTGCCATCGATGTCAACCTGTAACCCCATAGGAGGAGCTTTGGAAGCCGGAGCTTCCCGCCGGGGTTGTTTGGCTGGGGCAGGATCCTCGAGGGCAAGCCCGGAGGCATCCCGATGCTTAGAGGGAGATTTGCCCTTCGAGGACATGCTAAAAGTATGTTTGGTTACCTGAGACCCATCAGGAGAGGAAGACCTGGAAGATGTCGATGCCACCACTGGTGCATCCGTGGGAAACAGCACATGGAGCTTGGCTGCCCGGTTCTGTAACCCTCGTTTAGACAGAGAACAGGACTGGCAATCCGGGATGGAGTGTTCAAACATTTCAGACACCATTCATGGGTATCTGTGACAGAAATTGTACCGCTACACTTAGTGCATTTTTTGAACCCGGAGGCTGGTTTTTTCATAAGGGAAAAATTTCTTGTGGGCCTGGAGGCCTAAGAAGAAAATACACCAAGTGAGGAAAAAAGATCGTTTTTTTTGTTTGTTTTTTTTTTTAAAGAAAAGAAAAGAAAAGACCGGCGGTACCGGTCCAGCGTCAGGGAAGGCAGACACGCGACCAAAGAAATAAATTAAAATAAAGAACTTCTTCAGCGGTGACAGGAACACGACCTGCTGGCTCCGCGGAAAAGAAGAACTGAGGAGAGTTGGTTAGGAAAGGCGGGAAGGCAGCGCGCATGCGCTGTGGGATGCCCCAAAAGCTTTCATCCTGGGAAGCTGGGGAGCATTCCCGCGCAGGCTCTGTCGGTACCGACGTACCCATATGTGAGGACTCATTCCTGCTTGTTCCTGGAGATGATGCCTCCTCTTCAGGGGGGGTGGGTAATCCCTTCCGAGATGGGGGGAGATCATATGTTGGCATTTTTCTTTTTTGCTGAAGTTATAGTTGGAGTTTTTGTTGATCTACTTCATTGTCTCTCCATTAAATCTGCTTTGTCAGTAGGATACTGGAGCTGGTGGGAGGTGCCAGTGGTATTTATAAGTCCAGGATCATCAAGCTGCTGGAAGGGGAGTACAACCGAGAAGTGAGCAACTGGACTGGAGTTCCTTAAGGAACACTAATTAGCAGGTAAGGTCTAATTACTCTTTAAAAGGCAATTTTTAAAAAATGCATGGAATTTCAGTGCAATTTTTTTTAATATTGGGCATGATTTCCTATTTTGCATACAATTAGCACACCCGCTGTGCTATATTCTAATGGTTTTGCTGGCATTTTTCCATTTTCTAGCTTGCTTTTTGCATTAAAGAACAAAATCAGCACCGGAAAAGTGCCAGTAAAATGCTGCACCAGAACATTATGCAGCTTTGTGCATCGGCCCTTATGAGTTTATTAAAAAGCAGAGTTGCTTATCTGTAATGAAGTTACTCTGTAGACAGGAGGGAAAACAGCTATATTATCTAGTGACATCCTTGACAGAGCCAGTGCCAGCCCCCTTCACTAGCAATATGAAGTCTTTGTTTGACTTCACCGTATCCAAGTCTGTAGTTTCCACTTCCCCTTCAAGAAGTCCTGTCAGCCAATCTACATGCAGTTAAGTGAATGACACTGATGAATCTTGCTCATGCTCTTTTGTCCATTTTTTTTTCTTTTTTTCTTTTTTTTTTTAAGGAAAAGGAGGGAGGGTGTTTCTGCAATTCCCTATTACCCATGTCTGTACCCGCCAGGGTTGTCCTAATTTAGATTGTGAGCTCGTAAGAGCAGGGGCTGTTTTGTTTATTCATATGTAAACCGCACTGATTTTAAATAGCGCGGTATATAAAATCAAATAAATAAAACTCCCTTTACAAGCAACACCACTTTCACCAGATAGTGTGCCTGCATTTGCTTTGCTGGTCTGCAGAGAATCTAGAGCTAAGGGATGTATTCATAACAGTCCCTTCCCCCCCCCCATGTCCCAAGGATGATACAGGTGCAGGATATTTTAAAAAAATCATAAGTTGGCACTGCGCAAAATGGTTCCCAAAGATTGAGTGGCCAAAAATCACATCTTGGACAGTGGACTGATTTAAGCAGTAATGTTTAGCAAAGGTGTGTGTGAAGCCCATGTGGCAGCTTTGCAGATATTTAACATTGGCACACACTGCAAACTTGCTGTTGAAGCTACCTTCGCTCTGAACTGATGTGATCCGACTGTGCCTGGAGGCTCAACATAAGCCTGGATTGTAGCAGGTCGTGATTATTACTACTACTACTTAACATTTCTATAGCGCTACGAGGCATATACGGCACTGTATATATACCCATAAGAGAGTCCTTACTCAAAAGAGCTTACAACCTATTCAAAATAAAAACAAACAGGGTAATAGGGTAAATTAAAAGGATTGGTTTTTAACACACAAGGATGGTAAACAGGAGAAAAAAAAGGGGGCAGGATCCAAAGGCAGCCTCTAAGAAGGGGGGGGGGGGGGGGGTAACCTGGATTTGAATAAGACCAGGGATGGAGCCTGGCATACTGACTCAGGTAGTCTATTGCAGACTGCGGAAAATTGTTCTCACTATAGATACATTTCAAAAAACTGATGTAACTAATTATACACAGGCAATTGGAGACCTTTTTACAACAAGCAAAGCTTCAATGCCAAAGCCAGCATGGATTTAGAAGTTCTCATAGTACAGAAGCCTGGTTACTACTACTACTACTATTCAGCACTTCTAAAGCACCACGCACGCAGCGCTGCACAGCTAATCTACAAGAGGTAGCCAACATACAAGAGACAGTCCCTGCCCGTCAAAGTCATGCTCATCGGAGCTTACAATCTAGTTAGAACAGTACATAAGTTAAAAACAGTACATTAGTTAAAACAGTACAGAGCATTAGTCAGTTCTACGCAAGGTACGGTGTGGTACAGTTTGGTCAGTAGTTTGGTCATAAACGTTGACAGGGGGTAGGGTGAGATGAGGAAGGAGTCAGGACCTGAATGCAACGGTGAAGAGGTGGGTCTTCAACCTGGATTTGAAGAGGGCCAGGGAGGATGCCTGGCACACAGACGCAGGTAGGCTGTTCCAGGCGTAAAGGTACAGCAAGGTGAAAGGAGCGCAGTCGGGAATTTGCGGTGTGGGTGAAAGGCATTGATAGAAGTAATTTGTTAGCGGAGCGCAAATTTCGAGAGGGGATATAGGGAGAGATAAGAGGTATTGAGGGGCCATAGTGAATGCATTTATAGGTCAGCAGGAAAAGCTTGAATTGGATGCGGAACTGGGCAGGGAGCCAGTGAAGCGACTTGAGAAGAGGAGTAATATGGGCATGGCGAGGCTGGCAGAAGATTAGTCGAGCAGCGTGATTTTGTATAGATTGAAGGGGAAGGAGGTGGCTCACGGGAAGACCAGTGAGGAGTAGGTTGCAGTAATCAAGGCAAGAGGAGATTAAGGAGTGGATAAGCGTTTTGGTAGTGTGTTCAGAGAGGAAGGGGCGGATTTTGCTGATGTTGTAGAGAAAGAAGCAGCAGGTCTTAGCTACAAGCTGGATATGAGCGGAGAAGGAGAGAGAGGTGTCAAAGATAACCCCTAGGATTGCGGGCCAAGGGAACAGGAAGGATAATAGACCCATCCACATGGATTGAGAGAGGGGGATGGGGGGGGAGGAGTTAGGTGGAAAGACAAGGAATTCAGTCTTGGCCTTGTTCAATTTCAATCGTCGATGAGACATCCAGGCAGCGATGTCCGAAAGAAAGGTAGAGATCTTGGACTAGGTTGCCGGAGAAATATTAGGTGTAGAGAGGTAGATTTGTGAGTCATCGGCATAGACATGGTACTGAAAGCCATGGGAGGAGATAAGCGCACCAAGGCCTTGGGTATGGAGAGAGAAGAGGAGGGGGCCCAAGACAGATCCCTGGGGTACACCTACATGGAGCGGGGTAGGGGAGGAGGAGCCACCAGAGCATACGCTGAATTAGTGATGGGAGAGGTAGGAGGAGAACCAGGATAGCACGGAGTCCTTGAAGTCAAGCAAGGAGAGGGTGATGAGGAGAAGGTCGTGGTCAACGATGTCAAAGGCAGCAGAAAGGTCAAGAGGGTGAGGATAGAATAGAGGCCCTTGGATTTAGCCAGGAACAGGTCGTTTGTGACTTTTGTGAATGCTGTTTCAGTGGAGTGTAGGGGACGGAAGCCGATTGAAGTGGGTCGAGGAAGGCCTGGGAGGTGAGGAAGTTGAGGCAGCGACGGAAGCCGATTGAAGTGGGTCGAGGAAGGCCTGGGAGGTGAGGAAGTTGAGGCAGCGACGGTGGACTACTTGTTCTAGTAGTTTGAATATGAAGGGAAGGACAAGGCTTTGCACTGATCTTCATGGACATTGCTGCCGCATTCGACACCGTAGACCACGAAGTTCTCCTGCTACGCCTCAGAGAGAAGGGAGTTCAAGCTTCAGCTTTGTCATGGTGCGCTTTATACCTCACTGATCGCTGGCAACATGTCCGTTCTGGCCCCTCCAACTCCGATTCCTTCCCCCAACTAAAGGTGTTCCACAGGGCTCATCTCTATCCGCCTTGCTATTCAATGTCTATATGCAACCCATTTGTGATCTCATCCAATCATTTAATATCAACTGCCTGGTCTATGCTGACGACGTCTTGATGTACCATGCCAATTTCGACAGAACATCTTGAACTATCCCCACTTATCAGGTGCTTTGACGCTGTCACAGACTGGCTAAATGCACAAATGCTTAAGTTAAATTTCAAAAAGACAGAAGCCCTCTTCGTAACCAGGAATCCGGCTTTTACTCCACCCCTGTCTATCAAGGTTCGCGACGCAGAGATCATATGCAAGACTACAGTAAGATACCTAGGTGTAACGCTTGATCAGCAACTTAATATGAAGGCTCATATCAAAAACATAACAAAGTCGGTGTACCATAAAATCCGGACCCTCCGCAATTTGCGTCAACTGTTAGAACCTGATGACTTCCGAACTGTCTTTCAGGCCCTAATAATGCCTCACTTTGACTATGCCAATGCGATCTTGTATGGTCTACCTAAGTGCACGACTAACCCCTTACAACTTGCAATGAATTCAGCTGCAAGAATCCTTCATGGAGCCTCAAGAAGTTCTCATATTACCCCAATACTAAAACAATTGCACTGGCTACCCATACAAGCCAGGATCTCATTCAAGATCCTAATTATGACCCATAAAGCCATCAATAAATACCCTGCTACTGCCATTACTGATCTAATTTCAATCACACCTCCCAATCGAGCAAGGAGATTGAATGCCGCAAATACTCTCATATTACCTAAGGCAAGCACGAAGTGTTCTCAATTCACTAGATCCAGAGCCTTCTCCTTCTTTGCTCCATCCTGCTAGAACGCACTACCAGAAACTATCAGAACCATCAGTGAACTCTCCCAATTTAGAAAGGCACTGAAACGGCACCTCTTTCTTCATCACTACGATGATGCAGTCTTCTCCCCACATTCACCCACTCTCACATCTCAATGCAGCACCTCAAACTCATGCACGTCACATTCCCAGACTGATCACTCGCAATCACACCTTCCCCTCCAACCACCATGAGAAACTTATGCAGTGCCGCATAACTCATTATATTGTTGCATAAAGTAGACTGTATTTATTCATCGTGTCTCCTTGTTAAGGGACTGGTTATTTATACCCTATTTTACCTGTTATACCTGCTTAATGCATACCCAAGTTTAATTTTCCTGTTTAATGTATACCCAAGTTATTATACCTGTTTCACTGTAAGCACAAATCACGAAATTGAGATGTGCAACTCTTATGTTCATTGTAAACCGCACTGATGTCGAATAGCGCGGTATAAAAGAGACTGCAAATAAATAAATAAATAAGGAGGGAGATGGGTCGATAGTTAGAAGGGTATGTGGGATCAAGTGAGGGTTTCTTGAGGAGGGGTGTGACAACAGCATGTTTGAAGTCAACGGGGATAGTTGCAGTGGCGAATGAGAGGTTGAGTATATGAGTGATGAAGCACCCCGATAAGTAACTTATCGGGGTGCTTCATATGTTTTTTTTTATATCTCCCATCTGGAAAAATTTCTCTGTGATAAGGGGCAGTTGGGGATGGGGAAGTCTAATTTATATATGACCCCCAATTGGTGGCCTTAGGGCCTGTTTTTCTTTATTGTTTCTTTGATATTTCATCTGACTTTAGAGCAGGTATCCTCCCTTGACGAGGGCTATTATTGTCCCAGCATATATGGTTATATTCTATAGTGATGTTTTCCTTTAAACTGATATTGTTGTTGTTGTACAAGATGTTTCTTTATCTTAGTTTGGTTATTTGTAATGACTGAAACTCAAATAAAAAAAAAATATATATATGAGCGATGAAGGGGGCAATAGTGAGGGGGATGGAACGTAGGAGATGGGTGGGAATAGGATCTGATGAACAGGTGGTGGGTTTGGAGGAGGACAGAAGGAGTGCAGTTTCTTCCTCAGAGATCGGAGGGGAGGAGGAAAGGATGGCGGAGGGCGTATGGATGGGGGAGGAGAATTGGGGAGGAGGGGAGGTAGATGGGGGGGTAGGGAACTGGAGGGTAATCTTGTGGATTTTGTCGTGGAAGTAGTCTGCTAGGGTTTGGGCAGAAAGGGAGGGTGGAATCGGGGGCAGGGGGACCTTGAGGAGAGAATTGAGGGTATTAAAGAGACGGCGAGGCTCATAGGCAAGGGAGTTGGTCAGATGGATGTAGTAATCTTGTATGGCAAGTGCTAAGGCTGACTGGAAGGAGCCAATCATGCATTCGAAGTGTAGGTGGTCTTCCGGGGAGCGGGATCTGGACCAAGCTCGTTCGGCAGAACGGGCACAGATGTGTAGGTAACGGATTGTGGGTGAAAGCCAGGGTTGGGGAGTAGATCGTTTGACAGGACATGGGGTGGGAGGGACAAGAGTGTCAAGGGCTGAGGATAATGTCGCATTGTATGAAGATAATGCCTCGTTGACGGACTTGGAGGATAAAATGGCGGAAAGAGATGGAGAGATGGTGGAGGAGAGAGTCAGGGGATCAATATTATGAAGGTTTCTAAATAGGATGGAGGAGACAGGACAAGGTTGGGACAGCGGAAGTTGAAGAGTAAATGTTAAGAGGTGATGGTCAGATGAGGGAAGGATTGATTTGCGGACGTTTGAAGGAGAGGAGTTGGAGAATAATATTAGGTCAAGGCAGTGGCCGTGTAGATATGTGGGGGCAGTGGAGCAAAGTTGGAGGTCGAACGAGGAGGTAAGAGCGAGGAACTTTGAGGCATGGGGGTCGGAGGGGTTGTCGATGTGAATGTTGAAATCACCAAAAATAAGAGTGGGGGAGGAGGGATCCATAAAGGCAGAAAGCCAGGAGTCGAAGTCGGTGAGGAAGGTTGATTTGGATTTGTCTGGTAGGCGATAGATAACACCTATTTGGAGGGGGAAGTGGTGAGAGGAGGCGAATGGAGTGGACTTCGAAGGAGAAGGGGGAGTGTGATTGGGGTGGCAGAAGGGGTTGGAATTGGCAGGAGGGACAGAGTAGGAGGCCAACACCACCACCTCGATCAGTAGATTGAGGTGTATGGGAGAACTGGTAGCCCCCATAGCAGAGAGAGGCAATGGATGCGATGTCATCTGGGGGGAGCCAGGTCTCGGTCAAGCAAGAAGGTGTAGGGCATTGGAGATGAAAAGGTCATGAATAAAAGGGGTTTTTTTATGACTGAGCATGCGTTCCATAGGGCACATGAAAATGGGAAAGCGGAGGGGGGGGGAGGAGAGGGATATGGATAAGGTTGGATAAGTTAAGTGGTTAGGTATATTATTGGATGATTTATTTAAGGGCTTGGAGCTACAATCAAATTATTATGCTTTATTATTTATCGATTTGTCGGCTGTATTTGATTGTATAAATCATGACATTTTGTTAGCAAGACTTTCACAATTTGGGGTTAAGGCAGGCCTTGACAAATTGTGTATAAATTTAAGAGCCAGGCTTAAATGCTTATGATCTCCTCCCCCACTCCCCCCAGTTCTCTTGCACTGGTCTCATGTTCTCAAGTCTTGTGAAACTAGCACCAGAGTTCCTTCACAGTGTATCGTAGATAACAGCTATAGCTTCAGATAGCAAGTGTCTGGGTGGCGGTGGGGGTGTGGTGCAATGTTAGTGGGTCAGTCTGTCTGTGAGATGTGGTGGTGGGGCGCCACGGGCAGCCAGAGCCGGTCCCTACCACGATCAAAGCTTTTGGCAGCACTTCTGCTTGTGGGGGTTGGGATCCCCAAGGGCAACCAGCAACCATCTTCACTCTGTTGCACAAGTGTTGCCCCCACGCCTGATTTTTTAGCTGCCTGAATTGGCAACTGGTGTTTGTCAAGTCCTGGGTTAAGGAAATGATACTAAATTGGTTTCAGTCATATCTTAGGAATATAAAATATACACACCAAGGAGAAATACGATTGATTTCACTGCCCTCTGTGATACCATAAGGATCTGCATTTTCGGCTGCTTTGTTTAATTTTTATTTAATCCCATTTTATCATTTGTTGGATACGTTGTTTTTTTAATTATAAACTTTATTCTGATGATATTTTATTATATGCTCATTTACATGGTAGTGACGTCTGGGCAGAAAGAGACCATGTGGCATATCCAATCTGAGAATAGGGTTTCCTGAAATAACCAGGTTGAGATTTTTGGTACTAAGAAGAGTTTCAGGACTAAGACCTGACAGTTCACAGACCATAGAACAATTATCTTTCATCTGAGTGATGGTGAGTTTTCTCAACATTTTCACCGAGTAAGGTATCACCCATGTAAGGGGCATCCATAAGGTGGTCATGATAATCCTTGCAAAAGTTCTGATGAGTGGAGCCATGCTGTTCTTCTTGCTGAAACAGCTACTGCACACACTCTGAACACACTAAAACACTTGCCCACTCTCTTATTACTTCCTGCCTTGACTATTGCAACCTCCTTCTTGCTTGTCTCCTTCTGAGTCATCTCTCTCCTCTTCAATTTATTCAGAGATCTGCTGTGCGACTCTTTTGCCAACCTCAATATACTCATAAAACTCCTCTTCTCAAATCACTTCATTGGCTTCCCTTTAGTTTCCGTATCCAATTCAAACTTCTCTTCCTGACCTTTAAATGCATTCATTCTTCTGCTCCTCACTACCTTTCTTCTCTCTCCCTACATCTCTCCTCGTGAACTCGGCTCTTCTTCTGGCTTGCTTCTCTCTATGCCCTTTTCTTCCACTGCCAACTCCAGACTTTGATCTTTTCACCTTGCTGCCCCTTATACCTGGAACAGACTACCTAAGTCTGTACATCAGGCTTCATCCCTGGTTCCTTTTCAAATCCATATTAAAGGCTTACCTCTTTAAGGTTGCTTTTGATTCCTGATCCCTTGCCTTTCTTGTGTCTCCTTACCCTTCTTTATTCTACCCTTGTTCTCATCTTTTGTCTTGTCCATCTTGATTAGACTGTAGCTCTGAAAAGCACGGACCATCTTTATATGTGTCTATACAGTGTTGCGTATGCCCTGCAGTGCTATATAAATGATTAATAGTAGTAGTACTGCTGTCAAGCAGGACATGATATTGCAGGCATCATAGGTAGCCCTCAAAAGGTGATAGGCACATTCTTGTATAGTAAGGTGGACCTCAGTCAAGTTATCTTTGGTGAAACTTGGGTTCATGACCTGCTCCATTAAAGAACGATGGGTGTGCTAAAATGTTTAAGGTTAGCATAGAACTTTGTCCCATCTGCCTGTTCTCTGTCAGCTGTAAAATGTGTCAATTATGGATGTAAATTCCTACGGCCCCATGTCAATCTATATTTAGTTTCTAGACTTCAAATAAATAAATAAAATAGATGACATGAGAAAGCTTTAACAGAGATGGCATCGGCCAAACAGCATGTTGTAAATCCTGCAGAACCTCAGGAAGAGGCACAGCAAGGACTTCCTTAGGAACAGTCAGATTTTAGAATGGACTGGAAATCCTTCCTGCTAAAGGGGATTTTACCAGGAGTAAGGGTAAGCTTTAGGAGGAACTTGGGGTAGGACCTGTCAAGTCCCTCTGTCCCCTCATTCGAGTCATGTAGCAAGGAAGGCTCTACGACAGAGCTTATTTCATCTGAATGGTACCAAGGAAAGTTGAACGGCCAGTTAGGTTGAGAGAGGATTTCAGAGGAGGATTCCCCCAGGGAACAGCCTTCTAAATAGGAAGAAGGGTAGAGCTGCTGTGACGGCTGGAAGTGGCAATGGATCAGTAGGATCCATAGTTTGTTGCAGCATGTTAGTTGTTTCCAAAAAAAACTTTGCTTTAAAAGAGAGACCTATGCTAAGAGGGAACTGGAAGGGAGGGAGCTGGCTTTGATCCCAGATGAGGAAAAGGATGTTGAGGTGCCAGGAAGGAGGAAGTAAAAGGAACTCCAGTGAAAACTGATTCTGTTGCACTTACTGGTGGCTGTGCTGGTGAAGAAAGTTGCCTGGAAAACTCTAACATACTTATCAGTCCCACAGTACAGCCTATCAGAAGCAGCTGTGTTTCAAGTTGGTGCGCTTTTGAACAGACTGCAAGTTGGCCTCTGTTATCACTCCTTTTCATGAGGGAAGGGGGGTGAAGTGGAAGTGTGGTCCTGAATAGCATGGCCAGCTGCTCTCAAAACTGTTGAAGCTGCCAGCGTGTTGTGCCTACTAGCACAGCCTGGTTTCCTATCCTTCTCGCTTAATCTCTTCCGCGGGCGGTATACTTAATGGACTTGGGGAGGGGCGCTTGTATTTACAGCAGAAGTGCAATCAAGCATGGCAGCCATATATAAAGTGAACTCCAGCATGACAACTACTACTACTACTATTTAGCACTTGTAGAGCGCCACGCACGCAGCGCTGCACAGCAACCTATAAAAGGTAGCTAACATACAAGGGACGGTCCCTGCCTGTCAGAGTCACGCTCATCGGACAAGAGACAGTCTATACCTGTCAAGAGTCATGCTCATCGGAGCCTACAGTCTAGTTAGAACAGAACAGCGCATTAATCAATTCTGCAGTACGGTGTGGTATAGTTTGGTACAGTTGGTCTATAGATTGGTCATAAACGTTAACGGGGGTAAGGTCATAAATATTAATGGGGGATAGGGTAAGATGAGAATGGAAGTCAGGATCTGAATGCGACGGTGAAGAGGTGGGTCTTCAACCTGGATTTGAAGAGGGCCAGGGTGGACGCCTGGCGCACAGACACAGGTAGGCTGTTCCAGGCGTGTGGTGCAGCAAGGTGAAAGGGGGGCAGTCGGGAGTTCATGGTGCGGGTGAAAGGCAGTGAAAGAAGTGATTTGTTAGAGGAGCGCAAATTTTGAGTGGGGACATAGGGAGAGATAAGACATAGGAGGTATTGAGGGGCCATAGAGTGAATGCATTTATAGGTCAGCAGGAGAAGCTTGAATTGGATGCGGAATTGGACAGGGAGCCAGTGAAGTGACTTAAGGAGAGGAGTAATGTGGGCATGTCGAGGCTGGCGGAAGATTAGTCGAACAGCGTGATTTTGTATAGATTGAAGGGGAAGGAGATGGTTCAAGGGAGATCAGCGAAGAGTAGGTTGCAGTAATCGAGGCAAGAGGAGATTAAGGAGTGGATAAGCGTTTTGGAAGTGTGTTCAGAGAGGAGGGGGCAGATCTTGCTGATGTTGTAGAGGAAAAAGCGGCAGGACTTAGCTACAAGCTGGATATGAGCTGAGAAGGAGAGAGGTGTCGAAGATGACCCCTAGATTGTGGGCCGAGGGAAAGCACAGTTACTTACCTGTAACAGGTGATCTCTGGGAACAGCAGGAATAAGTCTTCACATATGGGTATCGTCGGTACCGACGGATCCTGCGCGGGAACGCTTCCCAGCGTCCAAAAGGAAAGCTTTTGGGAGCATCCCACAGCGCCTGCACGCTGCCTTCCCGCCTTCCCTAACCGCCTCTCTCCAGTTCGAGTTTTTTTTTAAATTTACACTTTATAAATCAATACATAACATTTGCGATCATTACAACTGTAACATGTCAAACGCCACACTTTGGCTCATCCATAACTTTACCCAAATGTATTCCAACTTTAAACATTCTCCTTACACAATGTCTATATCCCACTCCTCCCCCCCCCTTCCCCATCCTCCCCCCACCTCCCCTCCCTTCCCATCCTACCGCCTGTGTTCCCCCACCTCTATCTACTGGTCATCCACATGATATAGGCCCCCCATATTTTATGAAACTTCGGGGTGCAATTATTTTTGTCCACCGTTAATTTGCTCAAGTAAGCCTGAGCTAATGAGGCGTCAAATTCCCCCACCTGCTGCTTCCAGTGCCGGCCCAGCAATAAGCGAAAGACAGTACACCCCAGAGCAACCCACATACTCTCTGCCGGGTCTCCAGTTCGAGTTTTAAAGCCGAGACAAAGAGAGAGTGAGGAAAGGAAAGAAAGATAGAGAGATACAACTCCTAGGGGAGGTGGGTGGGTTGTGAAGACTTATTCCTGCTGTTCCCAGAGATCACCTGTTACAGGTAAGTAACTGTGCTATCTCCAGGAACAAGCAGGAATGAGTCTTCACATATGGGGACTCCCCAGCTAGAGATGCCTGGGAGGATTCTTTTATCCATCGCTCCTGTTGATGCCTGGATGTCGGTACCAGTGGAAGCGGCTACGACCCCAGAACATGGCACCAGTAGTTCTGCAGAGGTGGAAGCCTCTAGAACACCCTGGAGCCCCATTAATGCTTTGGCGCCCGAAGACTCCCGCCGGGGCTGTTTTGCCGGTGAACTATCCTCGAGGGCAACACCAGTGGCACCTCGATACTTTGAAGGAGATTTACCCTTCAAAGACCGGCCAGTCTTAGAAGACTTAAGTTTAGTTACCTGAGATCCATGGGAGGAAGATGAAACCCTGGAAGACGTCGATGCAACTGACATCGTATCTGCGGCAAAAAGGGCACCGAGTTTTGCAGCTCTATTCTGCAGGCCCCTTTTGGTCATCTTTCTGCAGGAGAGACACTCCGATGGAGAATGGTCAGAACCTAAACATTTTAGACACCATTCATGGGTGTCAGTGACGGATATGGTACCACCACATTTAGAACATTTCTTGAAATCACTAGCTGGTTTCTCCATGTTTGAAGAAAAATGGGCCTAGTGCCCAAAATGGCGCCTTGCCCCGAGAGGGCAAAAGCTCCTGAAAGAAAAATCTTTTAGAAAGCTAAGTTTTGGGTTTTTTTGAAAAAGAAGAAAAGAGAACCGGCGATACCGGTAGGTGTCGAATGAAGGCAGATGCGACCACAAAAAACAAAAGAATAAATATTTCTGCAGTGACAGGGTATGCATCCTGTCGGCTCCGCGAAAAACAAAAAACTGAAGAGGGAGAGTTGGAAAGGCGGGAAGGCAGCAGGCAGGCACTGTGAGATGCTCCCAAAAGCTTTCCTATTGGACGCTGGGGAGCGTTCCCATGCAGGCTCTGTCAGTGCCGACGATACCCATATGTGAAGACAACATTCCTGCTTGTTCTTGGAGATTTACTAATCCCCGGTGCGCCTCTATCCATTGCACTACCCGGCTGATGAGTGCCCACGGGGGAAAAACAGAGAAGTCCATCTTCGGGCCATCGCAGGATTAGGGCATCCAGGCCCTCGCACATCCTCGCTCTTCTTCTGCTGAAAAACTAGCCAGCCTTGGCAAACTCGAACGGTGCCATTAGATCCATGACCGGACTGCCCCACCGATGGACCTCCTGTTCGAACACCCCCTGGTTGAGCTGCCACTCTCTGGGGTCTACGTACACCCAAGCTGAGATAGTTTGCCACCACATTGTCAACTCCTGCTAGGTGCGCTGCCAATAAAGCCTGGAGACAAGTTTCTGCCCATCCAAACAAACAGCCTTTCGGCTCCTTCTCCAAGGCTGCACTTCCCGTGCCCCCATCCTGTTGATGTAAGCCATTGTGGTCGCATTGTCCGAGAGAACTCAGACTGCCTTCCCCTACAACTAGGCTCAAACCTTTCAAGGGCCAAGTTCACCACTCGCATCTCAAGCCTGTTGATCGACCACAGGGCCTCCTGCGGACTCCACTGTCCCTGAAGAAAGCGTCCTTCAATCAGTCCACCAACCTGACAGACTGGCATTGGTCATCAGGGGAACCCACACCGGGGACTCAAGTGGCATACCCCCTTTCAGATTCCCTGGATGCAGCCAGCACCTGAGGGCTCTCCTGGCACTCCATTGGCAGGAGAGTACATGGGACAGGAATCGTCTCTGATGGCACCACCGATGGAGCAGAGCCCTCTGCAGTGGTCACATGTGCACCAGCTCGAGAGTGGCAGTCATGGCTCCCAGAATTTGCAGATAATGTCACGCCAACAGTCTTGCCATCTTCAGGAACTGCCATATCAGTCTCCTCCGCTTCTGTGCCCATCGGTCCAGTAGAAAAACTCTGCCCACGCGGGTATCAAAGCGCACTCCCAAATACTCTAGTTCCTGGGTCAGCCATAATTGATTCTTGACCACCCAATCGAGACTTTGAAGGAACTCTACCACCCACGCAGTTGCTCTTTACCTGTCATCCCTGGTCTTTGCCTGGATCAGCCAATTGTCTAGGTACGGGTGGATGAGGACCTCCTCCTTGCAGAGAGTGGCCACCGCTGCCACCACCATGACCTTGGTGAAGGTTCGGCGGGCAGTTGCCAGGCCGAAGGGCAAAGCTCAAAATTGGAAATGGTCCACTGGCACCACAAAGCAGAGAAACTGCTGATGTTCTGGGATGGATAGGGATATGCAGATATGCCTCCATGAGATCAAGCGACGACAAGAACTCTTCGCTCCTTACCCGCCACTATGACAAATCTCAGCGCTTCCATATGGATATATAGCACCCGGAGACAACGGTTCATGCGCTTGAGGTTGAGAATCAGAAGAAAGGGCCAGTTCTTTCTGGGCAGGACGAAATAAATGAAGTTATCAACCACAGCCGTATTGATCTGGGGGAATCAGTTCCACAGCTTTTAGCTGCAAAAGACAGAACAATGTCTCCTCCACCGCCACCGCCTTGCCTCGTGCCTTGCAGGGGGACTGAACATAGAAAAATGATGGTAGAAAAAAAAAAAAGACCACATGGCCTATCTAGTCTGCCCTTCCATATCAACCACTACAACAGTCTCCTTTTTTCCCCCGTAAGAGACCTCTGTGTTGGTCCATGCTTTTTTGAATTCAGATACTGTCCTCATCTATACCACCTCCACTGGGAAACTATTCCACACATCTACCACTCTTTCCGTAAAGAAATATTTCTGCATATTACTCCCGGGTTTATCCCCTTTCATCCTCATCCGATGTCCCCTCGTAGCAGTTTGCTTTCAATCGAAAGAGGCTCTCCTCCTGTGCATTTATGCCACATTTAAATATCTCAATCACCTCTATCCTGCTTTTCCTCTAAAGTATACATATTAGGCTCCTTAAGTCTGTCCTCATATGCTTTATAACAAAGACCACTAACCATTTTAGTAGCAACCCTCTGCACAGACTCCAACCTGTTTATATCCTTTTGAAGGTGCAGTTTCCAGAATTGCAAACAATACTCCAAAAGAGATCGCACCAAACACTTATATAGAGACACTATCACCTCCTTTCTGACCATTCCTCTCCCTATGCACCCAAGCATCCCTTCTAGCTTTTGCCATTGCCTTTTCTACCTGTTTAGCTACTTTAAGATCATCAGACACAATCACACCTAGGTCCCGCTCTTCTTTTGTGGACAGAAGTACTTCACCCCCTATACTATACTGCTCCTTTGGATTGCTGCAGCCCAAATGCATGACTTTGCATTTTTTAACATTAAATCTCAGCTGCCAAATTCTAGACCATTTTTCAAGTTTATCTAGATCCCTCCTCATGTTATCTACTCTTTCCTGGGTGTCTACTCTATTGCAGATTTTGGTATCATCCGTAAAGAGGCAAACCTTACCCAACAGTCCTTCTGCAATATCACTAATAAAAATCGGACCAAGAACAGATCCCTGGGGCACACCACTGGTAACCTCCTTCTCCTCAGAGTGAGCTCCATTTACCTGTACCCTTTGCCACTTTCCACTCAACCAATTTCTAACCCAAGCAGCAACTTTAGGATCCATCCCTAGGGTGCTCAGTTTGTTTATAAGTCACCTGTGCGGAACAGTGTCAAAGGCTTTACTGAAATCTAAATACACCACATCTAGGGCTCTCCCTCGGTCCAACTCCCTGGTCACCCAGTCAACGAAATCAATCAGATTTGTCTGACAAGACCTGCCTCTGGTGAATCCATGCTGCCTCAAAATGAAGAACTGATTCACTGGATGTGCCCACTCGAGGGCATAGCCCTACTGGATGACTTCCAGGACCCACTTGTCGAAAGTAATTTGGACTCAGGCAGAGTAAAAATCCCGCAGCTGACTGCCCATGGGCTGCACCCCTACCTGGGCCTCCCTCACTTCATTGTGCTTTGTTGTGTCCTGAGGTGGAGGAGACACCAAAACTCCTGCCTGTACCTCGGAAACCTCAAAACCCCTGCCCCCTGGCGGGAAATCTGCCTCTCTGGGCAGGGTTGAAGCGGGAGGCACAAAAACACTTGGAGTCCCTTGCCAGCCCTCGAGCCAAACAAAGGTTACGGACTTGCTTCGGCTTGTCATCGGGTAGCTGCCCACCCTTGGATTCCCCCAAGTCCTTAACAAGCTTATCTAACTCCTCCCCAAAGAGAAGCTTACCCTTGAAGGGGAGCTTGCTAAGGCACACCTTGGAGGAGCCATCCACCGCTCAGTTCTGGAGCCACAGGTAGCAGTGCGCTGCTACCACCAAGGCCATGCTTTTAGCGAGACCCCTGAGATCATAATGGGTGTCCGCTAGATAGGGCTGTCCCGACTCCAATTTGGCAGACTCAGCAAACAAATCTGTCTCAGGGTCTCTGAGATTCTGGGCTCTTTGCGACCAGTGGAGGCAGGCCCTCACCACCCAGGCCCCGCAAATGGAAGCCTGTAGTGAAAGAGCGTTAATATCAAATGCCTGCTCCAATAAGGTGTCAAACCTCCTATCCTGGACATCCTTGGGGGCCACACTGCCTTCCACCAGGATTGCAGTCTTCTTGGTACACTGCTGCGTCCACCTTTGGTGATCACAAGAGCTCTCATTCTTGTTCAGAGCATGAGTACAGGCACGACATGGTTTGCACCCTTTTCAGACTGGCCTCCGGCAGGTCCCACTCCTCCTAGATCATCTGCCGGACAACTCTATGCACCAGACAGACTGTCTGAAACTTACACACCGCCTGGAGCAGCGGGTCCTCCTGTGCCTCATCCTTGACCGGGATGTTTGTGGGCATAGTCAGGGCCTTCAAAGACTCCAAAATGAGCGCCAGAAACTCATCCTGGTGGAACACCCAAACTATCCGGGCCCGATCTTTCTGTTCCAGGATCTCTCCTTCTTCCAGCTCCTCCTGAAGATCGAGTTCCATCTCCAGATCCTCCACCTTCAGTCCCTCCGACAATGACGAGTGCTGCTACTCTTCTAAGCCTCTTGGCTCCCCACTGTTATTCCACCCCTGCATCAGACGTTCTCTTGACTGCGCATCCCGGCACCAAGGAGTCGCTCGCCAACCGCTGTTGATGTAAGCAAAAAGTCTTGTGCAAGAGTAGAACAAACTCCAGTGAAAAATCCCCTGGAAGCCCTGCCACTCTCTGGGTCTGATGGGTGAAAGGTCCGGGCATTGTGGAGGGCCTGGGGCTTGCTCCGGTGAAGGAAACGCTGAAGCCCCTTCCTTGTGAGCTGCCTGTGATAGGGCAGAGCTCTCCTGCTGTGTCTTGTCCTGCAGATTCTGCTCCAAAGTAGCAGCCTCCTGTGCGCAGCCGAGACAAACACCTGCCTCGGAGATTGCTCCTCACCGGGTCCTGCACACCAGGCACTTCAGTTTACCTGGCATGGTGGGAAGAGGGACTGGTTCTCCGCAAGGCCCTCCCCCCCAAAACTGCACTCGGAGGGGCAAAGAATTCCACCCAGTGCCCCCTCCCACAGACCCCAGACCGCAAGGACCTGAAACCAGCTGGGCTCCTTATGCACTGAACTAGTACTTAAACTACAAAAAAAGGAGCCGACAGGCACGAAACAAAAGAAAGGAAAATAAAAGTCAAAATACGTAAACCCAAAATAAAACCAAATCTCACTACTGCCAAACAATGTGAAAACCAGACAAAGGAAAAAAAAAAAAAACGCTGAGCTCCCCCAGGCACCAAAACCACCCCGACAGGAGGCCACGGAGGACAGCACACCCATCCGGGTAATCAAAAGCGTGCCTGTTTTCCCGTGCCCCCCCCCCCCATGCGGCAGACCTCACGCTCTGCTGCCTGTTCTCTGGCAGCCCTCGGAGCTCTCACTGATCTCTCCCCTTGCTGCCTTACCTCGGCGAAGCAAACACACCTTACGGCTCTCTGTATCCTTGTGCTCAGCCTACAAGTTTGCTTTGGCACTGGGGAGGGATCCGAGGCTGCTGGCTGCAGTTCCTACCCACACGGCGGCTTATGACATCGGAAGCCATCAGAATACCCGGGCTGCGGGAAGCCTCCTCAATCAAACACCCCCAGGAAGGGGGGGAGGGGAAGGAGAATTTGTCTCCCTGCTGCAGCCTGTCTGGAGCCTTTGCCTGGTAACCAGCTTTGTTTTTTGTTTTGTTTTTTAAACTTAAATCTAATGTTAACCTAACAGTAAATCAAACAACCTGTAGCTTACAGGAAAAAGAAAAACAAACCTTTCCCCAACTCTAGCCTATGCTCCTTAGTTGTCTCTTCAGCGAGTCCAGCACCCTGGCTCACCACCTCCTTCAGCTGCTTGGAGACTGAGCATACTGGGGTTGGTAGGCGGTACCAGCTGTATAAGTACACTAGTGTTATCAAAAAGATGACACGCTTAGTCTCCAAGCTGCTGGAAGAAATGCATTACCCAAAGGTGCAGGAATGGACTGGAGGGATGATAAGGAAGGCCTAATTTCACCTTCCAATAAGTCCCTGCAGTCCAGTCCAGACAAAAGGGATATAGCAAAGCAGTACTAACAACGGGAGAGAGCCAAGACACCAGCCTGTAGGACCCAAGCCCCAAACTCCATGTTCTGCCGGGCATGAACACCTAGACGGTAATGTCGCACAAAGGAATGAAGGGACGACCAGGTCGCTGCTTTACAAATGTCCTGGGGAGACCAAACCGAACTCCCAGGACGACGCCTGCGTGAAATGCACCCACAAGCCTGAAGGCTCATGGTACCCTTTCAACAGATACACCAATGCAATGGCCTTCCAGATCCACTGGAAAATAGATGCTTTAGAAGCTGCTTCACTTTTACAGTGGCTGCCAAACAAGACCAAGAGCCTCTCAGAGCGCCAAAAGGCCTGGTGGATCTGGAAGGCTATTGCGTTGGTATATCAGGGAGCAAGGCCTTCAAGGCGCAAATGCCATGAGACTTGAAGGACTACCAAAAGGGACTGCTACAACTGGAAGTAGATCTACACTTGCAAGCATAATCTTCTGGAATAAACTCAAAATCTTGGGGTAAAAGGGACTTCTTGGGGTTAAAGCTGATAAAGCTGTGTATTTTAGAATTCAGTGTTTTTGCTAAGTCAGTCAGGTCTTAGCACCATCAGTGAGCTTTTTATTTAAGTCAAAGCAGACTATAGCTTAGCATAGAACATAAAATAAAAGTAAACAGACTTTTTAATGATTTATTTATAGCTTTTCAAAATATAGTCAAGCACAGCTTGTACAGAAAAGATAAACCATCCGGGAATAAACACTCAAGAAACAATTCAAAGAAACCACCGTTAACACAGAGATATCTATAGTCCACAACAGAATAAGGGGGTATGGAAAAGGAAAGAAACAGTTGGCCTGAGGAAAACAACTGCATACATAGAACACAGTTAAGCAAATATTCAAGAAAACCTAAAGGGGTCCAGGCTTAACACTTCTTATGCATGATCAATTAGCATTAGACACCTCAGTAGGAGTAGAAACTAGGGGAATCCTAGAACTAATAAAGGTAGACAAATCCTCAGGCTGGTAAAAAATAAACTTTTGCATTTTAAGTACTACAATACATCTGCAAGGAAATAGCAAGTAATATGAGGCCCCTAACTGCAGGATCCTGGGTTTTAGTAACAAAAATTGTTTATGCCTTTTCTGGGTTTCCCTTGATACATTAAGGAACACTGAAACTTTAACACCATATCCAACACAGTAAGAGCAATTTACTTCAAGATCTAATCATTCCCCATTTCGATTATGCAAACTCCATACTACAAGGGCTTCCTCAATCTACCTTAAATCCTCTTCAACTCGCCTTGAACAGTGCAGCGAGAGTGCTTTTTGGAGTATCCAAAAGAGACCATGTAACACCCCTTCTAAAACAATTACACTGGCTTCCTATTCAAGCGAGAATCACTTTCAAGACACTGCTCCTGGCCTTTAAAGCGTACAAAGGTCTCGCCTCCACTTCATTATCGGAGATGATACAACCAATCATACCCAACAGACTAAGAAGAACCACGGAACTAAATATGCTAATCGTACCAAAGGAGGTCATAAGATACAACTCCACAACATCGAGCAGAGCCTTCAGTCTATGTGCCCCAAAACTTTGGAACACCCTTCCATCACACATTAGGGCCATCTCTGATCTCAGCCAGTTCAGGAAGGCCCTGAAACATCACATTTTCCTCAAGTAAATCCCAGGGAACAAAGAAACACTGTCACACCCAAATATCAATAACTACATTCCAACCACGTAAACTTTCCTGTCTCAACAGCACATTACACTACTTCACCAGATTAACAGTACGCTTTTCAGACACTATGACACTGTTATGTAAATAGTTGTTCTGTAAATAGTTGCTCCTGTTATCCAAGTTGATTTTCCTGTTAACTGTAATGACCAGATAAATGTAACTTGTCTGAGGTTTCTTGTTCCATGTAAACCGTGCTGATAATGAATAGTGCGGTATATAAAAAATGTTAATAAATAAATAAATAAAACCATGGAAAAGGGATGCCCACTTCTTATAGCAAAGTTTTAACAACCAAGCTCTGTCAGAAACTAGTGCAAGAGTAACTAAGAGTAGAGATCTTTTAAAGTATCTTAAGTTCGTGAAGTAAGCAAATCCGAAATATTCAAAACATTCATTTCCAAATTCACATTGGCAGCTCCCGGCTCATTTTTTCCAGATGGTAGATAAAAAGCTTTCGTAACAGATGGTAACAAGTCCTGTGATACAAATAGTGTATCCAAAAGAAAATTTTTAAATAACTCCATTGGAACAGTACCCAGTACAATTGGGAAGTTCAATAAATGCAAATTTGAAGCCCGGGCAGAGTTCTTAAGCGCTTCCATTTTCATCCAAAGAGCAGTGCTGTCTTTAACCAGAGCCAAGTAGTGTCAGCAACATGATCCAGTTTTAATTCATTCACCTCCACTTTAACCTGCTCAGTCACACCAGCAAAACTCTCCAACTTCTCTTCCACTTGGGTTACCTTTGCCGAAATCTCAGCAGTCTGCAATGTGATGGCTTCAACAAGACAAGTAATAGCGTCCCAGATGCTTTCAAGCATAATAATTTTGCGCCATGTTAACACCGGTGCAGGCATAAATGATGCAGCCGGTAGGCCGACAGGCTCACTCATCAATTGTACTCCAAACTGAGGAGGCACTCCCACCGCTGACTTCCCTCCAGCAAGATCTTCAATGCCTCCTTGGGCCAATTCTCTGCACTTCACCTCCAAGGCTCCCCGCCCCAAAGTTGTGATAGCACTAGAAACAGGAGGAACAGCAGAGACACCTGGAGGCAGCAGCGGAGACCATCCAAGGTGACATCCAGGCTAAGGGAGAGAACAGCATCCTCCTTCCACGCCCCAGTGCATGCACGAATCTCCCGCTTGACTTCCTTGGAGAGCTCAAACCTGTCCATGGGACCCAAAATAGCAGGCTGAGGATCAGCCAGGTGAGTCCTAGCCTTGCACTTCCTCTTAGGCATTAGGAAAAAGTAACTAGCTCAGACCATAGCAGCCATCTTGAAAAAGACCACACCCCTCAGAGTAAATAGACTTTGAAATAAATTTGTTTCTAGAGAACTTTTCATTTAAATCAAATCAGTGTTTAGCTTAACTTACAAAGGATGTGAACAGGATGGAGTCGGTGCAGAGGGTGGCTACTAAAATGGATTAGTGGGCTTCATTATAAAGCATATGAGGACAGACTTAAGGATCTTAATATGTACACCTTAGAGGAAAGGCGGGATAGAGGTGATATGATTGAGATGTTTAAATACCTCCGTGACATTAATGTTCAGGGAGAGAGCCTCTTTCAATTGAAAGCAAGTTCTGCTACGAGGGGACATGGGATGAGGGTGAAGGGAGATAGATTCAGGAGTGATATGCGGAAATATTTCTTTACAGAAAGAGTAGTGGATCCATGGAATAGTCTCCCAGTGGAGGTGGTAGAGATGAGGACAGTAACTGAATTCAAAAAAGCATGGGACCAACACAGAGGATCTCTAAAGGTAAAAAGTGGACTGTTGTAGTTGTTGATATGGAAGGACAGACTAGATAGGCCATGTGATCTTTTTCTGTCATCATGTTTCTATGTTTCTAAATTGGTAAGCCTTTACCTTAGAAGCACAAGAGAGGGCACTGTGTAGCAGCCAACCTTTAATAAGTCTTCTTTCCCTTCCTCTCTCCCCGACTCCCAACCTCCCCTGGGATAATCGTAGCTTTATAGGTGCTTAACCTCAAAGGAAAGGGGGTGCTGATATTCACTCTCAGGTGCAGCTGTTTATCCTCATCAGGCATACATTAAGGACCTGAGATTAATTAATCTTGAGGTGAACAAAGTCCATTAAATGTATTAAGTATAGTTTTATTAGTATAAGTATCCCCAGAAAAACCTAAGTAAACAACTTAAATACCTAAACACAATCTTAAAACTAATATGCAGACAGCAGTCCATCAGCGAGATGGGGGCTTTCCAGTGTCTTTTGCACGGAATGTCACATGTATGATTTTCTCCTAGTTGGAGAGGGGTCTTACATGTGCACTAGGTGCAAGGAGCTCTTTACTCAAAGAGAATGAGTCCGATCTCTGGAAGCTAGAGTAGCAGACTTGGAGGACATAAGGAAAACAGAGAGGTACCATAGGCGAGACCTACAGGGATGTAGTACTGAAGCCCCACCTCCAGTCTGGCAGCATCCCTGTTGCCATGGAGAAGAGAGGTCACGTGGCAGGAGAGCATCACCCTGATATGGCAGGAAGTGATCCTGTAGCTAGGTCACGTCTTCCAGGTGATGTAAAACCCTCTCGCACAGAGGTGGTTTCTCCAAGGCAATGTGCCCACAAGGGAAGGGTTAGGACAGCCATTATAGTTGGTGATTTGATCATTGGGCATTTAGATAGCTAGATGGCTGATGGACACGAGGATCGCCTGGTAACATGCACTACCTAGACAAGATAAATTGGAAGACTGGATGTTCAAATGGCAGATGAAATTTAATGTGTACAAGTGCAAAGTTATGCACCTACGAAAGAACAACCCAAACTATGGTTACACAATGCAAGGTTCCATTTTAGGAACCACCACCCAGGAAAAAGATTTAGGTGTCATCGTGGATAGCACATTGAAACCCCCACCTAGTGTGCAGCAGCGGCCAAGAAAGCAAATAGAATACTAGGAATCATAAGGAAAGGAATGGCGAATAAAACAAAGGATATTATGACGACTCTGTATTGTTCCATGGTGCGACTGCACCCTGAATACTGTGTGCAATTCTGGTTGCCATATCTTAAAAAGGATATAGCATTATTAGAAAAGGTACAGAGAAGAGCTACCAAAATGATAAAGGGGATGGAAGGATACCCCTATGAGGAGAGGCTAAAAAGGTTACGGCTTTTCAACCTGGAAAAGAGATGGCTCAGGGGAGATATGATAGAGGTCTATAAATTAATGAATGGAGTGGAACGGGTAAATGTAGATAGATTGTAGCTTCATTGCATGTCTGATAGTCTTTCTATATTTTGATGGTGTAAACAATGAAGCTACAGTGTAACCTATTTAAGACTAATAAGAGAAAATATTTTTTTCACTCAATGCAAAATCAAACTCTGGAATTCGTTACCGGAGGATGTAGTAAAAAGCTGTTAGTGTAGCTGGGTTTAAAAAAGGTTTGGACAAGTTCCTTGAGGAAAGGTCCATAAACCATTATTAAAGGGGACCCGGGAAATCCACTGCTTGCCCCAATACAAGCATTGTGGAACCTGTGTATCTTTTGGAAAAATTACTAGGTACTTGTGACCTAGATTGACCACTGTTGGAAACAAGATACTGGGCTCGATGGACCTTGGTCTGCCCCAGTATGACATATCTTATGTTTTTAGGTCAGCGTGATCCGCCCCGCCTCCTCCGGAATCTGTTAACACCACCAGAGGGAAGCCTGAGCCATGCAGGCAGATGGCCCCCTGAACATAAGCACTGACACTTCAAAGCCTGCTTGAGCAGGGCTTCCATTCTCCTAGGTAGTACTACCTTCAACCTGGAGTTCCACTCCTCCACGATCATAGCTTTCAAAGTCCTATGGACAGGGAAGGAAAGCAGGTCCTCCTGAGACACCACGGGCTGCAATCCCGGCTCTTCTGCAATGCACAGGACTGCCAAGGACTCGGCCATCAGGGAGGAGAGCTCATCCTGGTGGAAGATCTGCACTGCTGTGTAATCCTCCCACATTGGGAGCTTCTCCTCTGATAGCCGATCCTCCAGGGAGTCTGCTGTACCCCTCCAAGGACCCAGAGAGCTGATGTCCAGGACATCTGCTGACCTGTCCCAGCGTGGGCACTTTGCCACCACTGAGGCCCTCGAGTCCTTGTCCAAAGGGGGCTTGGGGGAAACAGAGGAGCCCTCTCCCAAGCCTCACTGCACTAAAAAGGCCCGATGAAGCAAAAGGACAAAGTTGGGGGGAAATAGAGGAGCCCTTAGGCCCACCGCAGTTCTCCACCCCCCCACCCCCCAAATTCGATGCTCCCAATGAAAAATCAGCCATAGGGTACAAAAAGGCAGGTTCCACAGGCAGCTGCCCCTGAGGACTTCAAAATGGCAGCAGTTCCTGCCAAAACCACGATGTTGTCGCTACTCCTGGGAGCACCAGACTGCTCTCCACTGTCAGCTCTGGCCGCCTCGGGGCCTCACCTAAGGCCATCCACAGCCACTGAGTGTTCTCTCAAGCAGTCACAGCACAGCCTGATCTCTGAGAGCTGTGCCCTGTGGCTGACGCACACAATACACCGAATGCCCTCTATGGACCCGGGGAGACCCCCAAGCATGGCCAGCCATCATCAGAGTCAAACCTGGACTTACCCGGTGCCGTGGCAGCCGATCCGAGTGCTTTCCTTCTGCTGCTTTTTTTTTTTTTTTTTAATTTGTTTTCCTCTACACAGGAAGCTGCTCTACTCCTGGTCTCCCCCCCCCCCCCCCAGAGGTGGGAAGGAGGACAGAAAGAGCTCGCTGGAGGAAGTAGCTGGGGAAGAAAGGGGAGGGACCCAGTACCACTGGGTTCTGCACCCCAGGCCTGATGAACTGACCACAAATATTAACAGAACAGGCTATGCTCCTTTATCCACCTGCTGGAGACTGAGTATACTGGCTTGCTCAGCTAGCACGGGCTGCTTATAGCACACTTGAAACTGTGTTCAGTCTCCACCTGCTGGTAGAGGAGTATAACCCACTCGGCTGGACTGGACTGGAAGGATGTATTGGAACATGCGTTTAGTCACAGCTGAGAATAGGACTCCCACCCTAGGGGGCCCAAAGAATTGATCTCACTCACCTTGGGGCATAGAGAACAGCTGAGATAGGACCATAAAACTCCAAAAGCCCATTTTCTCTCTAAAATCCTATGCTATGCTGCATAGAGTCAGAGAGAAGTACATACACAGCAGATTACCTGATCCACCAAGTATAAAGGAGACCTGCCTAATTCCGCAACCTGCAGAATTGCCATAACATCCTAAAAGGGCATAAACAGAGCCCAGCAGAGAGAAGGCAGATCACAGAGATCTTAACCAGCCCCTGGAAACCACCACTTTGTTTGCCTCAGACTTTTCTTGCAGCAACAGGAATTTCACTTGGACTGTTCAACCAACCCCGAGGGGAAAAATGGTTGGGCTTCCAGAGGGACAAAGGAGCGCAAGGGTGAAGCAGGGGTTGACACCGCTACAACTGCCCTTAACAGAAATGCTCTTGGGCCCTAGGTCCCTGAAGGGGAAGCCTGGGCCTCAAGCCACCATGGAGGAGGCTACTGTGAAGGTAATCAGACTGAACCCAGCCAATGATTCTAGGGGCCACTGGGTATCTTACTAGAGCCACTGTGCCATGCTCCACCTCTGCTGAGCTCAAGCCACTGCCACCTGAAGCGACTAAAGCACTCACCAGCATGAAATAAAAAGAAATGTGTGGCAGTGGCCACAGGAAAAGCACTGGGTCCCTGAGCCCTCTGCAGAGTGTTCACGGTGGCGCAAAAAATGTCTCCCAGGATTTTTTCCCTAATGGGTGCAAAAAGCAGCAGCCACTATGTAAAAAAAAGCAAAAAAAAATAAATATATATATAGCTAGAAGCCGCAAGCTGCATTGGGCGGCATGGCTGAAAGCTGCAGCAACAATGGTTAAAAAGACCATGGGAAAAAACAAACACCTCACACTGAAAAAACTATGGTCGCAGTGAAAAAGGATTTCTGAAAAGGGAATCCTAAGACTTGCTGGCTGACCGAGTAAAATCTGCGTAGAGAAGCAGCAGACACCCACACAATCCTGGTAGGCCAAGCTGCTGATCAAACACCTTTTTTTCTTTTTTTTTTAAACACGTTTGAAGCTTCTTTATTAAAAGCAGCAGAACCATAAGCTTACAACTGAAATAAATGGGAAAAAGAAAGAGAAAAAAAAATCTAAGGTACTATATACAGCTAAGAATAGCAGGAGGGTAGAGGGGGTGCCCGAGCCCAACTTACCTAACACTCTCAGGGGCACCTTGGAGACCTCCTGCTCCTCTTCAAGCCCAAGTGTTCGTACCCCTTGAGAAATGGCGCTGGATCGCGGGCACCTTCACTTCGAGCACCGCTGGGCCCTTCAAGATTCAATTGTAAGGCGTGGGCCAGGAGAGTCAGGCCTATCTGCACTGCTACACCAGTCCACACACCTTGCCACCTGCTGGAGGCAGACATACTGGCTTCTTTCAGGAGCTACACCAGAAGATATACCAAGTGATGACATCACAAAGTTGCTCAAGTATGCCTCCAACTTCTAATAAAGGAGCATAAACCACTCATCTGGACTGGTTTAGCAGGATAAGGAAGTTAGGCTCTTATGTATGTTAAAGCCACATACAAGATTTGGTCTCAGGCTCAGAAATAAAAATATTAGCCAAGGACACAAACTAATCTATGCCAAACTGCAGAACAGACAGGTTGCTCAGGGAAACAGAGAGTGAGAGAATGTGTCTGATTTCTAGAAACGTGCTCGCTTTTTAAAGTGAGACATAGTTACTTGAACAACTCTATCTGGAAAGATCACAACAATCCAGATACGCAGAAGCATTTTATTGCTTGGACTGGCAGCCAGGGACACTCGCAATGTTATTGGACAATAAAATCTTGACCCTGCTGTGCTTGTGAAAGCCAGCTAATGAGCAGGTCTGGGAAACTGAATCACTATTACTCAGCTTGCGGCTATATCAAAAGCTTCCCTGTGAGTCTGCCAAGAGACATGGAGCACCACTTTCTAGGAATGACCACATTGTTTCAGAACTGCTTCCCACACTGCTGGTAAAGCCTGGAATCTGGTGAGTTGCTTTGAGAGGTTTATAGATCAGATGTTGCCACCAAATAAATGGCTTGAATGATCCAAGCCTGCTCTATCTGCTATCCTCAAGGTTATAACCTTGCTTTGAGGCCAGTGCCACTAAAACCCCACATGATTTAGCATCACAAATCTTGCACTTTCCTTTGTATTACTGTCAGATCTTATGCACCTGCTCTGCAACCTGTCAGTTTGAGAGCTTGCCACAATATTTTTTCTAAAGGTCAAGACTGATGCTCCCTATGGCTAGTGCCAAAGTATTTATTGTTATCAAGTTCTGAGATCACAAGGGGCAGTCAAAAAGTGCTAAGAAAGAAATATCCTCTATATCAGCTCCACACTTTATAGGCCCGAACCTACGAACAACTGCAAAAACGCATGGCTTCATAAATTATCTTGAAACAGCTCCAGCTTCATCAGTCCAACTCCCAATATTTCTGATACTTGCATTTTTTTTCTTTCTCCCCCCTCTCTCTCAGCAGAGCCACCACAAAGACCAAAATGCACTTGGACAAAAAGGATTAAAACGCACGAACCGAAATGCTGTACATGGGAATAGGGCAGAGAAACAGTCGACCCCCCCCTCCAAAAAAAGAAAAAGCCCCAAAACTAGGAAGTCAAATTCGCCAAGACTGATAGCAGCACTAATGAAATGTTTCTGCATACCACTGACAGCTCACAGGAAAAACACACAGTGAAGTGAAATGCGTTTCTGGTGATAAGGCAATGATTAGGCGTGCACAGCAAACTCAGGATTTTGCTTGGTACTCGCCACTCCAGCTGTTTGAAAGAAAGCTGGAGGTGCTGCTCTGCAGGCCTGACATGAAGACTGGGAGGGAAAGGGTGTGGTACCAGTGTTTCCTGTTCTTCCACTACCTCCTCAGCCTCAGGGAGCAAGCTGTGGGTGCAGTTCTGTATTCTGTGGCAGAAGGCAACCTAGGGGGAGGGGCAGTATACTTGACATGGGAGAAAATAGAGAAGCCCAAAAATGAATGGAATAATGGGGAAGAGACCTTAAATTTCCTAACAAGTTTTTTTTTTGAGGGGGGGGGAGGGAAGAAGCTTTAAGAAGAGTAGGATTATCATGCTTTTTTGCTCAATGCTTTCTTTGTACAGATTTAGCTAATAGAGGAGAGTCGTCACACACCTTGGATTCCTGAGCAATTAATGGAAACCAATTAATCAATAACAATTTTTTTGCGGCCGAGAGGTTAGAAGTTTTGTTTACCGTTCTTCAAAGAAGAATGGAGTATTTACTGCAATATACATACATTCATGCATAATCGCACTGAATTAAAAGAAAAATATAAATCACACTCAGGTTACCCTGCCAGTTACTTACTAAATCAGCTTGGCTCACTTAATTCAAAAATTTCCCTTTTAATAAGATGACTTACTGCACAGAGGAACTGCCGTACGAAGCTCAAGGCATGTTTCTAGTAGATGTCAATGAACCACTACAACAACTGGAAAAAGCCACAACAGTACTGCTTTAAATTTCTCTCAGGTGATATTGGAATTCGGTAGCAGGGAGAAAACCTACTCATGAAGTGTCTTCCTGTCACAGGTCGGCAATGCTAGTTGCTACAACATCACTTGTCAGAGACAGAACAAGTAACTACAACAAGGTGGGAGAAATCTGTCAGCATGCGCTCAACTGCTCCCTACTGCAGATTCCTTTGGAAAAAAAATAAAAATAAAGTTTCACAGGGTCAGGATGACTTACTTCACAATCTCGCAAAACGTATTTTCTCAAGACAAGAGCTTCTGTGCAAATAAGCCAACAGAGGGAGAGAAAAATTGTTAATGCAAACACTGATATTTATTTCATCAATCAGAACTTAACACACTGAGGAAACATGGAAAAGAATTTGTGGAAGAAGCACGATACTCAGGTGATGCTTTCCTGACGGTTTCCTGTCTTTTCTGGCAGCCAACTATTCAACTTCAGGGTGGCAGTTTGGCACAGAACTTACAGATACCGTGAAATCCCACACTTCAAGCAGCGCACACAGCCTACAGGAAGAGGCAAAAAAGTCTCCAGAGAAAGCAGGCATTACCACAATCAAAAAGGAAACTGGGACTTCCGGTGACGTCACAGAGCTGATGGCGGCTTAGTTGCCTAGCTCCTATCCGATCCCCGAATTTCAGCAACTTTTGGATACCCCCACGGTTCTAAGGTGGAAGGAAAGCGTGCATCGGAGTCTGCGATGGCTGCGCGGAAGAAGTTAGCGAACTTCCAATCATCATATGCTCGTCAAGAGCAGCAGGAGGCCTCGTCGGACCCTGAGGAGATGGAGGGGATGGAGAGCCCAGAGGAGGAGGAGCACCATGCCGAGACGGAGGAGATGCCGTTGAAATCCTGGTTGACGGTGTTTAAGGCGGAGATGAAGGGTGCGATGAAGGAGATCAGGAAGGACTTGAAGGAGGCGTTGGTGGCTATACAAAAAGAGGTGAGCTGCATGGGACAGCGCATGGAAGATCTCGAGGGCCACATGGAGCAGCAGGAGGAGGAGATGCGGGAAATGGCGGCTGAGCAGGACAGAGTTAAAAAACTGCAGGAGGAGATGCAAGAAAAGTTGGAAGAGATCGAAGACAGAGCGAGACAAAATAATCTACGGATAAGAGGGTTGCCGGAAACGGAGTTGACAAAGGACTGTGAGAACTTGGTACAGCGCTTGTGTAGCCATATTCTAAGGCTTGGAGGTGAGGGGGAGGCCCGAATCGACTCCATTGGCGTGGAGAGAGCACATAGGAGTCTAGGCCCCCGGCAGGAGAAACAGAGCAGAGACATTATTGCTTGCCTGAGCAGGTTCCCTGTTAAAGAGCAAATACTAGAGGACTTCCGGTGTGGTAATGAGCTGACCAGACGCGTGCTGATCGGCTCCGGGCACCATACCCCACAAAACTGCTAAAAATCCTGCTACCAAGAGGCTGAATGCCCCCACCACTAACATCGGGCAGTAGAGAAGGGGATCGCAGAACTGCGGGGCCCTCCCAGACGACCGGGGGCAGCCCGATGGCGACCAAATCCTCGCGGCGGGAGAAAGCTCGGACCCTCGACACCAAAATGGCGGAGGGAGACCCGCCGAGTCCAGCCTCTGACTGTGAGAACACCATGGTCGCTGAAGTCAGCGCGGCGGTGGTGCGCGCTTTGGACGACCGGTTCCGGGAGCTGGGGGATCAACTGCACTCTGTGGCTCAATCCATTACCGACTTCACGGGGCGGCTCAACCAAGCGGAAACCCGAATATCGGGGCTGGAAGACACGCAGCACTCCCTGGTCGCAAAGGTGCAGGCGTTGGAGGCGACTGTTAAGCAATAAGGGGAGAAGCTAGAAGACCTGGAGAATCGGGGACGCCGAAATAATCTGCGGTTTGTCGGTATCCCAGAAAATATTGCAGATAATGCCCTCCCTGGCTACCTGCAGGGCTGGGTGGCAAAACTTCCTAACGGTGGACTGGAGGCGCCGTTACAAATGGAGAGAGTGCACCGGCTGGGCCCCAGGCGGGAACAGGCAGGCCGGCCACGTGCGGTGATAGCCCGTTTTATGGACTACCGCCAAAAGGAAGCAGTGCTACGCGCAGCCAGAAGCTCTCGGCGAGACATGGAAACCCCGGACAGAATATTGGTCTTCCAAGACTACTCACCGCTGGTTAGCCAGCAACGGAGAGGCCTTTTCAGCGGTGTGTTCCCAATTGAGTAGCAAGGGGCTGCGATTTTCACTTCTGTATCCGGCCCGTCTGCGAGTGGAGCACCTCGGACAGACACGCTTCTTGGGCTCCCCAGCTGAGGCGTTGGCCTTCGTGGAACAGCTGAGGGATTCTGCAGCAGCCACCCCATAGAAGTGGACTCTATCTGCCGGTGAGACATTGTAGCTCTGTGCGGTGTTAACTGTGCAGCAGGGAGCAACAGTTCGCAACAACGAGTAACAATTTGTAACAGTTTTGCATTATCTAGGTAACTGTGTTGCTTGGCTTTTTCTCTTTGGCGGCGCTGACTGGGACTATGGCAGCATTGTGTTTTTGTTTTTTCTGTTTCCTTCCTGGACAGTCTTTCGGCCCCGGACAATGAAGGCATACATGATGTTAACTGCGAAGCCCCAAGATTTATGGGGGGCTGCCTGATCTGGTTCTGGTATGGGGCGGGTGGGGGGGGGAACACATGAGTCTTCAGGGGCCTCCTTGGTGGACATTGAAGGGGGGCTGCCCCCGCGCCTTCTGACCTTGGTGGAGGGGGGGAGGGGAGCGGCGACGCCACGGGGTGGTCTGGTTCCGTTGCTCTCCATGGGTGGGAGGCGGTCCAGACCGCCTGGTGGGTGTTGTGGAGGCGCTTTTCTCTTTGGTTTGTTCTCTTGTTTTTCTGCCCTTCTCCCTCTCACCCTTTGTTTGTTTTCTTACCCCGCCCCAGCCAGTTCGTGCCTTCCTATTACGGGCCAGTGTTTAAAGCGGGGAGGGAACAGATTGTGTATTGCACCTAGCTTTTCTCATTGCGCAGGTTCGGCAGGCAGTTCTTGTGCGGGGACTGTGCAGGAACGGGGTGTCTGCCTGGGTTCCGAGATATGGGGAGGTACTTGGGTGGCGCCAGGAATGGCCGCCATGCCCTCCCCCCTTCTTGGAATCGGGATTGGAGGGAGGCGGGAGGGTCCTGGGATTTGAACTCAGGGGTGGGCACTTTGACGCTGGCGAACCTGCCTATGCTGCTCGCAGACTGCGTTGGGGGGGAGAGCCCTCTTCTGGGCGGGGCCGCTGCGTTGCCGACTCTCCCCCCTTGGAGGGGGGGGGGCGGCGGGAGGGTAGCGGCCCTGGGTAAACGAGGGATACGCAGAGTGCCTCCTATCAAAGCTTGATGGGGGCAGCAGGGGTGGGGGGAGTGAGGGGGGTCTCTTTGGTAGGGGAGACCTGAACTACTAACACTGGGGTAGCCCGACTACTACAGGGAGTCTCAGCCTTTTGGCTGGGTTAGGTTTGGGGACTGAGAGGGGGTTGGGAAAGAAGGGGGAGGGATTGGGGGGGTATACTCCTACAGCATTCAGGGACTGGAAGAGGAGGGGGAAGGGGGTGGGTTGGGGGAGGGAAAGGCCAGAGGGGAACCGCACACCACTGGGGAGACTAACACTTTGCATATCCGGGATTCTTGGGGGATGGCTGCGGGCTGGGACAGCCACCCTCCTCTCGATGGGCAGATGTGCATGGGAAGACATAGGTAATAGATTTGTGATCTGAAGATCGTATCGTGGAATGTGTGTGGCATTGGCAACCCCATCAAGCGTTATAAGGTCTTGCAGGCCTTGGCTCGTCTTCGCTGTGATGTGGCTATGCTACAAGAGACCCACCAAACAGCGGTTGAACATGCGAAGTTGCAACGGGATTGGGTGGGGCAGGTGTGGGGGGCCCCGGCCCTAGGAAAAAAGGGGGGGGTGGTCATTCTTGTTAACAAGCGCCTTCGGTTTGAGGCACTGCGGGAGTATGCGGACCCGGAGGGCCGCTATTTCTTGCTATATGGCACTCTATCTGGCAAGCCTCTTATTCTGGGGTCCCTATATAGCCCCAATGTCCTGGATAAGGCACTATATGCTCGGCTGGCCTCTCGGATTGAGCAGTGGCCGGAGGCTCCTCTGGTGTTGGCGGGCGATTTGAATGGCGTCTTGGATATTGCTTTGGATACGGAGCTGGGAGCAGGGGAGAGATCTCGGGCTCCGACCACCAAGGCTCTGCAGGCCCTACGTCTTCGATTGGGACTGGTGGACCCTTGGCGTTTATTACATCCTATGGAACGGGATTTCACCCACCAATCTCGGGCCCATGGGTCACACGCTAGGATAGACTATACCCTTGTTTCAGAGAGGCTTTTCGCGCAGGTGGAGGACGCGCAGATTGGCCCCATGGAAATATCTGATCATGCTCCTATATGGGCGAGTCTCACTTGGGGAACCCGAGCTTCACATTCCCGGACGTGGCGCTCTCCCATAGACTTATATCATGATGGGGGTTTCCGGGGGCATATCCTGCGATGTTGGCTTGATTTCCTAAAGAACCACGAGAAAGAGGAGGTTGACCCGGAGTTGTTGTGGGAAACGGCGAAGGTGGTGTTGCGGGGGGAGACAATCGCCTACGTAGCTAGGAAACGCAGGATGCTGGCGGCCAGGATCCTTCATTTGGAAAGGCAGACAGTGAAAGAACGCCGACGGTGCGCAAATGACCCCACCTTGGCTAATCGAAAAAGGTTGTGGGAGGCCCAGGTAGCTCTCAATGAGCTCATACACCAACGGGCAAAAAAGTCTCACATGTACTACTGCTATCAACTTTATCGGTTCGGAGACAATCCAGGGAAGCTCCTTGCGAGGTGCCTTCGGGGAAGTAGAGGGACGGGTCTGATAGCCGCCGTGCGGGATGGTCAGGGGCCCTTACAAAAGGACAGTAGGGAGATAGCGCAGGTGTTCCGCACCTACTTTCAGTCGTTTTATGCCAAAAGACCTGGGTCTCCGTTGGATATGCTGGAGTACTTTCGGGAGCTACAGCTCCCCCGGCTCACGGCGGCCCAAAGGGCACGTCTGGACGCACCGGTGTCCGTGGGTGAGGTGCTCAAAGAGATACAAGAGGCCAACTGTGGCCGCGCTCTGGGCCCCGATGGGTTTGGGGCAGAACTTTACAAGCTAATGGGCGATAAGCTATCACCGGTCCTAGTAGAAATGTATCGCTGCTGGATTGATCGAGGCGTCTTTAAGTGGGGAACCAACCATGCCCATATCATCTTGATACCCAAGCCTGGAAAGGACCCCACTCAAGCTGCCTCATATAGGCCTATCTCTTTACTAAACTTTGACTTAAAGCTGTTAGCAAAAATTTTAGCTGTCCGTTTGGCGGACGTCCTGGGCGAGTTGGTACACGCATCGCAGGTCGGGTTTGTCAAAGGACGTTATGCCGTTCGAAACCTGCGGAAAATAGTGGCTTCCCTCGAGTGGGTCCGGGAACGCAACTTAACATCACTGCTAATTAGTTTTGACGCCGAGAAGGCCTTTGATCAGGTTCATTGGGCATACTTGCAGTTCCTCCTGCCTCAGTATGGTCTTGGTGAGATGTTCTGTAAGATGGTGGATTTACTTTATTCAGATCCGACAGCAGCTATTTCCTGTAATGGTGTGATATCCGACTCCTTTTCACTCGAGCGGGGAACGCGGCAGGGGTGTCCTCTTTCCCCATTGCTTTTTGTGCTATCTTTAGACCCGTTGGTGCGACGTATTGAGTCCTCTCCTAGCATACAGGGGGTAAAGGTAGGAGCTCAACAATTTAAATTGGCGGCATTTGCAGATGATCTCTTAGTACATGTACTTTCGCCTCAGCAATCGCTCGGTGCCCTACTAGAGGAGCTCACTCTCTTCGGTACATTCGCAGGGCTGAGGATAAATAGAGACAAATCTGAGGCGCTGGATGTTGGGGGTTCACTGCGGGGAGCTTGGCAGGGCGTCTTCCCTCTTCGATGGGCGGAGGAGACATTTCTATACCTGGGTATTTTATTGCCCCGGGATCCTAAGGCGCTGTATAAGCTTAACTTTGCCAGATTTTCACAAAGATTCAGACGCAATTGCAGGCTTGGACCCCCCTTCCCTTGTCTTTGTCGGGCCGATTGGCGGCTATAGGTATGATTATATTTCCCAGGCTGCTGTATTGGCTACAAACCTTGCCGGTGTGGCTGCTGCAGAAGGACCTTCGAAAGATAGACAGGGAAGTCCGGAAGTTTCTTTGGGGGGCACTTCGTGCCCGGATACCCTTGGCTAGATTGAGGGGTAGCTGGAAGGCGGGGGGGATGGGACTTCCAGACCTGTCTCAGTATGTTATGGCTTGTCAGGCCAGACACTTAGGGGATTGGCTTGGTGCTACTGATTATTATACGCCGAGGACCTTCGAGGCGGCCTTCCTGTCCCCACACGCGCTGGAGGCTGTGGTGCATCTGGATGGGACGTTGCTGCCACCTAGGGTGCGAGCTAGCGTGTTGGTGACCCCAATTAGGAGGGCTTGGCAGAGACTTAATAAGATTTGGGGCAGTTCTCCGCGGGTCTCTAGCTGGCTTCCCCTGCAAGGGAATGTTGCTTTTGGGCCGGGTACGGACTCCGCAGTATTTAGGCAGTGGAGGGGGAAGGGGATAACGTGTCTCGGACATGTGGTTACACTAGAGGGTTGTTGTAAGCCATTGGACATGCTCTGTAAAGACTATGACTTGCAACAGGGGACCTCCCACTTTGCCTACTTCCAACTACGGCATTATGTCGAATCTCTGCCGCAGCCGGGGTTGCAAGAGGATCATTCTGCGAGAATTATTGACTTTTTTGCCCTGGGGACGGACTGTCCACCTAGAGTAGCACTGCTGAAACGTAAGTTGGACCAGTATGGCACTCCCTGGGACTTCACCAAAGAGGAGCAGGCTTGGAAGCAGGAACTCGGATGCGCAGTTCCTCCCGGCGCGGTTGGAGCGGCCTTACGGCGGATAGCCCGATTGGTGGAGGGCACCAGGTGGCGGGAGACGCAATTCAAGTGTATAACACGGGTCCACTTCTCCCCGAGGCGCGCATTGCGCACGGGGCTAACGGAGTGTGGGGGTTGTCCTCGGTGTGCCTCACCGTTAGCAGACTTGGGCCACATGTGGTGGGGTTGCAAGCGCATTAAAGCGTATTGGGCGCATATTGAGGCTTATTTAGGTCTTTTACTACGCCAGCCAGTTCGGTGGTCGGGCCTGTTGGATTATCTGGGGCCTCTACAGGTCAAGGGGAAATGGGGGCGTATCCTAACGCGCAAGGCTTGTTTGGTGGGGAAAGGCCCCATTCTTCGTAAGTGGAGGGAGATGTCAGCCCCTACTTTTTGGGAGTGGCGTAGTAGCTTTCATCATCTCATGTTACAAGAGAGCAGGGCGGCCAGGGGGACTCCTCAGCGCTGGGCCTCCTTCCTACTGATATGGACCCCCTACATCCAGAACTTAGGTTCTAAAGCTAGAAGCGAGGTATTAGCTATGGGGTAACCCTGTACCCTGGCTTGTTGGCTGCGGGGAGGGCGAAGGTGGCGGAATGGGATAGTGGAAGTGTGAATTCCCAGTGGGAGGTCCCTTGGCTCTGGTGTGGGGGGGGTGGGAGGGATGGGGGGAGGGCGTTTCCAAGTTACCATAAGAGTTAAGAGTACTAGAGGAGTCTACGATTCTAGGGGTGCCCTTGTTTTCTCTCTCTCCCCTCTTCCTTCAGGGATTTTGAGGGCTCCTGGTTGGGGATAAGACTCAACCCTGTCCAGGGAATTGGCTTGGTAGGATGTTCCTGGCTGTAGTCTCTGGTGGGAGGGGGGAGGTATGAAGGAGGGCAAAACTTATGAAAATATGTATCCATGTTTTGTTTCATCATAGCTGTATTGTTGAACCAGCATTTAATAAACAGATTTTGAAAAAAAAAAAAGAGCAAATACTATCACTGGCACGGAAGTATGGAAGGATTGCCTGGGAAGGGCATGAGGTAGAGGTGTTTAATGATCTTTCAAAGGGCACAATGGAGCGGAGGAGGTTTGAGAGAGGTCACTACATATCTGCGAGGGAAAAATCTTCGTTACAGATGGATGTTCCCTTTTGGCCTGCTTCTCTCTGTAAATGGGGTGTCTAAAAAAGTTAAAACAGCGGATGAAGCCTGGTCAGTCCTGGAAGGGTTGGGATGTGCGTATCTGCCTCAACCGCAAGTGCGAATGCAGCGTGAGCAACAAGCGGCAATGCCTGGAAAGCAGCGAATGAGATCGCAATGGCAGAGAGTGGGGGAAAAGGGGAAGAGACTGAAGCGGCTGGCCCAAGAGCAAGAGAGCGAGA
Source organism: Ichthyophis bannanicus (assembly GCA_033557465.1). Classification (NCBI taxonomy): domain Eukaryota; kingdom Metazoa; phylum Chordata; class Amphibia; order Gymnophiona; family Ichthyophiidae; genus Ichthyophis; species Ichthyophis bannanicus. The sequence continues at coordinate 708,850,911 of CM066033.1, forward strand.
TTGCGGGGACTGACGATTGAAAGCCTGCAAGCTGCTGATGTTTTGTGGATCGATGGAGGGGTATGGGCGTTAGAGCCCTCCCACCCTGGTAATGTGGACACTGGACTTATAGAGCTGAGAAGGGGGAGGGTGGGGATGGGAGAGGGGGCACGGAGGTGTTGTATGGCAGATGGAGAAGTGGGGGGGCACGTTGTCTCTGCACTGATATATTCAACTTCTGTGGGGGAAGGTGATAAATGCAGGGGTAGGATATGATGGTCTCGGAAGGGAAGGAAGGCGGTGGGGTGGAGGGCGGAGGGTTGGAGGGAGGGGCAAGGGGGAGGGGGGGCAAGGGGGGGAGAGGGATGGGTAAGGGTTAAGGGCACAGCCTATGGGGGGGAGGAGTGGTTGGAGGAGAAATGTTGCGGATAGGGACAGTCAATGTGAAGGGGCTGAATTCACCTGCTAAACGCAACCTGTTATTTCGGGCGGCGCAGCGTAATCAGTGGGACATCGTGTTACTGCAGGAGACCCATTTAAGGAGGGGGGATGTGGGGAGGCTGAGGAATAGGCTTTTTCCTGAGCAATTTTTCTCTTGCAATAAAGGGGGAGCGAAGAAGGGGGGGTGGCAATATTGGTGAGGGCAGGGTGTGGAATTCAAATAGGGGGGCATTTTAAGGACACGGAGGGGCGGGTAGTGGGGATTAAGGGGAGGTTTGGAATGGTGGATATAGTGCTGGTCTCGGTGTATGGGCCGAATGGCAACCAAGGGACATTTTGGAAGGATTTGGGGAGGTTGTTGGAAGGAGGGGGAGGGAAGTTGGTGGTTGGGGGGGACTGTAATGTAGTGCTGGACCCACGGGTAGATCGAGATTCGAAGGGGGGGGATGGGGGGAGTAGGAATAGGCAAGGATTGAGAAGCTTGATGCAGCAATGGAATTTACTGGATGCCTGGAGGGCGCTTCACCCTAGCAAGCGGGAGTATACCTTTTTCTCCTCGCCTCACAATAGCTGGAGTAGGATTGACATGATCCTACTGGATAAGCAATGGATGTTAGATGTGGAGAGTGGGGGCATTGTCCCAGTAGGATGGACAGATCATGGAGCGGTGGAAATAGCAATAAGGAGCCCTTCACGGGGGGGGGGGGGGGGCTTTCTGGGGGTTGAATTAAAGCGTGCTGCAGTGTGGGGAGGTGGTGGAGGATGTGCGGGCGACAGTGAAAGAATATTTAGCCTTGAATGATACGGGGGAAGTACGGGATGTGATGGTATGGGAAGGGTTGAAGGCGGTCATCAGAGGGAGGTTTATTATGTGGGGGGCTAGGAAGAAGAGGGAGAGAGGAAAAAAGGAAGAGGGGTTGAGGAAGCGGTTGCAGGAGGCAGAAGAAACTTACAGGGAGGGTGGGGCGGCAGGGGACCTACGGGAAGTGGAGAAGGTGCGGGTGGAACTACAGGCCCTGCAGCTGGAACAAGTGGCCTTTGCTTTACAAAAGGTGAAGCAGGTTCACTATGAGTTTGGGGATAAAGCGGGTCGTTTGTTGGCTAGGTGGTTGCGGCAGCAGAAGGGGGCATCCACGATCTTCCAGATTAAGGGTGAGGATGGGGAGATATATCGTAGAGAGGAGAAGATCCGGGACTGCTTCAGGGATTTTTATCGGGCATTATATACGGGGACGGAGGGGGTAGAGGGGGAGGCCATCTTGGATTATTTGGATGGGATACCGCTTACGGGGTTATCGGAAGAGGCGAGAGAGGGGCTGGAGGATCCCATTACTAAGCAAGAAATTGGAAGGGTGGTGAAGGGTTTGGGGGGGGGGGGGGGAAGGTGCCAGGGTTAGATGGGTTGCCAGGAAGTTTTTATAAGGTTTTTTTGGAGGAGATTGGGGGGATATTAGGGAGGGTATTTAATGGTGTTTTGGAGCGGGGGGGGGGGGGAGCTGACGCAGGAAATGTTGACGGCAGGGATTATAGTATTATTGAAACCGGGGAAGGACCCCCTGAATTGTGGGTCTTATAGGCCTATCTCCCTGTTGAATGTTGATGTCAACATTTTGGCTAAAGTTCTGGCGGATAGACTTGCGGGATGGTTGCCAGGGTTGGTCCACGGGGATCAAACGGGTTTCATTAAAGGGAGGCAGGCAGCGGATAATGTAAAGAGGGCAATAGGGGTGGTATAGGAGGCCAGACAAGGGGGAGAGGAGCTGATCATGATGTCCAATGAAGCAGAGGCCTTCGACAGGGTTCACTGGGGGTTCCTGATGACGGTGTTAGAAAGGGTGGGGTGTGGGCCGAATTTCTTGAAATGGATACAGGGCTTATATCGGGAACCGCGGGCTCGAGTAAAAGTTAATGGGCGTTACTCGAGGGATTTTGCAGTGGGGCGCGGGACAAGACAGGGGTGCCCAATGTCCCCACTGCTGTTTGCTTTGGTAGTAGAACCCCTGGCAGAACGGATTCGTAGGAATGGGAGGATTGTAGGTCTGGAGAGGGGGGGGGATTTCTCATAAGATTTCACTATATGCGGATGACATTCTTTTGTACATGTGTCAGCCACAGCAAATGCTACCGGAAGTGCTTAGGGAGGTGGAGGTCTTTGGGGGAGTGTCGGGGTTTAAAATGAATATTGACAAGACAGAAGTAATGAAGGTGCAGCTGGGCGGGGAGACTGAAATGCGTCTGAAGGAGGCTTATCCCTTGAGATGGGTACGTAAATCCCTGGGGTACTTGGGGGTTCAGTTGACAGGCAGGTATGAGGAGTTGTACAAAGCAAAATTACCCTAAACTTCTGCGGACCATTAATACTGACCTAGAGGGCTGGATGGGGTTGGAGACATCATGGTTGAGTAGGATTGCAGCCATTCAAATGAATATTCTCCCTCGCCTATTATATTTATTTCATGCCTTGCCGGTTGAGATTCCAGAGGGTGTGATGAGAGGGTTGCAAAGGCGTGTATTTAGCTACATCTGGAAGAGGAGGCCACCTAGGATCTCTCGGAGGGTTATGTGTACTAGCAACATGGAGGGGGAGTTGGGGGTTCCTAATCTAAAGGACTACTATAGGGCAGCACAATTAAAGCATATCATGGATTGGAGGGGCAGAGGGGGAGTGGTACCATGGGTTAGCTTGGAGAGCACTAGGGTGCAAGGGGGGAGGTTAGATGCTTGGATATGGACTCCGGTAAGGGAGAGGGTGCTGTTAGGGGGGGGGGCGGGTTCCCCAACAATGAGGCAAGTGTCGAAGATATGGGATGCAGTTAGGAGGCCAGAGGTTAAAAGGAGGGTGTCTTGGTTCTCGGTGATGACCCTATGGAGGGGGTGGAGGGCCTTTAAGCCGGGTTGGGAGGGGGGTCGGTTTGACATTTGGAGTGGGAAGGGGCTCAACTGTGGATTCCAATTGATGGAGGAGGGGGAACTAAGGGAGTTTGAGGAGGTGAAGGAGCAGTATGGCTTGGACGACGGGGACAGGTTTGCTTATGTTCAGGCAAGCTCCTTTCTGCGTAGGACCCTGGGGAGGGAGGGGATGGAGCGGGAGGTTTCGGAAGTGGAGGCCATCTGGTACGGGAGGGGAGGCTCGAAGGGTATGATAACGGCACTATATGCGGCGGTGCACGAGCAGGGGGAGGGGAAATTTAGATATATGATTGAGTGGGAACGGGATTTAGGGCAAACCATTAGTGGTAAGGATTGGAAGTCTATTTGGGATCTGATAAAGAAGGGACCTTGCGCTAGCCAGATAAAAGAAAACAGCTATAAAGTGCTGTTGCGGTGGTATTACACGCCGGCGAAATTGCATAAGTTTTATTCAGAGATTTCCCCTATGTGCTGGAGAGGGTGTGGAGAGGTGGGGTCTTTCTGGCACATTTGGTGGGGGTGCACAAAGGTGCAAGGGTATTGGAAGCTGATATAGAACTGGATGCAAGCGAATCTGGGGGTGGTGGTGGGCCTAACCCCGCAAATCGCCCTGCTGTCCTGGTGGGGAGAGGGGCGGATGAAGCAAGGGGGAAAGATGGCGATGGTATGCTTATGCACGGCCCGCTGTGAAGTGGCTGCGGCCTGGAAGAAGAGAGAGATGCCGTCCCTTGAGGACTTTGTGAAAAGGCTCAGGAATTTGACCCTAATGGAAAAGTTGACAGCTATTAGGAGAAGGAGGGGAGTGCGATTTGCGGAGGAATGGGGCATGCTGTGTCGGGTGTTAGGGCTGGATTGGGGAGGGGAGGAGGGGTAGGGGGGAATCGATAGGGTGGATTGGGGAGGTATGAGGGGGGGTTTACTTGGATGCCGGTCTTAAGGGTATATATTATTCTATTTAGTTCTGGGTTTTCCTATGACAGAAATGTAGCGGGAGGGGGGAGCGGAGTACGATTAGGGGGGGGGGAATAAGGGGATATTAAGGAGGAAATGAAAACATTCAATACAACGGACGGAAATGTTCAGGGGTGGTTTATTATATGATATATGTCCAGTTCCTGATTCTATAATAGTAGCTGGTTGGTAAGAATGTAAACCATGTTCAACTAGTGGTATTGATGTATCTGTTATGCATAGTTGGTGTTTTGTACCATACAAGTATTGAATAAAAACTTAAAGTACAAAAAAAATAAAATAAAGGAAACTGGCCCAATTTAATTGCACAGTGTCCAAGCTCATGGTAGTCCATAGTGGTCCTGTTTTGCAGTATTTCTCAGGCTGCATTTGGGAGACTGACTAACTAGAAGAATTCACAGAGATAAGCTGGTTCACCAGTTCAAAGCCCAGGTCAGCAGAAAACATAAGTTTCTAACACAAAGGACCCCGAAGAAATAAGTTCTTAAGTACTCATTCACTTGTTTCACTGGGCTAATTATAACTGGTATGCCAGTTCTAAGATTAAGATCAAGCAATCAAGATCCAAAGAGCTTGAAATTCACTCTCACTTTAACAGTTATTTTTAAACAGAGACATACTGGAGGGAAGAGAGATGTAGGGAAAAGGATGATGAAAAGAAAAAAAAAATCAGTAGATAAGGCAGTGGGGTCAGAGGTCAGGAAGAAGTGAGTCAGCCCAGGGTCTGAGGGTAGAAAAGTGGATGACAGCAAACATCTCACTAGCTGGCTGGTGAGCAATGAAGGAGCTGGCCAGCCTAAGGCCAAGTCCAACTGCTCTATTCATCTATTCTCCACCTCATAGGGCTCCCACTCTACTGAAGAGGGAATTAGGGAGTGGAGGATTAGCCTAATGATTAAAGCACTGGTTTGGGAACTAAGGGACCAGGGTGCGATTCCCACTAGCACTCCTTGTGGTTTGTGCAAGTCACTTAACCCTTCATTGCTTCAGAAAAGTCCAAGTTATCAGTGTCTCTGTTTAAAGTATAGTTACCCACCTGTAACAGGTGTTCTCCGGGGGACAGCAGGAATCAGTCCTCACATAGGGGTGACATTGGCACTGATGGCGCCCCTCACGGAAGCATCCCCCCAGCTTTCAAAGAAAGTCTTTGGGAGATGCCACCACGTATGCGTGGTCCCCTTCCCGCCCATGGGTGCCATCTTGCTCAGATGGCATAACAATATATATGTTTATGTTTTTTTCATGTGTTTTTCCTTTTCCTATGGGTTTAAGGTTTTGCGGGGAGGAGGGGTTTTTCCCGTTCTGTTGTGGAGTGACGTCATGGATTTTCTGTATTTGGTGCCATGCATGCGTGGTGTCTTTTGTATCGTTGAGCTGCTTGGTTGGTGCTATGGGTGTTGGTAAGCATGGTGTGGGTTGAGATTGGTATGTTCTCTTTGTTCTTTGTTTGTTCTGAGGGTTTTTGCAGAAGTATTTCGTGCTCTTGACAGTACTACTTTTGAAGTTGATTTTGTTTTTCCTTTTCTCTTTGCAGTGACTTGTGCACGATTTGGGAGGGGCTTTCCCTGAAGAAGCTCTTCTAGCGAAACGCTTGAGCTGCCTATGTGTGGTGTCAGATGTGCTTCCCCTGTAACATCGGGTGTGGGGTGTGCTTCCCCTACGACACCGTTTAACTGTGTGTGGGTCCAACTGGTGTGCCTGGTTAAATGCCTTAGAACTGGTGTGCTTGGTTAATTACATCAGTAATGTGACTTTTGCGATAAGTAACCTTTTGTGTCATGTGTTTGGCAATTTAAAGTTTGTTTTGTGAATCTTTGTTGCCTTGTAATTATGTGAGAAAAAGAGAAAAAAGGAAAAAAAAAATGTAGATTGTTTTTAAGGGCTGGAAGGAGGTGTAATGGGCCTATGATGTGTTGGAAGGTATGCGTCATGAAATTGAAGCCGAGTTTATGTCACCTTGGATTCTGAGGCTCTTTTTCCTTCCTGCTTTTAAAATTTGTTAGTACCTGACGTGAGGTTTGGTAGTAAAGTGGAGTGATTATATATATTGTTTTGTCATATTCTATTCACTCTGATATTGACCAGTTACTGGTTGTGCAGTCATATGACATAGCTAAAAGACGGCAAAAATAAAAGATGATAAAGAGCAACTCCAAGGGGAGGAGGGAGGGTTGTGAGGACTGATTCCTGCTGTCCCTGGAGAACACCTGTTACAAGTGGGTAACTATGGTTTCTCCAGGAACAAGCAGGAAGTCAGTTCTTACATATGGGACTCCCCAGCTACATGCTACCAAAAGCCCATAACAAAAATAGGGGCTCCCTCATGGGGAGCCTCAAGCAGCAGCAAATGAGTCCATGTCCACAGACCAGAGTAGGACCCGTGTCCGATGAAACCAGCACTCCAGTAGCCTGAACACAGACGGGTTGGTGAATAGGAGTTGCCTAAACCTCGAAAATGTTACGGAGCACAGCCTGGCTGAAGGTACTGTCCTGTCGGGACTCTCTTTCCAGCCAGTAATGAGCTGCGAAGGTATGGACTGAAGCCCAGGTGGCGGCCCAGCAGATGTCCACCATCGGGACAGAGCACAAGTTTGCCACCATGGTCCTGACACGGTGTACCGTGACGCAGCCTTCCAGTGGGAGTCTTGTCTGCTCATAAGAGAGGGCAATACAGTCTGCCACCCAGGTGTTCAATGTACGTTTGGTCACCGCCTCCCCCAGCCTACTGGGGTCATAGGAGATAAAAAGCTGAGCAGCTCTGTGGTGGACCTGAGTGCCCTGGATACAGAAGGACAAGGCCCTCTTACAGTCCAAGGTGTGAAGGACTGTTCCCGCCCAACTGGAGTGAAGTCTTGGAAAAAGATAGGGAGTACCACTTCCTGGTTGAGATGGAAGGGCAACACTACCTTTGGCAGGAATTTAGGGTGCGTGCGAAGCACTACTCTGTTCTTGTAGAACCTGGTATAAGGGGCCTCCGCCACAAGGGCCTGAAGCTCGCTAACTCTGCGAGCGGAGGTGAGTGCAACCAGGAAAGCTACCTTCCAAGAAAGGCAGCGAAGGTGGCAGGTAGCCAGAGGCTCGAAGGGTGGGCGAGTGAGCTTCCCCAACACTACGTTGAGGTCCCATTAGGTTGCTGGAGGGCGAACTTGGGGCTTCGATAAGAGCAGGCCCCGAAGGAAACAGGTCATCAACAGTTGGACAGAGAGGGGCTTACCATCCACTGGATGGTGGTGCGCCATCAGGGCACTAAGGTGCACTCAGACAGAGTTATTGAGCCTGAACTGAGAAAGGTGGAGAAGGTACTGTAACACCAGAGCCACCGGGCAGGAGAAAGGATCAGCCCCGTTTTCGGCGCACCAAACAGAGAACCTGTGCCATTTGAGGACATAAGCCTTCCCAGTAGAGGCCTTGCGAGAGGCCAGCAGAACGTCTTCCACCTAACCAGAATGTTGAAAGGGGCCAGAGGCACCCTCTCAGCAGCCTAGGTTGGGGTGCAAGAGAGAGCCCCCTCCTGAGATAGGCATCCCGGGGCGGTCCCCAAGGGGATGGGGGCCTCCACCGTCAACTGCAAAAGCAGCAGGAACCACTGTTGACTGGGCCACCGAGGAGCTATCAGGATGAGTGAGGCCCTGTCACGGAGGATCCTGAACAAGGTCTTGGTGATCAGTGGTGTTGTATGGAAGGCGTACATGAGGCCTTTCGACCATGAGACCAGAAACGCATCCACTGCAAACCTGGAGGAGTGGCCTGCTGGAAGCAGAAGCGGGGCAACTGAAAATTGTTGGGGCTGGCGAACAGGTCTTTATCTTTATTTCAGAATTTGTATTACTTCTTACATCAGAAGACAAAAAGTGGTGTACAATACAAAAAAAGATTGCAAAGGAAATGAAGAAAGGAACGCCAATAATCGACAGGATAAAAAGGATGGACAGCAGAGCAAGAGAGAAGAGAAGGAGCAGGGAACTCTAGGGAGGGGGGAGAGGGAGACTGAAAGCACACTGAAACAGGTGGGTTTTCAAGGCAATCTTGAAGTGGGGGAAAGAGGACTCATACCGAAGATTTAGGGGAAGAGAGTTCCTGAGGGAGGAAGCCAGGAACAAAAAAAAAAGGAGGAATGAGTGTGCTCAAGGTGTGTCTGTGAGGGAGGGCGAAGCACCAGCCGGTAATTATGGATAGAGCGGAGCAAACGAGGGGGGACATAGAACTGTAGGAGATCAGCCAAGTACTGAGGTGAGAAGGAGTGAATAGTACGGTGTGTGAGGATGAGAATTTTATATTTCACCCTGAAACGAACTGGTAACCAATGCAGATGAACCAGGAAAGGGGGGGGGGGGGCGGCGACGTGCTCATAACAGGAGGAGGAGGTGAGAATGTGAGCAGTGGTGTTCTGAAGGAGCTGCAGACAATGGAGTTGGGAAAGGGGAAGACCAGCAAGGGAGACATTACAATAATCAATATAAGAAACAAAAAGAGACAAAAGGAGAGTAGTTAAGGAGGATGATGTGAGGAAGGGACGGACCGTGCACAACTGATGAAGGCAAAAGAAGGCACGACGAGAGACAGAAGAGATATGATCTGAGAAGGAGAGAGAGGAGTCAAGACCACCACCAAGGTAACGGAACGAGGATACCGAGGGAATGGCGGTGGAGGCAAGTGAGGGGGCCAGAGAAGGGGATGGGGACCCAAAAGTAACCCAAGTGGTAGTGGACTTGAGGGGATTAATCTGAATTAAGTTTGCAGACATATAGTCAGAGATAGAGGACAGACAAGTGTTGAGGGGTGTAAAATCATGAGCAGTTAGAGTGATGCGGAAGAGGAGGATGATATTATCCGCATAATAATATGCGGAGATACCAGCTGCTGTACGAGAAGGGTGAGAGGGGCCAGGAACACATTGAAGAGGAGCGGAGACAAGAGAGAGCCCCGAGTGACACCACAGGAAAGAGACATGGGGGCGAAGTGGAAGAAAGGGGACACGATGGAGAAGGTGCGAGCCGACAGAAAAGAGCGGAACCAGAGCCGAGGAACACCAGAGACCCTAAAGTCAGCAAGACAACAAAGGAGAGTACGATGGTCGACAAGGTTGAACAATGAAGAAAGATCCAAAGAAACAAGAAGAGTAATATCACCCCAGTTGTGTGCAACATGCAACTCGTTAACAAGAGAATGGAGGATAGTTTCAGTGCTGTGCCCTTGGCGGAAGCCAGGTTGAAGGGGGTGAAGTGCATTAGTAGACACAAGGTGGGCAGAGTTGAGTGAAGATGAAACGTTCAAGGATTTTAGAAAGGAATGGAAGATTTGAGACCGGATGCCAGCTAGAGAGAACAGTAGGATCAAGAGAAGGCTTCTTAAGGAGGGGACGAACCAGAGCGTGCTTCCATGAAGAGGGAAATCCAGTGAGCAAAGAGGAGTTCAGCATAGTAAGAACTGAGGGAAGGAGACATAGGGAGGGTTCTAGCAGCTATTTGGAAGGGATAGGGTCTAGAGAGCACCAGGTCTTGCTGGCGGAAGAAATGATCCATGGTTCCCCCCAGAGCCGGAAAAGCTGACCAGCTACCCTGGGGTCCAGCTGCCACTCGTGTGGCTGGAGAACTCTGCTGAGTCTGTCGGCCAGCAAGTTGTCCTGGCCTGGCAGGTATATTGCCCGCAGGAGGATACCCTGTTGGACTGTGTACGAGCAGAGGACTAGTGCCTCCTGACAAAGGGTACGCGACCCCATGCCCCCCCGTTTGTTCACACAGAACATCGCCACCTGGTTGTCTATCTGGACCAGCACCGGCTGGTGACACAGGTGGTGACAGAAGACCCTCAGGGCTAGGTGCATGGCTCGGAGCTCCAGGAGGTTGATCTGCTGGGTGCTCTCGTCTGGTGACCAGTTGCCCCGAGTGTGGAGATCTCCGCAGTGGGCTCCCCAGCCAAACAGGGAGGCGTCCGTGATGAGGACCCTTGAGGGGTTTGGAGCCTGAAAAGGCATGCCCGCCTCGAGATGCTGGGGTGACTGCCACCAGACCAGGGAGCCTGCAAATTGGCAGGTCACAGAAACTTTGTCTCAGAGTCAACCCGTGGCCTGAGACCACTGGTCCCGGAGACACCACTGCATCGCCCTCATGTGGAGGCGAGAGTCTACGGTGATGTGGACTGTGGAGGCCATGTGCCCGAGGAGGCACAGGAGAATCCGGGCAGGCACCGAGGGACGGTACTGTACGTCCCGAGCTAGAGACCTGAGATTCCCTAGGCAAGAAAGCCTTCGACTGAAGAGTGTCTATCTTTGCCCCAATGAACTCCAGACACCGTGTCGGCAGGAGGTGAGACTTGGGGTAGTTTATGACAAAGCCCAAGTGTTGCAGAACCTGGATGGTGTGTGCGGTGGCCTGCTGACCTCTAAGGCTGTGCCTCCCTTTATGAGCCAGTTGTCCAGGTAAGGAAAGACGAAGATCACCTGGAGCCGGAGGAAGACGGCCACAATTGCCGGATATTTTGTGAAAACTCTTGGGGCAGAGGCTAGGCTGAAGGGAAGCACCCTGCATTGAAAGTGCCTGCCCCCCACCAAGAACTGCAGGTACTGCCTGTGGTTGGGGTGGATGAGGACATGGATATAAGCGTCCTTGAGGTCTAAGGAGCATAGCCAGTCTCCATGCTGGAGGTACAGCAGCAATGTTCCAAGGGAGAGCATCTTGAACTGGTCCCTCACCTGGAATTTGTCGAGATTGCGCAGGTCGAGGATGGGCCTTAGGTCCCCCCTGTCCTCTTTGGCAAGAGGAAGTACCTGGAGTAGAACCCCTTGCCCTTGAGGTGGTGGGGCACCAGTTCCACTGCTTTGTCCTCGAGAAGACCTGCCAACTCCTTCAGAAGAAAGTCTCAGTGGAGGGGAGACCTGAGGGGCTCTCCTGGGAAATAAGGGGGAGGTGTCTGAGTCAGGTGGAGAAGGTAACCCTCCCCGACTACCCTTAGTGCCCAGGAATTGGTGGCGATGGTCACCCACCTCTGGGCATAGAGAGCCAGACATCCCCCTGTGGGCTGATGATCTCCTTGGGGTAGAGAGGCTATGCTCAAGGAGTCAAAAGCTCCCCCCTGGCTGGGCCAGAGCTGGTGCCTGAGGTTTTGGAGCCTTCTGCTTACATGGGCCATGCCCATGTCCCTTGGCCTGCTGACTCTGTTGGGGAGCTGGGGAGGCCTAATAAGGTGGGTAGTTTCTGTAAGCAACTCCCTTCCTCGGGTAGAAGGGCTTTTTACCCGAGCCCTTCCTCCGGGGAGGGGCAGCGGTCTTTTTAGAGAGCCTGGTACTCGTCACAAACTCAGTCTCCAGCTCGGCAGCCTTGTTGGTCATGAGTTTGCTAAAGAGGTTCTCTCCTTGGCAGGGGACATCGACCAATTTGTCCTGAACCCACTGTTCGAGGTCGGATGACTGTAGCCAAGCTTCGCAGCGTGCACCAATGCCAGCTGCTGCTTTTCGAGCCGACGACTCAAACCCGTCATAGGCCGCCCGAGACATGAATTTGGAGCATTCATGGACTGCTGTGGCCAGGTTCTTGAACTGCTGAAAAGGTTCCTCAGAGAGACCAGCTAAGAACCCGGCGAGTTCCTTCGCCAAGTCTCTCAGGTACATGCCCATGTACAGCTGATAGGCCTGAATGCGGCCGATGAGCATTGAGCCCTGGTAGCACTTTCTGCCGAGGGTGTCCAGGGTGCGGACCTCCCTGAAGGGGGGCACCAAAGAGTGCGTCTTCTGGCTTTTCAGCCAACGCATGGCTGAGTCCACCACCATGGAATTGTGTGGCAACTGTGACTTTTGGAAGCCTGGGAGCAAGCGGACTAGATGTATCGAGTCGAGTCGCTTGCTCACTACTGGCACCGAAGCCGGTTTCTCCCACATTTGGAGCATCAGCCATTCCAGGATGGGAGGAACGGGCACTGTGAGCAATTCCCGCAGAGGGGCCTCGTAGTGGAGGATTTCCAACTCATCTGCCCTCCTCCAACTCGGTTGGGAATACCAGGACATGTCCTTGACAAAATCAAGGAAACCCATATCCTCGGGTGGGGACCGCTATCGAGGCTCCAAGATGGGAGAGTCCGATGGGATGTCACAGTGGCGACGGGTATCGGGGGACTCCTCGTCCTCCATCTCCCGCTCGGAGTAGTCCATTGAGGACTCGTAGAAGGGCTGCTCCACAGGCCTCGGGGCAGCCGAGGCCCTGCGGCCAGTGCCCGGTAAACTTGCCAGGGATGACCGCGGTCCTGTCGAGCAGGACTCGGATTGCAACCTTGCCCGAGGATCAACTCGAGGCCTAAGGACCTCAAGGATCAGCTTGGCCTCCGGGAACATCTTGGACATCGAGGCCCCAGTGGTTGGGGCAGATGAACCGGTCGTGCCGGACAACAGCGCTCGCTGCTGGTTCATGAAGGCAGACAAACTGCACTCCAGGGCCGCCATTCTAGACTCTAGACCAGAATGCTCCACAGCCTTCGGCGCGAGCACCGAGGAACTCAGGCCCAATGCAGACTCCCCTGAAAGGGAATCCTTGACAAGGATAGTTGTCTGGGGGCCGGGGCCGATCCGCGGTCAGTTCCTTCCGGGGACATTCTCTGCCCCCTCCTTCTCAGACACCTCAGATGAACATCTCGGACTGGGAGACCAGGCCTGGGGAGCACCTAGCCGCTCAGAACCATCCAAGGACGTCGCCTTCGAAGGTTTCTTCTTCTTCCTGGGTTCCCTCGAGGGAGACCCCCTTTCTGAGAACTCTCGACGAGGCTCGGGTTTGGAAGGCTCCGCCCGAGATGTCGGGGCCTCGGACAAGGCCCTGACTTTGCGGCACCGGGGACTCGGGGGGGAAAAAAAAACAACTTATCGTGCTGCTGCTGGCGGCTCTTGAGGGCCTTGCTGGACATCCTCTTGCAGAGACTGCAGGCTGCCGGGTTCTGGTCTGGCCCGAGGCAGTGGAGACAGCAGTCATGTGTGTCGGTCAAAGACATAATTTTGGAGCACCCATCACACTTCTTAAAGCCACTGGTAGCCATGGGGGAAAAGAGTAGCCCTGAGAGGTCGAAGACTCTCCAGGCTGCCAGTGGGAGAAAATGCACGAAGATGCCAGGAAAAGAAAAGAACGAAAACTACAAAAATAGACCAAACTCGACGCCAAGGCAACGAGATCGGTAGGTGGGAAGAATTCCAGTGTGATACCGTAGGAGAGTATGAAACTCGTAGAGAAAAAAAAATCAACTTTCTCTGGGGACAAGCCAGACAAATGTCTGAAGGGCTCCATGGGAAAAAAAGGAGACTGAGCAAGATGGCACCCTTGGGCAGGAAGAGGACAACGAACGCGTGTTGGAATCTTTCAAAGGCTTTCTTTGAAAGCTGGGGGGATGCTTCCACGACTGCTCCATCAGTGCCAACATCAACCAAATGTGAGGACTGACTTCCTGCTTGTTCCCGGAGAAATAGTAATTACACTTACCTGGTAATTGTAGTTCCTTGAGTTACGACAGCTTAGTCCTCCACTTCTGGGTAGTGCACCTCCTCCTGCAGCTTGGAGACTGGACCAATCAAAATCTGGCATCACTGGAAGTAGCCTGCTGGCATTCCCTTACAGCTCCAGTGAACTATTGACAAAGCAGACTCAAAAGAGCAACAAACAAGTAGCTGAATACTTATAACTATGACAAAAGTCTAACAAAGGTGTAACAAATTTGAAGCTTACCCCCCATACGCAAGTGAAGTAGCCATAGGGGAAGTCCGCTCACCCCTCTGCCGAGGCACAGCCAGCCAGCAAAAGGAAGGAACAGATAACCCAGCTCGACTGAACGGAAAAGCTGGATATCGAACGGAAATACTCACCTGTATAGGCACCACTGATAATGAACCACGTGCCGAGATAAGCTAGAAATCTGAGGGCGGGCATGAGGACTAAGCTGTCGTAACTCAAGGAACTACAATTACCAGGTAAGTGTAATTACTATTTCCTTATCATTCCTCCAGCTTAGTCCTCCACTTCTGGGATGTAACAGAGCAGTACTAACGGGCGGGACCTTGCCAGCCGGCACGCAACACCACCGAACCAAAACAGGCATCCCTAGCCGCCAAAACGTCCAGCCGCCTTACAAATCTCCACCGGCGGGACCAGACCATGCTCCGCCCAGGACGCCGCCTGCGCTCTAGTCGAATGAGCTCTCAAACCCACTGAAACAGCATGTATGCCGACACAATTGCCTCCTTGATCCACCTGGAAATCGAAGCTTTCGCCGCAGCCTCCCCTTTCCTGGGGCCCCCAAACAAGATAAACAACCGATCCGATTTGCGGAAGGACTCGGTAACTGACAAATAATGGCACAACACTCTCTTGATATCCAAGCAACTAAGGCCCCAATCTGAAGGCTGCCCCCCTGCCAACTGCAGGACGGGAAGCGAAACCACCTGATTGACATGAAAGGAAGAAGATACCTTAGGAAGAAAGGAAGGCACCGGCCTGAGCACCACCTTTTGCGAAGAAAAGGACAAAAAAGGTTCCCAGCAGGAAAGCGCCTGAAGCTCCGAGATACGCCTAGCTGAACAAATAGCCACCAAAAACACTACCTTCAGAGTCAAGTCCTTTACCGAGACTTGCGACAAAGGCTCAAACGGTGCTCCAGACAGTGCCCGCAGCACCAAGCTGAGATCCCACGGAGGGACAGCAATCCTACGAGCCGCCCATAACCTGGAGACAGCTTTGAGAAACCGTCCGATATCGACGTGAGCCCCCAGAGCAACGCCATGCACCTTACCTCTGTAACAGGCTAGGGCCGCCAACTGCACTCTCAAAGAACTGGCGGCCAAGCCCTTATCGAAGCCATCCTGCATAAAATCCAACACCACCGGAACCGAAGCCGTGGCAGCGCGGACTTTGCGTCTCGAACACCAGTCCTCGAAAATGCGCCAGACACGCACATACGCGAGCGAAGTGGAGCGTTTACGCGCCTGAAGCAAAGTTGCTACAACGGACTTGGAGTAACCCTTCTTCTTCAGCCGCGCCCTTTCAATGGCCAAGCCGTAAGCGAGAATCTCTCCACGCGCGGCATCAGGAGCGGACCCTGAATCAACAGCTCCGGAGACAACGGAAGGCGCCACGGGGTTCCGTCGAGCAAACGCACCAGATCGGCATACCACGGACGTCTGGGCCAATCCGGCGCTATCAACAAAACTCTGCCTCGATGCGCTGGATCACCCGACCGAGAAGCGCCCACAGAGGAAAGACATAGAGAAGATCCACCAGGGGCCACGGCCGCAGCAGGGCGTCGAGCCCCTCTGACATGGGCTCCCGCCGTCTGCTGAAGAACCGACCTACTTTTGCTGAATGGAATGTGGCCATGAGGTCCATGACAAGCATCTCCCAGCGACGTACCAGCTGCGCGAAGACAGCAGGATGCAGCTCCCACTCTCCTGCATCCACGCGCACCCTGCTGAGAAAATCCGCCATCACGTTGTCTCTGCCGGCGATGTGTGCCACCGAAATCGCCTGTAGGCGCGGTTCTATCCACGCGAACAGCCTCTGGGACTCCTCCTCCATGGCTGAGCTCCCGGTGCCGCCCTGTCGATTTATGTAAGCTACCGTCGCCGCATTGTCCGAAAGAACCCGTACCACACGTCGCGTTACTTGGACTTCGAAGCTCTGCAGGGCACGGAACACCGCTCTGAGTTCCAATCGGTTCATCGACCAGCCACTCTCCTCCGGAGACCAGAGACCCTGTGCAAAGTCCACCCCGCAATGCGCTCCCCAGCCCGTCAGACTCGCATCCGTTAACAGTGGAATCCATTCCGGCTGCTCCAAAGGCATCACTGCACGTAAACACGCCGGTCGCAACCACCACCGGAGATCTTGACAGACCCGTAGCGGGCAAGGAAGTCGTTTGCTCAGGGAGTCGGACTAATTGGACCAGCGCCGAAGTAGAGCCCGCTGCAACGACTGCATGTGTAATCTGGCCCAAGGTACGACTTCCAACGTCGCCGCCATCGTGCCGAGCACCTGCAGGTATTTCCAGGCCGACGGCGCCGCGAGCTTGCGGAAGTCGCGCACCAGGCTCCGTAAGGCCGGAGCCCTGCGCTCGGTCAGAAACACCGAGCCCCTCTGAGTATCGAACAGCACCCCTAAGTACTCGAGGACCTGAGTCGGAACAAGATGGCTCTTGGCTACATTGACTACCCAGCCCAGAGACCGCAGAAGAGCTAGCACCTTCTCCGTGGCCGCCAGACTCTCGGTTCGGGACTTTGCCCGAATCAACCAATCGTCCAGGTAGGGGTGTACCAATATTCCTTCTTTCCGTAACGCTGCCGCCACGACCACCATTATCTTGGTGAACACACGCGGTGCCGTCGCCAACCCGAAAGGCAGCGCCTGAAATTGGAAATGACCCCAAGGAAGAGCAAAGCGCAGAAATCGCTGATGGGACGCTCTGATGGGAATATGAAGATAAGCCTCGGTGAGGTCGAGAGACGTCAAAAACTCTCCGCGCCGAACCGCAACAATAACTGACCGGAGCGTTTCCTCTAACTCATCGAGATCCGCATCCACATCAAACTCAGCGTCCTCACCCTCCTGCCAGTCCACCTCAGCCAGGAGAGACTCAGCTAGCCGCGGTCTTTTGGATGCCTTCACCCCCAAGTCACGGTCCGCCATACCAGACCACACGCTAGAGGGAGAGAAAGGCAGGGGAGAACCTCCAAGTCCCTGCCGCCTGCGACAAAATGCCTCATGCATCAGCAGAACAAAGTCTGGAGAAAAACTGTCCATCTGCGACGCGGCTCCAAGATCCAACTGTGGACCATGAGCCGCAGACCTTGGTTCCGGAGGAGAAGTTGAGGGACCTGCAACTGCCTCGTCCCCCTCCGCAACTCCGAGCGCCCCAGGCGCCGAAGCGGACGTAGAACTCTCTAACTGTTGCTCCATAGTGAGAGAGACAGAGGCGCAGCGATGACATACCCCTGTCTCCGCGCTGGCCCCCCTACGAGAGCCACAAACACCACACTGGGTGCTACCTGACATGGACTGCAGCCACGGGGAATACGAGGAAGCGCTGAGTGCAGAAAGCACCAGCCCCAATGGAAAGCACTGCTGTTCCCGGCCGGCCCTGAGGGCCCAGGCCACAGAAATCAGTTAGACAAGGTATGGAACAGAGAGGCCCCACTAGCTAGCTGAAAGTTTTTTTTGTTTTTTTTTTTGTCTTTTATAGCGCGCTGGAGAAAGCAGCCCAGAAAAAGGGAAAATGGAGACCCCTCTGCACCCGCGCTAGGCTGCAACCCAAAGAAAAACGCCAAAGAGAAAGAAAAAGCTAAAACAAAAGAAAAAGCTAAAACAAATAGAAACTACACAAACCCTCAAATACCTGTGCGGGACTGACCGGACAGCCGACCGGAAGCGCCGTAAACCCCAGTGCCCGCGGCTAAAGAACTGCTCGGCTTGTGCAAGCCACGGGAGACACGAGGACAAAATGGCCGCGTCTCCACATGTGGTTTTGGCGCGCTGCGCCGGCGGCCCTCTGTGCCCCGAAGAACAGTTCCCGGCGGCTCCTGGAAGGCCAGCACTTCAACACAGCTCTCCGATCCCGAAAAAGAAGAAGTGAGGAGGAGACGCTCGCGCTAGCACAGTAGCGAGCCGAAAAGCAAGGCCCCCCCCCCGGTGAGCAACACCGTTTGCAGGAAAGGGACGCTTACAACAAAGCCGCAGGCTGCCCTGTAACCGAGGCAGACCGGCGGTGCGCCAAGCAGGAGCTCTGCCCCGAACAGTCCTGGGGTCAGAGATCCAAAGGAAATCAGCCTTTCTCAAACTGGGCTGTACCTTGGCAGGAGAGAAGCGCTATTTCCCCGGCTTAATGAATTTAAGGAATCTATTAAGGTTACGATTGTACCCGTTTTTAAAGGAACAGTCCCCAGAAAGGGACCCACTCACTCAGGGGAACAGAGTGAGGCTAACTTCAGGCCAAATAGAAAAGTTAAGAAAATATAAAAGAAAAGTTAAGAAAAAAATTAAGAAAGCTATCTTGCTCCTTATCTGTTTCTCTAGTGAGCCCAGCACCTAGGCTCACTAAGTCCTCCTGCTGCTTGGAGACTGTACACACTGGAGCTGTAAGGGAATGCCAGCAGGCTACTTCCAGTGATGCCAGATTTTGATTGGTCCAGTCTCCAAGCTGCAGGAGGAGGTGCACTACCCAGAAGTGGAGGACTAAGCTGGAGGAACGATAAGGAATGTACATTACTGAGTTTAAGTCACAATGTAAACCACTTTGACTGAAATGATAAAGCACTACTAAAAGACTGTTAAATAAGAATAAGAAACACATTCTCATGGGGATAGTAGATAGACAGCAGGATGAAGATATCTGTGAAGAGAGGGAGAAATGAGAGAGCAAATCAGCTCTGCTACTGCCCATTTTATGCCCAGTGTATTACATATTCAGCACAAAGATGGCTAACAACATTTCCCAAAACTAATATCCACTTTTCGTCAGGACCCTCCTGATCTGGGGCTTCAGCTACTCCTTCAATAACACTGAATTTTATTCCAGAGCTCCACAACACTAAAACATTTTATTAAATGCAGAAGTAAACAAGCATTTTCACATTGCATATTAAACCTCCCCATTCAGGAGTAAAACCTTTCCTGAGGAGACATAATAAGTTCTTCCCTGTGTGGTAGCTCAACCTACCTTTTCTCTAGAAAGCCTGAATTACAAATCATATCTGACTACGTCCAACCAGCTACTCACTTTACAAATATCCTCCTCAGTAAAAGAGTATCTTGGTTCTGCACAAATGTTTGGTTTCCAGGTGTGATCATCAGCACAGTCCACACCTCTCCTTAGTCACTCTCTCAAACTCAGTCATGAAGTGGAAAGAATTACAAAAGGACAGAACAAGTTCTGGTGCTAGTCAAGGCTGTCCCTGGCCTGGTGTCTTTGTGCACTGCCACTATCCATCAGTGCCAGGACCCCCTTGTCACAGAGCACTGCGACCAGGTATTAAGATTGTACCTCTGCACAGCAGATGTGTTGTGTTATCGAAGGACAAAGTCATTGCTTTCTCCTAAGTAGTATGAATACATTAAAAAATACAAAGAACTCCATATTCAAAAGGGATTAACATGTTTAGCAGACCTGCTAACTATTTTAACCCCCCTAGCCGGGATATTCAGCAGCACTAACATGGTAAATGCCACTTAACATCCACGGTTGCTGCCACTGCGTGCCCCGATGCTAACCAGTTAGCATCAAGGTGTTCCAGAAGTGCTACAGGTATGGCATCCGGCAATAGCTAGGCAGTGGCAATATTTATTTATTTTATTTATTTAGTATACATTTGTATACCGCTACTTCCAGCGATCAGCAGCGGTTTGATTACAGATTGGAAATTGTCAAATCATGACAGGAAATTTTTGAGGTATAAACACATTGATTAGACAGGAAAGCACAGCACACAGAGAACTATTTTACAGGGAACATGGGCTATGGAGGGTTAAGTGGCTTGCCCAAGACCACAAGGAGCACCTGTGGGACTAGAAACCCCAGTCCTTCCGGCCCAAGGTTGCTGTCCTCCAGTGGGATTTGAACCCCTGACCTTCCGGCCTGAAGTACCTTGCCCCAACCACTAGGCCACTCCTCCACTGCCCAGTTATCGCTAAGAGGCAAAAGTCAGGTGCAGTAAAAGCTGGCCTAACTTTTGCCACTGAAGCTAATCGGGCAGCATCTGAACATTGCTGCTGCCTGGTTAGCTTCCTGGTAGTCTGGCCAGCCTGGATATGTCGCTGGCATTGAATATCTGGGTTTAAAGTTCAGTTGTGGCAGTTAGCTGCTTTAGTGGCACTAGCCACCACCACTGAATATTGAGCCCAAAGTTTTTAGCGTGTGTGCGCGCGCGTGCACGCACATACGCATCTTTGTTTTGTATGTTTATTATTGTGTGTGTGTATGTGTATGTATCTTTATGGGTTGGTATGTCTGTGTGTGTTGTATTAACATGCATGTCCTTGTTTGTCACTGTTTATGTGCTTGCGTGTGTCAATGCATTCTTGCATTATGTGCTTATATGCATATCTCTGCATGTATGCATGTATTGTTTATATGTTGTGTGTGGTCTGATTAGGAGAGGAGATAAGAGGGGAGAGCTATTTGACAGGAACAATTGCTATGTTACTATGAACCAGTATTTGTATGCTGCAGCCGTTGGAACTGCTTTTCCTAGAGAAATGCACTGATAGGCTGATGCAGAAAGAGCGCAGCTTCAGCACTTGCTATTAACTTTATATGCATATTTGCAGCACATCTATAGCACACGACTTCAGTGCCAGCATGTAGAAAGGGGCTCATATGCAAAAGAGGTATGTGATAAAAACTGTGTGCAAAATGTCAGCAGTAAACTGGGAGAGCAAGCCAAACACATGTGCAAAGAAGTTGGCGCTAGTTTGGAATGCTCTCCCAGAGAAAACAGGGGGGACCACATGGCTCATTTGCATATGAGCCCCAACAATATTTTGATGGCATAAGGGGCTTTCTCCGATACCTGAATCATCTGAGGGAAAATTTCAAACACCCCTCAGATGATCCAGGCATCCGGAAAAGCCCCCGGTGCCATCAAAATATTATCAGGGGCCGGTGCCCCCAACAGAAAGCGAATCCCTGGTGGCCCAGTGACTCAAAACTCCCCACCCAACTAAAAATATACCTGGTGGCCCAGCGGCCCCAAACCCCCACCCTCCTCCTGGTACCTTTACAAACGAGCAGGAGTGCTGTCCACGCATTCCCACTTTTGCCCCATCTTGACAAATGGTGGCGTCTGGCCCTGCCCAGTACATCCTGGGATGCACCAGCGGGGTCAGATTGCCATATAAAGCACACCAACTGGTGCATCCCAGGATGCACTGCGCGGGACCAGGCGCCACCATTTTTCAAGATGACAGGACAAGAGCAGGAGCGTATGGGCAAACGCCCACTCATTTGTAAAAGGTACCGTGACAAGGTTGGGGGTTCGGGGTCACTGGGCCACCAAGTATATTTTTAGTGGGGAGGTTCAGGGTCACTAGGCCACCATGAATTTGCTTTCTGTCGAAGGTAAAGGCCCACCAACAGTATTTTGATGGCATCGGAGGCTTTCCCTGATGCCTGGATCATCTTCAACATTTCTCCTCAGATGAACTAGGCATCAGGGAAAGTATCCGATGCCATCAAAATACTGTCGGGTGCACATGATAGATGTTTAAGCCATCTCAGACCAAGGCGTAAAGATATTGGCACTAAGGCTGGTTGTGAAATCCTCAACGCATTTCTCTGCATCGGGTGCAGGCAATATTTGCATGCCATTTCATTATGTGCAGCTCATTTGCCTCTAATTTAAATACTCTTGGCATTAATTGTGCACTAGTTTTTCCTTTAATGTTTACACGTGCATCCGTCTCTTTTCTGCATTTGGCAGAAGCAGTAAGTGCACTTAAAAGTGGCATTATCTGTGTTTAAAGGCCATACTAGTTTTCTGCATCGGCCTGTGAGACATGGGGGAGGGGGAGGAATTCATTTCTCTTCCATCTACCACACGCAGAAACTAAACTCATACAGCAACTTCCCCCAACTCACTTTATCCCTTTCTATGACTAGAGGCCCATTCCAGTGCTCCACCTCCACAGCCTTCTCATTCGCTGGACCCTATCCACAGTTTCTGCTGCCAGGACAGATTCATTCATACAGAGAGAAACAGAAACACGATGGCAGAAAAAGACCACATGGCCTATTGACTAATACAATAGTCACCTCTTTCCCTTAGAAATCCTCTGCATTTGTCCCACACCTTTTTGACTTCAGATACTGTCCTCAGCTCTACCATCTCTACTGGGAGACTATTCCATGCATCTACCATTCTTTCCGTAAAGAAATATTTCCGCATATTACTCCCGAGTCTATCCCCTTTCACCCTCATATTATGTCCCCTTGTAGCAGAGCTTGCTTTCAATCAAAAGAGGCTCTCCTCCTGTGCATTTATGCCATGGAGATATTTAAACATCTGTATCATATCTTCTCTATACCGCCTTTCCTCTAAAGTATACATATTAAGATCCTTAAGTCTGTCCTCATATACTTTATAACGAAAACTGCTAACCATTTTAGTAGCCACCCTCTGCACAGACTCCAACCTATTTATATCCTTTTGAAGGTGTGGTCTCCAGAAGTGCACACAATACTCCAAATGAGGTCACACCAAAGATCTATACAGAGACACTATCACTTCTTTTTTTCTGCTGGCCATTTCTCTCCTTATGTACCCAAGCATCCTTCTAGCTTTCGTAATCGCCTTTTCTACCCATTTAGCTACTTTAAGATCATCTGACACAATCATGCCCAGGTCCCACTCTTCTTTTGAGGACAAAAGTACATCTCCACCCCACCCCCCCAAGACTGTACCGCTATTTTTGATTTTTGCAGCCCAAATGCATGACCCTGCACTTTTTAGCATTACTTCTCAGCTGCCAAATTCTCAACCATTCTTCAAGCTTACCTAGATCCCTCCTCATGTTATCTACTCTTTTCTGGGTGTCTACTCTATTACAGATTTTGGTAACATCTGCAAAGAGGCAAACCTTACCCGACAGCCCTTCTGCAATATCACTAACAGATGTTAAAAAGAAGAGGATCAAGGACAGATCCCTGCAGCACACCACTGGTAACTCCCTCTCCTCAGAGTGAACTCCATTTACCTGTACCCTTTGCCGCCTCCCATTCAACCAATTTCTAACCCAAGCAATAACTTTAGGGTCCATCACTATGATGCTCAGTATGTTGATAAATTGCTCGAGCGGAATGGTGTCAAAGGCTTTACTGAAATCGAAGTACACCATATCTAGGACTCTCCCTCTGTCCAAATCCCTGGTCACCCCGTCAAAGAAATCAATCAGATTTGTTTGACAAGACCTGCCTCTGGTAAATCCATGCTGCCTTGGATCGTGTAATCCAATGGACTCCAGAAACCACACTATTTTCTCTTTGAGCAGCATTTCCAATAAATTTACTCACCAGAGACTAGACCAACTGGCCTGTAGTTTGACTACATCCTTACTTCCGCTTTTGTGTAAACAGACCACATGTGCCTCTCGTCAGTCCTCTGGCACCACTGCCGACACCAAAGAGGCATTGAAAAGGGCAGTCAGTGGAGCCGCTAGAACGTCCCCAAGTTCCTTCAGTATTCTCAGATGTATTCCATCTGGTCCCATCGCTTTGTCTACTTTTAGTTTAGCTAGTTTCTCCCAAAAACAGTCTTCTGAAAATTGTTCAAGATTCTTGTTGCTTCTGTTCCTATTTGTGGGTGTTTTCTGAGGTCCTGCTCCTGGCCCTTCATATGTGAACATATAACAGAAATAATTTTAAGCAATTCAGCGTAGTTACTCACCTGTAACAGGTAATCTCCGGGAACAGCAGGAATTTAGTCCTCACATATGGGTATCGTCAGTACCGAAGGAGCCTGCTCAGGAATGCTCCCCAGCGTCCAATAGGAATGCTTTTGGGAGCATCCCTCAGCACATGTGTGCTGCCTTCCCGCCTTTCCAACTGTCCCTCTTCAGTTAAGTTTGTAGCTGAGTGAAAGGATACAGGGAGAGAGGAAAGAGGAAAGAGACAGAGACAACTCCCAGGGGAGGTGGTTGGGTTGTGAGGCCTAAATTCCTGCTGTTCCCGGAGATCACCTGTTACAGGTGAGTAACTATGCTATCTCCAGGAACAAGCAGGAATGTAGTCCTCACATATGGGGACTCCCTAGCTGAAGATGCCAGGGAGATATCCCCAGGAAGGTGCCACCGTCGAAAGTGAGAATCCTTCCTCCCATGGATCTCTGTCATCCCACCAGAATTGATGGGTAGCAGTTGGTTTAAGTTTGAAAGAGATTTTGAAGAACAGCTTGGCCAAAAACGGCATCCCGACGGGAGGCTTTATCTAGGCAGTAGTGGGCTGTGAAGGTGTGCACCGAAGCCCAGGTGGCTGCTCGACAAATGTCATCGATAGACACAGAGTGGAGATTAACCATGGAAGCTGCCATGGCTCTCACATTGTGAGCTGTGACATGGTCCTGAAGAGGAAGACCCTTACTCTCATAAGTAAAGGATATGCATTGGGCAATCCATTTGGATAAAGTTCTTTTGGAAGTCCCAAATGACTAGGGTCAAAAGCTACAAAAAGTTGCGAGGACTTTCTATGCTGCTGTGTTCTTTGAATGTAAAAGGCTAAGGCCCTTTTACAATCCAAAGTATGAAGGTTTCTTTCTGAATTAGAGGCATGAGGCCTCGGAAAAAATACAGGAAGATAAATTGATTGGTTTAAATGAAAAGGCGAAACCACCTTTGGCATAAAGTGTGGGTAAGTTCGAAGAACAACCTTATCATGATGAAATCTAGTATAAGGAGGATCAGCCACTAAAGCTTCCAATTCACTAATGCGACGGGCAGAGGTGATTGCAATTAAGAAAATGACCTTCCAGGTCAAAACTTAAGGGCTGTAGTGGCTAAAGGTTCAAAAGGCAGCCTCATGAGCTGCCCGAGAACTAGATTTAGATCCCATGCTACCGGTGGTGGCTTGATGGGAGGTTTAGTTAATAAAAGGCCTGTCATAAATCTTGATAGGAGTGGATGAGAGCAAATTGGTTGTCCATTTAGAGGCTTATAAGAAGCTGCAATTGCACTAAGATGGACTCTTATCGATTTCTGGCTTAAAGACAAATTCGGTAAGTGAAGGAGATACTCTAGTATCGATTCTAAGGGTATGACCAGGGGGTTTAATCCCGTCTTAGAGCACCATATAGTAAAACGTTTTCACTTGAAGGCATAAGATCTTCTTGTGGAAAGTTTCCTAGAAGCCTGAAGGATATCTTTTACCTGCTGGGACAGGTTGAAATCCTGGAGGTCTACGCCTTCAACAACCAGGCCGTGAGGTGCAGGGACTGGGGATTCGGGTGCCATAGCATCCCGTTCTCCTGGGAAAGGAGATCTGGAGCATGCCCTAACTCCAGAGGTACCGCTTGAGAGAGATGCAGAAGCAGGGAATACCACATTTGGCGCGGCCATCGTGGTGCTATGAGAATCATGCAACCCATCTCTCTGAAGTTTGAAGAGTGTCTTGGGGATGAGGGGAATGGGTGGGAAGGCATAAAGGAAGTCCTGACCCCAGTGAAGGAGGAAGGCATCCCTTGCCTGACAGTTGTGTGCCGGAATTCTGGAACAGAACCGGGGAAGTTTGGCATTCAGTGGACTTGCAAAGAGGTCTATGTCTGGAGTGCCCCAGAGATTAAATATGTTTGCCACCTGGTCTAGGTGGAGTGACCACTCGTGAGGTAGCAGTACTCGACTGAGTTTGTCTGCCCAAAGGTTTTGAATGCCTGGAAGATATACCACTAGAAGGTGAATTTGATGCTCTCTGGCAAGGGCCCATAGTTGTAAAGCTTCGTTGCATAATGACAGAGAGCCTGTCCCGCCCTGCTTGTTCACATAGAACATGGCTACTTGATTGTCCATCTGGACTAGGACTGTCTTGTAGCTGAGCTGGGCGTGGACCACTCGAAGAGCTAAATAGATTACACATAAACCTCCTGGAGTTAAGAGCAAACTAACCTCTTGTGGAGTCCAAGTGCCCTGGGTAGAGAGATGATTCAGGTGTGCTCCCCAAACCACCTGTGATGCATCTGCTGTTAGGGTGGCCTGAAAGAGGGGTTGATGGAAAGGAGACCCTACTGTCAGATTTTCTAATGATTGCCACCATTGGAGGGACAAAATTAGTCGTTGAGAGATTGTTATTTTGTCCGACAAAATGGAACTTACACTTACCTGGTAATTGTAGTTCCTGAAGGGTCCAGTTTAGTCCTCCACATCCGGGTCGTGCACCTCCTCCTGCAGCACGGAGACTGGACCAATCAGAATCTTGCTCTCATGAAGTATCCTGCTGGAGCTCCCATCAGCCCCCCAGTGAACTATTAACAAAGCAGACTTAAAGAAGCAACACATGAAGAAGCAAAAATAATAACTATATCCCAATGAAACCCTGAACAGTTACAATGACCCCCTCCCCAAACGAGGAAGCCAAGACTCTGCACCGCGTCCCTGCCGCCTATCTGACACCACAGGCAGCAAGCGACAAAAAAGAACCGATATGGCACGGCAATACGGAAAAGCCCTAGGAACCCCCAACAGAAGAGTTCCCCAAAAAATGTCTGATAGGACTCACCGTAGCCCAGTAGCAAGCGCGCCGACAGAAACAGAAATGAGAGAGAGAAGGGAGGGAAGGAGGACTAAACTGGACCCTTCAGGAACTACAATTACCAGGTAAGTGTAATTTCCATTTCCTGAGCAGTCCTCCAGTTTAGTCCTCCACATCCGGGATGTAACAGAGCAGTTAGGAACGGGCGGGAACCTGCAAACCGGCGCGCAAAACCGCCGACCCAAAGCAAGAATCCCGAGCGGCTGACACGTCCAAGCAGTAGTGCTTACTGAAAGCATGGAGGGACAACCAAGTAGCCGCTTTGCAAATCTCCACCAGCGGAACCAAGGCATGTTCTGCCCACGACGTCGCTTGCGCCCTAGTAGAGTGAGCACGTAACCAACGGGACCTCACGCCCTTGCACAAGGTAAGCGGAGGCAATCGCTTCCTTAATCCACCGAAGCTTCGCCTTTGCGCAGCCCGCCAAAGAGTACAAACAAGCGATCCGACTTACGGAAGGTTTCCGAAACCTTCAAATAACGCCGCAGTACCCGCCGGACATCCAAGGAATGTAATCCGGCCGCGGACTCACCTGCTGCGTTAGAGTGAAACACTGGAAGAAAGAAGGACTGATTCAGATGAAAAGGAGAGACCACCTTCGGAAGAAAGGATGGCACTGGCCGCAGAACCACTATCTCTAGAAAAAGACAAAAATGGTTCCCGGCACAAAAGCGCCTGAAGCTCCGAAATGCGCCGTGCTGAACAAATGGCTACGAGAAAAACAGTTTTCAGAGTCAGATCCTTAACCGACGCTTGACGCAACGGTTCAAAAGGCCGACGAGCCAAGGCTTTCAAGACCAAATTCAAATCCCAAGGAGGAACAACAATCCTGCGCGAAGGCCGTAGCCGGAATACTGCCTTCAGGAAACGTCGGACGTCCGCGTGCATCCCCAGCGAGACCCCCAGCACCTTGCCTCTGTAGCAGGCGAGAGTCGCCAGCTGAACCTTTAAGGAACTGGCGGCCAGTCCCTTATCAAATCCGTCCTGCAAAAAATTGAGAATCATGGAAATGGAAGCCATCGCCGCACGGATGCCACGACGCGAACACCAGTCCTCAAAAATGCGCCAAACGCACACATAAGTGAGGGAGGTGGATGATTTGCGGGCCCGCAGCAGAGTAGAAATAACTGCTGACGAATAGCCCTTCTTCCTCAAGCGAGCCCTTTCAATGGCCAAACCGTAAGCGAGAATCGAGCCACCTGAGGCATCTGCAGCGGTCCCTGAAGCAGCAGATCCGGTTGAAATGGAAGCCTCCAGGGAAGCCCGTCGATCAGACGTACCAGATCGGTGTACCAGGGACGCCGGGGCCAATCCGGAGCCACAAGTAACACCTGACCGCAATGCGCCTCAATGCGCTGGATGACTCTGCCGATCAACGCCCACGGCGGAAATATATAGAGAAGACCGTTCCTCGGCCACGGCTGAATGAGGGCGTCTATTCCCTCGGACATGGGTTCCCTCTGCCTGCTGAAGAAGCGGCCCGTCTTGGCCGACTGAAACGTCGCCATGAGGTCCATCAGCGGAGGACCCCACCGGCGAACTATCTGTGCGTAGACCTGTGGGTGCAGTTCCCACTCTCCGGGATCTACATGCACCCTGCTGAGAAAATCCACCATGACATTGTCTTTTCCTGCGATATGCGCTGCCGACAACGCCGACAGACGGAGTTCGACCCATTGGAATAACGCTTCCGCCTCTTCCTCCAAAGCCACACTTCCCGTGCCTCCCTGCCGGTTGATGTAAGCTACCGCCGCTGAATTGTCCGAGAGCACTCGGACCGCTCCGCCCTGCAGAGCTGATTCGAAGGCTTCCAGCGCTCTCCGCACTGCGCGAAGCTCGAGCCGATTGATCGACCAGGAGGCCTCCTGGATCGACCACGTCCCCTGCGCGAAACAACCCTCGCAGTGGGCACCCCAGCCGAGGAGACTGGCATCCGTTATCACCGGAATCCACCGAGGCTGCTCCAGGGGCTGCCCCGCACGCAACGTCCGGGAGCACATCCACCACCGCAGAGCCCGAACACGGAGCGGGCAAGGCAACCGCTTGTTGAGCGAGTCCGACTGGTTCGACCAGCGCCGCAAGAGGGCTCTCTGGAGGGGACGCATGTGAAACCTGGCCCAGAGAACAACCTCCAGAGTAGCTGCCATCGTCCCCAAGATGCGCAGGTACCACCAAGCAGAAGGAGCGGACATCCCGAGGAAAGTGCGCACCAGAGTCCGCAAGGCCTGAACACGCCGAAGCGGTAAGCAAACCAATCCTCTCGCCGTGTCGAACTGAACTCCGAGATACTCGAGACACTGTGTCGGCACCAACTGGCTCTTCTGCGCATTCACCACCCAGCCTAGAGATTGCAGAAGAGACACCACCTTTACTGTAGCCCGCAAGCTCTCTTCTCTGGACTTTGCACGAATCAAACAGTCGTCTAGATAAGGGTGGACCAGGACGCCGTCCCGTCGCAAAGCCGCGGCCACGACTACCATGATCTTGGTGAAAGTACGCGGAGCCGTCGCCAGTCCGAAGGGCAGAGCCTGAAACTGAAAGTGCCCCCAGGGGAACGCGAACCGCAGGAAACGCTGGTGGACCGACCGGATAGGAATGTGCAAATAAGCCTCGGACAAATCCAGAGAGGTGAGGAACTCTCCTTGACGGACCGCCACAATGATGGAGCGGAGGGTTTCCATGCAGAAATGAGGTACTCGGAGACAACGATTGACGCCTTTGAGATCTAGAATAGGCCGTAGGGAACAGTCTTTCTTTGGCACCACGAAATAAATAGAGTAATGCCCCAGACCGCGCTCGGCAGCCGGAACGGGAACCACCGCTCCCAAGGTGAGAAGCCGATCTAACGTCAAACGAAGTGCTTGCTCCTTGTGCGAACCTTTGCTGGGAGACAGAACGAAGGAATCCCGAAGGGGACTGGCAAATTCGAGGGCATAGCCTTCCCGGATGACCTCCAACACCCATTGATCGGACGTTATGCGGGTCCAGGCCGGCAAGAAGTCCCGAAGACGACCCCCGATAATCGGACACCCCTCCGGAAACCGCCTGGCGTCATTGCGGCTTGCGAGAGAAGGAGGAGGAAGACGAAGAGGCTGCAGGGGCAAATCCCCTGCCCGCTCCCCGGAAGCCGCGAAATCCTTGAGAGCGGTACCCAAAGCGACCACGCTGGGAACTCCACAAACGGGACGATCGAAATCTGCGAAAGTCCCGAGCAGGACCTCGCAGGACTGACGAAGGTCTGCTGAGCTTAGGCGTATCTTCTGGCAGTCTACCACCTTTCGAGTCTCCTAAATCTTTCACCAACTTATCCAAATCCTCCCCAAACAATAACTTCCCTTTAAAAGGTAAGTTACTGAGACGCGACTTAGAGGAACCGTCCGCAGCCCAATTCCTCAACCAAATAGATCTGCGTGCCGCAACCAAGGAAGCCATACTATTAGCCAATGTCCGGATCAAATCATAATGAACATCCGCCAAGTAAGCCGATCCAGACTCCAAACGGGTCACTTCCAACAACTTCTGCTGGTCGAAGTTGGAGTCCTGTCCTAAACGCTGAGCCCATCTTAAACAGGCTCTAGCCACCCAGGCTCCACAAATAGAGGCCTGCAGAGACAAGGCATTAGTTTCAAAAGCCTGCTTTAACAAACCATCTACCTTCCTGTCCTGCGTATCTTTCAAAGCCGCACTGCCTTCGACTGGAATCGTAGTCTTCTTGGTGACTGCCGATACCAGGGCGTCAACTCGCGGAGATTTAAACTTGTCCTTGTCAGCTAGAGGATATAACCGGTTCATCGTACGAATGCCCTTGAGACCGGCCTCAGGCTGATCCCATTCAGTCTGAATCATTTGCGCCACCACGCGATGCACTGGAAAAACCACCTGAGAGTCTCGCACGGCTTGAATGAGGGGATCTTCCAGGCCCTCTTCCTCCGTTGAAGGAACAGAGGCCAGATTGAGCGTTTGAAGAGACTCCGTAATCAACAGAGTCAACTCTTCTCTCCGAAACACCCGAATGATCCGTGCCTGATCCTCGGGATCCGGAATTTCCCCTTCCTCCAATTCGTCACCGATGTCTTCGGTCTCCATCGCCAGGTCAGGCTCTGGCCAGTCCACATCATCACTCTCAAGAGATAAGCGAGAGCGTTTAGGCGGCTTAGAGACAGCCTGCTGACCCTCCTCACCAAAACGGGAGGGGAGAGATAACAGAGAGGCCCCGGCCTCTGGCAGCTTGCCCAGACGGCCCAGACGGAAGGCCTAATGCATCAAAAGAACAAAATCTGGCAAAAAATCCATCGAGGAAGAGCCCGACGGAGCCTCGGGCAAGGGAACTCCCTGCCCCTTGGATGCCACAGGAGAGACTGGCGTCTGAGAGCCTGGAGACGGTACCCGGTCAGGCTGCCTGGCCGGGCTTCCCGTGTCTAACAAAGCCTTGCCTTCCATTTGGAGTTCCAGGTCAGAGGAGACCGATGCACAGCCCTTACAAACACCGGACTCCGAAACAGCCCCTCTGCGAGAACCGCAGACTAAACATTGCGGCCTTGCCGACATCGTAGCCATGAGCCAGCTGGCCAAACAGTAGGAAAGGCCTACACAAAGTGTTTTTTGTTTTTTTTTTTGTTTCGTTTTAACTGCTTGATTTAATTTTTTTTTTTTTTTGGAAGGAGAAAGAAGGCCTAAGGAGAGCAGGGCCTCAGGTTTGACAAACAAAGGCAAGAAAACCGGAATGGGACACCCGCAGCAGCCCCAACGAGAAAAACACGGGAAAATGAAAGGGACGCCGGTGCGTTAAAATGGCCGCCGGCACCGACGGCTGAAGTAAAAAAACAGCGGGAAAAATAAAATAATAAAGTAAACCGCGCGACCAGCAGCCTGACGAAAACAACTCAAAAGAAAGAAATAATGCCGCATTAAATCACTGCCGGTGCTTTGTGACTCACCGCTGGCTGCCAGGAAGCTGAACGCTGAAGAACCACTGAGCGGATGCAGCACCGCAGGACAGCCCCGATCCTGAAGAAAAGCTCACCAAAAATGGAAGTCAGCCAACACCGTGAAAATTCATACGGCCGGCGTGACAAGGATCAACGGGGCTGCACAGACCAGATCTCAACCCCCGTATTGTCTAGGAGGGAGATCTACAGTCACTTACTGCCTGCAGCTCACCCACAGACGCTGGGATAAGAAGCGGGCAGACTTGGCTCCTCAAACGGCCCCCCCCCCTTTAGCTAGCTGAGTAAGAAATTTAAAGGGACAGCCACCAAAAGAAAAGAAAAAATATATAGAAGGGAAATAAACAATAAACCCCAAGGAAATCTAACAAGTGTTGCCTCAAAGTCACTAAGTGAGCCCAGCACCAGGCTCACAAGTCCTCCTGCTGCATGGAGACTGGACACACTGGGGGGCTGATGGGAGCTCCAGCAGGATACTTCATGAGAGTAAGATTCTGATTGGTCCAGTCTCCGTGCTGCAGGAGGAGGTGCACTACCCGGATGTGGAGGACTAAACTGGAGGACCGCTCAGGAATGACCCGTTGCCTGTGCCCACTTTGTGGAGAGGGTCCACTGAGCTGCTCGCATGTGGAGGCGAGCATATGGACTACATGAACTGTGGATGCCATGTGTCCCAGTAACTGCAGTAGCTCCCGAGCAGTGAGGGAGAATTTGCCTGCTGCTTGGGAAGCTAACTGCATTATGCGAAGACATCGGGCTCGTGGAAGGAAAGCCCTTGCCTGTCTGGTATCCAGACAGGCTCCTATGAATTCTAGGCATTGGGAAGGAACTAGTTGAGATTTCGGGAAGTTTATTACCAATCCCAAGTATTGGAGGATTCGCATTGTACGAGACAGTGCAGTGCTGGCCTCTGTCACTGTGGAGGCTCGGATGAGCCAGTCGTCTAAGTAGGGGAAGACAAAGATCCCCAGGGTTCGTAGAAATGCAGCTACTACTGCCATGCATTTTGTGAATACCCTTGGTGCTGAAGCCAGACCAAAAGGAAGAACCCTGTACTGGAAATGTAAACAGGAAACATAAAAATTTCCTGTGATCTGGATGGATAAGAATGTGCGTGTATGCATCCTTTAAGTCTAGAGAGCAAAGCCAGTCCTGGCTTTGAAGGTATGGCAGAAGAGTTCCCAGAGAAATCATCTTGAATTTTTCTCGAAACAGATATTTGTTCAATTCTCTGAGGTCTAGAGTGGGTCTGTGTCCCCCTGTTTTCTTTGGGATAAGAAAATAGGGGAAGTAGAACCCTGCACCCTGTTGAAGAATGGGTACTTCCTCTATTGCCCCTTGGGCAAGAAGTGTGGAGACCTCGTGATCTAGCAGATTGTCTGCAGAGGTTTGTGAATTGAACTGCTTTAGAATTGTAGGAGGGGGTAAGCTGTGAAAATGAAGTTTGTACCCCTCCACTACAATGGACAGAGTCCAATCTTCTGCTGTTATCTGATGCCATCTGTTGACAAAGTGGCATAACCTGCCGGGAATATTGGGGGGTTGAGGACCACGCAGAGGCAGGAAGGCAAAGCTCTCTAGGAAGGAGTCAAAGCCCTTGAGGGGGCTGAACCTGGAGAGCTGGTTGGGCTCTCGGGCCTATTGGTTTCTTTTGTTGTCTAGTTTGTCCCTTTTGGGCAACCTGACCTGGAGCTTGAGTCTGATGGGTATAGGAAGGATAAAACTTCCTCTTTTTGCTAAAAGAGGGTTTCTTATAAGGCTTTCTTTTGGCTGGAGTGGCTGTAGACTTTGACAATCTATCTAAGGTAGAATTGTCAGCATCTAACTCGTTAGCCTTCTCCTGCCAGTTCTTAGAAGAGATTTTCTCCCGTGCAAGGAATGTTGCCTAACTTGTCCAGTACCCAAGTCTCCAAGTCTGATGCCTGTAGCCAGGCAATCCGTCGTGCGCCAATGGCAAAAGCAGAAGTTCTGCTGATGCATTCAAAGCAGTCAAAGGCTGCACGATTGACAAACATGGAGACATCCTGAGCATGTTTAACCAGAGTAATAAAATCTTGTCTCTTATCATCTGGGAGAAATGGGCTCATAAGTTCCAAGTCTCCTGTGATTTCTTTGAGGAACATTCCCATATATAGGATATATGAGCTGATCCTAGCTGAAAGCATGGAAGCTTGAAAGGTTCTGCGTCCAAAAGCATCCAGAGCCCTGCATTCACGACCTGGAGGATTGGATGCATGTCTTAGCACTTTTCATCCTACGCATGGCTGACTCCACTACCATTGAATGGTGTGGCAGCTGAGTTTTCTGAAATCCAGGACATGGTGGGACTCGATACATAGTATCAAGTCTCCTAGAGTGAGGAGAAGTAGTCAGAGGTGTCTCCCATATTCTGAGCATCAAGTTATGCAGAATTTCATGGATAGGCAGAGTAGCTGCCTCCTTAGGAGCTTTAGGATATTGGAGGATTTCCTATTCCTTTGCTCTGGGTTCCTCCTCAGGAGCTACTGTGATTGAAAGACCTTTAGCCATATCACGGATGAAATCCTGAAATGACATGTCCTCTGGAGGGGACATTCTGCGCTGGGGAGAAGAGGGATCTTCTAAGAGAAACCCTCTAGTGCCAGCAGAATTGTCAGAGTCTTCGGAATCGGAGGACTCGAAGTATTCCTGACTCTGATGCTTCTGCAAAGCACGATCCCAGTACCGATGGAAGTCGGTACCGAGGTGACCCGGTACCACTTTATCCACTCCAGCCAGAGGTGGAATAGGAAGAGTTACCATCGGGGCCGGTACCGGCAGTACCGGCATCATTGGCGTCGGTACCAGTGTCGGTACTGGCATCGGTGTCGATGTCGGCACCAGTGCCCTTGGGACCACCGGTACCGCATCTGAGAGAAGAGCTGCGATACTGCGTTTGATAGCAAGAAATCTCTGGTCTATCGACACTGCCGATGCCTGGGTGTCGGTACCGATAAGAACGGCTGGAACCCCTGAGCATGGCACAGGTAGTTCTTGCGAGGTTGAAGCCTCGAGAACATCCTGAAGCCCCATTGATGCTTTGGAAGTCAAAGCCTCCCGCCGGGGCTGTTCCCTCAAGAGCAATGCCAATGGCCTCTCGATGCTTAGCAGGAGAGCTACCCTTTGAGGACCGTCTTTTGTGTTTAGTTACCTGAGATCCATGGGAGGAAGAAGAGGCCCTTGACGATGTCGATGCAATGGATCTGGCATCTGAAGAGAAGAGGGTACCGAGTTTTGCAGCCCGGTTCTGTCTTCCTCTCTTAGTCATCCCCATGCAGGAGAGACATTCAGTTGGAGAATGATCAGGTCCTAAACATTTTAGACACCAATCGTGGGCGTCAGGGACGGAAATGGTACCGCCACACTTGGTACATTTTTTAAAACCACTAGTTGGCTTTTCCATGATTTTGGACAAATGGGGCCTCATGCCCAAAATGGCGCCTAGCACCAAAACAGGAAAGTTTCTGAAAAGAAACAGTGAAAGTTTAGGGTTTTTTTTGTTTTTTTTTAGGAAAAGAAAAGAACCGGCGATACCGGTAGGCGTCGTGTGGTAGGCAAACGCGACCACAAAAAAGAATTTTAAAGACGGAATTTTCTGCAGTGACAGGGAATAGGTCCTGTTGGCTCTGTGGAAAACGAAAAACTGAAGAGGGACAGTTGAAAAGGCTAGAAGGCAGCGCGCATGTGCTGAGGGATGCTCCCAAAAGCGTTCCTATTAGACGCTGGGGAGCGTTCCTGCGCAGGCTCCGTCGGTACTGACGATACCCATATGTGAGGACTACATTTCTGCTTGTTCCTGGAGATCACTTTTATCCTCATCACCTACATATTCGTCCCCTTCATCCTTGAGTCTGACAATGCACCACTTTTGCCCTCCTCCTCACTAACATGTCTGAAAAATGTCTTATCCCCCCATTTTATTCACTAGAGACAGAAGTTTTAAAACTTTGAAAAACATCCTGATATATGTAAGCCTTTCTTCCAACTTCCAGACATTAATGTACAAGAATCAGTAGAATTATGAAAAAAGCCAGACAGTTGTCAAGCCTAACCTTCCAAGCACTCAGCACACCTAACAGCAACCCTCTAAACTCCTATGTCTATGCGTGTGGCATTCATATGTTGTTGGAGGGGGAGGGGGGAGAATATGGTGAAATTAGTCTTACCTGCTAATTGTTGTTCCTGGAGTGGAACCAGTCTAGTCCTGGAACCTCTGGGTTGCCCATCTCATCCAGCAGCTTGGAGACTGAGAAACTCCCACTTTTGTGACATCACCAGTATATCTCTCCGGTGTCCGCCTCCTATCATCAGTACCCTATTGACAAAGCAGACTCACCAGAGAAACAAGTATTTACCCCAACATATTATCTAGCCAGCAAAGATAACTATGAACAGGGAATAAGAAAAACTGCCCCTCAACACTGTGACTGGAAAACTTGAACAGACCATGCTCGCATCGGACAGAAAAGGAGAGAGGAAGTGCCAACAGAAGGAACGCTTGAACCCCTCCCCCTCATCCTAACTGTTCCGCTTCTTGTCTTTTTTTTTTTTTCAAACTGAACCGACACTAGCTTAAGCAAAAAACATGTCTTACCGGTAATCCATGGAGATACTTCAGACTTCTGTTTGCCTGCGCACACTGGGGGGGGGGGGGGGGACTAGACTGGTTCCACTCCAGGAACAACAATTAGCAGTTAAGACTAATTTCACCTTCCTGATCGTGTCCCCAGTCTAGTCCTGGAACCTCTGGGTCAGTACCAGAGCAGTAAAGAAATTCAAGCACGGGAGGGTCCCGGCAAACCAGCCTGAGGAACCGCCCTTCCAAACGAGGACTCCTCCACCATTTGTACATCCAGACGATAGTGGCGAACAAAAGAGTTTAAAGACGACCACGTTGCCGCCTTACAAATCTCCACCGGCGACACCAAGCGAAGTTCCGCCCAAGAAGTAGCCTGAGCCCTAGTGGAATGAGCCCTCAATCCCTCCGGCACGATTCTACCTTTCAGCACTTAAGCCATCGCAATAGCCTCCTTGATCCACCGGGCAATGGAAGACTTTGACGCCGCTTCTCCCTTTCTCGGTCCTACGAACAGCACAAAAAGCCAGCTTGACTTTCAAAAAGTCGCCGTTCGCCGAAGATACTTCAACGCTCGCCGCACATCTAGCAGATGCAGCTTTCTCGAGGAAGGGCCGGGAGCACCCTCGGTAAAAACCGGCAAAACAGTTTCCTGGTTCACATGGAACGCCGAGACCACTTTCGGAAGAAAAGCCGGCACCGGTCTCAAGACGACCTTAGTCGCAAAAAAGGAAAGATAAGCCTCCCTACAGGAAAGCGTCTGCAGCTCCGATACCCGGCGCACCGAGCAGACTGCCACCAAGAACACCGTCTTCAGAGTAAGATCCTTGATAGACGCTCACGCTAACAGCTCGAAAGGCTCCCGCTCTAAAACGTCCAACACGAAAGGAAGGTGCCATTTAGGAAAAACATGTCTAGCTGGGGACCAAGCAAGAGCTACCGCTTGCAAAAAGCACTTCACATCTCACTGGGCCGCAAGCGACTGCCCCAACATGCCCCTGTAACAAGACAAGGCCGCCACCTGAACCCGCAACGAGGCCGCCGCCAGCCCCCTGTCAAAACCATCCTGCAAAAACTCCAAGATCTGGGGAACAGAAGCCTTCAAAGCCTCACACTTCCTGTCCCCACACCACACCTCGAAAATTCTCCAGACCCGAACATACGCTAGAGAAGTAGATCGCTTCCTGGACTTCAATAAAAGGTAGCAATGACCGCCGCCGAGTACCCCCAGGATCTTAACCGAGCCCTCTCAAGAGCCAAGCCGTAAGCGAGAACCGATCCACGTGCGGCATCAGCAGAGGACCCTGGGACAGGAGATCCACTCTGCAAGGAAGGAGCCAGGGCTTTGCCACCAACAATCTCACCAGGTCCCCGTACCAGGGATGCTGCGGCCAATGTGGCGCTATCAAAATTACGTGACCTTTGAACCTCTCTACCCTTTGAAGGACCCTTCCTATCAAGGCCCACAGAGGAAAGACGTACAGCAGTTGCCCCTCCGGCCAGACCTGCATAAGGACATCCAGACCTTCCGACAACCTTTCCCTGCGCCTGCTGAAGAAGTGACTGGTCTTTGCGGACTCGAATGTCGCCATGAGATCCATGACCGGGGACCCCCATCTGCGAACAATCATGTCGAAGACTTCGGGATGCAGGACCCACTCCCCCGGGTCCACCCGCACTCGGCTGAGAAAAATCGTCCACCCCTGCTACATGTGCCGCCGACAAGTCTGAGAGATTCGTTTCCGCCCAGACACACAGGGCTGCAGCTTTGGCCTCTAGCGTTACGCTGCTGGTGCCCCCTGCTTGTTGACCTAGGCCACCGCCGTCGCGTTGTCGGACAACACCCA
This sequence comes from Ichthyophis bannanicus, assembly GCA_033557465.1. Classification (NCBI taxonomy): domain Eukaryota; kingdom Metazoa; phylum Chordata; class Amphibia; order Gymnophiona; family Ichthyophiidae; genus Ichthyophis; species Ichthyophis bannanicus. Next base: position 708,888,839 of record CM066033.1, read on the forward strand.
GACCGCCTTTCCGGCAAACAATGAGTGAAACCCCATAGCTAGGCCCACTGCTCTTAACTCCAGCCGGTTGATCGCCCACACTCTCTCCTGAGGATTCCAACGTCCCTGTGCAAATCTGCCTTGACAATGAGATCTCCAGCCCAACAAACTGGCGTCCGTCATCACTGCCACCCAGTCCGGCGCCTCCAAGGATTTCGGCCGTTCCAAGGACTCGGGAAGCAACCACGTGCAGAGCTTGACGGATCTCCTCCGGGCAGACCAGTCTCCGGGACAGAGGATCCAGTTGATGCGACCACCGGCGAAGCAATGCTCTTTGCAACGGCCTCATATGAGCTCGAGCCCACGGCACTGTCTCTATCGATGCCGCCATGGTGCCCAACAACTGCACATAATGCCATGCCGAGGTAGCCTTGCACTGCAGGAACCTCCCCACCAGCTTGCGCAGGTGCTGAGCTCACTGTGCTGTGAGAAACACTTTTCCAATCTGGGTGTCGAAACGCGCTCCCAGATATTCCAGGCTCTGGGAAGGTCGCAAGCGACTCTTTGCCACATTGACTATCCACCCCAGATTTTCTAAGAACGATACCACTCTGGCCATCACCCTCTCGCTCTCGGCCTGGGATTTCGCCCGGATCAGCCAATCGTCCAGATAAGGATGTACGAGGATGCCTTCCTTGCGCAGCGTTGCCGCTACTACTACCATGACCTTGGTGAAAACTCTCGGAGCCGGGGCTAGCCTGAAGGGCAACGCTTGGAACTGATAATGACCGAAAGGTACTGCGAATCTGAGAAATTTGCAATGGACCGGCCTTATGGGAATATGCAGATATGTCTCCGACAGGTCCAGCGACGTAAGATACTCTCCTCGCTGTACGGCCACTATAACGGAGCGCAGTGTTTCCATGTGAAAATGCGATACCCACAGACAACGGTTGACTCCTTTGAGATTCAGGATCGGGTGAACACCCCCGTCTTTTTTTGGGACAACGAAGTAGATGGAGTAACGACCGCATCCGGACTGGTCTGAGGGCACGGGGACTATGGCTCTGAGGTCCAGCAACCTTTGTACCGTCTCCCGCAGCGTCTCGCACTTTGCAACTGACCTGCCAGGAGACTGAACAAAGGCGTCCTGCACTGGGCGCAAGAACTCCAGGGCATAGCCTTCCCGAATGACTTCCAGCACCCATTGATCCGAAGTAATTTGGACCCAGGCAGGATAAAACTCCTGTAAACGCCCCCCTACGGGAATTAGAGGTGCCTGGGTCCTCCTTGCTTCATTGTGGCTTTTTGAAGGTATTCGAGGAGGAGGAAGAGGGACCGAATCCTCTTCCTGCTCCCCGAAACCCCCGAAATCCCTGGTTTCTACTGGGGAAGCACCCCCGCTGGCCCAAAAAGAACCTTTGAGAGCGAAACCGGCGGAAATCTTGCATCTGTCCTCTATTCCCCAGTGTGCCACGGGCCACCTTAGGCTTATCCTCCAGTAACCTCCCTCCTTTGGATTCACCGAGGTCCTTAACCAGTTTCTCTAAATCCTCACCGAAAAGTAGACAACTTTTAAAAGGCAGCTTACTTAATCTAGATTTAGAGGAGGTATCTGCCACCCAATTGCGCAGCCACAAATACCGGCGCGCTGCTACAGCCGATGCCATACTTTTTGAGAGACCTCGCATAAGGTCATAATGAATATCCGCCAGGTAGGCCTCCCTGGACTTCAATCGGGCCGCCTCTCCCGCCAACGGACACGGCTGTCCCTCTTGCACCTGCTGTGCCCACTGGAGGCAGGCTCTAGCCACCCACGCTCCGCAAATAGCCGCCTGCAGCGAAATGGCATTGACATCGAAAACCTGCCACAACAAGACATCTAACTTCCTGTCCTGGCCATCCTTGAGGGCCGCACTACCTTCTACCGGTATAGTCGTTTTCTTGGTTACAGCCGAGACGGCCACGTCCACCTTAGGCGATTTAAAGACCTCTCTATCCTGATCTAGCAACGGATACAAGCGACCCATAACTCTAGAACCTTTCAGCGGTGCCTCTGGAACATTCCACTCTTCCTGAATCATCTCCTGAAAAACTCTGTGCACCGGGAATGCCTTTTGAGTCTTTCTGAACACCTGCAACAAAGGATCTTCCAGCGATTCATCTTCTGCGGCCCCTGAAACCGGCATATTGAGCACCTTCAGCATCTCTACAATGAGCGCTGGAAGCTCATCTCTCCTGAAGACCCTTACAACCCTGGACTGGTCTTCTCTCTCCGAAATCTCCCCTTCTTCCAGCTCCTCATCAAACTTTAGACTGCGAGTCTCTTCATCTGAAAGGGGGTCCTCTGACGCCACGGATTGCTCACACAGTTCACCTTCTCTGTGGGATTTTTTGCCTCCGCCTGGAGAGCTCTCGCCCCGAGGGGACGCAGGGCGCTTTCTTGCCCCGCTGGTATCCTTTGCAAGTTGCTGTTGCAGCGAATTTCCAAAGACTGTCTGTTGCAGTAAGGCTACAAACTGCTGCGAAAAAATAGAGGACAGCTCCTTTGGCCATGTCGTCTGAGGGGGGGGGGGGGCGCTTGAACCGGAGGAAGGGCCTGCCACCGGCTCGTTCTGTGCTAATTCAGGCACTATCGTGGCCGAGGCGTCTGGTGCTAGCCCTGGGACTCCGTCCTGCTGCTCTTGAGCCTGAATCAGCTCCCCAGATCCCCCTATACAAGCCTTGCAGATCCCGACGGTAGAGCCCTTCCTAGCCCCACACACCATGCACAGCGGCTTGGAAGGCATTGCCTCTATGCAAATACTAAACCGGTCCCTTGCAAACTTCCTCGCTGGAGAAGTGCAACAAGACCTCCAACTGGACTGAGGAAAACCAACTACCTGCACTTACACTGTAATTAAGTTAGACTACAAAGGAAAAGAAAAACACACTAAAACATCGCGAACCAGCCCCGTTTTTTCTTTTTTTTTTATTAGGGGATCGCCAGCAAAACACTTATCAATCTCCCGGAGCTCCAGAAAAATAGCGCTCCCTGGGTCTGGAGGCCCGACACGCCAACGCAACGCGGCAGGGCCGTCTAAAAGTGCTCCAAATTGTGCCGAGAGGAAAAGAGAGACGTTATCAGAGTTAACGCTTACCTTGCGCGGCTGTAAGGCGCGTTATGAGGTCCGCTGCAATAACTATGCCTGCCGCCGGCACTGGGAGTACTCGGACACCACGGGCCAGATCTTACACTCCAGACGCCAAATTCAAGCCTCCAGCTCCGTGCATCGGGGAGAGCCGCCAAACACACTGGCAGGTAAGATCTTGTGTGTGGCGTCAGCTGAACTCCGATCTCAGCCCCCCTTGAAATCGGGTGCTTCCCTGCTGCAGACAGGCACCACTTTGCCCCGGACAAACGGTTTCTGACTCAGCCGGTTCCTCTCACTTCAAAATCAGTAAGAAAGGATGAAGAGCTAGAAGAGAGGAAGGGGGGGGGAGGAGAGGGGGGGAAGAGGGAGAGCCAAAAATAAAGAAGCTGTACTGGAACAAGATTTAAAGCCACAGCCCTGAAATCAAAGGGAATTCCTGTAATTACTCTAAACCCCAAATAGTAAAACTATTCAGTACTAAATCCTCAATTGTTTCTCTAGTGAGCCCGGACCCCCGGGCTCCTATCTATCCAGCTGCTTGGAGACTGAGGTAACTGATGACAGGAGGCGGACACCGGAGAGATATACTGGTGATGTCACAAAAGTGGGAGTTTCTCAGTCTCCAAGCTGCTGGATGAGATGGGCAACCCAGAGGTTCCAGGACAAGACTGGGGACACGATCAGGAAGTTTCCATTTCTGCTGCATCTTCCGTAACTGCTGTGCAGGTGTTGTGTCTGTGGTGGGGCATTTATGGAGGACATACTTTAGTGAGTTGGTCACAGTTATGGGGAAGCAATTTTGGTAATGGGACATTTTCATTGGGGAATATTTTGAGAGTGGGGCAGATATGTGAATATTTTTGGTGGTTGGGGAAGTTTGCAGGGTGGCAGTTGTGGGAGAGTAGATTTTAGGGGGTAGTTTGCAAAAGCAGTGGGTACAATCCTAAACAAAGGAATCGGGGGGGGGGGGTGAGGGGGCTGACCTGCAGAAAGCAGCGGGTCACAACCACTCGAGCTACCTTACTGGGCAGACTTGATGAAACATACCGGTCTTTATCTACCATCGTATACTATGTTACTAAGTAAGATGGTGGCACAGTTGTAGGAGTTTGTGTATTGGGATGGGGCACTTTACAGAGTAGCAGGGCTGCTGCAGGGATATAGTTTTGGGGTCGGGTGGGGCAGTTTACCAGGCTGGTAAGAGTTGTGGGAGGATATTCTTTCATGGCAGCAGTATTTGGCAAGGCCGTTGCAAGAGCATATTATGGCAGTCTGGGGAATTCTGAGAGTAGAGATTAGGGGACAAATAGCTTGAAAGGAGCAAATCCATAACTGCTGTGTTTCAGTGTATGCAAGTTATGCTGGAATTTCTTCTATTCAAAGTACATAGGGCTAGGTTGTTTTTTTTTGGGGGGGGGGAGGGGTTTAGGTGGATTTCTCTGGAACCCCAGGTCCGATTTGACCCATTTTCAAACTCTGTTTCTTTTTACCAATTTTTCCCATATGCCACCTTTCATCCTGTTCTGTTAACTTTTCGGAGAGTTAATTTGCCCCCAGACAGACCGACATCCTCAACGTTTTATATAATTCTTTCCAACCTCTGTTAGGTTGGAGAGAATAAAAAAAAAAGCAAATAAATGTTTGGGCTTTTACACAATAATAAAAAGTTTAGCTGAGTAGGCGTATGATCAGCTGAACTAGTATTTGGTCTATCTCTGATCTCACTGCTATACACAGACAGAGCATGTTTCCTTGATTCTGCCAAGTACACATACTGTTAAATATACTCTGCATGCTAATTAATTTAGACTAATAACTGGTTCCAATTTCACTTCAGTAATATGGAAAGTCTGTGGCTGTATATAAAAAGCTTACTGCTACAAGGGCTCCTGGAGAGGCTACAGTCTCTCCAGCCACTTTTTTTTTTTTTTTTTTAATTTCCAAGTGAAAAGACCTCTCCTTTTAAACAAACATGAAACACAGCTCTGGTACTGTGAGTTTGCCAGGCTACTGTGTTGCCTACAGGCAACACCTGTGCCATGGTTGGATATCAACAAATCTGAACCTGAAGAGGTAGGTCCTGTATAGTAACAGAGATGAAAACAGAGGATCTCCAATGGGAACGTAGATCCTATGGAGTGTAGCTCTTGGAGTAGTCTATGTTCCTGGGAGGTAGGCATTCAATACAGATCAAGACATGGGGACACTGTGAAAATAGTTTCATTCATTCTCATAAAAAAGATCAGAAACTAAAGAAAAGTGGAAATAAAAAAAAAGAGTCCTAGAACAAGAGGTGAAGATGTAAGCCTGAAAAGGAACAGATTCAGGAAATACAGATATTTGCACAGAAACACATAGTATGATGGCATATTAACTAGAGTCTATGCATCCTAACAGGAAGCAATCAATTAAATTACCACATTCCTGATTCTAAATACCTGCCCCAAGCTATTTTGAATTGTTACTATTTTTGCCTCAAATATTTCCAAGGAGAAATTTTACATGCTTTATAAATGTCTTTCCTTGAATCCTGCTAGACCAGTCCAGATAAGTAGGTTATGTTACAGTTTGATTTTATTTGATAAACCACCTACAGCCATAGCAACTCCTTTGCCAGCAGGTAGAGACAGACCTAAGCAACCTTTAGTCATGTCATTCTGTACAAGTACCAATACAGCACTGAGAAAAGTCAGTATTACACTTCCCAAGCAGTAAGCAAAACTGAAAAACTCAAATTTTGAACTTAATAACCAACCATGAATTGCAAGAAAACCACTTGGAACAAGTTATTTGGCCCTCTCACCATAATTAACTCTGCGTAAGACACGGTTATTGACATGGTAATCAAGCAGCAGCAGCAGCAGCAGCAGCAGGGCTTCCAAACCTGCAGGAGGAGAAGTCTACCAGGGCAGGTACTGGACAGGTCTAGCAGGATTCAAGGCAACATAAGAACATAAGAAGTGCCATACTGGGTCAGACCAAGGTCCATCAAGCCCAGTATTCTGTTTCCAACAGTGGCCAATCTAGGTCATATGTACCTAGCAGTTTCCCCAAGAGACACAACTATCAGGTATGTAAAATTTCTCTTTGATTATATCCTGCTAGACCAGTCCAAATGTGTGGGATGCACCCAAGCAGTCAGGACCCACGATGGGAGGAAGACAATGCTTTAGACATAACTGCCCTGCCAAAGGCAACTTCTGTTCCAGCTCCCAAATGCAACCTGTAATGCTTCATAAAAGGTGCCCAAGGAAAACCAGATAGTCACCTTACAAATGTCCTCTGGTACACACTCTTACAAGTCAGTAGGTAAAAAGAACTAATGGCCTCCTTAATCGAGCAGGCAATAGAGGACTTGGCTGTTGCCAGTCCTTACCTTGAACTGCTGATGACAAAAAGATGATCCAACCGGCAGAAAGAATTGCTAACCTCAAGGCATCAGAGCATCACACACAGAGGAATCCTACCAAAATTCCTCTTCCAAGAAGAAAGGCAGAATGACTAATTATCCGGTTAAGATGAAAAAAGGATAGACCTTTGGAAGAAAGGATGGTAGTCCACAAAGAGACAGAAGCTGTCAAAAGGACCAAAAAGGCTTGCAGCTTCAATACCCGCCTAGTGGAAGCTATGGCCACCTGGAATACTACTTTAAAGGGTTAAATCCTCGAGACAGATCTTGTGAATAGATTCAAAGGGATGTCCTTTTTGACCTTTCAACATCAGGGAAATACTCCACTGAGGGACTACCAGACATACAAGCAGATGGATCTGCTTCACTCCCCTGAGGAAGCAGGAGACATCAGGGTATGCCGCCAATGACATGCCTTGGATGTGACATCGATAGCACGCCAGGGCTGCTACCTGAAATGTGAGAGTGTTCAAGGCCATGCTCTAGTCAATTTCAGACTGCAAGAAAGATAAAAACAGTTACTACAGCCACCTTCCTCACTTCCAGGGAACAAGGGGAAGACTTTCTCTCAAAAACCTTTCAGACTATCACATATGCCAAGGGCGTAGAGGTCCTCCAGGTCTTAAGTGCTGTATCAACTACAACGCCAGAGTAGCCCTTCTTGGGCAGCTAATGCCTCTTAATGGCCAGGCCATAAGCTAGAAGAGACTGGCATCCTCCATTACCAGAGGCCAATCCCACAAGAGGTCCTTTTCTTGAGGCAATGCTGAAAGAGTTCTCCCCTGGGTAGGCTAAAGGATAAGTACCCTTTTAAATGGGCACGAAAAGCCATCAAGTATTTGGGTGTGCAAATTACGGCACACCCACAGAGCTTATATGGGGTGAACTATCCTCAGTTGTGGAGAATAGTGAGTCAGGACATGCGGGAGTGGATGGGTATGAAAATATCATGAATGGGCCGTACAGCGGCGGTTAAAATGAATATACTCCCTTTGGTGCTATATTATTTTCAGGCTCTTCTTATAGCGATTCCGGTAGGGCAATTGCAGGAACTTCAAGGAAAAGTCTTTCACTTTATTTGGAGGAAACGGCCACCAAGAATAGCCCGGGCAGTTATGTACCCATCTCGGGAGGAGGGAGGATTGGGGGTTCTGGATTTGCAGGCCTATTATTGGGCAGCCCAGATTAGGCATTAATGGATTGGAGGGAGGGAGGTGAAAGGAAAACTTTCACAGAGATGGAGGATGTGGGATTTTGGGGGGAGGACCCTTGGAGGCAGTCCCATGGATGAGTAAGAGGGAGCGGAGCTTGGGGTCACTTGAGAACCCATATGTGAAACATGTCCTTGGAATATGGGATAAAGTGCGAAGGGGGGGGGGGAGGTCACCTGTTTTTCGGTGATGCAAACTCTGTGTTACACAGGAGATTTTACCCCAGGAAGAGAGGGGGGGCGCTGGATATTTAAACAGTGGGAGTGGAAAGGTCTAAGGTGGTTTTATCAATTTAGAGATGGGGGAGATTGGGTCTCATTTGAAGAGTTGCGAGAAAAATACCAACTAGGAGTGGGGGGGGGGGGGTTATTTCATTATCAACAGGTGATACCTAATTTTCCCTGTAGATAATGTATGGAGGGGTTAGGGTGGGATTATACTGACCTGGAAACGATATGGTATGGGAAAAGGAGGTCTAAGGGGTTGATATCGGTGTTGTACAAGGCAGTGAGACAGGGGCAAAGGGGAGAGAAAATGGGTTATATGTGGGCGTGGGAAAAGGAGATGGGGAGAACTTTCGAGATCAGCCAATGGAGAGCTATTCTGGGACAAGTTCGCCAAATTTCGATAGCTATTAGGGAAAATTGGCATAAAGTTATAATGAGATGGTATTATATGCTGATGCGCCTAAACAAGATTTTCCTGGCAGTGTCAAAGGATTGTTGGAGGAATTGTGGGGAGGAGGAGACCATGTACCATGTACCATGTATGGTGGGCATGCCCAGAGACTCGGCTCTTTTGGGAGGAAATTCAGAGGTGGATAAGGCGGGTAGTGGGAGTGGAATAAGGTGTGACCCGGAAATTTTCCTTTTTGAGTGGTGGAGGGATGGAGGCCCAAGGGAGGGCAGGAAACAAATCTTGGCATGTCTCAGTACAGCAAGATGTGAGGTAGCCTATAGGTGGAAGCAGGAGAAGCTGCCTCAGGTGGAGCATTGTGAAGATAGGCTGCGTCGCATTTATTTAACGGAAAAATTGACAGCAATACGTAAACAGAAGGCGTTTAAGTTTGATAGTGTATGGCAGAATATGTTGGTGTACCTACAGGGGGGGGGGGAAATAGGAGTTAAAGGGTATAAGGGGTAACTGTTAACCATTGGTGTTAAATATGTGCTCTTTGGATATATGAGATTGAGTTGAATTTAATTTTGTTACATAGGGAAGGGAAGAATTTATACGAATGTATGGGAAGGATCTAAATGTTTTGTTGGAAGTGTGGGAACTGGTTGTATTTTGTGAGTTGTTGAATAATAAAAGAAAAAAAAAAGAAAAAAAAAAAACGTTCTCCACTTTAGCATGCCCCTGAATGGTCATCAAGTCTAACACTGGAAGGCCCCACCTACACTATGAAGCTGATCACTTGAGAGCAGAGTTCCCGTTTGTCCACATTTACAGTGCACAGACTCAGGATGTCTGCCGGGGCAATCAGAATGACGAACCCCTGGGGAGCCTCTATCTGCTGTACTACCCAGCCTATGAGCGCCCACGGAGGGAAAACAGAGTAGATCCTCCATGGGCCATCTCTGCACTAGGGCATCTCCAGGTCCTGACATCCTCTCTCTTCTCCTGCTGAAAAGCCGGCTCACTTTGGCCGACTGGAATGTTGCCATTAGGCCCATAACCGGTGTGCCCCATTGGCACACCACTTGCTTGAACATCTGCTGGTTGAGTCCACTCACCCGGGTCCACATCCACCTGGCTTAGATAGTCCATCATGTTGTTGACTCCCACGACATGTGCCGCCGATAAGGCCTGGAGATCACTTTCCACCCAACTGAACAATATTTTGGCCTCTTCCTCTGAAGCTATGCTTCCCTTGCCTCCTTGGCGGTTTAAATGTAGGCTACCATGATCGCATAGTCCGAGAGGACCAAGACCATCTTCCCCTGCAACCAGGACTCTAAGCTCTGGAGCACCAGGATCAGCGCACACATTTCCAGCCTGTTGATTGACCAAAGGGCCTCCTGCAAGCTCTACTGCCCCTGAGCAATGCGTCCTTCGCAATGGACCCCCCCCCACCCCCACCCACCGAATAGGCTGGCATCTGTCATCAGTGGGATTTACTTTGGTGACTTGAGAGGCATGCCCCCTTCCAGACTGCCCGGACGTAACCACTCTTTTGGTCCACCCTGGGCATGGGATTCGCTTGCACAAAGGCCAACTCTGGTGGGACCACCAACAAAGGAGAGCTCTCTGCAATGGTCGCATGTGCGCCCTCGCCCACAAGACCAGTTCGAGAGTGGCTGCCACATTCCCTAGGATCTGCAGATAATGCTAAGCCAACAGCTGGGACATCTGCAGAAACTGGCACACCAGTTGCTGCAGCCCCTGCACTCGCTGTTCCGACAGAAAAATCCTTTCCCACGTGGATGTCGAAGCGCGCTCCCAAATACCCCAGCTCCTGGGACGGAACCAAATGACTTGACCAATTGACCACTCATCCAAGACTTTCTAGGAACTGCACCAACCTCTTCAATGCTTTTTCGCTTTCGCTTCTGGACTTCACCCCCCCCCCTCCTCTCCTCCCTGTCTTCCCTCCCCCTCCCCCCTTTTCCCCCCCCCCTTTCCCTCCCCCTCCTTTCTCCCCCTTCCCTTCCCCTTTCCCCCCCCCCTTTTTTCCCTTCCTTTCCTTTCCTTGTTTTGGTTTCCCAGTTTAGTTTATCAGATTCATTATGTATTATTTATTTTGGTTGCTTGCAATTGTAGTCAATGGTTTAAACATTTTTTAGAGTAGAGCACCTTTTGGTTTCTGTTTGACTGGGTCTGGATTCCATCGGCAGGATCTCAGCTTTTAAATGATGGTTCAAGATCTATGATCCCCCTTTGGTGGATCATATGATTTCTATTAATGGCTTTTTTCAGTGTTTTGTTTTATAATATGGTAGATTTTGTTGTTTTATTATTCATACACTTGTTTTCTCGTATTTCCGATCTGGCCCTCTTTTTAATGCGCACGCGCCGGCGTTCTTCATCTCTTTGAGAAACTTGAAACGGCTTTTTGTATGTGGTTTGCTTGGTTGATATTCTTAAGGTTCTTTTTATATATACATTGTTGCAGGCTTTGTATTTATGTACTTGATATCACTGTGGGCGCTCACTATCACAATATGAAAGTTATATTGTAGTCTCTCTTTGAGTAACTTGAAACGGCTTTCTGTAGGTGTGTTGTCTGTTTGGTTTTCATTAGGTTCCTTACATATATAATGTAGCAGGCTCTGTATTTATGTACTTGACATTATTGCGGGTATTCATCTTTATTGTCTTAATGTCTTAATCATGTCCTTTTTAATTTTGTTTTTACGGCGTTTTCCTGCATTTGAAAGTTTTTTAAGGCATTGCATTAAGATTCGTGTTCCCCTCGGGTTGGGTGAAGTTTTATTTTTATATCCTTTTTTAACAGTCCCTTGCTTTTTAATGTGATCTGGTTTTAGAGTAGGGCTCTTTCTGGAATTTATCATGAATTTAACTCTTTTGGTTGGGTTCTCCTCGAACGCATTTTTAAACGGACATGTGCAGCTGATTCAGTCTTCTTGTAGGAGTTTACAATGCTCCTTTGTTTTGCAAATTTAAGTTTTCGCTTATTGTTTCAGTGCTTGTATCAGATCTTCCCTGCACTCTGTGTTTGAGCCTATAACCCAATATGCATTTCTTTTAAGGTTCTATGAACATTGTTTCAGAATCCTGTAGTGGATCACGTGGTACGAGGTAGCCATCGGATCTTGTGAAGGCAAGAGAGATTAGAATGTTTGGATGTGTTTATTTGGACTTCTTTTCGAGCACTGTCTGGTGTCCCCATTTTTTAATGTTATGGGTCTCCCCTGTATTGATTCCTAGAGAGACAATATGTTCCTCCAATATCGGAGTTAGTTTGGGCTTAAAACGGTTTAAAACAGTTCCTCCCCCCCCTCGTTTTAGAAGCCACGCCCTCTCAATAGCCAGGCCATAAGCGAGAACCGATCCACGTGAGGCATCCGGACCGGACCCTGCCTCAGCAGGTCCCTTTTGTAAGGAAGCCGCCAAGGACGGTCGGCGAGCAGTCTGATCAGATCGGCATACCATGGGCGGCGAGGCCAATCCGGAGCTATGAGGATTACCAAGCCCTGGTGAGACTTCACCCATTGGAGAACTTTCCCGATCATAGCCCAAGGGGGAAATACATAGAGAAGGCCCTCCGAAGGCCACTTTTGAGACAGGGCATCTAACCCTTCGGACATCCTTTCCTTCCTTCGGCTGAAGAATCTGTCCACCTTGGCTGTAGAGAACCGTGCCATGAGGTCCATGACTGGGCGACCCCAAAGGGCTACTATCTGGCTGAAGGTCTCTTGTTCTAGTTCCCACTCTCCGTGGTCTATCTTGCACCTGCTGAGGAAGTCGGCAGTGACGTTGTCCTCGGCCGCCACATGCTGCGCTGAGAGAGCCAGTAGTCGGGATTCCGCCCACTGGAAAAGAGAGTCCGCCTCCTTCTCTAAGGCGTGACTGCTGGTGCCTCCCTGGTGGTTGATGTAGGCCACCGCGGTGACATTGTCGGAGAGAACGCAAATTGCCTTTCCCTGCACTAATATCCTGAATGCCTTGAGAGCCAGAGTGACGGCCCGCAATTCCAGTCTGTTGATGGGCCACTGTGATTCCAACTGTGACCAGCGACCCTGGACGAACTGGTCCTCGCAATGCGCTCCCCAGCCTGACAGGCTGGCATCCGTCGTCAACAGCAACCACTGATGGGGATCGAGGGGCATTCCGCGGTTCAGGTTCTTCGGACACCTCCACCATTGGAGGGACTGTTTGGTCCGCGGAGCGCAAGGTAACTGCATTGAGAGGGGCTGATGCTGGGGAGACCAACGACGCAATAGCGCCCGCTGCAGCGGCCGCATGTGGGCCCTGGCCCATGGCACCACCTCTATTGATGCCGCCATAGTTCCCAGAACTTGGAGATAATGCCACGCTGAGGGATTTCGTCTGCCCAGAAACTGCGTGATTAGAACTCTTAGATCCCTTGATCTTGACCGTGACAGGAATACCCTGCCCCTGAAGCACTGTTCCCTCTAAGCTGTGCGCGTGTGCGCGCGCACACATCACGCCGAGTGAGCGCACATACTTTACAACAGAGCGCACAAAAATTACGGTTCTGATTCTGATAGAAAACAACACAGATGTTCTTAAAATTGAAAAGTTGTTGTGTATTTATGGTTTTCACAAGTTCTACAATATTTTCTAGTGCAATCAATGTGGTGTACATGCTGTATTCTGACGTGTAGTCAAATTTTAAAGTATATAACTCTGAGTGTCATTATGTGGCGCACAAAAATTTAACCTTCCTTCAAAAGCTGCACAGCTGATATTTTATGCGCACACAGCCTACAGAAAATTAGAGGGAACATTGCCCTGAAGGTGTCGAATCTTGCTCCAAGGTACTCGAGTTCCTGAGAGGGAGTCAACCTGCTCTTTGTCCGGTTGATGACCCACCCCAACTCCTCTAGGACCTGAATCACTCTGGACGTTGCCAAATGGCTTTCCTGTGCCGACTTTGCGCGGATCAGCCAGTCGTCCAAGTAGGGGTGTACTAATATTCCCTCCTTCCTTAGGAAGGCCGCCACTACGATCATTACCTTGGTGAATGTTCTGGGAGCCGTGGCTAGGCCAAAGGGCAGGGCCTGGAACTGAAAGTGGCCTCTTGGTACTGCGAATCTCAGGAATTGTTGATGGGACTTCCTGACCGGGATGTGCAAGTAAGCTTCCGTCAAGTCGAGGGAAGTGAGGAACTCCCCTCCCCTCACGGCCACTATGACTGAACGTAGGGTCTCCATCCGAAAGTGAGGTACCCCGAGGCAGCGGTTGACTTGTTTTAGATCTAGGATTGGCCGAAAGGAACCCTCCTTTTTTGGTACCACAAAGTAAATCGAGTACCGACCGGATCCGCACTGGTCTGGAGGTACTGGAATTACCGCCCCTAAGGCTATTAGACGGGCAAGAGTAGACTCGATTGCTGCCCTTTTTGTTGGAGCGCCACAGGTCGACTGAACAAATGCTGGTGGGATTTGCTTTGCGAATTCTAGTGCATAACCTTCTCTGATCACCTCTAGGACCCATTGATCGGACGTGACACGGGTCCAGGCGGGGAGAAACAGCCTCAGGCGGCCGCCTACCGGCCGTCCTTCCCCCTGGACTCCCGACACCTCACTGTTGTTTCCTAGGGCCCGAGAAGGAGGAGGAAGCCCCAAATCCCCTACCTGCCCCTCGAAAACCTCTGAAACCTTGTCCCTTAGAGGGAAACCGGCCACTGGAAAAGGGATTTGATCTGGCTGTTCGAAATCTCCGCGCCTCCCTAGGCTGAGTGCGCACTGGGGCTTGGGGGCGGCCTTGTCTTGGTCTATCTTCTGGGAGTCTACCTCACTTAGACTCGCCCAGATCTTTGACCAGCTTCTCCAGATCCTCCCCAAATAAGAGTTTCCCTTTAAAAGGGAGCCGACTTAGGCGTGCCTTCGAGGAAGCATCAGCTGCCCAATTACGTAGCCACAGATAACGTCTAGCCGCCACCACCGAGGCCATGTTTTTGGCTAGGCTTCTGATGAGGTCATACTGACTATCCGCCAAGTAGGCTGCGCCGGATTCCACTCTGGCTGAGTTCGCCTGGATCTCGGCCGAAGAGTCCTCTGACTGAAGCTGCTGAGCCCATCTTAAGCAGGCTCGAGCTACCCAAGCTCCTGACACGGAGGCCTGCAATGCGAGGGCGCTTACATCAAAGGCTTGTTTCAGGAGTGTATCCAGCTTCCTGTCTTGTGCGTCTTTTAAGGCTGAACTGCCCTCAACTGGGATAGTCGTCTTCTTAGTGACTGCAGATACCGCTGCATCCACCCTGGGCGATTTTAGCAGTTCCTTATCTGTCTCTGGGAGAGGGTATAGGCGAGACATGGTTCTGACTCCCCTTAAACTGGATTCCGGTTGGTCCCATTCTTCCTGGATCATCTGGCGCACTACCCTGTGGACCGGGAAGACCTTCTGGGATCTCCTAATGGCCTGTATTAAGGGGTCCTCCAATGCCTCTTCCTGCGATGGTATATCTGAGGCCACATTGAGTACTTTTAAGGATTCATTAATTAACGCCGGAAGCTCCTCTCGCCTAAAGACCCTAACTATCCGAGACTGATCTTCTTCCGGGATCTCTCCTTCTTCCAGCTCCTCCTCATCCTCGTCCAAATCCTTCACCGAGCCATCCTCCTCCGGAGCCCCCTGGGAAAAGTACGGTAGGAGGTCTTCCCCCTCCAGAAGCTGACGCTTAGAAGGGATGCTAGATTCCGGGTTGATAGCCCCGAGGAGCCTGGCTGATCTTTCTTCCACTGGTGTGGTAACCTCCTCTGCTCCTAGGCCCTGCTTGAGCAGGCAGTAGGCCTTATGGAGTAAAAGGATGAAGTCAGAGGAGAAAAATTCTCCGTCCCCTCCTGTACTCGAGGGTGGGGGCGGAGGGAGTAGGGGAGGCGTGGGTAGCTCCGAGGGGGTAGAGATTGAACCCTGGGACCACCCATCCCCTACTAGAGGGTCTGATGATCCCTGGGAAGGCTGAAATATCTCCTGTTCTACTGATGTAGCCACTGCGGCGCAGCTCCTGCAGATTCCTGCCTCTGCGGAGGTGCCCCTGCGCGTACCACATGAAGGACAGCGTGGCTTAGAAGCCATGGGGAAAGGTTGGGGCTTATCTTTGAGGCCCTTGCAACCAAAGCCCAATTTCCCTTAGGAAACAATTCCTTTAAATACCCCTAGGAGATTTAAACGGATTACCTTAAACTAAACCCAATTGGGCTGCAATAAGTTAATAGCGATTAAAATTAACGTTAAATAAATTAAAATCGAAATCGAGCATAAATCAAAAAAATTAACTCGAAATTAATTAAAATTAGTGGCTAACACTCCTTTGTCCCCCAAGGGAGGTACTTGCTGTTTGTAGCTTGAAGATCCTGGGCCCGATGCTGCGAATACCACCCGAGGGCTCTACACGTGGTAGGCCTCACCACGTGGAGCCTGCTCGGGGAAAAAGGACTCTGGCGCCTGCCTGCTCTCCAACGCTGAGACCGGCGCTGAGCCCCCTCTGAAGCACGAGTGCGATCGCCGTCTGATCGCACCGTGAGATAACCTGGGCACCGCGCGGTTTTTCTCCGCGATCAGCAGCGTCGGGCCGGGATGGTTGGCTTCCCTCCAGTTGTCATTGCAGCCTCTAGCGCTCAGCCACCTTCAGGGCTTCGGCGCGAGGCTGTTTCCCCCGAAGACGGCAGAGCTAGAAGTGCAGGAAGCTGGGTAGAGCAGAGCACCTCCTCGCTGCTGCAGACCCGAGGCTTTGCTCTGCGAGCCGCGTCGGAGCCGGGGGGGGGGGAGGGAGAGAGAGGCAATTCTTAAAGGAGCAGAGCCCCCAAAAACGCTAAAGAAATAAAAGCAAAATTAAATAACTGAATTAAGTAAAATTAAGCAAAAATTAGGAAAAATTAAGGAAATTAAGAAAATCAAGGTAGGACTCCAGTAAGCCCCAAGCTTACGGAACCCTCCAGCTGCTTGGAGGCTGAGAATACTGGAGTGGGTGGGTGGTCCCAGTGGTATTTATACCGCTCCATCCCCCAAAAAGGTTGGGCTCAGCCTCCAAGCTGCTGGAAGGGTTGCGTAACCCAGAAGTGAAGGGACTGGACTGGAGTGACGATAAAGAACACAAAATAAAGGAACCTGCAAGCACAGGAAAATAAAGAAACCAGCACCTATCCTCCTTAATTGTCCTTCATTGAGTCCAGCACCTTGGCTCACTACCTCATCTAACTGCTGGGAGTCTGAGCATACTGGGGCTGGTAGGTGGTGCCAGCTGCATAACTACATGGGTGTCATCAAAAGATAACATGCTCAGTCTCCAAGCTGCTGGAAGTACACTACCCAGAGGTGCAGGACTGGACTGGAGGAATGATAAGGAACTGCATGTACAACCAAAAACTGTGCTCAACTGATCTCAGAGTGCATGTGACAAGCTAGACCCGCTGCAGTCTATTTGGAAATGTATAACTAGCTAGTCAGTCTGCTCTGACTAGCTAGTTATACATAGCTAGTGGAGGAGTAGCCTAGTGGTAGAGCAACTACCTAGTATCCAGAAGATCAAGGGTTCAATTACCACTGGCACTCCTTGTGACCTTGGGCAAGTCACTTTACTCTCCATTGCCTTGGAAGAAAAGGCTACTAACTCAAACCCAATATTACTGAATAAATAATGACATCATAAATTGTAAAATTCACCAGAAACTCCCCAAATTCGTTTCTTTTTGTTTTTTGTGTCGGAGCGTGCCGAGGGAGGGTAAGAATTTGATATCAAACCCACTCCAGACGACAGGCTACTTTTTATTCTTTAAGGTTCCCCACCTTAAAACATATATTTAAAAACAAAACTTATCTGAAAATGTCCTAAAGCCCGTTGCTGTTAATTCACACCATTGTCTTTGTTTCAAATACTCCACACGACGTGCACGTCTCGGGAAAAATCCCTGTATCAAGTGCTTTCACCAAAATATAAAGCACAAGAACAACTGACTAGAGCGCCATCCCGCAGCTTGGAGTTAACCGTTTGAAATGGGCTGAATAAATGCATTTTAAAGGGAAACCAGCCAATGAATACTGGGATCACCCCACTGTTAGAGGAATCCCTAGTATAATTGGCTATAAACAGACAGAAAACCATCATGTGATCAGAATACGTCATAACAAACGGAGCCAATCGATCTCTCGATTTAAACCCGCGGGAGACATTGTGTTCAGTTTAAAGATCCATCGTTGTTCACGCCACTGGAGCTTCATTAGCCGATCACCTCTCCGAGGATCTAAAGGAATGTGATCAATAATTGTCCAATGAAACTCCTCAAAAGAATGTCAGTAAATTGTGCTATGAGCAGCTACCGGCGCTGATTGTAATTGTTGGCGTATTCTAGATGCATGCTCTGCCAATCTTTTCTTCATCGGACGCGAAGTCCTGCCCACATATAGTAAACCACATGGGCATTGTAACAGATAAACTATATAAGAAGACATGCATGTGGTATTCCCCCAACGTTTATACTCACGACACAACCACGCCTAGGTCCCGCTCTTCTTTAGTGGACAAAAGTACTTCACCCCCTATACTATATTGCTCCCTTGGATTGCTGCAGTCCAAATGCATGACCTTACATTTTTTAACATTAAATCCCAGCTGCCAAATTCTAGACCATTCTTCAAGCTTAGCTAGATCCCTCCTCATGTTATCTACCCCTTCCTGGGTGTCTACTCTATTGCAGATTTTGGTATCATCAGCAAAGAGGCAAACATTACCTGAAAGCCCTTCCGCTATATCACTAACAAAGATGTTAAAAAGAATCGGACCAAGGACAGATCCCTGGGGCACACCACTGATAACATCCTTCTCCTCAGAGTGAGCTCCATTTACTTGTACTCTTTTTCGCCTCCCACCCAACCAATTTCTAACCCAAGCAGTAACTTTAGGGTCCATCTCTAGGGTGCTCAGTTTGTTTATAAGTCGCTTGTGAGGAAGTGTGTCAAAGGCTTTACTGAAATCTAAATACACCACATCTAGGGCTTTCCCTCGGTCCAACTCCCTCGTCACCCAGTCAAAGAAATCAATCAGATTTGTCTGACAAGACCTGCCTCTGGTGAATCCATGCTGTCTTGGATCCTGTAATCCACTGGACTCCAGAAACCTCACTATTTTCTCTTTTAGCAGCGTTTCCAATAATTTACTCACCGTAGTTAAACTAACCGGCCTGTAGTTTTCAACCACATCCTTACTTCCGCTTTTGTGTAAAGGCACCACATGAACCTCTCTCCAGTCCTTTGGCACCACTCCCGACTTCACGACTCCAACGGGGCATTGAAAAGGTCAGTCAGTGGAGCTGCTAGAACGTCCCCAAGTTCCCTCAGTATTCTCGGGTGTATCCCATCCGCTCCCATCGCTTTGTCTACTTTAAGTTGAGATAGTTTCTCACGAACACAGTCTTTTGAAAATTGTTCAAGATGTCCTTTGCTTCTGTTCCTATTTGTGGGTGTTTTCTGAGGTCCTGCTTCTGGTTCTTCATCTGTGAACACAGAACAAAAATATTTGTTAAGCAATTCCGCTTTATGCTTATCAGCTTCTACATATTCCTCCCCTGCACCCTTGAGTCTGACAATACCACTCTTGCCCTTCCTCTTCTCACTAACATATCTGAAAAATGTCTTATCTCCCCCATTTTATTGCATTGGCTATTTCCTCCTCCTTTTGAATCTTTTCCTTCTTGACTACTTTGCTAGCTTCTCTAAGTTTTTCCAAATACAGATGCCTGTCTTCCTCTCTCTGTGATCTCTTGTATTTCATGAAGGCCTCCCTCTTTTTCTTCACTTTTTCAGCTACTTTTATCCAGCGAGATGTCACCGATCTGCCACATAGATGTACATAGTTGACCCCTTGTTATCCAAGTTTCTGCACCTTGTTCAATGTAAACACAAATCAGCTAATGAGATGTGTAAGTTGTTGTTTGTAAACCGTGCTGAAGCCGAATAGCGCGGTATAGAAGAAACTGTAATAAATAAAATAAATACTTCTTTCGAAAACCATAGCGGTCTCCTTTTCCTTTTACCTTTATTTACCATTTTAACAAAAAGGTTGGTTGCCCTTAAAATATCCCCTTTCAGTTTTTCCCACTGTTTTTCTACATCCCTCTGCTGTTTCTATCCAACTAACAACTCCCTGAGGTATTGGCCCATCTTCGCAAAGTTGGTCTTCCTAAAGTCTAAGATCCTCGCCTTTGAATGGATTCTAACAGCCCTAGTCCTAATACTTAACCACACCATCTGGTGATCACTGGATGCAAAATGATCTCCCACTACAACATCAGAAACACTTTCACCATTGGTAAGCACCAAGTCCAGTATGGCCCCTTCACGTGTGGGGTCCGTTACCAATTGCCTGAATAGTTCTCCCTGTAGAGAATCCAGGATCTCCTTACTTCTAGATGATACTGCAGCAGGAATGTGCCAATCAACATCTGGTATATTGAAATCTCCTATCAGTAGCACTTCCCCTTTCCTAGCAATGCTGCACATGTCTTCAATTAACTCTGTCCACCTCTTCCTCTTGTGAGGGAGGTCTGTATATCACACCAATGTAAATAGATTTCTCTTTCCCTCTTTCTAGTTTAACCCACAATGCCTCCCCCTCTCCCTTTTAAGCTCTGTAATTCCAAAGCTTTAATAGTAGTTTTTACATATAGTGCCACTCCTCCTCCCCTACTTCCTTACCCTGTCCTTTCTGAATAAAGTATAGCCAGGTATAGTTATATCCCAATCATGGTTTTCTGTGAACCATGTTTCTGTAACTGCCACTAAATCCAAGTCAGCCACTCCCACCAAAGCTTCAACATCAGGGATCTTATTTCCCATGCTACGGGCATTAATACACACTGCTTTCCATATGTTACCCCTGTTACCTATTTCCATAGAGGTATTTAATGTATCACTTACCTGGGGGCTTTCACTTACCTGGGGGCTTTCTTCACCCATCCCCAACGAATCTAGTTTAAAGCCCTCTTCAGTAGATTAGCCAGTCTACTACCAAAGATGCGTTGATTATGCGAGAGTGGTCCTCCTCAGGGATCTCCCCTTCCTCCAGCTCCTCCTCTTCCTTTTCCGAGACCTCCTCTTCAGGTATGTCCTGGGAAAGAGAAGGGAGGGGCTCCTCCATTACCAGTCTGGGGCGCTTTGAGGGTATCCCGGGGTCCTGAGCGTTAGGCCTCAAGGGTCTGACCAGTTTGCCTTCGGCCGCCGGACCCGCTTCTCCCGGACTAAGACCCTTCTTACGCAAACAATAGGCTTGGTGCAGTAGGAGCACAAAATCAGGGGAGAAGAAATCCCCGGCTCCCCCTTCTGCTGCGGGCAGGGAGGAGGGAGGAACAGGGGGAAGGGGGGGGTCTCTGAGCGAGAGGGAAGGGATAACCGAGATACTACTTCCCCCTCCGAGGGATCCGAGGACCCCTGCGAGGCCTGGGACATGGCTAGGCTGAGTTCTTGCTCTACTGAGGAAGCAACTGCAGCGCAGCCCCTGCAGACCCCTGCCTCAGATGTAGTACCCCTCCGAGTGCCACAGGAAGGACACCTCGGTTTGCCCGTCATGCTCTTCAGAGGTAGCTCAATAGATGTACCCCGACTTGAGCCTCACCCACAGGTTATTTTTTTTAAAAAGAAACAAATAAGTTAACCAATAAAAAACAACAAATTAAATCAACTCAATAAATCAAACAAATAAATCAACCAAATAAACCCCCCCCCAACTAGGAATCCAGGCTCTGCAAATGCTCTCCGGGAACAGGCCAACGGTAAAATATTTTAGATTAATTTTCCCATTAAAATAATAAAATAAATTCAGCAGAAGCCTTCTTAAAATCTTTTCAGCCTATAATCTGGATACTTGCGGTTCTGGAGCTTCTCCCAGGCCCGAGGCCACGATTTTCCGTAGAGGGCTCAACACGTGGTAGGCCGCGACCACGTGGAGCCCTTAGTAGAGGAGCTGCAAACAAACTGCCTTTATGCTGTCCCGCACGCTCAGACGGTGGAGGAAAGGCTGGGGACTGAGACCCAAACGATCCTGGGTCTCGTGCTACTCCCGGAGCCTCTCTGCTCGTCGCTGCCTTCTACCGCGCCGTGGACAGCACGAGGGGGGGGGCTGAGGGGAATCGCACAATCTCCCTCGTGTATGGCGCGTCCTCCAGCGCTCAGCCGCCGGCGGGGCTTCGGCGCGAGGACGGACAGGTCTTCAGGCAGGAAGGCAGAGGAACCGACTGCACCGGCAGCGAGAGGAGCTCTGACCATTCCTCCTCGCTGCTGCAGGAACTGCAGGAAATCTCCTCCGGCCCCCGGGTCGGGCCGCGGGGTGAGGGGGGGGGGGGGGAGAGAAGGAGTAGGCAGGAAATTAAGAAGTAAGTATTCCTAATGAAAATAAATAAGACTATGATACTTAGTAAAAATAAATTAAAACAGATTTAAAGGAAGTTAGGACTCCAGTAAGCCCTAGGCTTACGGAACCCTCCAGCTGCTTGGAGGCTGAGAATACTGGAGTTGGTGGGTGGCACCAGTGATATATATACCGCTCCACCCCAAAAAGGTTGGGCTCAGACTCCAAGCTGCTGGAAGGGTTGCATAACCCTGAAGTAAAGGGACTGGACTGGAGTGACGATAAGGAAGTTAATTTATTTCCAAGTGTAAGAATCAAACTGTTACTGATTGTTTGTGAACTCCCCCTATATACATCCTTTCCCCAAATTATTTCAGTGTATTCAAGTTAGAGTTGTATCTAAATCAAATTGCTACAATGTAAACAACTGAGTTCAATGTAAACCAGAATGATTTAAGGAAAAGGTGGTATATAATACTGTTAAATAAATAAAATAAGGGGTGATGAGGGTGGAAAGAAAGGGGAGCTTTACCTGAGAGAGTTTTATGAAATGAGAGATAGGATTTTGAAATGGATTCATTGGGGGAAGGGGAGCCAGTGCTGTTGAATAAGAAGAGGGGTAATGTGGTCATATTTCTGTGCATGTGAAAGGACACAAACTGCCATATTCTGAATAGTTTGTAGTTTTTTTTTTAATTGATGTTGAGGGAGACCAGCATATATTACATTACAGCAGTCTAGCCATGAGACTACTGTGGAAATAAGGACAGCAGTAAATGTGGGTTGATCGAGCAAAGGGCGAAGAGTCCTGAGACAGCATAAAGCAGCAAAAGAGGACTTCATAGTACAGCTAATGTTTATGTTTATTACATTTGATATACCGCTCAGGCCAAAGCATTAGAGCAGTTTACAATACTACATAAATGATACTGAAAATATGAAAATGTGTTGAGTAAAGAGCAATGCTGTATCTAAAATATATGCCTAAATATCAGAATGACTACTGGAAAGAAATGGGGAACTGGCCTACAGAAGGGGACAAAGATGGAGCAGTGTCTGAGCCCGTGATTCAAGTGTGGTGGTTTTTGCTGGGTTACGTTTAAGGGAATTCTTAACCATTCAATCAGAGATGGCTTCCAGTGATGTATTTGTGAATGAAAGAGGAGGGGCCAGGCTGTCAATAGGGGAAATAAGAAGGATGTCACCAGCATAGATGTAGAAGAGGATGCCTAATGATCTGATTAGGAGCTAAAAGACTAAGGAAGATGTTAAAGAGGAGAAAGCACTGAACCCTGAGGTATGCCACAGGAGGGGGAGAACCAGGAGGATATATGTATTACGAGTGAGAACTTGATGAGAATGGTCACAGAGAAAGGAAATGAACCAAGCAAGGGCGGTATTGCCTAGCCGAAATCAAAGAGACGTGAAATAAGAATGTTATGATCAATCAAGTCAAAGGTGGCCATAAGATTGAGACAGTAAGAGCAAAAGAGCTGTGGTCAAGAATGTTATAAAGATCATTAAGAACTGAGATCACTACGGTCTCAGTACTGTGGTGTGGTCGAAAGCCTAACTGGCGCAGGTGAAGGGCAGATGTGTGCTCGAGGTGATCGAACAGTTGGGGTAGGATAAGGCGTTTGGTAAGTTTAGAGGAACTGTAGATTGACAATGGGTCTGTAGCTATTGGGGTCAGAGGGATCGAGCTTTGGATTTTTCAAGTAGGGTCTGATCAGCGTGTGTTTCTAAGTGGCGGGAACAATACCTGATGAGAGGCTTGAGCAGATCATAGCACGAATGAATGGGGTGCCAAGTATGTACGGGGAGAGACTCTGCAGTGAGAGAGGGAGGCGGGGAAGAAGGGGTTGTAATAGAAGAAGCCAGAAGTCCCTGACTAGCTGTGGAGATCTTATCCAACAAAAAAGTGGCAAGAGAATCTGAGGAGGGAACAGAGGGGGGAGAACCTAAAGAGGGGGCAGGACAGGGTGAGGAGAGCTAAGAGGCAATGGAAAAAATGGTTTTGGGATTGCTAGCAGAGGTGGCAATGAGGGATGAGAAGTGGGCCTTCTTAGCTACAAGAACCTGCAAACGGCAGCACCGGGGTGAACTTTTAAAGGAAATGAGAAAATCTGTGAAATGCGCCACATCCTGTATCTGGACTTTCAGAAAGCCTTTGACAAGGTCCCTCATGAGAGACTTTTGGCAAAACTAAAGAGTCATGGGATAGGAGGCAGTGTACTATTGTGGATCAGGAACTGGTTAAAAGATAGAAAGCAGAGGGTAGGGCTAAATGGCCAATTTTCCCAATGGAGAAAGGTGAATAGTGGTGTACCCCAGGGATCTGTGCTGGGTCCGCTGCTTTTTGACATATTCATAAATGACCTGGAAAGTGGAATAACGAGTGAGGTGATCAAATTTGCAGATGACACAAAACTATTTAAAGTTGTTAAAACCCAAGAGGATTGTGGAAAATTGCAAGAGGATCTTGATAAATTGGAAGACTGGGCATCAAAATGGCAGATGAAATTTAATGTGGACAAGTGCAAGGTTATGCACCTAGGGAAGAACAACCCAAACTATGGTTACACGATGCAAGGTTCCACATTAGGAACCACCACCCAGGAAAAAGATTTAGGCGTCATTGTGGATACCATGTTAAAACCCTCGGCCCAGTGTGCAGCGGCGGCCAAGAGAGCAAATAGAATGCTAGGTATGATAAGGACAGGAATGGAAAATAAAACAAAGGATATTATAATGCCTCTATATCGTTCCATGGTGAGACCGCACCTTGAATATTGTGTGCAATTCTGGTCGCCGTATCTTAAAAAGGATATAGAGTTATTAGAAAAGGTTCAGAGAAGAGCCACCAAAATGGTAAAGGGGATGGAAGGATACTCCTATGAAGAAAGGCTAAAAAGGTTAGGGCTCTTTAACCTGGAAAAGAGACGGCTGAGGGGAGATATGATAGAAGTCTATAAATTAATGAGCGGAGTGGAACGGGTAAACGTAGATCGATTGTTTACCTTATCAGAATATAGAAAGACTAGGGGACATGCAATGAAGCTACAGGGTAAACTATTTAAGACTAATAAAAGAAAATATTTTTTCACTCAACGTGTAATCAAACTCTGGAATTTGTTACCGGAGGATGTAGTAAAGGCTGTTAGTGTAGCTGGGTTTAAAAAAGGTTTGGACAAGTTCCTGGAGGAAAGGTCCATAAGCCATTATTAAGAAGGGACCCAGGATATCAATGCTTGAACCAATACAAGCATTGTGGAACCTGTGTCCCTTGGGGAAACTGCTAGGTACGTATGACCTAGATTGGCCACTGTTGGAAACAGAATACTGGGCTTGATGGACCTTGGTCTGACCCAGTATGGCGCTCAGATGTCTCTTTAACCCGTCCCTCAGATCATCTTCCTGTAGATAACGGCTAACCATTATCTCTCCTTACTGACCTCCTTGACCCTCCAGCCAAGCCTCTAGGCAAATGTCTTATCTTTATTTATCTGTAAGAGCATTATAAAATTTGTATATAATGTGTACATAGTTTTATCCTCATTTTTTTTCTCCATGTTTACATTCCCTGTTCAATGTAAAAAACTTGATGTAACTTGTTACATTCTTGTATGTTCTGTTTCAAATGTAAACCGCACTGATTATAATAGCGCAGTATATAAGAAAAATAAATAAATAAAATAAAAAATAAAATAGGCGAAGGCCTGGGTGGTACCAGGGGGAGGATTGGCGTTGATGGCATTGAGTGAGGAGGGGAGAATTAAGCAAGCTATGTTTTTGCGAAAGTATAGAGTTCCATAAGCTGGCCTGGTCTTCAAGTGGAAAAGAGGTGAAGTCGGAAGAGAAGATTTATCTGCAGAGGGGAATTGAATGAGGGTGTCTGGAGAGAGATGCTATAGGTTAGGTTAGGCTGGGCTGGGGGGGGGAGGAGTGTTACAGGAGAATGAGGATTTTGATGGTGAATGTCCCTGAGGTTTACAACATTATTTGGTTAGGCTGTTTTTGACTTTTGTTTCTTTTTATTTAGAAGGATGCTAAAGTTCTCCACAAAATGGTCTTTTTATTCTTTTTTTTTTTTAAATATAAGCTTCTATGGGCACATTCCATGCCTTACAAACATACAAAATAAATTATTAGCAAGACCTCATCTGTAGTATTCTGTTCTCTTCTGAAGATTATAAATCCAAAAGGGCATAGACAACTAGAGATAGTTAGAAAGTGGAGGAATAGCCTAATGGTTAGAGCAGTGGACAGAGAACCAGGAAAACCAAGGTTCAGATCTCGCTGCCATTACTTGTGATCTTGGCAAAGTCACTTAGCCTTCCACTGCCACAGATACAAATTTATAGACAGATGTAGAAAATGGCATTGCCGTTAGCATGGACATCAGTGCAGCATCTAAGCAAACGTTTTCGGTGCCAGCATGAGCGCACAGTGCCAATGCCCGTACTAAAATGGCAGCACACAACATATTTAAAAACATTCAAAAATAAATGGTAATGAAGCAATTAGCAGGGCCGCCCAGATACAGAGAAGAGAGCAGAAGAGAAGGCTGAGCTCAAGGCCAGGACTTTAACGGCAAGTCAGAGGAGATGTAAGGGGTCTGCAGTCAGTGCAGAGGACAAATTTATGCCTATTTTTTAAGCAGACAACCCCTGCAGCGTTTTTTAGGCTCTGCTGGCGTGAGGCCTGGAAAAAAAACGGCAAGGGGAGCATACTGGAATGCTATGTGGCACATAAGAGTAATTATTCTGAGCAGAATAATATTGCTCTTGTGCGCATCTTCTGGAATGCTATGTGGTGCATGACTGTCTTTCTGTGCGCAGGATATAGGTGCCGTTAACACGGACAGCTGTGCATATGTGCCCAGCTTGCTCTACTGGTTTACTGTGGACTTTCTGCACACAGCTCATTTTCATGCTGTTTGCTTACAGCATGGCTGCATAAAACATCTGCGCTAAACCTGCATTTGGAAACTGTGCTAGAACTTTAGTGCTCGGCTGTAACACAGGTTTTCTGCATCACCCTATCACACTGTAAACCCTCTGGAAACAAGAATATACCTATGAACTTGAATGGAACACCTTGATTTATTTCTGAAAAAGATATGAGCTAAATCCAAAGTCCCTTCTCTTCCTAGGAAGGCTACTACAATTATGCACAGATTGGTCCAAATGTCCCATGAAATGAAGCTTAAGAACTGGAGAGATACTCAAATATCTCAGAGACATATCATGTACACACAATAAACTTTTTGTTTTAAAACTGGAAAAGAAGTTGTAGAACAGGTGGTCATATATTAAGGAGATTATGAATAAACTTAGCAGCCTAGCTAGGGAGGAGGTAAACACAAAAACTTCAACTGCAGAAAGCCTGGGCTAGTAGAAATTGTAGATCCAGCCAAATGTTTGGTGGGTTCTGGCTTTATCAGTAGAAAGGAAGAAAATGTGGATTACGTGGCTTTATTTCTTGGATTAGGTGGCTTTATTTCTTGTCATAGTCTCTATTTCTTTACATAAAGCACTCCAATTCTCATGCTCCCCAGAAGGGATTATAATCCAGGTAAAGGATAGGCAGGTCATTCTATCATCATCTTTCATTTCTCTAACTGCAAACAGTAGTGGGAAGAGAAAGGGGGCAGAATTATCCCCACTGTAAGCTGCAGAACCAGATACCAAAGGGTTGATTATTATTATTGTCTTTTATATACCACACTCTTTAAAATTAGTGCAGTTTACAGTTAACTCAGATTTGTACAGTGCAGACAGAACCTGCACTGTACTTACAATGAACAGGTAAATACACTTGGGACAACTGGGGTAACTATGTACAGGCTGGGTAATCTGATCGCCGGGACACAGCATTGACCAGATCCACTTGGCAATCAGACCCACTTGGTTGTTCTGTTCCTTTTATTACATGTTTTCAAAGCAAGTACCCTTTAATTTTTTCTTTTCAGCACAACTTCTGCTAGTCATCTATGGTGACAGAGTTATAGGGACTGGAATATTATAGGTTCATGTAAAAAGAAAAATAGGTTATGACAGCAAGAAAGACCACAAGGCCCATGTAATCCGTATATTTGCTCTTCCTATTGCCAAACCACAGAGCCCACCCAACATCTAGCTGGATCTTCACTTCCTCCTAAAGTTCTTCTGTGCTTAGTCCAAGCTTTCCTTTATTTTTATACTGTTTATGTCCCTCCTTCCCCTCCTCCCTCCCTCCTTCCCCATTTATTCCCAACACATTTTGTTTAGCATAAGGACTACATCTTAATTCACACCTCTGCTTCTCCTGAAGAGACCTGTAAAGCAATGACAGGCTACAGCAATACGTGGTCAACACATGTCAGTGCAGACATTTAATTGTCTTGGGGAGAGGCATCACAAAAACTGGGTGTGTTAGATTACATACATAGAACCAGGGGAAAAGAAGAGTCAAGATGCCCATTCCCTTGGTTTCTGCTTGAATACCATCATGCTGATAAGAACGCCCATAGACACAAAGACTCCAAAAGCACTATAAACCCAGATCCTGGCTACGTATATATGTCACAAACACAACATCTAGAACCAGAGAATAGCCTTCAGCTTAACGCTTAAGAAAGCTTCGCTCATAATACAAAAACACAAAAATAAAACTGAACAACAAAATAATAAAACCAAAGGTATTTTCTATTGTTACCCCTCTACTTTCCATTCGTCCTACATATTTCAACAAGGGCAATAAGGCATTAGTACTGCCCTTTCTTCTCTCTTCCCCATCCCAAAAGGGCCAATAATGCATCAGTAGCCCCCTCCCCCTCCCCGAAAAAAAAGCAGATAGGGGAAAGATTTTGCGGGACAATAATTACACCAAAACCAGGCAAAGACTCTGAACATTAGCACAGCAAAGGCGGCGAGAAAGCAGGAACACAAAGAACATGCATGCACAGCTGAGAGCAGGATCATGAAAATAATGATCACTCGAGCCCCTGCAAAGCCACACATGCACAGTCCGAGTACCTACTTAAATCATGACAACGTCAAAACATCCAATAATACTGCATACCAATCTCAACATAAGAATATTAATACAAAATTATTATTACAATTAAAGCATTAACTATCATAACTCAAGGGTTCGCTGCTGCCATCCCGCCACACTTACCCTCCGACAGCTCCAGTTCCAGTTCGGCCAGCTGCTCCCGGACATCCCTGGGCAGCACGGTGGCCTCGGGGCCGCTTCTCTCCGCCATGACGGGGCCGAGGCGGCTTCAATTCAGCCAAGCACTCAACGGCCGCCTGCGACCGCCATGAGCGCAGCGTCACGTGACAATACAAGCCAAACTCCCACCCCCCAGCGCCACCTGCCGGACCCAGGTGAGAACTGCTGCCTCCACTCCCCGGCGCTACCTGCCGTATACAGGTGGGAACTACAACCACTATGCAGTGGCACCTGCCGGATAGAGGAGGGAACTGCGACTCCTGAACACCACCTGCAGTATAGTAAGTAACGATAATCTCCCATCTCAGCGCTTCCTACCTGACTTGGAAGGAGTTCAGGCTCTGCCCCAGCAGCACTTGCTGTGACCCGGAAGTGACTGACGGGCAGCGTATGATCTCAGTCTCAAATTTACTGCTAAGGCTCGGCGTAGTACGTGCCAAAGAGAGCCTCCTGCTGGAGTTCGTAAGATGTAGCATGTATAGATAATTTGTCAAGAAGTGCTTGACACATCTTCTTTATCAAGCCCGTGGCACCTAACACGATGGGAAATATTTCTGTATCTTTCTGCCACATTTTCTTGGTCTCTGACTACATTCGTTTAACAGCTTTTCTATACCACTTTAGCCTTCTGTCAAAGCAGTTTACTTTAAAACAGAACATTTACGGTAAACAGGGTAATCAACTTGGAGAAGTTTGATACATGTGAATGGAGGGTAATTATTTATATTCATATATTGTGGGGGCTGTAACTATTTGCATTCATATACTGGGGTAGGGGGGATTTAGAGGCTTTCAAGGGAGAAGGGGGGGGGACTGCTGGAGGCTATGTTGATGGGTAGCACTCTTTGAATATATGGGTTTTGAGAGCTTTCTTGAAGGAAACTATGTCAGTTGTAGTCCTTAGCTTTTCTGGGATAGAGTTCCAAAGTAGTGGTGCATAGAGAGAGAAAGCCCTCGTCGATGTAGTGGCATTGGTCTTTGTGATCATAGACGGTGGTTGTAGCGTGTTGTGTTTGCTCATCATCCTCTGTTGTCAGGTATGATCTGGATCAGGGTTTGTAAGTGTGCTGGAGCAGAATCATTTAGGATTTTGAATGTTGTGTGTATGGATTTGAACTTTATACACTCATCCATGGGGAGCCAATGTAGTTACACGAGGAGAGGTGTGATATGGCCTAATCTTTTTGAATTGAAGAGAATTTGTGCAGCTGTATTAAGAGCAAGTTGGAGGGGGAGGATGGTTGAGTTTGGTATGCCTTGGAAGGTGATATTGTAAGTAATCGAAGCAGGGGAATATTGTTGCTTAAAGGACAGATAGGAAGTCGTGGTTTGTTAGGAGTGGCTTAAGATTCTTGATTGTTTTTAGCTTGCTCTGTGTTATGTTTCATATGTGTGTTTTGAAGGTGAGGTGCTGATCTGTGGTAACTCCAAGGTATCATATGCATGGTTTCACTTGGATAAGTATTTCATCAAGAGGTATGGTGGCAGGTGGTGTGAAGCTGGTGTCTGGTGATGAACATGGCCTCCGTCTTTTTTAGGTTTATGTTCAGGTTCTGACTTTTGAGCCAGTTGCAGAGTGTGGAAAAGCGGCTTGTTGTGTTAATAGATGTATAAATCATTACATTATCCGCATAGACCTGGTAAAGGATGTTGTAGGATATAATTATGGTGCATAGTGGTTATAGAAAGAGGTTGAATAGTAAGGCTGAGAGGGTTGTGCCTTGAGGGATTCCTTGGGTTGGGGCATATGGGGTTGAATTTTTCCAGTTTATTCTGACTTGCAGTTTGTAGTCTGTTAGATAGGATGTGTACTAAGAGAGGGGCTGTCAGATAAGCCAATTGATTGTAGTCATTGTGTTATGGAAGATAGAGTCAAATGCTTCTTTAATGTCCAGGAAAATGAGGATGAAACCAGATTTGGGCTTATCAGTGCCTTTGATAGGGATATCAAGTAGAGCAGTAATGAGTGACTACTCAGTGGTGTGGTCTGAAACCATATTGTGGGTGATTTGTATCTATGTAGTCCTGGAGCTGTCTGCATATGATTTTTTCCAATACCTTGGTCAAGAATGGGAGGCCAGCTATGGGTCTGTTGGAGGATCTTTTGCCTCTTCATACGATTCACGAGTAGTCAACTTGGAATTGACACATCTGTTTTCAATGCCGTTCTGGTAGGTTTCTCCTTACCCACCATCTCCGACTTCCTCACATCCAGCTTTTTATCTGTCGCAATGGTAGTAACCCAGGTGATCATAACCTCCTTGTTCTCTTAGTGTCATGAGCCCAGTGCTTTTCAGGCATAGTGATGCTGTAGTGTTTACAAAGTTTCCAAGGGATGAGGTGCACTACTTTATTATTTCTTTCTGTATAGAAATTTTCGGCCATCAAAACTTCATAATCAGAAATGAGTGTGGCACTAGCCATGTAAAGAAAAAGAAAATCATTTCAACCTCCGGAACCGAAATGTGCCCGTTACTTTCTGTTTCGTTACAAGGCCAGAGCATTATCAGCCCCCTTCCCCCATCTTATCTGCATGCACACACATATTCCAGCAGGCCAATATAGGCACTCTACTCAAACTCAGTGGAGAATTTTCTAATGCAAATCTAAGCCATTAGTGTAGTTTGCCTTCTTACGGGGGGAGGGCAGGAGACAAAGGTATACTAGCGGGAGGAGGGGTAGAATGGTCTAAGGGAGACAGTTTACACACCAATGCTATACATAAACAGTATACAAAAAAAAGTTGTCACTGTGTTAAACAAGGCAAGCAAGTCATATGTATGTAGATACAGAGCTGCAAGCCAGCTCTTACCTATTGCATGGTGGGGGGGGGGGGGGAAACCCTGGTACTTCTGCACACAATATTGATGTTTATGTACTATATCACATTATTTCAGCACACTGCTGTTCTAGCTTTTTTTTCCACTATTACCTTCAACAAAACCCAAAAAAGTACAGGTGTCCTACACTCAAGCTAAAAAAGAAACCTTCATAAAATTTCTGCCACTGGGTTAATTTTGCATCTACTCCAACAGTCATGAACCTCACTTCTAAGCCAGGGAATGTGAAGTATGATCTCAGCTTCTCATATTTACTACTAATGCTTGGCATAGTACTTGCATTATGCCAAAGAGAGCCTCCTTCTGGAGTTCATAACATGTACTGGTAATTTATGAAGGTGTGCTTGGAAATTCTTAATGAAGTCTGTGACACCCAACATGATGGGAAATAACTCAGTATGTTTCTGCTACAGTTTCTTGGTCGGTGATTGCATTTCTTGATACTGGAAGATCTCCATCTCAACAGGATGCACAGAAGAGTCATAGTAACATACATAGTAAATGACAACAGATACAGACCAGTATGGTCCATCTAGTCTGCCCAGCAATATGGTATGAGTAGGTGCATCCCTACTCATGTCTTTGCTAAGTGCACCTCTCCTCATCTTTGTTTAGGGCTGAACCCACCACCCCTCTCCCCATCGCTCTATGTAGGACAGCCCTATTTGTTGAGAAATTAGATGATTCCGTTTATTTTGATTTAATCTTGTTGCTATAAAGTGAGCCACTGTGGCTGTCCCAGGCCACTTTGAATTCCATCACTGTGTTTGCCCCCACCACCTCCATTGGGGAGGGCATTCCAAGCATCCACCACCCTTTCAGTTTAAAAAAAAAAGTATTTCCTGACAGTGCCTTTCAATTTACCACCTTGCAGCTTCATGTCATGCCCTCTAGTTTTGCAGCTTCCCCAGCTCAGGAAGAGGTTGGTTGGTTTGTTTGTTCATTATTTTAAGTATTTAAAGGTCTGAATCATATCTCCCCTGTCCCTCCTCTCCTCCAGAGTGTACATATTTAGGTCTTCAAGTCTCTCCTCATACGGCTTCTGACACAGGCTCCATATCATTTTGGTCACCTTCCTCTGAACATCTTCCATTATTTTTTACATCCTTTGCAAGATACAGTCCCAAAACTGAACACAGTATTCCAAGTGAGGCCTCACCAGAGACTTATACAGTGGCACCAGTACCCCTGCCTTTCTGCTGGTAATTCCTCTTCAAATGCAGCCCAACATCCTCCTGGCTTTTTCCGCCACCTTGAGATCTACAGAAATAATCACACCAAGGTCTTTCTCCTGCTCCATGCACACCAACCTCTCGCCCACTATCACGTAAATTTCCCTTAGATTTCTGCTACCCAAGTGCATGACACTGCACTTCTTCGCATTAAATCTTAACTGCCAAGCATCAGACCATTCCTCCAGCTTTTGCAGATCCCTCCTCATACTAAGCACTACCTGGGGAGAGTCCACCCTGTTGCAAATTTTCATGTCATCTGCAAAAAGACAGACTTTTCCATTTAGTCCTTCAGCAATATCACTCACAAATACATTGAACGGGGCCGGGCCTAGGACCGAACCCTAAGGCACCCCATTAATCACCTTCCTTTCATCTGGTTGAGCTCCATTTACCATCACCATCTCTTGTCTGTTAGTCAACCAACTTCGGACCCATCCTCAAACTACTGAGTTTATTGATAAGCCTCCTATGAGGGACAACATCAAAGGCTTTGCTGAAATCCAGGTAGATGACATCCATCACTTGTCCTTGATCCAGTTCTCTGATCACTCAGTCAAAGAACTCAATCAGATTTGTCTGGCAAGATCGTCCCTCAGTAATACCATGTTGCCTTTGATGGCCCTGCAAGAACTTCTCTGAGCTTTTTCAGTATCCCGGGATGTGTCCCATCCGGTCCCATGGCCTTGTCCACTTTCAGTTTTGCAAGTTGTTCTAACACCTCATCCTCTCTGAATGGTGTGGTATCTACCTCATTCCCATTTATATATTGGAAAGTCACAGATGGTCTTTCTCCAGGGTTTTCTTTAGTAAAAACAGAAAAGTATTTGTTTAGTAATTTCGCTTTATCAATGTCATTTTCCACGAGTCCGTTCCAAGCACTTCTGAGTCCTGCAATTCCAACTCTGATCTTCTTCAATTCCCAAATAAACCTGAAGAAAGTTTTGTCACCGCACTTAACATCTTTAGCCATCTTTTCCTCTGCCTTTGATTTTGCTATCCTTATTTCTCTTTTTGTCTCCTTGAGTTTGATCCTGTATTCATTTCTGTGTTCTTCTGTTTGCAAGCTTTTGAATTTTGCAAAAGCTGTGTTTTTTGTCCTTATTTGAGCAGCCACTTCTTTGGAAAACCAAATAGGTTTCTTTCTCCTCTTACTTTTATTTACTTTTCTTACATATTTATCTGTTGCCCCTTTTAGTTTAGCCCATTGCAGTTCCACTTCCCTTTACCCCTTCCACCCTGTCAGCTCCTCCTTTAGGTACTTGGCCATTTTATTGAAGTCAGTGTTTTTGAAGTTTAGGACTTTGAGTTTGCTATGATTGGACTGCACGTTGGCTTTTATCTTAAATCACACCATGTGATGATTACTGCTGCTCACATGGGCACCCACTCAGACATTTGACACGCTATCACTGTTGGTGAGCACCAAATCCAGCATTGAGCTTTCCCTGGTTGGTTCCATTACCATTTGTCTAAGTAACACATCTTGGATAGTGGCCACAATGTTTTTGCTTCTTTCCAGATTTGCAGAAGGAGTAATCCAATCCACATCGGGTAGATTAAAGTCACCCAATATGACTGCTTCCCCCTTTGTTGCTATCTTGGCAATATTTATAATCAATTTATCACCTATCTCTTCCATTTGAGTCAGAGGGCTGTAGATTAAAGCAGTATGGATGACAGTGCCATCTCCTCTTTCCAACACGATCCAGAGCACTTCTTCTTTTCCCCATGCACCCTGCATTTCAGTAACTTTAATACTGCTTTTGACATACAAGGCTACTCCTCCCCCTTTTCCCTATCTCTTCTGAATAGATTATAGCCAGGTATGGCTATATCCCAATCATTCGTTCCTCTTCCAGGCCAGTCCAGGCTACTGTCGGGTTGTTAATCTCCTCCAGCAACTGAGGACTGCAAATCAGAATTTTGCTAACAGGCTAACCGACTCCCCCTGGCATGCCAGCCTCAGTCTTACAGTCCTCAGCAGCTGGATAGGATGTGGCTGACTGGCTCCTGCGTGCTGAAGAGGAATTTCAGCCTCTGTATTGGCTTTTTGATTTCTTTTTGTCTGACAGCGTAGGCCTAGCTGGGTTGCCACAGTCAGCTCTAAAGGGTATAGGCTGCACAAAGGAAATTTGATATATCGGTTCTTAAAGCTGGAAGTAGAGCCTACCTCACTTCACAGCCATACCCGGAAGGGAGGAGAAGCAGCGGATCTGGGAGCCCCAGGTTGCAGCCTTCTGTCCCCACTGCCGGTTCTGCATCCTCCACGAGCAGCGAGTGCAGGATTGGTGCCTTGTCATATTGTTGGTTTTCAGGTAAGAGCAGTCCGGTTCGCACAGGGGGGCAGGCCAGGTCGTCGAGATTGGAGGCAGCAGGGCAGCTCGCTGTCTTTCAGGCGCATTAGTTCCCGGCACATGTTGGCCGTACCGACGGTTTGTGCACAGTGCGGGAGTCTACAGGGGCTGTCGGGTCCTGGTATCTGTCGGTCTTGTTTTCGGGCCGGTAGTTCAATCGAGCGGTTTTTAGGGGGTCCGATGGATTTTAACCTGCCTTCAACGCTCCCTCTGAGGTGCTTTCCGATACGGGGTTTCAGGCGGGAACGGCGGCCCTCTTGGCTCCTGCCTCCGCATCTCCCACACTTGCTGAAAAGCCAGTAAAAAGGAAACAAAAGTCTAAGAGGCTTTCTCCGCAGGTGGTAGAGGTGCAGGGGGCTT
The DNA here is from genome assembly GCA_033557465.1 of Ichthyophis bannanicus. NCBI lineage: Eukaryota > Metazoa > Chordata > Amphibia > Gymnophiona > Ichthyophiidae > Ichthyophis > Ichthyophis bannanicus. The sequence goes on from CM066033.1 coordinate 708,924,572, forward strand.
CTCCTGAGGCTCAGGGGAGTTTGGGAGAAAAAACAGATGGCAATTTCATTTTATCCTTGCATAGGGCTTATCTGTTGAAACTGCAGCAAAGCCTGGACAAATCTGCTCTGCCAATCCGGGACAGTGGCCTTCCGGGGACTGCTTCGCAAGTAGATCCAGGAGAAGGTTCCTCAACTCAGAAAATTTTGAGAGGGGATCCCGAGTTGTTCGGGGGGGAACTGGCAGGACCCCAGGAGATGGAAGAGGGAGAGCTTCTTTCTGAGGGGGTCTTGGATGCCTGGTCTTTGGGCGAGATGGAGGAAGGAGAACTGGTACCGGGTGAGGACCCTAATATTTTTAGGGTTTTTCATAAGGAGGGGCTCGGGGCGCTGATTGCGCAGTCTCTAGCGGCGTTAAACATTTCCTTGCCTGTGGTGCAGGAGGAGCCGTTGGAGGATCCTCTGTTACAGGGCTTTAAGCCAGAGCAGCGCTGTTTCCCCATCCATAGGGTTATTAGGCAGATGATAGATTCCGAATGGGAATGTCCTGAGGCTTCCTTAAGGGGGAGCCGAGCGATGGGGCGCTTATACCCAGTTCCTCAGGAGGACAGGGACCTCCTGCGTATGCCTAAAGTAGATGCACTCGTAGCGGCTGTGACAAAAAAAAAGACTACCATCCCTGTGGAGGGTGGAGCGGCCCTAAAAGACCTTCAAGACCACAGGTTGGAAGGACTGTTGAAGCAAGTGTTCGACTCCAGTGCCTTAGCGCTGCAGGTGTCTATTTGTGGGGCTTATGTCTCTCGAGCCTCCATCAGATGGTTGCAGGGGGACTCGGTTGCCGACAAGGAGGCTGGCACGTGCGTGGAAGGCGCTAGGCTGGAGTCGGCAGCGGCGTATTTGGCGGACGCGTTTTATGATCTGGTGCGGATTTCCACGAAGTCCATGGCATCGGTGATTGCAGCGCGGAGATTCCTCTGGCTGCGCAATTGGTCTGCGGACGGATCTTCTAAGACGCGACTTAGCAAGCTCCCATACAAGGGTAAGCTACTCTTTGGGGAGGCGCTTGAAAAAATTGTCAAAGATTTGGGGGATTCCAAGGGGGGACGTCTCCCAGAGGATCGCCCAAAAGGCCCCCGGCCCGGGACACTTGCCAGGGTAGAGATTCGCGCAGGTTCCGGGGGTCTCGGTTTGTGCCTTATCAGAGAGGACGTTCGCCAGCCCGCAGGCAGTCCTTTCGAGGGGCGAGGGGATTCGGCAGAGGATATTTTTCTTCCCCGCAGTCCGCCTGCAAAAAGCCCCAATGAAGGGCGGCCGGCTCAGGCGGAGATCCCAGTGGGGGGCCGTCTACAGAATTTTCTTTCCGTCTGGGCCGACATTATCTCTAAGACCCATTGGTCTGTTGTAATCAGCAAAGGGTATGCGCTAGAGTTTGCTCAGCCTCTGAAGGATGCCTTCCTCAAGTCTCCCTGCGGATCTCTGGAAAAGCGGGTGGCCGTGAACGACACCCTGCAACGTTTGTTGCGGCTGCAGGCCGTGGTATCTGTTCCCGAAGACCAATACGGCTTAGGTCGATACTGGATTTATTTCCTGGTTCCGAAAAAGGAAGGGTCTTTTCGCCCCATTCTGGATCTCAAGCACGTAAACCGCTGTTTATGGGACCCCCACTTCCGTATGGAAACCCTGCGGTCCGTCATTCAGGCGGTGCGACCCGGGGAATTCTTAACATCTATAGACTTGACGGAGGCCTATCTTCATATCCCTATTCGGCCAGATCATTGCAAATTCCTGCGGTTTGCTGTGCCCATGGGTCATTTTCAGTTCAGGGCATTGCCTTTCGGGCTCGCTACGGCTCCGTGGACGTTCACCAAGGTGATGGTGGTGGTAACGGCAGCCTTGAAAAAAGAGGGAATTCAGGTCCATCCCTATCTGGACGATTGGTTGATTCGAGCGGGATCTCGGTCGGAGTCCGTGTCGGCAACCAACCGAGTGGTTCAGTTTTTGGAGAGTCTCGGTTGGGTGATCAATCAGTCCAAGAGTCATCTCACTCCGCAGAGGCGCCTGACCTACCTGGGCGCCTTATTCGATACCGCACAGGGCTCAGTCTTTCTGCCAGAGGACAGGGTGCAGAAGCTTTGGAGGCAGGTGCGAGCATTCTTGGGGGTCAGAGCCCCCACAGCGTGGAGGTACCTGCAGTTACTGGGTTCTATGGCAGCAGCCTTAGATCTGGTGCCGTGGGCCTGAGCTCACATGCATCCTCTGCCGCAATCGTTGCTAGCCAGATGGTCCCCACAGCTTCACTCGCTCGACCAGAAGCTAGAATGTCCGGACCCCGTGCGAATAAGTCTGCAGTGATGGTTAGATCCCACTCGGGTTCGAGCGGGGGTTCTGCTGCGGGAGCCTCAATGGTTGTTGGTAAGAAAGGATGCCAGCCTTTCGGGCTGGGGGGCGCATTGTTTGACGCAAGTGATGCAGGGGCTCTGGTCCCCAGAGGAGACCGAGTGGTCGATCAATCGCCTGGAAATGAGAGCGGTCAGATTGGCGCTTCAGGAATTCCTCGGCCTGGTGCAAGGAAAAGCGGTGCACGTGTTCTCCGACAATGCGGTGACGGTGTCTTATATCAACAAGCAAGGAGACACAGGTTGCGCGGACCTCTTAGCGGAGAGTCAGACTTTAATGCTGTGGGAAGAGACCCATCTTCTAGCTATTTCGGCGGCGCATGTGGCCGGAAAGGACAACGTTCAGGCCGACTATCTCAGTCGGCATCTCCTCGATCCCGGGGAGTGGGAGCTGAATGCTGTGGTGTTCCACGACATCTCCCTTCGCTGGGGGCAGCCGGTCATGGATCTCATGGGGACCCTGGAGAACTCCAAAGCGCCTCGGTTTTTCAGCAGGTACAGGATGCACAAGTCGGAAGGGCTCGATGGTCTGGTGCAGCCCTGGCCAGAGGAGCAGATTCTGTATGTCTTCCCTCCGTGGCCCTTGATCGGGCGGGTCATACGGAGGATTGCGAAGCAGAACGGAACGGTGATTCTCATTGCTCCGGATTGGCCCCGGCAACCATGGTATGCGGATCTCGTCAGACTATTGGTTGCTCCGCCGTGGCGCCTTCCAAGTCGAATCAATTTGTTGAGCCAAGGGCCGATATTGATGCCGCAGGTGGATCAGTTCTTGCTTACGGCTTGGCTATTGAGAGGGACCGTCTCAGACGTCGAGGATTTTCATCGGCTGTAATTGAGACCTTGCTACAGTCTAAGAAACGCTCTACTTCCCTGGCTTATATTCGCGTCTGGTGGATTTTTGAGAACTGGTGTCAAGAGCGCAATGTGCGGCCTTTCTCCGCCTCCTTACCGATCATTTTGGCATTCCTACAAATGGGCCTAGAAAAGGGATTGGCGTTCAGTATGCTGAAGGTCCATTTGGCGGCCTTGGCTTGTTATAGAGGTAAGGTGGGCGGAAGAGTGTTGTCGGCTCTTCCAGACGTCCAACGATTTCTCAGAGCTTCGCACCTTCTCCGACCACCGTTGCGATCTCTAGTGACCTCTTCAACTTAGTCAAATCCCTCTCAAAGGAACCATCTCCCGAACAACATAGCGAGATTCACCCGCAAAAATTCGCTGATTACCTGCAATCCAAGATTGTGCAAACCAACAAGGTTTCAGCAGTCACATTTCAAGAACCGACGGGCCTATCCCCACTGAACATTCTCTCCACACCATCCATTAAATCTATCGAGGACACCATAGCATCTCTCAACACCTCCACTGCGCAGACTGACCCATGTCCAGCTTTTTGGATCAAGGAGCTACGTGATGTGTTCAGCCCTGTCATCGCAAATATAATGAAGATCTCCTTCACAACAGGATACTTTCCCACTTCACTCAAGCGGACCTCCATTAGGTCACTATTGAAAAACCCCAAACTTGACCCCCAAAGAGTTGACTCTTTTCGACCAATAGCCAGCATCCCTCTCTTAGCCAAAATAATTGAGAAAGAGGCACAACGGCAAATTCAGGACCACATAGATGCCGCTGCTCCCTTAGACAGCTGTCAACATGGGTTCAGAGAACATCATGGGGTCGAGACACTACTCACTTGTCTATTCAATGACATCATCACAGGAATCGACAACATCCGTCAAGGTTTTGTGCTCATCTTCCTAGACATCGCCGCGGCGTTCGACTCCGTAAGTCACGAAATACTCCTCGGAAGATTGAGAGAAAAGGGCGTCTGCAACAGTGCACTAGGATGGTGTAAATCCTACCTGGACGGTAGATGGCAATATGTGAAGTCTGGATTAGAAGAGTCAATACACTTCCATCAAAAGCAAGGGGTACCCCAAGGCTCCTCGTTATCCTCCTTACTCTTCAATATTTACATGCAGCCCATCTGCAATATCATAAGATCATTCAATGTGAACTGCTTGATATATGCAGATGACATTCTCTTATACATGCCTTTCTCCACAACGCACATGGACCTGACCCCACTCACGGATTGCTTCAATGCAGTTTCAACGTGGCTCCATTCACAGAACCTACGCATTCAACATAAAAAAACAGAGGTGCTATTCATCACCAGAGACCCCAACTTTACTCCGCCATCCCACGTCAGTGTCAAGGAAACTGACCTGCAAACTAAAGAGTCAATAAAATACCTGGGAGTTACTGTGGATCGTCGTCTGGATATGAAACACCACATAAGCAATATAGTCAAAGCCGTCTATTTTAAAATCCGTTCACTCAAGCACCTACGCTCCCTGTTGGACCCAGATGATTTCCGAACCATATATCAAGCACTGATCCTGCCACATTTTGACTTTGCAAATGCCATCTTACAAGGGCTCCCCCAATCCACACTAACCCCCTTACAGTTGGCCATGAACGCCGCAGCCAGGGTCATCTACGGAGCAGCCAGAAGCGACCACGTGACTCCCATTCTCAAACAGCTACACTGGCTACCTATTCATGGGAGGATCACCTTCAAAACACTTCTATTAGCATTCAAGGCAATCAAAGGCATTTCCTCCTCCTCATTTACACATCTTATCCACATTGTACCCCCCAACAGATCCAGAAGAGCAACAGCTGTCAACCTGCTAATCACACCAAAGGCATCGACAAAGTGCAACAAGACAACCACAAACACGGCATGCAGTTTCTATATCCCCAAATGCTGGAATGCTCTACCCCCTGACATTAGGGCCATAAACAATCTATATCAGTTCAGGAAGGCACTCAAAACCTACCTCTTCCTCCAATACTTCCCAGCCAGCAATTGAACCTAGATACCCTTCTCAAGAAATGACCCACTCTAGAAATGCCCTCATATTCATTATCTGATTTTTACCTATCCTTGCTGTGTAAATAGCTTATGTATATAGTTTACCCTATTATCCAAGTTTGTATCACTGTTCGATGTAAAACCTAACAACTTGTCGTTATGGTAGTTATGTTATGATGTAAACCGCGCTGATACCGAATAGCGCGGTATATAAGAAATTGTAATAAATAAATAAATAAATAGTGCCTCCGTGGGATTTGAACTTGGTGTTGGAGGCTCTGACACAGCCACCCTTTGAGCCGGCGTCGGCAATGAGTCTGCGTGAATGTTCTTGGAAGATGGCTTTCCTGGTGGCGTGGTGCTCGGCTAGAAGGATTTCGGAGCTTCAGGCGCTCTCCTGTAGAGAACCTTACCTTCAGTTTACCAAGGAAAAGGTGGTGCTTCAGACAGTACCTGCGTTTCTTCCCAAGGTGGTTTCCCCTTTTCATGTGAATCAGGCCGTTTCGCTGCCTACCTTCCCCCGGGAGGGGGACGGTGTTGCGGGTCGCCGGCTTCGAAAGCTCGATCTCGGTAGGGTGCTCCGTAAATATCTTCAGAGAACAGAGAGTTTTCGGAAGTCAGACCAGCTATTTGTGTTATTTGGTGGTCCTCGTAAGGGAGAGGCTGCGTCAATGGCCTCTATTGCTCACTGGGTGAAACGAGCAATCAGTGCGGCGTATGAGGCTGGGGGCAGGTTGCCTCCGCGGGGCCTTTGGGCGCACTCTACCAGGGCGCAGGCGGCTTCTTGGGCGGAGATAGCCTTGGTTCCTCCGGTGGATATCTGCCAGGCGGCTTCTTGGTCATCCTTGCATACCTTTACTAAGCACTATCGTTTGGATCTACAGGCAAGAGGGGATGCGATTGTTGGGGCCTCCGTGGTGTTAGGGGGTCTCGCAGGTCCCTCTTGTCTGTGAATACTGCTTTGGTACTTCCCGACAGAAGCCTGGACTGGCCCGGAGAGACGAAGAGGAAGGAGAAATTAGACCTTACCTGCTAATTGTCTTTCCTTGAGTTCTCTCCGGGCCAGTCCAGGACCCACCCCCCGGATCTGCGAGCTTCCCTTCCCTATCAGGAAAGTGTGTTTGGCTTTGGGGGACGCGGCAGGTTCTCGGGGGATCTTTTTGGTGCAAGATACGGAGCTGGTAGTTGGTAGGATGGCTGCACGGGGTTTTTTCCTCATCCACTAAGGGGATAACAGCCTTTCTATAAAAAAAAATAAAATAAAATAAAATAAAAATGGAATCTGCAGCAGGATGGCCCCTGGGCTGGTTTGGGTATCTGATCCAGCACTGCCAAGGAGGGGCGCCGATATCCTTTTATAGCTGGCTGGGGCGATCAGTTGGTTTGTTTATTGTTTGCTTGTTTATTTTGGTTAAGTTGCTGCTTGGACAGTAGTGTGACTGAGGCTGGCACGCCAGGGGGAGCCGGTTAGCCTGTCAGCAAAATTCTGATTTACAGTCCTCAGCTGCTGGAGGAGATTGACAACCCGATAGTAGCCTGGACTGGCCCGGAGAGAACTCAAGGAAAGACAATTAGCAGGTAAGGTCTAATTTCTCCATTCATTAGACCATGTTTCTGTAATGGCCACAATGTCCAAGTCCTTTTCCACCATTAGGGCTTCCAGGTCTGGAGGTTTGTTGGCTAAGCTTCGAGCATTTGTGCTCATTGCTTTCCAGCATTTAACTGGCTTGTATGTATTTTGCATTGATTTTATTCTACCCATTTCTTCCCAGTTGCTTTTGATGTGTTGTTTAAGTTATTCTGCTTTTGCAGGGGGTGACGTCCAGAACTTGACCTTCCCCGTCCGTCACCCCCTTCTAGTTTAAATGCAAATCGACATACTGCCTGAATTTTTCATGTAGGATTCTTTTCCCTGCGACAGAGCTAGTCCATCAGCACAGTATAGTTTCTTGTTGGTCCATGTGGTTTCCCAGTTGCCAATAAATTTGAATCCTTCTAATTTGCACCAGGTCTGGAGCCATGTATTAAAGCTGTTAATGCAATTTAGTCTTTTTGCCCCTTTACGTAGAACAGGTAGAACTTCTGAGAATGCTACAGTGTGAACAATGGACTTGAGGTTTTCTCCCAGAGATTGGAAGTCCTTTTGGACTGTAGAGGCACTATTTCTAGCCAGGTCATTTGTACCTAAGTGGATGACAACATCAAGTTTGGAGTGTTTGCTTTCTGCCTTAAGTACAGCAATAATTTGGCTTGTAATTCTGGTTGCTAAGGAGCCTGGGAGGCATTTGACTATCTTCTCTCCTTTGAGCTGTGTTCCAAAGTTGGTGTCTCTGCTGATGGAATCTCCAAGTAGTAGTAGTTTTCTGTTTGGTGAGTTTTTCTTCATATTTGGTGCTTTAGCAGGAGATTCGGCATTGACTAACTCCTCTAAGGGCCGTTCAGTTTCTTTTGATTGGACATCCTCATTAACCAAGGCAAAGAAAGCATAGTTACTCACCTGTAACAGGTGATCTCCAGGAACAGCAGGAATTTAGTCTTCACATATGGGTGGCGTCGGTACCGCTCCCCAGCATCCAATGAAAATGCTTTTGGGAGCATCCCTCAGCACATGCGCACTGCCTTCCCACCTTTCCCTCTTCAGTTAAGTTTGTAGCTGAGTGAAAGGATAGAGGGGGAGAGGAAGGTGACAGAAATAGAAAGACAACTCCTAGGGGAGGTGGTGGGTTGTGAAGACTAAATTCCTGCTGTTCCCGGAGATCACCTGTTACACATGAGTAACTATGCTACCTCCAGGAACAAGCAGGAATGTAGTCTTCACATATGGTGACTCCCTAGCTGAAGATGCCAAGAAAACGTCTCCAGGAAGTTGCCACCTATAGTGAGATGGGCCATGCTTTCTCCCATGGATCTCTGGCATCCTACCAGGGTTGGTGGGTAAGAGTTGAATTAAGTCTGAAAGAGATGTTGAAGAACAGCCTGGCCAAAGGCGGCATCCCAACGGGAGGCTTTATCTAGGCAGTAGTGGGCTGTGAAGGTGTGCACCGACGCCCAGGTGGCTGCTCGACAGATGTCATCAATAGACAGCGAGTGAAGGTTAGCCATAGAGGCTGCCATGGCTCTCACATTATGTGCTGTGACATGGCCTTGAAGAGGAAAACTCTTACTCTCATAAGTAAAGGATATGCATAGTGCAATCCATTTAGATAGAGTTCTTTTGGAGACTGAAAGTCCCAAATGACTAGAATCAAAAGCAACAAAACGTTGAGAAGACTTTCTATGATGCTGTGTTCTTTGTAGGTAAAAAGCCAAGGCTCTTTTACAGTCCAAAGTATGACGGTTCCTTTCTGCATTAGAGGCATGAGGCCTCAGAAAGAATACAGGAAGGTAAATCGATTGATTTAAATGAAAAGGCGAAACCACCTTTGGCATAAAATGTGTATGAGTTCTGAGAACAACCTTATCATGGTGAAACCTTGTCTAAGGAGGATCAGCCACTAAAGCTTGCAATTCACTAATGTTACGTGCGGAGGTGATTGCAATTAGGAAGATAACCTTCCAGGATAAAAACTTTAGGGTTGTAGTGGCTAAAGGTTCAAAGAGCGGTTTCATGAGCTGACCGAGAACTAGATTTAAATCCCATGCCACCGGTGGTGGCCTGATGGGAGGCTTTGTTAATAGAAGACCTCTCATAAATCTTGCTATGAGTGGATGAGAGGAAATTGGCTGTCCATTTAGAGGTTTATAGGAAGCTGCAATTGCACTAAGATGGACTCTTACTGAATTTGTCTTTAGACCAGAATTTGATAAATGAAGTAGGTAGTCTAGTACCGATTCTAAAGGTATCACAAGGGGGTTTAAGCCCTTTTGAGAACATCATATAGTAAAACGTTTCCACTTGAAGGCATAAGAACGTCTTGTGGAAGGTTTTCTGGAAGCCTGAAGGACATCCTTTACCTGTTGGGAAAGGTTAAGATCCTGCAGGTCTAGGCTTTCAGCAACCAGGCATTGAGATGCAGGGACTGGGGATTCAGGTGCCATAGCATCCCGTTCTCTTGGGAGAGAAGGTCTGGAGCACACCCTAACTCCAGAGGTGCAGCTTGAGAGAGATGTAGACGCAGGGGATGCCACGTGGCGCTATGAGGATCATGCGACCTGTGTCTCTCTGAAGCTTAAAGAGTGTTCCTTATCGTCACTCCAGTCCAGTCCCTTTACTTCTGGGTTGCGTAACCCTTCCAGCAGCTTGGAGGCTGAGCCCAACCTTTTTGGAGGTGGAGCGGTACAAATACCACCGAGACCACCCACCAACCCCAGTAATCTCAGCCTCCAAGCAGCTGGAGGGTTCCGTAAGCCTAGGGCTTACTGGAGTCCTTCTTTAATTTTATTTTACCTATTTCATTTAAATATGCTACTTTATTTAATTTCCTTTAGTTTCCCCTGCAGTTGCTATACCGTTGGTAGTTAATTGTAATTACGAGGGCTCTGGCTCTTTAATTTCTCCTGCTCTCTCCTCTCCCTCTTCTCCCCCCCCCCTCCTACCCGGATCGGGCGTCGGAGGAGAACCGCGGCTCACAGCCCCGAGGAGGATCTTCGGCTTCTCTGCTTCTTGCCTGCTGAGGCGCGCTGATCACTGCTGCCTCGCGCCGAAGCCCCCCTGGAGGCTGAGCGCTTGAGGCAGTATCGCTGGCCTGCCGGGACCGCCAGACCCGTCCGGAGACAAAAGGGCGCGGAGGCGAAGTCCGGTCTTTTCGAGGACCGCGAGGGAAAGCTTAGGCAGCGATCTTCACGGGGAACGAGAATTTACAGCTCCGGTGAGCCAGGGGAGAGTCGGGCCGCGGCCGGGAGAGAGTCTGGGAGCTCCCCGTTCTGGCTCCACGTGGTAAGGCCTACCACGTGTAGAGCCAACGGGTAAACATCGCTGAATCGGCCCGGATCCTCAGCACAGTGCACAAAACCGCAAGTACTAATTCTGAAAGGGGTGTTACTGTAATTAATCTTCATTTTAATTTAATTTAATTATTTTACTTATTTCATTTATCTAGAGCTGTTAACTTTACTTTCAGTTTTGGGTTAATCGGTCTCCTTTTATTTAATTCTTCTCATTTAAGGGTTTTCTTTTGCCTCAAGATTAACAGCCGGTTTCTTTCCCTTGTGTACCGCTTGGGGGGGGGGAAAGAAACCTCGGAGCTGGTGCCCAGGGAGGGAGCTAACTGCATATTAGAGGAGAGTCCCTCACTTCGGGCCTAGAGGTCTGATACTGGAAGGTCCTCAGCCCCAGGTCATGTCAACCAAGTCCCGCTGCCTTTCCTGTGGAATACGCAGGGGTACGTCTGCAGAAACAGGTATCTGCAGGAGCTGTACCGCGTTGGCGGCCTCTGCGGAGCAGGACATTAATTTAACTATGGCCAATGCCTCCCAGGGGTCAGACGAACTCCCAGTAGGGGAGGGGGGGTCACAAGCCCCTCCATCTACGTCCTCGGACTTGCCCACTCCTTCCCTATCCCCCCTCCCCCCTCACGGCGGGAGAGGTTGGGGCAGGGGATTTTTTCTCCCCGGATTTCATCCTCTTACTCCACAAGGCATATTGCCTACTTAAGCAGAATTCAGGGGCAGGAGGAGCGGCGCCGACGACAGCAGAGGTCAAGCCAGCCAGGCCCTCGAGGGTGGCCAATGCGGATTCAGACCTTCCACCTAAGCGCCCCCGGATGAGCGAAGAGGAGACCCTATCCCAGGGATCTCCGGAAGAGTCGCCATCAGACAAGGACTTTGGTGAGGAGGAGGAGGAGTTAGAAGGGGGGGAGATTCCGGAAGAAGACCAGTCTAGGATAATTAGAGTATTTCGTCGGGAGGAGCTTCCGGCATTGATTAACGAGTCCCTGAAGGCTCTCAATATGTCCTCCGATACGCCTGCAGAAGAGGAAGCGTTGGAGGATCCATTGATCCAAGCCATTAGAAGATCCCAGAAGGTCTTCCCTGTACATAGGGTAGTGCGACAGATGATCCAAGAAGAATGGGACCAACCGGAGTCAAGTCTAAGAGGAGTCCGGTCCATGCTTCGCCTCTACCCCCTCCCAGAGGCAGACAAAGAACTGCTAAAGTCTCCCAGGGTAGATGCGGCAGTGTCAGCGGTCACCAAGAAGACCACTATCCCAGTGGAGGGCAGTGCAGCCCTAAGGGATCCTCAAGACAGAAAGTTGGATACTCTCTTGAAGCAGGCCTTTGACGTTAGCGCCCTCGCTTTGCAAGCCTCGGTCTCAGGGGCTTGGGTGGCTAGGGCCTGTTTAAGGTGGGCACAACAACTGCAGACGGACGAGAGCCCCGCAGATGAGACGCGGACCATCGCGAGCAAGTTGGAGTCTGGAACAGCTTACTTGGCGGATAGTCAGTATGACCTCATCAGAAGCCTGGCAAAGAACATGGCCTCGGTGGTGGCGGCCAGGCGATATCTGTGGTTACGCAATTGGGCAGCCGATACTTCCTCGAAGGCTCGCCTGAGTCGACTCCCCTTTAAAGGGAGACTGTTGTTCGGCGAGGATTTGGAGAAGCTGGTAAAGGACCTGGGCGAGTCCAAGGGAGGCAGGCTCCCGGAAGATAGACCGAAACAAAACCGCTCGCTTCCCCCGGCACGTTCCCAGCCCAGGGACTTCCGGAGGTCTCGTCCCGCCAGATCCAGCCCATTTTCCAGGGGGCGTTTCCCCTCTAGGGGCCAGGGCTTTCGAGGGTTTTGGGGAGGAGGTCGCGGTTTTGGAGCGACCTCCTCCTTCTCCTCCTCCTCGTCCCTTAGAAAACAACAATGAAGCCGCAGGGGCCCAGGGGGAAGAGTTGCCCATAGGAGGACGTTTAAGACAGTTTCTTCCCGCCTGGTCCCGGGTCACATTGGATCAATGGGTGCTAGAAGTGATCAGAGAGGGCTACGCTCTCGAATTTTCGAAGCAGATACCACCAGCCTTTATTCTGTCCCCCTGCGGTACCTCCGCAAAGAAGGCAATGGTGGAATCAACTCTCGCGCGCTTAATTGCACTCGGGGCCGTGTCACCAGTGCCTCCAGATCAGTGCGGCTTAGGTCGATACTCGATTTACTTCGTGGTGCCAAAGAAGGAAGGCACCTTCCGACCAATCCTGGACTTAAAGCAGGTCAATCGCTGTCTCAAGATCCCTCACTTCAGAATGGAGACCCTACGGTCAGTCATTGCAGCCGTAAGAAGCGGGGAGTTCCTGACAGCCCTCGACTTGACAGAGGCCTACTTGCATATCCCGGTCAGAAAATCCCATCAACAGTTCTTAAGGTTCGCGGTACCAACGGGCCACTTTCAATTCCAGGCCCTCCCCTTCGGCCAAGCGACAGCTCCGCGAACATTTACCAAGGTGATGGTGGTCGTGGCGGCCTTCCTCCGGAAGGAGGGGATCTTGGTCCACCCGTACCTAGACGATTGGCTGATCCGAGCAAAGTCAGAGGAGGAAAGTCGCGCTGCGACGGACGCAGTAGTTCGTCTACTAGAAGAATTGGGGTGGGTGATCAACCGAGCAAAGAGCAGGCTGAACCCTTCCCAGAATCTCGAGTATCTCGGCGCAAGGTTCGACACCGGCAGGGGCAGAGTGTTCTTGCCCCCATCCCAGGCCAGGGATCTAAAGCTACTGGTCACTCGGTTCCTAAGCAGGCGAACCCCCTCAGCGTGGCATTATCTTCAGGTCCTGGGCACAATGGCAGCGACGATAGAGACAGTACCTTGGGCAAGAGCCCACATGCCCCCATTGCAATGAGCTCTATTGCGACGGTGGTCTCCGCAACTCCATCCTCTGACAACACAGTTACCCTGCGCTCCGAGGACCAAACGAGCTCTTCGCTGGTGGCAACACCCGAGAAACCTGGAACGGGGAATGCCTCTCGAGCCCCCCCAGTGGGTTCTCTTGACGACGGATGCCAGCCTATCAGGCTGGGGGGCACACTGCGAGGACCAGCTCGTCCAAGGCCGCTGGTCCCCGTTGGAATCTCAGTGGCCCATCAACAGACTAGAGTTACGGGCCGTCACCCTAGCGCTCAAGAAGCTCGAGCCCTGGGTACGAAGAAAGGCAATCCGCGTCCTCTCCGACAACATCACCGCGGTGGCGTACATCAACCACCAGGGCGGTACCAGCAGCCCTGCCCTGGAGAAGGAGGCGGACGCTCTCCTCCAGTGGGCAGAGGTCTGCCTCGAAGCGCTTTCAGCTCAGCACGTGGCGGGCACGGACAATGTCACAGCCGATTACCTCAGCAGGCACAGGATAGACCACGGAGAGTGGGAACTGGAGCAGGTGATCTTCGACCAAATAGTGGCTCGTTGGGGTCTCCCAGTAATGGATCTCATGGCAAGATTCTCCTCGGCCAAGGTGGACCGATTCTTCAGTCGGCGAAAGGAAAGAATGTCCGAAGGTCTGGGATGCCCTGTCGCAGAAGTGGCCGTCAGAGGGCCTCCTCTATGTATTCCCCCCCTGGGCCCTGATCGGAAAGGTTCTTCAGCGAGTGGAGTCCCACCAGGGCCTGGTAATCCTCATAGCTCCGGATTGGCCTCGCCGCCCCTGGTACGCGGACCTGGTGAGGATGTTGGCCGACCACCCATGGCGACTGCCCTGCAGGAGCGGCCTTCTCAGTCAAGGCCCGGTTCGAATGCCTCAGGTGGATCGATTCTCGCTTACGACCTGGCTCTTGAGAGGGCGCGGCTTTTGAAGCGAGGATATTCGGGTGCAGTAATCTCAACGTTGTTGAGCGCTAAGAAGCGCTCGACGTGTCTCGCCTATGTAAGGGTCTGGCGCATTTTTGAGGCATGGTGCGCGGAGCGCCGAAGGAAGCCCCTTGCGGCATCAGTCCCGGAAATCCTGGAATTTTTGCAAGCGGGGTTTGACAAGGGGTTAGCACATAGTTCACTACGAGTACAGCTAGCCGCTATCGTGTGCTATAGAGGAAAGATCCAAGGCAAGCCGTTAGGGGCTCACATGGACGTCGCCAGGTTCCTAAGAGCAGTTCGTCGCCTGCGTCCCCAGCAGAGGTCGGTCATCCCTCCCTGGGACCTTAACCTGGTACTAAATGCGCTGATGGGGGAACCATTTGAGCCAGTGAAGAGGGCCTCCTTGAAGGACTTAACCCTGAAGACAGTCTTCCTGGTAGCGATCTGCTCGGCCAGGCGGGTCTCAGAGTTACAAGCTCTCTCCTCCAAGCCCCCCTTCCTGGCCTTTCTTAAAGACAAGGTCGTTCTGCGCACGGTGCCCTCCTTCCTTCCCAAGGTCATCTCTCCCTTTCATGTAAACCAGACAGTCACGCTCCCGGCCTTCACAACCGAGGGTCTGGTAGGCAGGGATAGCAGGCTTAGGCTACTAGACGTTCAAAGGGTCCTAAAACGCTACCTCTCCCGCACTGCTCCGTTCCGGAAATCAGACCGGCTATTTGTCAAGTTCGGAGGTCCACACAGAGGGGAAGCGGCGGCCAAGGCCTCCATCTCCAGGTGGATTAGGGAAGCGATTGCCTCCGCCTACATTCTGAAGGGCAAGCAGGTTCCAGGGGGGCTTTGGGCTCATTCCACCCGGGCTCAGGCGACTTCATGGGCAGAATGCAGTTTAGTCCCTCCGCTAGATATATGTAGAGCGGCAACTTGGTCCTCTCTGCATACCTTCACCAGGCACTACAGGCTGGACGTGCAGAGTTCAGCGGACGCTCGGTTTGGCCTAGCGGTTCTTCAGTCCGGTTTGCCGAATCCCACCCAGAATTGAACTGCTCGGGTACTTCCCAGAAGTAAAGGGACTGGACTGGAGTGACGATAAGGAAAAAGTAATTAGATCTTACCTGCTAATTAGTGTTCCTGAAGGAACGACAGTCCAGTCCCTGATCCCACCCGGCTATGTCGGACCTGAAGGCCTGTCAGAAAAGGGCAGGACAGCAAACCGAGCGGAGAACCAGTTCGGGGTAAGGGAGGCCAGGAGTAAGTAAGCGGGCGGTCCTCCTACGGCGCCTTCTCCCCTCCCCTCCCTCTCCCCTTATTACCGATTACCTATATCCTATTTCCATTAAAAAAAAAAAAAAAAAAAAAATATATATATATATAAGTATATATAAGATAAGGGAACGGGTGGGTCGACAGTCGTACCACCTCTCCCGGAGTTCGCATGTTTGTTAGGTTTAAGTTAGAGTTGTTACAGAGGCTCATTTAGTCTGCTTTTTCAGTCGATTACTGGAGTTGGTGGGTGGTCTCAGTGGTATTTGTTGGGCTCAGCCTCCAAGCTGCTGGAAGGGTTACGCAACCCAGAAGTAAAGGGACTGGACTGTCGTTCCTTCAGGAACACTAATTAGCAGGTAAGATCTAATTACTTTTTTGGGGGATGAGGGGAATGGGTGGGAAGGCATAGAGGAAGTCCTGACCCCAGTGAAGGAGGAAGGCGTCCCTTGCCTGGCAATTGAGCCGGAATTCTGGAACAGAACCGGGGAAGTTTGGCATTCAGTGGACTTGCAACGAGGTCTATGTCTGGGGTTCCCCAGATGTGAAATATCTTTATCACCTGGTCTAGGTGGAGAGACCATTCATGAGGCAGCAGTACTCGGCTGAGTTTGTCTACCCAAAGGTTTTGAATGCCTGGAAGATATACCACGAGAAGGTGAATTTGATGCTCTCTGGCGAGGGCCCATAGTCGTAAAGCTTCGTTCCATAACAGAGATCCTGTTCCACCCTGCTTGTTCACGTAGAACATGGCTACTTGATTGTCCATTTGGACTAGGACCGTCTTGTAGCCGAGCTGGGCATGGAATACTCAAAGAGCTAGATAGATTACTCTGAGTTCTAGGAGGTTTATGTGAAGACAAACCTCCTGTGGAGTCCAGGTACCCTGGGTAGAGAAATGGTGCAGGTGTGCTCCCCATCCCACCTGTGATGTATCTGTTGTTAGGGTGGCCTGGAATGGGGGTTGTTGGAAAGGAGACCCCACTAAAAGATTCTCCAGTGATTGCCACCATTGTAGGGACAAGATCAGTCGTTGTGAGTTTGATATCTTGTCCAACAGACATCCTGTGGCCTGTGTCCACTGTGTGGATAGTGTCCACTGGGCTGCTCACATGTGGAGGCGAGCATAGGGAACTACATGAACTGTGGATGCCATATGTCCCAGTAATTGCAGCAGTTCTCAAGCAGTTAGGGAGGACTTTCCCGCTGCTTGAGAAGCTAGTTGCATTATGCAAAGACAGTGGGGCTGTGGGAGGAAAGCCCTTGACTGGACTGTCTGGTTTCTAAACAAGCTCCTATGAACTCCAGGGTCTGAGAAGGAACAAGTTGGGATTTTGGGAAGTTTATGACCAATCCCAAGTATTGGAGAATTCGCATTGTGTGAGACAGTGCAGAGCTGGCTTCTGGAATTGTGGGGGCTCAAATGAGCCAGTTGTCCAAGTAAGGGAAAACGAATATCCCTAGGGTTCGCAGGAATGCAGCTACTACTGCCATGCATTTCGTGAATACTCTTGGTGCCGAAGCCAACCAAAAAGGAAGAACCCTGTATCGGAGGTGTTTTTCCCTTGAAAAGGAATCGTAAGAATGTCCTGTGATCTGGATGGATCAGAATATGAGTATATGCATCCTTTAGATCTAGAGAGCAAAGCCAATCCTGACTTTGAAGATATGGCAGAAGAGTTCCCAGAGAAATCATTTTTAACTTTTCTCGGAACAGATATTTGTTCAGTTCTCTGAGATCTAGAATGGGTCTGTGTCCTCCTGTTTTCTTTAGAATAAGAAAATAGGGGGAGTAGAACCCTGTACCCTGTTGGGGAATGGGCACTTCCTCTATTGCTTCATGAGCAAGGCGTGTTGAGACCTCTTGAGCCAGTAGATTGTCTGGAGGGGTTTGGGAATTGAACTGTCTTACGATTGTAGGAGGGGGCATGCTGTGAAAATGAAGCTTGTACCCCCTCCCCTACAATGGACAGAGTCAAATTTTCTGCTGTTATTTGGTGCCATCTGTTGACAAAATGACACAACCTGCCTGGAACGTTTAGGGGTTCTGGACCCTTCAGAGGCAGGAAAGCTAAGCTCTCTAGGAAGGAGTCAAAGCCCTTGTGGGGGCTGAGCCTGTGGAGCTGGTTGAGCTCTCGGGCTTCTTCTGTTGTCTGGATTGTTGCTGTTGTCCCTTTTGGGCAACCTGACCCTGAGGTTGCCCTTGCTGGGTACAGGATGGATAAAACTTCCTCTTTTTGCTGAACAAGGGTTTTTTATAGGGTTTCTTTTTGGCTGGAGTGACTGTAGATTTTGACAATCTGTCTAAAGTGAGATTGTCAGTATCTATCTCATTAGCCTTTTCCTGCCAAAGAGGTTTTCTCCTGTGCAAGGGATGTTTCCTAATTTGTCCTGTACCCAAGTCTCCAAGTCTGATGCCTGAAGCCAGGCAATCCGACGTGCACCAATGGCAATAGCAGAAGTAATGCTGATGCATTCAAAGCAGTCAAAGGCTGCACAATTTACAAACTTGGAAACGTCTTGAGCATGCTTGACAAGAGTAACAAAGTCTTGTCATTTGTCATCAGGGAGAAGGGGGCTCATAAGCTCCAAGTCTCCTGTGACTTATTTGAGGAACATTCCCATATATAAAATATATGAGCTGATCCTAGCTGAAAGCATGGAAGACTGAAATGTTCGATGCCCAAAGGAGTCAAGAGTCCTGCATTCACGACCTGGAGGATTGGATACATGTCTTTTTGCACTTTTCATCCTACCCATGGCTGATTCCACTACCATTGAATTGTGTGGCAGCTGAGTCTTTTGAAAACCAGGACATGGTGGAACTTGATACATGGTATCAAGTCTCCTAGAATGAGGAGATGTGGTCAGAGGTGTTTCCCACATCCTGAGCATCAAATCACGAAGAATTTCATGAACGGGCAGGGTAGCTGCCTCTTTGGGAGCCTTAGGGTATTGGGGTTTTACAGGAGCTACCATGATTGATAGGCCTCGGGCCACATCACAAATAAAATCCTGAAAAGACATGTCCTCCGGAGGAGACATTCTGCGTTGAGGAGAAGAGGAGTCTTCCGAAAGTACTCTGGTACTTACCGAGTTATCCGAGTCATCGGAAGATTCGAAGCATCTCTGATCCCGATGTTCATGTAACGCACGGTATCAGTATTGATTTAAGTCAGCACTGAGTTGGTCCGGTACCGATGTGTCGATGCCCGAAAAAGTTGGCATGGGCAGAATTCCCACCAGTACCAGTGCCCGTTGAACCGTCGGTAGCGGTATCAACGGTACTGCAGCTGTAAGGAGAGCTGCAAGACTGCGTTCGATAGCGAGAAATCTCTGGTCTATCGACGCTGCCGATGCCTGGGTGTCGGAACCGGTAGAAGCGGCCGGAACCCCTGAGCATGGCACCAGTAGTTCTGCCGAGGTCGAGGCCTCGAGAACATCCTGGAGCCCCGTTAGTGCTTTGGAGGCTGAAGCCTCCCGCCGGGACTGTTTTGCTAGTATAGTTTCCTTAAGGGCAATGCCAATGGCTTCTCGATGCTTGGAAGGAGATCTACCCTTTGAGGACCGGCTCTTATATTTAGTTACCTGAGATCCATGGGAGGAAGACGAGGCTCTGGAAGACATCAAAACAATGGACATCGCATCTGAAGAAAAGAGGTACCAAGCTTTGCAGCCCGGTTCTGTCTTCCTCTTTTAGTCATCCCCATACAAGAGGAACACTCCAATGGAGAATGGTCAGGGCCTAAACATTTGAGACACCAGTCATGGGTGTCGGTGACGGAAATGGTACCGCCACACTTAGTACATTTTTTAAAACCACTAGCTGGTTTTTCCATTTTTCAGGAAAATGGGGCCTAATGCCCAAAATGGCACCTAGCACCAAAAAGAAAAAGTTTCTGAAGAGAAACACTTCAGAAGTATATATATATATATATATATATATATTTATTTATTTTTTTTTAAGAAAAGAGAACCAGTGGTACCGGTAGGAGTCGAGCGGAGGCAGGCACGACCACAAGAAAAACAAGTTTAAAGAAGAAATTTTCTGCGGTGACAGGGTATGTGACCTGTTGGCTCCGCAGAAAATGAAGAACTGAAGAGGGACAGTTGGAAAGGCAGCGCGCATGTGCTGAGGGATGCTCCCAAAAACGTTCCTATTGGACGCTGGGGAGCGTTCCTGCGCAGGCTCCGTCGGTACCAACAATACCCATATGTGAAGACTACATTCCTGCTTGTTCCTGGAGATTGTACTATGCAGAGATATCTCTCCGTGCATAGGATGTCTCCGTGTCACAGATCACAATCTACCCAAACCCACTGTGATCCATTTGTTCCTGGTGTGTTTTACTCTTTGTGGGAGCAGTGGTGGACTTTGTTCAGTCTGTATCCTAGAAGAGGTGTGCCTTACTGCAGCCAGTTCTTCCCTCAGTAGAGACAATTCTTTATGCATGGCAGCTAGGTCTTCTCTTAGTAGAGTCAATTCGTTATGCATGGCAGATGACCTTCAGCACATAGAACATGCTCTTAGGCTCCAAATGATTCGTCTTGGAATGAAAGTACCGCAGGTATTGCACTGAATACAAGACATGCTGGTTAAGAGAATGTGGCCGTATCACAAGCTACTGGCCACTATATAGGCAATGCAGCCCCAGGGGTGGGTGGGTGGGGTGGGCAGGATCCCAAGTGTCCCTCCCCAGTAGGCTTATACCTGAACTGTGGGCACACTCAGAAAACTGTTAAGGCTACACAAGGAAATCAAGCAGTTTGACTATCCCCAAACGTAACGTAGGACCAGCAATTAGCAATTTTCCCAATAACTAACGTTTAACCAACAGTTAATATTCTATATTTGCAATAAAAAACCCAGCAGAGATAGAAAGGAAAGGAGAAAGCTTAGTCTTATCTGTGTCTTGGGCAGCTCCTGCCTTTCAGACTGGCTGTGACCGGTATGTGAAGCCAGGTGTCTATTGATCTAAAGTAGCCCCCTCCCTGGGAGATGCCTTTCAAGCAGACAATGAACCAGAATTACCCAAAATATACTTTTGTAGTTCTATCTGCCCCCCTGTGCAAAGGCCTCTGTTGGTCCCCTGCAATGTAAGTATTTCTATTCCAAGTAGCTGATTTTTCTTACAAGTGTCCCTGCCCCAGTAGGCTTATACCTGAACTGTGGGCACACTCAGAAAACTGTCACTAATATGCAGATGATATTTTACTCCTCTTTCACACCTCCTCCATTTCTCCAGACCGGACAACCTTAAACAGAGGTTTGAATAGCATGGCAACCTGGCTCAACCCAAATAAGCTTATGTCAATAAAACAGATGCAATCTGGTTCTCAGCTTCTATTCCTATAGTTGCTCTAGAAATAGCAGGAACTCCTTGCCTCTTTCCCCTGTCTAAATATTTAGGTGTATTTTTAGATTCTCAGTTAACATTTCAAAAGCAGATCAGTTCTGTAGTCAAAAGTTCAGTTTGTGAATGATGTCAATTTCCTGCAATTTGGTCAGTAACAGAAAAAGCAATCTAAACCACTTTTATAGTTACCTCAATATTATTGAGGTTGGGTTATTAATGTGATATACATAGAGCTTATCACAACAGCAGCTGAAGCAGCTCCAGACAATTCAAAGCTCAGAGCATGCATCTAGGCGGCCCAGCATTTTGATCATGTTATCCCCTCTCCCCCCCCCCCCCCCTTTTCAGGCAGTTCATTGACTAGCCGTTGCCTTTCATATTCAATTCAAGTTTCTAACATTGGTACACAAAGCCATCCTATATCTCTCGGGGGCAGTTTTTCCAACTGGGTTAATTTTGCACATGCCATGAACCTCACTTCTAAGCCAGGGTATGTGGAGTATGATCTCAGTCTCTCAAATGTACTGCTAATGCTCGGTGTAGTACTTGCATCATGCCCAAAGCAAGCTGCCTTCTGGAGATCGTAAGATGCAACATGTATGGGTACTGGGTAGTTCATCAAGATGTGCTTGGAAATTCTTCATCTTCAAGCCTGTGGCTCCCAAGACGATGGGAAATATTTCTGTATCTTTCTGCCACATTTTCTTGGTCTCTGGCTGCATTTTTTGGTACTTCAGAATTTTCTGCCTCTCTAAGCAAGTCACAGAATAATCACTTGGAACAAACACCTCTATTATCAATGCTGTTCTTCTTCTTTACCACTATGTCGGATTTCCTCACATCCAGTTTCTTATCCATCGGAATGGGAATGTTCCAAGTGATCTTTCCTTATGTATCACTCTTCATACCCCATATATCCTAATCATCTTATCTAACACCCAGCTTCGCAAGCAAAATACAACTCCATAAGAAAATGTGCCATTTATTTTAAGACCCCTTTGCTATGGAATGATCTGCCTCCTGCTTTGCACAAGAATCATCTTTTAAGAAATTCAAATGGAACCCAAAAACCCACTTGTTGAGGAAGGCTCTTGGAGTTGGGGAAAACTAATCATAGTCTGTTTGTAATATTGCTATTTACTGTGGGGGGTGGTGGTGTTTAGGTTTTAAATTTTTATTTTTTGTTCTTATTCCTCCATGCTCTGCTGTTACCTTCTTTCTTTTTTTTTTTTTCTTTTATAAGAATTGTAACCTTTTTTCTTCTGTTTTTTTAGATGCCATTGTAAACTGCTCTAATATCCTATTTGAAGGGCAGTATAGAATGTTTAATAAACCATAAATCACCTTTAGAAGCAATACAATTCTGATGTTCTTCTCCTTTAACTCTATGTCCAGCTTCTTTGCGTCCAGCTTTATCTTGGTCAGAATAGAAGTATCCCAGGAGCTCATAACCTCTTCATTCTCTGTAATTCTGTTAGCATCATGATACCAGTGCTTTTCAGGTACAGTGATGTTGTAATGTTTACAGAGTTCCAATGGAGGAGGTGTGCTATTTTGGTGTGCCTTTCTGTACAGAAATGTAATGCCTTCAGCACTGCACAGCCAGCTATAAAGTGAGTCACTGTTTCCCACTCTTTCTTATAGAATCAACATACGTCTGTTTTTCCAAAGCTCCCTGTCAACCATCTTGTCTGTAAACATTGTTCCATAGTGTCCTGCTAGACCAGTCCAGACAAGTGGGTTGTGTTCCCCTACCAGCAGAGTGGTAAAGACAAAGAACCAATGAAAAGCCCAAGTTTCAATGACATCGCTCCTATGCATCTATTCACTTCAGCCACCAGAGAGTATTTCTTTCTCTCCAGCAGATGATAGATTTTCTTCAGAGAGGAAAAGAGATTGAATAAGCACTCGTGAATGACCACCTTGAGTACAGAAAGGTGACTCTTTCACTTGAGCACAATGTGGGAGGCTCCACGAAACTACAGTCTTTAAGATAGCCATAGGAGAGAAATTGGTTCAACTCCACGCTCTTATCATGATAAGAGCCTGTTGAGCAGCCACAGATTGGAAGGATCTGGACAAGTGCAGCAGCATCACATAACCTCAGCACCCTCCTCCTCTGTTGCACCAGCCTTCTCCTCAAGATTGCAGAAGGATATGCCTGCCTGCCAGCCAGTGCAACAGTTTCAGGGGAGTAGAGCTGACCCCGGCACAGATCCTCCACCTGGGGCTCACAGGGCATGAGTACCAAGGCTTGACTTCGTCATTGTCCTTTTTGGGGGTTCCCGCTTCCATCAGTGTAGGACGCAATTCGAGGTGAACCACTGGTGACCACAAACACCGTGTGGGGGTTTCCTGCCATTTTCTGCACACATTAACATTTTTGCTTATTGTACGCCTAATGGTCACACGGTCCTAACACATGTTCTGCCTGAGTGGCTCCAATGCACACGCCTTCCCTAGCACCTGTAACGCACATAACACACGCATAGTTAACGCACGCTTGCGGGCCAATGCAGCCTTAGCATGTGCTGTTGTGATATTTTCCATGACTCTTTATGTCTTCTTCCAGGAAACATTGTTTGACTTCTAGCAAACAAGGAGCCTCCTCCCTGGATTCTGGACTCTACCTTTCCTGCATGGCAGCCTCTGAGTTGTCCATGGAGGATTTGCTTTCCCCCTCTCAGCTAAGTGATACAGTTAGTCTGACCTTGCCTGCCCAAAGGCAGGAGGTGATGAATGGCACTCTAGGTAAAGATATTCAGCCAGCCAGAGGCTCCGGTAACAGTGCTGTAAGCTACTCTTCATCCTCTAAGGCAGGGGTCTCCAACGCCAGTTCTGGCGGGTTGCAAACCAGGTTTTCAGGATGTCCCTATTGAATATGCATGAGATAAATTTGAAAACAGGGGCAGTGCATGCAAATATCTCTCATGCATATTCATTAGGGATAGCCTGAAAATCTGACTGGTTTGCGGCTTTCCAGGACTGGAGATGGAGATCCCTGCTCTAAGGGATCTTGTGGCAGCTGTGGCCTCTGGTGTTGAGGAGTCTTATCCAGGAGGAGAGCTTACGAACTGCAGATTGTCCTCCTTGCAACAGGCCTCGTCTTTCTGGTGTGGAAATTCCAACCCTGCGGCCTCTGGGTGCCCCCAAATGCAGTCTCACGCCAAGCAGGCTGAAAGTAGAAGCCCTGTTCAATTTCCTTTGGCTAAGCCTCCCTGGAGAAGGGTGCTTCCTGGAAATGGGGAACAGCTGGCAGTTATGCAAGATGTTGACTGTGCCTTGGATTCAGAAGGCTCAATACCAGGCTCTGATGTGGATGAGGAAGTGCTTTCACCTTCAGAAAATTATGCAGAGACCAGCGTGATCCGCCAATTCCGGATGGAGGAGCTGGTGGACTTGATTGCCAGGTCTCATCTGCCATGAACTTGATGGATTGTTTCGGTCCGCAGCAGGAGCTGACGTACACTTAAACATTCAAGGGGTGAGAAAATCCACTGCTATCTTCCCGTTTCCAGAAGTGATCAAGGATATGATCTAGTTGGAGTGGGATTCCTCCGACTCCCTACCTAAAGGGTTAGGAATGTATAAGATGATCTACGTTCTCCTGGAGGAAGAGCGCATTGAGTAGTTTGGCATTCCCAAAGTTGATGCGCAGGTCATGACGATTACCAGACAGACCACCATTCCTGTGGAAGGCGGATCGGCTTAAAGGAGTTTTTGGCCCGCAAGGTAGATTCCTTGCTGAGGAGCTAGTTTGCAGTGGTGGTGGCTATTCTACAGCTGGCAATATGTACCAACCTTATATCTTGAGCCCTGCTCCAGTGGATTCAGTCTCTTCCGCCAGATGATACTACCCCTCTTTTGGAGTCCGCTATGGCCTTCCTTTCTGATGCTATGTATGACTTGGTATGTTTGGCGGTCAGGGATAGTGCCCTGATGATGGTATCATGGCATTGGATTTGGCTCCGCACTGGGCAGCAGACACATCCTCCAAAGCCAGGTGGGCTCAACTGGCCTTTAAGGAGAAGCTTCTGTTTGGAACTGATTTGGAGAACTGGTGAAGGACTTGGGTGAGACAAAATCTTACAGTCTTCCAGAAGACAGGTCCAAGTAGGCTGGTGCCCCTTTCTTTTCAGCCTCCGCTCACCTACCAAAGGCACGCAGGCCGGATTCCCAGGATTCTTGGGACTATCATCATTACTGACCTGGAAAACCTTTCTTCCCCTCTGCATCTGGGCCTCGGGTTCGTTCTCAGTCCTTTCATGGAGCGCATGGGCCCAAGGACTGACCCCTCCCTCCAGAGGACCACCCTCCTGGGCTGCGCAATGAAGGTTTGGGGGCCTATTCCCTGGTTCCTCCATTGGCAGCAGGCTTCACTTCTTCTTTCAGGAACAGGCCCAGGTTACAAGGATTGCTGTGTGCTAGACTTCATTCAGTTTGGCATGCAAAGAGCAGATTCTCATGCCTTCGTCATTTCCCCTTGAGGTTCTGTGCAGACCACCTTGGACAAGTTACCTGAAGGTGTTGGTGCCTATCCCCCTGGAAGAGCGGGGTAAGGGTGGATACTCCATCTATTTTGTGGTGTCAAAGGAGGACAGTTCCTTCTGACCTATTCTGGACTTCAAGGCTGTCAATGAGCACTTGCGCTTCCGGATGGAAACCTTGCACTCTGTAATTCAACCAGTGCACCAAGGGGCATTCTTGGCTTCTCTGGATCTGGCTGAGGCATATTTTTAAATCCCAATCCAGGCAGATCAGTAGAAGTATCTGCATTTTGCCGTGCTTGGCTCTCACTATCAGTTCACTCTCCCTTTCAGGCTATCCACTACCCCAAGGACGTTCTCCAAGATCATGGTGGTGGTAGCTGCGGCACTGCAACACCAAGGGATCTGGGTCTATCCCTACCTGGACGACCGGTTCATCAGAGCCTATTCCATTTCAGAAGCATCTCAGGCAACATGGCCAAAACTGAGCTGCTTATTTTTCACCCTAAAACCTCCTCTCCTCTCCCTCCTTTCTCAGTCTCTGTGGATAACTCTACTCCTCCTTGTTTCCTCAACTAGCAATCTTGGGGTTGTCTTTGACTCCTCTCTCCCCTTCTCCACACACATCCACCTGATAGCTAAGACCTGCAGTTTCTTTCTCTATAACACCAACAAAATCCGCCCATTCTTTTCTGAACACACTACTAAGACACTTATCCACTCCTTAATCACCTCCCGTCTTGACTATTTTAACTTATTCCTTGCTGGTCTCCCGCTGAATCAACTCTCTCTCCTTCAATCTGTTCAACACCCTGCTGCATGGCTAATCTTCCACCAGCATCATCATGCTCATATTACCCCTCTTCTCAAGTCACTTCCGTTTCCACATCCAGTTCAAACTTCTCCTGCTGACCTATAAATGCATTCACTCTGAAACTCCTCACTACCTTTCCTCTCTTACACCTCCTACACCCCTTCCCGGAAACTCCACTCTTCTGGCAAATTGCTTCTATCGGTGCCCTTCTCTTCAATTGCTAATTCCAGACTTCGCTGCTTTCACCTTGCTGCTCCTTATGCCTGGAACAAACTACCTGAGTCCATACATCATGCGCCTTCTGTAGCCCTTTTCAAATCCAGGCTGAAAACTCATCTCTTTGCTGCCGCTTTCGGATCTTGACTCACCTGATCTCCTTTGTGTTTCTTTACCTCTCCCCCTAGATGTATCAATGTCTACACCTACTGTGTTGTCTGTCTTGACTAGATTGTAAGCTCTGATGAGCAGGGACTTTCTCTTACATGTCTGTGCAGCACTGTGTACGTCTTGTAGCACTATACAAATGCTCAGTAGTGGTAGTAGAGCGGTGTCCTTTTTGGAAAGCCTCGGCTGGGTAATCAGTCAGGAAAAGAGCCAGCTGTTGCCTTCTCAGTCCTTGGAGTTTCTGGGAGCATTTTGTCACTCAAGTGGGGAGAGTTTTCCTGCCAGAGAAGAAAGTCAAAAGACTGTTGGATTGCTTGGCACTGTTCTGTGCACAGCAAGTCCTTGGAGTCTGGGATTATCTACAGCTTCTCAGATTGATGGTAGCAATCATAGAGATGGTGCCATGGGCGTGATCTCACATGTGACCACTCCAGCAGTCCTTGTTGACTCAATGGTCCCTGAGTTCCCAGGAGTTTGAGCGCAGGCTTCTGCTCCTGGTGGTGGCAGCAGCCCTGTCATCTGAGGAAAGACATACCGCTGGACGATTCCTCGTGGATCCCACCGATGATGGATGCCAGTCTCTCGGGCTGGGGAGCCCACTGCCAAGACCGTATAGCCTAGAGCCATTGAAATCGCAGGGAAGTGGTGTGGTCCATCAACCGCCTCAAGGCGAAGGCCATCAGGTTAGCTGTTCTGCGTTTCTGACCCCTGGTCGAGTTCCAGGCAGTTTGAGTGTTTTCAGACAATGCCATGGCGGTGGCTTACATCAATTGGCAGGACGGCACAATAAGCACTGGATTGGTCCTGAGGATGGATTTCCTGTTTGCCTGAGTGGAGAAGAACCTCCTATGTTTGTTGGCTCAACAGAGATGTCTCTCTCCTTACAAAGATTTAACTTGTTCAGGCCATGGTATTTTCAACATCATCATATGGTTGCGAAAGTTGGGCAGTGAAAAAGATAGACAGGAAGAACATTGATGCCTTTGCATTATTTATTTAACCAGTTTTCTAAACCACCTTATCCTCCAATCAAAGCAGTTTACATTATGTATTCATATCAAACAGGTACTGGATACATTCCCTTGTCCTCAAAGGGCTCACAATCTATGTGTACCTGAGGCAACGGAGGGTTAAGTGGCTTGCCCAAGGCCACAAGGAGTGCCTATAGGACTAGAAATCCCAGTCCCTCCAGCCTGAGATTGCTGTCCCCAGGTGGGAATTGAACCCCGGCCCTCCGGCCTGAGGTACTGTGTCCCAACCACAATTATGATGCTGGTGACGAATTCTGTGTATACCATGGTCTGCTAGAACAACAAACCAGTCAGTACCTAAGCTTTCTTTAGAAGCTCAGATGACAAGACTTCGACTTTCATACTTTGGACACATCATGCAAAGAGCGAAATCATTAAAGAAAGACATCATGCTTGGCAAGGTAGAAGGTCAACGCAAAAGCGGAAGGCCAGCAATGAGATGGATCGATACAATAGCAGCAGCTATGGGTGCTGGTCTGTCAAGAATGAATCACCTGACTGAAGACTGAACACAGTTTAGGACAACTATTCAGAGGGTCACCATGAACTGATACTGACTTGACGGCACTTAGCAAGAACAACATATCAATCTCCCCTCTTCTGACTTTCCTCTAAAGTATACATATTAAGATCCTTAAGTCTGTCCTCATATGCTTTATAACGAAAACCACTAACCATTTTAGTAGCCACTATCTGCAACGACTCCAACCTGTTTATATCCTTTAGAAGGTGCGGTCTCCAGATTGCACACAATACTCCAAATAAGGTTGCACCAAAGACTTATACAGAATTACTATCAGCTCCTTTTTTCTGCTGGCCATTCCTCTCCCTGTGCACCCAAGCAGCCTTCTAGCTTTCGCAGTCACCTTTTCTATCCGTTTAGCTACTTTAAGATCATCAGACACAGCCACGCCCAGGTCATGCTCCTCTTTTGTGGACAGAAGTACTTCACCCCCTACACTGTACCGCTCCCTTGGATTTTTGCAGCCCAAATGCATGATCCTGGATTTTTTAGCATTAAATCTCAGCTGCCAAATTCTAGACCATTTTTCAAGCTTAGCTAGATCTCTCTTCATGTTATCTACTCCTTCCTGGGTGCCTACTCTATTGCTGATTTTGGTATCATCTGCAAAGAGGAAAACTTTACCTAACAGCCCTTCTGCAATATCACTAACAAAAATGTTAAAAAGAATCAGACCAAGGATAGATCCCTGCGGCACACCACTGGTAACCTCCTTCTTCCCAGAGTGAGCTCCATTTACCTGTACTCTCTGTCACCTTCCACTCAACCAATTTCTAACCCAATCAGTAAACTTTAGGGTCCATCCCTAGGATCTCAGTTTATTTATAAGTCACCTGTACATACTTTACTGAAATCTAAAGTACACCCCCATCCAACTCCCTGGTCACCCAGTCAAAGAAATTGGATTTGTCTGACAAGACCTGCCTCTGGTAAATCCATGCTACCTCGGATCAGGTAATCCATTGGACTCCAGCAACCTCACTATTTTCTCTTTCAGCGTTTCCAATAGTTTACTCACCACAGAGGTTAAACTAACCGGCCTTTAGTTTTCAACCACATCCTTACTTCCGCTTTTGTGTAAAGAGACCAAATGTGCCTCTCTCCAGTCCTCTGGCACCACTCCCGTTTCCAAAGAGGCATTGAAAAGGTCAGTTAGTGGAGCTGCCAGAACGTCCCCCAGTTCCTTCAGTATTCTTGGATGTATCTCATCCGGTCCCATTGCTCTACTTTTAGTTTAGCTAGTTCCTCACGAACACAGTCTTCGGCAAATTGTTCGAGATCCCCGTCGCTTATGTTCCTATTTCTGGGTGTTTTCTGAGGTCCTGCTCCTGGCCCTTCATCTGTGAACACAAAACAGAAATATTTGTTAAGCAATTCTGCTTTATCCTCATCAGCTTCTACATATTCCTCTCCTTCACCCTTGAGTCTAACAATACCACTTTTGCCCTTCCTCCTCTCACTAACATCTGAAAAAGGTTATATCCCCCCATTTTATTGCACTGGCTATTTCTTTTTCTTTTTGTATCTTTGCTTTCCTGACTAGTTTGCTAGTTTCTGTTTTTTCCAAACATAGATGCCTGTCTTCCTCTCTCTGTGATCTCATGTATTTAATGAAGGCCTCTCTTCACCTTTTCTGCTACTTCTTTTGAGAACCATAGTGGCTTCCTTTTACCTTTATTTACCATTCTAACAAAAAGGTTGGTTGCCCTTAATATATCTCCTTTCAGTTTTGCCCACTGTTTTTCTACATTCCCCAGCTATTCCCATCCTATCGACTCCCTGAGGTATTGACCCATCTTGGCAAAGTTAGTTTTCCTAAAGTCTAAGACCCTCGCTTTTGAATGGATTTTATCAGCCCTATTCCTAATACTGAACTACACCATCTGGTGATCACTGGATGAGAGATGAAATCCCATTATAAGATCAGAAACACCTTTACCATTGGTAAGCCCCAAATCCAGTATGGCCCCTTCACATGTGGGTTCTATTACCAGTTGCCTGAATAGTTCTCCCTGTAGAGAATCCATGATCTCCTTACTTCTAGATGGCACCGCAGCAAGTTTGTGCCAATCAACATCCAGCATATTGAAATCACTTCTCAGTACCACTTCTCCTTTCTTGGCAATGATGCATATGTCTTCTATTAAATCTCCTTTCACTTCTTCTCCCTGTGAGGGAGGTCTGTATATCACGCCAATGCAAATGAATTTCTCTTTCCCTCTTTCTAGTTTAACCCACATTGTCTCCTCTTTCCCTTTGAAGTCCTGTAAATCTATAGCTTTAATATTATGTTTTACATATAGTGCCACTCCTCCTCCCCTTCTTCCTACCCTATTCTTCCTGAATAAAGTATAGCCTGGTAAAATTACAGTACATCCCAGTCATGGTTGTCCATGAACTATGTCTTTGTAACCGCAACTAAATCCAAATCTTCCTCTTCCATTAAAGCCTCAACTTCTGGGACTTTATTTCCTATGCTACGGCCATTTATACACACCGCTTTCCAGATGTTGCCCCTTTTACACATTTCTATAGAGGTTTTTAATGTTTCACTTACCTGAGGCTTTCTTCACCCATCCCCAATGAATCTAATTTAAAGCCCTCTTCAGTAGGTTTGCCAGTCTGCTACTGAAGGCACGTTGACCATTCTTGGACAGATGGACGCCATTTCTGCTTTGCAGCACTTGGATCATCATCCCATGGTCCAGGAAACCAAAATGCTCTCGATAACACCATCCACGCAGGCATACATTTATCTCCAGGATGCAAGCTTCTCTGCCTCGGCCTTTACCCTCAACAGGGAGGATTGAAAAGAACATCACCTGTGCATCTATCTGCTTTATCCTCTGTCCCAGAGCCATGAAGTCACTTTTGATAAGCTCAGAGGGATACCTGGCAATATCATTTGTGCTGACATGGTTGAGCAACACTGAGTAATAAGTAGGCTAGATGAGCCTTGGCAAACTTTCCGAAACATCTCAGATTTTGGCACCTGGCAGACAGCATACTTCTAAGGACAAAGTCTGGTCGGCAGATGGACGACTCAGTACCTCTAAGAAAAGAGTCACCAACCACCACTATCCTTCACTTTCTTGTAGTCAATGATTTTGCAACTTTTGGGTGCCTGAGCTCTGGTACTTCCCTTTCCTGGGATGCTTTCACCTCTTCCACTTCCAGTGCTGCATAATGGATCTTCAATTCAAGGGCTGGAGGAGTTGGATTGGTGATTTTGCATGCTCTGGTAACTCGTGGCCAGTTTTTGTCATTCTGTAGGTTCCCAACTTCACCTCTGTTGGAGAGCTTAGCTGTTTCAAGAAGCATCTCATCAATGTACTTCTCACTGTCTTGAATGCTCCTCAGCCTCGTTACCTCTTCTCTGAGCTCCTTCACTTGTTTTTTGAGAGCTTAAGCATGCAGGCATCCCATGGAACAGGTCCTTCAACTGACATTAGGATCTCTGGAAAGAGGCAGAAGCTATAACGGGGGCAACAACTTTGGCAATTCGATTTTTCCAAGCCATTGTTCAGTTGGTGGAGCTCTTGTACCTGTTGAAGTAAAAGAGAGAGACCTACCAAAGTCCCTGCCTGTTCCTCAGCTGTCCTTTCAGAGAAAAAGCAGTTAACCTCTTTGAGTTCTAAAAGTACTGTTCTAAGTCCCTGTGTGTGGCTAATTGGAGAGTTGCCTTATTAAGAATGCTCACATGGGGTGGGTGGGAGCTGGGGTGGTAGGGGAGAACTAACGCCTTATGAGGAGTCAGTGGCTTCAACAAGCTGGGAAAGAAACTAAAAGCAGGGTTTTAAACTTACCCCACAAAAAAAATTTCCCTTTTGAAATGCAGCACCTAAAAAGAACAACACCTTTTTTTTTGTTTTGTTTTAAATTTATTTATGCACTTTTAAATTCTTACACAAGAAATATCTTGTTACAGTAAAGAATACAAAAACAAACAAAAGATGCAAAGAAAAGGGAAAAAAACCCCTTTACAATAAGTACAAAATGTAGATATAGATTCACTAGCCCACAATGAGAAAGCAAGACACAATTCAACAAGAAAATACAAGAAGAAATAAACACAATTCTAAAGTGGTATAAACTAATGTGCGAACCAACAACCACTTCCCCCCTAAACCAAGGGAGGGGATACAGACAACTCAACTGCTAAGCAGAGGAACATTCTTGCTAGCAACAAATTGAGTTAAATGTGCAGGCTCAAAAAAGGTGCAACTAATTCCCTGATATTTAATTAAACATCTACACGGATAGCATAGGAAAAACAAACCACCAAGCTGTAAAACCCAGGGTCTTAGTAAAAGAAATTGCTGTCTACGTTTCTGAGTAGGTTTAGAAACATCCGGAAACATCCTTATTGTCCCCCCCATAAAGGTCTCATTCCTTGCCTTAAAATAAAGTCTCAAAAGTAAGTCCCGATCTGGCTCTAAAGCCACAGTAAGCAGGATAGTAGCCCGTAGAATAAAACCAGGATCGGTGGTTTCCAGGAACCCAGTTAAGTCCAGAGAGTCCATCAGCGGTGAATGGACAGGTGAAGAGGCACCATGGGTCTTGCACTTGGCAGTAGGCAGATAGTAAATTCTTGCCAAAGGAGGAACTAAATCAGCAGGAAGCTTCAATATAGTTGTAGCATAGGAGTTAAACAGCTCCTTTGGGGACATAGTGGGCACACGAGGAAAATTCAACAAACGCAGATTCCTTTTACGTACATAATTTTCCAACATCTCAATCTTCCCATGGATAACAGTTAAATCATGAGAAACAGTACCTGACATGGTTGATACGCCCTCCACGTTTTCCTCCAACTGGGTCACCTTGGATGAAATAGTGGCTACCTCCTTCTTATGATGGTCAACAGACTGCACAAGAGTAGAAGCACTTTGGAGGACACCAAATTGAGACAAAAAAGAACGTTCCAAGGCCAGGGGCGGCCCAAGGGGGGTGCGGGGCCATGTGCGGAGACTCGGTGCGGGGCCTCATTTGCATAAGGGGCCTCATTTGCATAAATATTTGCATAATGTTACCATACACTAACTTTTAGTAAACATGCCTCTTCATGAGTGTATGGATAAAGAAAGACAAAGATTTCTACATTACTATAATCCAGTGCCAACCGCCAGGCACATTAGGAACTACTACAAACACTGCCCATTTAGAACCCATAGCAAACCCACCGTATCCTAACAGCACTACCAAGACTCATAAAGCACCATACCCTACCTATCAAAAGGCAACACTGCAAATATTAAACCAATACATTTCAGAGAATAACAATACATGACCTACTGGGGAAAGAGAACAAGTGGCAATGTCAAATAGGAATTATATAAACAGAACACCTCAGCTCAGTTACACATGCAGAACATAGACCATCACCAAACAAGTAATCACAATTTAGAAACAGGAAGACAATAATTAAACTGGGAACCCTAAAAGCCAAACTTGGAATGTACAACAATGTTGAAATAAAACTATAAATTAATTTCCTCTTGTACTAAACAAAGCACCGACATTAATGATGCACATTTCCCAGAGCTGACATATTCCAGTTAATAAATTCAAAATAAAGAGATATCTTTGTACCTTTTGTGCATTTTTTTTTCAGTTGCAATTGTTCCAGTCACTTTCTTCTGGTTTATTTGTGTCTTCTGCTAACTCTCCATCGTCTGCTGTCCATTTGTCCTTTCTTCTCTCCTCTAGTTTTTTTCCATTCTCTCTCTACATCTGCTTTAACATAATAATCTTTCTCCTTTTGCTCTTTCCTCATTCCTATTTCATCCACTCAAATTTTACCCCTCCATCCTCAATCCCCACTTAGGGGCTTGTTTACAAAGCCGCGGTAGCGGTTTGCGATCGTAATCGGAGCAGCGGCCCCATTGATTTCAATGGGGCCGCGGCTGCGATCGCGAACCACTACCGCGGCTTTGTAAACAAGCCCCTTAGTCTCCCAATACCCGGCCAATTGTAGATTTTTCTTCCCTCCCACACAAAATATTCTTCCCCTCTCCATTTCACTCTCCCAGCCCCATCCCCTTCTAATCTCCCCCAACATCAGCTCCCTTTTAGTTGCAGCCCCACCCAGTATCCGCTCCCTTCTAGTCCCCACATCAGCCCATTTCCAGTCCTAGCTCCCCCATCCATTTCCAGTCCTATCCGAGTCCCTTCATCAGCTCATTTCCAATACCAGCCTCCCATCAGCCCATTTCTAGTCCTTTCCTAGCCCCACCATCAGCCCATGTTAAATCCTAGCTCCCCTCCACTCAGCCCATTTCTAATCCAAGCCCCCCATGAACCTACTTCCAGTTCTAGCCCCTCCATGAGTCCATTTCAATCCAAGCCCCCACCACAGCCCATTTCCAATCTTAGCTCCCCCAACACCCAATTCCCAGTCCTATCCTAGCCCCTCCATCAGCCCATTTCCTGTCCTAGCTCCTTCCCCTAAGAGCCCATTCCAAGCCCCCCTCCCCATCAGCTATTTGCAGTTCAAGCCCCCTTCCACTCAGCCCATTTCCAGTCCTAGCAACCCCCCCCCCCAACCCATTACCAGTCCTAACCTCCCCATCAGCCCACTCCCAGTCCTAATCCCACCAGCCCATTTCCAGTCCTAATCCCCCATCACCCAATTTTTAGTTTAAGCCCCCCCATAGCCCATTACCAGTCCTAACCCCCCATCAACCCACTTTCAGTCCTAATCCCATCAGCCCATATACAGATTTAGCTCCCCCATAGCCCATCACCACTCCTAAACCCCCCCAAGCCCATCACCACTCCTAACCCCCCCAGCCCATCAACACTCCTAACCCCCCCCCCAGCCCAGCAACACTCCTAACCCCCCCCAGCCCATCAACACTCCTAAACCCCCCCCCAGCCCAGCCCAGCCCAGCAACACTCCTAAACCCCCCCCCCCAGCCCAGCCCAGCAACACTCCTAAACCACCCACCCCCCAGCCCAGCCCAGCCCAGCCCAGCCCAGCGAAAATTAAAAGAAAAGAAAACCTGTCTGCTGCCGCGGTCGGGGCCGCCGCGGCAGAATCGAGCGTGCCGCGGGGCCCCCCTGTGCACGGCAGAGCCTGCCCTCCTTGTAGCAGCTCTCTCTTTGGAGCTGAAAAGTCAGACGCGCCGGCTTGCAGAGCAGAGCGCGAGGGAAGAGTTTCTCCCTCGCTGCTCTGTTAAGCCCGCGGGGGCTGATGGGAACTTCCCATCAGCCCCGCGGGCTTAACAGAGCAGCGAGGGAGAAACTCTTCCCTCGCGCTCTGCAAGCCGGCGCGCCTGACTTCAGCTCCAAAGAGAGAGCTGCTACAAGGAGGGCAGGCTCTGCCGTGCACAGGGGGGCCCCGCGGCACGCTCGATTCTGCCGCGGCGGCCCCGACCGCGGCAGCAGACAGGTTTTTTTTTTTTCTTTTCAATTTTACTTTTCAAAAAGAATGTTTTTTGCGCGGGGCCCCCTGAAACGCGGGGCCCTGTGCAAAAAACATTCTCGCTCAATGGACGGGCCGGCCCTGTCCAAGGCCTGAAGACCTTCCCAGAGGGAATCCAGAGTGACTGCTGCCGGACGTTGAAGTACAAACTGTACAGGCACTACAGCCGTGGTCTCAGTGAGAGAGGGCGAAGAAACACCCAAACCAGCATCAGCTTCGACATACAAACTTCCTCCACTCACAGCAGGATTGCTCACAACAGCCTCAAGCTCTGCAGCCACAGACACGGCAGCGGCAGAGTTACTCAGCATACTAGGAAGTGGTGATTCAGAGATCGTGTTGCTCCCGAAGTCACGGAGCTCCGTTCCCTCTCTTCCGGATGTGAGAATAGCTGGCTAAATTGGAGGGGTCCGCACCTCTGGGCTAAGTGATATCTGCAGCTCAGAGGGGCGCGGCAAGCCTCCTGCTCCCGATGCCCCCAAGGAGCCCGAT
The DNA here is from genome assembly GCA_033557465.1 of Ichthyophis bannanicus. Taxonomy (NCBI): domain Eukaryota; kingdom Metazoa; phylum Chordata; class Amphibia; order Gymnophiona; family Ichthyophiidae; genus Ichthyophis; species Ichthyophis bannanicus. Next base: position 708,960,303 of record CM066033.1, read on the forward strand.
AGCCCCGGAGCATTGACCACACCAGCGGACCTCACAAATGCATCGCGAGGACCTCTAGAAACTGCCGGCACTGTCACAGGAGGTAACCAGCTTTTCGCTTTCCTCTTATAAGAACATAAGATATGCCATACTGGGTTAGACCAAGGTCCATCAAGCCCAGTATCCTGTTTCCAACAGTGGCCAATCTAGGACATACGTACCTAGCAGTTTCCCCAAAAGACACAGGTTCTGCAATGCTTGTACTAGGTCAAGCATTGATATCCTGGGTCCCTTCTTAATAATGGTTTATGGACCTTTCCTCCAGGAACTTGTCCAAACCTTTTTTAAACCCAGCTACACTAAAGCACAGTTACTTACCTATAACAGGTGATCTCTGGGAACAGCAGGAATAAGTCTTCACATATGGGTATCGTCGGTACCGACGGAGCCTGCGTGGGAACGCTCCCCAGCATCCAAAAGGAAAGCTTTAGGGAGCATCCCACAGCGCCTGCGCGCTGCCTTCCCACCTTTCCCAACCGCCTCTCTCCAGTTCGAGTTTTAAGCTGAGACAAAGAGAGAGAGAGAAAGGAAAGGAAAGATGGAGAGATACAACACCTAGGGGAGGTGGGTGGGTTGTGAAGACTTATTCCTGCTGTTCCCAGAGATCACCTCTTACAGGTAAGTAACTGTGCTATCTCCAGGAACAAGCAGGAATGAGTCTTCACATATGGGGACTCCCCAGCTAGAGATGCCAAGGAGATCCCAAAGGTTGTGAAGTCCCTGATAAGGGCTCCACCTCACCCCCATGGATCTCGGGCATCCAACCAGGGATGGGGGGTAGGAGTTGATTAGGTATGGAACAGGTGTTTGAGAACAGCCTGACCAAACAAGGCATCCCGGCGGGAGTCCTTGTCCAAGCAGTAATGGGCTGTAAAGGTATGAACCGAGGCCCAGGTGGCCGCTTGACAGATTTGGTCGATGGACACAGAGTTTAGATGAGCCATAGAGGCTGCCATGGCCCTCACATTGTGAGCTGTGACATGGCCTTACAGAGAAAGGTTCTTACTCTGGTAGGCGAAGGAAATACACTGAGCAATCCAATTGGACAGAGTTCTCTTAGAGACTGGAAGTCCTAAATGAGAGGGATCAAAAGCAACAAATAATTGAGAGGACTTTTTATGCTGCTGTGTCCTTTGTAAGTAAAAAAGCAAGTGCTCTCTTACAATCCAGGGTATGAAGATTCCTCTCTGCAGTTGATGCATGAGGTCCTGGAAAAAAGACAGGTAAATACACCTCATGGTTCAGATGAAAAGGTGAGAACACTTTAGGCATAAAGTGTGGATTAGTCCTGAGGACTACCTTGTCATGATGGAACCTTGTATAAGGAGGATTAGCCACCAAGGCTTGCAGCTCACTGATACGGCGAGCTGAGGTGACTACAATGAGAAAAATAACCTTCCAGGAAAGGAATTTCAAGGAGGTAGTGGCTAAGGGTTCAAAGGGTGGCTTTATAAGCTGGCCAAGAACCAAATTCAAATCCCATGGCACTGGAGGTGGTCTAATGGGAGGTTTAGTTAAAAGAAGGCCTCTCATGAATCTTGCAATAAGAGGATGAGAGGAAATAAGCTGTCCATTGAGAGGCTTAAGGGATGCTGCAATAGCATTCAAATGGACTCTCACTGAATTCGTTTTAAGGCCTGCATGGGATAAGGTGCAAGGTGCCTTAGACAACTTTATTAGACAACATTTTGGTGGTGGTGAGAATCGAGGAGGAATGTGACACATTCTATATACCCTTTCGATGTCTAGGACATCTGCACCTTGCCCACTCACAATCTTAAATGACAGAGGTGTAAGGCAGGGGTCTCCAAATCCAGCCCTGGAGGGCCACAAACCAGTCAGGTTGGCAGGATATCTCTAATGCATATATATCTCATGCATATTCATTAGGGATATCCCGAAAACCTGACTGGTCTGCGGCTCTCCAGGACCAGGGTTCCCTACCCCTGGTCTAGGCCTTCAGCAACCAGGCTCTGAGGTGAAGAGACTGGGGATTTGGGTGCCACAACGTTCCCTCCTCCTGGGACAGGAGGTCTGGAGCAGATCCCAAGTCCAGGGAGGGAGCTTGGGAGAGATGCAGAAGTAGAGGGTACCACACTTGGCATGGCCAATGTGGTGCTATGAGGATCATAGATCCCTTGTCTCTCTGAAGTTTGAAGAGTGTCTTGGGAATTAGGGGAATGGGTGGAAAGGCATAGAGGAAATCTTGCCCCCAATGAAGGAAGGCATCTCTGGCCTGAACTCCTTGTCACGGAATCCTGGAACAGAACCGGGGAAGTTTGGCATTCCACGGACTTGAAAAGAGGTCTATGTCCGGGGTTCCCCAAATTTGGAAGATCCTGGCTATCTGGTCCCCATGGAGGGACCATTCATGTGGAAGCAGAACTCGACTGAGTCTGTCTGCCCAAGAGTTTTGAACCCCTGGAAGATACACTGCCATGAAATGAATTTGATGCTCTCTGGCGAAGGCCCACAATCTCAGAGCTTCGTTGCAAAGCGACAGAGAGCCAGTCCCACCCTGCTTGTTCACGGAGAACATGGCTACTTGGTTGTCCGTGTGGATGAGGACTGTCTTGTAGCTGAGCAGGGAGTGGAAGACTCTGAGCTAGAAAAATTGCTCTGAGCTCTAAGAGGTTGATATGTAGAGATGTCTCCTGTAAAGACCAGATGCCTTGAGTGGAGAGATCTTGAAGATGAGCTCCCCAACCTCTTGGAGAGGCATCTGTTGTAAGGGTTGCTTGGGGTAACACCTGTTGAAAGGGGGACCCCAGCAACAGATTTTGAGTGGATTTCCACCACTGGAGGGACCAAAAGAGGCGACTGGAGGTTGCTATTTTATCTGACAGGCAACCTGATGCCTGGGTCCATTGGGTAGACAGAGTCCACTGAGCTGCCCTCATGTGAAGGCGAGCGTAAGGAACCACATGCACAGTGGATGCCATGTGGCCTAACAGTTGTAACATATCTCGAGCAGTTAAATGGGATTTTAACTGAATTTGTGAGGCTAACTGCACCAAGCGTAGGCAACGGGCCTGGGGAAGATAGGCCCTTGCAGTTGTGGTATCCAGCAAGGCCCCTATGAACTCTAGAGACTGAGTAGGGGTGAGATGGGATTTTGGAATGTTTATTACAAGTCCCAGATACTGAAGGATACGCCTTGCGCAGGTTAGAGAAGTCTGGGCCTCTGACTGGGATGGAGCTCGGATGAGCCAGTCGTCCAGATATGGGAATACGAATATCCCTAGAGTGTGAAGAAATGCAGCTACTACTGCCATGCATTTTGTGAACACCCTTGGTGCAGAGGCGAGGCCAGACCGAAAGGAAGCACTCTGTATTGGTAGTGCTTCCCTTGATAAAGGAACCGAAGGAACCTTCTGTGTGTTGGATGGATGAGGACATGGGTGTACGCATCCTTGAGGTCTAGAGAGCAAAGCCAATCCTGACTCTGAAGGTATGGAAGGAGAGTACCGAGAGAAATCATCTTGAATTTCTCCTTGCATAGAAACTTGTTCAATTCTCTGAGATCTAATATGGGTCTGTAGCCCCCTGTTTTCTTTGGGATAAGAAAGTAGGGGGAGTAGAACACTGAGCCCTGTTGAAGAAGGGGTACTTCTTCTATTGCCCCTTGGGCAAGAAGGGTAGCAATCTCCTGACCCAGAAGGTCGAGGAGAGATGTCTGAGAATTGAACTGTCTCACCATGGTGTGAGGAGGAAGGTTTAAGAAATGAAGCTTGTACCCCTCCCTTATGATGGAGAGGGTCCATTGCTCTGCTGTGATTTGTTCCCACCTGGGAGCAAAGTAAGCCAACCTTCCTGGAATGGTGAGAGGCTCTGGATGTTCTAGAGCCAGAAAGGCTAAGCTCTCTAGTTGTAAGTCAAAGGCCCTAAGGAGGCTGAGGCTGTTGGGCCATAGCAGTCCTAGCAGCCTTAGGCTTGTCCTGTTTCGGTTGTTGCTGTCTCTTTGTAGCAAAACGACCTGCAGAAGATGACTGCTGACCATAAGCAGAATAATATTTCCCTTTTTTGGGAAAAAAACCCTTTTTGAATAACCTTTTCTTAAAAGGAGCAGAAGTAGACTTTGAAAGTCTATCTAAAGCAGAATTTTCAGCATCCATTTGGGTGGCCTTTGCTTGCCAATCTTTGCCAAAAAGATTTTCACCTGTACAAGGAAGGTTTCCTAGTCCATCTTGAACCCAGGGTTCCAAATCAGAAGCTTGTAACCAAGCAACTCTGCGTGCACCTATGGCAATGGCCGAGGCTCTGCTGGCACCTTCAAAAGAGTCAAAGGCTGCACGGTTGGAAAACTTGGAAATATCCTGGGCATGTGTGAGCCAGGTGAGGAACTCTTCCCTTTTATCTTCTGAAATAAAAGGAGATAAAGTTTGCAGGTGATCTGTAACTTCTTTTAGAAACATTCCCATATAGAGACTATAGGAGTTGATTCTGGCAACAAGCATACTGGCCTGGAAAATTCTCCTGCCAAAAGCATCTAAGGTTCTGCATTCTCTTCCTGGAGTAACAGAAGAGTGCCTTTTGTACTCTTTATCTTCTTCATAGCAGACTCCACCACAATGGAGTGGTGAGGAAGCTGAGTCTTATGGAAGCCAGGACAAGGAGGAACACGATACATGGTGTCCAACCTGCGAGAATGAGGGAAAGTGGTGAGAGGAGTCTCCCATATGCCCAACATGTGATCATAAAGAATCTCATGTATTGGTAAAGTGGCTGCCTCTTTAGGAGCCTTAGGATATTGTAAAATATCTAATTGTTTGGCTCTAGGCTCTGTCTCAGGGGCCACTGAGATGGAAAGGCCCCTGGCCACTTCCCTAATGAAGTCTTGAAAAGACAAGTCTTCTGGAGGAGACATTCTCCTTTTTGGAGAAGAGGGCTCCTGAGGATGGATCACCGATGCTTCGACAGATACCTCTGATTCATCAGAGGAATCGAAGTATCGCCTGTCTGGATGCTCCTGCAGAGCCCGATACGCGTACCGGGTGGTATCGACATCGGGAGTAATCGGTACCGATTCGGTACCGATGGGCATCACAGAACAGTGTACCGCTGCAGTCGACACCGAAGCGAATGTCGATGCAATCGGTATCGGCACCGGAACCGATGTCGGTACCGGCAATGGAGTTTGTTGCGGTACCGAAGGCGTCGCAGCTTGTATGAATGCCGTGATGGCATGCTGCATGGTCAGGATATTCTGATCCATCGACGCCACCAGTCTGGATGTCGGTACCACCGGTACCCCAGAACATGCCAACAGGTGATCAGTCGAGGCCGAGCCATCGATGTCAACCTGTGAACCCATAAAGCTTTGGAAGCCGGAGCCTCCCGCTGGGGTAATTTTGCTGGTGTGGATTCCTCGAGGGCAAGCCCGGAGGCATCTCGATACTTAGAGGGAGATTTACCCTTCGAGGACCGGCTGAATTTAAGTTTGGTTACCTGAGATCCATGTGAGGAAGCAGCAGCCCTGGAAGACGTCGATGCAACCGAAGCTGCATCCGAGGGAAACAGGGCACTGACCTTAGCTGCTCGATTCTGTAGACCTCTTTTAGACATCATGGAGCAGGACTCACAATCCGCAATGGAGTGGTCAGGACCTAAACATTTTAGACACCATTCATGGGTGTCGGTCACAGAAATAGTGCCGCTGCACCTCGTGCATTTTTTAAACCCAGAGGCGGGCTTTTCCATGAGGAAAAATTTCCTAGGCCTAAGGCCAAAGAAGAAAATGCACTGAAGTGAGAAAAACAGTAGTTTTTGGGTTTTTTTTTAAGAAAGAAAGAAAAGACCGGCGGTACCGGTCCAGCATCGAGAAGGCAGACGCGCGACCAAAGAAATAAAATAAAGAAATTCTTCAGCGGTGACAGGAACACGACCTGCTGGCTCCGCGGAAAAGAAGAACTGGAGAGAGGCGGTTGGGAAAGGCGGGAAGGCAGCGCGCAGGCGCTGTGGGATGCTCCCAAAAGCTTTCCTTTTGGACGCTGGGGAACGTTCCCGCGCAGGCTCCGTCAGTACCGACGATACCCATATGTAAAGACTCATTCCTATTTGTTCCTGGAGATCAGCCTTTACTACATCCTCCGGTAACAAATTCCAGAGTTTGATTACACGTTGAGTGAAAAAATATTTTCTGTTATTAGTCTTAAACAGTTTACACTGCAGCTTCATTGCATGTCCCCTAGTCTTTCTATATTCTGATAAACAGTCGATCTACGTTTACACGTTCCACTCCATTCATTAATTTATAGACTTCTATCATATCTCCCTCAGCCGTCTCTTTTCCAGGTTAAAGAGCCCTAACCTTTTTAGCCTTTCTTCATAGGAGTATCCTTCCATCCCCTTTACCATTTTGGTGGCTCTTCTCTGAGCCTTTTCTAATAACGCTATATACTTTTTAAGATACGGCGAACAGAACTGCACACAATATTCAAGGTGCGGTCTCACCATGGAACGGTATAGAGGCATTATAATATATTTTGTTTTATTTTCCATTCCTTTCCTTATGATACCTAGCATTCTATTTGCTCTCTTGGCTGCTGCTGCACACTGGGCCGAGGATTTTAACAGGTTATCCACAATGACGCCTAAATCTTTTTCCTGGGTGGTGGTTCGTAATGTGGAACCTTGCATCGTGTAACCATATTTTGGGTTGTTCTTCCCTAGGTGCATAACTTTGCACTTGTCCACATTAAATTTCATCTGCCATTTTGATGCCCAGTCTTCCAGTTTATCAAGATCCTCTTGCAATTTTCCACAATCCTCTTGGGTTTTAACAACTTTAAATAGTTTTGTCTCATCTGCAAATTTGATAACCTCACTCGTTATTCCACTTTCCAGGTCATTTATGAATATGTCAAAAAGCAGCGGACCGAGCACAGATCCCTGGGATACTACACCACTATTCACCTTTCTCCATTGGGAAAATTGGCCATTTAGCCCAACTCTCTGCTTTCTATCTTTTAACCAGTTCCTGATCCACAGTAGTACACTGCCTCCTATCCCATGACTCTTTAGTTTTGCCAAAAGTCTCTCATGAGGGACCTTGTCAAAGGCTTTCTGAAAGTCCAGATACACTATATATCAACCGACTCACCTTTGTCCACCTGTTTTTTCACACTTTCAAAAAAACATAACAGATTAGTAAGACAAGATCTTCCTTGTCTAAAGCCATGTTGGCTGTCTCCCATTAGGCCATGACTATCTACATGCTGAGTAATTTTATTCTTTATGATGGTTTCTACCATTTTTCCCAGTACTGACGTGAGGCTCACCGGTCTGTAGTTTCCTGGATCACCCCTCGAACCCTTTTTAAAAATTGGTGTTACATTGGCGTTCCGCCAATCTTCAGGTATTAGAGATGATTTTAATGATAGTTCACAGATTACTAATAGCAGGTCTGCAATCTCATATTTCAGTTCTTTCAACACCCTTGGATGTATACCATCCGGCCCAGGTGATTTGCTACTCTTCAGTTTATCTAATAGTTGTAATACATCTTCCCGATGTATCGATATTTCCTTCAATTCTTCCGCACCTTTAAATACCACTTCAGTCATGGGTAACATCCCTACATCTTCCTCAGTAAAGACCGAAGCAAAGAATTCATTCAGTCTCTCCGCTATCGCCTTGTCGCCTCTTAGTGCCCCTTTAACTCTTCTATCATCTAATGGTCCAACTGACTCTCACAGGTTTTTTGCTACGAATGTACTTGAAAAAAATCTTTATTTTGCGTTTTTGCTTCCGCAGCAAGCTTATTCTCAAATTCTCTCTTTGCCTTCTTTATCAATGCCTTGCATTTGACCTGCCCATGCTTGTGCTATTTCCAGGTTTCATCGTTTGGCTCTTTTTTTCCATTTCCTGAAAGATGCTTTCTTGGCAACAGCCGCCTCTCTGATCTCACCTTTAAACCATGCTGGCAGTTTTTTGGACTTCCTTACACTTTTCTTAAAGCATTGAATACAGCTGGTCTGGGCTTCCAAGATAGTATTTTTCAACACCACCCAAGTTTGATGTAAGTCTTTAACTTAACCTTTTCAACTGCTCCTTTTAGTTTTTCTTAACTATTTTCCTCAATTTATCATAGTCTCCCTTTCGAAAGTTAAAAGGTAGTACTGTGGATTTCCTTACTATCCCTCCTCCACTAATTAAATCAAAGGCGATTATGCTATGATTACTATTGCCAAGTGGCCCCAACACCCTTATCTCTTGCACTAGATCTGGTGTTCCACTAAGGACTAGGTCTAATATGGCTTCCCCTCTGGTTGGTTCATGAACCAGCTGCTCCAAGAAGCAGTCATTTATGTCATCTAGGAACTTTATCTCCCTAGCATGTACTGACGTGACACTGACCCAGTCGATACCGGGGTAATTGAAATCGCCCATTATTATTACCGCGCTGTAACTTTTGTTAGCTTCCTTGATTTCTTTGAGCATTTCATCATCCATTTGTTCATTCTGGCCAGGCAGTCCATAGTACACCCCCAACGTCATCGCCTTCCCCCTTTTACATGGAATTTCAATCCATATAGATTCTACAGCAGATTTAGTTTCCTGCAAAACTTTAATCCTTTCTGACAATGCCCTCTCTAACATAGAGAGCAACCCCTCCACCAATTTGATCAGCTCTATCATTACGATATAGTTTGTACCCAGGTATCACAGTGTCCCACTGGTTATCCTCCTTCCACCATGTGTCTGATATTCCAATCATATCTAACCTCTCATTTAGTGCTATATATTCTAACTCTCCCATCTTATTTTTTAGACTTCTAGCATTTGCATACAAGCATTTTAGAGACTATTTTTTTTCATGGTTCGAAAGAATATATCTTTGAAGGATACTATCAAAATCAGAGAGATTCCACAAAAGAGTAAAGTAGCCCAAATGCCCTCAAGTATGGAGCAGACAGAGCTTAAAGATCCCAAATTACCCATGTCTAACAATAGCCAAATTAATATGAATAAAATACATTCTCTAAAATGCTTGTATGCAAATGCTAGAAGTCTAAAAAATAAGATGGGAGAGTTAGAATATATAGCACTAAATGAAAGGTTAGATATGATTGAAATATCAGAGACATGGTGGGAGGAGGACAACCAGTGGGACACTGTGATACCTGGGTACAAACTATATCGTAATGATAGAGCTGATCAAATTGGTGGAGGGGTTGCTCTCTATGTTAGAGAGGGCATTGAGTCAGAAAAGATTAAAGTTTTGCAGGAAACAAAATCTGCTGTAGAATCTATATGGATGGAAATTCCATGTAAAAGGGGGAAGGCAATAGCAGTGGGGGTGTACTATCGAGCGCCTGGCCAGAATGAACAAATGGATGATGAAATGCTCAAAGAAATCAAGGAAGCTAACAAAAGTTACAGCGCAGTAATAATAATGGGTGATTTCAACTACCCCGGTATCGACTGGGTCAGTGTCACGGCAGGACATGCTAGGGAGATAAAGTTCCTAGATGAAATAAATGACTGCTTCTTGGAGCAGCTGGTTCATGAACCGACCAGAGGGGAAGCCATAATAGACCTAGTCCTTAGTGGAACACCAGATCTAGTGCAAGAGATAAGGTTGTTGGGGCCGCTTGTCAATAGTGATCATAGCATGATTGCCTTTGATTTAATTAGTGGAGGAGGGGTAGTAAGGAAATCCACAGTACTACCTTTTAACTTTCGAAAGGGAGACTATGATAAAATGAGGAAAAGAGTTAAGAAAAAACTAAAAGGAGCAGTTGCAAAGGTTAAAGACGTACATCAGGCTTGGCTGTTGAAAAATATTATCTTGGAAGCCCAGACCAGCTGTATTTCATGCTTTAAGAAAAGTGGAAGGAAGTCCAAAAAACTGCCAGCATGGTTTAAAGGTGAGGTCAGAGAGGCTGTTGCCAAAAAAGCATCTTTCAGGAAATGGAAAAAAGAGCCAAACGACGAAACCTGGAAACAGCACAAGCAGTGGCAAGTCAAATGCAAGGCATTGATAAGGCAGGCAAAGGGAGAGTTTGAGAAGAAGCTTGCTGCGGAAGCAAAAACGCTAAGTAAAGACCTTTTCAAGTACATTCGTAGCAAAAAACCTGTGAGAGAGTCAATTGGTCCATTAGATGATAAAGGAGTTAAAGGAGCACTAAGAAGCGACAAGGCGACAGCGGAGAGACTGAATGAATTCTTTGCTTCAGTCTTTACTGAGGAAGATGTAGGGATGTTACCCATGACTGAAGTGGAATTTAAAAGTGTGGAAGAATTGAAGGAAATATTGATACATTGGGAAGATGTATTACAACTATTAGATAAACTGAAGAGTAGCAAATCACCTGGGCCGGATGGTATACATCCAAGGGTGTTGAAAGAACTGAAATATGAGATTGCAGACCTGCTATTAGTAATCTGTAAACTATCATTAAAATCATCTCTAATACCTGAAGATTGGCGGATCGCCAATGTAACACCAATTTTTAAAAAGGGTTCCAGGGGTGATCCGGGAAACTACAGACCGGTGAGCCTCATGTCAGTACTGGGAAAAATGGTAGAAACCATCATAAAGAATAAAATTACTCAGCATGTAGATAGTCATGACCTAATGGGAGACAGCCAACATGGCTTTAGACAAGGAAGATCTTGTCTTACTAATCTGTTATAGTTTTTTGAAGGAGTGAATAATCAGGTGGACAAAGGTGAGTCGGTTGATATTGTGTACCTTGACTTTCAGAAAGCCTTTGACAAGGTCCCTCATGAGAGACTTTTGGCAAAACTAAAGAGTCATGGGATAGGAGGCAGTGTACTATTGTGGATCAGGAACTGGTTAAAAGATAGAAAGCAGAGGGTAGGGCTAAAAGGCCAATTTTTCCAATGGAGAAAGGTGAGTAGTGGTGTACCCCAGGGATCTGTGCTGGGTCTGCTGCTTTTTGACATATTCATAAATGACCTGGAAAGTGGAATAACGAGTGAGGTTATCAAATTTGCAGATGACACAAAACTATTTCAAGTTGTTAAAACCCAAGAGGATTGTGGAAAATTGCAAGAGGATCTTGATAAATTGGAAGACTGGGCATCAAAATGGCAGATGAAATTTAATGTGGACAAGTGCAAGGTTATGCACCTAAGGAAGAACAACCCAAACTATGGTTACACGATGCAAGGTTCCACATTAGGAACCACCACCCAGGAAAAAGATTTAGGCGTCATTGTGGATACCATGTTAAAACCCTCGGCTCAGTGTGCAGCAGCGGCCAAGAGAGCAAATAGAATGCTAGGTATGATAAGGAAAGGAATGGAAAATAAAACAAAAGATATTATAATGCCTCTATATCGTTCCATGGTGAGACCGCACCTTGAATATTGTGTGCAATTCTGGTCGCCGTATCTTAAAAAGGATATAGCGATTTTAGAAAAAGTTCAGAGAAGAGCCACCAAAATGGTAAAGGGGATGGAAGGATACTCCTATGAAGAAAGGCTAAAAAGGTTAGGGCTCTTAAACTGGAAAAGAGACGGCTGAGGGGAGATATGATAAAAGTCTATAAATTGATGAACGGAGTGGAACGGGTAAACGTAGATCGATTGTTTACCTTATCAGAATATAGAAAGACTAGGGGACATGCAATAAAGCTACAGGGTAAACTATTTAAGACTAATAAAAGAAAATATTTTTTCACTCAACGTGTAATCAAACTCTGGAATTTGTTACCGGAGGATGTAGTAAAGGCTGTTAGTGTAGCTGGGTTTAAAAAAGGTTTGGACTAGTTCCTGGAGGAAAGGTCCATAAACCATTATTAAGAAGGGACCCAGGATATCAATGCTTGAACCAATACAAGCATTGTGGAACCTGTGTCCCTTGGGGGAACTGCTAGGTACATATGACCTAGATTGGCCACTGTTGGAAACAGAATACTGGGCTTGATGGACCTTGGTCTGACCCAGTATGGCATATCTTATGTTCTTATGTTCTTAACTTGTTAAATACACACTGTTAAAAACATGATAAAAAGCAAGGGAGCACACACCTTGGTTGCAAGGAAATATTAATAGATCATATGAAATCATACATATTAAGCCAAAAAATGAGAATGGGAGGAGATGAGGAGGAACAGAAGGCTATATCTAATGGTATACCTAGTGGTATACAAATACAGTAACACACTTAGGGGCATGTTTACTAAACGGCGCACCTGTGCGGGGCGCACCTGAGCGCCCTAAAATGATGCATTTAAGTGCTCTTAAACGCCCCGTACACGTGCGGGTCACATTAACGGGCCCCGCACACGTGCGCCGAAAACGCGCACGTTTGCGGGGCGGTAATGTGCGAAAGAGGCGTGCCAAGGCGAAATGAGGGCGGAGGAAGGCCCCCTAGGGGCAGAGAGACGGGGTCAGTGGGCGGAATGTGGGAGGGGAGAGACTCGCCGCACAGGAGCGTGCCCGAATCTGCAAATAACTTTACCGCCAGTGAAACACTCGCGTTAGAGGTGCTGTGCAGGGAAAAGAAACCGTTTCCGTCAGCAATGTGCAGCACAATAGTGGAAGCCCAAAAACCGTGAGCAGTGTGATCTATGTGCACAGATCAAACGCCGTAATGTCACAGGGCACTAACCACACGGGCGCCGCGCACCTTAGCGCATCTGTCAATCACAGCTTCTGTTCTTCACGACGGAACGCCCACTCCTTATACGGCACCCGCTCGGTACCGCGGACCGCACAACACCGGCCTTTAGTAAACAGACCCCTATGTGTATTAAATTCCAAGAGGTAAAACAAGTCTGCAGAAATAAAAACATTACTTTAAAAACGCAATTGTGTAACTTAAAACAATGAACAGAAATAAAGTTAAAAACAAAATTGAAAACCAAACTGAAGGTGAGGATGAAGATGATTATTATGAGAATAATGGGAATCCAATGGTATAAAACTTAAATATAGTGAATAATACTATTCTCTAACAATAGGGATATATAGATATAAACAATATATGTAAAAATTACAAAACCGCCGGTAGCAGAAGTGATGAGAATTTCCAAACACACAGTACAGAATTATTTATCTGAGGTCTGAACTTAAAAGATAACACTCATATATATACACTCAAGAGATATGAAAAAAACAATACAAAGAAGGGGAAATAAATTAATGTCACTATTATATAAAAAAAATATACCACAAAGGAAGGCCAATGTAAAGCTAAGGTGTAGTTTGAAGGTGTCAGTGGTTAATGTAATAATTATGCCGGTAAGTGGAATGAGAAGAATAATAAAACACACCATGCAAAATTTTATTTTGAAGTCTGAATGTGAAAAGGTAACATTCCTGTACGAGCACTCAAGAAGCACGTCATAATGTGAATATAGAAAGCCAATAAATGTGTAAGGGAAAAATTATTATCACTGTAATGAGACATTATAATACAAATGAGAGCCGATAACAGGAGTAGAGGAGTATTCGGTGAAACATGCAGGTATGTATCTTACCCATATGGTAACACAGAATCTCATTAAAAGTAGCTGAAATGTGTATCAACTGGACCACTGGCAACCTAAGGGACGCTGTGGTTTTGCGCCTTTCAAAAGGATAAACTATTCCATATTCATGAGACCGCATAGATCGCTGACTTCTTACAATACAGAAACAGCGGGAGTATTTATTGATGATAAAGGAAAAAATGCGTGCTAATTATAGAAAGCTGTGTCTAGAAATAAGAACAAAAACTAAAAATGAAAATGTCGTCGATCTTATTGAAAAACACTTTTGTTGTTATAAAAAAGGAACCGGAAAAACACATTCAAAATGGATAAATAGCATAAGAATAGTGAGTTAACAGAAGCACAGACAGCACAAAAGATTGCTGTATCGCGCTTTACAAGAATCAAAGGTCTGAACGTAACACATAAGAGCTTGCGTAGGTTATTGACAACTTATATTTCAAAAGCAAGAAGGGGCAAGGTAAAAATTAAAAAATACTAAATAAGGATTGTAAAATCAACATATATTTAGAGAACAATAAGAATAGGGGAGGGGAGGTTAAAAAGAATGATAAATGAGCTATAATAAAATGAGGGATAGTAAAATATGGGATAATAATAAATATATATATAATAAATATATAATAAACCAGGGGAGAGGGAACAAAAAGGAGGGGAAGAGGAGAGGAGACCTTTACAATTCCTCTTATGAGCTATAGTTAATTCTTTTTTGGCAAGAGTTGGTAGAGAAGGGAGAAGGTGCCATTCCTGTCGAAGGATACTCACAATGTCTCTGGACAAAGAGGAAAATGTCAGAGCACAGACAACTCTATCTTTCTTAGGACGTGTAGTATTCTTTAAGAGAGTGGTCCTGTCTGACAACTTTGCTTTTTTGTAGGCTTTCTGAATGACATCTGTTTGATAACCTCTAGCTGCAAATCTTCTGGCCATGTCCACAGCACTGCGTTCAAAATCCAAAGTGCAGAGTCTTCTGACCCTAAAGAACTGCCCACAGGGAAGATTCTGCTTGAGAGATCTATTGTGAAAACTGTCATATCTCAACAAGGAATTCCTATCCGTTTTTTTTTTTTTTGCGATGAAGGTCAGTGATAAACCCTTCTTTATCTTTTTTAATTACAATGTCTAAATAAGTAATCTGATCCAGACTGAAGGTGCCTTCAAACTGCAGATTCTCATCTAGGGAATTAAGCCAGCTGAGAAAGATGCCATCCCAAATCATAAAAACATTGTCTATATACCGTTTCCACAACTTAATGTGTCTCTGGAAGGGGTAGTTACCTAAATTCTTCTTCTCAAAATCCGCAACATATAAATGGGCCACATCAGGCGCCATAGAAGAGCCCATAGCAACCCCTTTGACCTGTTTATAAAAAACACCACGGAAGCAAAAAAGGTTCTCGGCCATAGCCAAGGAAGCCATTTGAGTAAGAAAAACGTTTGGAATACGTACCGGTTTTTCTCTCTGTATAAGAGTATCAGAAATAATATCCAGTGCTGCTTTTTGGGGAATGTTTGTATACAGAGAATTAATGTCTAAAGTAACTAAAATGAGATGTTGGTGGTACCCTTGGAACTCACCCTTGTGCGAGACAGGAAATGCTGTTGTTTACCCCTCAGTGCGCGCCGCCGGGTTCAACTTTAACAGAGTTGTGGAAAAGAAAGGAAATGCAGTTCTTTCTCGTGACTCTGCAGAGCCGGGGCACCGGACCAGTCAGGCAAGTGCGGGGCCTCCCGTGGGATCAAAGGGGGGGGGGTGGCTAGGACTTAAAACGGGCAGATTGGGGAGGCTAGCACTGGTAATGGGCTAATTTTAGGGGGATTAGCACTGGTAATGGGCATATCAGGGGGGCTAGGACTGTTAATGTGTTGATTAGGGAAAGCTAGGACTGGGAATGGGCTGATCGAGGGGGGGGCTAGCACTAGTAATGGGCTGAGGGGGGACTAGCACTGCAAATGGGCCGATCGTGGGGGGGGAGGGCTAGGATGGTAATGACCTGATTAAGGGAGGCTGGGACTGATAATGGGCTGATGGGGGAGTTAGAACTGGTAAAGCACAGTTACTTACCTGTAACAGGTGATCTCTGGGAACAGCAGGAATAAGTCTTCACATATGGGTACGTCGGTACCGACGGAGCCTGCGTGGGAACGCTCCCCAGCGTCCAATCAGAAAGCCTTTGGGAGCATCCCACAGCGCCTGCGTGCTGCCTTCCCGCCTTTCCAACTGTCTCTCCTCAGTTGAGTTTTATAGCTGGGAGAGAGAGGGAAAGGAAGAGAGATAGAGAGAGAGAGACAACTCCTAGGGGAGGTGGGTGGGTTGTGAAGACTTATTCCTGCTGTTCCCAGAGATCACCTGTTACAGGTAAGTAACTGTGCTATCTCCAGGAACAAGCAGGAATGAGTCTTCACATATGGGGACTCGCTAGCTTTTGATGCTAGGGAGAGAGCCCATAAGTTGCGTGTCCCTGGGACAGGGCTGCACTTCCCCACCTGGATCTCTGGCATCCCATGAGGGATGGTGGGTAGGAGTTGATTAAGTATGGAACAGATGTTTGAGAACAGCCTGACCAA
This sequence comes from Ichthyophis bannanicus, assembly GCA_033557465.1. NCBI lineage: Eukaryota > Metazoa > Chordata > Amphibia > Gymnophiona > Ichthyophiidae > Ichthyophis > Ichthyophis bannanicus. The sequence goes on from CM066033.1 coordinate 708,976,379, forward strand.
ACAAGGCATCCCGGTGGGAGTCCTTGTCCAAGCAGTAATGGGCTGTGAAGGTATGAACCGAGGCCCAGGTGGCTGCTCGACAGATGTCGTCAACAGACACAGAGTTCAGATGAGCCATTGAGGCTGCCATGGCTCTCACATTGTGAGCTGTGACATGGCCCTCCAGAGAAATGTTCTTGCTCTGATAGGCGAAAGAAATACATTGGGCAATCCAGTTGGAAAGAGTTCTCTTGGAGACTGGTTGTCCCAAATGAGAAGGATCAAAAGCAATAAAGAGTTGGGAAGACTTTCTATGTTGCTGTGTCCTCTGTAAGTAAGAAGCTAGAGCTCTTTTATAGTCCAGGGTATGAAGATTCCTCTCTGCACTTGATGCATGAGGTCCTGGAAAAAAGACAGGTAGGTAGACCTCTTGGTTGAGGTGAAAAGGCGAGAACACCTTAGGCATAAAGTGTGGATTAGTCCTAAGGACCACCTTGTCATGATGGAACCTTGTATAAGGTGGATTAGCTACTAGTGCTTGCAATTCACTGATGCGGCGTGCTGATGTGATTGCAATGAGAAAGATAACCTTCCAAGAAAGGTATTTCAAGGAGGTAGTAGCTAAAGGTTCAAAAGGCGGCTGCATAAGCTGACCAAGAACCAAATTTAAGTCCCATGCTACCGGTGGTGGTCTAATGGGAGTCTGTTAAAAGAAGGCCTCTCATGAACCTTGCTACAAGGGGATGAGAGGAAACAGGTTGTCCATTTAGAGGCTTGAGGGAAGCTGCAATAGCACTCAGATGGACTCTTACTGAATTTGTCTTAAGGCCTGCATTAGGCAGATGAAGGAGATACTCCAGCAACAATTCCAGAGGTATGGCACGGGGGTTAAGACCCTTCTCAGAACACCAGATGGTAAACCTTTTCCACTTGAAGGCGTAAGAACGTCTAGTGGAAGGTTTTCTGGAAGCATAAAGAACATCTTTCACTTGTTGAGAAAGAGGAAGATCCTGGAGATCTAGGCCTTCAGCAACCAAGCCCTGAGATGCAGAGACTGGGGATTGGGATGCCACAACTTTCCGTCCTCCTGAGAGAGGAGGTCTGGAGCAGACCCTAACTCTAGGGAGGGAGCTTGAGAGAGATGTAGAAGCAGAGGGTACCACACTTGCCGTGGCCAATGTGGAGCTATGAGAATCATGTGCCCTCTGTCTCTCTGAAGCTTGAACAGGGTTTTGGGAATTAGGGGAATGGGTGGAAAGGCATACAGGAAGTCTTGACCCCAATGAAGGAGGAAAGCATCCCTTGCCTGAGCCCCCTGAGCCGGAGTTCTGGAACAGAACCGGGGAAGTTTGGCATTCCACAGACTTGCAAAGAGGTCTATGTCCGGGGTTCCCCAAATTTGAAAAATATTGGATACCTGGTCCATATGTAGGGACCACTCGTGTGGAAGCAGAACTCGACTGAGAGTTTTGAACACCTGGAAGATAGACTGCCAGAAGATGAATGTGATGCTCTCTGGCAAGGGCCCACAGTTGCAGAGCTTCGTTGCAAAGCGACAGAGAGCCAGTTCCTCCCTGCTTGTTTATATAGAACATGGCTACCTGATTGTCCGTGTGGATAAGGACTGTCTTGTGGCTGAGCAGGGTGTGGAAAACTCGCAGAGCAAGGAAGATTGCTCTGAGTTCCAAGAGATTGATATGTAGACAAGTCTCCTGTGGGGACCAGATGTCCTGGGTGGAGAGGTCCTGAAGATGAGCTCCCCAGCCCATTGGAGAAGCATCTGTTGTAAGAGTTGCCTGGGGTAGAGGCTGTTGAAAGGGGGACCCCAGCAACAGGTTTTGAGGGGACTTGCACCACTGGAGGGACAAAATGAGGCGACTTATGTTTGCTATTTTGTCTGACAGGCAGCCTAATGCCTGGGTCCATTGGGTGGATAAAGTCCACTGAGCTGCTCTCATGTGAAGGCGAGCATATGGTACCACATGAACGGTGGGATGCCATGTGGCCTAGCAACTGTAACATCTCTTGAGCAGTTAGGAGGGGCTTCAACTCTGCTTGAGAAGCTAACTGCACCAAGCGAAGGCAACGGGCATGGGGAAGATAGGCCCTTGCCCTTGTGGTATCCAGCAACGCCCCTATAAACTCCAGGGACTGTAGGCCGGGTCCACCTACAAAGTCTCCCCAATTACCAATAAACAGTTCAGACAGCAAGTTGCTCAGCTACAAAAAAAAATTTTTATTTGGCACAGCAAACAAATGGTTATAGATGCAGATAGCAAGTGCCTGTCTGAGGGACAGTGGGGCAGACTTCTCTCTGCAAGGGGAGAAAAGAACTGCCCAAGACCCTCTAAAATTGCTGTCTTATATATACCTCTCTGCTTCAAATTCTAAATAGTTTCAGCAAATGCAAAACTCTTTCCCAGGGCCTTCTATGGTTATGCAGCTAGATCTGCTGATCAAGGCTTGCCTATCTATGCAATCAATCATAGCCCTCTGCCTCCTCCTGTGTTTTTCCATCTGCTGGCACCAATTGAAACCTTCAGGGCAAGAGCATTAGTTGAATTCCTGGCTTGACCTGTTTGAACCTAGGCTTATATCCTTGGACACTTCTGTCCAAAGTATAGCTTTTTTAGGCTTTATAACAGTAGTAAGCTGCATGTACTCTTTTCCTGTTGCCCACCTGTTTTGTACCAACCATATGTTGCTGTGTCTGTTTCAAACAGGCCAGAGTGCAGTTATAAGGCAGATATATGCAATCATAAGGCAAACATATAAAGCAGATCTGAGCTGATTATCCCTTTATTCCAATTATCCCTTCATTCGCCACTTTTTCTTTTCCTTTTTGTCTGTGTGGAGGGAAGCGAAAGTAATCCCACTAAGGGGCATGGATAACAACCATTTGAGACAGAGAGGGATCATTGAGAGGCAACCGCTGGTACTGTTCCATAGATACAATGTACATGGTTTTAGTGCTTTGCAGCATCATTCGTTTACAACAGGCAAGTAAAATGGATAAAGCACAACAGGCAATGATTGCAAAACAAGCTATACTTAAAAGCGTAATAAAGAAGGCTTTAAGTCCTACACCTAAACTAGCAAACCATGAAGCAATACTACCCCAGATATTATCAAGTTGAAGTCCCCCCTTAAAATCATCAATATGCAACTCAGAGAGATGCTTTATCTTATTCATAGCATCAAGAACAAAATGGTATGGTTAGCGATGACCGTACAACAGTTTGTAGCATTAATGAAAGTGCATGTTCCACCTTCAGCAGCCAAAAGTAAATCCAAAGCTTGCCTATTCTGCAGAGTCATTTGTGTATTTTGCTCAAGGGACTCAGCTAGGCGTGAGATAGATTCGGTAACAGCTTTCATTTGAATATGCAACAAACATTGCAAACGGCGTACAGCCATACCAAGCTCAGCAGTTAGGGCGGGGGTGGCAAAGGGAATCCAGGCCGTTGCGTTAAGGGCATCCAAACGAGTTTTAGTCATGGAATAAGTGGAATTGATATACTCGAATGAGGCCTGAATGGCATCATCCTCAGCTATAGAGGAATCCCAGGGGCTAGCATAAGCTGAGGAGCTACGTTTTAATCTATGCAGGGTGGAGCGAGAAGCAGAATGATGGGTAACATTAAGAGGTATCAAGACAGAAAAAGAAGAAACTTTAACCAAAGCACAGGGTAATAGGGAGAGGTTAATTACTTGATACAGAGTTTCCCCACACAACCAATAATGACCCATTACAGCAAAGAGGTTTGTAGCAGGTGTCCATATGCGACTCATATGATGCCCATCAAACCACTTAACAGACGATTTACCCGTGGTAGCTGAGGTAAGATCCCTCCTGAAACTGGACATTGGGAGATAGCAAGAAGTATATGGAGATTCATTCTGAGAACCTGTTGTCAGCACAGCTGAACCATCGTGGTAAATGGGACCAACCCCCACATACCAGCGGAAGTCAGATCCACTAAACACTACCGGGCTCCTTGTAATATTTCTCCAATCATATTTCATATTGGAGGGGTCCATATTACCGGATTGATTATACCACTTTACCATGACAGAATTACTAGCAAAATGAAAGGATCCATTAATAACATTATACGACAGGTTACACCTGTCTGAAAAAGCAATGGATACATTTGTTATTAAACATAGATCAAATATCATATTCGGGTCAACATATACACGCAAAGGGTCATGTATCATATTCATTGCATGCCACGTCTGGGAACAATTAAAAGCTTCATAACAACTGGCAGAAAAATTATTATTATCTACACAAGCAAGCTGTCCTGCATACTCATTTAAAGGAACCTTTGAAACATGTACTGGAGCATATGATACACCCTTCGGTAAAGGGGTACAAATAATGCAGTCTGCAATGTTCATCAGGGAAACAATGTGTAATACTGATTGCTTCCACAAGTTCAGAGAGCCTTCAGGCAAAGCTCGGGGTAATCGAGATATCGTCTGGTTAGTCTGGTTCCATCCATGGAGAAACAAAGCTAGCTGTCCATCTGGATGTAAACACTCAATAAGGAGGACGATTATGACAGAGATTCCCAGAAGAAGGCACAGGGATGCCCACGGAGCAGGCTTGACAGCGATCATCTTTGGTACTAATAACATAGCACTGTGGTGAGAACACGTGAGTTCTGTAGGGAAATAAAACTGATTAATCAGATGGGACAGCTGGAGACGCTTTTAGATGGCTGACATGCACGCAAGTATCAGTATCATTCAGTCTGGCAGCAAAAGGGGAAGCAGCAGTGACAACGTGGGGTCCTGAAAAGGTTGGGCAGTCCCAGGATGCACGAACACAATTTCTTTTATAGACAGTGGACCCTACAGGGAAGCAGGGTAATAAGGATGGACTGGACACAGATTGTGTGACTGCTACTCGGTCAGCAATTTCTTGGAGCGCAGTCCGGAGTCCTGCAAGGTAAGCAGAGAGACTATCATGAATCGGAACCTGGGACTGTGATAAATTAGTTGTGCGCATACGCCGGCCAGTGGCCATTTCATGAGGTGTCAGATGTAATCGCTTGATCGGGCTATTACGCAGCTGAAACAAACACATTGGTAATGCTTGTAGCCAGGTCATGTGACCAGAAGCGCAAATCTTTCTGAGTTGAGTTTTCAAAATGCCATTACATCGTTCAACAAGACCATTGGAAGTAGGTTTATACACAGAAACATACTTCCACTGAACAGGAAGATACTGGGTGAGTGCAGTCACAAGAGCATTACGAAAGTGAGAGCCATTATCAGAATATATGACTTTAGGAATGCCAAATCGTGGAATTATTTGTGTTAGCAAAACCTCTACTACTTCTTCAGCAGTCTCTCTATTGCAGGGGAAAGCCTCAATCCATTTAGACCAAGGGCAAACCCACACTAAAAGGTACCGCTTCTGAGCACATCTGTGAATCATGTCAGTGAAATCGACATACCAGGATTCAAAAGGACCACTTAGAACCGGGAGGTGACCTTTGACTATAGCCTTTCCCCCTGGCTGAGAGTTCAGAATACACATGGGACATTTAGCTACTAGTTCCTGAATGCGATTTTTCATGTGTGGACACCAAAAATGTCCTCGAGCATGCTGTAAACATTTGCAGCACTAGAATGATAGATATCATGAATGAGTTCTGTGAGGCGTTTCAGTGCTACATAACAGATACAGAGTTTTCCTGATGGATGTACCCACATTTTCTTAATTTGGGAACAACCTAGTCTCTCCCAGTTTCCTATCTCATGAGAAACAGCATCTTTCTGATAATCAGCAAGGTCAGGTACTAAATAGATCTGTGATCTGGTGACAGGTAAGGTCAGGGAAGCATTACTAGTTACTTCTTTGGCTAACTGATCTGCCAGGGCATTGCCCATCTGGCGGAAAGAGTCTCCCTGTGTATGTCCAGGAACCCATTCACAGCACAGAAACAGATTGTTGATTCTGCGTTTCTCTAAACACTCATAAATTTGATGTATCTCATCAAGATGTGAGATTGAGCTGGCTGAAGAGGTGATAAAACCTCTTTGTGACCATTTCTGATGAAGCACTGTCAGCACTTGTGCTGCATAATGGGAGTCAGTGAATATGATAATGTTCTGTTTCTCCTGATGCAGTAAGACTGCCAAAATTGCACAGAGTTCGGCACCTTGAGCGCTGTAAGTACTTAGCAACTGATATTGCAGGACATCTAGAATATCACCAGAAGGAGATATCTGTACTGCACTGAAACCAGAACATAGTGACGTCTCAGAACCGTCAGTGAACCAGACTTCAGAATTGACAGGCATTTCATGAAGAGACAAAATATTATCTGCGAAAGAAAAAATGGGGACCTTATCTCCTTCCTCACCAACAATAACAGAAACTAAATTTTGTAGGTAACCAAAAGGGTGACTTGCAGGGAATGGCTTAATGAGTATATGACTCCGTAGCAGGGCAGCACACAGCTGGTGCACCCGATGTGGGGTAAAGTGGAGAGTATTACTGCATAACAATGCCTCTACATCACCGGAGCAATACACAGTGAGTCGCAAGGGATGAAAGGTGTTATAGGTCTTCCTGACTGCCTCACTGGTGGCTACTAACCCTCTCTCAACATCAGGCAGAACTATTTCTGTAACAGAAAAAGACCCTGACAAGTAGGACACAATTTTACCATCATCCTGATAGATCACAGCTGCCCATGTGTGATGTCCGTGAAAGCTAATGAGAAACATCTCCTTTGAATAGTCAGGGAGACAGAGACTTGGTGTGTGCGAGACATCAGTCAAAAGAGACTGAAGCAAAATCTGGTCAGGAGCTGACAGGCTGATAACAGTCGACCCCTTAGCCACCACTTTTAAATATTTGCGAAAGGGATGTGTGTGTTGACTGTGACCTGGGATCCAATTACGGCAGAAGTTTATCATGCCGAGCAGAGATCGCAATTGCTTTACAGTGGTAGGCATCTGCAATTGCAAGCAGTGTTGTTTAGTTTTCTCTGTCAGAGACAGCATTCCATCTCCTACTAGGAAACCCAGAAAAGTGACTTCAGTTTGGCAGATCTGTGCCTTGGCCATATTAATCTGGTAACCACTTTCCAAAAGATAACAAACAAGTTTATCTGTGAGGGCCAGGTTTGTTGCAGCCTCAGCTGTGGAAAGCAGTAAGTCATCTACATACTGTAACAAAGACACATTGCTGGGCAACTCTGCCCTGAATGATTGCAAATCAGCAACTAGTGCTTGAGAGAATATGGAAGGACTTTCCACGTATCCTTGGGGTAACCTGGTCCACTGATAATGCTGACCCTCAAAAATAAATGCCAGAAACTGCTTGGATGTGGGTTCGACTTCTATCCCAAAAAAGGCATGGGAAAGGTCCAGAACAGTATGATATTTGTACAGAGTAGCTGTTGTCAGCAATGTGGCAGGGTTTGAGACTACTGGAAACTGTGGTTCAATAACACTGTTAAGTGCACGTAAGTCATGAACTATTCTCCACTTCCCATTAGGCTTTTTCACAGGGAATAGTGGAGTGTTGTATGGGGAGTTACTGAGTTCAATGATTCCATGCTGTAACAGTTCCTGAATCTCCTGGCGAGATCCCTGCAGGGCCTCCGGTTGGAGAGGATACTGCGGAATCTTTGGTGGTTTACAGCCAGGCTTAATATGAATAGTAACAGGCAGATGTGATTTAACTCTGCCATAAGGGCTGAGGAGCAGTGACCGCTCAGGGCCTTTTTCTCCTAGCGGACCATAGGTGAATTCAACCTGTAATTTCACCAATAAGTCCCTACCCATCAAATTTACTGGGCAATATGGGGCAAACAGAAAAGAATGAGAAATCTGCTGATCTCCTATTCTTAAACAAATAGGTGTAGTTAGGTAAGATGTAAGGGGTCTACCATCAAAACCAGTGGTAGTCATTTTCTTTCTACTAAGCTGGCATCTCTGTGGTAAAGCAGTTAATACAGAGGAAGTGGCTCCTGTATCAAGTAACATTTCTGTGGGCTCATCATTAAGATATACTGTGATCAGAGGTTCCTGATATGTGAGCCTCGCCTGTAAGATATAGATTCCCAGTCATTGTTGGGGTAGGGGTCCAGAATCCCGGGGAGGTGTCCACAAGGGAAAACGCCTCCTGTCAAAATTCTCATTTCTACGCTGAGCACGGCATGAGCGCTGAAAATGACCATAACCACCACAATTCCAACACTGTGGGGCAAGAGTACGGTTATTTTGTTGGTAAGAGGGACCTCGACGCTGTGGCTGAGGATAACGGGGTCGTTGGGCTCCGTTATAGTAAATGCACTCCTTATCTCTATCCCATACCTCATCACGGGGATCTGGAACATCATCCTCATAAGGATCCAGATATTCCATATCATCAATTTTCTCCTGCTGTTCCCTAATTTTCTGTTTTAGTTGTCTAATAAGTTCATTATTAGATTTATCAAGATGTAATTTGGTGGTGGATTGGGGATCTTTAATTTCTTGTAGCCCTTTAAGTTGAAGGTGTAACAAGCGTGCTTGGGCCTGTTTCAAATCCTTCTCAGGTTTCAAAGTGTCCTCCTCTAAAGATCGAATATAATGCAAAATATGGGCCTGTTGTTTAGGCCATGGCTCAGACTCCAATGCTACTATAGACTTTAATTTTGCAGTTACGGATGGGGGTAATGTATTACACAAAGTCTGGAAAAATACAGGTCTCATACAAACATCATCGTATGGTACCCCATTTGTGCTTCCCATAAATCTTGAAATCGTACGAGGTATGCACTGATATCCTCACCTATTTGGAATCTCATAGTAGTGAGAGGAGCCAAACTGCGCTGAGTAGGGTACATCTCCCTGAGGGCGTCCCAAATACGAGGACGAAACTCGTTGAAGGAAGCACCATCATAAGTGTTAACTGTGACCTTCACCTGGTCTAAGTCGGCATTGGCGAACACTTGATTTGTCGCACTATTTCCCAGAATTTTGGCCAATAAAGCTTTGATATCTCCCAAAGCCAAATTATATCCAGCCGTAATTCTTTCAAATTTTTGAATCCATGTCTCTCCCCCTCTGCTGAGAGGAGGTAGACTACTGGCTATATTAGTCATATCAGTAAAACTCCATGGTATATTTAGATTTTCCTTCATTTGTGTAGATTACTGGAAACAGAAGCTGTTTATTAGCGTCCTGATTCTCATACTTTTCCCAAACCCTAAGACCTGCCTCCATATAGGCAAAATCCCAGTTAGGGTCTCCCGCTCCTCCGCGAATGCAGTCGGGCGGTGTTAAGGTGTACAGTTTCCAGTGATCCATTAGGGGGCCACTGTAACATCTGGGGCTGGTTGGCTTTTGTCCAACCGTACATGTTGGAGGACCATCGGTAAACATCGTAACCATTTCCATCCTCCTGCTGTGTAATAAAAGTAAGGATACATGGTTGTGGAGCTCGAGGAGTTTTACCACCTTGCACAACTCCACAAACCAGTGTAAGGTCACTTTTTTTTTCTTCATCATCTACTACCCCATCTACCTTCTCCTCTTCTTCCTCTTCTATAATCTGCTTAAGACGTTTTTCCCTATCTGCTAGGTCTAACTCCCATCTTTTAAGATTCTCAGTAATTTTAACCTCAGATAGTTTTAAAGCTTGAGCCTGACTTTCTAAATCTTCATGTTCTGCTGTCAATTGTTGTTTCAACTCTTCTAATTGTGCCTGTGCCTCAGCATATGCATTGGGATCTGGGGCAGGGGTGGCTTTTAAGTTAACATGACCCTCAATCTTTGCCCAAGCGCCCTCAGTGTCCAAGAGTTTATGCAGAACTTGTTCTGGGGGTAGAGAGGCTACTGGGTGAGAAGTCGGTTCTGACTTGGGCTTGAAGACAGGGTCAGAATAGCCTATGGCTGCCATAGCTTTACTTTCGGCTGCCCAATAAGAAGGTGGGGGCACAGGGGCAGATGGCGAAAGCTCTGGACCAGCCTGCATCCACAGGGAAATATGTCGCAAATGTTCCAATTGGGTTTTGCCACATTTGTTAAATAAAATATGATCCCTAACTTTGGTCAAAATGAGCGGATCAAACGACCCCCCTGCTGGCCAGGCAAGAGAGGGTGTTTTCTTCGTCCATTTTTCCCATTGTTTAGAACAATTTTTTATTGAAGCCTCCAGTAGGGGATTCTGTTTAACAAGGCTATCTATGGGGCTAGGACCGGGCTCAGTTCCTTTCTCAGTATTTTCTTCCTGTTTAGATTTTCTTTTAAACATTTCCCCAGCTGTCCCTTCGCTATAGGCTATGTAGACCTGGTGTTTTCACTGTTCAGGGACAGGGACAATTAACTTCGCCTTTTACCAATAGCAAATTGAACCTCCTTATATACAGAGGCACGCGTAATTTCGCTTTTAGATGGCAATCCAAACCTCTTAATTAACAGAGGAGCGAAATCATGAATCCAGGACTCATAAAAACATACAACTCTTGCGCTTCGTCTAAACCCAGCCAATCCCCTCGCGGGGGTATGGAAACATGGATAAAGACACACACTCGCTTCGTATTAATAATACGTACAGTCTCAAGCGTACACCAATCAATCCTGGAAAAACAGAGACCTAATGTCTGGGCAAAACTTTCAAACTTTCTTTCCCTAACATTACAACTAAATGCAAAGACACTTTAACAATATTTCTACATAACAAAACATTAAGCACATAAAATACATATGCATATGTGTAAATTTGGTACTCACCCACCAATCGAACCTGGGTAAATCTTCCGTCTTTGTTTGTAGACAGGAAAAACAAAACTCACCCGCTGGAGTCGTCCTAGGGTATCAAAATCTCTTTCGACGTCACTCTCCCATCTTCTGGACCAGCAGAAGGAATCCTCTTCTCCTAATGAGAAGGTATTCTCATCCCCTGTTTTTTTTTTTTTTTTTCTGTGAAAAACAGGAGGTAGTCCCTCTGACAAAAACGCAGGCAAGTCAAAACTGCAGTCAGAGGAGTCCTTGGGCAATTTAGAAAAATTTATGAGTGTCTAAACTCAGTTTAGAAGTCCCTGTTCGGGCGCCAATTTGTAGGCCGGGTCCACCTACAAAGTCTCCCCAATTACCAATAAACAGTTCAGACAGCAAGTTGCTCAGCTACAAAAAAACTTTTTATTTGGCACAGCAAACAAATGGTTATAGATGCAGATAGCAAGTGCCTGTCTGAGGGACAGTGGGGCAGACTTCTCTCTGCAAGGGGAGAAAAGAACTGCCCAAGACCCTCTAAAATTGCTGTCTTATATATACCTCTCTGCTTCAAATTCTAAATAGTTTCAGCAAATGCAAAACTCTTTCCCAGGGCCTTCTATGGTTATGCAGCTAGATCTGCTGATCAAGGCTTGCCTATCTATGCAATCAATCATAGCCCTCTGCCTCCTCCTGTGTTTTTCCATCTGCTGGCACCAATTGAAACCTTCAGGGTAAGAGCATTAGTTGAATTCCTGGCTTGACCTGTTTGAACCTAGGCTTATATCCTTGGACACTTCTGTCCAAAGTATAGCTTTTTTAGGCTTTATAACAGTAGTAAGCTGCATGTACTCTTTTCCTGTTGCCCACCTGTTTTGTACCAACCATATGTTGCTGTGTCTGTTTCAAACAGGCCAGAGTGCAGTTATAAGGCAGATATATATGCAATCATAAGGCAAACATATAAAGCAGATCTGAGCTGATTATCCCTTTATTCCAATTATCCCTTCAGGACCGAGTAGGGATCAAATTGAATTTTGGGATGTTTATTACCAGCCCTAAATATTGAAGGATGCGCATTGTGCAGGTTAGAGCAGTCTTGGCCTCTGATTGAGTGGGAGCTCGAATGAGCCAATCGTCCAGATAAGGGAAGACAAATATTCCCTGGGTGCGCAGAAAAGCAGCAACCACTGCCATGCATTTCGTGAACACCCTTGGTGCAGAGGCCAGGCCAAAGGGGAGCACTCTGTATTGATAGTGCTTCTCATGGAAAAGGAACCGAAGGAACCTTCTGTGAGTTGGATGGATGAGAACATGAGTGTACGCATCCTTGAGATCTAGAGAACAAAGCCAATCCTGACTCTGAAGGTATGGCAGCAGAGTTCCTAGAGAAACCATCTTGGATTTTTCTTTGACTAGGAATCTGTTCAACTCTCTGAGATCTAAAATGGGTCTGAAGCCCCCTGTTTTCTTTGGGATAAGAAAATAGGGGGAGTAGAACCCTGTGCCCTGTTGTTGAGAAGGCACTTTCTCTATTGTCCCTTGGGCTAGAAGAGTGGCAACCTCCTGCTCTAACAGGCTGAGGAGGGAGGTTGGAGAATTGAACTGGTGCACTCTTGTGAGAGGGGGCAAGCTGGAAAAATGAAGCTTGTACCCCTCTCTTATGATGGAGAGTGTCCAATGCTCTGCTGTGATTTGCCCCCATCTGGGAGCAAAGTGACATAACCTTCCTGGAATGGTGGAGGGCTCTGGTCCTTCCAGAGCCAGGAAGGCTAAGGCCCTGAGGGGGCTGAGATTGCTGGGCTGGACCAGGCCTCGCAGCCTTTGCCTTGGTCTGTTTGGAGGATTGCTGACATTTGGAAGGGAACTGAGCTGCAGAAGATGCTCTGACTATAAGCAGGATACGATCTTCCCTTTTTAGAAAGGTGATTTCTTGAACAACCTTTTCTTAGCAGGAGCAGCTGTAGATCTGGATAGTCTATCCAAAGCAGAATTTTCAGCATCTATCTGATTGGCTTTTGCTTGCCAATCTTTACCAAACAGATTCTCACCTGTACAAGGGATATTTCCCAATTCATCTTGGACCCAGGTCTCCAAATCAGATGCTTGAAGCCAAGCAATCCTACGTGCACCTATAGCTATAGCTGAGGCTATGCTGACGCATTCAAAGGAGTCGAAAGCTGCACGGTTGGAGAATTTGGAGATATCCTGGGCATGTTTGAGCCCAGTGAGAAATTCTTGCCTTTTACTGTCAGACATAAAAGGACTTAAAGTCTGCAAATGGTCAGTGACTTCTTTAAAGAACATTCCCATGTAGAGACTATAAGAATTAATTCTCGCAGCAAGCATGGAAGCTTGGAAGACTCTTCTACCAAAAGCATCCAGGGTTCTACATTCACGTCCTGGAGGATTAGAGGCATGTCTCTTGGCACTTCTAATCTTTCTCATTGCAGACTCAACCACAATAGAGTGGTGAGGAAGCTGAGTTTTATGGAAACCAGGACAAGGAGGGACATGATATATGGTGTCCATCCTGCGAGAATGAGGAGAGGTGGTTAGAGGTGCTTCCCACATCCTTAACATGAGATCATACAGAATCTCATGAATAGGCAAGGTAGCTGCCTCCTTAGGAGTTTTAGGATATTGTAAAATATCTAACTCCTTAGCTCTAGGCTCTAACTCTGGGGCTACTATAATAGAGAGGCCCCGAGCCACCTCTCTGATAAAGTCTTGAAAAGACAAGTCCTCTGGAGGAGACATCCTTCATTTAGGAGAGGACTCCTCCTGTGGAAGAAGCATCGCTGCATCGACAGACTCTTCAGAGTCCTCAGAGGAATCGAAGTATCGTCTGTCGGGATGCTCTTGCAAAGCCCGATACCCGTACCGACTGGGATCGGTATCGGGAATCACCGGTACCGGGGTATCGGTACCAGAGGGCTGCAGAGGGCAGAGTACCGGTATAGCGGACACCGATGCCGATGGTACCGGGATCGGTGCCGATGGCGATACCGGAGCCGGTACCGGCGGAGTAGTCTGTTGCGGTACCACAGGCGTCGATGCCACAAGGAAAGCCGCCAGACTGCGTTCGATGGACAGAATCCTCTGATCCATCGACGCCGCCAATGCCTGGAAGTCGGTACTGGTGGAAGCCACGGTACCCCAGAGCATGGCACCAGGAGATCTGTCGAGGCCACGCCATCGAGATAATCCTGGAACCCCGATGATGATGCTTTAGAGGCCGAAGCCTCCCGCCGGGGTAATTTTGCCAGTGCAGAATCCTCGAGGGCAAGGCCAGAGGCATCTCGATACTTAGGAGATTTGCTCTTCGAGGACTGGCTGGATTTATGTTTAGTTACCTGAGATCCATGTGAGGAAGCAGCAGCCCTGGAAGACGTCGATGCCACCGAAGTCGCATCAGAGGGAAACAGGGTACTGAGCTTGGCAGCTCGGTTCTGTCGACCTCTCTTAGACATCATGGAACAGGACAAACAATCTTTAATGGAATTGTCAGGGCCTAAACACTTTAGACACCAGTCATGGGTGTCGGTGACGGAGATAGTACCGCCACATTTTGTGCACTTCTTAAATCCTGAGACAGGCTTTTCCATATTTAAGGAAAAGGGTTTTGGGCCTAAGGCCCAAAACTGAAGTACACCTGAAGAAAAATAAATGGAAAAAAGGTTTTTTGTTTTTTTTTTAAAAAGAAAAGAATAACCACCGGCAGTACCGGTATAGTGTCGCGGAAGGCAGATGCGACAGAAAAGAAATAAAGAAAAAATAAGGAAATTCTTCTGTGGTGACAGGAACATGACCTGCTGGCTCCGCGGAAAAAGAACAACTGAGGAGAGACAGTTGGAAAGGCGGGAAGGCAGCACGCAGGCGCTGTGGGATGCTCCCAAAGGCTTTCTGATTGGACACTGGGGAGCGTTCCCGCGCAGGCTCCGTCGGTACCGACGTACCCATATGTGAAGACTTATTCCTGCTTGTTCCTGGAGATTGGATTCAATTCCAATCCTTTACAGACACAGACAACTACTAGCTAATCAACCCTTTTCTCCAACCCCCACAAAAGACCGCCCCGTCTCATCAGCATATACGCGAATGAAGCTTCTCAGACAAGGACAACAACCAAGCAACAGTCTCAAACAATTGAGTGCTCCTTAATAAAACGCCCGCTCTATTCGTAACAAAATTCACACCATATCCGATTACATACACGACCAGAAAGTAGAGATCATGTACAAAACCGAATCATGGCTCACTGATGCGGACACCATCCTTCTAAACCAGCTCACCCCGTCCAATATGTATGCACACCAATCTACCAGACTGGGACGCAGAGGAGGGGGCTCTCATCCTGGCAGAGAAACAGTTAAACCTCAAGCTCATCAGCAGTTTTTCCACTTCCACCCTAAACTCCATAACCCTGGAAAACAAAGACCTCATAATATGTCTAATATACAGAGCTCCCTCACCCAACACCGACGACTTCTCGAGCATAATAGAGATGGCCACCAGAACATGCTAACAGAGGTAAACTACCAATAATTTTAGGCGACTTCAACCTGAACTCCCTAAGCTCAGCTCAAGCCTCAGCATTCTTTGAAGCCTTAACCTCATTGGAGCTCTCCCAGATTATCTCAACACAAACTCACAACGGAGGAAACACCTTGGACCTGGTATTTGTACCCACCATCCTCAATTCCATTGGCTCTCATATACCATACCAAGCAACCCCTGTTCCATGGTCGGATCACTGCATGATACAATTCAATCTCCCTCTTGACCCCCCCACACCCCAGACAGCACTACTCAAACTCATACAGACGCTTCAATGAATTCAACAAAGTCACTCTACTCAATCAAAGAATTCCCAATCTAGAATCCATCTCTGCGGATCTCCACTCACTGATAGAGAACTGGAATAACACCTTTTCATTAGCTGCCACCGCGCCACCAAACCCAAGAGCTTCCAAGTGGCAAAACAAAGCCCCATGGTACTCTCCAGAAATAAACAGGCAAAGATCACCCTAAGAAAACTTGAAAGACGATGGAGGAGAATCAAACCACAACAAGATCAACAGGATTACACAACAAAACAGCAAGAATACAACAAACTAATTCTCAACTGGAAAGAGCAACACCACACAAACATAATCATGAGTTCTCTAAACCGTCCCAGAGAGCTTTTCTCCATAGTCAGAGACCTATCAAGAGCCCCGCAAAGCCGAGAGATAGATGCTCTAACCCCAGAGACTTACGCATCCTATCTCCAAAGCAAGCTATCTAGTCCACAGGCCTCTCTGAACCATCCTATCACTCCCTCGACTGAACTAAATCGACCAAACATCTGGACCTCTTTTTACTCGTTCTCTGAAGACCTCTGCATCAACCTCCTGAAAACCTTGAACATGTCCACGTCCCCCCTTGGCCTGTGCCCAACCCTTTGGATAAAAACATTGGCGCAAGAATTAGCTCCATCACTCTGCAAAATAATAAACTTATCCCTTTCACAAGGATTCATGCCACCACTTCGGAAAATCTCATCGATAAGACCATTACTGAAGAACACCACCTCCGATCCAACTTCTCCTGCCTCATATCGCCCCATATCCAGCATCCCGCTTTTATCCAAATTAATCGAGAAGACGGTCCAACGCCAGCTAAAAGACCATGTAGATGCTACCTTCCCACTTGACCCTCAACAACATGGGTTCCGAGAGCTTCATGGGGTGGAAACCTTAATAACATCCCTTCTGAACACTATACTCAAAGGAATCAAAGACACCAAGAAAGGATTCATCCTCATTTTCACTGATATAACTTCTGCATTTGATTCTATAATCCACACCACACTTCTTGACAGGCTAAGTGAAATGGGAGTAAGTGACACACCGCTGTCTTGGTTTCGCTACTACTTATTCAACAGAAGATCACAAGTCAAGATAAAATCCGATACTTCAAGACCTTTTCCGCTAACACAAGGCCTTCCTTAAGGTTCTGCACTTTCTGCTCTCCTCTTTAACCTGTACATACAGCCAGCATGCAAAACTTTACAGGAACACAAAATAAACTACCACCTATACGCAGACGACTTAATAGTATATTCCATTGTAGATACTAAGAAATCTGTCTACTCCGCCATCTCAGCCTGTATGTCAGCAGTCATGGAATGGTTACTACAACGCAATCTGGTAATCAACTACAAGAAATCGGAAGCTCTCATAATCACAAGAGATCATACATTCAACCCTCCTGATAATCTACCAATAGGAAGCACATCAATCCCTGTAACGAGAGAGATTAAATACTTAGGAATTTACATCGACCAGAGGCTCAATTTTCAGTCTCACATCAGCAAAACAACCACATATTACAAAATGAAGTTTCTGCAAAATCTTCGACCTCTTCAAGAGCAGAACCACTTCCGCACCATATGTCAGGCGCTAATCACACTGCACCTTGACTATTGTAATCTAATTCTTCACTGCTTACCTAATTGTGCAACGCAAGCCTTGCAAATGGCCCAAAATGCAGCAGCCCGACTAATTACTAGAGCTAAAAACAAGCCCACATCATCCCCATACTTGAATCCTGCATTGGCTTCCCATCAGCTCACGAATAAAATACAAGGTACTAACGATAGCATTCAAAATACTTTACAATCAATCTGCTGACTGCTTCAAAAGCTTGATTAAAAGACTCCCAGACAACAGATCAAGGAGGACACTGCACCAAATCTCCCTGGCAACCCCCAAGACATCCACAGGCACCTCCAAGAACACACTACATAGAGTGTTCGAGCTCTACATCCTAACACTATGGAACACCCTCCCACACCACCTGAGAGCCACCATGGATTTTACAAACTTCAGAAAATCCTTGAAGACCCATCTATTTGCCGAACATTTCAAGACCTTACAAGTCAACTAATTACAAGGCCTATGACAACTTTTAGACAATTACCAAATCCCCAAACACCTGTAAGAGTTCATACACGTATGTAAATAGTTAAAATGTGAATGTAAACACTTGTTAACTGCTATTGTAAATAGTTCCATGTATACAAAGTTATGTTTGTAAACCGCTTCGAGAATTTGATAGGCGGCATATAAAAAAATGTTAAATAAATAAATGGGGGGCTAGCAGTGGAAATGGGCTGATTAGGGGAAGCTAGCACTGGTAATAGTGCTGAGGGGGAACTAGCACTGGAAATGGGCTGATGGGGAGTTAGCACTGGAAGTGAGCTAATTGGAGGGGGCTTTGAATGGAAATGGGCTGATAGAGGGGCTAGAATGGGCTGATGGGGGGGAGGAGAGAGCTGCTGGCCCTGGAAGAAGACTGGGGGGCTAGAACTGGAAATGGGCTGATGGCGGGGAAGGGAGGGGAGGATAGAGCTGCTGGCCCTGGAAGAAAACTGGGGGGGGGCTAGGGCTACAAATGGGCTGATGCAGGGGGATGGAAGAATGGGATTGGAAGGGAATGGATGCTAAGAGGGGCTGCCATGGTATTTGGACTAGAAGGGGCTGGACAGTGGGGAAGGAGGGGGACTGGAAGGGAATGGATACCAGTGGCAGTCATGGGAATGAAAGTTGACATTGGGAGGTACTGGGAGGGAAGACTGGAAAGGGGCCGATACTGGGAAGGGTTACTGGGACTGGAAATAGGCTGATGGAAGGAAGTGAACAAGAGACTATAGACAATAGAAAGAGAGCCAAGAGAAGACAGGAAAGCAGAAGCTCAGATTGGGACCAGCATGATCAGAGAATAAAATGGTCAGACAACAAAGGTAGAAAAAAATAATTTTATTTTCATTTTAGTGATTGGACTTTGCGCTATCTTTATATTTTACACAGTATGGGGAACTGCATCTCTATCTGATGTTTCCCCGCATGCAGTCTTGGGGTTTCAGTTTAATTTTTGTCTACATATTTTTATTTTAGGTTGTAGTCACTTATTCTGTACTTGGTGAGGGTCTGTGTTCTGAGTGTGTGACTGAGGCCAGGTATTCTGTATTAAAATGGAGTTTGTACATAGGGATCTATACTGTACTGTAGTAATTTGGCATGTTCAGCTTTTCAAACAGGTGTATGGATGTTCTAGGGCCCACTGCAATATTTATGGTGTTGCCCTTTTCTGGGTACACTCCATGTTGTGTGAGTTTTGGAAATTAGTGCTGTTATGGAATAGATTTGCTCTATGGATCCTGTACTCTGGGTTCTTGGTGAGGTCAACTGTAGGGTGTTGGTTGGGGAGAGGTACTGGAATATGTAGTGTTTTTGAAAATTGCAGTTTTGCGTTCTTTATGCTGCCAGACTGAAATTTAAAATATTTTGTCAGTTCAGATTCAAGGAAATTTCTAATTTTCAGAGAACGTCTCAGTTTAATTTTGTTTAGTAGCCTGAAAGCTTCACCGCTGCTGAGTTCCGGACTTTTCCAGCTCTAACACAATCCAATCCAGCGTTTGAACTCATGGCTACCAGAATTCGTTTCTCATTTTATATCTTCCCTCCTCATCAATAATCTGGTCATAGCAAAATAAATCTGTTGTGCAGATACTTACAATGGTTTGACTTGGGGGGGAGCTGTATAAGTGACTTTTCATTAATCACATTTCATGTTTTATTATTATGTTCGTTTTATTGTAACATTGTTTTACTAAATTGCATGTGTATGTTTAGAAGTCGCCTAGTATTTTAGATGGGTACCATATACATTTTAAAATAAAGTATACTAAATTTATGCAAATGATGCTGCAGCGAGTCTCTGCACATCGCCCTGCATCACCTTGTGCCATCTCTGGGGGAAAGTAGACAGGAAGGTGCACTGGGAGACAGAGAAAAGCAGGAACCTCAGATTGGGAGCTACATGATCAGAGAATAAAATGGTCAAAAACAAAGTTAGAAAATAATTTTATTTTCAGTTTAATGACCAGACTTGGTGCTATCTTTATATCTTATACAGTACATGGAAATGCATCTCTTTCTATTTCTCTGGTATTGCATTGAATGCAGAATCTGGCTTCTTGAGGTTGCAGTTTAATTTTTATCTACATGTGTTTATTTTTAGGTTATGGTCACTTATTCTGTACTTGGTGAGGGTCTGTGTTTTCAGTGTGTGACCAAGACCGGGTGTTCTATTAACATGGAAAGCACAGTTACTTACCTGTAACAGGTGATCTCTGGGAACAGCAGGAATTAGTCCTCACATATGGGTACGTCGGAACTGACGGAGCCTGCGCGGGAAAGCTCCCCAGCTTCCCAGAAAGGAAAGCTTTTGGGGCCTCCCACAGCGCATGCGCGCTGCCTTCCCGCCTTCCTGACCAACTCTCCTCAGTTCGAGTTTAAAGCTGAGACAATAGAGAGAGGAAAGGAAAGAGAGAGAGAGGGATACAACTCCTAGGGAAGGTGGGTGGGTGGTGAGGACTAATTCCTGCTGTTCCCAGAGATCACCTGTTACAGGTAAGTAACTGTGCTATCTCCAGGAACAAGCAGGAATGAGTCCTCACATATGGGGACTCCCTAGCTAAGATGCCAGGGAGATCCTCCCCCAAGGGTATGAGACCCAGAAGGGGTGCTCATCTTCCTATGGATCTCAGGCATCCATACAGGGAAGGTGGGCAGGAGTTGATTAAGAATGGAACAGGTGTCTGAAGACAGCCTGACCAAACAAGGCATCCCGGCGGGAGTCCTTGTCCAAACAGTAATGGGCTGTAAAGGTATGAACCAAGGCCCAGGTGGCTGCTCGACAGATCTGATCGATGGATACAGAGTGAAGATGAGCCATAGAGGTGGCCATGGCTCTCACATTGTGAGCTGTGACATGGCCCTCTAGAGAAAGGTTCTTACTTTGGTAAGCAAAAGTGATACACTGAGCAATCCAATTGGACAGTGTTCTTTTAGAGACTGGAAGTCCTAAATGAGAAGGATCAAAAGCAACAAAAAGCTGAGAAGACTTTCGATGTTGCTGTGTCCTGTGGAGGTAAAAGGCAAGAGCTCTTTTACAATCCAGAGTATGAAGGTTCCTCTCTGCATTGGATGCATGAGGAGCCGGAAAAAAGACAGGTAGATATACCTCTTGATTAAGATGAAAAGGGGAGACCACTTTAGACATAAAGTGGGGATTAGTCCTAAGGACCACCTTATCATGATGAAACCTTGTATAAGGGGGATTAGCCACTAGGGCTTGCAGTTCACTGATACGGCGAGCTGAGGTGTCTGCAATGAGGAAAATAACCTTCCAAGAAAGAAATTTCAAGGAGGTAGTGGCTAAGGGTTCA
The DNA here is from genome assembly GCA_033557465.1 of Ichthyophis bannanicus. Taxonomy (NCBI): domain Eukaryota; kingdom Metazoa; phylum Chordata; class Amphibia; order Gymnophiona; family Ichthyophiidae; genus Ichthyophis; species Ichthyophis bannanicus. The sequence continues at coordinate 708,997,365 of CM066033.1, forward strand.
AAGGGTGGCTTCATAAGCTGACCAAGTTTAAGTCCCATGCTACCGGAGGAGGGCGAATGGAAGGCTTAGTTAAAGTTAGGCCTCTCATAAATCTTGCAATAAGAGGATGAGAGGAAACAGGTTGTCCATTGAGAGGATTAAGGGATGCTGCAATAGCGCTCAAATGGACCCGTACTGAATTCGTTTTAAGGCCTGCATTGGAGAGATGCAGGAGATATTCCAGTAAAGAATTTAAAGGTAGTGCTAAAGGGTCAAGACCCTTTTGAGCACACCAAATGGAAAATCTTTTCCATTTAAAAGCGTAAGAACGCCTAGTGGAAGGTTTCCTAGAGGCATGGAGGATATCCCTCACTTGCTGAGAAAGATTGGAGTCTTGAAGGTCTAGGCCTTCAGTAACCAAGCTCTGAGGTGAAGGGACTTGGGGTTTGGGTGCCACAAAGTCCCCTCCTCCTGAGACAGAAGGTCTGGGGCAGCTCCCAAGTCCAGGGAGGGGGCTTGGGAGAGATGCAGAAGTAGAGGGTACCACACTTGGCGTGGCCAGCGTGGAGCTATGAGGATCATAGATCCTTGGTCCCTCTGAAGTTTGAACAGAGTCTTGGGAATCAAAGGAATGGGTGGAAAGGCATAGAGGAATTCCTGACCCCAATGAAGGAGGAAGGCATCCTTGGCCTGAGCTCCCTGACACGGAATTCTGGAACAGAACCGGGGAAGTTTGGCATTCCACGGACTTGCGAATAGGTCTATGTCCGGGGTCCCCCATTCCTGGAAGATTCTGAGTACCTGATCCATGTGCAGGGACCATTCGTGTGGAAGCAGAATTCGACTGAGTCTGTCTGCCCAAGAGTTTTAGATTCCTGGGAGGTATACTGCCAGGAGATGGATTTGATGCTCTCTGGTGAAGGCCCACAATCTTAGAGCTTCGTTGCAAAGCGACAGAGAGCCAGTCCCTCCTTGTTTGTTTATGTAAAACATGGCTACTTGATTGTCGGTATGAACAAGGACTGTCATGTTGTTGAGGAGGGTATGAAAGACCTTGAGAGCAAGGAAAATTGGTTGATATGAAGGGTGGTCTCCTGTGGAGACCAAGTGCCCTGAGTGGAGAGGTCTTGGAGATGAGCTCCCCAACCCATTTGGGAGGCATCTGTTGTGAGGGTTGCTTGGGGTAACAAAGGTTGGAAGGGGGCCCCCAACAACAGATTTTGGGTGGACATCCACCATTGGAGATACCAAAAGAGACGTTTTGAGGTTGCTATTTGGTCTGAGAGAGCTCCTGATGCTTGAGTCCACTGGGTGGACAAAGTCCATTGAGCTGCTTTCATATGCAGGCGAGCATAAGGCACCACATGAACTGTGGATGCCATGTGGCCTAGCAGTTGTAGCATCTCCCTGGCAGTCAAGTGGTTTCTGGACTGGGTTTGAGAGGCCAAGTGCACTAGACGGTGGCAACGGGCTTGAGGAAGATAGGCCCTTGCAGTGGTGGTATCTAGCCAGGCCCCTATGAATTCTAGGGACTGAGCAGGGGTGAGTTGAGACTTTGGCAGATTGATGACAAGTCCCAGATACTGCAGTATGCGTCTGGTGTGGTCCAGGGAAGTCTGAGCCTCGGACTGAGATGGAGCTCGGATGAGCCAGTCGTCCAGGTATGGGAAAACAAAAATTCCCAGGGTGCGTAGAAATGCAGCCACTATTGACATGCATTTGGTGAACACTCTTGGAGCAGAGGCTAGACCGAAGGGGAGTACTCTGTACTGGAAATGTTTTCTTTGGAACAGAAACCGTAGGAATTTTCTGTGGGATGGATGGATGAGTATATGCGTGTACGCATCCTTTAGATCTAGAGAACAAAGCCAATCCTGACTCTGCAGGTATGGAAGGAGAGTACCTAGAGAGAGCATCTTGAATTTCTCCTTGCACAGAAATTTGTTCAATTCTCTCAGATCCAGAATGGGTCTGTATCCCCCTGTTTTCTTGGGAATGAGAAAATAAGGGGAGTAAAACCCTGACCCCTGTTGAAGAAGAGGAACCTCTTCTATTGCCCTTTGGGCAAGAAGGGTGGTCACCTCCTGACCCAACAGGTGCAGGAGAGATGGGGGAGAATTGAAATGTCTCACCATGGTACGGGGAGGAAGGCTAGAGAAATGTAGTTTGTAGCCCTCTCTGATGCTAGTGAGGGTCCACTGTTCTGATGTGATTTGCTCCCATCTGGGAGCAAAATGAGTTAACCTTCCTGGAATGGTGAGAGGCTCTGGCTGTTGTAGAGCCAGAAAAGTTAAGTTCTCTAGAAGTAAGTCAAAAACCCTGAGGAGGTTGGGACTGCTGAACTGTAGCAGTCCCTGCAGGTTTTGCCCTGGCCTGTTTAGATTGCTGACGCTTAGGAGCAAAGCGAACTTGGGAAGATTGTTGGCCAGTATTTGTGGAAAATCTGGTCTTTTTGTAGAAAGGCTTCTTAAAAGATTTTTTCTTGGCAGGGGTAGAGGTAGACTTAGAAAGTCTATCTAAAGCAGCATTCTCTGCATCCATTTGAGTGGCTTTGATTTGCCACTCCTTGCCAAACAGATTTTCACCTGTACAGGGCAGATTGCCCAACCCATCTTGGACCCAGGGTTCTAGGTCAAAGGCCTGGAGCCAAGCAATTCTGCGAGCAGCTATGGCAATGCCTGAGGCTCTGCTAGCACCCTCAAAGGAGTCAAAGGCAGCTCTGTTGGAGAACTTTGAAACATCTTGGGTATGCTTTAACAAAAGAAGGAATTCCTCTGGGATAAAGGGGAGGAAATGGCGTATCTTCAGTGCAATCTCCTTCAGAAACATGCCCATATAGAGGCTGTATGAATTGATTCTGGCAATAAGCATACTGGCTTGGAAGATTTTCCTACCAAAAGCATCCAAAGTCCTACATTCTCTTCCTGGGGGAGTGGAAGAGTGTCTTTTGGTACTCTTTATCCTTTTCATAGCTGACTGTACCACAACAGAGTGGTGAGGAAGCTGAGTTTTTTGAAAACCAGGAGAAGGAGGGACACGATACATGGTGTCCAAACGACGAGAATGTGGAAATAAGGTGAGAGGAGTCTCCCATAAGTCCATCATGTGTTCTTGAAGAATTTCATGGATGGGCAAGGTGACTGCCTCTTTGGGAACCTTAGAGTATCCCAAAATATCTAATTTTTTTGCTCTAGGTTCTTTTTCAGAGGTTACTGAAACTGAGAGCCCCTTGGCTAGTTCAAGAATGAAGTCTTGAAAGGACAAATCCTCTGGAGGAGACATTCTCCTCTTTGGAGAAGAGGGCTCCTCAGGAAGAGTAAGAGATACTTCAGCAGAGTCTTCTGAGGTATCAGAATCATCAGAAGACTCGAAGTATCGTCTATTAGCTTCCAAAGATCGATACGCGTATCGACCGGTATCCAAATCGGGCGTATCCGGAACCGGATCGGTATCGGGATAAACCCTGGAACCGGGAACCGGTATCCTGGTGGAAGTGGATGCTCTGGGTACCGGTATCGGTTGTGGTACCGGAACCGGAAGCGGAACCGCTTGGTACGGTACAGAGGGCGTTGCAGCTTTAATAAAAGCCATTATGGCCTGCTGCATGGTTTGAACGGTATTATCCATAGACGCCACGACTGCCTGGATGTCGGTACCGGTATGGGCCAGTACCCCAGAGCAGTCTAGGTCAGAGGCCGTGCCATCGATGTCAACCTGTAACACCATAGGAGGAGCTTTGGAAGCCGGAGCTTCCTGCCGGGGTTGTTTGGCTGGGGCAGGGTCCTCAGGGTCAAGCCCAAGGGCGTCTCGATGCTTAGAGGGAGATTTGCCCTTTGAGGACCTGCCGGAAGAATGTTTGGTTACCTGACATCCATCAGGAGAGGAAGACCTGGAGGATGCTGATGCTGGAGTATCTGTAGAAAACAGCATATGAAACTTGGCTGCTCGGTTCTGTAAGCCACGCTTGGACATCAGAGAGCAGGATGGACAATCCGGAATGGAGTGGTCAGGCCCCAAACATTTAAGACACCATTCATGGGTGTCTGTGACTGATATAGTACCGCTACACTTGGTGCATTTTTTAAAACCAGAGGCTTGTTTCTCCATGAGGGAGAATTCTGTGAAGGCCTAGAGGCCTCACAGAACAAACACACCAAGTGGGGAAAAATAAGATATGTTTTTTTTTTTTTTAAGAAATAAAGAAAAAAGACCGGCGGTACTGGTCCGGAATCGGGGAAGGCAGACACGCGGCCAAAGAAACAAATTAAAATAACTTCTTCAGCGGTGACAGGAACACGACCTGCTGGCTCCGCGGAAAAAGAAGAACTGAGGAGAGTTGGTCAGGAAGGCGGGAAGGCAGCGCGCATGCGCTGTGGGAGGCCCCAAAAGCTTTCCTTTCTGGGAAGCTGGGGAGCTTTCCCGTGCAGGCTCCATCGGTTCCGACGTACCCATATGTGAGGACTCATTCCTGCTTGTTCCTGGAGATTGTGTATTTAGGGAACTGTACTGTAGTAATCTGAATTGTTCAGCTGTCCAAATAGGTGTCTGGATGTTCCAGGGCCCACTGTAGTATTTAGTGATGTTTTTTTTGGATGGCCTCCTTATGTGAATTTTGGAAGCTGGTGCTGGTATGGTATGGTAGATTTGCTCTATAGATACTCGGTGACTTTTTTGTAGGGTTTTGTATTAATTCACAATATAACTGGTACTGGATAATGTTTATTTTTTAAAGATATTGAGTTCTGTGGGTGAATGTCCTGGTTCTGCTCTGCAACCACTGTTGAGGAAGGTGGTTCTGTGGATGCAAAATATATGTTCAAAAAGAAAAAGCAAGAACTGAAACGCAGTTTATAACAAAATAAAAATGAGTTATAATTTAATTTTATAAACTGTGCTGTGGTTCTCACTTTCTTTTAGTTCCTTGGTGTACAAACTCTTGCATTCCCTTTATACAATCTAATAAGCTTTTTGGTTTGGTTCAGTACCTGACTAGAGTTTTGAGAAAGCCTCCCCCCACCACTACGGGGGGGGGGGGGGGCATCTCGCCTCAGGCAGCAGATTGCCTTGAGCTGCCCCTGACTGGATGTTCAGATGGCAGGAGATGCACGTTTTGGTGTGGTAGTTCTTAAGGCCGGCCTGGTGGGTCCTTCCCAGGGGTAGTACTGCTATGGTACATACCACAGGTCCGGGACTGGACTGGAGGAACGATAAGGAAGGTGAAATTAGGTCTTACCTGCTTATTGACGTTCCTTGAGTGAGTCCAGTCCAGTCCCGTCCCGGTTCCCACCCTGGAATTTAGAGGTTTCTTACAATACAGCTCTAGCTCCAGTCTGTAAGAAGTTCAACATGTGTATGGGCCAAGATACATGGGTTATCAGCAGGTAGTAAAGGGACCACCATGCACTGGCGCCAAAAAAACGAGGGTAGTGATGACATCACGCTAACGTCACTGTCTAACAGTAACCAACTGCAGTTCTATTAAATGCTTCTGGTGAGAGATCACGTGATGTGAGCTGGGCAGCTGCTTTTCTGACTAGCCCCAAGGGCTCCCACCTATTACAGCAATAGTACTGACTAAGCCCACCGGAAACATACCTACAACAAAGGTCTGAAACTCGTAGGAACCTCCCTTTCACCATGGAGGGTGCTCCAGATGCGATCTGCTCAATGGCAGCAAAAATAACTCAAAAAGAGAGGAGTCGACTACTGGAATGCAAAATGGCGGCCAAGCCTTCATCAAGCCCACATTCTGACCAACTTGTAGACATGGTGGAGGTGGTCACCAATGCAGTAGTGCGGCTCTGGAGAGTTGGTTTCAAACTCTATTGGAGCAATTAGCCAAAGTTGGACAGGCCATAAATGAATATGAGAGCAGGATGGACCAGGCCGAACAAAGAATCTCGAATGTGGAGGATGCGCAGCATGAGTAGGCCCATAGACTGCGGCAATTGAAGGAGACTCTAAAAAAACAGGAGGAGAAGTCAGACGATTTGGAAAACCGTGGCTGCCATAAAAACCTGCGCTTTGTTGGTATTTCTGAAACCATTGCGGATGCTGAGCTGAGAGGATACTTAGAGACGTGGATAACTTCAAACTGCATGCTGGACACCTCCTTGGGTTCAGTGACTATTTAACAAGTGCACCAACTGAGAGCACGGCGAGGAACTGGAGACAGGCCTAGAGTTGTAATAGCACAGTTTCTTAATTATGTCCAAAAGGAGGCTATCCTACAAGCAGCATGGAACCAGCATGTACAGAAACAAGGGGCTGCTAAAATATTGATATTTCAGGACTATTTATCTTTATTTCATACTTGATATACCACCCAGGCCTTGGCATCAGGGCGGTTTACAATTCCAAACAATAATACTGCAAAACTAAGAAATTAGAAAAGGAACGCCAATGCTTGACAGGAAAGAGAGAGAATAGTTAAGGGATAGCTAGAAAAGAGCAGCAGGGAAAAATGGGCAAACAGGGACTACTGAGGGTTGGAAAATGGGATGTCAAAGGCCTGTTGAAACAAATACGTTTTTAGTTGTGCCTTGAATTTCTGATAGGAGGGTTCGAGACGGTGTGGACGGCAAGGTGTTCCAGAATGCGGGGCCAACAAAGAAGAAAGCAGCATGACGAGTAAGTTCTAGGTGAGCCAGGGAAGGTGAGGGAAGGAATAAACAGCTGGCATGTATAGACCAGAGTTGACGATAAAGAGTGTGCAAATGTATGAGGTTAGCCAGGTATTGTGGTGTAGAGGTATTAATAGCCTTATGTGTCATGATCAGGAATTTATATTGAATTCTGAAGCAAAGGAGGAGCCAATGGAGGTGAACGAGAAAAGGAGTAATGTGGTCTGAGCGTCTGGAATGTGTGATAATGCGGGCTGCAGTGTTCGGCAGCAACTGGAGCCGCTGCAGCTGATATTGGGGCAAGCTTGCTAACACAACATTACAATAATCTAACCTATTTATTACTAGGGATAGAAGGAGAGTAGGGCTATAAGGAGGGAAACAAAAAGGGACAAACTGCTCTGACTCGACGCAGGGAAAAGAAGGAACAGCAAATGAGGTCGGATAGTGTTCTTGAAACAAAAGCAAGGAATCCAGAGTCATGCCTAGGTAGCGGAAAGACGACACCAGCGGGATACAGATGGAATCGAGAAGAGGAGCTATAGATGGGCAGGGGGTACTAACTGAAAACCACAATGCTGCTCATTTAGAGGGGTTCAGATGCAGAAAATTAGTTGAGATCCACATGGAGATGTGTGCAAGGCTGTTGTTAAGTGGAGATAAATCAATCGCAACAGGGCTGGTGTGACAGAGGATTATGTTCTCCAGGACCAAGCAGGAAGTCAGTCCTCACTTATGGGTGACGTCGGCGCCGACGGAGCCCTCGCGGAGCAATTTTCCCCAGCTTTCAAAGAAAGCCTTTGGGAATTGCAGCGCGCATGCGCGGTCGTCTTCCCGCCCGAAGGTGCCATCTTAGCCAGTCTTCTTTTTTCCGCAGAGCCCTACAGACGTCCCCGTCTTGTCCCCGCGAAAAAGTTGATTTTCTTCTTTATTTTATCCTTTTTTCCTTCGGTTCGACGCCGATCTTTTTCCCGCCCGGACTCGCGACGCCGGTCCCGAGTCCTCTTACTTTTTTCGGTTTTTCTGACTTAGTCAGCTTTCGTTTTCGGTTTTTCCCTGGCAGCCCGGTCCTTTGACCTCGCAGGGGCCCTTTTTCCCCCGATGGCTGCCAGTGGGTTTAAGCGGTGTGGTCGGTGTGACCGAAATATGTCACTAACCGACACACACGACTTTTGCCTCCGCTGCCTGGGCCCGGATCATGAGGAACTGATCTGTGGGCCCTGCAGCAAAATGTCCTCGAAGGCGTTGAGAAGTCGGCGGCATCAGCGTGAGAGAATCTTCGCTGACCCCAGCCGTACCCGGACCTCGTCGGAGGCCTCCGCGTCGAAGGGCTCCAGCTCGGACCGTCGCCGGAGTTCCTCCGACCGGGGTTCTCCCTCCGGGGACCATCGTCGGAAGGTGAAACCCGCGAGGGCGGCGTCGGTGGACGCTCCTGGTTCCGCGAGGGCCAGGTCGCATAGCCCCGACAGCCGCCCCGGGTCCTTGGAGAAGGAACACATCCCGAAGCGACCTCGCCTGGAGTCGGAGATGCCTGCCCGGGTAAGTCCTGTGGTCCTTCTGGACTCGCCTCCGTGACAGCCGACGTCGGGCCCGACGCCGTCGGGGCCCGAGTCGGGGGCTGCTGGGTCACCTGAGCTCGGACTCAGGTTGACGGCCTTGGAGAGCAGACTGTCTGCCTTCATGGACCAGCAGAGGGCACTGCTCGCTGGCTTCGCTGCCCCAACCGCCGGGACGTCGACGTCCAAGTCGACCCCGGAGACCGAGCCGATCCTCGAGTCGATGAGAACTCGAGTCGATCCTCGGTCGAGGTCACCCTCGGCCTCCCGTTCGGGACCGAGGTCGCCGACGCCGACTCCCTCGGCGTCGGGGCGGCTGGCGCCGCACCCTGCCCGGGCTGACCCCACCGAGTCCTCGTCGGAGTCGGTCTGGGAGTCTGAGGAGGAAGAGTCACCTGATTCTTTCCGGACTCGGTGTGTCCCATCGGACTCACCGGAGTCCGAGCCTCGGAAGCAGTCCCCCCCGGAGGATGCCCGGTTCTCGGACTTCGTTAGGGATATGGCCAAGGCTTTGGCCTTCCCTGCGGATCCCGAGGAGGAGCCTCGAGCCGAAGAGCTCGACGCCCTCCAGTATGACTCTCCCGCGAGGGAACACTTTACTGTACCGGTTCCTCCTATGCTGGAACAACTACTCTTCCGCATGTGGGAGAGTCCGGCCTCCTCGCCGGTCCTGAGCAAGCGGGTCGATTCTATCTATCGAGTCCGCAAGAGCCCTGGCTTTCAAAAGGCACAGCTGCCACACCATTCCATGGTAGTGGAATCGGCCATGCATCGTCTTAAGAGCCAGAAGATGCACTCCTCGGTGCCTCCTGGAAGGGAGGCCCGTAACCTGGATGGCCTTGGCAAGAAGTGCTTCCAGGGCTCTATGCTCGCATGTCGTGTCCAGACTTACCAGCTATACATGGGCATGTATCTCCGGGATCTGGCTAAAGAGCTAGCCGGATTCTCCGCTGGTCTGTCCGAGGAACCCTTGCGGAGGTTCCTAGCCTTGTCCACTGGCATTCGGGAATGCTCAAAGTTCATGTCCCGAGCAGCCTATGATGGCTTTGAAGCATCGGCTCGAGTGGCCGCAGCCGGCATCGGTGCCCGCCGACAGGCTTGGCTTCAGTCGTCTGACCTTGAACCCTGGGTCCAGGACAAGTTGGTCGATGTCCCCTGCCGAGGCGAAAACCTCTTTGGCAAGCCCATGGCGGAAAAGGCTGCACAAATTGAGACTGAGACTCTCACCAGGACCAGGCTTTCTAGGAAGACCTCCGCCCCTTCCCAGAAAAAGAAGGGCTCGGGGAAAAAGTCCTTTTACCCGAGGAAGGCGGCTGCCTACAAACTATACCCCCATTATCAGGCCCCTACAGCTCCCCAACAGGGCCAGCAGGCCAAGGGACGGGGTAACGGGTCCCGTAGGCAGCAAGCCCCCAAGCCTGCACCACCAGCCCCTGCTCAGCAGGGTGGGGGTTTTTGACTCTCAATGCATAGCCTCTCCCCCCCCGCTGGTTCCTCCCAGCACCGGAGGCCGGCTGGTTCACTTCGCCCACAGGTGGTCCAGCATCACCGCAGATGCCTGGGTACTTCAAGTCGTGCGAGAAGGCTATCTTCTCCACTTCCATCAGGTCCCTCCCTCCTATTTTCCGGGAGAACCTCCGCGACCCCCTCTGCACAGGGAATTACTCCTTCAGGAGTTAGCAGGTCTTCTGCGGGAACAGGCGGTGGAACCGGTGCCCCACCACCTGAGAGGTCAAGGTTTTTATTCCAGGTATTTTCTGATACCAAAGAGAACAGGGGGCCTCAGACCCATCCTGGACCTGCGCAACCTCAACAAGTTCCTTGTGCGGGAGAAGTTCAAAATGCTTACCCTTGGAATCCTTCTGCCCTACCTCCAGCAGGGAGATTGGCTATGCTCCTTGGATCTAAAGGATGCCTACACACACATCCTCATCCACCCAAGCCACCGCCAATACCTAAGGTTTGTGGTGGCAGGAAATCATTACCAGTACAGAGTACTGCCCTTTGGCCTGTCCTCCGCACCGCGAGTCTTCACAAAATGTCTCGCGGTCGTGGCGGCCCATCTCCGGCTTCACGGCCTCTATGTCTTTCCGTACCTCGACGACTGGCTCATCAGAGCAGCGTCCGCTCAGGAGGTCACCAACGCCACGTGCCGCACGGTGACTCTGCTGCAGCACTTGGGCTTTGTTATAAACTTCGCAAAGTCCACTTTGCTCCCCTCACAGGATCTCGAGGTCATCGGCGCGAGGCTGCACACTCCTCAGGCGCGAGCATACCTACCACTCGACAGGGCTCAACGGCTCATGGACCTCGCCGACCGCTTTCGCAGCCAGCCCCTGGTCTCCGCCAGGCGCTTCCTGAGACTGCTCGGCCATATGGCTTCCACCGTCCATGTGACCCCCAATGCCCGCCTGAATATGCGGTCTGCTCAGTGGTATCTCCGCCAGCAGTGGCGACAAGCCACAGGCGGCCTAGCAGACCTGGTGCGCGTCTCCGAGCCGCTGGTCTCGTCTCTCCGGTGGTGGCTCAGGCAGCCGAACCTGATATTAGGAATGCCTTTCCAGTCACCTCAGCCGACCCGGGTGCTGACCACCGATGCATCCCTCCTGGGCTGGGGAGCACATTGCCAAGAGGCACGTACTCAGGGCCTCTGGACCAAGTGGGAGTCTGCTCAGCAGATCAACTTCCTGGAGCTCAGGGCGATCCGCCTAGCTCTCAAGGCCTTCTCCCACCTGACCTCCCAACAGTCCGTCCTTGTCCAGACGGACAATCAAGTTGCCATGTTCTACGTGAACAAGCAGGGGGGCACGGGCTCCTTCCTCCTCTGCCGGGAGGCACAGAAGCTCTGCTCTTGGGCCGTCAGTCACGGCATTCTCCTCAAGGCAGTTTATCTCCCGGGCCAAGAAAATTGCCTGGCGGACAAACTCAGCAGGGCCCTCCAGCCGCACGAGTGGCGTCTGGATCCCTTGATAGTTCAGAAGCTCTTCCTCAGGTGGGGCCTCCCCACGGTGGATCTCTTTGCCAGTCCTCACAACCGGCAGCTTCCTCGCTTCTGCTCTCGTCAGCCACACCCCCTTCGGGTTGCGGCGGACGCCTTTCTGATCTCATGGTCGGGGAGCCTTCTGTACGCTTTCCCTCCCATCCCGTTAGTCTCTCGGACTCTTTTCAAGGTTCTCCGAGACAAAGCCTTCATGATCCTGGTGGCCCCTCGCTGGCCCGGGCAGCCGTGGTTTCCGCTCCTGCTGCAACTGGCGGTGGAGGATCCAATCCCTCTGGGGGTACAACCGGATCTCCTCACTCAGGATCAGGGGTCCCTACTGCACCCCAACCTCAGGTCTCTCAACCTCATGGCCTGGCTGCTGAAAGGGTAGTCCTTGCTCCTCTTCTCTTGCCGGCGGAGGTGGAGGAGGTCGTCTTGGCTTCGCGACGGCCTTCTACCCGCAAATGCTACGCCCTTAAATGGCGTCGCTTTGCAATCTGGTGTTCCCAACAGTCTCAGGATCCCTTCTCCTGCCCGGTGTCGGTGATCTTACAGTACTTGCTACACCTCTCTAATCTGGGACTTAAGTCCAACTCCGTCAAAGTTCACCTCAGTGCTCTTTCAGCACATCATGTGCCGGTGGACGGCAGACCTCTCTCCAACGACCCTCTCGTAGCGAGGTTTCTCCGAGGTCTCCTTCTACTTAAACCACCTCTGCGCCCGCCAGCACCTGACTGGGACCTGAATGTGGTTTTACAGCGGATCACCTGTCCGCCTTTTGAACCTATGGCTACCTGTTCTCTCCGTTTTCTGTCTTGGAAAACACTGTTCTTGATAGCCCTCACTTCCGCTAGGCGCGTAAGTGAATTGCAGGCCCTCGTGTCTGATCCCCCTTACACTAGGTTCTACAAGAATAGGGTAGTCCTTCGGACTCACCCGAAATTTCTGCCTAAAGTGGTCTCCCCTTTTCACATCAATCAGGAGGTGGTACTTCCAACCTTCTTTCCCAGACCACACTCCAGCCGAGCTGAAACGGTCCTCCATACCCTGGACTGTAGAAGGGCATTGAACTTCTACCTTGACCGTACGCGGGAGCACCGTAAAGCTGCTCAGCTTTTTGTGTCTTTTGACCCCAATAAATTGGGGCTCCCGGTCTCCAAGCGTACTCTGTCCATCTGGGTTGCGGACTGTATCTCTTGGGCTTATGGGGCAGCCGGACTCTCCTTAGAAAGTCGAGTCACGGCTCATTGCGTTCGGGCAAAGGCCACGTCAGTGGCTTACCTCCGCTCTGTTCCGCTGGCAGACATCTGCCGGGCCGCTACTTGGTCTTCGAGCCAGACTTTTGCGGTCCATTACTGTCTCGAGAGGGAGTCCCGTAGGGACAGTGCTTTCGGACAGGCAGTCCTCCGTAATCTCTTTGAGGTCTGAGCAACTCCTACCCTCCATCCCGGATGTGGGCTACCGGTGGGTGATAATTCAGCGAAGATTCTATCCTTCTGTGCTGCTGAGCTAGAGGGAGCTCAATTTTGTGCTTAGGGTCTCCGGTAGCCTTGAGCTTGGGAGTCCCATAAGTGAGGACTGACTTCCTGCTTGGTCCTGGAGAAAGCGTAGTTACTCACCTGTAACAGGTGTTCTCCAGGAGCAGCAGGAATCAGTCCTCACTACCCTCCCTCCTCCCCTTGGAGTTGCAATCGTCTGCTTATGTTCTTTTTGCAAATTTTTATGCTGTCTTTTTTAGCTATGTCATCTGACTGGCTAAGATGGCACCTTCGGGCGGGAAGACGACCGCGCATGCGCGCTGCAATTCCCAAAGGCTTTCTTTGAAAGCTGGGGAAAATTGCTCCGCGAGGGCTCCGTCGGCGCCGACGTCACCCATAAGTGAGGACTGATTCCTGCTGCTCCTGGAGAACACCTGTTACAGGTGAGTAACTACGCTTTGTCAGCATAATAGTATGCTGACACCAGGTATTGTTGTACTATGAGTGGCAGGGGTGCTAGGAAGATATTAAAAAGCAGAGGTGACAAAACGGAGTACTGTGGAGCACCACAAACAAGGGGTACCGCAGCAGAGGAGGCAGAGTTCAAGTGCACAGAGAAGGAACGGGCAGTGAGGAAAGAGTGGAACCAATGTAGCACAGTGCCCCGAATCCCAGAGTCATAAAGGCGAGAAAGAAGGGTAGTGTGATCGACTGAGTCAAAGGCAGAAGCTAGATCTAGGGAGACGGCTAGTGAGATGTCGTGTGTGACATACAGTTCATTTAGAAGTGAAAGAAGAACAGTTTTGGTGCTGTGACCTACTCAGAATGGACGGGGGTGGAGGATATTGGTGGACTCGACATGTGACGACAGTTGAGTAAAGACCAGCTTTTTGAGAACCTTAGCCAAGAAGGCAAGATTCGAGATGGGGCGCCAATATGCAGGTATTGCGGGGGTCCAGTGTTTTTTGGGTTTTTTTTAGAATCGGTCGAATAACAGCCGTTATCCAGGGGGTCGGGAACAGGCCAGAAGACAAACTGGAGTTGAACATGGTTAAGATGATTGGTTAGGAGGGTGAGGGATGAGTCAGATATCCAATGCGATAGGACTGGATCCAGTGAGCAAGTCGTTTTCCGAGCTGAGGATAAAGCTTGATGTAACTCTAAAGTGGAGATTTGTCTGAAGGACCACCAGGTGTGGACTAGGGCTCAGTTGGATGGGGAGACAGAGGAGGTGTCATCTATTCGCAAAAATCGAGGGGTGTAGAAAATAGGGGAGGGGGAGGATGAATGGCAGAAGAGGAGAGCAATTGATCAACTTTATCCTTGAAGAAAGGCAAACTGTGTGGGGCTCGGTACACTAGCTAGCGACGGTGAGGGAGCAGGAATAGAGCCTGCAGAAAGCAAAGGAAGAATTGAATAGAGCTGTCTAGTGGAACTTGAGGTAGAGGTGATAGGTGTTGTGTAATAAGACTATCTGGCAGTATGCATTGCAGAACGGCAGTATTTGTAGGAATGATGGAAATGGGATAGGGTATCAGACAAGAGCTGGCTGCGCCATTGCCATTCTGCACAATGAAGCTGAGAGTGGAGCAAACAAAGGCCAGAGTGGTACCAGGCAGAATGATTGGATTTGACTTTTGTCTGTCTTATGAATGGACGAAGAGGGGCTACATTATCCAATGCTGCAGTGAGTACAGTGTTCCAAGTATGCGCTTGTGCGTCAGGCAGTTGAGAAGCAAAATCAGGGGGAAATAACTTATCCGAAGCAGGAAACATTTGTAGAGTAGCAGGGGTGATTCGGCGTTTCAAGCACACCAGGGGCAAATCTGCGGGACTGGTGAAATCTGACCCGGTGGCCTCCACTGGGCAAGAGACAGTGAAAAAGAAAGTAATGGTCGGACCAAGGAATCATAAGAGTGGAAAAGGCGGTGGGAGTTATCAAGGCATTAGAAGGTATGAGAACAAGGTCAAGTGTATGGCCAGCATTATGTGTAGGGCAAAGAATATGTTGAGTGAGTGAGAGATTATTAAGGAAAGCATGGTTCTTTGGTCTGGAGGGGGAATCAAGATGGATGTTAAAGTCTCCAAGTATTACTAGGTTAGAATAAGCAAGAGTGGTTTCTGAAAGCGTCAATAACAGCGAGACCCATTAGTCAGAGGACAGCGAGGGAGGAGCATAGAGAAGGAAGTGAAGGGCAGGGCTACCATTGAGTTGAAGAAAAAGGGATTCAGGATAGTGAATTGTAGGTGCATGGATTTCTGTGATGGAAAGTTTAGAGTGATAGAGGGGTGCTACCCCTCCCCCACACATACCAGTTTTAGTTGTGGAGAAGGTGGAAAAGCCTGTAGGCAAGCATCGATTCAAGAGTGGGTCTTCCCCCTCTTTCAGCCAGGTCTTCATGAGGAAGCACATATCAGTGGGATTTTGCTGAAACAGATCTTGGATTAGGAGTGATTTAGAACAGACAGATCTGCAGTTTAGGAGTGCTAGGTTAAATAACTGTGTGGAAACAGGAGACTGACATGAGGCGTGGGTGGTAGTACTCTGATGGCAGGCAATAAAGGTTGGAATGAGTCCTGGTAAGATGAACCAGTAAGGGAGGAATCAACGGAGGTGGCTGCCATCCTAGTGCACGGTAATGGAAGAAAAAAGGTCCATAAGATAGGCAGCGTAGTGCCTGCAGTTAGACACGCTTACTTGCTGCAGCAGAGGACGGTGTGAGGGATGAACTAGCTGTTACACCAAGTGTCAAACGGTGGGATGGACCTACCAACGCGTCTCCGTTCACCCCGATCTCACCCCAAGGAGCACGTCCTGCTCCTTGGGTGCACTCCTGTGGTGCAGGACGCTGCCGGCATCTTCCTTTTATGTGGGGGACTACCTGGAGGGGTCGCGACCGCGTCATTTCCGGGAGGCGGGACAAGGCACAATCAGCCAACACAATGCTGGATGGTAACCTGGAGGAGAGCAGAAAGACTCAGCAGACAGTAGGCAAGGCAGATAGATACAAAAAGCTTGCTGCACTCTGAAACGCCACCGGCATCTTCCTTTTATGTGGGGGAATACCTGGAGGGGTTGCGACCGTGGGCACGCAGCCGCGTCACTTCCGGGAGGCAGAACAAGGCACAATCAGGCAACACAAGGTTGGATGGTAACTTGGAGGGGTCACGACCGCTGGTAAGCCGAAAGCACAGGGAATTTGCCATGGTGTGTGATGCTTTAGCAAAGAGAGGCGTCCGGTTTGCCCTGCTGTACCCAGCACGAATCAGAGTGGAATACCAAAACTGGCAAAGGCTTTTTGCAACTCCGATGGAGGCCAAACGTTTATGACTGAGATAACGAAGGGCTAAGGAGGAGGAACACTGCTTGGTCACCAGGGAACTTAAACTGGAAAGAGACTTATTTCTTTTATGTCCCATTCCCTCCCCGTTTTCTTAAATGTCAGCGAGTAATTTCCTGGACGTGGGGAGGGAGAATAAAGTTATGAGAGATAAATACAGTGAATTGGAACAGCAGAGACTTTTCTACTATGAGATGGACAGCTGGGGAGGGGAATATGGAGCTATCCCCATACTGCAGAAACTTAAGACAAGCTAGATATTTGTGCAGTCTGAGCTTTGTGGAACCCAAGGGTGACCTACTCAGGGAAACACGGGCTGCCTAGAACTCTAGAATATACACTGATGGACATGAACTTGAAGCCTGGAATGAAGGAGGCGAATGGTGGATCGAAGGAGCTGTGGTGGCAGCACTTGCTTGGTAAACATTTATTAAACCACCTTTGACCTGTGCCCAAATTCTGTTTCGATGTACGAATGCTTTGTTGAGCCCAGATGTTTCACCAGCAATTATCTGTATTAAGTGAATAGTAGCTGGGTTCTCTTTCCTTTTTTCACTTCCCTCTCATGACTATTTTGTTTGTCTCCCTGCTCATTGCTCCTTTGGAATGCTATTAACGGTTGCACGGCCGCTTGCCTGTATCATCCCACTGGGAACGGGAAAAGGAAAAGGAAGAGAAAAGGAAAAAGAAGAAAAGGGGTTTTTTTTATTCCTTTTGTATTTTTTCTCTTTAGATATGTTTCTGACTCTGACACGTGACTCTTTCTGACATGTGACAGATGATTACCTTTTCCTGACACCTCATGTCTTTTCCTCTTTGTACCACAATGCCGGGGGGGGGGGATAATAACGAAAAATCTGTAATATTTGTAATAAAGAGGAAATAGATAAGATATATATGAAAGGGAAGGTGGATAGATGATAGGGGGTGTACTGGGGAGAAGGATACCCTTAGTTTGCTCCTGGGCTTGCTGGATATAACTGGGGTCTAGTGCGTTGATTAACATTGTAAGAATCCCCAAGTAGATATGGAAAGAGGTGGAATATTGAGCGTGAGGAGAGTGAGAAGGGATATGAGAATAAATGGGGGGAGGGAGGGAAAGGCACAATAAAGGGGTAGGGGCAGACAGAGATGGATTTAGGGTGAGCGGAGAGGGGGAGGAAAAGATGGCGAGATAAAGGAATATCAGAACGATATCAGTTAGCAACAGGGAAGGGGATAAGGCAATGGAAGAGGCACATGCATAGTGGGCAAAGAGGTAACAGCGGGGGATCTAAACCAAACCTCAGCAACCACACAATGAGTATGCTGAGATTGGGCAGAACAGATGGGTTGGGACAAGGAGGGAATGGTCGAAGAGATAGGGTGGCAATAACTGAAGATTAGGGGAATATTAGTGGGGGGAGGCAGGTAAGTAAGAGGTCCAGATAACGGCCCTTGGTGGAAGCCCAATGTGTCAACGTGGTCTTCCAGAGAGACTTCAATACGGAGTGTGATCGAAGTCGTAGCTGTGGGTTAATAGAGGATAGTGGGGGGTAAGGGGGACTAGGTTCCTATCTTTGCTTTGGGGGTATACACAAACTCTGGAGTTCACATTGAGGGATGCTCTGGGAGAGAAAACTACAGGACCTATACGACCATGGGGAACCGTAGGAAGGAAATTGGATTGGGGATGGAGAAGGGGGGCCCTAGGCTGGGGGGGGGGGCAACCCTAATGCAGAGAGGTAGCTTCAGCAGGTGGATTATAATAATCAGAAGCCATAGGAACAGATAGAAGGCTTCACCTGGTGTCTTGGAATGTATGTGGCTTGGGAAACCCTATAAAAAGGCATAAAGTGCTGCAGGTACTCCACGATAAGCATGCAGATTTTGCTTTCCTACAGGAGACTCACCAGACAACAGTTGAACACAATAAATTAAAGGGATGATGGGTAGAAGTTTTTGGTGCATCATCGGGGGGGGGGGGGGAGTCAGAGTAGCCATACTGGTGAGCAAGCACATAGGCTGTGAGGCGGAGCAGGATATTACTGACCCCGGGGATAGATATGTAATTGTAGTGGGGAAGGTAAAGGGGCAATGAATAGCATTGGTCAACATATATGCCCCTAATACATACAATCCTCTTTTTTATAACAAGGTAAATAGGTGCCTGGGAGGAGTAGGCTCAATTCCGCTTCTTATTGGAGTTGACTTTAATTGCATAATGGAGGAATCTGTGGACAGATCAGGTGCCCAAATCAAGATGAAGGACTAAAGAGCAGAGTGGATTTGAAGTATGTTCGAGGGTCATGATTTGGTGGACTACTGGTGAGCCCTACACCCACTGGATAGACTACACACACTTATCAAGGGCCCATAATACTGGTTCACAGTTAGATTACTTTTTAGGGTCAAGAGGGCTCTTTGATCGAGTGATTAGAGCATAGATCGGCCCAATGACAATATCTGATCATGCCTATGTATGGATAGACTTGAAATGGGGACCAAATCCAACAGGGAATCTCTGGCATTTCCCCCTTGAGAACACCTCAGATGAGCAATTCAAGGTCTTCTTACAGGCCCAAAGGGAGGAATATGCCCAGAATAACGGGATTCATAACCCAACGTTATTCTGGGAAGCAGTTAAAGCGGTACTACACGGTCGGATAATCAAATATATGGCTACAAAATGCAAGGCGCAATGCAAACATCTACTCCAGCTGGAGAAAGACTTGTGCAAGGCCAGATGGAATTTCGCAATGTGCCCTACTCTCCGGGGGAAAGCCACCCTAGATCAGCTTCAGAAAGAGGCCAATTCTGTACTCCAGGAAAGGGCAACTCAGTCTATGATATATTATAGATATAAACTTCCTAAATTTGGGAACAAAGCTGGGAAGCTTCTGTCGGTGTTAATTCGAGCAAGCAAAGGACATTCCCATGTTGGGGCACTGTGTGATATAAATGGTCAACTGTGGAATACACAGCTGCAAACTGAAGGAATTTTCTGGGAATATTACAAGTCCCCTATATGCAATGGAGCCAGCAGACACTGAAGTGGCAGCAGAATTTCTGCGGTGAATTCAAATATTATGCCTATCTGCGGATCAAAGGGAAGCACTTAATGCATCGATTGCCGAATCAAAGATATTGACAGCAATCAAAACTAACAGATACTGAGCCCCAGGGCCCGACAGCTTCAGAGGGGAATTTTATAAATTGCTGAGTACACAAGTAGCGAGCACCTTGTTGGCATACTACATTGACTTGGTGGCACGGCAGATGTTTCCATATGAGGCAAATGGAGCAATTCTTACAGTGATCCCCAAACCCGATCAGGACCCTCTATTGCCAGGTTCCTACAGACCAATTTCATTATTAAATGTCAATATAAAAATATTAGCAAAAATAATGGCAGAAAGATTGGCACAGTTTATGTCTCATTTACATTTAAATCAATTCATGATCTAGCTCCGGATTATTTGTCATCTCTTGTGACTCTTTATGCTCCAGCTAGACCTTTGCAGTCATTACATGGTTTTCGTCTAGTGATACCATCTCCATTTGCTATTAAGTATGAATCTACCAGGCGCTCGGCTTTTATCTGCCATAGCTCCCTTGCAGTAGAATAGTATTCCTTCTATGTTACGTATTACCTTGTATTTAAAGAATTTCAGATAATCTTTAATGACTTATCTTTTCAGGGCTGCTTTTGATGCACTTCTTGAAAAATTTAGTGATTGAGGGGGCTCTATTTATAGTTGAGTACAGTTATATTTGTTTAGGATACCTCAGTATATAGTTCATATATCTTGTGTTTTTGTTTTGATCTTTTTTCTTAACTTTTCTATTTTATTTTGGCATCCCTTTCCATGTTATTTTGAATTAATGTATTTTATTTATTATTGTAAACCACATAGCTAATAGATATGCAGTACATCAAATTAAATAAACCATAAAATATAAACCATTTGATACATGAGGATCAGGTGGGCTTTGTGTGGGGTTGCCATATAGTGAAGAATATTCGAAGGATTGTCTCCTCCCTATATATGACAACGGCAGCTGAGGTACCTGCGCTCCTGATTAGTTTTGACGTGGAAAAAGTGTTCGATCGGATCAACTGAAACTATACGTATCACGTGTTGAATGCCATGGGGATAGGGGGCTTCTTCGTTGATACGGTAAGATTGTTATACTCTGACCCTAGAGGACAAGTTTTGATAAATGACTGTTTATCAAAAGACTTTCTGATATGCCGAGGGACCCAATAGGGCTGTCCACTCTCTCCCCTTCTTTTCATTTTAACATTAGAGCCCTTACTTGAGTGACTGTGAACACACCCGGGCTTGTTGGGGGCATGAATCGGGAGAAAGAAGTTCCGCATCTCAGCGTTCACTGATGATATCTTGGTGAACTTAGCATCCCCACATTGTACATTACCTGTGTTATTAAAAATTTTCAAAGA
Source organism: Ichthyophis bannanicus (assembly GCA_033557465.1). Classification (NCBI taxonomy): domain Eukaryota; kingdom Metazoa; phylum Chordata; class Amphibia; order Gymnophiona; family Ichthyophiidae; genus Ichthyophis; species Ichthyophis bannanicus. Next base: position 709,017,766 of record CM066033.1, read on the forward strand.
CATCGGCAAATTCTCTGGCATAAAATTAAATTTAGAAAAATCAGAGGCACTAGCTTTACACCAATCTGTACGGTTGGGATGGAACAATAATTTCCCATTGAAATGGGCTTGTACTGACTTTAAATACCTCAGCATTCGACTACCGGCAGATATTGGGAACTGCAGGAATTTAATGTAGGCACGCTTCTCACCGCAATGAAATTAGAGTCAGAAGCTGTAAAGATGTCTTACACATTGGAACATGGAACGTACGAAGCATGAACCAAGGAAAGTTGGAGGTGGTCAAGAATGAAATGGAACGTGTACAACTTGATCTGTTGGGTGTCAGCAAACTGAAATGGACTGGCATGGGGCACTTTGCATCAGATGATCACATGGTCTACTATGCTGGAAATGAAAGACAAAGACGAAATGGTGTTGCATTTATAATAAAGAAGAAACTTGCAAGAACTGTAATGAAATACAATGCAGTCAGCGAACGCTTAATCTCTATTCATCTACAAGGATTGCCTATCAACACAACTATAATTCAAGTATATGCCCCAACAACAGCTGCAGAAGAGAATGAAATTGAAGAGTTCTATGAACAAGTACAAGCTGAAATTGACAGAACATGCAAACAGGATATCCTGATAGTCATGGGTGACTGGAATGCAAACGTTGGCAACAAAGAAGAAGGCAAAGTAGTTGGAAAATATGGACTTGGCAACAGAAATGAAGCTGGAGAAAGACTGATAGAATTTTGCAAGACCAATGATCTATTCATCTCAAACACCTTCTTCCAGCAACACAAGCGGCGACTGTACACATGAACTTCACCCAATGGATTGTATAAAAATCAAATTGACTACATCTGTGGAAGTCAACGATGGAAAAGCTCTGTAACATCAACAAAGACAAAACCTGGAGCTGACTGTGGTACAGATCATCAACTACTAGTATGCAAACTCAAGCTAAAGTTGAAAAAGAGCAAACCACTCATGAATGCAGCAAAATATGACCTTGAGAATATACCACTGGAATTTAAAGACTGCCTGCAAAATCGATTTGCTGCTTTAGATACAAATGACAGAGCTCCGGAAGAGTTATGGAATGACATCAAGAAGGTTGTGTTGGAAGAAAGCGAGAAGTCTCTACAAAAGGTGAAAAAGCAAAAACGGCCAAAATGGACGGCGGAAGAAACTCTGAAAATTGCCCAGAAACGCAGAGAAGCTAAAGCCAGAGGAGAAAGAAAGACAGTCGCAGAACTTAACAGAGATTTCCAACGTGCAGCAAGACAGGACAAGGAAAAGTATTACAAAGACACTTGCAAGGAAATAGAAGCAGAAACTATTAGAGGAAGAACAAGATCGGCTTTCCTAAAGCTACGAGAGTTAAAGAAAAAGTTCCAGCCTCGAATTGGAATGTTACAAGATGCTCAAGGTTCTATGTTGAATGATGCTGAGAAGATCAAGAAAAGGTGGAACGAATATACAGAGTTTTTATATGATAAAGATCAAGTGGACCAACAGCCGTTTCAACCTGTACCTTATGATCGGGAACCATTGGTGATGAAAGAAGAAGTTGAAGCAGCATTGAAAGCCTTATCAAAGAACAAAGCACCAGGCATTGATAGCATTCCCATAGAAGTATGGCAGCAATCTGATGCAGCTGTTACGGTACTCACAATGCTCTGCCAAGAAATATGGAAGACAACATCATGGCCAACTGACTGGAAAAGATCTGTGTTTATACCAATACTAAAGAAAGGTGATTCAACTGACTGTTGAAATTATCGCACAATCGCTCTGATCCCACATGCCAGCAAGATTCTACTGAAGATTATTCAAAAGAGACTACAACCATACCTGGAACAAGAACTACCTGAAGTGCAAGCAGGGTTCAGGAAAGGGCGAGGAACGAGAGACATCATTGCAGATGTGAGATGGATCCTTGAAAAGACTAAAGAATACCAAAAGGATATCTATTTATGCTTTATCAACTATAGCAAGGCTTTTGACTGTGTAAACCATGAGAAACTCTGGGCCACATTAAGAAGCATGGGTTTACCAGAACACCTGATCGTTCTCTTGCACAATCTGTACATTGATCAAGAATCAACAGTTCGAACGGAACAAGGAGAAACAGAATGGTTTAAAATAAGCAAAGGTGTAAGACAAGGCTGCATACTTTTCCCCCTACCTGTTTAATTTATATGCAGAACAAATCATCAGAGAAGCAGGATTGTATGAAGACAACAGAGGTGTGAAGATTGGTGGAAGACTCATCAACAACCTTCGCTATGCTGATGATACCACATTACTGGCTGAAAGTGAAGATGATCTGAAACATTTGCTTCTCACAATCAAAGAACATAGTCTCAAAATGGGCCTGGCACCTTAATGTAAAGAAGACAAAGATCATGACAACTGGCATAATCAACAGGTTCATCGTTGAAGGAGAAGAAATTGAAATTGTGAACAACTTTAACCTACTTGGATCAACTATCAATAAAGAAGCAACAAGCAGTCAAGAAATCAGACGACGCATTGCTCTTAGCAGAATGGCTATGAAAGACCTAGATAAGATGCTCAAGAGCAGAGATGTCTCTCTCCATACAAAGATTCGACTTGTTCAGGCCATGGTATTTTCAATAACATCATATGGATGTGAAAGCTGGACAGTGAAAAAGACAGATAGGAAGAAAATTGATGCCTTTGAATTATGGTGCTGGCGGCGAATACTGTGTATACCATGGACTGCCCGAAGAACAAACCAGTCGGTACTAGAGGAGATCAAACCTAAGCTTTCTTTAGAAGCTCAGATGACAAGACTTCGACTTTCATACTTTGGACACATCATGCGAAGAGAGAGATCATTAGAGAAAGCACAGTTACTTACCTGTAACAGGTGATCTCTGGGAACAGCAGGAATTAGTCCTCACATATGGGTATGTCGGTACCGACGGAGCCTGCGCGGGAAAGCTCCCCAGCTTCCTAGAATGGAAGCTTTTGGGACCTCCCACTGCACATGCGCACTGCCTTCCCGCCTTCCTGAACAGCTCTCCTCAGTTTCGAGTTTATAGCTGAGTCAATAGAGAGAGGACAGGAAGATAGATAGATAAAAGATACAACTCCTAGGGGAGGTGGGTGGGTTGTGAGGACTAATTCCTGCTGTTCCCAGAGATCACCTGTTACAGGTAAGTAACTGTGCTATCTCCAGGAACAAGCAGGAATAAGTCCTCACATATGGGGACTCCCTAGCTGAGATGCATGGGATCCCCTGTCAAGGTTCGCCATCTTCGTATGGATCTCAGGCATCCATCCTGGGAAGGTGGGCAGGAGTTGTCTAAGAATGGAACAGGTGTTTGAGGATAGCCTGGCCAAACAAGGCATCCCGGCGGGAGTCCTTGTCCAAACAGTAATGGGCTGTGAAGGTATGAACCGAGGCCCAGGTAGCGGCTCGACAGATCTGATCAATGGAAACAGAGTGCAGATGAGCCATAGAAGTTGCCATGGCTCTCACATTGTGAGCTGTGACATGGCCTTCCAGAGGAATGTTTTTACTCTGGTAAGCAAAGGAAATACACTGAGCAATCCAATTGGAAAGTGTACGCTTGGAGACTGGAAGTCCCAAATGTGAAGGATCAAAAGCCACGAAAAGTTGAGAAGACTTTCGATGTGGCTGAGTCCTATTAAGGTAAAAGGCTAGAGCTCTTTTACAATCCAGAGTATGAAGGTTCCTCTCTGCACTGGAGGCATGAGGAGCTGGAAAAAATACAGGTAGATATACCTCTTGATTAAGATGAAAAGGGGAGACCACTTTAGGCATAAAGTGGGGATTCGTCCTAAGGACCACCTTGTCATGATGAAATCTCGTATAAGGTGGATTAGCCACTAGAGCTTGCAGTTCGCTGATGCGACGAGCGGAAGTGACTGCAATTAGGAATAGTACCTTCCAGGAAAGAAATTTCAAGGAGGTAGAAAATAACGGCTCAAAAGGTGGCTTCATAAGCTGACCAAGCACTAGATTCAAATCCCATGCGACCGGGGGGGGTCTGATGGGAGGTTTAGTGAGGGTCAGGCCTCTCATGAATCTTGCAACAAGAGGGTGAGAGGAGATAGGTTGTCCATTTACAGGTTTCAGGGATGCTGAAATAGCACTTAAATGGACTCTTACAGAATTCGTCTTAAGGCCTGCATTGGAAAGATGCAGGAGATAGTCTAAGAGGGAATTCAAAGGAAGTGCCAGAGGGTCAAGGCCCTGCTGAGCACACCAAATGGAAAAACATTTCCATTTGAAAGCATAAGACCGCCTCGTGGAAGGTTTCCTAGAGGCATGAAGGATATCTTTCACAGGTTGAGAAAGATTAAAGTCTTGAAGACTTAAGCCTTCAGTAACCAAGCTCGGAGATGTAGGGATTTGGGGTTTGGGTGCCACAAAGTCCCGTCCTCCTGAGACAGAAGGTCTGGTGCAGCTCTTAAGTCCAGGGAGGATCCCTGGGAGAGCTGTAGAAGCAGAGGGAACCACACTTGGCGTGGCCAGCGTGGAGCTATGAGGATCATAGAGCCGTGATCTCTCTGGAGTTTGAACAGAGTCTTGGGAATCAGCGGAATGGGTGGAAAGGCATATAGGAACGCCTGACCCCAATGGAGGAGAAAGGCGTCCGTGGCCTGAGCTTCCTGACACGGAGTCCTGGAACAGAACCGGGGAAGTTTGGCATTCCACGGACTTGCAAAGAGGTCTATGTCCGGGGTCCCCCATTCCTGAAAGATTCTGGTTATCTGGTCCACATGTAGGGACCACTCGTGTGGCAGCAGAACACGACTGAGTCTGTCTGCTCGAGAGTTTTGAACTCCTGGAAGGTACACTGCTAGCAGATGAATTTGGTGCTCTCTGGCGAAGGCCCATAATCTGAGAGCTTCGTTGCAAAGCGACAGAGAGCCCGTCCCTCCTTGTTTGTTTATGTAAAACATGGCCACCTGATTGTCTGTCTGAACCAGGACAGTCAGGTTGGCAAGGAGGGTATGGAAGACCTTGAGGGCAAGGTAAATTGCTCGCAGTTCCAGGAGGTTGATATGAAGGGTGGCCTCCTGTGGAGACCAAGTGCCCTGAGTGGAGAGAGTTAGCAGATGGGCTCCCCACCCCAATTGGGAGGCATCCGTTGTGAGGGTTGCTTGGGGTAGCAAGGGCTGAAAGGGAGCCCCCAACAACAGATTCTTGGTGGATATCCACCAATGGAGGGACCAAGACAGACGGTTTGAGGTTTGTATTTGGTCTGAGAGTGCTCCCGACGCCTGAGTCCACTGGGTGGCCAGGGTCCATTGAGCTGCTCTCATATGAAGACGAGCGTAGGGCACCACATGTACTGTGGAGGCCATATGACCCAGGAGGCGTAGCATTTCCCTGGCTGTCAGGTGAGTACTGAACTGGGCTTGGGAGGCCAAGCTCAGCAGACGTTGACCCCGAACCAGTGGAAGGTAGGCTCTTGCAGTGGTGGTGTCCAACTGGGCCCCTATGAATTCTAGAGACTGAGTAGGGCTGAGTTGAGACTTGGGGAGGTTTATTACCAGTCCCAAATACTGCAGAAGGCTCCTTGTGCGGTCTAGGGAAATCTGGGCCTGCGACTGAGTTGGAGCTCGAATGAGCCAGTCGTCCAGATATGGGAATACGAAAATCCCCATGCTTCTGAGAAATGCGGCTACGACTGCCATGCATTTGGTAAAGACTCTTGGGGCAGAGGCGAAACCGAAGGGAAGTACTCTGTATTGGTAATGACTTCCCCTGAACAGAAAGCGAAGATATTTTCTGTGGGATGGATGGATGAGTAGATGTGTATACGCATCCTGTAGGTCTAGAGAACAAAGCCAGTCCTGACTCTGAAGGTATGGAAGGAGAATGCCCAAAGAGAGCATTTTGAATTTCTCCTTGTACAGAAATTTGTTCAATTCTCTCAGATCTAGGATTGGTCTGAATCCCCCTGTTTTCTTTGGAATGAGAAAATAGGGGGAGTAGAAACCTGACCCCTGTTGATGAAGAGGAACCTCTTCTATGGCCCCTTGGGCAAGCAGAGAAGAGATCTCCTGATCCAACAGGGCTAGGAGAGGAGATGGAGAATTGAAGGGTCTCACCATGTGATGAGGAGGAAGGCTGGAGAAATGAAGTTTGTAACCCTCTCGGATGATAGAGAGGGTCCATTGCTCTGTTGTGATCTGTTCCCATCTGGGAGCAAAGTGAGCTAACCTTCCAGGTATGGTGAGAGGTTCTGGTTGGTCCAGAACCAGGAATGGCAAGTTCTCTAGGGGCAAGTCAAAACCCCTGAAGGGGTGGAGCCTGTTGAGCTGTAGTAGCTGCTGCAGGCTTTGCTCTTGCTTGTTTCGTTTGCTGACGTTTAGCCGCAAAACGAGGTTGAGAAGATTGCTGGCCAGTATTGGAAGCATATCTGGCCTTCTTATAATAAGGCCTCTTGAAAGACTTCTTCTTAGTGGGAGTAGAAGTGGACTTAGAAAGTCTCTCTAAGGTGGCATTTTCAGCATCCATTTGAGTGGCCTTAACTTGCCACTCTGCACCGAATAAGTTCTCACCTGTACAGGGCAGATTCCGTAAGCCATCTAGAACCCAGGGTTCCAGATCAGAAGCCTGGAGCCAAGCCAGACGTCTGGCTGCAATAGCAATGCCAGAAGCTCTGCTGGCTCCTTCGAAGGAATCAAAGGCAGCTCTGTTGGAGAACTTAGAAACATCTAAAAGTTGTTTCACAACAGAAAGGAAGTCCTCCTGTTTATCCTCAGGGATAAGGGAGGCAAAATGCCGTACTTTCTTGGCAAGTTCCCCTAGGAACATGCCCATATAGAGGCTGTAGGAATTAATCCTGGCTATAAGCATACTAGCCTGGAAGATTTTCCTACCAAAAGAGTCCAGTGTCTTACATTCCCTTCCTGGAGGTGTAGAAGAGTGCCTTTTAGTACTCTTGATCTTTTTCATTGCAGACTTTACCACAATGGAGTGGTGAGGCAATTGAGTTTTCTGAAAACCAGGAGACGGAGGGACCCGATACATGGTGTCCAACCTACGGGAATAAGGAGACAGAGTTAGAGGGTTCTCCCAGAAATCCATCAATTGTTCTTGAAGGATTTCATGGATAGGCAGAGTAACTGCTTCTTTAGGAGACTTGGAGTATCCTAAAATATCCAATCTTTTTGACCTTGGTTCCCTTTCAGAGGAAGTAGTGATAGAAAGGCCTTTAGCCATTTCTAAAATAAAGTCCTGAAAGGACAAATCCTCTGGAGGAGACATTCTCCTTTTTGGAGAAGAAGGTTCCTCAGGAAGGTCAAGGGAGAGCTCTGCAGACTCATCAGAGGAGACAAAATCCTCAGAGGAATCGGTGTATTGTCTAGTTTCCTCTAACGCACGATACGCATACCGATCGGTATCGACATCGGGCGTACCGGGTATGGAAGCGGTATGGAGCGAAAGCCCATACGGTACCGATTTGCGTTTAGAAGAGGAAGGCCTGGGTTCCGGCATGGCGGACGATACCGGAACCGGGCCCGGAACCGCTGAAAGCGGTACCGATGGCGTTGCAGCTTTAATGAAAGCCATGACGGCCTGCTGCATGGTTTGGACAGTATTGCCCATAGACGCCACGGCTGCCTGGATGTCGGTACCGGTATGGGCCGGTACCCCAGAGCAGTCCAACAGGTGATCTGTCGAGGCCGTGCCATCGATGTCAACCTGTAGCCCCTGTATTGGCGTTTTGGAAGGTAGGACCTCCCGCCGGGGCTGTTTGGGTGGGGCAGGGTCCTCAAAACTAAGAGCCTCTCGAGGCTTTGAAGGAGATTTGCTCTTTGAGGACTTGCCCACAGAAGGTTTGGTTACCTGAGATCCATCCGGGGATGATGACCGGGATGACTGTGATGTTGGATTCTCTGAAGCAAACAGCACATGGAATTTGTTGGCCCGGTTCTGCAGCCCACGCTTAGACATTTGGGAGCAGGAAGGGCAGTCCGGAATGGAGTGGTCAGGCCCCAAACATTTAAGACACCATTCATGGGTGTCTGTGACTGATATTACAGCAGTACACTTGGTACACTTCTTAAATCCAGGGGCTGGCTTCTCCATGTGGAGAATCCAAGTAGGCCTGAAGGCCTAACTGAAGTGACCAAGTGCTGAAAAATAATAAAAGAAAAGAAAAATAATTTTTCAAGAAAGAAAAAGGAAGACCGGCGATACCGGTATCGGTATGGGAAGGCAGGTACGCGGTCTAAAGAAACAAAACAAAAAACTACAATTTCTTCAGCGGTGACAGGATACACGACCTGCTGGCTCCGCGGAAAAAGAGAAACTGAGGAGAGCTGTTCAGGAAGGCGGGAAGGCAGTGCGCATGTGCAGTGGGAGGTCCCAAAAGCTTCCATTCTAGGAAGCTGGGGAGCTTTCCCGCGCAGGCTCCGTCGGTACCGACGTACCCATATGTGAGGACTTATTCCTGCTTGTTCCTGGAGATAGACATTATGCTTGGCAAGATAGAAGGTCAACGCAAAAGAGGAAGGCCAGCAATGAGATGGATCGATACAATAACAGCAGCTACAGGTACCAGTCTGTCAACAATGAGCCGCCTGACTGAAGACCGAACACAATTTAGGATAGCTATCCAGAGGGTCGCCATGAGTTGACTCAGACTCGACGGCACTTAACAACAACGCTTCTCACAGACACAAAAGAATGCTTCATAGGGTGGAGGGATCTTCCCTTCTCGCTGGGTGGACATATAGCACTTTATAAGATGGTCATCTTTCCCAAATGGTTATATGTACTACAAGTTCTGCCTATACTGTTGACTAGTTCGGAATTATCTACACTGGAGAAGAGCCTCAACAAATTTTTCTGGAGAGGACAGAGGCCAAAGGGTTGCCATCCGACGCCTCCAACAACCTTGGGACCATGGAAGAATGGGAGTACCTGCCCTGCGCCGTTATAACACAATGTGTTTGAGGAATTTGCGCAACTGGCTCCGTACAATAGAGGATTATACCCCACTGGCATTACAACAAGAGGTGGCGCACCCATTAGTGTTGCGATATGTGCTGCATGCCCCTGTCTCTGCACTTCCACATACACTTTGCGCACACCCAGTGTTTAAGGCAATGAGACAGGTGTGGCAGTCAACCTGTAAACACTGTAGTGGGAATCCAGGGGTTACTCCAGTACTCCCATTTTATGGCAATGGGGTCTTCCCTCCGGGGCTGGAGGGGGGAATTCCTGATATGGAAATCCCAGGGCATAATGGCTATCGAGCAAGTCATAGATGAGACAGGGGGGGGGGGGGGATCTTGCCATTCCCTGAGTTACAGACCCAATAAGGACTTGGTCAGAATGATATTTTCTGGTATATGCAGATATGCAGTTATATACGTAGTTTGGCGGTGTGAGACCTGCGGGATGGTATACGTATGAGGCTAGAAAAACTTTTATACTCAGGTACGACATTTCAGGCCCAAATTGCTACTCTACAAAAAGAATATCTAGTATTGGAGGGGGAACCGCAAGAACAGGCCAATGTCTGGTCACAGGATCTAGGGATGGAGATATCCGGGGAAGATATGATTATAACGTTTGCCTCCATCCCCAAAGCTGAGAAATACAATACCGGATAGTGTGGAGGAGCCACTTTGTGCCACTTAGGGCATTTCGAGCTAGTAGCAGTGCATTGACAGACTGCCCATAATGCGGAGCAGAGACAGCAGATCTGGGACATGTGTGGTGGAATTGTCCGGTAGTGACACATTTTTGGGAGACAATACATAGATATTTAATACTACTTTTTGGATTTAATATGTCGCTTGATCCCAAGGTATATGTACTGGGGCGTTATCCTATGTTGAGGAAGCCAGAGACCCCCAGTGGAACTGACTTGGCCGAGTCCTGCTGGTCGCTTGCCGACTCTTGTTGCGAACATGGATATTCCCAATGGGCCCAACACTGGGCCAGTGGAAAAAGGAGGTCTATACTTTGCTAATCATTGAGCAGACTGGAACACACATTAATGGGAAACTTAAAGGTAAATTTCTGGTAGAAAGGGGAGCATATCTCCAAACACTGACCCCAAAAACTCGAAGCCACATTGTTAATGTCCTTTAAAACATAAGGTATTTGGTTAAGTAGGGGGCTCCCTTTGATGCAAATTCCAAAGTCATACTAATAACTAATGGGGTATTGGGGGGGGGAGAATATGGGGAACATCTTAGCAAGGCTGGGAAGGCACAGGGCAATAGAGTAATAAGTTGTTTTAGCACAAAAGGGTGGCCTGAAATGTATCACATACAAACCTAATAATTAAACTAGCAACTGGAAGGTTGGATAGCCAGTTAATAAATCTCTGTAGAATGAGATAGATGGTAAAAGAAAGCATAGTTACTCACCTGTAACAGGTGATCTCCGGGAACAGCAGGAATTTAGTCTTCACATATGGGTATCATCGGTACCGACGGAGCCTGCGCGGGAACGCTCCCCAGCGTCCAATTAGAAAGCTTTTGGGAGCATCCCACAGCGCCTCCGTGCTGCCTTCCTGCCTTTCCCAGCTGCCTCTCTCCAGTTGAGTTTTAAAGCTGAGACAAAGAGAGAGAGAGGGAAAGGAAAGAGATAGAGAGATACAACTCCTAGGGGAGGTGGGTGGGTTGTGAGGACTAAATTCCTGCTGTTCCCGGAGATCACCTGTTACAGGTGAGTAACTATGCTATCTCCAGGAACAAGCAGGAATGTAGTCATCACATATGGGGACTCCCTAGCTTTAGGTGCCAGGAGAGACCCCAGAAGTTGTGTGTCCCTGAACAGGGCTCCACTTCCCCCCATGGATCTCTGGCATCCTACCAGGGATGGTGGGTAGGAGTTGATTAGGTATGGAACAGGTGTTGGAGAACAGCCTGACCAAACAAGGCATCCCGGCGGGAGTCCTTGTCCAACCAATAATGGGCTGTGAAGGTATGAACCGAGGCCCAAGTGGCTGCTCGACAGATGTCGTCGATAGACACAGAGTGCAGATGAGCCATTGAGGCTTCCATGGCTCTCACATTGTGAGCTGTGACATGGCCCTCCAGAGAAAGGTTCTTACTCTGATAGGCGAAGGAAATACACTGAGCAATCCAGTTGGACAGTGTTCTCTTGGAGACTGGAAGTCCCAAATTAGAAGGATCAAAAGCAACAAAGAGTTGAGAGGACTTTCTATGTTGCTGTGTTCTTTGTAAGTAAAAGACTAAAGCTCTTTTACAGTCCAAGGTATGAAGATTCCTCTCTGCATTTGATGCATGAGGCTTTGGAAAAAACACAGGAAGGTAAACAGCTTGGTTCAGATGAAAAGGCGAGACCACCTTTGGCATAAAGTGTGGATGAGTCCTAAGGACTACCTTGTCATGATGGAACCTTGTATAAGGAGGATCAGCTACTAGCGCTTGCAACTCACTAATGCGGTGTGCTGATGTGATTGCAATGAGAAAGATAACCTTCCAAGAAAGGAATTTCAAGGAGGTAGTAGCTAAAGGTTCGAAAAGTGGCTTCATGAGCTGCCCAAGAACCAGGTTTAAGTCCCATGCCATGGGTGGTGGCCTAATGGGAGGCTTAGTTAGAAGGCAGCCTCTCATAAATCTTGCTATAAGAGGAAGAGAGGAAATAGGCTGTCCATTTAGAGGCTTAAAGGAATCTGCAATTACACTCAAATGGACTCTTACTGAATTAGTCTTAAGACCTGCATTGGATAAATGAAGGAGATACTCCAGCAATGATTCCAGAGGTATCACAAGGGAGTTAAGACCCTTTTGCGAACACCATATGGTAAACCTCTTCCACTTGAAAGCATAAGAGTGTCTTGTGGAAGGTTTCCTGGAAGCAAAAAGAATATCTTTTACTTGCTGAGGGAGATTAAGATCATGGAGATCTAGGCCTTCAGCAACCAAGCCCTGAGATGCAGAGACTGGGGATTGGGATGCCATAACATTCCGTCCTCCTGAGATAGGAGATCTGGAGCAGACCCTAACTCCAGGGAGGGAGCTTGAGAGAGATGTAGAAGCGGAGGGTAACACACTTGCCGTGGCCAATGTGGAGCTATGAGAATCATATGGCCTCTGTCTCTCTGAAGCTTGAACAGGGTTTTGGGAATTAGGGGAATGGGTGGAAAGGCATAGAGGAAGTCTTGACCCCAGTAAAGGAGGAAAGCATCCCTGGCCTGAGTCCCCTGAGCCGGAATTCTGGAACAGAACCAGGGAAGTTTGGCATTCCACGGACTTGCAAAGAGGTCTATGTCCGGGGTTCCCCAAAGTTGAAATATCCTGGCCCCCTGGTCTGCATGCAGAGACCACTCGTGTGGAAGCAGAATTCGACTGAGTCTGTCTGCCCAAGAGTTTTGAATGCCTGGCAGATACACTGCCAGAAGATGAATCTGATGCTCTCTGGCGAGGGCCCACAGTCGCAAAGCTTCATTGCAAAGTGACAGAGAGCCTGTTCCCCCCTGCTTGTTCACATAGAACATGGCTACTTGATTGTCCGTATGAATGAGGACTGTCTTGTAGCTGAGCAGGGTGTGGAACACTCGCAGAGCAAGGAAGATTGCTCTGAGCTCCAAGAGAATGATATGTAGATGACTCTCCTGTGGAGACCAGGAGCCCTGGGTGGAGAGGTCTTGCAGATGAGCTCCCCAACCGAGTGGAGAAGCATCTGTTGTGAGAGCTGCTTGGGGTAAGGGTTGTTGAAAAGGGGACCCCAGCAACAGGTTTTGAGTGGACATCCACCACTGGAGGAACAAAATAAGGCGACTTGTGTTTGCTATTTTGTCTGACAGGCATCCTGATGCCTGGGTCCATTGAGTGGATAAAGTCCACTGGGCTGCCCTCATATGGAGGCGAGCATAGGGAACCACATGTACAGTAGATGCCATGTGGCCTAGTAGTTCTAACATTTCTCAAGCAGTGAGATGAGGCTTTAGCACTGCTTGAGAAGCTAACTGCACCATGCGAAGGCAGCGGGCCTGAGGGAGATAGGCCCTTGCCTTTCTGGTGTCCAGCAAAGCTCCTATGAACTCCAAAGACTGAGTGGGAGTTAGACTGGATTTTGGGATGTTTATTACAAGACCCAAATACTGAAGGATACGCATTGTGCAGGATAGAGAAGTCCTGGCCTCTGACTCTGTTGGGGCTCGAATGAGCCAGTCGTCTAAGTAGGGGAAGAGAAATATCCCTAGAGTACGTAGAAATGCTGCTACGACAGCCATGCATTTCGTGAACACCGTTGGTGCTGAGGCCAGGCCAAAAGGAAGCACCCTGTATTGGTAGTGCTTTACTTGAAAAAGGAACCAAAGGAACCTTCTGTGGGTTTGATGGATGAGGACATGGGTGTACGCATCCTTGAGATCTAGAGAACAAAGCCAATCCTGACTCTGAAGGTATGGCAGCAGAGACCCGAGAGAAATCATTTTGAATTTCTCTTTGACAAGGAATTTGTTCAATTCTCTGAGGTCTAAGATAGGTCTGTATCCCCCTGTTTTCTTTGGAATAAGGAAATAAGGGGAGTAGAACCCTGTACCCTGCTGATGAATGGGTACTTCTTCTATTGCCCCTTGGGCAAGAGGAATAGCGACCTCCTTCCCTAACAGGTTGATGAGAGAGGTCGGAGAATTGAACTGCCTTACTATTGTGTGAGGGGGCATGCTTGAAAAATGAAGCTTGTACCCCTCCTTTATGATGGAGAGTGTCCAATGCTCTGCTGTTATCTGCCCCCATCTGGGGGTAAAGTGACATAACCTTCCTGGAATGGTGGAAGGCTCTGGTCCCCCGAGAGCCAGGAAGGCTAAATTCTCTAGCTGAAAGTCAGAGGCCTTGTGGAGGCTGAGACTGCTGTGACAGCTGAGGCTTAGCAGTCTTTGCTTTCTTCTGTTTGGGTGGTTGCTGACCCTTCTTGACAAACTGACATGCTGAACATGCCTGCTGAGCATAGGCAGGATAATATCTTTAATTCTTAGAAAATAATTGTTTCTTGAAAGATTTCTTTCTAGCAGGATCAGCTGTGGCCTTGGATAATCTATCCAAGGTGGAATTTTCAGCATCCATCTCATTGGCTTTTTCCTGCCAATCTCTACCAAACAGGTTCTCACCAGTACAAGGGATGTTTCCCAATTTGTCTTGTACCCAGAGCTCCAGATCAGATGCCTGGAGCCAAGCAATTCTACGTGCACCTATGGCAATAGCAGAGGCCCTGCTTATGCACTCAAAACAGTCAAAGGCTGCACGGTTGGCAAATTTAGAAACATTCTGGGCATGTTTGACCAAAGTAAGAAAATCCTGTCTTCTATCCTCAGGAAGAATAGGACTTAAAGCTTTTAAATCATCTGTGACCTCCTTCAGGAACATTCCCATGTAGAGACTATAGGAAATGATCCTGGTAGAAAGCATGGAAGCTTGGAAGACACGACGTCCAAAAGCATCAAGGGTTCTGCACTCACGTCCTGGAGGATTAGAGGCATGCTTCTTTGCACTCTTGATCCTTCTCATAGCTGATTCCACTACAATAGAGTGGTGAGGAAGCTGAGTCTTTTGGAAACCAGGATAAGGAGGGACTCGATACATAGTATCCAGTCTGCGAGAATGAGGAGAGGTAGTAAGAGGTGTCTCCCACATCCTTAACATGAGATCATATAAAATCTCATGAATGGGCAAGGTAGCTGCCTCCTTAGGAGTTTTGGGATATTGTAGAATTTCCAACTCCTTGGCCCTTGGCTCTGTTTCAGGGGCCACAGTAATGGATAGACCCCGAGCCACCTCCCTGATAAAATCCTAGAAAGAAATATCACAGGTCAGCAAAAACTTTTTTTCGAAAGCTGTTTTGGTTATTCCACGTAATCTTTATGTTTTTTGGTGCGCTGAATCCGAAAATGACCTCCATTTTGTCATAGGACATCACATTTCCTGACAATTTAGGTAACTATGTTAAATAAGGCAATACCTCAAAATAAATGGAAATAGACTTATAAAATTAGTTTTATTATAATATTTTCATGAAAATCCTTTTTTTGAACTTAAATGAGCTCACCTACACACACTAAACTCGATTCTTCTTCCTTGTGAGGCTCCTCTTGGTGCATTTACGCTTGTGAGTAGCATCTGGAATGTCTCTCTGAAGCATCCAACAGTAGTCTGCCATCATTGTAATGCTCCATTTTCTGTTGTATCTCCTTTCCATCTCTTTAATGTCTTGGTGGAATCGTTCACCTTGTTCCTCACTCACAGCTCCCAAATTTTCAGGAAAGTAGTCAAGGTGGGACTGGAGGAAATGCACTTTCAAACTCATCAGGCAACCTAAAGCTTGAAATGCTTTCAGCATTCGTCCGACGATCTTTTTGTAGTGAGGATCTTTGTTATTGCCTAAAAATTTCTGTACGACTTCTTTATATGCAATCCACCCTTCTTTTTGAGGATCTGTCATGGTATTGACAAACTCTTAATCAAGTATAAGCCTTCTAATGTCTGGTCTGACGAACACACCTTCCTTCAATTTTGCCTCTGACAGGCCTGGAAACTTGGTGACCAAGTATTTGAAGCATTCTCCATCTCTTGGAAGTGATTTTACGAATTGCTCCATCAATCCCAATTTTATGTGGAGAGGTGGTAGAAGAACTTTATGGGAAGGTACCAAAGTTTCTCGGAGGACATTTTTTTCACCGACTGTTAGCACCCTTGGCTGCCAATTCTTCTTGGTCCAGTGATTTTGTCGGTCTCGACTGTCCCATAGACACAGAAAACAAGGATATTTGATATACCCAGCTTGTTGCCCGAGCAGCATGCACAAGACCTTCAAGTCCCCACACACTTGCCAACCATGGTCTTCATATTTAAGTTTACGAAGAACCAATTCCAAGTTCTCGTAGGTTTCCTTCAAGTGTACGGAATGACCTACAGGTATGGAAGCGTAAAAACCGTTGTGGAGTAAAACTGCTTTGAGACTTCTTTTTGAAGAATCTATAAAAAGACGCCATTGCTCTGAATCATATAGGATTTTAAATTGAGCCATCAGACCTTCGACATCGATGCAATAAACCAACTTGTCTTCCTGGGCGAAGTAAAGAACAAACTCCTTTTCACGATGTCTGAACCAGGAAGATGACCCTCCTGGCAACAATAAATTCCTGCTTTTCAGCCTTGATCCGAGTAACTCAGCGGCATCTTTGGGAAGATTCAAGTCTCTTACCAAATCATTCATCTCCTCCTGAGAAAACACCAAAATACATGGAAATTAGATGAAAATAATCAAACAGCTTTTTAGTCGCAGACCTGTGTATCCTCTGGAGGAGACATCCTGCGCTTAGGGGAGGAGGGCTCCTCTGGGAGAAGCATTCCCGCATCGACAGAACTGTCAGAATCCTCAGATTCTTCTGAGGACTCGAAGTACCGTCTGTCCGGATGCTCTTGAAGAGCCCGATACCTGTACCGACCGAATACCCGTACGGTACGATACCCGTACCGTACCGGGTATCGAATGACTGGGTACCGGCAAAGCAGACACCGATGCCGATGCTATCGGTGCCGGTACCAGCTGAATTGTCTGTCGCGGTTCCGAGGGCGTCAATGACGCAAGGAGAGCCACCAGACTGCGCTCAATAGCCAGGAATCTCTGGTCTATTGACGCTGCCAATGCCTGGATGTTGGTACTGGAGAAAACCGTCGGTACCCCAGAGCATGGCACCAGTAGTTCTGCCGAGGTCGAGGCCTCGAGAACATCCTGGAACACCAATAATGCTTTGGAAGCCGAAGCCTCCCGCCGGGGCAATTTTGCTGGTGCAGAATCCTCAAGGGCAACGCCAGAGGCATCTTGATGCTTAGAAGGAGATCTACCCTTTGAGGACCGGCTGGATTTATGTTTAGTTACCTGAGATCCATGGGAAGAAGAGGAAGCCCTGGAAGACGTCGATGCCACCGAAGCTGCATCAGAGGGAAACAGGGTACTGAGCTCGGCAGCTCGGTTCTGCTGACCTTTTTTAGACATCATGGCACAGGACATACAATCCGTGATGGAGTGGTCAGGACCTAAACATTTTAGACACCATTCATGGGTGTCGGTGACGGAAATGGTACCGCCACACTTGGTGCACTTTTTGAAACCTGAGGCAGGTTTCTCCATTGTAAGAAAAGGTTTTTGGGCCTAAGGCCCAAAAAGGCGCATGCACCTGAAGAAAATAGGAAAAAATGTAGAATTTTTTTTTTTTAAGACAGAAAATAAGAAGAAAAAAACGGCGGTACCGGTAAAGCGTTGAGGAAGGCAGATGCGACCACAAAAAAGAAAGAAATAAAGAAGAATTCTTCTGCGGTGACAGGAACGACGACCTGCTGGCTCCGTGGAAAAAGAAGAACTGGAGAGAGGCAGTTGGGAAAGGCGGGAAGGCAGCACGCAGGCACTGTGGGATGCTACCTAAAGCGTTCTAATTGGACGCTGGGGAGCATTCCCGCACAGGCTCCATCGGTATCGACGATACCCATATATGACTACATTCCCGCTTGTTCCTGGAGATATACATATGACCATAATTCCAAAGGTAAGCTGGCAGTATAAGAAACACATATGTGCTGGGAAAATGGAGTATTAAGGTGTACTGTATGAGAAGGTATTGAGCCACGGTGTGCTGAACATAGTCTGGGGGGAGGGGCGAGGGGAAAAGGAAAGGGGGAGGGGCATAAAATGAAAAACGACGAGAACATGTAAAGAACATGAGATAATGTTTTGTTTTGTTTTTTGTATAATCTGTTTATTGAATAAAACATACAGTATAAAACAACCAACGGGTTTATAGAGGAACGGGAAATTTACATTTCAAGACCCCTCTAGGCGGGGTTGTATCTGATCCACCGCCCAGAGACCAGGAACCCGAACAAGGTAAACAAACTGGTAAGAAAACTCGTAAAATTCCCCCCCCCTCAAACCTCCCCCCTCCCACCCCCAAGCCTAGCTAAACACGGAAGCAGGAGCATCTCTATCCAACCCTAAGCACTTCGCTGCGAGTAATAGGGCCCAAATTTTGAATATAGGGCATCCATATCAACAGAAACTGGGCCCAGCGCTTGGGGGATCCAAGTGCACGGCGTCGCTCGAAAAGCATGAGCTGATGGAGACAGTTACGCCATTCACAAAATGTAGGGGGCTCTGCCTCTATCCATCGACGAAGAATTGGGCCTTTCCCCACCAGACAAGCCTTGCGCACTAGGAAACGCTCCCACCTCCCCTTAGGGTGGAGTGGTCCCAGTCGATCCAGCACCACTAATAGCCCTGTCCAACAGACCCGTTGCCGCAAAAGACCACCGAGATAATCCCCAATACGCTGCCAATAAGAGCGGATCACGAGGCAACTCCACCACATATGACCGAGATCAGCCAAGGGGCAGGAGCACTTAGGACAGCCTCCAGATTCGACAAGACGACTCCGCAGTGCCCTCCTTGGGGAGAAATGCGCGCGAAGAATAGATTTATACTGCACCTCTCGCCAGCGGGCGCCCTCTGCTAGATGCCGAATCTGACGCAAAGCGGTCAGCACAGAGCCCGGGTCGATCCCCCTACCCAAATCCCGCGCCCAGGCCTGTTCCAAAGCCTGAAAGTCCGGGGGGGGCCCCAGTCCATCCAAGCGCCGTTTCAAATCGGCAATAGAGGGAGGGCTCTCCGCCCCCAAGCTCAAAAACTCCAGGACCTGTGCCGAACGCGTCACAGCGAGGTCAGACCGGGACAGGGAGCCTACATAGTGAGATAGTTGGGCATAAGCAAAGCTAGAAGTTTGCCAGTTCAGTCCATAGTCCCCACAGAGCTCCACCAAAGTCTTACACTGTCCCGCTGTATCAACTACACTCCCCAAACGGCAAATGCCGACCCTCTCCCATTGCCGAAAAACGGACGAATCGGTACCAGGGGTAAAACAAACATTGCCTCGCAGAGGTAGCCAACACGAAACAGTGGGGTTGCTACCCCAGTACTTGTTAAGCTGCTGCCAAGTGCGGCGTGTCGCCTGCAGTAGAACACTGCTGGTCAGCCGAGAAGGTAGTCGTGCCCCGGGCAGCTGCAAGGCCGCTTCTAAGGCATGAGGCGCCACAAAGGCTCGTTCTAACTCGCGGGGGTGTACACTTCAGTATCGCCCAACCAATCACTAAGGTGCCTCGCCTGACATGCCAGCGCATACTTCCAGAAGTCCGGAACCCCCACGCCCCCGGTCCGCCAGCCTCCCCGCAGCCGAGACAGCGGTATACGCGCTCTAGCCCCTTTCCATAAAAAACGTCGGATTTCGCGCTCTATACGTATCACATCGCGCCGCAACAGCCACACCGGGAGGGTCTGCATCCAATAGAGAATGCGTGGAAGTATCACCATCTGTAAAGCTGCCACCCGACCCAGCAGAGACAGCGGCAATGGCGTCCAGGCCCGCAATTGTGACTGAAGTTTCGAATACACCCGGTCAAAGTTGGTTTTATACAATGACGCAGGCACCCTGGTCAACACTATACCTAAATAAACGAAGGCGTCGTCTGCCCATCGTAAAGGGAAGCTGTCCCCCCATGGAACACGCAGCGTACCCCCCACATCTAGGGCCTCAGATTTCTCGGTGTTAATACGTAACCCTGCAAATCTACCATAGGTCGAAAAGGCTGCCAACAGATTTGGTAAAGAACACTTGGGGGATGTGATATGAACCAATATATCATCAGCGAAGGCGGCCAGCTTAAAACCCGTTACCCCAATCTGCACCCCCTTAATGCTCGGGGAGGCCTCTACAGTCCGTATCAGTGGATCTAAAGACAAAATGAAAAGTAAAGGGGAGAGCGGGCACCCCTGTCGAGTACCCCGTTCCAAACAAAATGGGTCAGATAGCATACCATTGCAAAGGATGCCCGCTGTCGGATCCACATACAAGAGCGTCACTAAACTGCAAAACGTAGCCCCCAGACCATAGTACGGCAATAAACCCTTCAAGTAATCCCAGTGTACCTGGTCGAAGGCCTTCTCTGCGTCAAAACTGATCAGCAAGGAAGGCAACTCCCGCTCTCGAACCCACTCCATGGATGCCAAAATCTTCCGTAAATTGCGAACGGCGTAGCGTGCTCTAACGAAACCCACCTGTGACTCATGGACCAAGTCACCGAGCACAGAGGCCAACCTGTCTGCCAGCACCTTTGCCAGAATCTTCATATCAAAGTTCAGCAGCGAAATAGGGCGATAAGAAGCCGCCCGAGTAGGATCCTTCCCGGGCTTAGGTATTAATGTAATATAGGCATGGTTGGATCCCCAAGTAAACCGCCCCGCTTGCGCTCTGTGACCATACATACTGACGAGAACCGGGGGTACCAAGTCCCCGAGCACCTTGTAGAACTCGGCTCCGAAACCGTCAGGCCCAGGTGCTTTACAACGCTGCGCGCGATGAATAACCCCGCTAACCTCCTCTATTGTGATCGGGGCATCTAGGCTATCTCGCTGCGCTGTCGTCAGTTTGGGTAGTGGCAGGTCCCGCAAATAACCGTGCATCTCAGATGCAGACCCCTCCCGCCGCGCATAGAGTTGTTGAAAAAAGGAACGGAACTGCCCCACAATTGCCCGGTTATCTTTATACAAAACACCGTTCTCATCTCGCAAGGCGGCCACCGACCGAGCGCCCCGACTACCACGTAGGCAGCGAGCTAGGAGACGGCCTGGTTTGTCCCCAAACTGGTACAGACGGTAGCGGTAATACAGATGGGATTTTTTCGTCCTCTGATGTAAGTTCGTTAAGCGATGTTTGCAGTTCCCAAAACCGTTTCCGGTTGACCCCCGATGGGTCTCCGGCACAGCGACGACGTGCCCGGACCACCTGTTTCTCCAAATGCACTATTTGTCGCGCCAGCAGTCGCCGTTTTCGTACCACATATTCAATAATGTTACCCCTCAGCACAACCTTAGCGGTTTCCCAAAGCAGTTCCGGGGCGGCAGTATGTGCTGTGTGGTGGACCATAAAATCTTGCCAGCAGCACCGCAGATGTGCTTGAAACTCCACGTCCCGGTCAAGCCCCGCCGGAAAGCGCCAGATGCGAGTCGTATCAGCTACCGCCCCCCACACAAGGTCGACCCAAATTGGAGCATGGTCCGACACTGCGGTGGGACCTATTTGCGCTTCGTCCACCTGTGAGAAGAGCCCTTCCGAGACCAAAATATAATCTATGCGGGCACTAGACCCGTGAGCTCGCGATTGATGCGTAAAGTCCCTCTCTAGGGGTGAAGCAAACGCCAAGGATCCACGACACCCAACCGCCGACACAGCTCGCGCAACACCGCTGTAGTGGGAGCCCGCCCTCTCTCACCCCCAGCCCCCACCGTATCCACAGTGATATCAAGGACCCCATTCAGGTCGCCAGCTAGTATCAAAGGGACATCAGGTAACTGCTCCACCTTGGAGGCCAAGCGCGCATAAAAGGCGCGATCCAAAACATTTGGACCATAGAGGTTCCCAAGGATGGTCGGCTTGCCGTCTAGGTTACCGTAGAGCAAGAGATAACGGCTTCCGGATCCGCAAACTCGGTTATCAACTCAAACCGTACTCGTTTACTGATGAGTGTGACCACTCCACCCTTTCTTCCATAAGCCGGGGCCCCCTTACTTTGCCCTACCCATGCCCTTTGCAATTTAGCATGTTCTTCGGCTGTCTGGTGAGTTTCTTGTAACAAGGCGATGTCACACTTCATGCGCGCCAGCATTTGTAACACTTTGGATCTTTTAATAGGGTTACCTATCCCGCAGACATTCCAGGAAATAATCTTCAGGTTGGATAATAGATGCTCAACAAGTACAAGACAAAACAACGTGTGAAGTGTGGGTGAACCTCCCCAGCCTGAGGTTCCCCCCCAGATAAAAGGCTGCTCCTGAGTAACCACAAGCGTTTCCCCCCCTTTCCTCCCTCCCCTATCCCACCCAACCCCCCCCCTTGACCCCCCCCACCCCCACCCTGCCATGCCCCCCCACCCACCTCCCCCAACCAATTGATCTCCTCACCCTAATCTTAGGAGACCTTTAGGATGTGAGCAGGACCCCCTCCCCACCTATCAAACAGTACTATCCCCAGCCATCACCTCCCCCCCACCAACAAATCCGGTAACCTACTCCCCCTCCCCCCGACTCCCCCGCCCCCGGTCCCCACAATACTCACACCAAGCTATCTAACGGAACAGGAGAGGGCTAGGTTTAAAATAGAAATAAAATATAAAAATAAAAAGGGGGGGGGGAAGAAAAAGGAGAGAAAAAAAAAAACATAGAGGGGGCACTCACCTACCCAAACACTGCAGTAAACAACCATACCGGCATCAGCAATAAAACATAGGCTAGGTGGGCAACACTCCACACGCAACCCGACCAAGGGGAGGCCAACATGAAAGGGAGAAGGAAAAAAAGAAACCCCCAGGTCGCAGTGGCAGCACTGCTATGGTTACACCCAGCCAAGCGCATGGAGTGACACCCACCCATACAGTCCCGCAATCCCGGGTCCCGGGGGAGACCCCCGCGACCCGGCTGGGCCCACGCCCTCTCAAATCTGAGTGAGGGGGGGGGGGCAGCATTGTTATCTTCGAGCCCAGCACTCTCCCCCATAGAATCCGGGAAACAAATGGTAAGAAGGTCCCGAGGAGGAGACGTCCCGGGAAACCATGGTTCGGCTGCTACATACAGTACAGGAGTTGCCCTCCGGGGCCCAGTGCCAGCCGGTCAAGTTATACAGGGCAGGAAAAGAGAGAAAAAATGAGAGAGAAAAAAAAAACTGACAAAGTCAAAGGGCTGGATCAAGGCCGCCGGCAATCGGGCACAGAGTAGCAACTATGTTGCAGGAAATGTTGCCCCGAGGGACAGAGCTAACATTGTAACGCTACAAAGTAAAATAGTTGCCTGTTACCGGCTCTATAATCCACAATCTCCCTGCCAGCTGCACCCGGCCATGTGCTCCCAGGAAATGAAAACTTTGAAGGAGTCCACCATCTCCCATGCCCCTCAGCCATATCGACGTTTACATGGGCGGGCGCTCCCACTCTCCCCAGGCAAAGAGCCATCTCTCCAATAGGGGGGGACTACAGAGAAATTAAAGGCTGAAGAAGTCGGCCCATTTTACGGCCCAGCAGGCTTGCTTCGCCCAATCCAAAAACGTAGCGAGCCCCTATGCTGGTGCCCAGTGTCAACCGGGACCGCAGCTGACCAAACAGTCTCTGCCAACACAACAAGCAGGAGCGCTCTATGATTCGGTCGCTATCCCCAGTCTGGAGGGTACTCTTTCACTCACTTGGCCGGGTCAGTCACGGGTGTTGTAAGCCTCTCTACGTAAGAAGTAGCCTCTCCCGCTGAATCGAAGCTCCGGCGGGTCCCCGCGCTCCAGATCACGAGGCGCGCCGGGTACTGGACCTGAAAACGGATGTTCGCTACGATCAATTTTTGGCAGAGGGAGGCGTAAGCTTTTCGGCGTTGGCTCAACGCGGCGGAGTAGTCTTGGGTCACGCGGATACGCATGTTCTCCCAGTCTACCGCTCCTTTCTGTCGCACCGTCTTGAGCAGCTCCTCCTTCTGCGGGAAACTTAGAAATCGCGCCAAGACCACACGGGGCCGGCGGTCGTTCGCGGATTGTTTAGGCCCAATCCGGTGGGCACGCTCCACTATAACGGGAGTGAGCCGGTCAGTCTCGGGCCGCAGGGATGTCGCCAGAGCCTCCACGAACCCCGGAAGGTCCTTATCAGGTATGGAGTCAGCTATGCCCAGGAACCTTAAGTTATTTCGCCGGGACCGGTTCTCCAGGTCATCCAGCTTGAGCGCATGGTCCCTGGCAAGTTTTTGCGCCTCTCGGAGTTCCCGCTGGAGTGCCGTCAGGTCTTCCTCGGTCTGGGCTATGCGGGTCTCGGCCTCATGTACGCGGGACCCCAGCGCATCCAGGGAGTGTTGGATATTATCTATTTTGGAGTGTAAAGCATCAAATTTCCCCGAGAGGGCACTAGTCACCGCCGCCGAGACTTCCGCTGACATGGATGGTGAGGGGGGAAGCCCGGTATGCTTCGGGGGGGAGTCCACCATTTTGGATGACCCGGCTCCACGGTCTTTCTCCCTGCGCCCAAGTTTAACTGCCGAAGCCATAGCAGTAGAAAGGCGAAACAAGAATCCAGGTATTGAACAGCTCTCCCTTTACAATATTGCCAAAGCTGGTAGTGTTAGACGGCGGTTTTCCACGGTTTAGGGAGCAGGGGGTCCGGAGCTCAAACAGACACGTCCGTTCAAGCTCACCACATCACGTGGTCTCCCACATGAGATAATGTTTATGTTTCTTATGTGGTTTAATATTGTTTGACAAGGTTGGAAAGTATGTTAATTACACATTGTAACGTATAAATTCATATTTGTTGGTGTCTCAGTAAAGAACACCTTAACATAAATGTTTCTGGTGTAGCACTTTGGGAACAAAAAAGGTAAAGAAAATGCATGTATGATGAATCAAGGATACCACTGTATTGTATAAGTGTAAAAAAGCACCCAAAGTATTCAATATCCTAGTTGGTAACATAGACCAATGTTGCAAAGGGGAGCAGCGAGGTAGACAGAGTCAGTGAAGGTGAACGTCCAATTCATATACCATGGTGTTACTGTGCTGTTTGTAATATGTGCTAATGCATAAAAGCAATGATTGGTAAAAAAAAACAATCCTACAAACGACAGCACTACCCGCAACCATAACTCATTTTTAAATAACTTGGTCACATATGGCCAACATCAAATGTGAACAAAAGAGCCATCATATAATCATTCCAAAAGATTTATTATACCAATACTTCTTGGGAGCACTTGACTGTAGTTTTTAAAATGTATATGAAAAAGCTATGATAATGGTGATCAAGAGGGGAAAGGGGTGAATACATTTCTATCAGTTGTGAGTGTCACCTGTAACCCGCATTATCAGATGTACACGTATTATTGATTGACCAAGGAGAAGGTGAGAAGGTAAACAGTAAAATAAATAGTAAAGAAATATATAGTAAAAACATATATATATTAAAAACAAACTTCTGTCATGAGCTAAAAATATAAAAAATACATATATAAACTGGGCCGGGGGAGGGGGGGGGAAGAAGGGAAAGGGTGGAAGGACAGGGAGAGGGCGTAACCCTAAACGAAGGCACAGAGGGGGCTAACCGGCATGAAGCAACAGATATAACCTTTGTCACCTCACTGGGCTGACTAGTTGAACCATGCAGGTCTTTATCTGCTGACATTTACTATGTTACGTTAAAAGAAAAAGGGCCTGGGGAGGGGGGGGGGAGTGTGTGATGGAGCTGAATTCTAATTCCTGAACAGATTCTGTATTATTGATTGGCCAAATCTGCTGTGTTGTCTAGAGTAGGGGTGGCCAACTCTAGTCCTAGTGCACAATGGATCCTGCCTGGTTTTCAGGCCATACCTCATGCATATTCATGAGATATATTTGCACACAATGAGAGGCAGTGGATGTAAATATACAAGAATAGAAACAGAGAAAAATTATGACAGAAAAAGACCACATGGCCTATCTAGTCTGTCCTTTCATATCAACAACTAAAACAGTCCCCTTTTTTCCTTTAGAGATCCTCTGTGTTTGTCCCATGCTTTTTTGAATTCCGATACTGTCCTCATCTCTACCACCTCCACTGGGAGTCTATTCCATGGATTCACCACTCTTTCCGTAAAGAAATATTTCCGCATATCACTCCTGAATCTATCCCCTTTCACCCTCATCTCATGTCCCCTCATAGCAGAACTTGCTTTCAATCGAAAGAGGCTCTCCCACTGTGCATTTATGCCATGGAGGTTTTTAAACATCTCAATCATATCACCTCTATCACGCCTTTCCTCTAAGGTGTACACATTAAGATCCTTAAGTCTGTCCTCATATGCCTTATAATGAAGACCACTAACCATTTTAGTAGCCACCCTCTGTACAGACTCCATCCTGTTTATATCCTTTTGAAGGTGCGGTCTCCAGAATTGCACACAATACTCCAAATGAGGTCGCACCAAAGATATACAGAGGCACTATCACCTCCTTTCTCCTGCTAACCATTCCTCTCCGTGTGCACCCAAGCATCCTTCTAGCTTTAGCTGTCGCCTTTTCTACCTGTTTAGCTACTTTAAGATCATCAGACACAACCACGCCTGGGTCCCGCTCTTCTTTAGTGGACAAAAGTACTTCACTCCCTATACCAGCGATGGCGAACCTATGGCACGCGTGCCAGCTGTGGCACGCGAAGGCCTTGCAGCTGGCACGTGGGCAATAGGTCCGCAAAAAAAAGAAAAAAGCTGTCTCTGACTGCTGCCGCAGACGCGGCAAGGGCAGAATGCAGCGTCCCGCGGGGCCCCCTCCGCCCGCTAAGCCCCTCTGCAAGAGCTTTCAGATTCGCGAGGGAGAGCGTCTCCCTCGCGTCTCTGTTAAGCCCGCAGGGGCTAATGGGAAATTTCCCATCAGCCCCTTTAGACGCGAGGGACTGATGGGAAATTTCCCATTAGCCCCTGCGGGCTTAACAGAGACGCGAGGGAGACGCTCTCCCTCGCGAATCTGAAAGCCCTTGCAGAGGGGCTTAGCGGGCGGAGGGGGCCCCGCGGGACATTGTAATCTGCCGCGGCAGCAGCCAGAGCCTGCTTTTTTTTAAAAAAAATTTGCCGGGGGGGGGGGGGTTAGGACTGCTAAGGGGCAGGGGGTGGGGGGGGTTATGAATGCAAATGGGGAGGAGGGGGGGGGGGGGGTAGGACTGCTAATGGGCAGGAGGAGGGGGGGGGTTAGGACTGCTAATGGGCAGGAGGGGGGGTTAGGACTGCTAATGGGCAGGGGGGGGAGGGTTAGGACTGCTAATGGGCAGGAGGGGGGGTGTTAGGACTGCTAATGGGCAGGAGGGGTGGTGATAGTAATGCTAATGGGCGGGGCGGGGGGGTTTAGGACTTCGAATGGGCTGGGGGGGATAGCACTGCTAATGGGCGGGCGGGCGGGCGGGGTGTTAGGACTGCTAATGGGCAGGAGGGGGGGTGTTAGGACTGCTAATGGGCTGGGGGGGTTAGGACTGCTAATGGGCGGGCGGGCGGGGGGGTAGGACTGCTAATGGGCTGGGGGGGTAGGACTGCTAATGGGCTGTGGGCTGATGGGGGCTGTCTGGAAATGGGGTGATGGGGGTTTAGGGCTGGAAGTGAGTTGATGGGGGGGGGGCTAGGACTGGTATTGGGTTGGGGGGTTGCTAGGACTGGAAATGGGCTGATGCAGGGACTAGAAGGGAATGGATGCTGGGTGAGGCTGGAACTAGAAGGGAGCTGATGTTGGGGGAGGATTAGAATGGGATGGGGCTGGGAGAGTAAAATGGAGAGGGGAAAAATATTTTGTGTGGGAGGGATAAAAAATCTACAATTGGCCGGGTATTGGGAGAGTAAGTGGGGATTGAGGATGGAGGGGTAAAATTTGAGTGGATGAAATAGGAATGAGGAAAGAGCAAAAGGAGAAAGATTAGTATGTTAAAGCGGATGTAGAGAGAGAGAATGGAAAAAAAAACTAGAAGAGAGAAGAAAGGACAAATGGACAGCAGATGATGGAGAGTTAGCAGAAAACATGAAGAAACCAGAAGAAAGTGGCTGGAGCAATTGCAACTGAGCTGAGGTATTCTGTTTATGTAATTCCTTTTTGACATTGCCACTTGTTCTCTTTCCCCAGTAGGTCATGTATTGTTATTGTCTGAAATGTATTGGTTTAATATTTGCAGTGTTGCCTTTTGATAGGTATGGTGTGGTGCTTTGTGAGTCCTGGTAGTGCTGTTAGGATACGGCGGGTTTGCTATTGGTTCTAAATGGGCAGTGTTTGTAGTAGTTCCTAATGTGCCTGGCGGTTGGCACTGGATTATAGTAATGTAGAAATCTTTTAGTCTGTCTTTATCCATACACTCATTAAGAGACATGTTTACTAAAAGTTAGTGTATGTTAGCATTATGCAAATATTTATGCAAATTGACGTGCTGGCACTTTGAGGAAATTCTTTGGTTTTGTGCGGCAGTTTGGGCACTCGGGCTCAAAAAGGTTAGCCATCACTGCCCTATACTATATTGCTCCCTTGGATTGCTGCAGCCCAAATGCATGACCTTGCATTTTTTAACATTAAATCCCAGCTGCCAAATTCTAGACCATTCAAGCTTAGCTAGATCCCTCCTCATGTTATCTACACCTTCCTGGGTGTCTACTCTATTGCAGATTTTGGTATCATCCGCAAAGAGGCAAACCTTACCCGACAGCCCTTCCGCTATATCACTAACAAAGATGTTGAAAAGAATCGGACCAAGGACAGTTCCCTGGGTATATTCATGAGGAACATCCTAGAAACCAGGCTGGATCGTGAGGCACTAGGTCTTGAGTTGGCCACCCCTGGTCTAGAGTCTCGTTTCATTGGCTCAAGTGGGCCACCGATGCAGCCATGGCTCAGACATTTTGAGCCATGATATGGCCCTCAAGTGTCAAGACCTGCCTGGGCGCAAGAAAAACAGATGCAATCTGCTAATCAAATCAAAAGAGTATGTTTGTTGAGGGCAACCTCCAACCTATTGGGATCAAAACAAAGTTGGGTGGACTTTCTATGGGTTTAGTCCACTCCAAATAGAAGCCCAGCATTCTCTTGCAGTCCAGTGTGTGCAATGTGTTGTCCCCTTCGTGCGCATATATTTCTAGGAAAAATGTTGGAAGGGCTAGGACTGATTAAGGTGGCAGACACCACTTTAGGAAGGAACTTAGGATGAATACACAATATCACCCAATTACTGAAAAATGTTGTAAATGGTGCATCCACTATCAGAGCCTGGAGCTCGCTAATTCTGCATGCTGTGGTTACTGTCACCAAAAACAAGACCTTCCAAGTCAGGTACTTCAGTCTAGAGGTATCTGGCAGCTTGAAGGGAGCTTTCGTCAACTGAGAAGAACAGTGAAGTTCCAAGACACTGCAGGAGGCTTAAAGGGAGGCTCCATAAGAAGTAGGTGCCACTTAAAGCAAACAACTAAAGACTGCAGAGAGATGGGTTTGCCTTCTACATGATACCGGTAGGTGTCAATTGCACTGAAGTGAATCCTTACAGAGTTGTTTTTTAAACCAGACTCAGATAAATGTAGAAGCTACTCAAACAGTTTTTGTGTGGGACATGAGAAAGAGGCTAGAGCCTTTCCCTCACACTAAAATGGCAAACCTCTTGCATTTGAAACCATATGATCTCCACATTGAAATCTCTTCTGGAAATCTGGACAATGGTGATAACACCATCTGGTAGGTTCAGGGTAGACAAAGCTAGTCTTAGCATCCAAGCTGTGAGGGCAAGGGACTTGATTTTGGGATGTAACAGAGTCTCTTGATCCTGTGTAATTAGAGTTGGTGAGTTGCCCAGGTGAACTGGCTCTTTGATAGAAAACTCTAGAAGTGTTTGCCTGGGCCAATAAGGTGCTATGAGAATCATTGTATCTCTGTTTTCTGAGTTTCAAAGAGTTTTTGTTATCAGCAGAATGGGAAGATAGACGTATAGAAGACCCTCCCTCCAGTGGAGGTGGGAGGCATCCGAGGCTAATTTGCTGTCTCTCTCTACACTGGAACAGAATTGAGGCACTTGCCTTTTCTGGGGAGTGGCAAATAAGACTATTGATGGGATGCCCCACTCTCAAAAGAGAGTCTGAGACACTTCCGTCTCAAATGGACCCTGAACTGGGAAGGACACGGCTCAGCCTGTTCTCCAGGATTCTCACCAGGTTGGTTGGTATGTAGCTCTGAGCGTCATCCCCTGAGAGGGGGGGGGGGGGGAATTCAACATCTTGTCTCCCAACACAGGAGATACAACTCAGTTCCTCCTTGCTTGTTGATATAATACATTTAGTGTCAGTCTGGATCATGACAATTTGATTGGCTAACCAATCACTGAAAGCCTTTAGAATATTTGAGACTGCACCGAATTCCAGGAAATTTATTTGATGCAGGCTTTCCTGGAAGAATCAGAATGCTTGGGTGTGGAACCCATCTACATAAACTCCCCAGTCCAGCTTGGATGCATCAATAATTTTTGATGGGGAGGAATTTGAATTTTGTCAGATTGGAATGCTCAGTCTATCAGGACAGGGAGTCCCAGAGGGGAGAGGTGACAGAGCATCCTTTAGTCTGTGAGTGGATTGTGTCAACTGCATATTCAGAGTCCATTGAGATTATCATCTTGAGGCATGCCAAGGGAGTTACACGAACAGTCAAAGTCATGTGGGCATATTCTCTGCATGTTCCTTGCTGTCGTCTGCTGACTCTCTTGTATTTCTCCCATGATCACCACCAAGTGGGTGAGCTTGTCTTGTGGAAGGAAGGTTTTTGCCCAAGTTGTATCTAGCAAAGCTCCAAGGAATTACAATTGGTGTTATGGGCTTAAGTTTGATTTGGGGTAATTAATGACAAAACCTAGTAGCTCCAGCACCTGGATGGAAAGGTATGCAGATTCTTGAACCCCTGAATGGCACTCTTGACCAGTCAATCATCTGAGTAGGGTAAAACATGTATACGCAGTCTGCATAAAAACAGTGCAACAACTGTTGGATTTTGTGATTATGTGAAGAGTGGATGCAAGGCCAAAGGGCAGTATGCAGTACTGGACTTGATGTTTCCCTATGATGAATCACAGCTATTGCCTGTGAATATGGGTGTCGTTTGGGGGTGCACTGCCCCCCCCCAAATGACTTGCCCCAATGGCCATGACCCTTTGCTCACAGAGATCTGATATACCGTGGGCAGAAGAGAAGGGGATCTCTTCTCTTCTGCACTCAAGGGCTAGGATCCCCATCACAGACAGCATGCCCCACAGGCAGTGATTGCATGCCCCACAGGCAGAAGAGAAGGGGATGTCTGGCATCGTGGCAAAGACCCCTTCTATTTGCCTGCAGTAAATCAGATCCCTGCAGGTAGAAGAGAAGGGGGAGGCTGCAATCATGGTTCACAGCCAAAGTGTCTGCCTGCGGGAATCATATCCCCCATGGGCAAAAGAGAAGAAAGACCTTTTATTTGCCCACAGGAGATCAGATCCTGGCAGGCAGATGAGAAGAGGGAAGTCGTGGTCTGCAACAGAAAAGGTGATGGGGGAGGGGGAGAACGTAAGATCATAAGATATGCCATACTGGGTAAGACCAAGGTCCATCAAGCCCAGTATCCTGTTTCCAACCGTGGCCAATCTAGGTCATACGTACCTAGCAGTATCCCCAAAAGACACAGGTTCCACAATGCTTGTATTGGGTCAAGCATTGATATCTTGGGTCCCTTTTTAATAATGGTTTATGGACCTTTCCTCCAGGAACTTGTCCAAACCTTTTTTAAACCCAGCTACACTAACAGCTCTTACTACATCCTCCGGTAACAAATTCCAGAGTTTGATTACACGTTAAGTGAAAAAATATTTTCTCTTATTTGTCTTAAATAGTTTACCCTGTAGCTTGTGATAAGGAAGCTTATCATAGCTCAGGTAGGAGCTATAGAAAAGATGATGTGACTCTGAACAAGCAACCTGTCAGTTTTGGTAGAAGTAAGAAAACAGAGTTTCCACATAAAAGACTACCAGTCCCAGAATGCACCAGGTTTCCAGCAGCCATGAGAGGGGCTGAAGTGAGAAAACGTGTGTGCAATCAAGAGAGCTATGAGGTAATCCCTAAGCACTCATCTCAAAGGGCAGGACCTGATTCAACACAGCTGCGCTGTGTTAGGGAGGAGCACACATTAGGACAGAATAAGAATAGAGCTTATTCTACAGATAACAGCTACAGAAAGAGCTTCAGGAAAGGAGACAGCAACAGCTTCAAGCTCAAGCACCAACATCATCTCGAGAAGCAGAAGCCAAGCCAAGCGGATAGAGAGAGAAGGAAACTCTCTGGAAGGAAGAGAAGGAAGGCCATTGGAAGGTCTGGGAGAATCCAAGGCAGTACCCATACTGGGAGGTATTCCAAGTGCCAGCAGAGTCCATTGGACTGGAGTCAGCCAGAGGAATGGAAGGGCAGAGATAGGAATCACCAGTGGCTACCTAGAAGAGAGAAGACTGCACGTGGAAAGGACTTTCAGACCTATGCCAAAAGGTATGTGAGGGAAGATCCAGTGTCCAGGGATCAAGATTGGAAGGCTGGACATCAGAACTGGATTACATACTGGCCAGGATATACAGAGAGGAATTATGATAGCAGGAGAGGCTCAGATATGAACACTGATCCAGACCCTATCTATAATAGTGAATGGCAGCAAGGGAATAAGCATTCTCATGATAGTGCCTTATGGAAAGACTCGTCTGTGCCAATGTATGATACTGACCCTATGCTGATTGATGAAGGGGGAGATACAGCAGATGAAACTATTCATTACATGGACTGTTCTCTATCTAAATGCTATTGCTAGCTTTCTGTGAGCAAACACCTCAGCCATCACAAAGAAACCTAACTTTGTTCTTTATTTCCATTGCAAACAGCTCTTAAAGCAGGATTTGGGTTCACACAGTAGCAGCCAGCCAGCTAAAGGGTTTCCGCTGGTCAATTGATAGTAATTAAAGCTGCACCTGATTGTGTGTGTGAGCAAGGGAGAATCACTGCTGGGATCTGCGTGGGAAATAAGCAGAAGTTAACCTAACAAGCAAAGTTTATTCATTTCTTTGTGCCTTTTTTATTTGGTAATTATTTGCTAAGAAAACATTAGCTAATTGCCTGACAAGCTGAAGGTTGTTTTCTGATTTGCTTTGGGACTTTATGTTATCCATTTAAACACTGCAAGCAAGTAACCTCATTTATATTGCTAACAAGCATACTTGTGCTGGGTGACTTAAACCCCATCAATAAAAGAAGTATTTTATTGGCCTTACCACTGGTTTCACAATTCAATTATTGTCTTCAGCTGTGTTTGGGAGTGAATGAACTACATTACCCACAATACCTTGCAAGAATCATATGAATATATGCATCGTCAAGATTGTGTAAGTTCTCACCCTAGGCAGCCGTCTGACAAGCTTCATTACATGTCCCCTAGTCTTTCTCTATTCTGATGGCGTAAACAATTGATCTACGTTTACCTGTTCCACTCCATTCATTAATTTATAGACCTCTATCATATCTCCCCTCAGCCATCTCTTTTCCAGGTTGAAGAGCCCTAACCTCTGTAGCCTCTCTTCATAGGAGTAGCCTTCCATCCCCTTTACCATTTTGGTGGCTCTTCTCTGTACCTTTTCTAATAACGCTATATCCTTTTTAAGATACGGCGACCAGAATTGCACACAATATTCAAGGTGTGGTCGTATCATGGAACGATACAGAGGCATTATAATATTCTTTCTTTTATTTTCCATTCCTTTCCTTATGATACCTAGCATTATATTTGCATTCTTGGCTGCCACTGCACACTGGGCAGAAGGTTTTAACATGTTATCCACGATGACTCCTAAATATTTTTCCTGGGTGGTGGTTCCCAATGTGGAACCTTGCATTGTATAACCATAGTGTGGGTTGTTCTTTCCTAGGTGTATAACTTTGCACTTGTCCACATTAAATTTCATCTGCCATTTGGATGCCCAGTCTTCCAATTTATCCAGATCCTCCTGCAGTTTTCCCACAGTCCTCATGGGTTTTTACAACTTTGAATAGTTTTGGGTCATTTGCAAATCTTGATAACCTCACTCGTTATTCCCTTTTCCAGGTCATTTATGAATATGTCAAAAAGTAGCGGACCCAGTACAGATCCCTGGGGTACTCCACTATTCACCTTTTTACATTGGGAAAATTGGCCATTTAGCCCTACCCTCTGCTTTCTATCTTTTAACCAGTTCCCGATCCACAATAGTACACTGCCTCCTATCCCATGACTTTTTAGTTTTGCCAAAAGTCTCTGATGAGGGACCTTGTCAAAGGCTTTCTGAAAGTCCAGATACACTATATCAACCGACTCACCTTTGTCTACCTGTTTATTCACATCTTCAAAAAAACATATCAGATTAGTAAGACAAGATCTTCCTTGTCTAAAGCCATGTTGCCTGTCTCCCATTAGGCCATGACTATCTACATGCTGTGTAATTTTGTTCTTTATGATGGTTTCTACCATTTTCCCTGGTATTGACGTCAGGCTCACCGGTCTTTAATTTCCCGGATCACCCCTGGAACCCTTTTTAAAAATTGGTGTTACAATGGCGATCCTCCGATCTTCAGGTATTACAGATGATTTTAATGGAAGTTCACAGATTACTTCTCCAGGACCAAGCAGGAAGTCAGTCCTCACATATGGGTGACGTCGGCGCCGACGGAGCCCCCGCGCGGAGCATTTCCCCAGCTTTCATAGAAAGCCTTTGGGAATGCAGCGCGCATGCGTGGTCCCCTTCCCGCACAAGGGTGCCATCTTGCTCAGTCTTCTTTTTTCCGCGGAGCCCGACGGATGTATATTTGTTTCACCCGAGGAAGAAGTTGATTTTTCTCTGTGTTAACCTGTTTTCTTCGGTTTTTGTCCTTAGTGACTAGCGTTCGCGCCATTTTTTCTTTTTTCACTGGCAGCCCTGTCTTTTGACCTCGCAGGGGCCCTTTTTCCCCCGATGGCTTCCAGCGGGTTTAAAAAGTGTGGTCGGTGCAAGAAACGTATGTCTCTCACAGACACACATGACTGCTGCCTCCGGTGCCTCAGACCCGATCATGACCCAATGATCTATGTCCGTGTGGGAAAATGTCCTCTAAGGCGTTACGGAGTCGGCAGCACCAAAAGGAAAGAATCTTCTCTGACTCCGCGTCCGGTTGGGCCCGGACCTCGTCAGAGGCCTCGACATCTCGGGACTCCGGCCCCGAGCAGCGTCGAAGCTCCTCTGAAAGGGGTCTCCCTCGCGGGAGCATTGTAAGAAGAAAAAAACAACGAGGGCGGCATCGGTGGACGCACTTGGCTCCTCGAGGGCCAAGTCGCATAGCCCCGAGCGCCGTCCCGGGTCTTCGGAGTCGGAGAGGCCTGCAAAACAACCTCGTGTGGAGATGGAGTCCCCGGGTCACGTGAGTACTGTAGTCCTCGTGGACTCACCTCCAGGGGAGCCGCCGCCGGGGCTCGAGTCGGGGGGTGCTGAGTCTCCTGAGCTCGGACTCAGGTTGATGGCCTTGGAGAGCAGTTTGGCTGCCTTCATGGAAAGCAGCGGGCACTGATCGCCAGTCTCACCGGTGCATCTGCCCTGACCACCGGGACATCGACGTCCAAGTCAACCCCGGAGGCCGAGCCGATCCTCGAGTCCATGCGAGCTCGAGTTGATCCTCGGCCAAGGTCCCCCTCGGCCTCCCATTCGGGACCGAGGTCGTCGATGCCGGTACCCTCAGCATCGGGGCGGATGGCATCGATGCCTGCCCAACCGGAGCTGCTCGATTCCTCCTCTGAGGAGTCCGGCTGGGAGACGGAGAATGAGGAGTCGACTGACACCTTTCAGACTTGGTGCGTTCCTTCAGATTTGCCCGAGTCCGAGCCTCGGAGAAGGTCCCCCCCCCCCGGAGGATACCCGGTTCTCGGATTTCGTGCGGGACATGGCCAAGGCTTTGGCATTCCCCGCGGATCCCGAGGAGGAGCCTCGAGCCGAGGAGCTCGAGGCCCTACAGTATGACTCTCCTCCGAAGGAGGCCTTTACTGTTCCGGTTCCTCCGATGCTGAAACAGTTGCTCTAACGCATGTGGGAGGCGACGGCCTCGACGCTGGTTTAGAGCAAGCGGGTCGATTCCATCTATCGAGTCCGCAAGAGCCCCGGGTTCTAAAAGGCACAATTACCGCACCACTCCATGGTTGTGGAATCGGCCATGCATCGTCTGAAGAGTCAGAAGATGCACTCCTCGGTGCCTCCTGGCC
Organism: Ichthyophis bannanicus; assembly: GCA_033557465.1. Lineage (NCBI taxonomy): Eukaryota > Metazoa > Chordata > Amphibia > Gymnophiona > Ichthyophiidae > Ichthyophis > Ichthyophis bannanicus. The sequence continues at coordinate 709,053,617 of CM066033.1, forward strand.
GGGAGGCCCGGAACGTGGATGCCCTCGGTAAGAAGTGCTTCCAGGGCTCTATGCTTGCTTGCCGTGTCCAGACCTACCAGCTGTACATGGGCATGTACCTTCGAGACCTGGCAAAGGAGATTGCCGTGTTCTCTGCTGGTCTCTCCGAGGAACCTTTACAAAGGTTCAATGCTCTGTCCTCGGGTATTCGTGAGTGCTCGAAGTTTATATCTCGAGCAGCCTATGATGGCTTCGAAGCTTCAGCCTGAGTAGCCGCGGCCGGCATCGGTGCATGCCGTCAGGCTTGGCTACAGTCATCGGACCTCGAGCCATGGGTGCAGGACAAATTGGTCCATGTCCCCTGCCGAGGTGAAAACCTCTTTGGCAAGCCCGTGGCTGACAAGGCTGCCGAACTCGAGACCGAAACTCTTACCCGGACAAGGCTGTTCAGAAAAACCTCTGCCCCTTCTCAGAAGAAGAAAGGCTCAGGGAAAAAGACCTTTTACCTGAGGAAGTCATCTGCCTATAAACAGTACCCTCATTATCAGGCCTCTGTAGCTCCCCAATAGGGTCAGCAGGCCAAGGGGCAGGGTCATAGGCCCCGTAGGCAGAAGGCCCCCCAAGTCTCCTACTCCAGCTCCTGGTCAGCAGGGAGGGGGATTTTGACTGCATTGGCATAGCCTCTCCTCCTCAGCTGGCTTCCATCAGCACTGGAGGCATGCTGGCCCTGTTCGCCCACAGGTGGTTAGCCGTCACAAGGGATACCTGGGTTCTAAGTATAGTCCAGATGGGCTATCTCCTCCACTTCCCACCAGGTACCCCCCTCCTATTTTCCAGGGGAGCCTCCCAGACTCCCTCTGCACAGGGACTTACTCCTGCAGGAGTTGGCAGGTCTTCTAAAGGCAGTGGAACCGGTGCCCCACCACCTGAAAGGTCACGGCTTCTATTCCAGGTACTTCCTAGTACCAAAAAGAACTGGAGGCCTCAGACCCATCCTAGACTTGCGAAACCTGAACAAGTTCCTGGAGACGGAAAAGTTCAAGATGCTTACCCCCTTGGAATCCTGCTGCCCTACCTCCAGCAGGGAGATTGGCTATGCTCCTTAGATCTAAAGGATGCTTATACATCCTTATTCATTCAGACCACAGACAATATCTCAGATTTGTAGTGGGAGGAAATCATTATCAGTACAGATTACTGCCCTTCGGCCTTACATCCGCCCCCAGGGTATTCACCAAGTGCCTGGCGGTGGTAGTGGCCTACCTCAGGGTTCAGGGCCTCTTTGTCTTTCCATATCTGGATGATTTGCTCATCAGGGGTCAGTCCCCGCAAGAGGCCAATCAAGCCACCCTTCGCACTGTCGCTCTGCTTCAGCACCTGGGGTTTGTCAAACTTCGCAAAGTCCAGTTTGCATCCCTCCCAGAACATGGAGTTCATAGGAGCTCGACTAGACACATTTCAGGCAAAGGCCTTTCTACCAGTGGACAGAGCCCACAGATTGATGGCTCTAGCCAGGCTGTTCCACAGCAATTCTCTAGTCTCTGCCAGACAATTTCTGAGGCTCTTAGGCCACATGGCATCCACGGTCCATGTGACTCCAAATGCCCGTCTACACATGAGACCAGCTCAGTGGGGCCTCAGGACTCAGTGACACCAGGCCACAGGAAGCCTCGTGGACAAAGTAAGGGTGTCCAGCCTACTACAGTCTTCTGTGCAATGGTGGCTTCATCTTCCGAATCTAGTGCAAGGGGTGCCTTTTCAGGCACCTCCACACTCTCAGGTGCTGACAACCGATGCTTCTCTTCAAGGCTGGGGTGCACATTGCCAAGGGGCATGTACTCAAGGCCTGTGGACTCCTTGGGAGGCCGCACAGCAGATCAATCTCTTAGAACTGAGAGCTATCCGCTTAGCCCTGAGAACTTTCTCTCATCTCCTCTCTCACCAGTCGTCTTAGTTCAGACGGACAATCAAGTGGCTATGTTCTATGTGAACAAACAAGGGGGCACCGGGTCCCGCCTTCAATGTCAGGAAGCGCAGAAACTGTGCTCTTGGGCAGTCAATCATGGCATTCTTCTCAAAGCACTCTACCTCCCAGGTCAGGAGAATTACCTGGCGGACAGATTGAGCAGGATCCTGTAGCCGCACGAATGGTAGTTGAACCCTTTAGTGGTTCAACAGATCTTCCTGAGATGGGGTCTTCCAACCACAGATCTCTTTGCCAGTCCTCTGAACCATCAACTTCCCAGGTTCTGCTCCAGACAACCGCATCCTCTCAGAGTAGCAGCGGATGCGTTTCTCATTCCATGGTCGACAGGCCTCCTATATGTGTTTCCTCCCACGCCTCAAGTGTCCAAGACACTGTTCAAAGTGATCCGGGACAAGGCCTCAGTGATTCTGGTGGCCCCCCGGTGGCCAAGGCAACCCTGGTTCCCACTACTGTTGCAACTAGTGGTGGACACTCCTCTTCCTCTGGGGATGCAACCCGATCTTCTGTCTCAGGAGCAGGGATCTCTCTTGCACCCCAATCTACAGTCCCTCAATTTGATGGCCTGGCTGTTGAAAGGGTAGTTCTAGAGCCTTTACTACTGCCTAGAGAAGTGGATGACGTAGTCTTGGCCTCTAGGAGGCATCCACCAGAAAGTCTTATGCCCTTAAGTGGCGTAGATTTTCTGCCTGGTGTACTCAACACAATGAGAATCCCTTCTCATGCCTAGTACCAGTGGTGCTGCAGTATTTGCTTCACCTGTCCAACCTAGGCCTTAAGTCCAATTCTGTTAGAGTTCATCTTAGTGCTCTTTCAGCACACCACTCACAGGTGGAGGGTCAGTCTCTCTCCAGTCATCCTTTGGTGGCCCGATTCCTCAGAGGCCTGCTTTTGCTTAAGTCTCCAGTGCGTCCACCTGCCCCTGAATGGGATTTAAATGTGGTCTTGCAACGGCTTACTTGCCCACCATTTGAACCTATGGCTATTTGCCCTATGAGTTTTCTGTCTTGGAAAACGCTATTTCTGGTAGCCCTTACCTCAGCTAGGCGAGTAAGTGAGCTTCAGGCCCTAGTTTCAGAAGCACCTTATACTAGGTTCTATAAGAACAGGGTAGTCTTACGGACTCACCCTAAGTTCCTTCCAAAGGTTGTCTCCTCCTTCCACCTCAATCAGGAGGTGGTTCTTCCGACTTTCTTTCCCAGGCCTCATGCTAGCCGGGCTGAGATGGTCCTACATACCCTGGACTGTAGGAGGGCGTTGTCCTTCTACCTTGACCATATGCGGGAGCAGCGGAGGGCGGTTCAGCTCTTCGTTTCTTATGACCCCAATAAGTTGGGGTTGGCTGTCTCCAAGCGTACTTTGTCCATATGGGTAGCTGACTGCATCGCCTGGGCTTACAGGGCAGCCGGCCTCTCGTTGCAGGGTCGTGTTACGGCTCACCGTGTCAGGGCGAAGGCTGCGTCAGTGGCTCATCTCCGCTCTGTTCCGTTGGCAGTCATCTGCCGGGCCACTACTTGGTCTTCAAGCCAGACCTTTGCGGCCCACTACTGCCTTGAGAGGGAGTCCCGCAGGGACAGTGCTTTCGGGCAAGCGGTAATCCATAATCTCTTTGAGGTCTAGGCAACTCCTACCCTCCGGCCCTGGTGTTGGGCTACCTGTTGGGGGCGTTATCTGAGAAGATTCTGTTCTTGCATGCTGAGGCTCTAGAGGGAGCTCATTTTTCGGTTTGGGCCTCTGGTAGCCCTAAGCTAGGGAGTCCCATATGTGAGGACTGACTTCCTGCTTGGTCCTGGAGAAAGAGTAGTTACTCACCTGTAACAGGTGTTCTCCAGGAGCAGCAGGAATCAGTCCTCACAACCCTCCCTCCTCCCCTTGGAGTTGGTCATATGATTTATTTTTGCTATTTTTGCTGTCTTTTAGCTATGTCATCAGACTGAGCAAGATGGCACCCTTGGGCGGGAAGGGGACCACGCATGCACGCTGCATTCCCAAAGGTTTTCTATGAAAGCTGGGGAAATGCTCCGCGCGGGGGCTCCGTCGGCGCCGACGTCACCCATATGTGAGGACTGATTCCTGCTGCTCCTGGAGAATGTAAGATTTGGTCAGGTTACTTTCCTGTAGGTCCTGGGTTCATTTCACTTCACAGAGGCAGTAGGGTTTGAAATAAAACAACCAAACAGGTGTGGCTTGGAGAAAGGTTTTTTATGTAGAAATAGGCTTATTACATAGGTATTGAACAGAGGTATATAGTGATTGTTACAGAGCTGTTTCAGTGTGCATCAATTAATCTGTGTGTGCATGTGCATGTGTGAAGTGTGAGAGATAGGCCAGAACATGTGAGTCAGAGCCTCATGGCAAGGGAGAGAGAGAGCGGGGGAGGGGTGAAGGGAATTGATTATCAGAGCCTCCTGTCCTTCATGTCCGATGAATGGTGGAAGAGAGAGAGAGAGGAAGTATTTCTATCCTTTATAGTGAATTGAATCCTCTCCAGCACTTCCCCTTGAGGTCTGTAGCCACTCCCTTTAAGGTCTGCCATTCTTGATTTAGCAAGGAGGGGCTTCAGACAGGCCTTGGAGACTGAAATCACCAGGGGGTCAGAGTTAATCTCATCTTGTAAACTGTCCTATTATCTTTGGAGACTGAAATCACCAGAGTCCAAAGCTGCATGAAATGTATGCTGACAGAGAACACCTGTTACAGGTGAGTAACTACTCTTAATAGCAGATCTGCAATCTCATATTTCAGTTCTTTCAACACTCTTGGATGTCCCGGTGATTTGCTACTATTCAGTTTATCAAATAGTTGTAATACATCTTCCCGGTGTAGCGATATTTATCTGTATTCTTGTCTAACAATGCCACGCAATATAGGAAATCTGGTGCTGGTCTCGTAAGATGAGAACATGAGACCAGCGCAAGAGACAATGGGGGGGGGGGGGTGCGGGGAGAGCTGAGGAGGTCACAAGAACTGGCTTCTAAGATGTCCAACGCAGTATTTATGGTGCTGCTCTTTTTTGGGTAGGCTCCTTATTGAGTTCATTTTAGAAGCTGGTGACATTATGCTATGGTAGATTTGCATTATGAGTCTCCAGCGACTTTTGTAGGGTTTTGTGTTTGTTCACAAAATGCCTGGTACTGGAGTGGCTGTTAATGAAATGACAAAATTGAATTTTTCTTGGATGTTGGGTTCTATGGTGAAATGTCCTAGTTCTACTCTGCATCTACTTTTGGAAGAGGGGTTTCTCTGGACACAAAATAGATGTTCAAAATGAAAAAGACAACCATAGCAGTTTCTAACACCCAAATAAAATTAGTTATAATTTATTTTTGTGTCAGAAACTTCTCTGAGGTTCTCTTTTTGTCCCTTGGCGTGTGAGCACTTTACATCTGCTCTGTTTTTTGGAGAGTATACTGTATATTTACAGGTGTCAGTATTTTTTTTATTCTTAGAGTGCCAGGCTAAATAATGAAACAGCTACAGTTTTTGCTGCATTTTAATTATATAGCCTGGGAATATGTTCCTTTCCCTTTTTTTTGGGGGGGGGGGGCAAAGTCACTAAATGAGATCCTCTGCTCTCTCTCTAAGTATCTTGGGGGTGCCAGCTCATCCCTTGCCTGTTTGATATACTGGCTTCCCATCCATCTAGTATTTTTTTTTTTAGATAACCATAATGAATGTGCAAATATGTAAACCCCCTCCTTTGCCCCACCCAATTGTCAAACTACACCCATGCTTGTGACTGGTATATTATCTATATATGTGGATGTAGATATCCTTTAGGTCCAGAGAACATAGTCAATCCCCTTTTTAAAGAAGAGCAAGCAAGGTACCCAGGGAAACCATACTGAATTTCTCAAAACAGAAATTTCTTCAAATCCAAGAGGTCTAAGATGGGACAGTATCCCTGTTTTCTTTTGGACCAGGAGATACCTTGAATAGAGTACCAGCACTTCCTGTCCTAGTGGGATGGGCTTGACCTGCATTCATCGCCTGAAGGGTGGAGAGTTCTGAAGAAGTATGTCTTAATGCTGAAAAGTCAAAAATAGACTCTTGGTGGACAATTTGGAGGGAGCTTGAATGAATGTAATCTGTTCCTCTCCCAGACTATTTTGAAGAACAAAGAGACAAAGTGTGTTATCCTTCCTCTGACTAGAAGGTTGTCCAGGAACAGGACTAGTGCAGCAGATATGTTCTCCAGAAGTGGGTGGGAGGGGGATACCTACACCTACGAAAGCAGTAGGATCTCCTGTCCCATGGTATGGAACCTCTGAGATGAGTAGGCTGGTTTGGCCTGAAACGGGTTTTCAAGGTGTCAGTATGCTGCTTGATGATGGTCACAGCCTCTTGAACCTTATCTCTGAAAAGATCAGCACATCAGCAAGTTGCTCTAGCAAAATGGGCTGTACGTCTGAAGCCATGTAAGTCTCCAGGCACCAACACTCATTGAGGAGGCTCTGAACACTATATCAAAAGTATTGTAGGTTGCTCGGACAACATATTTTCCACACGCCTTCCCTTGCATCACTGAAGGGAGAAAGTTGTCATGCTCATCTAAGTTACGTATGATGTTCCATAGGAGGAGGTGGCACCTGAAGGAAAGCAATCAAGGAGTACCACTTACGCTGAAAATGATGATTCACAAAACTACCCGAGGAGCTGGATTTAGGAGAACTTGCAGCTTGTTTCCAAAGAAAAAGAATAGAGGGGAAAGGGCAGAAGGCTGGATTCCCCATCTACTAGGGGTGTACAGGGAAAAACCATTGTCTGATTCTTGAAGGACTACCAAAAAGGACTGCTACTGCCAGAAAGTGTAGTACTCACCTGTAACAGGTGATCTCCGGGAACAGCAGGAATTTAGTTTTCACATATGGGTGACATCAGTACTAACGGAGCCCATACGGGAACGTTCCCCAGCATCCAATTGGAAAGTTTTGGGAGCACTCCATAGTATTTGCACAACTGCCTTCCCAACTCCCTCTCTTCAATTGAGTGTGTACCTAAGAAAAGAGAGTAAATGAAACCCTATAACTCCTAGGGAAGGAGGGCAGGTTGTGAAGACTAAATTCGTGGACATCATCTATTACAGGTGAGTAACTACGCTATCTCCAGGAACAAGCAGGAATGTAGTTTTCACATATGGGACTCCCTAGCTCCCAGATGCCAAATGAAGTGACCTCAGAACCGGTAGAGTTTCGCCTCAGAGTAGACATGACGAGGTCATGGATTGCACATGGATTTCTGTATTTTCAAAGTCCGGGATGGAGAATAGGAGTTAAATTTATGTCAAAGAGGTGCTGGAATACAACCTGACCAAACATGGCATCCCAATGGGAGTCCTTAAGAACATAAGATATGCCATACTGGGTCAGACCAAGGTTCATCAAGCCCAGTATCTTGTTTCCAACAGTGGCTAATCTAGGTCATAAGTACCTAGCAGTCTCCCCAAAAGACACAGGTTCCTCAATGCTTATATCGGGCCAAGCAATGATATCCTGGGTCCCTTTTAATAATGGTTTATGGACCTTTCACCCAGGAACCTGTCCAAACCTTTTTTAAACCCAGCTACACTAATAGCTTTTACCACCATCCTCAGATAAATTCCAGAGTTTGATTACACGTTGAGTGAAAAAAATATTTTCTCTCATTAGTCTTAAATAGGTTACCCTGTAGCTTCATTGCATGTCCCCTAGTCTTTTTATATTCTGATGACGTAAACAATCGATCTACGTTTACCCATTCCATTTCATTCATTAATTTATAGACCTCTATCATATCTCTCCTCAGCCGTCTCTTTTCCAGGTTGAAGAACCCTAACCTTTTTGCCTCTCTTCATAGGAGTATCCTTCCATTCCCTTTACCATTTTGGTGGCTCTTCTCTGTACCTTTTCTAATAACGCTATATCCTTTTAAAAATACAGCGACCAGAATTATACACAATATTCATGTGTTCGCACCATGGAACAATACAGAGGCATAATATCCTTTGTTTTATTTTCTATTCCTTTCCTTATGATACCTAGCATTCTATTTGCTCTCTTGGCTGCCGCTGCACACTGAGCGGAAGGTTTTAACATGTTATCCACGATGACGCCTAAATCTTTTTCCTGGGTGGTGGTTCCCAATGTGGAACCTTGCATTGTGTAACCATAGTGTGGGTTGTTCTTTCCTAGGTGCATAACTTTGCACTTGTCCACATTAAATTTCATCTGCCATTTGGATGCCCAGCCTTCCAATTTATCAAGATCCTCTTGCAGTTTTCCACAATATTCATGGGTTTTAACAACTTTAAATAGTTTTGTGTCATCTGCAAATTTGATAACCTCACTCGTTATCCCTTTTCCAAGTCATTTATGAATATGTCCAAAAGCAGCGGACCCAGCACAGATCCCTGGGATACTCCACTATTCACCTTTCTCCATTGGGAAAATTAGCTATTTAGCCCTACCCTCTGCTTTCTGTCTTTTAACCAGTTCCTGATCCACAATAGTACACACTGCCTCCTTTCCCATTTCTTTTTAGTTTTGACAAAGGTCTCTGATGAGGGACCTTGTCAAAGGCTTTCTGAAAGTCCAGATACACTATATCAACTGACTCACCTTTGTCTACCTGTTTATTCACCTCTTCAAAAAAACATATCAGATTAGTAAGACAAGATCTTCCTTGTCTAAAGCCATGTTGGCTGTCTCCCATTAAGCCATGTCAATCTACATGTTGAGTAATTTTGTTCTTTATGATGGTTTCTACCATTATTCCTGGTACAGACGTTAGGCTCACCAGTCTGTAGTTTCCCGGATCACCCCTGGAGCCCTTTTTAAAAATTGGCGTTACATTGGCCATCTTCCAATCTTCAAGTGTTACAGATGATTTTAATGATAGTTCACAGATTATTAATAGCATGTCTGCAATCTCATATGTCCGTTCTTTCAACACCCTTGGATGTATAACCATCCGGTCCAGGTGATTTGCTACTCTTCACTTTATCAAATAGTTGTAATACATCTTCCTGGTGAATCCATATTTCTTTCAATTCTTCCGCAGTATCACCTTTAAATACCACTTCAGTCATGGGTAACGTCCCTACATCTTCCTCAGTAAAGACCGAAGCAAAAAATTCTTTTAGTCTCTCTGCTATAGCCTTGTCCCCTCTTACTGCCCCTTTTACCCCTCTATCATGTAATGGTTCAACCGACTCTCTCACAGGTTTTTTGCTACAAATGTACTTGAAAGTCTTTATTATGCGTTTTTCTTTCCACAGCAAGTTTCTTCTCAAATTCTCTCTTTGCATGCCTTATCAATGCCTTGCATTTAACTTGCCAGTGCTTGTGCTGTTTCCCGTTTTTGTCATTTGGCTCTTTCTTTCCATTTTGTGAAAGATGCTTTTTTGGCAACAACCACCTCTCTGACCTCACCTTTAAACCATGCTGGCAGTTTTTTGGACTTCCTTCCACTTTTCTAAAAGCGTGGAATACAGCTGGTCTGGGCTTCTAAGATAGTATTTTTAAACAATACCCACGCTTCATGTGTCTTTAACCTTTGCAACTGCTCCTTTTAGTTTTTTCTTAACTATTTTCCTCATTTTATTCTAGTCTCCCTTTTGAAAGTTAAAAGGTAGTACTGTGGATTTCCTTACCATCCCTCCTCCATTAATTAAATTAAACGCGATTATGCTATTATCACTATTGCCAAGTGGCCCCAACACCCTTATCTATTGCACCAGATCTGGTGTTCCACTAAGGACTAAGTCTAAAATGGCTTCCCCTCTGGTCGGTTCAAGAAGCAGTCATTTATTTCATCTAGAAACTTTATCTCCCTAGCATGTCCTGCCATGACACTGACCCAGTCAATACCTGGGTAATTGAAATCACCCATTATTATTAACGTTCTGTAACTTTTGTTAGCTTCCCTGATTTCTTTTGAGCATTTCATCATCCATTTGTTCATTCTGGCCAGGCGGTCAATAGTACAACTCCACTGCCATCACCTTCCCCTTTTTACATGGGATTTCAATCCATAGAGATTCTACAGCGAATTTTGTTTCCTGCAAAAAACTTTAATCCTTTATAACTCAATGCCCTCTCTAACATACAGTGCAACCCCTCCACCAATTTGATCAGCTCTATCATTACGATATAGTTTGTACCCAGATATCACAGTGTCCCACTGATTGTCCTCCTTCCACCATGTCTCTGAGATACCAATCATATCTAACTTCTCATTTAGTGCTATATATTCTAATTCTCCCATCTTATTTTTTTAGACTTCTAGCATTTGCATACAAGCATTTTAGAGACTATATTTTATTCATATTAATCTGCTTATCGGTAGGCAGGGGTAATAAGCAATCTTTAAGCTCTGTCTGCTCTGTACTCAATGGCATTTGGGCTACCTTAGTCTTTATTGGAACCTCTCTGTTGATGTGCCCTAACTTCATTTATTTTGTAGTATCCTTCAAGGATACATTGTTCCTAACCATGCGCACTTGTGCAACTGTCGGCTCTCTCCTATTATCTAGTTTAAAAGCTGCTCTATCTCCTTTTTAAAGGTTAATGCCAGCAGTTTGGTTCCATCCCGGTTAAGGTGAAGCCCATCCCTTTGGAAGAGCCCCTCCTTTCCCCAGAATGTTCCCCAGTTCCAGCAAATCTAAAACCCTCATCCTTGCACCGTCTCATCCACGCATTGAGACTCCGGAGCTCTGCATGCCTTGAGTCCTGCGCATGGAACTGGAAGCATTTCGGAGAACGCTACCCTGCAAGTTCTGGATTTCAAATTCCTTCTTAAAAGCCTAAATTTAGCCTCCAGAACCTCCTTACCACATTTTCCTATGTCACTGGTACCGGCATGTACCAAGACAGCAGACTCCTCCCCAGCATTATCTAAGACCTTGTGGGGTCTGCTACCTTCACACCAGGCAGGCATGTTACCAGGTGATCCTCACGTCCACCAGCCATCCAGCTATCTACATGCCTAATGATTGAATCACCAACTATAATGGCTGTCCTAATCCTTCCCCTCATGGGCACATGGCCCTGGAGAAAGTTCCTCGGTGCGAGAGGGCGTTACATCACCTGGAGGACAGGTCCTAGTTACAGGATCACTTCCTGCCACACCAGGGTGATGCTCTCGTCAAGTGACCTCTCCTCTCCATGGCAACAGGGATGCTGCCAGACTGGAGGTGGGACTTCAGGACTATATCCCTGTAGGACTCGTCTGTCTTCCTTATCTCCTCCAAATCTGCTACTCTAGCCTCCAGAGATCGAACTCGTTCCCCGAGAGCAAAGAGCTCCTTGCATCTAGTGCACACGTAACACCCCTCACCAACTAGGAGATCATACATGTGACACTCAATGCAAATGTGGGTATCATCATCTAGTTTTAGGCTCGTCTCAACCATAAACAGTTTGCTAGTACACTGCTCCAATTTTCAAACAGTCTGGACAGACAGGTTTGTTTTCCTGTGCCTGCATCTGACCATGTCCATATGTTGTAAAAAAATATTCTCTAGAACATCAGATACCTTCAGCACAAAGGACCTACTAGTTAAAGTTGCAATAGTCATGTATTAGCAGCCTAGTGGTTACAGCAGCAGAGGGAAAACCAGAGAGGTCAGCTGCTCCTACTGACCTTGAGAAAGTCACTTAATCCTCCATTGCTTTAGGTACAAATTTAGATTGTAAATCCTCTAGGGATAAGGAAATAGCTATTGAACCTGAATTTAACTCACCTTGAGCTTCTAATAAAAAGGAAAGAGATAAGTCCAAATTAAAATAAAATAGATTACTTCAGGAGAAGAAATAATGCTTACCCTGGGAACAGAACCATCAATTCCTCCATGCAATATTACTTTCTACTTTTTTTTTTGAGGATTTCATCTACAACACAATACCTGTCCCATCTTATCAATATCAGCATGCTCCAGCAACTGCCTTTGTCTTACCTCCTGAAGAGCTCATTGTCAGGACTCCACAATTCTCCACTGCATGTGCTGGAGCAGAACAGCTCTTATCAGGATTCAGAGGGGTCTCCAAGTGCATCTGCTCTCAAAGGCTGAACTGCACAAAACCATTCCAACAACAGACTGCCTAAGCAGTAAAGGAGCTCCAATATGAAGCTTTGTCACAATTGAGGGACCACTGGGAAAGCAGGATGTTTTCGTGCCTTCCTTTTTTTGCCCATGTTCACGAACTAGCAGAAATGAGAAAAATAGACCTCAGAGATCCTCAAAAAATGGCAAAATTAGATCTTGCCTGGTAATTGTCTTTCCTTGAGTCCCTCCAGTCCAGTCCAGTATGTGTGGATTATCTCCCTCCATCAGCAGCTGGGAACTGAGCATGTCAGATTTCTGATGTAACAGTAGAAGAGCTCCCTCCATAGGATCCAGTAATCAGTATCCTGTTGACAAAGCAGACTCCCAAAGAGCATAGCCAGCCAAACAAGAGAAACAACCCCATTAGCACCATAGAGGAGAAAGTAATGAACTGTGTTGCTGAAACAAACATCCTGGAACTATATACAAAGTGAGAAAGCAAGGAATCAGGGTCATACTTGCCAACTGCTGACCATTTTGCATGAGGACCCCGGTAAAGCAAAAGTTGGAATTCTTAGGGAAGCCCTCCCATGCAAATAACCGGACACACCCACTCTGCTAGACCCTAAAAGAAACACAAAAAAGATGTGTTGCCAAAGGGGGGTGGGGGTCCTGGACTAACTCAAGGAAAGACAATTAGCAGGTAATTTCTAATTTCACCTTCCTAATCAACCCTACAGTCCAGTCCAGTATGTGTGGGATGTACCAGAGACATGATTAAGTATGAGAGGAACCCTCAAGTCCAGCTTGGAGCACTGCAGTCCCAGTACATATGTCGTTAGATGCTTTCATGTCTAGACAATGACATGTAAAAGTTCCACCGTTGGAACCAACCCATGCTGCGCCCAGGAAGCCTCTTGCGATCTCGTGGAATAGGCCCTAAGACTACTCGGTGCCATCTTCTCTTGAGAACATAGGGCGAGAAAGCATAGTTACTGGGGCTTTCAGGAGGTGAGTACCAAGGCTTGACATTATCATTGTCCTTGTTGGGGGCTCCTGATTCCATCAATCTGGGACGCAGTTTGGGGTGGACCACTGACAATCATTGACGCAGGGTGGGGGTTTTCCTGCCATTTTCTGCACACGTTAAGTGTTTTTACTATCATGTACCTGGCAGTCACGTGTTCCACTCGGGTAGCTGCAATGTTTGTTCCTACCTGTAATATGCATTGCTGTGTAAATGCTGTTAACATGCACCTGCTGGGCCACCACTACCTTAGCTGTTGTGATACTTGCCTTAACTCTGTCTTCTTCCAGGAAACAATGTTTGGCCTTTGGCAAACAAGGTACCTCCTCTCCGGCTGCTCTTCTTGCATGGCAGTTTTGAGGCATACCTGGGGGCTTGCTCCCCCTCTCAGCCAGGGGATGCAGTTAGTCTGGCCTTGCCTGCCTTAGGGCAAGAAGTGGCCGATGGTGCTTTGGGAAAGGATAACCAGCTGGCCGAAGCTTCTGGCAACCATGCTGTGGTCTCAGATATACGCTCTGCCAGAGGAGGAGTGCATTGGTGGTTTGATATTCCCAAGGTAGATGCACAAGTCACAGTAGTTAGCAGACAGACCATCATCCCGGTGGAAGGCGGATCGGCCTTAAAGGATATTCTAGACCGTAAAGTGGATTTGTTGTTGAAGAACCAGTTTGCAGCAGCGACCAGTGGTATCTGCAGGCCTGAAGTCTCGAACCCTGCTCCAATGGATTCAGTCTCTATTCTGCCGGATGTTACTACCCCTCTTTTGTCGGATGATACTATCCCCTCTTTTGTAGTCGGCTATGGCCTTCCTTTTCTGATGCCGTGTATGACCTGGTACATCCTAGCAGTCAGGGATAGTGCCCTGTCGACAGTGACTCGGCACTGGATTTGGCTCCAACACTGGGCAGCAAACACATCTTCCAAAGCCAGTTGTCCAAACTGACCTTTAAAGGGAAGTTTCTTTTTGGGGCCGATTTTGGAGAAGCTGGTGAAGGACCTGGGTGAGATGAAATGTTACTGCTTTCCGGAGGACAGGTCAAAGGGGCCTGTGAAGCGGGTAAGAGCTCCTCCACCTGCTTCTTGTGGGCATGCTGATCGGACTCCTGGGGATCTTGGGACTCCCATCGTACTGACCTAGAAAGCCTTTCTTCTCCTCTTCTTCCAGACTTTGGGCTCATTATTCTCAGTCCTTTTGTGGAGTGCATGAGCCCAGAGACCCTGTCCTCTTCAGAGGAGGATCCTACTGGGCTGTGAAATCAAAGTTTGTGGAGGCTCATTCCTGGTCCCTCTGGCTGGGGGCAGGCTTTGCCTCTTCTTTCAGGAATGGGCCCAGGTCACAAGGGATCGCTGGGTGCTAGACACCATTCAGCATGGCTGTATCCTGAAATGCAAAGATTCCATTCCAGATACTTTTGTCATCTCCTCCTTTGGGTATGTGAACAAAAGCGCCACTGTGCGGATCACCTTGGACAAATTGCCGCTCCTGAAGGCAGTGGTGCTTGTTCCCCCGGACGATTGAGGCAAGGGCAGATATTCCATCTGTTTTGTGGTGCCAAAAAAGGATAGATCCTCCCGGCTCATTCTGGACCTCAAGGATGTCAATGAGCACTTGCACGTCCTGTGCTTCTGGATGGAAACTGCGATCTGTGATTCAAGTGGTGTACCGAGTGGACTTCCTGACATCTCCGAATTTGGCCGAGGCATATATTCATATCCTGATTTGGAAGGATCAGCAAAAATATCTGTGTTTTGCCATGCTTGGCTCTCACTACGGGTAAACGTAGATCAATTGTTTACATTATCAGAATATAGAAAGACTAGGGGACATGCAAGGAAGCTACAGGGTAAACTATTTAAGACAAATAAGAGAAAATATTTTTTCACTCAACGTGTAATCAAACTCTGGAATTTGTTACTGGAGGATGTAGTAAAGGCTGTTAGTGTAGCTGGGTTTAAAAAAGGTTTGGACAAGTTCCTGAAGGAAAGGTCCATAAACCATTATTAAGAAGGGACCCAGGATATCACTGCTTGACCCAATACAAGCATTGTGGAACCTGTGTCTTTTGGGGAAACTGCTAGGTACGTATGACCTAGACTGGCCACTGTTGGAAACAGGATACTGGGCTTGATGGACCTTGGCCTGACCCAGTATGGCATATCTTATGTTCTTTTGTTACTCACCTGTAACAGGTGATCTCCGGGAACAGCAGGAATTTAGTCTTCACATATGGGTATCGTTGGTACCGACGGAGCCTGTGCGGGAACGCTCCCCAGCGTCTAATAGGAAAGCTTTTGGGAGCATCCCACAGCGCCTGCATGCTGCCTTCCCGCCTTTCCCAACTGTCCCTCTCCAGTTGAGTTTAAAGCTGAGACAAAAGAGAGAGGGAAAGAGAGAGATAGAGTGATACAATTCCTAGGGGAGGTGGGTGGGTTGTGAAGACTAAATTCCTGCTGTTCCCGGAGATCATCTGTTACAGGTGAGTAACTATGCTATCTCCAGGAACAAGCAGGAATGTAGTCTTCACATATGGGGACTCCCTCTCCAGGCAGTAGTGAGCTGCAAAGGTGTGGACCAAGGACAAGGTGGCAGCCCACCCAGATGTCTGCTATAGGGACAGAGCGCAAGCTTGCAACCGAAGTCGCCATAGCACTGACGTTGTGCACCGTGACCAGGTGCTCCAACGAGAGTCCAGCCAATACATGGGCGAAGGCGATCCAGTCCACCACCCAGGTGGACAGGGTTCAACTTAGTAACAGCCTCTCCCAGGCGACTGGGGTTGTAGGAAATGAAAAGCTGTGAGGCTTTGCTGTGTTCGTAGGTAAGTTGCAGGTAATAAGATAGGGCCCTCTTACAATCCAGAGTATGGCTGCCACCTTGTTGGTGTGGGGCTGTGGGAAGAAGGTGGGGAGCACCACCTCCTGATTGAGGTGAAACATGGACACCATCTTTGGAAGGCATTGAGAGTGGGTGCGAAGCATAACCCTGTTCTTACAGAACCTAGAGTAGGGTGGCTCAGACACCAAGGCCTGGAGCTTGCTGACTCTGCACGCAGAAGTGAGCACCACCAGGAAGACAACCACCCAGGAGAGGTAATGCATATGGGCAGGTAGCCAGAGGCTCAAAAGGCGGCTTGGTGAGCTGTGTCAAGACCACGTTGAGATCCCATTCTGCTGGGGGTGGGCGGATGGGAGGCTTTGAGAGCAGAAGGCCCTTTATCAACCGGGTAATGAGAGGCTGAGCAGAAAGAGGTTTTCCCTCCATAGAATGATGATTCACCGATAGCACATTTAGGTGCACCCTGACGGAGTTGGACTTAAGTCCAGTTTGCGAGAGGTGAAGCAAGTACTGCAGCACAGTGTGCACCTAACAAGACAAGGGGTTAACCTGCTGCTCTATGCACCACAAGTGAGAATCTGCACCACTTGAAGGCATAGGAGTTCTTACGAGAGGCCAGGAAGGTGCTAAAGGCCTTTTTTCCTGGCTGTTTGGGACCTCTAGGGAGACTGAAAGGTGCTAAAGCTACCCGTTCAGCAGCCATGCTGTTAACATCAGGGACCCAAGGCTGGGGTGAAGAAGGGAGACCTCCTCCTGTGTGAGTAGCCCCAGGGCGTTCCCCAAAGGAACTGGGAGATCCATAGAGAGGTAGAGCAACAAGGGAAACCAAGGCTGCCTGTGCCACCATGATAATGGAAGCCTTGTCCTTCAGGACGCTGAAGAAGGTCCGGGCGATTAATGGTGTGGGAAGGAAGGCATACAGAAGGCCCTCCGCCCACGAGATGAGGAAGGTGTCTGCCGCTACCCAGTACAGGTGTGCCTGGGGAAAGTAGAAGTGGGGCAGCTGAGCATTGGTCGGGCTGGCGAAGAGGTCCAGACTCAGGATGCCCCAGAGTCAGAAGAGCTGTTGTGCCACCATGGGGTCTAGTCACCATTCATGTGACTGGAGGACCCTGCTCAGTCTGTCTACTAGGGCACTGTCCTGGCCTTATACCTCGGACTGATCGTGAATGAGCAGAAGGCTACTACCTCCTGGCAGAGGCGGTAAGACCCTGTGACCCCGTTTGTTCAGGTAGAACATTGCAACCTAGTTGTCCGTTTGGACTAGCACAGATCGGTTCTGCAGGCGGTGGTGGAAGGCCCCAATTGCCAGAAAAATGGGCTTGAACTCCAGCAGGTTAATATGTTGCTGGCTCTCCACCACAGACCAGTTGCCCTGCATGTGGAGTTAGAAACATAGAAATATGACGACAGAAAAAGACCACATGGCCTAAATAGTCTGTCCTTCCATATCAACCACTACAACATTCCCCTTTTTTCCTTTAGAGATCCTCTGTGTTTGTCCCATGCTTCTTTGAATTCAGATACTGTCCTCATCTCTACCACCTCCACTGGAAGACTATTCCACAGATCCACCACTCTTTCCGTAAAGCGTAGTTAATCACATGTAACAGGTGATCTCTGGGAACAGCAGGAATTTAGTCCTCACATATGGGTATCGTCGGTACCGACAGAGCCTGCGTGGGAACGCTCCCCAGCGTCCAATAGGAACGTTTTTGGGAGCATTCCTCAGCACATGTGCGCTGCCTTCCCGCCTTTCCAATTGTCCCTCTTCAGTTAAGTTTGTAGCTGAGTGAAAGGATAGAGGGAGAGAGGAAAGAGACAAAGAGAGAAAGAGACAACTCCTAGGGGAGGTGGGTGGGTTGTGAAGACTAAATTCCTGCTGTTCCCGGAGATCACCTTTTACAGGTGAGTAACTACGCTATCTCCAAGAACAAGCAGGAATGTAGTCCTCACATATGGGGACTCCCTAGCTGAAGATGCCAGGGAGATATCCCCAGGAAGGTGCCACCATCGAAGGTGAGAATCCTTCCTCCCATGGATCTCTGGCATCCCACCAGGGTTGGTGGGTAGGAGTTGGTTTAGGTTTGAAAGAGATTTTGAATAACAGCTTGGCCAAAGAAGGCATCCCGACGGGAGGCTTTATCTAGGCAGTAGTGGGCTGTGAAGGTGTGTACCGAAGCCCAGGTGGCTGCTCGACAAATGTCATCGATAGACACAGCATGGAGATTAGCCATAGAAGCTGCCATGGCTCTCACATTGTGAGCTGTGACATGGTTGTGAAGAGGAAGACCCTTACTCTCATAAGTAAAGGATATGCATTGGGCAATCCATTTGGATAAAGTTCTTTTGAAGACTGGAAGTCCCAAATGACTAGGGTCAAAAGCTACAAAAAGTTGCGAGGACTTTCTATGCTGCTGTGTTCTTTGAATGTAAAAGGCTAAGACCCTTTTACAATCCAAAGTATTAAAGTTTCTTTCTGCATTACAGGCATGAGGCCTCGGAAAAAATACAGGAAGATAAATTGATTAATTTAAATGAAAAGGCGAAACCACCTTTGGCATAAAGTGTGGGTGAGTTCGAAGAACAACCTTATCATGATGAAATCTAGTATAAGGAGGATCAGCCACTAAAGCTTGCAATTCACTAATGCGACAGGCAGAGGTGATTGCAATGAGGAAGATGACCTTCCAAGTCAAAAACCTAAGGGCTGTAGTGGCTAAAGGTTCAAAAGGCGGCTTCATGAGCTGCCCGAGAACTAGATTTAGATCCCATGCTACCGGTGGTGGCTTGATGGGAGGTTTAGTTAATAAAAGGCCTCTCATAAATCTTGATAGAAGTGGATGAGAGGAAATTGCTTGTCCATTTAGAGCAGCGATGGCGAACCTATGGCACGCGTGCCAGCTGTGGCACGCGAAGGCCTTGCAGCTGGCACGCGGGAAGGTCGCACATTAAAAAAAAAAAAAAAGCTGCCCGCTGCCGCCGCGGCGGCATGGAGTGTCCCGCGGGGCTCCCTCTGCCCGGCGGGACTCTCCCGGCGCTGCTCAGCCCCTCTCTGCCGGCTTGCAGAGACGCGAAGGGAGAGTCTCCCTCGCGTCTCTGTTAAGCCCGCAGGAGCTGATGGGAAATTTCCCATCTGCCCCTGCGGGCTTAAGAGAGACGCGAGGGAGACTCTCTCTCTCCCTTCGCGTCTCTGCAAGCCGGCAGAGAGGGGCTGAGCAGCACCGGGAGAGTCCCGCCGGGCCGAGGGAGCCCCGCGGGACACTCCATGCCGCCGCGGCGGCAGCGGGCAGCTGTTTTTTTTTTTTTATTGCGTTGAGCCGAGGGTGGGGGGTTAAGACTGTCAATGGGCTTGGGAGGGAGAGAGGGGGGTTAAGACTGGCAATGGGCTAGGGAGGGAGGGAGGAAGGGGGGTTAAGACTTGCAATTGGCTAGGGAGGGAGGGAGGTTGAGACTGGCAATGGGCTAGGGAGGGAGGGGGGTTGAGACTGGCAATGGGCTAGGGAGGGAGGGAGGGAGGGGGTTGAGACTGGCAATGGGCTAGGGAGGGAGGGGGTTGAGACTGGCAATGGGCTAGGGAGGGAGGGAGGGAGGTTAAGACTGGCAATGGGCTAGGGAGGGAGGGAGGTTAAGACTGGCAATGGGCTAGGGAGGGGGGGTTGAGACTGGCAATGGGCTAGGGAGGGAGGGGGGTTTGAGACTGGCAATGGGCTAGGGAGGGAGGGAGGGAGGGGGGTTGAGACTGGGAATGGGCTAGGGAGGGGGGGTTAAGACTGGCAGTGGGCTGGGGGGGGGGTTTAAGACGCAGTGGGCTATGGGGGGGAGTTAAGACTAGCAATGGGCTGTGGGCTGATGAGGGCTGGCAATGGGCTATGAGCTGATGAGGGCTGTCTGGAAATGGGGTGATGGGCGGGTTAGGACTGGTAATGGGCTATGGGGGGGGATAAGACTGGTAGTGGGCTGATGGGGGTGTAGGACTGATAATGGGTTATGGGGGGGGCAAGGACAGGAAATGGGCTGATGGGGAGGGGTTAGGACTTGAGGTGGGCTGATGTGGTTAGGACTGGTAATGGGCTGTGGGCTGATGGGGGGGTTTAGGACTGGCAATGGGCTATGGGGGGCTGACTGGAAATGGGCTGATGGGGGGTTAGGACTGGTAAAGGGTTATAGGGGGGGGCTTAAACTGAAAATGGGGTGATGTGGGTTAGGACTGGAAGTTGATTCACGGGGGGCTAGGACTGGTAATGGGTTGGGGTGTTGCTAGGACTGGAAATGGGCTGAGTGGAAGGGGAGGCTTGAACTGCAAATAGCTGATGGGGAGGGGGCTTGGAATGGAAATGGGCTGTGAGGCAAGGGAGCTAGGACTGAAAATGGGCTGATGGAAAAGCTAGGATAGGACTGGAAATGGGCTGTTGGGGGGAGCTAAGATTGGAAATGGGCTGTGGTGGGTGCTTGAATTGAAATGGACTCATGGAGGGGGTTGAACTGGAAGTCGGCTCATGGGGGGCTTGGACTGGAATTGGGCTGAGTGGAGGGGAGCTATGATTTGACATGGGCTGATGGTGGGGCTAGGAAATGAGTAGAAATGGGCTGATGGGGGGGCTAGGATTGAAAATGAGCTGATGAAGGGACTTGGACTGGAAATGGGCTGATGCAGGGACTAGAAGGGAATGGATGCTGGGTGAGACTGGAACTAGAAGGGAGCTGATGTTGGGGGAGGATTAGAATGGGATGGGGCTGGGAGAGTAAAATGGAGAGGGGAAAAATATTTTGTGTAGGAGGGATGAAAAATCTACAATTGGCCAGGTATTGGGAGAGTAATTGGGGATTGAGGATGGAGGGGTAAAATTTGTGTGGATGAAATAGGAATGAGGAAAGAGCAAAAGGAGAAAGATTAGTATGTTAAAGCAGATGTAGAGAGAGAGAGAATGGAAAAAAAACTAGAAGAGAGAAGAAAGGACAAATGGACAGCAGACGATGGAGAGTTAGCAGAAAACATGAAGAAACCAGAAGAAGGTGGCTGGACCAATTGCAACTGAAAAAAAAATGCACAAAAGGTAGAAAGATATCTCTTTATTTTGAATTTATTAACTGGAATATGTCAGCTCTGAGAAATGTGCATCATTAACATCTGCGCTTTGTTTGGTACAAGAGGAAATTCCTATTTGACGTTGCCACTTGTTCTCTTTCCCCAGTATTCTCTGAAATGTATTGGTTTAATATTTGCAGTGTTGCCTTTTGATAGGTAGGGTATGGTGCTTTGTGAGTCCTGGTAATGCTGTCAGGATACGGCGGGTTTGCTATGGGTTCTAAATGGGCAGCGTTTGTAGTAGTTCCTAATGTGCCTGGCGGTTGGCACTGGATTATAGTAATGTAGAAATCTTTTAGTCTTTCTTTATCCATACACTCATTAAGAGACATGTTTACTAAAAGTTAGTGTATGGTAACATTATGCAAATATTTATGCAAATAAGACCACTTATGCAAATGACGTGCTGGCACTTTGAGGAAATTCTTTGGTTTTGTGCGGCAGTTTGGGCACTCGGGCTCAAAAAGGTTAGCCATCACTGATTTAGAGGCTTATAAGAAGCTGCAATTGCACTAAGATGGACTCTTACTGAATTGGTCTTTAAGCCAGAAATCGATAAGTGAAGGAGATACTCTAGTATCGATTCTAAGGGTATGACCAGGGGGTTTAATCCCTTCTTGGAGCACCATATAGTAAATCGTTTCCACTTGAAGGCATAAGATCTTCTTGTGGAAAGTTTCCTAGAAGCCTGAAGGATCTCTTTTACCTGCTGGGAAAGGTTGAAATCCTGGAGGTCTAAGCCTTCAACAACCAGGCCGTGAGGTGCAGGGACTGGTGATTTGGGTGCCATAGCATCCTGTTCTCCTGGGAAAGGAGATATGGAGCATGCCCTAACTCCAGAGGTGCCGCTTGAGATGCAGAAGCAGGGAATACCACGTTTGGCATGGCCATCGTGGTGCTATGAGAATCATGCGACCCCTGTCTCTCTTAAGCTTGAAGAGTGTCTTGGGGATGAGGGGAATGGGTGGGAAGGCATAAAGGAAGTCCTGACCCCAGTGAAGGAGGAAGGCATCCCTTGCCTGCCAGTTGTGCGCCAGAATCCTGGAACAGAACCAGGGAAGTTTGGCATTCAGTGGACTTGCAAAGAGGTCTATGTCTGGAGTGCCCCAGAAATTTATTTTTATTTATTTATTTGCAGTCTCTTTTATATCGCGCTATTCGACATCAGTGCGGTTTACAATGAACATAAGAGTTGCACATCTCAATTTCGTGATTTGAAACAGGTATAATAACTTGGGTATACATAAAACAGGAAAATTAAACTTGGATATGCATTAAGCAGGTATAAAAGGTAAAATAGGATATAAATAACCAGTCCCTTAACAAGGAGACACGATGAATAAATACAGTCTACTTTATGCAACAATATAATGAGTTATGCGGCACTGCATAAGTTTCTCATGGTGGTTGGAGGGGAAGGTGTGATTGCGAGTGATCAGTCTGGGAATGTGACGTGCATGAGTTTGAGGTGCTGCATTGAGATGTGAGAGTGGGTGAGTGTGAAATGAAATATCTTCGCCACCTGGTCTAGGTGGAGTGACCACTCGTGAGGTAGCAGTACTCGACTGAGTTTGTCTGCACAAAGGTTTTGAATGCCTGGAAGATATACCACTAGAAGGTGAATTTGATGCTCACTGGCGAGGCCCCATAGTCGTAAAGCTTCGTTGCATAATGACAGAGAGCCTGTCCCGCCCTGCTTGTTCACATAGAACATGGCTACCTGATTGTCCGTCTGGACTAGGACTGTCTTGTAGCTGAGCTGGGCGTGGAACACTCGAAGAGCTAAATAAATTGCTCTTAACTCCAGGAGGTTTATGTGTAAACCAACCTCCTGTGGAGTCCAGGTGCCCTAGGTAGAAAGATTATTCAGGTGTGCTCCCCAACCCACCTGTGATGCATCTGTTGTTAGGGTGGCCTGAAAGAGGGGTTGATGGAAAGGAGACCCTACTGTCAGATTTTCTAATGATTGCCACCATTGGAGGGACAAAATTAGTCGTTGAGAGATTGTTATTTTGTCCGACAAATGAGCCGTGGCCTGTGTCCATTGTGTGGAGAGGGTCCACTGAGCTGCTCGCATGTGGAGGTGAGCATATGGGACTACATGAACTGTGGATGCCATGTGTCCCAGTAACTGCAGTAGCTCCCGAGCAGTGAGGGAGGATTTGCCTGCTGCTTGGGAAGCTAACTGCATTATGCGAAGACACCAGACTTGTGGAAGGAAAGCCCTTGCCTGTCTGGTATCCAGACAGGTTCCTATGACCTCTAGGCATTGGGAAGGAACTAGTTGAGATTTTGGGAAGTTTATTACCAATCCCAAGTATTGGAGGATTCGCATTGTACGAGACAGTGCAGTGCTGGCCTCTGTCACTGTGGAGGCTCGGATGAGCCAGTCGTCTAAGTAAGGGAAGACAAAAATCCCCAGGGTTCGTAGAAATGCAGCTACTACTGCCATGCATTTTGTGAATACCCTTGGTGCTGAAGCCAGACCAAAAGGAAGAACCCTGTACTGGAAATGTCTTCCCCTGAAAAGGAATCGTAAAAATTTCCTGTGATCTGGATGGATAAGAATGTGAGTGTATGCATCCTTTAAGTCTAGAGAGCAAAGCCAGTCCTGGCTTTGAAGGTATGGCAGAAGAGTTCCCAGAGAAATCATTTTGAATTTCTCTCGAAATAGATATTTGTTCAATTCTCTGAGGTCTAGAATGGGTCTGTGTCCTCCTGTTTTCTTTGGAATAAGAAAATAGGGGGAGTAGAATCCTGCACCCTGCTAAAGAATGGGTACCTCCTCTATTGCCCCTTGGGCAAGAAGTGTGGAGACCTCGTGATCTAGCAGATTGTCTGCAAAGGTTTGTGAATTGAACTGCTTTAGAATTGTAGGAGGGGGTAAGCTGTGAAAATGAAGTTTGTACCCCTCCCCTACAATGGACAAAGTCCACTCTTCTGCTGTTATCTGATGCCATCTGTTGACAAAGTAGCATAACCTGCCGGGAATATTGGGGGGTTGAGGACCCCTCAGAGGCAGGAAGGCAAAGCTCTCTAGGAAGGAGTCAAAGCCCTTGAGGGGGCTGAACCTGGAGAGCTGGTTGAGCTCTCAGGCCTTTTGGTTTCTTTTGTTGTCTAGTTTGTCCCTTTTGGGCAACCTGACCTCGAGTCTGAGTCTGGTGGGTATAGGAAGGATAAAACTTCCTCTTTTTGCTAAAAGAGGGTTTTTTTATAAGGCTTCCTTTTGGCTGGAGTGGCTGTAGACTTTGACAATCTATCTAAGGTAGAATTGTCAGCATCTAACTCGTTAGCCTTCTCTTGCCAGTTCTTGCCGAAGAGATTCTCTCCCATGCAAGGAATGTTGCCTAACCTGTACCCAAGTCTCCAAGTCTGATGCCTGTAGCCAGGCAATCCGTCGTGCGCCAATGGCAATAGCAGAAGTTCTGCTGATGCATTCGAAGCAGTCAAAGGCTGCATGATTGACAAACTTGGAGACATCCTGAGCATGCTTAACCAGAGTAAGAAAGTCCTGTCTCTTATCATCTGGGACACCAAAAAACAGCACTCTGCCACGAAGCAAAACCAGGAACCAGTCCAAAAGCATGGCAGAGGAATCAAAACAACTTTATTAATTATTATAATGGGATTGGGTGTGCCAATAACCCGACACTGGCCGTGTTTCGTAAAACAAACTTCCTCAGGGGTATGGCTCACTAAAAAACATCAAAACAGCAAAACATATAAACATGTTAAAAATATAAATACATTAAATGACAAACCAGTGATTAAAAAAATAAAAAAAATAAAAAAGTAATACATGAATGTTTAAAAATAAATACAATTGGATAAATGAACATCTATAAAAACATCCATAAAAATGTTGTGAAAACCACCATAAAAAAGTATAAGCAGAACTGTATAAAAGTATAAGAACTGTAAAAAGGTAAATGCATGCATTTGCTAATGTAAATAATATGAATAATGAATTGCATTATATAATAAATACACCATAACTTTAAAACACATTAATATTTAACAATTATAATGCAACATAGAAATGTAACCGAAAGATAAAGGACAAAAAAAAAGAAAAAACATACCACTGTATCATAGGAATCTCCTAATTGCCCAACAAACAGGTGGTTGACACTGTGCGTTCGCAACCACCTACTTACTAAAAGAATAAAAAACAAATATTTTAAAAAACTTGCAGATGGGAGGACAATTGTAACCTAAATTGTGAACAGGCAAAAAGTGACAGATGTAAATTAATGATAATCTCCAAAGTGGAACTGAAACAGTGAAGGAAACATGAGGATATGAATGAGAAACGGCAAAAAAAAAAAAAAATCACTGTAAAGTAAATGAATAATTTTACAACAAAGAACAGCTTAAATGAAGACGATGACCGTGTGTGAAGATTGTAGGTAAAATGCATCCATAATTAATAAAAAACTAAAAATTGCGGCATGCAGTAAAACCAAAACTGGTACCAGTCATAAGAATGACCAAGGGAACACTGAATTGTACTTACAGCTGCGCCAAATAACAGATTTCTAAAGAAAAAACGCTGCTCTGTACTGTGAAGACGCCAGCGAAAGATGTGTAAAAGTAAAATGTCCACAATGAAAAAAACGCCAGCGCATGCGTCATAGGTTTTGAAACATTCCACCGTGGGAAATATAAAGTGGAACTGAAGCAGTGAAGGAACGTCAATAAAAACAAATCACTGTTAAGTGAAATAAATAATTTTACACCAAAGAATAGCTTAAATGAAGATGACCGTATATAAAGGTTATGGGTAAAATGCATCCATAGTTAGTGAAAAAACTAAAAATCATGGCATGCAGTAGAACCACTACTGGAACCAGTCATAAGAATGAACGAGAGAACACCGAATTGTACTTACAGCAGCGCCAAACAACAGATTTCTGAAGAAAAACCGCTGCTCTATACTGTGAAGACGCCGGCGAAAATTGTGTGAAAGTAAAATGTCCACAATGAAACACGCCGGCGCATGCGTCTTAGGTTTTAAAGCATTCCACCGTGAGAAATATAAGGCTAATTCCAATTAAAGTAAGAACATGTCATGGGTGTTCTAACCTTACTCACAAAGAAAAAATGATGCCTATCAAAAAATGTGTGCTCACTTTGAAACCACATATATGAAGTAATAATCCAACTACATTAAAAAAGGGGGGGGGGGGGAACCAAACCCTAACCTTAAAAAATATATATTGTGTGGAAAACGTAATCTCTAACAAAAAGGAGGTATATTAAAAATTTATTTAAGTTAAATATTGTGTACTGGCGGGCTATATTGTAACCTGACTAATGGACATGAATCGGGCCTATTTATATCCATATAAAAAGGGGAAGTAAGGGACCATGGGTATTAAAATGTGTTGTAAAAAGACAGATAAGTCTTGATCCAAATTAAGCCCATATGGAGAGATTGTGTTAAGTAGAAATATATATTTCTGTTCTAACTGTAAAGTCGTCTTAATTAGATCACCTCCTCTCAAGTTGAGTTGGACTTTCTTTAAAACAAAAAAATTTATGTCTATAAGTTGATGTCCCATTTCCAGCCAATGTTGCACTAATGGTTTGTCCACCTGTATTCTTCTAATGCAACTCTTGTGTTCTATTATACGCGTGCGCACACTCCGATTTGTTTTACCCACGTATAGTTTAGTGCAGGGACACAATCACGTAAATGACATTAGATGTTTCACAATTGGAGAAATCTTTTATATAAAATTTCTGCTGAGTTCCAGGATGAATAAAAATGTTACGTACCGGTAGAACGTGGAGGCAGACTGAGCAATGCCCACATTGAAATTGCCCCTTGTGTTTGGATAATGCTTTACGTTCTGTAAAGGCCGAAGATACTAGGAGATTACAGAGATTGACATTCCTCTTATGTGCTATAGTAAGCGAAACATTATGAAACCCAGGAAGGGTTTGGATTAGCCGCCATTCATTCTTAAGTATCTTTACAATTTTATGTGATTGTAAGGAATACAAAATAGGACACACAAATTTAGGTGAACCATTTTCTTTCTTGAATTTTAACAATACATCACGTGGCTCGTCTCTGGCTCTTTCATAAGCCCTTCTGATGTGATGAAGGGGATATTGACGTGTCCTAAATCTGTCCGTCATGTCTCTAGAGTGGTATTCAAAATCATGTGTAGATAGATGTACACGTCCTTTTTACCCTAAGGAACTGTCCATAGGACAAATTGTTTTTGAGGGCAGGATTATGAAAGCTAGTGTAATGTAAAAGATGATTCTTATCTGTAGGTTTTCTATATAGGGTTGTTGTAATACTTCCATCTTCTTTTTTTATCAGAAGGTCTAGAAAAGGTATTTTCATGGGATCATAGGTAAGTTGGAACCGTAGATTCTCATCTAGTCCATTGACCCATATATTAAATTCTGATCATCTATTCATAGAACCCTTCCAGAGAATAAAAATATCATCAATATAGCGCATCCACAATAAAACCTCATTTTCAAAGGGATGTTTTTTCAGGAAATTTTCTTCAAACCGAAACATATAGAGGATAGCAATGTCAGGGGCCATGGAGGACCCCATGGCAACCCCCTTTATTTGCTGATAGAAAAGTCCTCTGAAACAGAAGACATTTTTGCACATTGCTATCTCTGCTAGTGTCAAAAGAAACGTGGTTGGGATGCACTTATGATCCTGTCTATTCATCAAAATTGGGCAATTACGAGATTCCTATGACACAGTGGTATGTTTTTCCTTTTTTTTGTCCTTGTTTTAATGTTCAATTTATTCTCCCGTACAAGGTCGTTATTATATACATTTTTTAAGGTATGATTTGTAGTCACGTTTTCAACTGATTTCACCCTGTTTTTCAATTTTTAGTTATTCAACTGATTCACTCCTGTTTCAGCCTTTTGTTTTTTAGTTATTTATGATAGTCTTTTAGTTGATTTATTTCATATTTTTATGTTTTCAACTTAATCATCCAGTTTTAGTGTTTACATAGACCTCCCTTGTTCCTTTTTTATCTTTCGGTTACGTTTCTATGTTGCATTAAGCACAGTTACTTACCTGTAACAGGTGATCTCCGGAACAGCAAGAATTAGTCTTCACACATGGGTACGTCGGCGCCGACGGAGCCCGCACGGGAATGCTCCCCAGCATCCAATCAGAAAGCCTTTGGGAGCATCCCTCGCGCCTGCACGGTGACTTCCCGCCTTTCCCACTGCCTCTCCTCAGTTGAGAAAGAGGAAAGGAGATAGATAGATACAACTCCTAGGGGAGGTGGGTGGGTTGTGAAGACTAATTCCTGCTGTTCCGGAGATCACCTGTTACAGGTAAGTAACTGTGCTATCTCCAGGAACAAGCAGGAATGAGTCTTCACACATGGGGACTCCCTAGCTGCGGGTGCCAAGGGAGATCCCATAAGATGCGTATCCCTGGAACAGGACGGCATTTCCCAAACCTGGATCTCCGGCATCCCCTGGGGGGATGGGGGGTAGGAGTTGAATAGAGCAGAGCTGCAGAGGAACAGCGAATCTAAAGACTACAAGGAAAGAGTCTTTAGAATGTATGTCAAGTACCAGTAAAATATTTAATGAACTAGCACAATATAGAGCTTACCTACTGGATTGTAGGAAGTAGACAGTAGATGCAGTAGCAGAATCTTCGAGCTAACTCCACAGCAGTGAGGAAGAAGTTCCAATCTGGAATGGGCAGGTGACCCAGGTGTCAACCGGGGCAGGAGAAGATCGGCAGGCCTCCAATGGAAAGCTTTATGGGAAAGCTGAGAACTCTTTTATGTACAGAGTCAAACATTGAGGACTAAAAGAAGAAAACTGACCGATCTGGAAAATAAGCCCAGTCCGGAAGGGAAGAGAGGGTATGGAAAAAAGCCCCTATTCCCACGGAGAACAGAAGTGTACCCAGGAATACTGAAGAAGTACACTGTCTTTCCTAGCTGGTAAGAGATAGGAAGACATTGAAGTTTGAGACTGCATAGAAAGGGAGATGTATAACAAAAATAGAAGCTGTTGACGTCACAGCAGTAATTGTTAGTATAACTAGTCCCAGTTACTGAGCCGTATGATAATAGGCAGTTTACTGTCTGGACCCCATAAGAAAATAAAAACCTAAGCACCGACAGTCAGGGAGATAGGTTAGACATAGGTGCTATGGACATCTCCCAATATGCGCATACCTATATATATATATGGATATATATATGGAAAGACATACATATCTATACAGATGAGAATATATATATGCCAAAACAAGCGTGATATATATATCTACATATAGAAATGTAGATAGATATATGTATAGATAGAGATGGGGTGGCTGATGCCCACCCAGGGTATAAAAACATGTATGCACAGAACACATACATACAGGAAAATAATTTTAAAAATACATGCCTGCAACCGAGCCACAGAAAACATTCACATGGGGAATGTGATGGGAAAAAAAATTTATCCAATAATAGGGGGTGAAACCCATCTGAAGAAATATAGAGAAACTATTTCTGTGGAGCAGGAATGTAGGTCAGTGGAAGAACCAGCATGGTTGCGTGAAACACAGAGGACAACAGCAGTCTGGCAAGAGTACGTTAGCAGTACCTTAGGACTCTGATATGTCCAAAGGACAAGAAGAACGCAGAGACGGGGATACCAAAGTGACCCAGCCAAGGGGTTCAGTGGCAACATGTACGGTAAAAGAGTATGCGTTGTCCAAGTGGAGTAGAAAACATAATGCCAAGCTGGAAGGAACAGGAGTATATTCCGGCCAGATTGGAAACTCCGTGGACATTCACGTAGAAAAAAACTTGTCCTCTGTATATGAAAGACCCTCAGAGACAAGTTCAATACTCTTTAGCAAGGGCCCATAGCAGAAAGCTTCTCTGAAGATTGCAGAGAGCAGTGTGCAGGAGAATTATAAGATAAAACTGACAGAAGTCAGGTGTGTCGCCATATCCTAGGAAAGGATATGGCTAGATGAAGAGAAGCTGCAGTGAATAGTATTATGCAAGATAGTTACAAGTAGCTTGCAATGAGCACTAAAGTAATCACTGGAACTCCTGCATATACAGCAACTGAACCAAACAGAGGGGATTCTCCTGTATGAAAACAGAAAAAGGCAGCGGAGAAGATTTCCGTTCCAGTCTGATGAGTTGTTCAGAGCACGCGTTGAAGGAAAAACAAACAGTCTATACTGGAAGAAAAGGAAGTGTTTCAGTATGGCACCAACTCAAGCAGGGGAGACCCTGGAAGAGAGGGGGTTGGAAAGTGACTTACCATGTGGTAAGTCAGCTGAGGGAAAAGATGTCCATATGGGGACAGAACTATCATGGGATAGTTGTAACCTCCCTTCGTGGTAGTAAGGGAGAAGTCTGTAACCCATGGACAAAAGTATCCCAAGAGCATAGCATACTGGAAAAGAAAAACCAGTGTAGAGTTTGAAGAATAAACTTCCGCTAAGGAGAAGTTAACTGTAGATTGCAATACACAGGAACCTATGGGTGCTGGTTATGAGTAGACTGGGTAGAATCTGGAGACTTCAGACCAAGATGAGATGTCCCTTGCTTGGGTACACCGGGAGGATGGGCAGAAGGAGGATAAAACTTTCTCTTCTTCGGGAAAGACGGTTTGGTAGGACATTTCCTACGTCCTGGGGAAAAAGAAGGCTTAGGATGGTTTCCAGAACCAGGAAAGTCAGTGGAGCAATGAGCAACCTGACGTAAAGCTTCTCTATTGAAAAGGTTTTCTCCAGTACAAGGAGAATTACCCAGTGTATGTTGTGCCCATCTGCTCAAGTCTGAAGCCTGCAGCCACGCGGTACGACGCGCTCCAATGGCAATAGCAGAGGATCTGCTAACAGACTCAAGAGTCTAGAGAAGCCCGGGAAAGAAACCAAGAGATATTCCTGCTATGATTAAGAAGCAAGGAATAGTCAGAGGCCTTAGGTTCTGACAAAAAAGGAGACAAAAGAGATAACCTCTCTGTGACCTCCTGAAGTGTGAGACTCATATAAAAAATATATGAAATAATTCTTGAAGCCAACATAGAAGTTTGGAAGGTTTGACGTCCAAAGGCATCAAGTGCTTTAGATGCACGACCTGGTGGGAAAGAAGAATGCTTCTTCTTGCTTCTGACCTTCCTCATTGCTGATTCCACTACAATGGAATGATGCGGAAGTTGGCTTTCCTGAAACCCCGGAGAGGGAGGCACCTGATACAGAACATTCATGGCTGTAGAAGGCGCAGGAACCTTTAAAGGTGATTCCCAAATCCTCAGAAGAAGGTCCTGCAAAGACTGATGCAAAGGAAGCATTATGGTGTCCTTTTCTGCGGGATCTTGGTCAAGAGTAGGACCAGGAATAGGAATGGCAAGAAAGGCTGCCATGTCAAGGAGAAATTTCTGAAAAGAAGGATCTCCCAGAGGAACTATTCCTGGGTAGGCTGAGGTTGAATGAGCAGCGTGAACACCAGAAGACCTACTGGACTGGTGCATAAAAAGAATCCTGCTAGATGGAGAACGATACTGACAGTTCTGATTCGAGGCAGTTAGTACTGTGTCGTCGGTTCCCGGTATCGATTCCAAGCTAGGCATAGAAAGGATCGATGGCACCGATGGAACTGCAGGAAACGACATCGACACCGGTACCGGCATCGGGGACGGTAATGCCATCGTAGCAGGTATCGGAGGTTGCCGAAGCGGTACCGAGGTAACCAGAGAGCTTTGGTGATTATCCCCAGTACTGCATAGTCGGAGGCGACATGGATCGGCTCCGAAACGCGTCGGAACCAAGTCATCTAGACTGGATATGGATTCCAGACTGGGCATCGAACCGAGCGTCGGTGGTGGAATCGGCGATGCCGCTACCTGAAGGTCAATCGGAATCGTATTGATCGGTACCAAAGGCACCGAGGACGACGCCCGGTGAAGAGAGGAACACTCGACACCGGCGCCGATGTCGGGGTATTGGTACCGCTCGAAGCCGGTACCCCCCCAAGCATGGCGTAGATAAAGCCCATCCGGGGCGCATCGGTCGGCCCCGAAGGTACCCAGGGCACCAGATGACGATCCCCGGTTAAGAGTGGAACACTCGACACCGATGCTGACGCCGTGGCATCGGTACCACTCGACGCCGGTATCAACCCCGTGGTTGGCTGGGATACAGGAAATCTAGACTGGGTCGTATCGATCGGCCCCGAAGGCACCGAGGACTCCCGACGACGATCCCTGGTTAAGAGCGGAGCACTCGACACCGGTGCTGATGCCGGGGGATCGGCACCAACCCCACGCATGG
Source organism: Ichthyophis bannanicus (assembly GCA_033557465.1). NCBI lineage: Eukaryota > Metazoa > Chordata > Amphibia > Gymnophiona > Ichthyophiidae > Ichthyophis > Ichthyophis bannanicus. The sequence goes on from CM066033.1 coordinate 709,085,861, forward strand.
CTGGGAAGCAGGAAAACCAGTCTGGGTCGGGTCGATCGGTTCCGAAGGTACCGAGGACACCAGACGACGACCCCTGGTGAAGAGTGGCGCACTCGACACCGGTGCCGATGCCGGGGGAGCGGTACCGCTCGAAGCCGGTACCAACCCCACGCATGGCGGGGACGCAGGAAAGCCAGTCTGGGTCATGTCGATCGGCCCCGAAGGTACCGAGGACACCAGCTGACGATCCTCGGTGAAGAGTGGAGCACTCGACACTGGTGCCGATGCCGGGGGATCGGTACCGCTCGATGCGGATACCACCCCCGAGCATGGCTCAGGTATGTTCTGTGAGGAGTGAACCCCAGGAACAACCTGAAACCCCGTAAATGCTTTGGAGCCCGAAGACTCCCGCCGGGGTCTTATTGCCAATGGGGTCTTGAGGGCAAGGCCGGAGCCGTCATCATGCTGGGCATGAGACCTACCCATCAAGAATTGGCTAGTCTTAACAGACTGTTTGTGGGTTACCTGATCCTGGAGAGAAGAATAAACCCGCGTCCTCACCTCAGGAGGAAAAACGGCATCGAGATTTACCCGAAAAAGGGAAGGTCTTCTCCCGATACTAAAGCCTGATGGACCAGGGGAAAAGGGGTCAGGACCCAAACAGGTTAGACACCAGGCACTGGAGTCTAAAAAGAAAACTAAGTTTCCGCAGTGAAGGCACTTCTTAGGGGAAGAAGGCTCCATGTTGGAAAGGCCTGTTAGGCCTCAAAAAGATAAAAGAAAAAACTGAGAAGTTATTTCTCTAAGTTGGAAAAGAAAAGAATAAAGCACCGGCGGTACCGGTATCGGCGGGAAAGACAGCCGCGATCACAAGAAAACAAGAAATTAAGGATTTTAAAGAAAAAAGTTTCTGCGGAGACAGGAGGTACGTCCTGCTGGCTCCGCGGAAAAACGAAAACTGAGGAGAGGCAGTGGGAAAGGCGGGAAGTCGCCGCGCAGGCGCAAGGGATGCTCCCAAAGGCTTTCTGATTGGATGCTGGGGAGCATTCCCGTGCGGGCTCCGTCGGCGCCGACGTACCCATGTGTGAAGACTCATTCCTGCTTGTTCCTGGAGATTGTTAAATATTAATGTGTTTTAAAGTTATGGTGTATTTATTATATAATGCAATTCATTGTTCATATTATTTACATTAGCATATGCATGCATTTACCTTTTTACAGTTCTGCTTATACTTTTATACAGTTCTGCTTATACTTTTTTATGGTGGTTTTGACAACATTTTTATGGATGTTTTTATAGATGTTCATTTATCCAATTGGATTTATTTTTAAACATTCATGTGTTACATATTTATTTTTTTAATCACAGGTTTATCATTTAATGTATTTATTTTTTTAACATGTTTATATGTTTTGCTGTTTTTTAGTGAGCCATACCCCTGAGGAAGTTTGTTTTACGAAACACGGCCAGTGTCGGGTTACTGGCACACCCAATCCCATTATAATAATTAATAAAGTTGTTTTGATTCCTCTGCCACGCTTTTGGACTGGTTCTTATCATCTGGGAGAAATGGGCTCATAAGTTCCAAGTCTCCCGTGATTTCTTTGAGGAACATTCCCATATATAGGATATATGAGCTGATCCTAGCTGAAAGCATGGAAGCTTAAAAGGTTCTGCGTCCAAAAACATCCAGAGTCCTGCATGCACGACCTGGAGGATTGGATGCATGTCTTTTTGCACTTTTCATCCTACGCATGGCTGACTCCACTACCATTGAATGGTGTGGCAGCTGAGTTTTCTGAAATCCAGGACATGGTGGGACTCGATACATAGTATCAAGTCTCCTAGAGTGTGGAGAAGTAGTCAGAGGTGTCCCCCACATTCTGAGCATCAAGCTATGCAGAATTTCATGGATAGGCAGAGTAGCTGCCTCCTTAGGAGCTTTAGGATATTGGAGGATTTCAAATTCCCTTGCTCTGGGTTCCTCTTCAGAAGCTACTGTGATTGAAAGACCTTTAGCCATATCACGGATGAAATCCTGAAATGACATATCCTCTGGAGGTTACATTCTGCGTTGGGGAGAAGAGGGATCTTCTGGGAGAAACCCTCTAGTGCCAGCAGAGTTGTCAGTCTTCGGAATCGGAGGAATTTAAGTATTCCTGACCCCGATGCTCCTGCAAAGCACGATCCCGGTATCGATCGAAGTCGGTATTGAGGTGACCCGGCACCACTTTATCCACTCAAGCCGGAAGTGGAATGGGAAGAGTTACCATCGGGTTCGGTACAGGTATCGGTACCGGTGCCCTTGTGACCACCGGTACCGCAGCTGAGAGAAGAGCTGTGATACTGCATTCGATAGCAAGAAATCTCTGGTCTATCGACGCTGCTGATGCCTGGGTGTTGGTACCGGTAAGAACGGCCGGAACCCCTGCGCATGGCACAGGTAGTTCTTGCGAGGTTGAAGCCTCGAGAACATCCTGAAGCCCCATCGATGCTTTGGAAGCCGAAGCCTCCCGCCGGGGCTGTTTTGCCGGTGTGATTCCCTCAAGGGCAATGCCAATGGCCTCTCTATGCTTAGCAGGAGAGCTACCCTTTGAGGACCGGCTTTTGTGTTTAGTTACCTGAGATCCATGGGAGGAAGAAGAGGCCCTTGATGTCGATGCAATGGATCTGGCATCTGAAGAAAAGAGGGTACCGAGCTTTGCGGCCCGGTTCTGTCTTCCTCTTTTGGTCATTCCCATGCAGGAGAGACATTCAGTTGGAGAATGATCAGGTCCTAAACATTCTAGACACCAATCATGGGTGTCAGTGACAGAAATGGTACCGCCACACTTAGTACATTTTTTAAAACCACTAGTTGGCTTTTCCATGATTTTGGAAAAATGGGGCCTAATGCCCAAAATGGCACCTAGCACCAAAACAGGAACGTTTCTGAAAAGAAACTGTCTAAGTCTAGGGGTGTTTTTTTTTTTTTTTAGGAAAAGAAAAGAACCGGCGGTACCGGTAAGCATTGTGGTGTAGGCAAATGCGACCACAAAGAATTTTAAAGATGGAATTTTCTGCGGTGACAGGGAATAGGTCCTGTTGGCTCCGCTGAAAACAAAGAACTGAAGAGGAACAGTTGGAAAGGCGGGAAGGCAACGCGAATGTGCTGAGGAATGCTCCCAAAAGCGTTCCTATTGGACGCTGGGGAGCGTTCCCACGCAGGCTCTATCGGTACCAAAGATACCCATATGTGAGGACTACATTCCTGCTTGTTCCTGGAGATAGAAATATTTCCACATATCACTCCTGAATCTATCCCCTTTCACCCTCATCCTATGTCCCCTCATAGCAGAGCTTGCTTTCAATTGAAAGAGGCTCTCCCCCTGTGCATTTATGCCATGGAGGTATTTAAACGTCTCAATCATATCACCTCTATCCCGCCATTCCTCTAAGGTGTACATATTAAGATCCTTAAGTCTGTCCTGATATGCTTTATAATGAAGACCACTAACCATTTTAGTAGCCACCCTCTGTACGGATTCCAGTCTGTTTATATCCTGTTGAAGGTGCGGTCTCCAGAATTGCACACAATACTCGAAATGAGGTCACACCAAAGACTTATACAGAGGCACCATCACCTCTTTTCTTCTGCTGGCCATTCCTCTCCCTATGCACCCAAGCATCCTTCTAGCTTTTGCCGTTGCCTTTTCTACCTGTTTAGCTACTTTAAGATCATCAGACACAATCACGCCTAGGTCCCGCTCTTCTTTAGTGGATAAAAGTATTTCACCCTCTATACTATATTGCTCCTTTGGATTGCTGCAGCCCAAATTCAAGACCCTGCATTTTTTAATATTAAATCTCAGCTGTAAATTCTAGATCATTCTTCAAGCTTTAGCTAGATTCCTCCTCATGTTATCTATACCTTTCTGGGTGTCTATATTGCAGATTTTGGTATCATCCACAAAGAGGCAAACCTTACCCGACAGACCTTCTGCTATATCACTAACAAAGATGTTAAAAAGAATTGGACCAAGGACAGATCCCTGGGGCACACCACTGGTAACCTCCTTCTCCTCAGAGTGAGCTCCATTTACCTGTATCCTTTGTCACCTCTCACTCAACCAATTTCTAACCCAAGTAGTAATTTTAGGGTCCATCCCTAGGGTGCTCAGTTTGTTTATAAGTTGCCTGTGAAGAACTGTGTCAAAGGCTTTACTGAAATCTAAATACACCACATCTAGGGCTCTCCCTTGATCCAACTCCCTGGTTCCTCGCAGTGGGCACCCCAGTCCAGTAAGGAGTCGTCCGTGGTGAGGACCCTCTGGGAATTTGGGGACTGGAAGGGCATGCCCTCCTGCAAGTAGCTGTGGCCTGCCACCAGTCGAGTGACTCCGCTACTGGCAGGACACTACGACTTTGTCCCAGAGACTTCCTGTGGCTTGTGTCCACTGGGACAGGAGACACCACATGGACTGTGGACGTCATGTGACCCAGCAGGCGGAGCATGGACCACGCCGATACTGCATGAGTGTTGCACTTCGGTGGCTAGAGCCCTGAGGCAACCTGCCATGTCCAAGAGTATAAAGGCCCTGGCCTGAAGAGTGTCCAGTTGAGCCCCTATGAACTCCAAGTCCTGCACTGGAGTTAGGTGGTAGGTGTTTAGAAAGGAATGGGCAGATTTTGTTAATGTTATAGAGAAAGAAATGGCAGGTCTTAGCTATCAGATGGATGTTTGTGGAGGAGAGAGAGGCGTGAAAGACAACCCCAAGGTTGCGAGCCGAGGAAACAGGGAGGAGTAGAGAGTTATCCACAGAGACTGAGAAAGGAGGAAAAGGAGAGGAAGTTTTAGGGGGAAAAATAAGCAGCTCAGTTTTGGCCATGTTCAATTTCAATCGGCTGTGGGACAGCCAAGCAGCAATGTCAGAAAGGCAGGCAGAGATCTGGTTCTGGATTGCTGGAAAGATTTCAGGTGTAGAGAGGTAGATCTGGGAGTCATCAGCATAAAGACAGTACTGAAAGCCATGGGAAGAGATGAATGCACCAAGGGACTGGGTATATAGAGAGAAAAGGAGTAGATCCAAGACACATCCTTGGGTTACACCAACCGAGAGCAGGATAGCAGCAGAGGAGGCGCCACCAGAACAAACACTGAAAGAGGATAGTACAGAACCCTTAAAACCAAGCGAGGACAGGGTATCAAGGAGAAGGTTGTGGTCAACAATGTCAGAAGCAGCAGAGAGGTTAAGAAGGATGAGGACAGAGTAAAGGCCCTTGGATTTTGCCAGGAACAAGTCACTGGAGACTTTAGCAAGAGCGATTTCAGTAGAGCGTAAAGGACGAAAGCCAGATTGTAATGGATCCAGGAGGGCATGAGAGGAGAGGAGAGGAAGTCAAAGCAGCGGCGGTGAACTGCGCGTTCAAGTAGTTTAGAAATGAAGGGGAGGAGGGAGATGGGTCGAAAATTAGGAGGACAGGTAGGATCGAGTGAGGGTTTCTTGAGGAGAGGTATAACTACAGCATGCTTGAAGGCTGCAGGGACAGTTGCAGTGGAGAGTGACAGGTTGAGAATATGAGAGATGGAAGGGACAACAGTGGAGGAAATGAGGCTTAGGAGACGGGTGGGGATAGGATCAGAGGAGCAGGTAGTGAGTTTGGAAGAAGAAAGGTGGTGTTCAGTTTCCTCTTCAGAGATCACAGAAAAGGAAGGGAGGGTATCAGAGGTAGAGGGGGAAAGTTGGGAGTGAAGAGGGGGACGAGGGGAAGTAGCTGACTTATCATGAACCCCAGATACAGTAGGACACTGATGGTGCAGGCCGTGGCCTGATGTACCTCAGTGGCCATGTCACCTTTCACAAGCCAGTCATCTAGACATGGGAAGATGAAAGCCCCTTGGAGACAGAGGTAGGCGGCCACCACTGCCAGGCTTATGGTGAAGACTCTTGGTGCGGAGGCTAGACTGAAGGATAGTACTCTGTACTGGTAGTGCTCGCACCCCACCATGAACCTTAAGTATTGCCTTTGACTGGGATGAATGAGTATGTGGGTGTAAGCATCCTTTAGATCCAAGGAGCATAGCCTATCTCCGTTGTGGAGGTAGGGCAGCAATGTTCCATGGGAGAGCATCCTGAACTTCTCCCACACTAAGTTTTTGCAAGTCCAGAATGGGCCTTAGGACCCCTGTTCTTTTTGGGACCAGAAAGTATCGGGAGTAGAAACCCCTTACCCTGAGATGGTGGGATACTGGCTCCATGGCTCTGTCTGTGAGGAGGCCTATGAGTTCCTGCAGCAGTAGGGCCTGGTGCAGGAGAGTCCAAGAGGGCTCCCCTGGGAAGAAGGGGGATGGTGGTTCAGGTGAAGGAGATAGCCTTCCGTGACTACCTGAAGTGCCCAGGTGTCGGTGGTGTGGCAGGCCATTGATGGGCAAATTGTACCAGACAGCTGTTCCCCCACGGATGGAGAGGATATGCTCAGGGCATCAAAACCACGACCCCACCTGGGCAGGAGCTTGGGTCTGAGGCTTGGGGCCCTTAGACTTGCGTGGGCCTTGCCCTATTCCCTTACCCTGTGACCCTGCTGTGGGGTCTGGGGGGGCCTGGTATTGTGAGTATCCTCGGTAAGACTGGCCTTTTCTCTGAAAATGAGGCCTCTTCCCCTATGATTTCTTCTTAGAAAGGGTGGAGGTCTTCCTTGAGAGCTGAGTCCTCGTGAGGAACTCTGTCTTGATCTCTGCCGCCTTTTTCTCCATTGGTTTGCCGAAGAGGTTTTCATTGAGGCAGGGGACGTCAGGAGTTTCTCCTGGACCCACTGCTCGAGGTCCGATGCCTGCAGCCCGGCCTGGTGTCGAGCGCTGATGCCTGCGGCTGCCACCCTCACGTTTAACTCAAAGACATAGAAGACAGTCTGTGACATTTTCTTCAAGCACTCCCCAACGCACTTCGCAAGGGTTTGGAACCGCTGGAGGTGATCCCCACCGAGAAACCTGTAAGTTCCTTTGCCAGGTCCTGGAGATACAGCGTAGTTACTCACCTTTAACAGGTGTTCTCTGGGGACAGCAGGAATCAGTCCTCACATATGGGTGACGTCTGCACCGATGGAGCCCTTGTGGAAGCATCCCTCCAGCTTTCAAAGAAAGCCTTTTGGAGATGCCACCACACATGCGTGGTCCGCTTCCTGCCCAAGGGTGTCATCTTGCTCAGTCAGATGACATAGCTAAAAGATGGCAAAAAATAAAATATGGTAAAGAAGCAGCTCCAAGAGGAGGAGGGAGGGTTGTGAGGATTGATTCCTGCTGTCCCAGAGAATACCTGTTACATGTGAGTAACTACGCTTTCTCTGGGAACAAGCAGAAAATCAGTCTTCACATATAGAACTCCCTAGCTACAGGCTACCGAAAGCCCATAGAGAAAAAACACGGTTACCCTCAGGGGAATCCGTGAGCAGCAGCAATGGAGTCCGCAGGTGCAAACAACTGCAGTAGGACCAGTGTGTCCGAAGGGAACCAGCACTTCGATAGCCTGAACACAGAAGGGCTGGAGGGTAGGAGTTGCCTAGACCCCGAAAAGATCATGAAGCACAGCCTGGCAGAGGGTACTGTCCCATCGTGACTCCTTCTCCAGGCAATAATGAGCTGCAGCAGTATGGACGGAAGACCATGTGGCGGCCCGGCAGATGTCCACCATCTGGACGGAGCACAGGTTTGCCACAAAGGCCGCCATGGCTCTGACATGGTGCGCTGTGACCTGGCCGTCCAGCGAAACCCCACCTACTCATAGGCGAGGGTGATACAGTCCATCGCCCAGGTAGATAGCATACGCTTGGTCAGCACTTCTCCCAAGCTACTGAGTACATACGAGACAAAAAGCCGAGAAGCTTTACGGTGGCCCTGGGTACAGTGAATGTAGAAGGACAAGGCCTTCTTACAGTCCGTGGCGGACAGTCTCTGTCCTACTGGCGCAAGTCCTCGGGAAGAAGGAGGGGGCACCACTTCCTGGTTGAGGTGAAAAGGCGATACCACCTTCGGAAGAAATTTGGGGTGTGTGTGGAGCACAACCCTATTTTTGTAGAACCTGGTGCAAGGCACTCCGCTACCAAGGCTTGGAGCTTGCTGACCCTGTGAGCAGAGGTGAGTGCAACCAGGAACACCACCTTCCACGAAAGGTAATGCAGGTGGCAAGTAGCCAGGGGCTAAAAGGGAGGGCGAGTAAGCTACCCCAGTATGACATTGAGGTCCCACTCAGTCGCGAGAGGGCGTACTGGGGGTTTCGATAAAAGGAGTCCCCTCATGAAATGGGTCACGAACAGCTGGGCAGAGAGGGGTTTGCCATCCACTGGATGGTGATGTGCCGCAAGGGCACTGAGGTGCACTCTGATGGAGTTCGAATTAAGTCCTGAGTGTGAGAGATGGAGAAGGTACTGCAGGACCAGCTGCACTGGACAGGAGAATGGGTTAATCCCGTGCTCTGTGCACCAGAGTGAAAATCTGTGCCACTTGAAGGCATATCCTTTCCTGGTGGAGAACTTATGGGAAGCCAACAGGATCTCCTCCAGTTCCTCCGAGAGATTGAAAGGAGCTAGGCTCATCCTTTCAGCAGCCACGCTGTCAGTGACGACGACTCTAGATTGGAGGGCAAGAGAACCCCCCTCCTGCGACAAGAGCCCTTGGGAGCTCTCCAAGGGGATGGGAGTCTCCACAGATAGCTGGGGGAGTAGCGGGAACCATGACTGTCTGAGCCATTGAGGGGCTATCAGGATCAGTGAGGCCTTGTCGTGGAGGATCCTGAACAACGTCTTGGCGATTAGTGGTGTGGGTGGGAAAGCGTGCATGAGACCTTCTGACTACGAGATGAGAAACTCCTCTACCGTCACCCTGGAAGGGTGGGCTTGCCGAGAGCAGAAGTGGGGCAACTGGTAGTTGTCTTGGCTGGCAAATGGGTCTATCCATGGTTCCCCCGGAGGTGGAAAAGCAGTCTGGCTACATTGAGGTCCAGCTGCCACTCGTGTGGCTGGAGGATTCTACTTAAATCTGTCGGCTAGTGCGTTGTCCTGGCCTGGCATGTATACTGCCCGTAAGAGTATGCCCTGCTGGACTGTGTAGGAGCAGAGGGCCATTGCCTTGTGGCAGAGGGCGTGGAACCCCATGCCCCCCTGCTTGTTCACATAGAACATCGCCATCTGGCTGTTTGGACCAACACTGGTTGGCACCGTAGGCAGAGGCAAAAGGATCGGAGGGCTAGGTTTATCGTCTGTAATTCCAGAAGGTTGATCTGCTGGTTGCTCTCGCCCTGCAACCAGCTGCCACCCTGGGTGTGGAGTTCCCGCAGTGGGCTTCTCATCCCAGTAGGGAGGCGTCTGTCTTGAGAACCCTTACGGGGCATGAAGTTTGGAAGGGCATCCCTGCCTCGAGGTACCAGGGATTTTGCCACCAGATCAGGGATTCCGCCAACTGGCAGGTGACTAAAATTCTGTTGCGGAGACAACTTGTGGCCTGCGTCCTGTGACAAGGCAGAGGCTTTAGAGAGTAAGGAAAAGGGTTTTAAATACTCTTTGTCCTCTGAACCTGCCAGAAATACAGGGCAGGAAGGGGTTAAAACCTCAGCACACAAAGCTTCACTACACGAGAGAGTAGAAAGGGAGCCCCACCCTAGCCCCAGGCTAACCAGGAGAGCTATCCTATCAGGGAAAGGGGTGGACTCACGCCCGATTGGACAACTCAGTCCTCATAACCAGGAAGTAGTAGATTCAAGAAAGCACAGTTACTTACCTGTAACAGGTGATCTCTGGGAACAGCAGGAATTAGTCCTCACATATGGGTAAGTCGGAACCGACGGAGCCCGCGCGGGAAAGCTCCCCAGCTTTTCAGATGAAAAGCTTTTGGGGCTTCCCACAGCGCATGCGCGCTGCCTTCCCGCCTTCCTTACCAGCTCTCTTCAGTTCGAGTTTATAGCTGAGACAATAGAGAGAGGAAAGGAAGGTAGATAGAAGATACAACTCCTAGGGGAGGTGGGTGGGTTGTGAGGACTAATTCCTGCTGTTCCCAGAGATCACCTGTTACAGGTAAGTAACTGTGCTATCTCCAGGAACAAGCAGGAATAAGTCCTCACATATGGGGACTCCCTAGCTAAGATGCCTGGGAGATCCCCCTCCAAGGGTAAACCATCTTCGTATGGATCTCAGGCATCCATTCAGGGAAGGTGGGCAGGAGTTGCTTAAGTATGGAACAGGTGTTTGAGGACAGCCTGACCAAACAAGGCATCCCGGTGGGAGTCCTTGTCCAAACAGTAATGGGCTGTGAAGGTATGAACCGAGGCCCAAGTGGCTGCTCGACAGATCTGATCTATGGATACAGAGTGAAGATGAGCCATAGAAGTAGCCATGGCTCTCACATTGTGAGCTGTGACATGGCCTTCCAGAGAAATGTTCTTACTCTGGTAAGCAAACGAAATACACTGAGCAATCCAATTGGAAAGTGTACGTTTGGAGACTGGAAGTCCCAAATGAGAAGGATCAAAAACCACAAAAAGTTGGGAAGACTTTCGATGTGGCTGAGTCCTGTTGAGGTAAAAGGCGAGAGCTCTTTTACAGTCAAGAGTATGAAGGTTCCTCTCTGCACTGGATGCATGAGGAGCCGGGAAAAAAACAGGTAGATATACCTCTTGATTAAGATGAAAAGGCGAGACCACTTTGGGCATAAAGTGGGGATTCGTCCTAAGGACCACCTTATGATGAAATCTGGTATAAGGTGGATTAGCCACCAAAGCTTGCAGTTCACTGATGCGGCGAGCCGAAGTGACTGCAATAAGGAAAAGAACCTTCCAGGAAAGAAATTTCAAGGAGGTAGAGTCCAAAGGCTCAAAAGGTGGTTTCATAAGCTGACCTAGAACTAGGTTCAAATCCCATGCTACCGGCGGAGGTCGGATGGGAGGTTTAGTTAGGGTCAGGCCTCTCATGAACCTTGCAACGAGAGGATGAGAGGAGACAGGTTGTCCATTTATAGGTTTTAAGGATGCTGCAATAGCACTTAAATGGACTCGTACTGAATTCGTCTTGAGGCCTGCATTGGAAAGATGCAGGAGATAGTCTAATAGAGAATTCAAAGGAAGTGCCAGAGGGTCAAGACCCTGTTGAGCACACCAAATGGAAAAACGTTTCCATTTGAAAGCATAGGAACGCCTGGTAGAGGGTTTCCTAGAGGCATGAAGGATATCTTTCACTGGCTGAGAAAGATTAAACTCATGAAGGCTTAAGCCTTCAGTAACCAAGCTCGGAGATGTAGGGACTTGGGGTTTGGGTGCCACAAAGTTCCTTTCTCCTGAGACAGAAGGTCTGGCGCAGCTCCCAGGTCCAGGGAGGAGCCCTGGGAGAGCTGTAGAAGTAGAGGGAACCACACTTGGCGTGGCCAGCGTGGAGCTATAAGGATCATCGACCCGTGATCCCTCTGAAGTTTGAACAGAGTCTTGGGAATCAAAGGAATGGGTGGAAAAGCATACAGGAATTCCTGACCCCAATGCAGGAGAAAGGCGTCGTTGGCCTGAGCTCCCTGACACGGAGTCCTGGAACAGAACCGGGGAAGTTTGGCATTCCACGGACTTGCAAAGAGGTCTATGTCCGGGGTTCCCCATTCCTGGAAGATTCTGTGTATCTGGTCCATATGCAGGGACCACTCGTGTGGAAGCAGAACTCGACTGAGTCTGTCTGCCCGAGAGTTTTGAACTCCTGGAAGATACACTGCCAGAAGATGAATTTGATGCTCTCTGGCGAAAGCCCATAATCTGAGAGCTTCATTGCAAAGCGACAGAGAGCCCGTCCCTCCTTGCTTGTTGACATAGAACATGGCCACCTGATTGTCTGTCTGAACTAGGACAGTCAGGTTGGCAAGGAGGGTATGGAAGACTGTGAGGGCAAGGAAGATTGCTCGCAGTTCCAGAAGGTTGATATGAAGGGTGGTCTCTTGGGGAGACCAGGTTCCCTGAGTGGAGAGATGTTGAAGATGAGCTCCCCACCCTGTTTGGGAGGCATCTGTTGTGAGGGTTGCTTGGGGCAACGAAGGTTGGAAGGGGGTCCCCAACAACAGATTTTTGGAGGATGTCCACCACTGGAGAGACCAAAACAGACGTTTTGAGGTGAGTACCTGGTCTGACAGCAGTCCCGATGCTTGAGACCACTGGGTGGCCAATGTCCATTGAGCTGCTCTCATATGGAGACGAGCATAGGGCACCACATGAACCGTGGAGGCCATGTGGCCCAGAAGTTGCAGCATTTCTCTGGCTGACAAGTGACTTCTGGACTGAGCCTGGGAGGCCAAGCTTATTAGCCGTTGGCCTCGGACCAGAGGAAGGTAGGCCCTTGCAGTGGTGGAATCCAGATAAGCCCCTATGAATTCCAGGGACTGAGTAGGGATGAGTTGGGACTTGGGAATGTTTACCACAAGTCCCAGATATTGAAGAATACGCCTTGTGCGGTCCAAGGAAATCTGGACTTCTGACTGAGATGGAGCTCGGATGAGCCAGTCGTCCAGATATGGGAACACGAAGATTCCCATGCCTCTTAGAAATGCGGCTACGACTGCCATGCATTTTGTGAATACTCTTGGAGCAGAGGCGAGACCGAAGGGAAGTACTCTGTATTGGAAATGTTTTCCCTGGAACAGAAATCGAAGATATTTTCTGTGGGATGGATGGATGAGTATATGAGTGTACGCATCCTTGAGATCTAGAGAACAAAGCCAATCCTGACTCTGAAGGTATGGAAGGAGAATGCCCAGAGAGAGCATTTTGAATTTCTCCTTGAATAGAAACTTGTTCAATTCTCTCAGATCTAGGATAGGTCTGAAGCCCCCTGTCTTCTTTGTGATGAGAAAATAAGGGGAGTAGAACCCTAACCCCTGTTGAGGAAGAGGAACCTCCTCTATTGCCCCTTGGGCAAGGAGAGAGGAGACTTCCTGACCCAACAGGGTCAGAAGAGATGGGGGAGAACTGAATTGCCTCACCATGGTATGGGGAGGAAGGCTGGAGAAATGAAGTTTGTAGCCCTCTCTGATGATAGAGAGGGTCCATTGCTCTGATGTTATTTGCTCCCATCTGGGAGCAAAGTGAGCTAACCTTCCCGGTATGGTGAGAGGCTCTGGTTGTTCCAGAGCCAGAAATGGTAAGTTCTCTAGGGGCAAGTCAAAACCCCTGAGGGGGTTGAGCCTGCTGGGGTGTAGCAGACGCTGCAGACTTTGACTTTACTTGCTTAGATTGCTGACGTTTAGCAGCAAAGCGAGGCTGAGAAGATTGTTGGCCAGTATTTGTGGAAAATCTGGCCTTCTTGTAGTACGGCCTTTTAAAAGGTTTCGTTTTGGCAGGAGTAGAAGTAGACTTAGAAAGTCTATCTAGAGTGGCATTTTCTGCGTCCATTCGAGCAGCTTTAATTTGCCAGTCCTCACCAAATAAGTTCTCTCCTGTACAGGGCAGATTCCTTAAGCCATCCATGACCCAGGGTTCTAGGTCAGAAGCCTGGAGCCAAGCAAGACGTCGGGCTGCAATAGCGATTCCCGAAGCCCTGCCAGCAACCTCAAAGGAATCAAAGGCTGCCCTGTTGGAAAACTTGGAGACCTCTGAAAGTTGTGTCACCAGAGTAGTGAAGTCCTCCTTTTTATCCTCAGGGATAAAGGGGGCTAAATGCCGTACCTTTAGGGCAAGTTCTCTGAGAAACATGCCCATATAAAGGCTGTAAGAATTGATCCTGGCTATAAGCATACTAGCCTGAAAGATCTTTCTACCAAAAGAGTCGAGGGTCTTACATTCTCGCCCTGGAGGGGTAGAGGAATGCCTTTTAGGACTCTATCTTCTTCATAGCAGACTTCACCACAATGGAGTGGTGAGGCAGCTGAGTCTTTTGAAACCCAGGAGAAGGAGGGACCCGGTACATGGTGTCCAACCTACGGGAATGAGGAGACAGGGTTAGAGGAGTCTCCCACAAATCCATCAAGTGTTCTTGAAGGATTTCATGGATAGGCAGAGTAACTGCCTCTTTAGGAGGTTTAGCGTATCCTAAAATATCCAATTTTTTTTGATCTGGGTTCCTTTTCAGCAGATGTAGCAATAGAAAGTGCTTTAGCTACATCAACAATGAAATCCTGAAAGGATAAATCCTCTGGAGGAGACATCCTCCTCTTTAGAGAAGAGGGCTCCTCAGGAACATCAAACTCAGCAGAGTCATCAGAGGAATTGAACTCATCAGAAGAATCTGAGTATTCTCTCTGTGCTTGCAATGCACGATACGCGTACCGATCGATATCGACATCGGGCGTATCGGGCATGGGATTGGTATCGGGCAAAAGCCTGAATCCAGCAAGCGGAACCGATTGACGCTTGGAAGTCGATGGTCTCGGTTCCGGTGTGGATACCGGAACCGGTGTCGGTACCGATGGAATCGGTACCGAGGGCGTCGCAGCCTTAATGAAAGCCAAAACGGCCTGCTGCATGGTCTGGACAGTATTGCCCATGGACGCCACTGCTGCCTGGATGTCGGTACCGGTATCGACCGGTACCTCAGAGCAGTCTAACAGGTGATCAGTCGAGGCCGTGCCATCGATGTCAACCTGTAACCCCATAGGTGATGCTTTGGAGGCCGGAGCCTCCCGCCGGGGTTTTTTGGTCTGGGCAGAATCCTCGAACTCAAGATTGAGAGCCTCTCGATCTTTTGAAAGAGATTTGCTTTTAGAGGATTTGCCCACAGAAAGTTTGGTTACCTGAGATCCATCCGGAGAGGAAGACCTGGATGACTGTGATGCTGGATTATCTGAAGCAAACAGCACATGGAACTTGTTGGCCCGGTTCTGCATACCACGTTTAGACATCTGGGAGCAGAATGGGCAGTCCGGTATGGAGTGGTCAGGTCCTAAACATTTAAGACACCATTCATGGGTGTCTGTGAGAGAAATAACAGCATTGCACTTGGTACACTTTTTAAAACCAGTAGCTGGTTTCTCCATGAGGAGAATTTGTGTAGGCCTGAAGGCCTAACAAAAGTTACCAAGCTGTGCTGAGAAAATAAAAAAAGATTTTTTTTTTTTTTTTTTTTAAAGAAAGAGACCGGCAGTACCGGTTTTGGTATGGGGAAGGCAGGTACGCGGTCAAAAGAAACAAATTAAAATAACAATTTCTTCAGCGGTGACAGGAACACGACCTGCTGGCTCCGCGGAAAAAGAGAAACCGAAGAGAGCTGGTAAGGAAGGCGGGAAGGCAGCGCGCATGCGCTGTGGGAAGCCCCAAAAGCTTTTCATCTGAAAAGCTGGGGAGCTTTCCCGCGCGGGCTCCATCGGTTCCGACTTACCCATATGTGAGGACTTATTCCTGCTTGTTCCTGGAGATAAGGAGAGGAGGGAAAGCAGAAAGACGAGGAGGAAGCAGAAAGAGGAGGAGAACGGGAAAGGAGAAGGAAGGAGGAAGGAGCCCCACAGTGGACACAGTGGGGAGAAACTGACTCAAGGGAATTGGATGCAGCCTTGGAGTCAGAGCCTTTTTTATTATTTATTTTATTTAATACACACTTATATACCGCTGCTTCCAGCGATCAGCAGCGGTTTGATTCTTCTTTTGGGGGGCGTCAAATCAGGACTGGGAGGGTACAGTAAATACATAGATCTGATGGGAGGTCACAGCACACAGGGTTAGTGTCTTGAGGGAAGAATTATACATATTTACATTTATACATACATATTTACACATTTCTAGTTGGCAATTGTACATTTACACCTTTTTGGATTACACATTTTTACATATTTACATATTTGGATTACTCATTTTGGACTACACATTTTTACATATTCATAGTCATGGCTGATTGTAGTAGCATTTGAAAAGGTGGGTTTTTATCTCTTTCCTGAAGATTGTAATGTCCGTGATTAAACGCAGCTCAGAAGGGAGTTGATTCCATATAGTTGGTGCAGAGAATGAGAGGGCTAGCAAAGTCAGGTCCAGGCAGAGACTTGAAGTCCCAAAGAGGCAGAGCTGGAAGCAAAGAGAGCCAGGTGGGAACCAAGTACTTGGAGGATTGCCAGCCCCTTTGCCCAGGAACAGCCACGTCTCGGGGGAGGCAGTTGAAAGTGCTTCCTGGAAGGAACAACCCTCAGCCAAAGGAAAATCAGGTCAGAAACTCCTACAAACCTTTGAAGCAAAGATTAGAGTTCTTACCTAAGAGAGATAGAAGTAACTCCTCAGAGACTTGTCTTAGAACCAAATTGATAAGAGAAAAGCTGGGTAGAAGGGAAACCCCAGCTCATAAAGTACAAGTGTTTCCTTATAATAGAGAACGTGTCAGAAGCTGCAGTTCAGAGTGTAGCCCAGCTGCACGTCAGCAAGCTACTAATTGCCAGCAACGGGACACGGAGCTAGAGTCAGATTCTGAGGACCAGGCTGTATTAAAGGAGCTTGTAAAGCAATACCGGAAGAGATATGTTCCTCCCCACCAGAGAGTGATATCCAGGCAAGACAGGGAAGAGAGAAATCCTTTCTATGAATTGTTTAAGAGGGCCAATAAGCCTGAAACCTTACAAGTGCCTAGGGGACGTAAGGATAGTAGATGGAAGCAGGTACAGACTCTCCTTAAACATTTGAAGTCTGTAGATTCTTATGATCCTTATGTTCAAGAAACCCCAGAGCTTGAGAGTGAGCCGATGCAGACAGACAATCCATTATCCTCTAGCAGTGACTCGGAGATGGATTGTGGCATCTGTAAGAAGGAGTTCTAAGTTGCAGTCTAACTGTATCCTATGCATATAAGGGTGCTGTGGAAGCCTAATAGTTGTTAAGCACACGTGGAATAAAAACCACAACACTGAGAAGTTTCCTTTTTAGAAGTTTTATTAGGAAAGCATTACTAGTGTTTGGAAACATCCTGTTATTTTGAAAAGCTGGAAGAAACATAGAAGCTGATTTATGAGTTGCATCTGTACCCTGAGAAGTATCAGGAGGACTGTTTCATTTTGGACTTTATTTGTTACAAATACGTATCTTCTCTTATGCTCTGTTTGGGGGAAGAGACCCTGTGCGACAATAAATATATTGTTCACCCTTAACCTAACTTTGGCTGTCATCACTGGGCTACAACTACATAAGAATACCAGGCAAACAGCACAAACAAACTAACTAACTGTGTCCCACTTCCTAACAGCCTTAATACTGGGGCTGAATGGTGAGCGGGGTCACAGTCCACTGGTCCCGAAAGCACCACTGTGCAGCCCTCATGTGGAGGCAGGCATCTGGGGGTGACATGGACCGTGGAGGCCATGTGTCTGGAGTAGGCGCAGCAGAAGCAGAGCGGACACCAAGGGACAGCGTTCTATGTCCAGGGCCAGAGCCCTGAGCCGGGCAGTTCGGTCCCCTGGAAGTAGGCCCTTGCCTGGAGGGTGTCTAGTCTTGCCCCTGTGAACTCCAGACACTGTGTTGGGAGGAAGTGGGACTTGGGGTAGTTTATTACAAACCCCAGATTTTGCAGGACCTGGATGATACATGCTGCACTTCTGAGGGTGGGCCTCCCTTTATGAGCCAGTCGTCCAGGTAGGGGAAGACAAACACCCCTTGGAGGCAGAGGAAGGCGGCCATTACTTCCAGGCACTTGGTGAAAACCCTTGGGGTGGAAGCCAGGCTGAAGGGCAGTACCCTGTACTAGTAATGGCTGCTCCCCACCATGAAACTCAGGTACTGCCTGTGGTTGGGGTGAACGAGGATGTGTGTGTAGGCATTCTTCAGATCCAAGGAGCATATCCAATCTCCCTGCTGGAGATTAAGGCAGCAATGTTCCAAGTGAAAGCATCTTGAACTTCTCCCTCACCAGGAATCTGTTCAGATTGCGCAGCTTGAAGATGGGCTTTAGGTCCCTTGTTCTTTTTGGAACGAGGAAGTACCTGGAGTAGAACCCCTTGCCCCTGAGATAGTGGGGAACTGGTTCTACCACTCTGTCCTCGAGAAGACCTGCCAGTTCCTTCAATAGAAAGTCCCAGTGAAGGGGAGACCTGGGAGGCTCTCCCGGAAAGAAAAGGGGAGGTATCTGGGCCAGGTGGAGGAGGTAGCCCTCCTTGACCACTTGGGATTGCCCAAGAATCGGTGGTCATGGCTGGCCACCTTTGGGCATAGTGAACGAGACATCCCCCTGTGGGCTGCTGACCTCCTTGGGGTAGAGAGGCTATGCCCAAGGGGTCAAGAGCTCCCCCCTGACTGGGCAGGGGCCGATTCCTGGGGCTTGGGAGCCATTTGCTTACGAGGGCCAAGCCCATGTCCCTTGGCCTGATGACCCTGCTGGGGAGCCAGGGAGGCCCAAATAGTGAGTAGTTTCTGTAAGCGGCCCCTTTCCTCAGCTAGAAGGACTTTTTACCCAAGCCGTTCCGTCGGGGAGGGGCAGCAGTCTTTTTAGAGAGCCTAATCCTCGTCATGAACTCTGTCTCCAGCTTGGCAGCCTTGTCAGTCATGGGTTTGTCAAAGAGGTTCTCTCCTTGGCATGGGATGTTGACTAATTTGTCCTGAACACATTGCTCGAGGTCAGACGACTGTAGCCAAGCCTGGTGTCTGGCACCGATGCCCACCACCGCTACTCGAGCAGCTGACTCAAAGCAGTCATAGACTGCCCGAGACAAACTTGGAGCACTCACGGATGGCTTTGGCCAGGTTCTTGAACCGTTGCAGGGGTTCCTCGGAAAGACCAGCTGAGAACCTGGCAATTTCCTTTGCCAAGTCTCTCAGGCTTAGATTTGGCAACCCAGCCCTGATAGCATTTGCGGCCAATGGTGTCGAGGGCACAGGACTCCCTGTCTGGGAGCACGGAGGAGTGAGTGTTCAGGCTCTTTTGCCAGCGCATGGTTGACTCTACCACTATGGAGTTGTGTGGGAGCGACTTCTGGAAGCCAGGGCCCCACTGGACCCGGTACATGGTATCGAGTCATCGGCTAAGGATACTGACGCCTGTGTCTCCCACATACGGAGGAGGAACCACCCGAGGATGGCAGGGACAGGAACGGTCAAGAGCCTCCTTGGGTGCGGCTTCATATTGGAGGATTTCAAGTTCCTCCGTGTGAGGGTCTTTCTCCGACTCCGTGGTGATCGACAAGGCTTTCGCCATGTCTCGAACAAACTTGAGGAACGATGTGTCCTCAGGGCAGGGAGCGGCGCTGCGATGCTGGGAGAGATGGGTCTGATGGGAGATTGCTGTGCTTCCGTGTCTCTGGGGATGCCTCATCCTTGGATTCCCAGTCGGAGTAGTTGGTCGAGGACTTGACGAACGACGGCACCTGGGGTCAGGTCCTGAGTCGGGGCCTCGGTTATCCATGGCGGCTGCTTGGCCGGAGCCACAAGTGCTTGCTGGGGAGGATCTCGCTCCTGAGGACCAAGAGCGAGATCAAGACCCATGCCAAGAATCAGCTCGAGGCTCCAGGCTCTTGTGGATCATTTTGGCAGCCTGGGGAGTTCTCGAGAGTGAGATTCCCATGGTCTCGGCGCACGCACCAGTGGGGCTAGGCGTCGCCGCCTGCTGCGAGGTGAGGAAGACAGTAACAATGCGCTCCATCACCATCATCCTGGCTTCCCACTCAGGTGTTGTAGCCTTCGATGTGGACACCGGGGTCACCGGATCTGGCGTCAGTGAGGAGAGGGAGTCCTCAATGAGACAGGCCTCAGGGGTCTGGGACCCGTCATCAGAGGCCTCCATGTCTGTTCAAGGAACCTTCGCTATCCGCTCCTGCTCTGATTCCTCAGGTTCTCTCTACCGTCTGTGGGAGATGGCACAGGGCTTGCCCCGCTTGTCCGAGTCCCAGGATGAGGTCGGTCCTCTATGATTTCTTCTTTTTACATTCCTGCTCCAAAGGAACCCTGGTCGGAATGTACGCGGACACGCGCCGTGGGGGCTTTATGTGACTCCGAGGACCCATGCGGGGCCTTAGAGTTCGCGGCTACCAGGAATATCGGGGCAGAATCTGACCTGTGGAAGATGTCGTCTTGCTTTTGCTGATGATGCTGGATGGCCTTCGTAGACATCTTTTTACATAGGGTACAGACCTCCGTGTCATGGTCGGCCCCCTAGACACCGGAGGCAACAATCATGTGTATCGGTGAGACACTTGTTTTTTGCACACCATTCACACTTTTTAAGCTCGCTGGCCAGTGGGGCAGAAAGAACCCCTGCGAGGTCGAAGACCCTTGGATGCGGCCAGTGGATAGAAAAAAAGGTGCAAACTGCGCTGGGGAAAAAAAAAAATCCTAAAACGGGTCTGAGGCTCGATGCCGGGGCAAATGAGCTTGGAGGTGGGGGAAGGACCAGTGCAACCAGAGAAGAGAAAGGCAGTTTAATGCACAAATCAACTTTTTCCATGGAAATAAGGTGGTCGTCTGTTGGGCTCCGTGGAAAAAAGGAGACCAAGTAAGATAGCACCCTTGGGTGGGAAGGGGACCACGCATGCATGATGGCATCTCCCAGAGGCTTTCTTTGAAAGCTGGGGAGATGCTTCCACGAGAGCTCTGTCGGCACAGACCAACTTCCTTCTTGTTTCTGGAGAATGTCCGGCAGCAATGTGGCAAAGGGTCGAAAACCACCGTCATCACACCAACTGTCAAAGACCACCAAACTCTGATATAAGCCAGTGAGACAGAATGCTTACGAGCCTTCAGCACTGTGGCTATTACCACTGCCGAATAGCCTTTGTGCTTCAGCCTTGCCCATTCAAGAGCCAGGCTGTAATGAGAACTGATCCACTTGAGGCATCAGGATTGGACCCTGCAAGAGTAGGCTGATTCTGCTGGGAAGTCGCCAAGGGCTCACCACGAGACGAAGCAGACTGGCATACCGGAGTCTGCAAGGTCAGACTGGAGCAACGAGGATTACCTGACCACGGTGGGCCTCTATGCATTGGAGTAAATGCCTGATAAGGGGGGCCACGAGGGAAACACATACAGAAGCCCCCCTAACGGCCACGGCTGGGCCAAAGCATCGAACCCTTCAGACTTGGGCTCCCGGTGCCTGTTGAAGAACTGAGGTGCCTTGGCATTGGTCATCGACTCCATGAGATCCATGACTGGCACACGCCCCACAGCAGAGGGTGAGTTTGTGAAACAGGGCTGCGTTTAACTCCCATTCTCCTGGGTCCAGATGATGATGATTTAGAAAATCAGCCTGAACGTTTTCCTTCCCTGCCATGTGCACTGCGGAGAGCAATATCAGATTCTCCTCCACCCACTGCAGCAAGGGATGTATCTCCTCCGCCAGTGTTGCACTGCCGGTTCCCCCCTGGTGGTTGTTGTAAGCTACAGTCGTCGCATTGATGGAACAGACCCTCACTGCCTTTCCGGAGATCAGGGGAAGAAAGAACTGGAATGCCAGGAAGACCTGCCCTCATTTCCAGCTGGCTGATAGACCATAAGATATGCCATACTGGGTCAGACCAAGATCCATCAAGCCCAGTATTCTGTTTCCAACAGTGGCCAATCTAGGTCATATGTACCTAGCTGTTTCCCCAAGAGACACAAGTTCCACAATGCTTGTACTGGGTCAAGCATTGATATCTTATTGATATCTGGATACCAGAGTCCCTGCATTATCTGTGACTTGCAATGTACACCCCATCCCGTGAGGCTGGCATCGGTTGTCACTAGGACTCAGTTCGGAGGTTCCAGCGACATTCCCACCGCTGGGTGTTCCAGTTGTAACCACCAGGAAAGTTTTGTCCTCGTATCCAACGGGCAAACCAGTCGTCTTGACAGCAGATGGAGCTGCGGAGACCAGCGAGAGAGCAGGGCATGCTGTAGGGGCCTCATATGGGCCCTCACTCATGGAACCAGATTCAAGGCAGCTGCCATAGAGCCCAGAAGCTGAAGGCAATACCATGCCGAGGGTGCTTTGAAGTCCAGAAAACTCCGCACTTGGGAGTGGAACTTCTGCGCCCTTTCAACCAGTAGATAAGACATGCGCCACCTTGATGTCAAAATGTGCTCCTGGATACACTAAATCCTGGACCAAATTGAGTTGGCTCTTGGCTAGGGTTTACCACTCAACTGAGACTTTGGGGAAAGGCAACTACCTTCTGAGTAGCCGACACGCCCTCCACCTTTGATTTTGCCCTGATCAACCAATCGTCCAGATAAGGATGAAACAAAATGCCCTGGTACTGTAGTGATGCCACCACCACCATGACCATGGTAAAGGTTCGGGGATCAGTGATCAGGCCAAAAGGCAATGCTCTGAATTGGTAATGTCACATTGGCACTGCAAATCACAGAACTGTTGAGGGTTTGGATAAATCGGAATGTGCAGGTAAGCTTCTGTGAGGTCTAGGGCTGAGAGGAACCCTCCTTGCCTGACCGCCACAATAACCAGCTCAAGGTCTCCATGCAAAAATGAGGAACTCACATGACATGGTTACACGTTTGAGATCTAGAATAGGACAGGCAGAGCTGTCCTCCTTGGGAACCACGAAGTAGTTGAAGTATCTACCTAACCCACATTGGTTGCTTGGTACTGGGCACTACAGCCTTCAGATCATTAAAGTGCTGTAGCATAGACTACACTGCCTGATGCTTGGTCGGGGCCTGGCATGTCAACTGCACGAAGGTGTTGGAGAGGGGACACACCCCTCCCTAATCACTTCCAGCACCTACTGGTTGGTGGTAATACTGACCCAGGTGGAATAGAACTGCTGTAGCCAATCCCCATAGGCATGACTGCCGCCTGGATCTGCCTCATTTCACTGGGATTTCTTGGCTGAAGGAGTGGAGTAATAATCCCTACCAGATCCTCTATAGCCATGAAATGGCTGACCTCTCGGCGTGTAAATACCACGCGTAGCAAAGTGGGCTGCCTGAAACTTTCTATAGTGCCTGGCCTAGCTTAGGAGCCTTCGGCTTGTTCTCCAGCAGCTGAGAGCCTTTAGAATCTCCCAGATCTTTAACCAGCTTATCTAAGGCCTCCTCAAACAGTAACTTACCTTTGAAGGGGAGCTTACTTAGTCAGATCTTGGAAGAAACATCCTCCGACCAATTCCGCAACCACAGAACGTGACAGGCAATAATGGAGGCCATGGGCTTAGATGAGGCCCGCACCAGGTCATAGAAGGCATTCGCCAGATAAGCCGAAGCTGACTCCAGCTTGGCCACCTCCGGTGCCACACTTTGGGAATCCATCTCTGCTGTTGCTAACCCTTGGATCCAGCAAATGGAGGCCCTGGTGACACAGGCTCCACAAATAGAGACCTGGAGGGCGAGAGCAGCCGTGTAGAAAGCATAGTTACTCACTTGTAACAGATATTCTCCAGGGACAGCAGGAATCGGTCCTCACTTATGGGTGATGTCGGCACCGACAGAGCCCGGGTGGAGAAATTCCCCAGCTTTCAAAGAAAGCCTTTGGGATTGCTGCCATGCATGCGTGGTCCTCTTCCCGCCCAAGGGTGCCGTCTTGCTCAGTCAGGTCCCTTAGCTCGAGCCCTACCAAACCCATAGCTACGAATTGTTAGCTCTGTGTGACGTGCTGTTCTGATAATCTGTATGTAAACAAAATTTGTACCTGCTTTGATTTGGCAGTTTCGCAATAGTAATCTCACCGCTTCTGATCGCTGGAAGGAGCGGGATACAAATACTCTCTAAATAAATAAATAAAATAAGGGAAGGATAAAAATCCAGCAACTCATCAGGGGAGGTGGGAGGGTAGTGAGGACGGATTACTGCTGTCCCTGGAGAACACTTGTTACAGATGAGTAACTACGCTTTCTCCAGGAACAAGCAGGAAATCAGTCCTCACTTATGGGACTCCACAGCTACAGGCTACCGGACCTGTAACCAAAAGAAAAATGCCTCCGCGAGGCCGTGAGAATCCGATGCCTGAAGGAGCCCAAGTTCTCGGGTTCTTGAGGCGAAGCCCTCGGAAGCCATGAAGAAGGGTCAGAAGGCAGGAGTTGCTTATACCCCGAACAGATTACGGAGTAAAGCCTGGCTGAAAGCGCTGTCATGGCGGGATTCCCTCTCCAGGCAGTAGTGTGCAGCGAAGGTACTCGTGGAAGACCAGGTCGCTGCATGGCAAATGTCCATCAGGGGCACACAGCACAGCGAGGCCACCGAAGCCACTTTGGCCCGAACTCCATGCACAGTGACTCAATGATCTAACGGAGCACCCACCTTCGTGTGAGCGAAGGCAATGCAGTCCGCCACCCAAATAGAGAGGATGCATTTGGTAACTGCCTGCCCCGGATGACTGGGATCGTAGGTCACAAAGAGTCGGCCACTCTTGCGATGAGCCTGGGTGTGCTGCAAATGGAAGGCAAGAGCCCTTCTGCAGTCGAGGGTGTGAAGAGCCACCGACGCCTGGTCAGCATGGGGTCTCGGGAAGAAAGTCGGCAGGACTATCTCCTGGTTGAGATGAAAATCCGAGACAACTTTAGGCAGGAATTTGGGGTGGGTACGGAGGACCACCCTAATTCCTATAGAACCTGGTGTAAGGGGCATCAGCCATGAGAGCCTGGAGTTCAATGACTCGGCGGGCCGAGGTTAGTGCCACCAGGAAAGCCGCCTTCCAGGACAGATGCTGAAGCGGGCACGTTGCCATCGGCTCGAAGGGTGGACATGTCAGCTGCATGAGCACCACAATCAGGTCCCATTCCACTGGGGGAGGCCGGATGGGCAGCTTGGATAGCAAAAGACCCCGCATAAAGCGAGAGACCAACAGCTGCCACGCAGGGCTGAGGTGGGGGGTCCCACCAGGGGAGAGACGACCAAGGGTGCCACCGTGGACTCTGAGGTGGCCTGTCTGAAAATGTCTTCAGACTTCTGCTTACGACTGAGCAGGGCTTTAGAGGACATTTTCTTACAGAGCGAACAGAGCTCCAGATCATGTTCAGCCCCAAAACACCGCAGACAACAGTTGTGGGTGTCTGTAAGCGACATGTTCTTAGAGCATCTATCGCGTTTTTTAAAATCTGGTGGCCATAGGGGCAAAAATGGCCCCCGCGAGGTCAAAGACCCACGCGGCCAGCGGTTAGGTAAACAAAAGGGCACGAAGCCCATTGGCAAAAAAGGTGAAGAAAAACCGTCCCCTAACAGCTCTAGAGCAGGGGAAGGACCTGTGGAACCAGAAAACAGAAGGTCAGTAGGCCAAAAACAAAAAACTTTTTCCGAGGGACGAGAACATGCGTCCAAAGGGCTCCACGGAAAAAAGGGAGACTGAGCAAGATGGCACTCTTGAGCGGGAAGAGGACCACGCATGCGTGGCAGCAATCCCAAAGGCTTTCTTTGAAAGCTGGGGAATTGCTCCGCTCGGGTTCCGTTGGTGCCAACGTCACCTGTGAGGACTGACTTCCTGCTTGTTCCTGGAAAAAGCTTGTTTCAATCAAGTCTCGCGATTACGGTCCTGTACATCTTTTAATGCCACACTTCCCTCCACGGGACTATAGTCTTCTTGGTCACTGCCGCGATGAGGGCATCTACCTTAGGCATTTTGAGCTGATCCTTTTCCTCCTGTGGGATGGGATAGAGTCGATTCATGGCTCTTCTTCCTTTTAAGCCAGCCTCAAGTACCTCCCATTCCGCCTCTATCATTTGTTTAATTACCCGGTGCACCGGAAAAGAGGCTTGTAAATATTTGAAGCCCTGAGGTAAAGGATTTTCCCAAGGTTCCTCAGCTGACAGGGGGGCCAGCATAATATTAAGAGCAGCAAGGGAGTGACTAATTAAAGCTGGTAATTCCTCCTGGTGAAAGACCCTCACCACATTGGGGTCCTTCCCCCAGTGGGATTCCACCCTCCTCCAGTTCTGGTCTAGGAACTACCTCCCCAGAGGTCTGAAGGGCCTTCCACCGGATCCTCTGAACCTGATGAACAAGGGGGACTCTGCTCCATCAATGAACACATCTCTTCTTAGGAGGGGGAATGCCCGCTGCAGGGGGACCCTCCAGTAGGGCCAACTGCTCATGCCTGGAAGCATGGGAAGTACTGCTCAGTTGCTGATAGGCAGTACACCTGATGGAGTTTTAAAGTAAAATCTGAAGAAAAAGAAAGGTCAGATAAATTGGAGACCCCTTCCTTTGCCTCTACTGGTGTTGAGGAAAACAGCTGGTTTTAAACCCTGCTTCTCCTTATCAGGACTTAAAATGGCTGGTGCTGGGAAAATAGCTGCACTTTCTGCAAAACCACGGGCACTGGAGCTTGCAAAAATTCACTCAGAGACCTCAGAGTCTCCCTCCATGCCTCCAGATCAAAAAACACGAACTGTGGGGGTCTCCGGTGCCTGCAAAGCCAGTACAGGTCCTGAGCTGTTAAACCGCAGCTGTTTTCCAGACGAATGCGGGGAAGCAGCCCTGTCAGCTCAAGTCACTGCCACGACAAAAAAAAAAGTGCTTCGATGGTTGGAGGAGGGGAAAGAAACCGGAGGCACTTAGAGAGGATGACAAAATTGCACTAAAAGGAGGGTTTCCCCCCCAAAGAAATGCCTACCAGTGAAGAAAGAAGTCCAGGATCGCTGCTGCTGGGGACAGAAGCTGCACCGCCAGTTTAAAATGCTTTTTTTTAAAAAAAATTTAAATGGATTGTTAAGGTGATAATGTACCAGCAGGTTCTGAACAAGAAAAACAAGGGGAAACACCCAGATACCTTAACACCAAGGAATGGGCAGTTCGGCTGGGGGGGGGGGGGGAAGGACCCAGACCACCTGGTGTTTGACCCCTGTATTGCTCCCGACCCACTCAAGGGCCCAGGTGGTTAGGGAAGCAGAACTTGCCTTCTGCCTTTCCCATTTGCACTTTCATCAGATAGTGATCCAGCTCAATACCAGATATAATGCCCAAGGATTTCACCTGTTTGCCTCTGTCAGCTCCTTGCATTTTTTTTTTTTTTTTTTATATATGTAGTCAAATGTCCATTTAGTGGCATTCAGCCATGCAGAAGCTCCTTACCCAGCTGCTGGGAACTAAGATACTGATTTTTAACATCTTTGTTAATGATATTGTAGAAGGTAAGGACTGCAATACAGTAGACACCATGAGGAGGGATCCAGTTAAGCTTGAAGAATGGTCAAGAATTTGGCAAATAGTAATTAGATCTTACCTGCTAATTAGTGTTCCTGAAGGAACGACAGTCCAGTCCCTTTTACTTCTGGGTTACGCAACCCTTCCAGCAGCTTGGAGGCTGAGCCCAACCTTTTTGGAGGTGGAGCGGTATAAATACCACTGGGACCACCCACTACCTCCAGTATTCGAATGAAAAAGCAGAACTAAATAACCTCAACTCAAAACTCCATAAAGTAACATAATATAAAGCCTCAAACCTATGCAACAGGCATATATATATTCAGGGTTTTTTTTTTTTTTTTTTTTACACACATGAAAAAAAGGGGGAAAAGGAGAGGAGGCCTGGGAACAGCCTGAGGAGATGACTGCTTCTACCCGAGCTGGCTTTAACCTGCTCTCCTTCTTGCCGACCCGGCCCTAAGCCCGGCCCGACGTGTTGTCATGGACCTGCGGTCTGAACGGTTGCCGGAATCGGGTGGGATCAGGGACTGGACTGTCGTTCCTTCAGGAACACTAATTAGCAGGTAAGATCTAATTACTATTTCCTTATCGTCACTCCAGTCCAGTCCCTTTTACTTCTGGGAAGTACCAGAGCAGTTCACCTCTGGGTGGGATCTGGCATACCGGACTGAAGAACCGCTAGCCCGAACCGGGCGTCCGCTGCACTCTGCACATCCAGTCTATAATGCTTGGCGAAGGTATGCAGCGATGACCAAGTCGCTGCCCTACAGATGTCCAGCGGAGGTACCAGGGAGAATTCCGCCCAAGAGACAGCCTGAGCCTGAGTGGAGTGTGCCCGTAGCCCCACCAGAACTTGCTTCCCCTTCAGGATGTAGGCGGAGGCAATCGCCTCTCTGATCCACCTGGAGATCGAAGCCTTGCCAGCCGCCTCGCCTTTGTGCGGACCTCCAAATTGGATGAATAGTCGGTCGGACTTTCGGAATGGAGCTGTGCGCGAGAGGTAACGTTTCAATGCCCTCTGGACGTCCAGGAGACGTAGTTTGTCATTCCCACTTTCCTGTCCCTTGGTCTCTAGGACTGGCAGGGTAACTGTCTGGTTAACATGAAAGGGGGAGATAACCTTGGGTAGAAAGGACGGCACTGTACGCAGGACCACTTTGTCCTTGAGGAAGGACAGGAAGGGGGACTGGGAAGAAAGCGCCTGTAATTCAGAGACCCTTCTGGCCGAGCAGATGGCGACCAGAAACACTGTCTTTAGGGTTAAATCCTTTAAGGAGGCTCTTTTTACGGGCTCGAAGGGTTTCCCGATCAAGGCATTTAGCACTAAGTTAAGGTCCCAAGGAGGGACGACCGATCTCCGTTGCGGACGTAGACGACTAACCGCTCGTAGGAACCTGGAGACGTCCGGGTGTGCCCCTAAGGGTTTGCCCCGGACCTTTCCTCTATAGCAAGAGATAGCCGCCAGCTGGACCCGCAAGGAGCTGTGCGCAAGACCCTTATCAAAACCAGCTTGCAAAAAATCCAAAACTTCCGGGACCGAGGCCGAAAGGGGCTTCCGCCGATGCTCTGCGCACCAAGCTTCGAAGATGCGCCAAACCCTTACATAAGATAGACAGGTCGAGCGCTTCTTGGCCTTCAACAGCGTCGAGATTACAGCTCCTGAGTAGCCTCGTTTTAGGAGCCGCGCCCTTTCAATAGCCAGGCCGTAAGCGAGAATCGATCCACGTGGGGCGTCCAGACTGGACCCTGCCTCAGTAGGTCTCTCTTGTAAGGAAGCCGCCAAGGAAGGTCGGCGAGTAGTCTGATCAGATCGGCATACCAAGGGCGGCGAGGCCAATCCGGAGCTATGAGGATTACCAAGCCCTGGTGAGACTCCACCCGTTGGAGAACCTTTCCGATCATAGCCCACGGAGGGAATACGTAGAGAAGACCTTCCGAAGGCCACTTTTGTGACAGGGCATCTAATCCCTCGGACATCCTTTCCTTCCTGCGACTGAAGAATCTGTCTACCTTGGCTGTAGAGAACCGTGCCATGAGGTCCATGACTGGGCGGCCCCAAAGAGCCACTATCTGGTCGAAGACCTCCTGTTCTAGCTCCCACTCTCCGTGGTCTATCTTGCACCTGCTGAGGAAGTCGGCTGTGACGTTGTCCTCGCCCGCCACATGTTGCGCTGAGAGTGCCAGTAGTTGGGCTTCGGCCCAATGAAAAAGAGTGTCCGCCTCCTTCTCCAATGCGTGACTGCTGGTGCCTCCCTGGTGGTTGATGTAGGCCACCGCGGTGACATTGTCGGAGAGAACGCGAATTGCCTTTCCTTGCACTAGGATCCTGAATGCCTTGAGAGCCAGGGTGACGGCCCGCAATTCCAGTCTGTTGATGGGCCATTGTGATTCCAACTGTGACCAGCGACCCTGGACGAACTGGTCTTCGCAGTGCGCTCCCCAGCCTGACAGGATGGCATCCGTCGTCAACAGTAACCACTGATGGGGATCGAGGGGCATTCCGCGGTCCAGATTCTTCGGACACCTCCACCAGTGGAGGGACTGTTTGGTCCGCGGAGCGCAAGGTAACTGCATTGAGAGGGGCTGATGCTGGGGAGACCAACGACGCAGAAGAGCTCGTTGTAGTGGTCGCATGTGGGCCCTGGCCCATGGGACTACCTCTATTGCCGCCGCCATAGTTCCCAGAACCTGTAGATAATGCCACGCCGAGGGATTTCGTCTGCCTAGAAACTGCGTGACTAGAGCTCTTAGTTCCCTTGATCTTGACCGAGACAGGAATACTCTGCCCTTGAGTATGTCGAATCTTGCTCCGAGGTACTCGAGTTCCTGAGAGGGAGTTAACCTGCTCTTTGCCCGGTTGATGACCCACCCCAACTCCTCTAGGACCTGAATCACTCTGGACGTTGCTGAACGACTCTCCTGTTCCGACTTTGCGCGGATCAGCCAATCGTCCAAGTAGGGGTGCACTAATATTCCCTCCTTCCGGAGGAAGGCCGCCACTACGACCATTACCTTGGTGAATGTTCTGGGAGCTGTAGCTAGGCCGAAGGGCAGGGCCTGGAACTGAAAGTGGCCTCTTGTTACCGCGAATCTCAGGAACTGCTGATGGGACTTCCTGACCGGGATGTGTAAGTAAGCTTCCGTCAAGTCGAGGGACGTTAGGAACTCTCCTCCCCTTACTGCCGCTATGACTGAACGTAGGGTCTCCATCCGGAAGTGAGGCACCCTGAGGCAGCGGTTGACCTGTTTTAGATCTAGGATTGGTCGAAAGGAACCTTCCTTTTTTGGTACTACGAAGTAAATAGAGTACCGACCAGATCCGCACTGGTCTGGAGGTACTGGAATCACCGCCCCTAAGGCTATTAGACGGGCAAGAGTTGTCTCTATTGCCGCCCTTTTTGCTGGAGCACCGCAGGGCGACTGAACAAATGCTGGTGGGATTTGCTTTGCAAATTCGAGCGCATAACCTTCTCTGATCACCTCTAGAACCCATCGATCGGATGTGACCCGGGTCCAGGCGGGGAGAAACAGCCTCAGGCGGCCGCCTACCGGCCCTCCTTCCCCCTGGACCCCCAAAATTTCATTGTTGTTTCCTGGGGCCCGAAAAGGAGGAGGAGGAGGAGGAGGAAGCCCCAAACCCCCTACCTGCCCCTCGAAAACCTCTGAAGCCTTGCCCCTTAGAGAGAAACCGACCCTTGGGAAAGGGATTTGATCTGGCCGTGCGAAATCTCCGCGCCTCCCTAGACTGGGAGCGCACTGGGGCTAGGGGGCGGCCTAGTTTTGGTCTGTCTTCTGGAAGTCTGCCTCCCTTAGACTCACCCAGGTCTTTGACCAACTTCTCTAGATCCTCCCCAAACAATAGTTTCCCTTTAAAGGGGAGCCGACTTAGGCGCGTTTTCGAGGAAGCATCAGCTGCCCAATTACGTAGCCACAGATAACGTCTAGCCGCCACCACCGAGGCCATGTTTTTGGCTAGGCTTCTGATAAGGTCATACTGGCTATCCGCCAGGTAGGCTGCGCCGGATTCCACTCTGGCCGAGTTCACCTGAATATCGTCCGGAGAGCCCTCTGACTGTAGCTGTTGAGCCCACCTTAAACAGGCTCGAGCCACCCAAGCTCCTGACACGGAGGCCTGCAAAGCGAGGGCGCTCACATCAAAAGCTTGTTTCAGGAGCGTATCTAACTTCCTGTCTTGTGCGTCTTTTAAGGCAGAACTTCCCTCAACTGGGATAGTCGTCTTCTTCGTAACTGCGGATACCGCTGCATCCACCCTGGGCGACTTCAGTAGATCCTTCTCTGCCTCCAGGAGAGGTTATAGGCGAGACATAGTTCTGACTCCTCTTAAACTGGATTCTGGCTGGTCCCATTCTTCCTGGATCATCTGGCGAACCACTCTGTGGACCGGGAAGACCTTCTGAGATCTCCTAAAGGCCTGTATTAGGGGGTCCTCCAACGCCTCTTCCTGTGATGGTATGTCAGAGGTCACATTGAGCACTTTTAAGGATTCATTAATTAAAGCCGAGAGCTCCTCTCGCCGAAATACTCTAACTATTCGTGATTGATCTTCTTCCGGGATCTTTTCTTCTTCCAGCTCCTCTTCATCCTCTTCCAGATCCTTAACCGAGCTATCCTCCTCAGGGGCCCCCTGGGAAAAGGACGGTAGAAGGTCATCTCCCTCCAGCCGAGGACGCTTGGATGGGATGCTAGATTCCGGATTGATAGCCTCGAGAAGTCTGGCTGTTTTGTCTTCCCCTGGAGTGGTAACCTCCTCTGCCCCTAGGCCCTGCTTGCGCAGGCAGTAGGCCTTATGGAGCAGGAGAATGAAGTCAGGGGAGAAAAATTCTGCGTCCCCCCCTGCACTCGGGGTCGGAGGGAGAGGGGGAGGCGTGGGTAACTCAGAGGGGGTAGAGGTTGACCCCTGGGACCCCCCATCCCCTCCTAGAGGGTCTGTTGATCCCTGGGAGGGCTGCAATATCTCCTGCTCTACTGACGCAGCCACTGTGGCGCAGCTCCTGCAGATTCCTGCCTCTGCGGAGGTGCCCCTGCGCGTCCCACAGGAAGGGCAGCGCGGCTTAGATGCCATGGGAAAGGACTGAGGCTTATCTTGCAGACTCCTAACCCCAAGGCCCGATCACTGTACGGAAACAATCCTATAAACACCCTTAGCAAAATTCAGCCAAATTAGCTGGAGTTAAGTTCAATAGGACTGTAACAAAATTAAAATCAAATTAAAGGTAAATAAAGGTAAAATTAAGGTTAAAGTAAAATTAAATTCAACTTTAAAATCGTAGTTGAAATAAGCTAAGACCCCTTTATCCCCTAAGGGAGGTACTTGCGGATTGCAGATCCTGGGCCCGATGCCGCGACTACCACCCGGAGGCTCAACACGTGTTAGGCCCCACCACGTGGAGCCTGACCGGGGGAGGACCGTGAGTGTGCTCCTGGCGCCTGACTGTGCTCCGGTGCAGAGTCCGGCGCTGATCCCCACTGCAGCACGTGTGCGATCGCCGTCTGATCGCCCCGTGTGGAAATACGTGCACCGCGCGGTTCGCCTCTGCGGTCACTCGCGTCGGGCCGGGATGGGCGATTCACTCAGGTCGGCGTTGCAGCCTCTAGCGCTCAGCCACCTTCGGGGCTTCGGCACGAGGCTGTTTCCCCCCAAGAAGGCAGCAATCGTCGCACTGGAAGCTGGGCAGAGCAGAACACCTCCTCTGTGCTGCAGATCCGCAATTCTCTCTGCGAGTGCCGGATCCGGGCGGGCGGGGGGGGGGGGGGGGGGGGGTGAGGAAAGTAACCCGTAAAGGCGCAGAGCCCCCGAATTGGAAAAAGGTAGATTAAATTAAATTAAGGTAACTAAAAACAAACACTTAAGCAAAATTAAGTAGATTAAATTAAATTAAGAAAAATAAGTGAAGGTAGGACTCCAGTAAGCCCAAGGCTTACGGAACCCTCCAGCTGCTTGGAGGCTGAGAATACTGGAGGTAGTGGGTGGTCCCAGTGGTATTTATACCGCTCCACCTCCAAAAAGGTTGGGCTCAGCCTCCAAGCTGCTGGAAGGGTTGCATAACCCAGAAGTAAAAGGGACTGGACTGGAGTGACGATAAGGAACTTAGAATTAACACTAAAAAAAATGCAGGGTCATGCGCTTGGGCTGCAAAAATTCAAGAGAGCGGTAGTGTAGGGAGCGAAGTATTTCTGTCCATGAAAGAAGAGTGAGACCTTGGTGTGATTGTTTCCGATGATCTTAAAGCAGCTAAACAGGTAGAAAAGGTGATGGCAAAAGCCAGAAGAATGCTTGGGTGCATATGGCCAGCAGAAAAAAAGGAGGCAATAGTGCCTCCCTTTGTATAAGTCTCTGGTGTGACCTCATTTGGAGTACTGTGTGCAATTCTGGAACCACACCTTCAAAAAGATATAAACAGGATGGAGTCTGTGCAGAGGGTGGCTACTAAAATGGTTAGTGGTCTTCATTGTAAAGCATATGAGGACAGACTTAAAGATCTTAATATGAATGTGTTAGAGGAAAGGCGGGATAGAAGAGATATGATAGAGATGTTTAAATACCTCTGTGGCATAAATGCACAAGAGTGCCTTTTTTGATTGAAAGCAAACTCTGTTACGAGGGGACATAGGATGAGTGTGAAAGAGGATAGAAGTAATATGTGGAAATATTTCTTTATAGAAAAAGAGTGGTAGATGCGTGGAATATTCTCCCAGTGGAGGCAGCAGAAACTAGGATAGTATCTGAATTTAAAAAAAAAAGAAGCATAGAACACACACAGAAGACCTCTTAAAGAAAAAAGGGGACTATCATAGTTGATATGGAAGGGCAGACTAGATAGGCCATGTGGTCTTTTTCTGCCATCATGTTTCTATGTTTCTGGAGCCTATGGAGGGAGCTCTTCTACTGTGACATCAGAAATCTGACATGCTCACAGTTCCCAGCTGCTGGTGGAGGGAGATAACCCATACGTACTGGAGGGACGATTACAAAACACCCTTTTCTCTGAGACATACACTGATACTTTCGAAGATATATTCTTCACTGCAGAACAGTTTTTTGTAGTCAGCTTAACCAAAGGCTAAAATCACTGTCCTCTAAGTGAAGAGCAAAAGGAAATAAAGCCAGAGATCCTCTGCTAACTCAACTCAAGAGTATCTGGTTTGGGAAAAGATTACAGAAAGTTAAAAATCCGTTTCCTGTAGGGAAAAATTTTAGATACCAGCAGTTGGAAGCTGCTGTCTGAATCCCGATTCTGGTAATCCATTACAAAAACACTCCACCTCGAAAAGTCAACCAGCACACTGACAATGGACTACCCTCAGTAAGAACTGAGCAAATCAAAGACTCCAGACCATGTTTTATGTGTTTTTGAATCAGTTTTATTTGTCTAATTCTTTGAGTTATTTCAGTATCCCATAGCACCTTGGCAATGTCAAAAAGAAAATACTATAATTATACATCTCATTTTAACATTTAAAGCATGACCTACTTTACAACTTTTAGGCCATTCTGACAACAGGAATAAACCAGAATAACATACAAAAATAATGAAGCTGAGTCATACTGGTTTCGAAAGATGCCCTATTATCTTAAAAATGACAAAATAAAAGACTACTGCCAAGGAATATGATCATCGCCAGATAGGATGGTTAGAGCCATTTTTGTAACACAACATATATACATACATATATATATATATATATATATAGATATGTATACGCACATACACACATATATATATATGTATATACACACACACACACACACACACATATATATACGCACACGCACACACATATATATATCGAGAAAGACACACAAAAAGATTGTTCAAGCAGGGGATGTAAAACTTTCTGAAGCCAGCAAAGAGCACATTACTGCAATCAATATAGCGTGAGCATATTTTATTTGGGTAAAAATCTTAAAAAAAATTAAAGTGTAATCTTTCTACAAGAAAATATTTGAAAGCATCTTCCTTGCCTTCTGGCTGCAGTATTAACAGAACAAAGGTGAATGAGGACATAGGTACTGATCAGGGCAACCAATCAAGAATGCTCCATTAATTACAGTTGCTGCACTGACTAGCTGCCATTTCTGCTCACAGAATATTATTGTTCTTATTCACAAATTTAACATTTTGGTTATTTTATACTTGGAGTGTAAAGCACTGCACAAACTCTGCTTGACTGCATCACACACTGTGGCAGAATTTGCAGCCAGGGCTGGCGCCAGAGTTGGTTCAAGGTGTTGGCACCCTAGGCAAAACTTAAGCCTTGTGCTTCCTGGCTGTCAGAATCTATTGTTTAGCTTTGAATGCCCTGCTCTTTGCTGTTCCCCAAAAGCTGTTATCCTAAGCAGCTACCCAGTTTGCCTAATGGTTGGGCTGGCCCTGTCTGCACCTAAAACCAGATAAGCTCAATGCACACAGCTGCTGAAAACGATCCTTAGTGGTACAGCTTCACTGAACATGCTGCTTTCCAAAGCATTTAAAGTTTGACCAGATTAATTTGTGAGATGCTATTTCCAAAATAAACATCTCTTCTACGTCATCTATACTCCCCCAGCTCTGCAACAAATTATCCCCAGCTCCCTTCCCTCCTCAAAAAAAAAAAAAAAAAAAACACAAATAAAAATGAGAAAAATATAATTGGTCAACTACATGTTAATTTCTTCGCTGTTGCTACAGGAGAAACATGGTTCAAATGATGCACATGGGCACTCACCCAAAAGCTCAACTCCCAAAAACTCTCTGCATATACAACAGAACTGTTATTGAGAATCTATTAGAATTATGGCAAATCACTTACTTTTCCGAAAAATTTCCACCTACCAAATAAATATAAATATGCAGAAAAGCATCTGATGGCATGGCTACCAGAGTCGAGTTTAAGACCTGAACAATATCTTCCCCCTTCCTCCATCCCCAGTACATCTATGCAGCGATTTCCAGCAATACCATAGCAAGACTTCCAAAAATTATGATGGTTTTAGAAGATTTCAACCCCATTTTTCTCAAACAGAAACAAAGAAAAACATACCTAAGACATTGAAGCCCATAACCAACTAGGGCTTTTCCAAATGGAAAAAGGTTGTAAAGTATAAGTTAAAAATATACAAGTCATATTAAAAGCGACTGGCCAGGGGCTGCACTATTCACCTGTTCTAAAAGTTAGCACAGACCACTATAGCCCCATGCAGCATCAGAAACATTTGGCTCATATATGGGAGAGAAAAAACAAGTTATACCAGAGTTTCCCAAAACTGTCCTGGGAACTTCTTGGATTGTCAGGTTTTCAGAATACGCACAATGAATATGCAGCAGATCAATTTGAATATGCTAGATCACCAATACATGCAAATTTATCTCTTGCATATTCCCCAAGGATATCCTGAAATCATAGCTGGCTGCGAGGTCCTCAGGGACAGATTTGAGAACACTGTGATACAGTTAAAGTGGCTCACCCAAGGAGAACTAGAGTTGAAGCATTAAGGGAAGGCCATGTAGTTAGAGGAATACAAAATCCTGAACTATATCCATGCCAAGCTTAAAGTACTTTTTCAATATAGTGTTATAACACCTCAAGTGTAGCTCTGCTTTTGAAAATATGTTATGTAAACTTCAAAATTATACAAGATGGATACCTGAGAGATCTATCAATTTTTGTAGCTGTTATGTATAAAGTTCTTATCTTTACCACCTCACACCAAAAACCTAAATGACAATTATGCCCACAAAGTGAAACCATGAGTTTTCTTGGGGTTTTGGTTATTTTCTGTATGCAGATTTGGTGGGGTATTTATTTTAAAGACTTGCATTAAGGCTCAGCAACATGGAATTTCCCAAGACAAGACAAGTGGCAGTTTGAGCAGCATGTACACAACATTAAAAATAAAGACACCATTATGCTTTGCTATTTTCAATCAGCAGGACAGGTGTTATCAACAGACTTCAGGCCAGAAAGGAGCAATTGAGCAGGTTCTGGCTTTATCCCCACTGCCATCTCTGGGTTTGTGGTTTCAATTTAAGAAAAGCCAACTGCTACAAGTAGGATTATAGAACATACAGAAAGAGTGAGCAAGAAATTGATTAGGTTCAGACACATCCGAGTATAAGGTGCTAAAACAGTTACCCTCCGAGGAGGAGATTCTCCTTGTAAGCCTAAAGCTTTTTTTCCAAGTGCTGCTCTGCTCTCAAACTACTTCTCCCCTCTGAGATACTGCAAAAAGATTTTAGTACTACTGAAGATGAAACTAGAGTTCTTGCCAGGCATCTACCCTGCACCTCAAATTCCTTAAAAAAATTATATTTTTCCCAGAAGGCACACAGAGTGCTACAATGCAGTGCTATAGATGGGCAAGTAGCAGTTCAAGTCTACTGACTTTAGAAGTCTGTTCCTCTTTAAACACATCTTGAAATGCAAAGACAGCCACATCGAAAGAAGGCAGAATTGAGAAAAAACCCACATGCAAGTAGATAAGGGGCAGAAGCTTAGCCCCAAGATGGCATCCATTCTGGCAGTTAGCAGGATTTAGTTTTAGTACCGCTCATGCAAAGGGCAGCAAGTATTGGCAGAATAATCTAGCACTAGTCACAAAATTTTAAGTATTTCTTCTCTTTATGATTTTTAACAACTACTTGTTTACCTAATATAGGAACAAAGACCAAAAAAGGCACTAAAAATCCACCAGAAAGGGGAGGAAAGGAGGAGGACGACACAATTTCCAGTCTGAGATATGATCTCGATATGATGCTTTTCTTAGAGATTTTATTGCTGGAAAAAAAAAGACATAGCATTATGGAAGAGAGAAGGAAAAGAATAATTTCACAGGCAAAGAACTGTACACAGGCCCTTCACTGCAGCAAAAATAAAACTACACACGATTTTAAAAATAAAAAGACGAAAAAGTCACCTTCCCTCCAATACAAACCTTTAATCATCTTATGCTACAGAAAAAAGTTTCTGCAAAGTCCACAACAAAATGAAAAAAAAAAATTAACACAATGATTAAAAACCTATACTGTACAACTGTTAGAAATACTCAAGTACTAGATTGACAGAATACAGTTATTTTGTGGGGTCTCTTTTTAACACAAAGTGTGATGCAACACATCACCTTATATAAGGATCATACAATATTGATCCAGAAGTCTAACTCCCTTTAAAGAAGAAGCAAAAAAAAAAATCTTCTTGCTACATTCACCACATTTAATTAATTTCTTGAACTTTTAAATTTCCTGTCCCTGGTTTAGAAAGTCTCCA
The DNA here is from genome assembly GCA_033557465.1 of Ichthyophis bannanicus. Classification (NCBI taxonomy): domain Eukaryota; kingdom Metazoa; phylum Chordata; class Amphibia; order Gymnophiona; family Ichthyophiidae; genus Ichthyophis; species Ichthyophis bannanicus. The sequence goes on from CM066033.1 coordinate 709,124,064, forward strand.
TCATCATAGAATGTATAAAAGGAAAAAAATACCTTATACTGTTTAAGATTTTATAAAGACTGCACTTACCATACTCTCAAAACCTAAACAAAAAACCCAAACCAAAACCAAATACCCAGCCCATGTTGTTTGACAGAAGGGGGTGGTGGAAGGTGAAGAAATCTCAAATATTTATTCTTCTTTTTAGAATCATACTACCTTGGTTTGTTGCAAACATGACAGAAAATGTAACAGTCTGCCCTAAGCAAATTACAGTGTGACTCTGGAAAGCTGATCCAAAACAATGATCCAGTTATACCCGAGGGACTGAAGTAATATAAATTACCTTTAGCTACCTTCATTCTTTAGGTATCAAAAATTCTATGAAAAATGCCCCCCCCCCGGTAACCTTGGGAATTTTAACTTATAACCCTGACTTCCTCATACCTAACCTTTTTGATGCTAAAATCTAAATCATCATTAACAGGTTACTTCTATGAAGGGCAAAAAAAAATCAGTAACCTAATCATGCTCCAAAAAAGGTACTAGCACAAAGGTGGATAATTTACAGCATCTTTAAAACCAGCCTTCAAAGGAAGAAATATGTAAGCTACTTGGGTAGCAATTAAACAGAAAGCTAAATATTAACTTTACAACATTGCTAATTCATTCTAAACATATTTGTGATAATTAATGACATTGCCCCTCCAGTGAAATGTGCTCAGCCCTCTTATTTCCAAAAGTAACATTTCATCAATAGTCTGTACTTGCATTTCGAGATTTGATTTTCAGCATATTAAATCAGCATTTCTTTAAGCCTAATGAAAAAAAATTAAACATTTTATTTTGCTTTTAGTGCACTCTTTTAGATCAGTTGTATTGCCCTCATTCTGTCACTAACTCCTAGCTGTTCCTGCGCTTCCCACTTGTACTGCCAGGTCATTTTGCCTAGCATCTGATGCTCTAAGTGACACTGCTCTGAATTTACCTGTCTGGATACAGTGCAGAATGAAGATGAATTAAACAGAAGCCTTCACTCTCTCAGAGGCAACACCCAGAGAAGAAGCAGAGCCATGTCCCAGCACATGGAGAAAAAAGATAGCAAGAAGGGTAAAGGAACAGATGGCACATGTGGTGAAAATGTTACTGGGATAAAATACAAAAAATGATGGCTAGAGTGGGAGAGGCGAGGTTAAAGCAAATTCATCTTCAGATACAGCTCCAAAATACCAGAAACCCAGGAAGGAATTTAATGACACTTCAACTTGTGGCCCATTTGCCAGTTTCTCTTGGTGCAGAACATATTACTTTCACTATCCACTTCGGCAGCAATGTTCCCAGACATTCAGCCCCACCTTAAACCAACAGTCTGTATGGGAGGGAAGCAAGGTGGTAGTAGATGGTGATGTCAAAGCTACAAAAATGCCCCAAAACAGTCTCCTCCTTCAGAGAACTTAGCATGAAAATTCACATCTGCTGGTTTATCTATCTTACAATCCTCAATCACAGGAACATCTTGCTCCTCATTAATAGTTTCACACCACCCACAGATCTTTAAACTGTTACCATTTCATATATGAAAAACATGCACATTCATGATAAAAAAGGCTAAGAGGGGAGGGTGGAATCCAATGACCTGAAGATTTTCCCTCAGCCTTATTTTCTTGTTAACACTTAATATAATTTAGTATGTCCTAGCGGATTGTACAATCTGATCTCCAGTAAAATCATATGATAAAAAGTGATTTTAGAAACTTTAGTAAAGTCAGAAAAAACAGATTTCAAGTTATGAACAGAATGCTATCAGTACATTTATGAGATTTGTATTTTCTCTCATTTTGTTGTCGTCATCTTCACCATTCTTGGACTAAAGGCATGAAACTATAAAAAGGTGCCAGTTATCCAGGGCCTAGGACCCACTTTGCAGTGCAGCAGCACATGCACCACCTTTCCAGGAAAACCTTAAATATTAAAAAAAAATTAACTCATTTCTCATTACTACAGAACGCCTTACTTTTTGCAAAAATATTCTTTCCTTCTCTAGCCTCTTGCTCCTCTAAATGAGGGTCCCATAATTATATAATTTTCAGTTAGTTCACAATTTCCAGCCTCTAATACCCAAAAAATCATTTCAGGCAGCAAACCCTTGCAACTTAAAACATTTAAACTTAAAAAAAAAAAAAGTTTACAAAAATTATAATTATATATTTATATATATGCATATTTTCTCTCTGGACTGGAATTCCTCCAGTATATTTTTCAAAAACCATGTCTTTGAGATGAGTTTGTGGGACGAGGAGGGACTTTGCCCCTTCCACCTACATTTCCCATGCGCAGAAATCTCATATTCATTACCCATCACTGCCTGGTGATATCTGATACAGTTTTGAGGCAGCTTTTGCTCTTTAGCCTACAGTTCGGAATATTAAATAAGACCAGGATGGATCCGTTTTTACTTTGGTGACCGAGGTGCCGAGTTTTGCTCTTTGCTGATAACGCGCTGGCTAGCTCCCTGAGGGGAAAGCCGGTGTCCCAGTGGCCGTCTTTGTTCCCTGAATTTCCCAGCGACACCTCTAGGGTTTCCGCTGCCCCGAAAGCCAGGTGAGTCTTTGGCCCTACCATCCATCTTCTCATGGGGCTTGTCTGGAGGTCTCTCGGGCATATTGTTCTCTTCAGTTTTAGGAGGTGGGCTTATGTTGGGGCGTAGTTCTCTCAGTGGCTGGACAGGGGCCAGGGTTGGTTCCTTGGGGGGCTTCTGACAGACTTCAGCATAGCTCAGTTTCCGTGGCTCCTTAAGAGAACATATAAAAAAAGGAAAAAAAAAGTTAACTGTATGGTTGTGACCACACAATGTATGAATTAAAGATGTCATGTTATCTATGGAAAACACAAAATAAATGCTTTCATCCTGTCCTTCACATCCCTATTTTGCTTTGTAACCCTTTTTCTTCTGTCCTTTGACCTAAACCAATTCTCCTTTCTTTTCTTCAATTACTTTCTCATTTCCTTTCCTCTACAAACGTAATCACCCCTACTATAATTCACTCTCCCTGATGTTGCTGCCTTACAGGGCTATCACTACCATTAAGGGGTAGAGGGTAGCCCATTCAGACCTCCGCCAACCCTTTCCAGGACATACAGTGGTGGTAATAACAAAACAACAATGCAGCGCGTATTCAGAGCCTCTTACCCTGCATGCTGTTGGTGCCTCTTTTTTCCTGCCTACCCCTGCAGCTGTCTCAAAACCAATTTGTCCACTCCCTTCCCCCTTCAAGTGGAATTGTAGTGGGTCAGGTTGCGCTCATTCACAACATCCAATTGACAGCCCTGCTGAAAGTGATGTTATACAAAACATTGGCAAAACTGGTACCAATATGACACATGAGCTTCAGTATTAATAAATGCAAAGTAATGGTGGATGACGCACAGTATCTACTGCAGGGATCACTAGAATAAAATAGGCCTTGTGGTAGATGATGTGTTCTGGCCACTTTTATGAATTAGGGAACCTGACAAAACTATCCGAGAGCAGGTTTAGTATAAATCTTTTCAACAGCACATCACAGGAAATCAAATTTTCAAGAAATGGAGGTTTGGCGTGTGTGTATGTAAATGTGTGTGTGTGTATATATCTATAGTAACACAGTAAATGACGGCAGATAAAGACCAGTATGGTCCATCTAGTCTGCCCAGCAAGGCGGTAAGAGTAGGTGTAAAAGCAGTTAGTAAGACTTACGATGAGTGAAAAATTGAACAGGGAATTTGTATTAAATTCTGCCAGAAACTTGGAGATTCGTGCAGAGACTTATGGCAAGTTACAGCAAGTGTACGGCGATGAATGAATGAGTTGTGCTGGTATAAATGTTTCCAAGAGGGCTGCCAAAGTGTTAGAACATAAGAACATAAGATATGCCATACTGGGTCAGACCCAGGTCCATCAAGCCCAGTATCCTGTTTCCAACAGTGGCCAATCTAGGTCATACGTACCTAGCAGTTTCCCCAAAAGAGACAGGTTCCGCAATGCTTGTACTGGGTCAAGCATTGATATCCTGGGTCCCTTCTTAATAATGGTTTATGGACCTTTCCTCCAGGAACTTGTCCAAACCTTTTTTAAACCTAGCTACACTAACAGCCTTTACTACATCCTCCGGTAACAAATTCCAGAGTTTGATTACATGTTGAGTGAAAAAATATTTTCTTTTATTAGTCTTAAATAGTTTACCCTGTAGCTTCATTGCATGTCCCCTAATCTTTCTATATTCTGATAACGTAAACAATCGATCTACGTTTACCCGTTCCACTCCGTTCATTAATTTATAGACTTCTATCATATCTCCCCTCAGCCGTCTCTTTTCCAGGTTAAAGAGCCCTAACCTTTTTAGCCTTTCTTCATAGGAGTATCCTTTCATCCCCTTTACCATTTTGGTGGCTCTTCTCTGAACCTTTTCTAATAACTCTATATCCTTTTTAAGATACGGCGACCAGAACTGCACACAATATTCAAGGTGCGGTCTCACCATGGAACGATATAGCACAGTTACTTACCTGTAACAGGTGATCTCTGGGAACAGCAGGAATAAGTCTTCACATATGGGTATCGTCGGTACCGACGGAGCCTGCGCGGGAACGCTCCCCTGCGTCAAGTAAGAAAGCTTTTGGGAGCATCCCACAGCGCCTGCGCGCTGCCTTCCCGCCTTTCCCAACCGCCTCTATCCAGTTCGAGTTTTAAAGATGAGACAAAGAGAGAGAGAGGAAAGGAAAGATACATAGAGAGATACAACTCCTAGGGGAGGAGGGTGGCTTGTGAAGATTTATTCCTGCTGTTCCCAGAGATCACCTGTTACAGGTAAGTGTGCTATCTCCAGGAACAAGCAGGAATAAGTCTTCACATATGGGGACTCCCTAGCTGCAGATGCCAGGGAGAAACCCCAGGTTGTGTGTCCTTGAAAAGGACTCTACCTCCCCCCATGGATCTCTGGCATCCGACCAAGGTAGGTGGGTAGGAGTTGATTAGGAATGGAACAGGTGTTTGAGAACAGCCTGACCAAACGAGGCATCCCGGCGAGAGTCCTTGTCCAAACAGTAATGGGCTGTGAAGGTATGAACCGAGGCCCAGGTGGACGCTCGACAGATTTGGTCAATGGACACAGAGTTTAGATGAGCCATTGAGGCTACCATGGCTCTCACATTGTGAGCTGTGACATGGCCCTCCAGAGTAATGTTCCTACTCTGGTAGGCGAAAGAAATACACTGAGCAATCCAGTTGGACATGTTCTCTTAGAGACTGGAAGTCCTAAATGAGAAGGATCAAAAGCAACAAAGTGTTGAGAAGACTTTCTATGTTGCTGTGTTCTTTGTAAGTAAAAAGCGAGAGCTCTCTTACAATCTAAGGTATGAAGATTCCTCTCTGCATTTGATGCATGAGGTCCTGGAAAAAAGACAGGTAAATATACCTCTTGGTTCAGATGAAAAGGTGAGACCACTTTAGGCATACAGTGTGGATTGGTCCTGAGGACTACCTTATCATGATGGAACCTTGTATAAGGAGGATTAGCCACCAAAGCTTGCAACTCACTGATGCGGCGTGCTGAGGTGACTGCAATGAGAAAAATAACTTTCCAAGAAAGGAATTTCAAGGAGGTGGTGGCTAAAGGTTCAAAGGGTGGCTTCATAAGCTGGCCAAGAACCAGGTTTAAGTCCCATGCCACTGGAGGTGGTCTAATGGGAGGCTTAGTTAAAAGAAGGCCTCTCATGAATTTTGCTATAAGAGGATGAGAGGAAATAGGTTGTCCATTGGGAGGCTTGAGGGACACTGCAATAGCACTCAAATTGACTCTTACTGAATTTGTTTTCAGACCTGCATGGGATAGATGCAGGAGATACTCTAGTAGAGAATTCAGAGGTATTGCAAGAGGGTTTAGACCAGGGGTCTCAAACACGCGGCCCGCGAGAGAACGTTGTGCGGCCCGCGACGGCTTCTGCTGCTGCTGCCGCCGTGGCAACGGCAGAATCGACGGTCAATTTAAAAAAAAAAAAAACTGGCTTCTGCTGCTCAAGCAGCAAAATCAGCTGTCCTGCGGCCCCTTCCTCTCTGCCCGGAGATCCCCGAGAGTGCTCTATCAGCGGGTGCTTTTCAAGCCGCGAAGAGAGTATTTCCCTCTCGCGAGGCTTGAAAAGTGACTAGGTTTAAGCCGCGCGAGAGGGAAATACTCTCTTCGCGGCTTAAAAAGCACGCCGCAGATGAAGCACACTCAGGGCTCTCCGCGCAGAAGGGAAGGGGCCGCGGGACAGCTGATTTTCTGCTGCAGCAGCAGAAGCCAGTTTTTTTTTAAATTTACCTGGGGGGGGGGGGTGTAGGACTGGAAATGGGCTATTGGCAGGGGGGGGGGTTATGACTGGAGATGGGCTATTGGCAGGGGGGGGGTTATTACTGGTGATGGGCAATTGGCAGGGGGGTTATGACTGGAAATGGGCTATTGGCGGGGGGGTATGACTGGAAATGGGCTATTGGCAGGGGGGGGTATGACTGGAGATGGGCTATTGGCAGGGGGGGGGTTATGACTGGAGATGGGCTATTGGCAGGGGGGTTATGACTGGTAATGGGCTATGGTGGGGGCTAGGACTGGAAATGGGCAGGTGGGGGTTAGGAAGGACTGGAGGTGGGCTGATCGGGGGAGTTAGGACTGGTAATGAGCTATGGAGGGGCTGACTGAAATGGGGTAATGGGGGTTAGGGCTGGAAGTGGGCTATTGGCAGGGGGGGGTTATGACTGGTAATGGGCTATGGGGGGTCTAGGACTGGTAATGGGCTGGGGGGGGTTGCTAGGACTGGAAATGGGCTGAGTGGAAGGGGGGCTTGAACTGCAAATGGCTGATGGGGAGGGGGGCTTGGAATGGAAATGGGCTGTGAGGGGAGTGAGCTAGGATTGGAAATGGGCTGATGGGGGGCTAGGATTGGAAATGGGCTGATGGTGAGGCTAGGATAGGAATGGAAATGGACTAATGGGGGGACTAGAAGGGAGCGGATGCTGGGTGGGGCTGGAACTAGAAGGGAGCTGATGTTGGGGGAGGATTAGAATGGGATGGAGCTGGGAAAGTGAAATGGAGAGGGGAAAAATATTTTGTCTGGGAGAGAAGACAAATCTACAATTGGCCAGGTATTTGGAGAGTAAGTGGGGATTGAGGATGGAGGGGTAAAATTTGAGTGGATGAAATAGGAATGAGGAAAGAGAAAAAGGAGAAAGATTAGTATGTTAAAGCAGATGTAGAGAGAGAATGGAAAAAAACTAGGAGAGAAGAAAGGGCAAATGGACAGCAGATGATGGAGAGTTAGCAGAAGACATGAAGAAACCAGAAGAAAGTGGCTGGAACAATTGCAACTGAAAAAAATGCACAAAAGGTAGAAAAATATCTCTTTATTTTGAATTTATTAACTGGAATATGTCAGCTCTGGGAAATGTGCATCATTAATGTTTGCGCTTTGTTTAGTACAAGAGGAAATTAATTTATAGTTTTATTTCTACAGTGTTGTTGTACATTCCAAGTTTGGCTTTTGGGGTTCCCAGTTTAATTATTGTCTTCTTGTTTCTAAATCTTTTAGTCTTTCTTTATCCATACTCATTAAAGAGGCATGTTTACTAAAAGTTAGTGTATGGTAACATTATGCAAATATTTATGCAAATGAGGCCCCTTATGCAAATGAGGCCCCGCGTCTTATGCGGCCCCCGGGTTACTTTACAAGTCCTCATTTGGCCCTCAAAGCAATTTGAGTTTGAGACCCCTGGTTTAGACCTTTCCCTGAACACCAAATGGTAAATCTTTTCCATTTGAAAGAATAGGAACGTCTAGTAGAAGGCTTTCTAGAGGCATGAATAACATCTCTGACTTGCTGAGAGAGATGAAAATCTTGAAGGTCTAGGCCCTCAGCAACCAAGCCCTGAGCTGGAGCGACTGGGGGTTTGGGTGCCACAAAGTTCCCTCTTCCTGGGACAGAAGGTCTGGTGCAGAGCCCAAGTCCAGGGAAGGAGCTTGAGAGAGATGCAGAAGTAGAGGGTACCACACTTGGCGTGGCCAATGTGGTGCTATGAGGATCATGGTCCCTTGATCTCTCTGAAGCTTGAATAGTGTCTTGGGAATTAGGGGAAATGGTGGAAAGGCATAAAGGAAGTCTTGACCCCAGTGAAGGAGGAAGGCATCCTTGGCCTGAACTCCCTGACACGGAATTCTGGAACAGAACCGGGGAAGTTTGGCATTCCACGGACTTGCAAAGAGGTCTATGTCCGGGGTTCCCCAAATTCAAAAAATCCTGGCTACCTGGTCCATGTGAAGGGACCACTCGTGTGGAAGCAGAACTCGACTGAGTCTGTCCGCCCAAGAGTTTTGAACGCCTGGAAGATATACTGCCAGAAGATGGATGTGATGCTCTCTGGCGAAGGCCCACAGTCGCAAAGCTTCGTTGCAAAGCGACAGAGAGCCAGTCCCGCCCTGCTTGTTTACATAGAACATGGCTACTTGGTTGTCCGTATGGATGAGGACTGTTCTGTAGCTGAGCAGGGAATGGAACACTTAAGAGCTAAGAATATTGCTCTGAGTTCCAAGAGATTGATATGCAGAGAAGTCTCCTGTGGAGACCAGATGCCCTGGGTGGAGAGATCCTGCAGATGAGCTCCCCAACCCATTGGAGAAGCATCTGTTGTCAGAGTTGCTTGGGGTAGCGACTGCTGAAAAGAGGACCCCAGCAACAGATTTGGAGGGGACTTCCACCACTGGAGAGACCAAAATAGGCATCTGGAGTTTGCAATTTTGTCTGACAGGCAAACTGATGCCTGAGTCCATTGGGTGGACAAAGTCCATTGAGCTGCCCTCATGTGAAGGCGAACATATGGAACCACATGCACGGTGGATGCCATGTGGCCTAATAGTTGTAACATTTCTCGAGCAGTAAAATGGGACTTTAACTGTATCTGGGAGGCTAACTGCACCAAGCGTAGGCAACGGGCTTGAGGAAGATAGGCCATTGCAGTTGTGGTATCCAGCAAGGCCCCTATAAACTCCAGAGACTGAGTAGGGGTGAGATGGGATTTTGGGATGTTTATTACCAGTACCAAATACTGAAGGATACGCATTGTGCAGGTTAGACAAATCTGGGCCTCTGACTGGGATGGAGCTTGAATGAGTCAGTCGTCCAGATATGGGAAAACAAATATTCCTAGGGTGCGTAGAAATGCAGCTACTACTGCCATGCATTTTGTGAACACCCTTGGTGCAGAGGCCAGACCGAAAGGAAGCACCCTGTATTGGTAGTGCTTTCCTTGAAAAAGGAACCGAAGGAACCTTTTGTGTGTTGGATGGATGAGGACATGGGTGTACGCATCCTTGAGATCTAGAGAACAAAGCCAATCCTGACTCTGAAGGTATGGCAGCAGAGTACCGAGAGAAATCATCTTGAATTTCTCTTTGAATAGAAACTTGTTCAATTCTCTGAGATCTAATATGGGTCTGTAGCCCCCTGTTTTCTTTGGAATAAGAAAATAAGGGGAGTAGAACCCTGAGCCCTGTTGAAGAAGGGGTACTTCTTCTATTGCCCCTTGGGCAAGAAGGGTAGCAATCTCCTGACCCAGAAGGTTGAGGAGAGATGTTGGAGAATTGAACTGTTTCACAATGGTGTGGGGAGGAAGGTTTAAGAAATGAAGCTTGTACCCTTCCCTTATAATGGAGAGGGTCCATTGCTCTGCTGTGATTTGCTCCCATCTGGGAGCAAAGTAAGTCAACCTTCCTGGAATGGTGAGGGGCTCTGGTACTTCCAGAGCTAGAAAGGCTAAGTTCTCTAGTTGCAAGTCAAAGGCCCTGAGGAGGCTGAGGCTGCTGGGCCGTGGGAGGCCTGGCAGCCTTTGACTTGGCCTGTTTAGTTGGCTGCTGATGCTTTGCAGCAAAACGACCTGCAGAAGATGCCTGGATAGTATCTTCCCTTTTTAGAAAAAGTTGTCTTTTTGAACAATCTTTTCTTAGCAGGAGCAGAGGTAGACTTTGAAAGTCGATCCAAAGCAGAGTTCTCAGCATCCATCTGAGTGGCCTTTGCTTTCCAATCCCTGCCAAAAAGGTTTTCACCTGTACAAGGAAGATTTCCCAGTTCATCTTGGACCCAAAGTTCCAAATCAGAGGCTTGTAACCAAGCAATTCTGCGTGCACCTATGGCAATAGCCGAGGCTCTGCTTACACACTCAAAAGAGTCAAAGGCTGCATGGTTGGAAAATTTGGAAACATCTTGGGCATGTTTAAGCCAAGTGAGATATTCCTGCCTTTTATCTTCTGAAATAAAAGAGGCTAAAGTCTGCAGATGATATGTGACTTCTTTTAGAAACATCCCCATATAGAGACTATAGGAGTTGATTCTGGCAGCAAGCATATTGGCTTGGAAGACCCCTCGGCCAAAAGCATCAAGGGTCCTGCATTCACGTCCTGGAGGATGAGTGTCTCTTTGCACTCTTTATTTTCCTCATGGCAGACTCTACCACAATAGAGTGGTGAGGAAGCTGAGACTTATGAAAGCCAGGACAAGGAGGGACACGGTACATGGTTTCTAATCTACGAGAATGAGGAGAGGTGGTAAGAGGAGTCTCCCACATGCTCAACATGAGATCATAGAGAATCTCATGAATAGGTAAAGTAGCTGCTTCTTTAGGAGCCTTAGGATATTGCAAAATATCTAGTTGCTTGGCTCTAGGCTCTGACTCAGGGGCCACTGTAATGGAGAGGCCCCTAGCCACTTCCCTAATGAAGTCCTGAAAGGACAAGTCTTCTGGAGGAGACATTCTTCGTTTTGGAGAATCAGACTCCTGAGGAAGAAGTACCGGTGCCTCGACAGAAGCCTCCGACTCATCAGAGTCTTCGGAGGAATCAAAGTATCGCCTGTCTGGATGCTCCTGTAAAGCCCGATACGCGTACCAAGGGGGATCGACATCGGGAGTAAGCGGTACCGGTTCGGTACCGATGGGCATCATCGGACAGGGCACCGCTGCAGTCGACACCGAAGCCGATGTCGGTGCAATCGGTACCAGCAACGGGAATGATGCCGGTGCCGGAGTCGGTACTGGCAATGGAGATTGTTGCGGTACCAGAGGCGTCGAAGCCTGCATAAACGCCGTTAGGGTGCGCTGCATGGACAGAATCTTCTGATCCATCGACGCCACCAGAGTCTGGATGTCGGTACCGGTGGAGGCCACCGGTACCCCAGAACACAGCAACAGGTGATCGGTCGAGGCCGAGCCATCGATGTCAACCTGTGACCCCATAGACAATGCTTTGGAAGCCGTAACTTCCTGCCGGGGTAATTTTGCCGGTGCGGAATCCTCGAGGACAAGCCCAGAGGCATCTCGATGCTTAGAGGGAGATTTGCCCTTCGAGGACCAGCTAGATTTATGTTTGGTTACCTGAGATCCATGGGAGGAAGAAGCAGCCCTGGAAGACATCGATGCCACCGAGGCTGCATCAGAGGGAAACAGGTTACTGAGCTTCGCTGCTCGGTTCTGCCGACCTCTTTTAGACATCATGGTACAGGACACACAATCCGTGATGGAATGGTCAGGACCCAAACATTTTAGACACCAGTCATGGGTGTCGGTGACAGAAATAGTACAGCCACACTTCGTGCACTTTTTAAACCCGGAAGCGGGCTTCTCCATGAGGAGAAAAAATGTTCAGGCCTAAGGCCCAAACCGAAAATGCACTAGTTGAAGAAAGAAAAGTTTTTTTGGTTTTTTTTGTAAGAAAAGAAAAGAAAAGACCGGCGGTACCGGTCTGACGTCGAAGGCGGCAGATGCGACACAGAAAAATAAAGAAAAAAATAAAGAATTCTTCTGCGGTGACAGGAACACAACCTGCGGGCTCCGCGGAAAAGAATAACTGGAGAGAGGCAGTTGGGAAAGGCGGGAAGGCAGCGCGCAGGCGCTGTGGGATGCTCCCAAAAGCTTTCTTACTGGACGCTGGGGAGCGTTCCCGCGCAGGCTCCGTCCATACCGATGATACCCATATGTGAAGACTCATTCCTGCTTGTTCCGGGAGATAGGGGCATTATAATATCTTTTGTTTTATTTTCCATTCCTTTCCTTATGATACCTAGCATTCTATTTGCTCTCTTGGCTGCCGCTGCACATTGGGCCAAGGGTTTTAACATGTTATCCACAATGACGCCTAAATCTTTTTCCTGGGTGGTGGTTCCTAATGTGGAACCTTGCATCGTGCAATCATAGTTTGGGTTGTTCTTCCCTAGCTGCATAACTTTGCACTTGTCCACATTAAATTTCATCTGCCATTTTGATGCCCAGTCTTCCAATTTATCAAGATCCTCTTGCAATTTTCCACAATCCTCTTGAGTTTTAACAACTTTAAATAGTTTTGTCTCATCTGCAAATTTGATAACCTCACTCGTTATTCCACTTTCCAGGTCATTTATGAATATGTCAAAAAGCAGTGGACCCAGCACAGATCCCTGGGGTACACCACTATTCACCTTTCTCCACTGGGAAAATTGGCCATTTAGCCCAACCCTCTGCTTTCTATCTTTTAACCAGTTCTTGATCCACAGTAGTACACTGCCTCCTATCCCATGACTCTCTAGTTTTGCCAAAGGTCTCTGATGAGGGACCTTGTCAAAGGCTTTCTGAAAGTCCAGATACACTATATCAACCGACTCACCTTTGTCCACCTGTTTATTCACACTTTCAAAAAAACATACGAGATTAGTAAGACAAGATCTTCCTTTTCTAAAGCCATGTTGACTGTCTCCCATTAGGCCATATATTCCTACGCTCTAACGATCTAATTTTATCTGCAGGTTGAAATCCACAACAGGGGGTTTTGCTTTTCACGGGTCTCAGACTTCACAATGGCATCAGATTCTGGGTGTTTACAGATTCCCAGTGAAATGCCTGTTAGCATCAACGACCCAACGTTTTGCAAATTTTTCCCCTTCGTGTGTCAGCAAGCAAAAACAAAAACACTTAATCCTCTACATAATTTTAACTTAGCTCGTGTTAGTGAGACATTCTGTAGAGTTGCTTGGTTAATTCACTGAATCTCGAAGTCCCAACGCTGTTATTGAAGCGCCCCGCGTTTCACTATTAAGGTTCTTCAGGGGACCATGAATCAAACTACAATAAACGAAAAACACACTACTTAACAAAAACCCAACCCGTATTAAAACCTCAAAATCTTCTGCCTCCAACAATATACTTATAAAAACTAGTCCCACAATAAGGAAAATCAAACTGATTACCTGACATATCGATGCTGCCCACGTATCACATACTGACCGATGTTCTCTCTGGAACCATTCCTCTAACGTCTCGAGACACCGCGCATGTGGGTCTAGGAATTTACTCCACTCTTTAAATGCCCCACGTGAGCTCCTCCTACCTACCGATAAGAACTTATGGTGCTATATTCACCGCGATATAAAAACTTCCTTTTCCCAATGGTGCTACTATACTAACCTATTAATCTCTCTTGTTCCTGTACTACAAACAAACTCCCCAATCTACCGCGATATTCAGGCCCGCTGGCTGAACTGACCCCAACCGATAAATCCATCTTTGCTCTCTCAACAATAGGGTCTGTTCTCGTGTCTTACTCTGTGCCCCTGTAAGTACCTGTTCAATACACCAGCATTGAAGATCTTTAAAACAATGTCCTTGAGTTTCGCAATGGGATACCAAAGGAGCTTCCATCCTTTTACATCTCAACCTACTCTCGTGCTCTTTCATCCGGATCCTAAATGTACGGATCGTTTTTCCTATATACAGTAAGCCACACGGGCACTGCACTGCATACACTACATAAGTCGATTCACAGGTGGTACTGCTTTTTAACCGTTATGTGACTCCCTTATAAATAAACTGATCTACTTCATTAGAGATATAACAAATAGTACATTGGCCAGAGTGGAGTAAATTCCTAGACCCGCATGCGCGGTGTCTCGAGACCGTTAGAGGAATGGTTCCAGAGAGAACATCGGTCAGTATGTGATACGTGGGCAGCATCAATATGTCAGGTAATCAGTTTGATTTTCCTTATTGTGTGGCTAGTTTTTATAAGTATATTGTTGGAGGCAGAAGATTTTGAGGTTTTAATACGGGTTGGGTTTTTGTTAAGTAGTGTGTTTTTCGTTTATTGTAGTTTGAATCATGGTCTCCTGAAGAATCTTAATAGTGAAACGTGGGGGCGCTTCAATAAAGTGTTGGGACTTCGAGATTCAGTGAATTAACCAAGCAACTCTACAGAATGTCTCACTAACACGAGCTAAGTTAAAATTATGTAGAGGATTAAGTGTTTTTGTTTTTGCTTACTGACACACGAAGGGGAAAAATTTGCAAAACGTTGGGTCGTTGATGCTAACAGGCATATCACTGGGAATCTGTAAACACCCAGAATCTAATGCCATTGTGAAGTCTGAGACCCGTGAAAAGCAAAACCCCCTGTTGTGGATTTCAACCTGCAGATAAAATTAGATCGTTAGAGCGTAGGAATATATTACAGTGCCAGTGTGAGATCGCTCTGTTACCAGACCATACAGTTTTGTCCCATTAGGCCATGACTATCTACATGCTGAGTAATTTTATTCTTTAAGATGGCTTCTACCATTTTTCCCGGTACTGACGTGAGGCTCACTGGTCTGTAGTTTCCTGGATCACCCCTTGAACCCTTTTTAAAAATTGGTGTTACATTGGCGATCCTCCAATCTTCAGGTATTAGAGATGATTTTAATGATAGTTCACAGATAATAGCAGGTCTGCAATCTCATATTTCAGTTCTTTCAACACCCTTGGATGTATACCATCCGGCCCAGGTGATTTGCTACTCTTCAGTTTATCTAATAGTTGTAATACATCTTCCCGATGTATCGATATTTCCTTCAATTCTTCCGCACCTTTAAATACCACTTCAGTCATAGGTAACATCCCTACATCTTCCTCAGTAAAGACCGAAGCAAAGAATTCATCCAGTCTCGCCGCTATCGCCTTGTCGCCTCTTAGTGCCCCTTTAACTCCTCTATCATCTAATGGACCAACGGACTCTCTCACAGGTGTTTTGCTACGAATGTACTTGAAAAAAATCTTTATTTCGCGTTTTTGCTTCCACAACAAGTTCTGAAATTCTCCCTTTGCCTGCTTTATCAATGCCTTGCATTTGATTTGCCAGTGCTTGTGCTGTTTCCAGGTTTCGTCGTTTGGCTCTTTTTTCCATTTCCTGAAAGATGCTTTTTTGGCAACAGCCGCCTCTCTGACCTCACCTTTAAACCATGCTGGCAGTTTTTTGGACTTCCTTCCACTTTTCTTAAAGCGTGGAATACAGCTGGTCTGGGCTGCCAAGATAGTATTTTTCAACACCACCCAAGCTTGATGTAAGTCTTTAACCTTTGCAACTGCTCCTTTTAGTTTTTTCTTAACTATTTTCCTAATTTTATCATAGTCTCCCTTTCGAAAGTTATAAGGTAGTACTGTGGATTTCCGTACTATCCCTCCTCCACTAATTAAATCAAAGGCGATCATGCTATGATCACTATTGCCAAGTGGCCCCAACACCCTTATCTCTTGCACTAGATCTGGTGTTCCACTAAGGACTAGGTCTAATATGGGTTCCCCTCTGGTCGGTTCATGAACCAGCTGCTCCAAGAAGCAGTCATTTATGTCATCTACGAACTTTATCTCCCTAGCATGTCCTGCCGTGACACTGACCCAGTCGATACCGGGGTAATTGAAATCACCCATTATTATTACTGCGCTGTAACTTTTGTTAGCTTCCTTGATTTCTTTGAGCATTTCATCATCCATTTGTTCATTCTGGCCCGGTGGTCGATAGTACACCCCCACTGCCATCGCCTTCCCCTTTTTACATGGAATTTCAATCCATAGAGATTCTACAGCAAATTTTGCTCCTGCAAAACTTTAATCCTTTCTGACTCAATGCCCTCTCTAACAGAGTGCAACCCCTCCACCAATTTGATCAGCTCTATCATTACGATATAGTTTGTACCCAGGTATCACAGCGTCCCACTGGTTGTCCTCCTTCCACCATGTCTCTGATATTCCAATCATATCTAACCTCTCATTTAGTGCTATATATTCTAACTCTCACTTCTTATTTTTTAGACTTCTAGCATTTGCATACAAGCATTTTAGAGACTATTTTATTCATATTAATTTGGCTATTGGTAGATATGGGTAATTTGGGATCTTTAAGCTCTGTCTGCTCCATACTCGAGGGCATTTGGGCTACTTTACTCTTTTTTGGAACCTCTCTGCTTTTGGTAGTATCCTTCATGGATACATTCTTCCGAACCATCCGCTCTTGGGTGACTGTCGGCTTTCCCCTATTATCTAGTTTAAAAGCTGCTCTATCTCCTTTTTAAAGGTTAATGCCAGCAGCCTGGTTCCATCCCGGTTAAGGAGAAGCCCATCCCTTCGGAAGAGCCCCTCCTTTCCCCAGAATGTTCCCCAGTTCCTAACAAATCCAAAACCCTCATCTCTGCACCATTGTCTCATCCACGCATTGAGACTCCGGAGCTCTGCCTGCCTTTTGGGTCCTGCACGTGAAACGGGAAGCATGTCGGAAAACGCTACCCTGGAAGTTCTGGATTTCAACTTCCTACCTAAAAGCCTAAATTTAGCCTCCAGAACCTCGCTACCACATTTTCCTACGTCATTGGTACCGACATGTACCAAGACACCAGACTCCTCCCCAGCACTATCTAAGACCTTATCTAGGTGGCGCGTGAGGTCCGCTACCTTCGCACCAGGCAGGCATGTTACCAGGCGATCCTCACGTTCACCAGCCACCCAGCTATCTACATGCCTAATGATCGAAACACCAACTATAATGGCTGTCCTAACCCTTCCCTCATGGGCACATGGCCCTCGAGAAACTTCTTCGGTGCGAGAGGGTTTTACATCACCTGGAGGACAGGTCCTAGTTACAGGATCACTTCCTGCCACACCAGGGTGATGCTCTCCTGTCACGTGACCTCTCTCCTCCATGGCAACAGGGATGCTGCCAGACTGGAGGTGGGACTGCAGAACTATATCCCTGACAGTGACAAATGTTCTGGAAGATCATCCGCAAGCAGAAAAGTAGTTTAGAAATGAAGGGAAGGAGGGCGATGGGTCGATAATTAGAAGGACAAGTAGGATCAAGTGAGGGTTTCTTGAGGAGAAGTGTGACCACAGCATGTTTGAAGTCTGCAGGGACAGTTGCAGTGGAGAGCAATAGGTTGAGAATATGAGAGATGGAAGAGGCAACAGTGGAGGAGATGGGGATTAGTAGACGGGTGGGGATAGGATCAGAGGAGCAGGTGGTGAGTTTGGAGGAAGAAAGAAGGCGTGCAGTTTTCTCTTCAGAGATCACAGGAAAGGAAGAGAGGGTAGCAGAGGTAGAGGGAGAAAGTTGGAATCTCAACATCTCAAGCTCCTGGATAGTTAGCTGATATGATTGCTGGACTCCATCTGGAGTAGAGCTCTTTATAAGCCAGTCATCCAAGTGGGGTAGACGAACACCCCCAAGGTCTGGATCTAAACGGCCACATCCACGAGGCACTTCGTGAAGATCCAGGGCACTGAGGCCAAGCCAATGGGAAGCACCCAGTACTGAGTGTCGGCGACCCAGGATGAATCAGAGATTTTTCCTGTGAGCGGGATGGATCGGTATGTGCATGTAAGTATCCCTGAGATTCAGGGAGCATAGTCAATCATTTTTCTGAAGGTAAGGGAGCAAAGTCCCCAGCAAGACCATCTTGAATTTCTGGCACTAACGTGTTCAGGTTTTGGAGGTCCAGAATTGGCCGGAACCCCCTGTCTTCTTGGGGACCAGTAAGTACCTGGAGTAGAATCCCCACCTGACCTGGAGGCATGGGTTCCATGGCAAGATTGGCCAGAAGGGCGGAGATTTCTCCTTGTAACAAGTCTAAGGGCAGAGGGTCAAGGTGATATTTCCTCGGGGGGGGGGGGGGGGGAGGTGGCAGTGGATTAGAGAGGTGCAGCATATAGCCGCTTTGAACTCTGCAAAACCCATGAGTCTGAGGTGATGAGAGGCCGCCTGTAGGCAAAAAGGACAAGACACCCCCTCCCCCACTGGAGGGTTCCCCTCTGCGGCAATTGGTAATTTGTTGGATACGCTCAGACGGAACCAGTCAACCTCCTTTCCCCAGTTTGGGCTGTGGAGCAGGCTGGGTCTTCTGAGGCTTCTCCCATTGCTGCTGACGAGAAACCTGCACCTTTTGCTGAGAGCTTTGAGGGCTTGGGAAGTACCGGTGCTTACGCTGGTAGTAAGTGTTCTTCAGCCCCTTCAAGAACATACTCATGTACAGCTGGTATGACAGGACTCTGGCCACTAGCATGGAGCTCTGGAAGCATCGCCTGCCAAAGAAACCCAGAGTCTGCGCCTCCCTACCTGGGGACATCAAGGAGTAGTCTTATTGCTCTTGAATCTTTTCAGGGCAGACTCCACCACCAGAGAGTGGTGAAGCTGAGGCTTCTCAAATCCTGGGGCCTTCTGGACTAGACACATTGAGTCCAACCTCTGGCTGCCAGCAGGTATTGAGAGTGAGTTCTCAAACATCCTCATTTCCAGCCTCTGCAAGATCCAGTGCACCAGCACAGTAACTGCCTCATTAGGGGCAGAGGGGTACTGGAGGATTTCCAGCTCCTCCACCCTGAGCTCATCCTCTGCCTCCATGAGAATAGGGTGGCCTTGGCCATTTCCCTCACAAAGTAGAGACCTGCTATCCGACAGGACCTTGATTCTATGTCCACTGCCCAGCCATCTGAGTCCAACTCAGAGATTAAGTCGAAGTATCGGGACTCCTCCTGGTGCTCCCTCCAACTACGTGGAGAGGAAGAGCATTGACAGAATCAGTACAGCATCCGTGTTTCTTGGGTTTCACCAGGACCTTGACACACTCGAGAGGGAGATAGATGTGGGAACTGGCGTAGACTCCAACTGACACCCCAACGCTGCCGCAGTCTCAGGCAGCACATGGGTCTTGAGTATCTGTTGTACAATGCGCAGTGATGTCATGGGTACAAAGGGGCCAAGCTTGCTGCTGTGCCAGCAAAGCCATCATGCAGGCATCGAGGGCCCAGAGCGATTCCTCTGGGACAACCATTTCTGAAGGCTTCAGGGCCAGCACAGCTTCAGCCATAGTCTCCAGCATCCCTTCGGGGCATCAAGGCTGCGGGCATTGGGGGATGAACAGTGCTCCTCTGGCACATTGGGGGTCTATTGTTTCTGCCAGGGCACCTTGGTGGGCCGTTCCCGCCCATCGTTACCAGCATTGTGTTAAGAAGGGCTCTGATGCCAGTGCACATGGGCTTTTGCCCGATGCTCGGACAGGATAGAGGTCTATTCCTTCACTGGCTCATTTGAAGGTCAATCTACAGCCGCTGCTCCAGGCCACCATGATCCCTCGGCTCCGAGTGAGTGCCAGCACTCCTCTATGACAATGCTGCAGTGTCTCCTAGCAAAGCCATTAGGACTGATGCTGGAGTAGACAATGCAGACTTGGGGCGCTGCCCGAAGAGAGACTCCATCTGCTTCTCCTGACCTTTCAGGCCCCTTCTTATCTGCAGACACAGATTATAAGGCTGGTGGTCATGGCCCAGATACTGAAGCCACCAGTGGTGCTTATCAATGACTTAAATGGTCCTGGTACATTTGGTGCACTTCTTAAAGCCGCTGGCCAGCTTCTGAGACATATATGAAAAAATGTCTGTGGTGAAGATGGCGAAGTTGAATGGCTCGATGATGCCATGACACGTGGAACAGCGAAAGAAAAACAAGAAATATCAAGGTAAATAAAAAAAAAAAGAAGCGCTGGAGCCGGATGACACTGATGATGGGACTGACAGCAGGGAAGAAAATAAAGTGAAAGAAACAAAACAAAACCCTGGAGGGGGAAAAAGACACGTTTACCAGCGGACACCGCAAAGACGAAGACTGGGGAAGATGGCGCCACAGCAGGCGGGAAGACAAACATGCAGGAGCCTCCCAAAAGCTTCCAACAGAAGCTGGGAAGCCTTCCCATGCAAGGCTATGTCAGTGATGTCACCCAAACGTGAGGACTTCATTCCTGCTTATCCACAGAAAACCTGCAACTATCCTGCTTGTCCACAGAGAACCTTGCAAAACTATCACAGAAGACTATGAGATAGACAAACTGGCATGCATCTGTGAAAACCCAGCTGCCTCTGGGTTTTCTTGACAATGTATCACCAGAAGTAGATTGCCAGGCATTTTCTTCCGAGGTAATGGAGAGTAAAAGTGCTCATTCCTTGCTTTCACAAGGAGTGCCAGTGGGAATCAAACCCTTGATCTTCTGGATACCAGGTAGTTGCTCTAACCACTGGGCTGCTACTCCTCCTCCCTTTCCCTTAGGGATCCTCAATGCTCATTCCATGCTTTCTTGAAATTAGATACAATCCTCTACCACCTGTACTAGGAGACTATTCCACGCATCCACCACTTTTTCCATAAAGAAATATTTCCTCAGATTCCTCCAGAGACTATCCTCTTTCACCTTCATCCTATGCCCCCTTGTTCCAGATCTTTCAACTACAAGACAGGCTCTTCTCCTGTACATTTATGTCACAGACAGTTAAATATTTATCATATCTCCCTCTCTCCTACCTTTCTTCCAAAGTATATATATTAAGATATGTCTGTCCCCATATGCTTTACAACTAATACCACTGACCATTTTTGTAGCCGTCCTCTGTACAGACTCCATTCCATTTATATCCTTTAGAAAGTATGGATGCAATGTTCTTCAAGTATCAAGACTCAACATATTACAGAGAAATGGCAGCCATTTGGTAGAAGGAAAAAGTAGTTCCAGTGGTACTGGCTGATCTATTTACCCTTGGATGAACTGGTGAAATTAGGCCCTACCTGCTAATTGTATTTCCTAGAGTCCCTCATCCAATCCAGTTGTGTGAGTTTACACACTCCTGCCAGCAGATGAAAACAAAGAACTACCAGTTTGATGTCATCGCTCTATAAGGGTCCTTTATAGTCTTACCTGCCAGTATTTTTGTGACAAAGCAGATGCCATTTTAAACAGATTTAAACTGTTTCACAACTCAACCAGAAGGCCCTGAAAGCCTGAGATGCCACCTACCCTGTAAGAACCTAAATAATCAGCAGAATACAGAGGAACTCAAAAGGAAATGAGTAAGAACAACTCTCCCACATGGTCAAACTCTTCTGCAAACTCCCCCAACTGCCAAGAAAAAACAGCCAAAAGGACTCCCCAGAAACCCTCCTCAGGTGGGGCCAGAACTAGACTGGAGAGACTTAAGAAAATTAGCAAGTATTTATTTATTTAGACAGTTTTGTATACCACCTTATACTTCAATCAAAGTGGTCACAACAGGGTGATACATTTAACATGAGGGGATATGAGACACATACACTAATACTTACAGGGAACATGGGCAATGGAGGGTTAAGTGGCTTGCCCAAGACTACAAGGAGCACCTGTGGGACTAGAAACCCCAGTCCTTCCGGCCCAAGGTTGCTGTCCTCTAGTGGGATTTGAACCCCCGACCTTCCGGCCTGAAGTACCTTGCCCCAACCACTAGGCCACTCCTCCACTCCATTTCACCTTCCTCATCATCCTTCCAATCTAATCCAGATGCATGGGAAGTACCAAAGCAGAATTCATAAGTGGGAGGGAGCTGCTAGGCCAGCTCGCAACACCCCAACCCCAAAGGTCATCTCCTGCTGCGCCTGAACATCTAGCCTGTAATGACGAGAAAACTAATGCAATGACCACATGGCCGCCTTACAATTCTCAAGAGGTGGAAACAAACTGTGCTCCATCCAAGATAATGCGTATGCTCTTATAGAATGGGTTTGCAGCCCCAAAAGAACTAAATGACCCATGACCAGGTAAGCAGAAGAAATAGCTTCTCGCACCCAACATGCAATGGATGCTTTCAACACAGTGTTGCACATCTTAAGGCCATTGAAGAGCACAAAGACTATTCAATTTAGCAGTTGTTACACCCCTAAACAAAGGCCTGGGGAGGAGTGACCTGCACGGAGCGGCAGGTACATCTACTCTTGCCACCTTGTGGGGAGATTAGATGGACATATGATAGAAGTCTATAAATTAATGAACGGAGTGGAACGGGTAAACGTAGATCGACTGTTTACGTTATCAGAATATAGAAAGACTAGGGGACATGCAATGAAGCTACAGGGTAAACTATTTAAGACTAATAAAAGAAAATATTTTTTCACTCAATGTGTAATCAAACTCTGGAATTTGTTACCGGAGGATGTAGTAAAGGCTGTTAGTGTAGCTGGGTTTAAAAAAGGTTTGGACAAGTTCCTGGAGGAAAGGTCCATAAACCATTATTAAGAAGGGACCCAGGGTGCAGAACCTGTGTCTTTTGGGGAAACTGCTAGGTACGTATGACCTAGATTGGCCACTGTTGGAAACAGGATACTGGGCTTGATGGACCTTGGTCTGACCCAGTATGGCATATCTTATGTTCTTATGGTCTTTATCTGCTGTCATATACCATGTTACTACATTACGATATGGCTTAGTCCTCTCAAAATACCTCTTCCACAATCGATGCACATCCAGCCAATGCAAGCAAATAGGCTCAACTTGACCCTCTATGCCATGAAACGCTGGAAGAGTATCCACCTGGTTAACACAAAACTAAAACCACCTTAGGAAGAAAAGGGGGGACCGGTCTAATGACCATCTTTCTCCAGAAAGATCACCACAAAAGCTCCCAAAAGTAAAGCGCCTGCAATTCGGAAATTCTTCTGGCCGCAGAGATAGCAACCAAAAAAATTGTCTTCAAGGTCAAATCCTCCAAAGCAGATATTACAGACATTTATATACCTCCGTGGCATAAATGAGCATCTCTTCCAAAAGAAAGAAAACTCTGCAAAGAGGGGGTATAGGATGAAGGTGAAAGGAGAGTCAGGAGTAATTTGCACAACTATTTCTTTATGGAAAGAGTGGTAGATGCATGGAATAGTATTCCCAGTGAAGGTAGTAGAGACAGACTATCTGAATTCAAGAAAGCACAGGACAAATACAGAAGATCTCTAAAGGTAAAAAGGGGACTTTAAAGCTTAGTAGATGGTATCAAAGGGTAATGCCAGATTCAAATCCCAAAGCAGCTCTACTGGATGAAGTGTAGTACGCAAATGGTTTAACATCCCTCAAAAACTGCGACATGTCAGCGATTGGCTTTGCAAGCAGCCTCTAAAACAGGACAGCACTGCCACCTGAGCCTTCAGAGTTCAGCACTAACCCCACTCCTGGCTGCAAGACAGAGTATCATCCAGACACAGGCCTAGTGAGTGAAAACTTCACTCCAGATACCAGCCTTCAAAAATTCTCCAAACTCTCACATTAAGCCAGCGAGGTACAACTCTTCCTAGTTTGGAGCAATGTAGCAAAAATAGCAAAATATGCTCTTTGCTTCAAATGCATCCTCTCAAGAATCAAGCTATAAGCAAGAACTGACCCATTTCTGGCATCACAGTGGGACCCTGAATCAAAAGATCCTCCACTTCTAGCAGAGACAATGGGTCCTCCAATGCCTGTTAAAGCAAATCTGCATATCAAGGTCTTTTGAGGACAGGCTGGTGCCACCAACACTACCTATCTTGGATGAGACTATCCTCTAAACCACTCAGCCTAGCCTATCAGTAGCTAAGGTGTGAACACAGAGCAGACTGTACTACGGCCAGTTTTATACCAATGTCAAGGCCTTTGGACAACTCCCCTCCCCCCTTTGGCGACTGAAAAATATGTTCACTGGTATTGCCCAACATCACACAATCAGGTTGAATGCTATTTTCTCCAGAAACCTCTTCTCTAGGTCCAGCTGGTTCCTGAACAGTCTCCTTCCCAGCCTCATGAGCGGCCAATAGCGTTAGAGATGCCTTTTCATCCAGTAGATAAGAGGCACCACCTTCACTACCACAAGGTCACTTCTTGTCCCATCTTGCTGATTTATATAAGCTACTGCTATTGCATTGTCTGACAGGATCCACACCATCCTAAAGCAGACTAAAGGAAGGAAGGCCTGAAGGGCCAGGAAGACAACTTTCATCTCTGGACATTTGACTGACCACTATAATTCTTGGGTCAGCTAGGCTTGACAATGGGTTTATGTGCTTAGTGACCAAAATCCACGCTGGTGATTCCAAGTCTATTCCCCTGGAAATGCTGGACCTCCTGCAGCCACCAAGCCAGACTATCCCTCGTCCCTCCTCAGAAATTAAGTCTCTCGCCTAGAAAGAATAGACGTGTTGGCCACCTATTTAAGAATGCTTTCTCTAAAGGATACATTTGGGCCCATACCCATGGAACCAGGTCCTAATTCACTGCCACTACCCAAGATCCTTAAGTCTGCTCCTTTCTGGTCTCCCCCTGTAATCACTTATCTCCTCTTCAATCCATTGAAAATTCGTCTGCATGGCTAATCTTCCGCCAGTGTCACTATGCCCACATAACCCCTCTTCTCAGGTCATTTCACTGGCTTCCTATCTACTTCTTCATCCAGTTCAAACTCCCCCTACTGACCTCCAAGTGCATTCATTCTATGGCTCCTCATTACCTCTCCCTCCCTATACTCCCTCCACAGGAAGTCCACTCATCAGGCAAATCCCTCTTATCTGTGCCCTTCTTTTCCACTACCAACTCCAGACTTCGCTTGTCTACCTTGCTGCATCCTATACCTAAAACAGACTACTTCTTCAAGATTGCTTTTGGATCCTAACCCCTTATTCTTCTGTTGACAACCCTTGTGTGTCATAACCATAGACCCGTTAGTTGTATGCATCTGTCCTGACAGATTGTGAGAAGAGACAGTCTCTTATGTGTTGTGTACAGCAGGGTTCAACAAACCCCAGGTGTCACGTTGCCATGGTAAATGAAAAATCAGACCTGGCACCTGGGCTCAGAGCACGTTGCCAATTTGGGTAGACGTGCTAGTGAAGGCTGCGAGTGTGCCAAGCCTACAAAGCCCCCAGCCCCAAAAAACAAAAACAAAACCCCAAAAAGAATGGGGAGGGCAGCAGACAGCTGAAGAAATTTAAAGGATCATACAAGTATTTTAATAAACAAATGGTGGGGGGAATGGATGGCAGGGGGCGAGTACAAGCAGGAAAGGGAGAAGGGGATAGAGTCTGGCAAGGAAAGCAGAATTGGAAAAGATACAGAAGAGGGGCTGGAGGGTGACAACTTGAATGCATGGGAAATAAAAGGCACAGTGGTCACATTGCATTGTGTTTGTGCAAAAGGTGAACCTCCACACCACATGCAAACACAAAGGAATCGTTTAAAGGGTCACTGGGAGTAGTGGGAGGAAGGAGTGAGGCCACTGCCTTCTGTTGGCACTGTGCAGTGGCCCATTAAGAGCCTGATTCATTAAGCTTTTTCACATAGAAAAATGGGAAACAGGCTTAGTAAACTAGGCCCTAAAACCTAAAAAAGTAACTGTGATACACCTTTTTGGGGGGCAGAGGCATGCGCTGTGACCAAGGTTTCAGCAGCTGGCTCCTAGATTCCAAGAAAATCTGTCAAGGCCTAGTGTACAGCACTGCATACGCCTTGTAACACTATACAAATGTTAAGTAGTAGTAGTAATTTCCTAGTCCTCGGATGCCGCACTGCCAAGATGCCCCAGATCGGAGATTACAACTTGAGATTCCTTTCCTAGGTCAGTAAAACCTTTCCTGCCTCAATGTCGAAGACAGCCCCTAGGTACTTGAGAGACTGGGATGATCACAATGGCTCATCTCCAGGAGAAAAACATTCACCAGAGCTGTAGAGTTCTGAACTTCCTGGGAGGACATCCCTCTTATCAACCAATCATTCAGACAGGGATAAACCAAACTCCCTCTTTTCCTCAGGGCCACCGCCACTACTACCATAATCTTGGTAAAGATCAGAGGAAGAGAGGAAACCATAGTCAGCCCAAATGTCAAGGCCTGAAACGCAAAATGACCCCCCTTGGACAGCAAAATGGAAAAACTTTCAATGCTCAGGCCAAAATGGAATGTGTAGATATGCCTCCATCAGATCCAGTGAAGTAACATACATAGTAACATAGTATATGATTGCAGATAAAGCACAGTTACTTACCTGTAACAGGTGATCTCTGGGAACAGCAGGAATAAGTCTTCACATATGGGTATCGTCGGTACCGACGAAGCCTGCGCGGGAACGCTCCCCAGCGTCCAGAAAGAAAGCCTGCGCGCTGCCTTCCCGCCTTTCCCAACCGCCTCTCTCCAGTTCGAGTTTTAAGCTGAGACAAAGAGAGAGAGAGAGATACAACTCCTAGGGGAGGTGGGTGGGTTGTGAAGACTTATTCCTGCTGTTCCCAGAGATCACCTGTTACAGGTAAGTAACTGTGCTATCTCCAGAAACAAGCAGGAATGAGTCTTCACATATGGGGACTCCCCAGCTACAGATGCCAGGGAGATCTCCAAGGTTGTGAGTCCCTGAGAAGGGCTCTACCTGCCCCCATGGATCTCGGGCATCCAACCAGGGATGGGGGGTAGGAGTTGATTAGGTATGGAACAGGTGTTTGAGAACAGCCTGACCAAACAAGGCATCCCGGCGGGAGTCCTTGTCCAAGCAGTAATGGGCTGCATGAGATATATATGCATTAGAGATATCCTGCCAACCTGACTGGTTTGTGGCCCTCCAGGGCTGGATTTGGAGACCCCTGCCTTACACCTCTGTCATTTAAGATTGTGAGTGGACAAGGTGCAGATGTCCAAGACATCAAAAAGGTTAGATGGAATTTGTCACAGTCCTCCTCACTTCTCACCACCACCAAAAAATTGTCTATTAGACAACTTTTTGGTGGAGGTGAGAATCGAGGAGGAATGTGACACATTTTATATACCCTTTCGATGTCTAGGACATCTGTACCTTGCCCACTCACGATCTTAAATGACAGAGGTGTAAGGCAGGGGTCTCCAAATCCAGCCCTGGAGGGCCACAAACCAGTCAGGTTGGCAGGATATCTCTAATGCATATATATCTCATGCATGTTCATTAGGGATATCCCGAAAACCTGACTGGTCTGCGGCCCTCCAGGACCGGAGGTGCCCACCCCTGGTCTAGGCCTTCAGCAACCAGGCTCTGAGATGAAGAGACTGGGGATTTGGGTGCCACAACGTTCCCTCCTCCTGGGACAGGAGGTCTGGAGCAGATCCCAAGCCCAGGGAGGGAGCTTGAGAGAGATGCAGAAGTAGAGGGTACCACACCTGGCGTGGCCAATGTGGTGCTATGAGGATCATAGACCCCTTGTCTCTCTGAAGTTTGAACAGTGTCTTGGGAATTAGGGGAATGGGTATGGGTGGAAAGGCATAGAGGAAGTCTTGCCCCTAATGAAGGAGGAAGGCATCCCTGGCCTGAACTCCCTGACACGGAATCCTGGAACAGAACCGGGGAAGTTTGGCATTCCACGGACTTGCAAACAGGTTTATGTCCGGGGTTCCCCAAATTCGGAAGATCCTGGCTATCTGGTCCACATGGAGCGACCATTCGTGTGGAAGCAGAACTCGACTGAGTCTGTCTGCCCAAGAGTTTTGAATCCCTGGAAGATACACTGCCACGAGATGAATTTGATGCTCTCTGGCGAAGGCCCACAAAGCTTCGTTGCAAAGCGACAGAGAGCCAGTCCCGCCCTGCTTGTTCACGTAGAACATGGCTACTTGGTTGTCCGTATGGATGAGGACTGTCTTGTAGCTGAGCAGGGTGTGGAAGACAGAGCTAGAAGAATTGCTCTGAGCTCCAAGAGGTTGATATGTAGAGATGTCTCTTGTGGAGACCAGATGCCCTGGGTGGAGAGATCCTGTAGATGAGCTCCCCAACCCCTTGGAGAGGCATCTGTTGTAAGGGTTGCTTGGGGTAGTGACTGTTGAAAGGGGGACCCCAGCAACAGATTTTGAGTGGACTTCCACCACTGGAGAGACCAGAAGAGGCGACTGGAGGTTGCTATTTTGTCTGACAGGCACCCTGATGCCTGGGTCCATTGGGTGGACAGAGTACACTGAGCTGCCCTCATGTGAAGGCGAGCGGTAAGGAACCACATGCACGGTGAATGCCATGTGGCCTAACAGTTCTAACATTTCTCGAGCAGTTAAATGGGACTTTAACTGAATTTGTGAGGCCAACTGTACCAAGCTTAGGCAACGGGCCAGGGGAAGATAGGCCCTTGCAGTTGTGGTATCCAGCAAGGCCCCTATGAACTCTAAACACTGAGTAGGGGTGAGATGGGATTTTGGGATGTTTTTTACAAGTCCCAGATACTAAAGAACACGCTTTGTGCAGGCTAGGGAAGTCTGGGCCTCTGACTGGGACGGAGCTCGGATGAGCCAGTCGTCCAGATAGGGGAATACAAATATTCCTAGGGTGCGTAGAAATGCAGCTACTACTGCCATGCATTTTGTGAACACTCTTGGAGCAGAGGCCAGACCGAAAGTAAGCACTCTGTATTGGTAGTGCTTTCCTTGAAAAAGGAACCGAAGGAATCTTCTGTGTGTTGGATGGATGAGGATATGGGTGTACGCATCCTTGAGATCTAGAGAACAAAGCCAATCCTGACTCTGAAGGTATGGAAGGACAGCCCCGAGAGAAATCATCTTGAATTTCTCTGAGATCTAATATGGGTCTGTAGCCCCCTGTTTTCTTTGGGATAAGAAAATAGGGGGAGTAGAACCCTGAGCCCTGTTGAAGAAGGGGTACTTCTTCTATTGCCCTTTGGGCAAGAAGGGTAGCAATTTCCTGACTCAGAAGGTCGAGGAGAGATGTTGGAGAATTGAACTGTCTCACCATGGTGTGAGGAGGAAGGTTTAAGAAATGAAGCTTGTACCCCTCCCTTATGATGGAGAGGGTCCATTGCTCTGCTGTGACTTGTTCCCATCTGGGAGCAAAGTGGGCTAACCTTCCTGGAATGGTGAGAGGCTCTAGATGTAAGTCAAAGGCCCTGAGGAGGCTGACGCTGTTGGGCCGTAGCAGTCCTTGGAGCCTTAGGCTTGGCTTGTTTAGGTTGTTGCTGACGCTTTGCAGCAAAACGACCTGCAGAAGATGCCTGCTGACTATAAACAGGATAATATTTCCCTTTTTGGGAAAGAAAGCCTTTTTGAACAACCTTTTTCTAACAGGAGCAGTAGACTTTGAAAGTCTATCTAAGGCAGAATTCTCAGCATCCATCTGAGTGGCCTTTGCTTGCCAATCCTTGCCAAAAAGGTTTTCACCTGTACAAGGAAGATTTCCTAATCCATCCTGGACCCAGGGTTACAAATCAGAAGCTTGTAACCAAGCAACTCTGCGTGCACCTATGGCAATAGCCGAGGTTCTGCTGGCACAATCAAAAGAGTCAAAGGCTGCACGGTTGGAAAATTTGGAAACATCCTGGGCATGTTTAAGCCAGGTGAGAAACTCCTCCCTTTTATCTTCTGAGATAAAAGGAGATAAAGTTTGCAGATGATCTGTAACTTCCTTTAGAAACATCCCCATATAGAGACTACAGGAGTTGATTCTGGCAGCAAGCATATTGGCCTGGAAAATTCTCCGGCCAAAAGCATCCAAGGTTCTGCATCTTCTTCCTGGAGGATTAGATGAGTGTCTTTTTGCACTCTATCTTCTTCATAGCAGACTCCACCACAATAGAGTGGTGAGGAAGCTGAGTCTTATGAAAGCCAGGACAAGGAGGAACACGGTACATGGTGTCCAACCGAGAATGAGGGGAGATAGTGAGAGGTGTCTCCCATATGCCCAACATGTGATCATAAAGGATCTCATGAATTGGTAAAGTAGCTGCCTCTTTAGGAGCCTTAGGATATTGTAAAATATCCAATTTCTTGGCTCTAGGCTCTGATTCAGGGGCCACTGAAATGGAGAGGCCCCTGGCCACTTCCCTAATGAAGTCTTGAAAAGACAAGTCTTCTGGAGGAGACATTCTTCTTTTTGGAGAAAAGGGCTCCTGAGGAAGGAGTACCGATGCTTTGACAGAAGCCTCTGATTCATCAGAGTCTGATTCGCCTGTCTGGATGCTCCTGCAGAGTCCGATACGCGTACCGAGTGGTATCGACATCGGGAGTGATCGGTACCGATGGGCATCACAGAACAGGGTACTGCTGCAATCGACACCGAAGCTGATGTCGATGCAATCGGTACCGGCACCGGAACCAATATCGGTGCCGGAACCGGTACAGACAACGGAGTTTGTTGTGGTACCGGAGGCGTCGCAGCCTGTATGAATGCTGTAATGGCACGCTGCATGGTCAGAATATTCTGATCCATCGACGCAACCAATGTCTGGATGTCGGTACCAGTGGGAACCACCGGTACCCCAGAACATGGCAACAGGTGATCGGTCGAGGCCGAGCCATCGATGTCAACCTGTGACCCCATAGATAAAGCTTTGGAAGCCGGAGCTTCCCGCCGGGGTAATTTTGCCGGTGCGGGATCCTCGAGAGCAAGCCCGGAGGCATCTCGATACTTAGAGGGAGATCTACCCTTCGAGGACCGGCTGGACTTATGTTTGGTTACCTGAGATCCATGGGAGAAGCAGCAGCCTTGGAAGATGTTGATGCCACCGAAGCCCAAAAGATTCCAACGCTCAATACCCCCAGAAAACACTATTCTTTTTGTCGGAGCACGCCAACCCAGTGCTCCGTATTCAGTTTACAGCACAAATGGATCCTCATTGCATACAATTTTTGGATATTATGGTGATTTTGACCCTTCAAGGTTTTGAAACGACTTTATATTGTAAACCTATTCAGAGGAATACCTTGCTCCAATATGACAGTTTTCATCCCCGAGCGCTTCGACGGGGTTTACCCTTTGGTCAGTTTTTACGTCTGCGGTGTAATTGCTCGACCTTGTCTGAATTTTGCGGTGGAACTTAAGTCACGTTTGGCCTGCAGGGGATATCCATCTGATGTTATCAATCGGGCGTACAAGAGAGCCCGACATTTACATCAGGAGTGGCTTCTCTCTCCACTAGACTCTACGTCTACATCTTCTAACCAAGTGATTACTGGGATTTTGCCTTACACTCATCGTATGCCTCAAGTTACTAAGGTGTTACATCGCTTTTGGCCCATTTTAGGCTCGCATGACTGTTTTCGGGAGACTACTCTGCGCATTGCTTACTCCCGTACAACGAACTTGAGAGATTTGATCATGCCCACTACTTCTCCGCAGGATCGCCCTGTGAAACGGCATAATGATAATGGGCATTTTGCATGTAGGCAATGTACTTACTGTTCACTTACCCTGGAGGGTTCTGATTGGATTGATCCACATACATCTCGGACCTATACAACGGTTTGGCACACCGATTGTGCTTCATCCTTTGTAGTATACTTGATAGTTTGCCCTTGTTCCCTCTACTATGTGGGACGTACTAAACGTGCGGTGAAGGTCCGTCTATCAGAGCATGCTTCCAGGCTACGTACTAAAACTCTCTCTGCTCCTATGGTGGACCATTGCTTAACGGTTGGGTATGATTTTTCTTCATTGCGATGGCGAGTATTGGATTTTATCCCCCATGATCCAAGGGGTGGGGACAGGGAACAACGATTACAGTGGCGTGAGCAACGTTGGATATATTCACTGAACTCTGTTACCCCTAAAGGTCTTAACCTTCAAGTGGATTGGCATACTATTATCTGAGTGACATTTTGGAGGTTCCCATCTAGGGTTTCTCTGTGCAGTGGGATTCCATCTGTTTGGGTTTTCTCTGTTTTGTGATTGGTGGCTTCAATTTTTCAACAGAAGCTGACGTCAGACGCCGATGTCTATTTGGTGTGCTACACCTCTGTGGATTCTCATTCATGCTTTTCTTCTTGCCAGTTGTAGATGGACCTGAAGCAGGGTTTTGCAACATTTTTGATGAAGAACCCGAAACATGAGCCGCGTCGTCATTGTTGAATCACTGGCATATTTAAGCTGCGTTGGCTGGCACTCTTCAGAAGCTAAGTTTTGGATTTCTCTTTTTTATCCACATAAAAACGTCTTAATAAAAGGAGTTGCCACAGTGGTGCCTGGAGTGGTTTCCCGGCACTGGGTTGGCGTGCTCCGACAAAAAGAATAGTGTTTTCTGGGGGTATTGAGCGTTGGAATCTTTTGGTCTTTGGGATATTTAGGTTGATTCCATTTGGTTTACTGATTTTGGATGCCACCGAAGCTGCATCAGAGGGAAACAGGGTACTGAGCTTGGCCGCTCGATTCTGTCGACCTCTTTTAGACATCATGGAACAGGACTCACAATCGATGATGGCGTGGTCAGGACCCAAACATTTTAGACACCAGTCATGGGTGTTGGTGATAGAAAGAGTACCGCTGCACTTCGTGCACTTTTTAAACCCGGAAGCAGGCTTTTCCATGAGGAAATTTTTCTAGGCCTAAGGCCCAAAAGGAAAAAATGCACAGAAGTGGGAAACGGTAGTTTGTTTTTTTTAAAGAAGGAAGAAGAAAAGACCGGCGGTACCGGTCCGACGTCGAAGAAGGCAGACGCGTGACCAAAGAAATAAAGAAATATAATGAACTTCTTTAGCGGTGACAGGAACACAACCTGCTGGCTCCGCGGAAAAGAAGAACTGGAGAGAGGCGGTTGAGAAAGGTGGGAAGGCAGCGCGCAGGCGCTGTGGGATGCTCCCAAAAGCTTTCTTTCTGGACGCTGGGGAGCGTTCCCGCGCAGGCTCCATCGGTACCGACGATACCCATATGTGAAGACTCATTCCTGCTTGTTCCTGGAGATAGACCAGTATGGTCCATTTAGTCTTCCCAGTAAGGTGGCTAGAGTAGTTGTAACCACCACTCTGTGCAGGTCACCCCCTCCATTTGTTGAAGTATAAAAATATTTAAGTTTTTTATTTTATCCTCTTGCTATAAAGGGATCCACTGTGTGTATCCAATGCTATTCTGAATTCTGTTACTGTATTTGCTCTCACCACCTCTATTGGGAGGGCATTCCAAGCATCCACCACCCTTTCAGTAAGTATTTCCTGACATTGCTTTTAAGTTTACCTCCTCACAACTTCATTTTATGCCCTATAGTTTTACAGCGTCTTCTTTGAAAAAGGTCTGTTTGTTCAAGTAAGAATTTATCCTTTCCTTACAATCACGATTACTGACTGGAGGATCTCCATACAAAACCTTGGGAGCGCTTTGTTGACCTGTTTCAAGTCCAGGATAGGGAACCAAAAAGTATATAGAATATCTTCCTAAACCCTGATCTTCTGGGGACACATGCACCATCACCTCGAGCTACAACAGTCTTTTCAAGTGTCTTAACTGCTCACACCTTGCAGGGGGGGACACAATAAAGGCATCAGAAAGAGTTCTCACCAGCTTGAGCGTGTACCCCTCTCAGACCACCTGGACAACCCATCGGTCTGAAGTAATCTGGACCCATATGTGGTAAAACTGCTTCCAATGACCGCTTACCGGCTGCACCAGCACAAGGCCCCCACACCTTCATTGCAAGAATTTGAAACCAGAGGCCATCCCGACAGTGCCATCTCTGTAGCCCTCTCGAAAGGGCTGCAGAGTCAAAAAATTACACTGATGTGAAGAGAAAGGCCTGCTATAGAAGAATCTATTCACATCCCAGAGTTGATCCCTCATTGATTGGAACAAATGAAGCATGGGCATTTTAGATTCTTCTAGATCTTTTACTAACTTTCTTGCCAAACAAGAGTTTCCCCTAATGTGAAGCTTGCTGAGATGTGCTTTAGAAACCACATCTGCTGACCAGCTTCTCAACCATGACATACTGGCTGTGACTGCCATAGCTTATTATCCATATTCTTTGCCAAAGTTCGCACAATGTCAAATAGCATCTGCTAGAAATGCAGCCCCCAACTCCAAATGGGCCACCTTCGAAAAATGGTCAGAACTCTTTAAGAGAGCCTCCGGTAGGTAGCCCATGCATTAAACGCAGACAAGCATTGGCCACATACGTTCCACAAATCGCGACTTGAATTTGTCAGAGCTGCCCCACTGGAATAGTAGTCCTTCATAACTGTGAAGGCCAGGGCATTCACCCTAGGTAAATGCAATCTTTCCTTTTCTTCCTTCAGAATAGAACAGTTTCACCATGGACCTCCCTACTTTCAGGTTTGCATCTGGGAGTGTCTCACTCCTCTGCAATCATATCTTTTATTTGTCTGTGGACCAGAAAGGATTTTGGAGGCTTACAGATACCTTCCAGCAGAGTCCTCCATTGGCCTCTCAGATGCATGAGGCACCTCCACAATATTAACAGCCACCAGCACTTGCATAATCATGGGCAGCAAATCATCCCTATGAAAAACATGTGTATCAAAGGGTCCCTTCCCTGGACTTATCTGCTTCTCCTCCAGAGGCCTCTGAGCCCTCCATCCAAACCCCCCAAAAGGTCCCTCTAAGGAGTCCACAGAATCCCCTAATATCACAAAGGCCATATCCTCTATACTAGTGTTACTCACCTGTAGCTGGTGCTCTCTGGGAACAGCAGGAACCAGTCCTCACTTAGGGGTGACATCACCAACTGAGCCCACGCAAGAACACTTACTAGCTTCCAGTGGAAGCTATAGAAAGGTACTCCATGCATGTATGCCGGTCTTCCCACCAAAAGGAGCCATCTTACCTCAGTATGACGACAGAATTTAATGAAGCCCAAAAAGAAAACATCTCCATGGTGAGGAGGGAGGGTAGTGAGGACCAATTCCTGCTCTTCCTTGAGAGCACCTGCTACAGGTGAGTAACTACGCTCTCTCTGGCACCAAGCAGGAAGTCAGTCCTCACTTATGGGACTCACTAGCCACAGGTTACTGAAAAACCCTGTAGACAGCCCAATGGAGCAACAAGAAAAAACAAACAGAGAAAACAGCAGGAAATGCTGAAGTTCCGAGAGTCAACATCAGCCTCAGGCATCCACCAACAGTTGACTCTCTGGTAGCCTGGACAGATAGAAAGGAAGGAGTTGCATTAATTCCTGAAGAGGTGCCGGAGTACTGCTTGGAAAAGGTGGTCATGCTGGGAATCCTGATCCAAATAGTAGTGGGCTGCAAAGGTGTGGACAGATGACCACGTGGCAGCCATACAAATTTCCAATGTGGAGATTAAGCATAAGTGACCCACTGAGGCTGCCATAACGTGAACATTATGCGCCGTGATGTGGTGCTTTAAGGTAAGGCCAGCTTGGGCATAAGCAAAAGAGATGCAGTCAGCCACCCAGATGGAGAGGATTTGCTTAGATATGGTGACCACCAGCCTGTGGGGTCATAGGAAACAAAGAGCTGAGTGGAATGGTGATGGGGCTTTGTCCATTCAAGATAAAATGAGAGAGTTCTCTTACAGTCTAAAGTACGGAGAGAGGCCTCCGCCCTGGAAGCGCAAGGCCATGGGAAAAAAGTGGGCAGTACCACGGACTGGTTTAGGTAGAAAGCATAGTTACTCACCTATAGCAGGTGTTTTCTGGGGACAGCAAGAATCAGTCCTCATATATGGGTGATGTTGGCAATGATGGAGCCCAAACGGATCCGCACCAGCTTTCAAAGAAAGCCTTTGGGAGTTATACCGCTCATACGTGGTCACCTTGCCACCCAACAGTGCCATCTTACCTCCATATGATTTAATAGCACAATATGGCAAAAAAGAAAAACAACTCCATGGGGAGGAAGGACAGTTGTGAGGACTGATTCCGGCTGTTCTGGAGATGAATGCGTGGATAGTGTCATTGAGAGCGTTTTGGTTTCCTAGACCATGGGATGCTGTTTCAAGGGTTGCAGAGCAGAGATGGCATCCATCTGTCCAAGAAAGGTCGACGCGTCTTCAGTACTAGACTGGCTAATCTACTAAAGGGGGCTTTAAACTAGATTCGTTGGAGATGGGTGAAGAAAGCCCCCAGGTAAGTGATACATTAAATACCTTTATAGAAATTGGTAACATATGGAAAGCAGTGTGTATAAATGCCCATAGCATGGGAAATAAGATCCCTGATGTTGAAGCTTTGGTGGGAGTGGCCGACTTGGATTTAGTGGCAGTTACAGAAACATGGTACACAGAAAGCATAGTTACTCACCTCTAACAGGTGATCTCCGGGAACAGCAGGAATTTAGTCTTCACATATGGGTATCGTCGGTACCGAAGGAGCCTGCGCGGGAACACTCCCCAGCGTCCAATTAAAAAGCTTTTGGGAGCATCCCACAGCGCCTCCGTGCTGCCTTCCCGCCTTTCCCAACTGCCTCTCTCCAGTTGAGCTTAAAGCTGAGAGAGAGAGGGAAAGAGAAAGAGATATACAACTCCTAGGGGAGGTGGGTGGGTTGTGAAGACTAAATTCCTGCTCTTCCCGGAAATCACCTGTTACAGGTGAGTAACTATGCTATCTCCAGGAACAAGCAGGAATGTAGTCTTCATATATGGGGACTCCCTAGCTTTAGATGCCAGGGAGAGACCCCAGAGGTTGTGTGTTCCTGTGAAGGGACTCCCCTTCCCCCCATGGATCTCTGGCATCCAACCAGGGATGGTGGGTAGGAGTTGATTAGGTATGGAACAGGTGTTGGAGAACAGCCTGACCAAACAAGGCATCCCGGCGGGAGTCCTTGTCCAAGCAGTAATGGGCTGTGAAGGTATGAACCGAGGCCCAGGTGGCTGCTCGACAGATGTCGTCGATAGACACAGAGCGCAGATGAGCCATTGAAGCTGCCATGGCTCTCACATTGTGAGCTGTGACATGGCCCTCCATAGGAAGATTCTTACTCTGATAGGCAAAGGAAATGCACTGAGCAATCCAGTTGGACAGTGTTCTCTTGGAGACTGGAAGTCCCAAATGAGAAGGACCAAAAGCAACAAAGAGTTGAGAGGACTTTCTATGTTGCAATGTTCTTTGTAAGCAAAAGGCTAAAGCTCTTTTACAATCCAAAGTATGAAGGTTCCTTTCTGCATTTGATGCATGAGGCTTTGGAAAAAACACAGGCAGGTAGACCGCTTGGTTTAGATGAAAAGGCGAGACCACCTTTGGCATAAAGTGTGGATGAGTCCTAAGGACTACCTTGTCATGATGGAACCTTGTATAAGGTGGATCAGCCACTAGTGCCTGCAACTCACTGATGCGACGTGCTGATGTGATTGCAATGAGAAAGATTACCTTCCAAGAAAGGAATTTCAATGAGGTAGTAGCTAAGGGTTCGAAAGGTGGCTTCATGAGCTGACCAAGAACCAGGTTTAAGTCCCATGCCACTGGTGGTGGCCTAATGGGAGGCTTAGTTAGAAGAAGGCCTCTCATAAATCTTGCTATAAGAGGATGGGAAGAAATAGGTTGTCCATTTAGAGGCTTGAAAGAAGCTGCAATAGCACTCAAATGGACTCTTACTGAGTTAGTCTCAAGTACTGCATTGGAGAAATGAAGTAGATACTCCAGCAATGATTCCAGAAGTATCACAAGGGGGTTAAGACCCTTCTGCGAACACCATATGGTAAACCTTTTCCACTTGAAAGCAAAAGAGCGTCTTGTGGAAGGCTTCCTGGAAGTATAAAGGATATCCGTTACTTGCTGAGGGAGGTTAAGATCATGGAGATCTAGGCATTCAGCAACCAAGCCCTGAGATGCAGAGACTGGGGATTTGGATGCCAGAAGATTCCGTCCTCCTGAGACAGGAGATCTGGAGCAGACCCTAACTCCAGAGAGGGAGCTTCAGAGATATGTAGAAGCAGAGGGTACCACACTTGCCGAGGCCAATGTGGAGCTATGAGAATCATACAGCCTCTGTCTCTCTGAAGCTTGAACAGGGTTTTGGGAATTAGGGGAATGGGTGGAAAGGCATAAAGGAAGTCTTGACCCCAGTGGAGGAAAGCATCCTTGGCCTGAGAGCCCTGAGCCGGAATTCTGGAACAGAACTGGGGGAGGTTTGGCATTCAACGGACTTGCAAAGAGGTCTATGTCCGGGGTTCCCGAGATTTGAAAAATCTTGGCCACCTGGTCTGCATGCAGAGACCACTCGTGTGGAAGCAGAACTCGACTGAGTCTGTCTGCCCAAGAGTTTTGTATGCCTGGAAGATATACTGCCAGGAGATGAATCTGATGCTCTCTGGCGAGGGCCCATAGTCGCAAAGCTTCGTTGCAAAGTGACAGAGAGCCTGTTCCCCTCTGCTTGTTCAAATAGAACATGGCTACTTGATTGTCCGTATGAATGAGGACTGTCTTGTAGCTGAGCAGGGTGTGGAACACTCTAAGAGCAAGGAAGGTTGCTCTGAGCTCCAGGAGATTGATGTGTAGATGAGTCTCCTGTGGAGA
Organism: Ichthyophis bannanicus; assembly: GCA_033557465.1. Lineage (NCBI taxonomy): Eukaryota > Metazoa > Chordata > Amphibia > Gymnophiona > Ichthyophiidae > Ichthyophis > Ichthyophis bannanicus. The sequence continues at coordinate 709,162,375 of CM066033.1, forward strand.
CCAGGTGCCTTGGGTGGAGAGGTCTTGCAGATGAGCTCCCCAACTCATCGGAGAAGCATCTGTTGTGAGAGTTGCTTGGGGTAAGGGTTGTTGAAAAGCGGACCCCAGCAACAGGTTTTGAGTGGATTTTCACCACTGGAGGGACAAAATAAGGCGATTTGTGTTTGCTATTTTGTCTGACAGGCATCCTGATGCCTGGGTCCATTGAGTGGATAAAGTCCATTGGGCTGCCCTCATATGGAGCGAGCATAGGGAACCACATGCACAGTAGATGCCATGTGGCCTAGTAGTTGTAGCATTTCTCAGGCAGTGAGATGAGGCTTTAGCACAGTCTGAGAAGCTAACTGCACCATGCGAAGGCAACAGCCCTGGGGGAGATAGGCCCTTGCCTTTCTGGTATCCAACAAAGCTCCTATGAACTCTAAAGACTGAGTGGGAGTTAAACTGGATTTAGGGATGTTTATTACCAGACCCGAATACTGAAAGATACGTATTGTGCAGGATAGAGAAGTCCTGGCCTCTGACTCTGTTGGGGCTCGAATGAGCCAGTCATCTAAGTAGGGGAAGACAAATATCCCTAGAGTGCGGAGAAATGCTGCTACCACAGCCATGCATTTCATGAACACCCTTGGTGCTGAGGCCAGGCCAAAAGGAAGCACCCTGTATTGGTAGTGCTTTCCTTGAAAAAGGAACCGAAGGAATCTTCTGTGAGTTGGATGGATGAGAACATGGGTGTATGCATCCTTGAGATCTAGAGAACACAGCCAATCCTGACTCTGAAGGTATAGTAGCAGAGTTCCCAGAGAAATCATCTTGAATTTCTGACAAGGAATTTGTTCAATTCTCTGAGGTCCAAGATAGGTCTGTATCCCCCTGTTTTCTTTGGGATAAGGAAATAAGGGGAGTAAAACCCTGTACCCTGCTGATGGATGGGTACTTCTTCTATTGCCCCTTGGGCAAGAAGCATAGTGACCTCCTGACCTAACAGGTTGATGAGAGAGGTCGGAGTATTGAACTGCCTTATCATTGTGGGAGGGAGCATGCTTGAAAAATGAAGCTTGTACCCCTCTTATGATGGAGAGTGTCCAATGCTCTGCTGTTATTTGCCCCTATCTGGGGGCAAAGTGACACAAACTTCCTGGAATGGCTGAGACTGCTGGGACGGCTGAGGCTTAGCAGTCTTTGGTTTTCTTTGTTTGGGTGGTTGCTGACCTTTCCTGACAAGCTGACCTGCAGAACGTCCCTGCTGAGAATAAGCAGGATAATACTTTTTCTTTTTAGAAAAGAATGTTTTTTTAAAAGATTTCTTTCTTGCAGGATCAGCTGTGGACTTGGACAATCTATCCAAGGTGGAGTTGTCAGCATCCAACTCATTGGCCTTTTCCTGCCAATCTTTACCAAACAGGTTCTCACCAGTACAAGGAATATTTCCAAGTTTATCTTGTACCCAGAGCTCCAGATCAGATGCCTGGAGCCAAGCAATTCTACGTGCACCTAGGGCAATGGCAGAGGTTCTGCTTATGCACTGAAAACAGTCAAAAGCTGCACGGTTGAGAAATTTAGAAACATCTTGGGCATGTTTGACCAATGTGAGAAAATCCTGTCTTCTATCCTCCGGAAGAAGAGGACTCAAAGCCTCTAAATCTCCTGTGACTTCCTTCAGGAACATTCCCATATATAGACTATAGGAACTGATCCTGGCAGAAAGCATGGAAGCTTGGAAGACATGACGTCCAAAAGCATCCAAAGTTCTGCACTCACGTCCTGGAGGATTAGAGGCATGCCTCTTTGCACTCTTGATCCTTCTCATAGCTGATTCCACTACAATAGAGTGGTGAGGAAGCTGAGTTTTCTGGAAACCAGGACAAGGAGGGACTCGATACAGAGTATCCAGTCTACAAGAATGAGGAGAGGTGGTAAGAGGTGTCTCCCACATTCTTAACATAAGATCATTTATTTATTTATTTACATTCTCTTATATACCGCGCTATTCTGCATCAGTGCGGTTTACATTGAACAAACTGAAATTACATTGAACAGGGTATTATAACTTGGAGATAACTATTTTACAGGGAACATGGGCTATGGAGGGTTAAGTGGCTTGCCCAAGACCACAAGGAGCACCTGTGGGACTAGAAACCCCAGTCCTTCCAGCCCAAGGTTGCTGTCCTCTAGTGGGATTTGAACCCCCGACCTTCCGGCCTGAAGTACCTTGCCCCAACCACTAGGCTACTCCTCCACTCATGCAAGATCTCATGGATAGGCAAGGTAGCTGCCTCCTTAGGAGTTTTAGGATATTGTAAAATTTCCAACTCCTTTGCTCTGGGCTCTGTTTCAGGTGCCACAGTAATGGACAGACCTCGAGCCACCTCCCTGATGAAATCCTGAAAGGAAATGTCCTCTGGAGGAGACATCCTACCTTTAGGGGAGGAAGGCTCCTCTGGGAGAAGTATTCCCGCATCGACAGAACTGTCAGAATCCTCAGATTCCCCTGAGGCCTCGAAGTACCTTCTGTCAGGATGCTCTTGAAGAGCCCGATACCCGTACCGACCAAAGTCGGTACCGGGAGTAATCGGTACCGGAGTATCGGTACCAGAAGGCATCGGATGACTGGGTGCCGGAAATGCGGACACCAATGTCGATGCTATCGGTACCGGTACCGATACCGGTGCCGGAGTCGGTGCTGGTTGAAAAGTCTGACGCGGTTCCGAGGGCGTCGATGCCACAAGTAGAGCCGCCAGACTGCGCTCAATAGCCAGGACTCTCTGGTCTATCGCGCTGCCGATGCCTGGATGTCGGTACCGGAGAAGACCGCCGGTACCCCAGAGCATAGCACCAGTAGTTCTGCCGAGGTCGAGGCCTCAAGAACATCCTGGAGCCCCCGATAATGCTTTGGAAGCCGAAGCCGCCCGCCGGTGCAATTTTGCCGGTGCAGAATCCTCAAGGGCAACGCCAGAGGCATCTCGATGCTTAGAAGGAGATCTACCCTTTGAGGACCGGCTAGACTTATGTTTATTTACCTGAGATCCACGGGAGGAAGACGAAGCCCTGGAAGACGTCGATGCCACCAAAGCTGCATCAGAGGGAAACAGTACTGAGCTTGGCAGCTCGGTTTTGTCGACCTCTCTTGGACATCATGGCACAGGCCATACACTCCGAGATGGGATGGTCAGGACCTAAACATTTCAGACACCACTCATGGGTGTCGGTGACGGAGATGGTACCGCCACACTTGGTGCATTTTTTAAAACTCGAGGAGGGTTTTTCCATTATGGAAAAAATCTTGGGCCTAAGGCCCAAAATGGCGCATGCACCTGGAAAAAATAGAGTACTAAGAAATTTTTTTTTTAAAGAAAAGAAATAAATAAAAACCAGTGGTACCGGTAAAGCGTCGAGGAAGGCAGACGCGACCACAAAAAAGAGGAAAATTTTCTGCGGTGACAGGAACACAACCTGCTGGCTCCGCGGAAAATGAAGAACTGGAGAGAGGCAGTTGGGAAAGGCAGCACGCAGGCACTGTGGGATGCTCCCAAAAGCTTTCTTATTGGACGCTGAGGAGCGTTCCCGCGCAGGCTCCGTCGGTACCGACGATACCCATATGTGATGACTACATTCCTGCTTGTTCCTGGAGATTAAGAGGGATAAAACCTCTTCTTCTTGGAGAAGAATGGATTCTTGAAAGATTTCTTTCTTGCAGGATCAGCTGTGGCTTTGGATAATCTATCAAAAATAGAGTTGTCAGCATCTAATTCATTGGCTTTCTCTTGCCAATTCTTGCCAAATAGATTCTCACCTGTACAAGGGATATTGCCCAGTTTGTCCTGCACCCAGAGCTCCAAATCGGATGCCTGGAGCCAGGCAATTCTACGTGCACCTATGGCAATGGCAGAGGTTCTGCTTATGCACTCAAAACAGTCAAAACCTGCACGGTTGACAAACTTAGAAACATCCTGGGCATGTTTGACCTGTGTGAGAAAATCCTGCCTTCTATCCTCAGGAAGGAGGGCTCAAAACCTCTAAATCTCCTGTGACTTCCTTAAGGAACATTCCCATATATAAAATATAGGAACTGATCCTGGCAGAAAGCATGGAAGCCTGGAAAGTACGACGTCCAAAGGCATCCAAAGTTCTACACTCACGTCCTGGAGGATTAGAGGCATGCCTCTTTGCACTTCTGATCCTTCTCATAGCTGATTCCACTACAATAGAGTGGTGAGGAAGCTGAGTCTTCTGGAACCCAGGACAAGGAGGGACTCAATACATGGTATCCAGTCTACGAGAGTGAGGAGAGGTGGTAAGAGGTGTTTCCCACGTTCTTAGCATGAGATCATGTAAGATCTCATGGATAGGCAAAGTAGCTGCCAAATTAGGAGCCTTGGGATATTGTAGAATCTCCATCTCCTTTGCCCTGGGCTCTGTTTCGGGAGCCACAGTAATGGAAAGACCTCGAGCCACCTCTCTGATGAAATCCTGAAAGAAGATATCTTCTGGAGGAGACATCCTACATTTAGGAGAGGAAGGCTCCTCCGGGAGAAGTATTCCGGTACCGACAGAGTTGTCAGAATCCTCGGAGTCCTCTGAAGATTCAAAGTACCTTCTGTCCGGATGCTCCTGAAGAGCCCGATACCTGTACCGACCGAAGTCGGTACTGGGGGGGAATCGGTACCTGTGAATTACTACCGGAAGGCATCGCATGACTGGGTGCCAGCAAAGCAGACCCCGATGTCGATGCTGTCGGTACCGGAACCGATACCGGTGCCGGAGTTGGTACCGGCTGAACTGTCTGACGCTGTTCCGAGGGTGTCGATGCCGCAAGGAGAGCCGCCAGACTGCGTTCAATAGCCAGGAACCTCTGGTCTATCGACGCTGCCGATGCCTGGGTATCTGTACCAGAGAAAGCAGCCGGTACCCCAGAGCATGGCACCAGTAGTTCTGCCGAGGTTGAGGCCTCGAGAACATTCTGGAGCTCTGATAATGCTTTAGAAGCCGAAGTCTCCCGCCGGGGCAATTTTGCCGGTACAGAACCCTCAAGGGCAATGCCAGAGGCATCTCGATGCTTGGAAGGAGATCTACCCTTTGAGGACCGGCTAGACTTATGTTTGGTTACCTGAGATCCATGGGAGGAAGACGAAGCCCTGGAAGACGTCGATGCCACAGAAGCTGCATCGGAGGGAAAAAGGGTGCTGAGCTTAGCAGCCCGGTTTTGTCGACCCCTCTTGGACATCATGGAACCATACACTCAGAGATGTAGTGGTCAGGACCTAAACATTTAAGACACCACTCATGGGTGTCAGTGACGGAGATGGTACCACCACACTTGGTGCACTTTTTGAAACCCGAAGCAGGTTTTTCCATAGTGGAGGAAATTTTGGGCCTAAGGCCCAGAATGGCAAGTGCACCTGGGAAAGAAAAGTTAGGAAAAAATATCTTTTCTTTTTTTTTTTTTAAAAGAAAGAAAAGGAGAACCGGTGGTACTGGTATAGCATCGAAGAAGGCAGACACGACCACAAAAAAGAAGAATAAGGAAATTTTTCTGCGGTGACAGGAACAACGACCTGCTGGCTCCGTGGAAAATGAAGAACTGGAGAGAGGCAGTTGGGAAAGGCGGGAAGGCAGCACGCAGGCGCTGTGGGATGCTCCCAAAAGCTTTCTAATTGGATGCTGGGGAGCATTCCCGCGCAGGCTCCGTCGGTACCGACTATACCCATATGTGAAGACTACATTCCTGCTTGTTCCTGGAGATGTTCTGCTACAAGGGGACATGGGATGAGGGTGAAGGGGGATAGATTCAGGAGTGATATGCGGAAACATTTATATGCGGAAACATTTATATGCGGAAACATTTATTTACGGAAAGGGTGGTGGATCCGTGGAATAGTCTCCCAGTGGAGGTGGTAGAGATGAGGACAGTATCTGAATTCAAAAAAGCATGGGACAAACACAGAGGATCTCTAAAGGAAAAAAAGGGGACTGTTGTATTTGTTGATATGGAAGGACAGACCAGATAGGCCATGTGGTCTTTTTTCTGTCGTCATATTTCTATGTTTCTATGTTCCCAGAGAACATCTGTTACAGGTGAGTAATTACGCTTTCTCTTCACATATGGGACTCCCAAGCTACAAGCTTCTGAAAAAAACCTATAAAAATCATGGGCGACCCAAAAAGCAGACTGTAAAGGGCAGCAGAAGGCACTGGTTGGCTGGAAGTCTTACACTGCAGCAGCAGCATCGAAGATGCAATCCCCTATCTGGTAGCCTGGACACCATGGGCTGGAAGGAAGGAGTTGCACTAGTCCCCGAAGAGGTACGGAGTATTGCTTGGCCAAAGGTGCTATCCCTCCGGGAGGTCTTTTCCAAGCAGTAGTGTGCTGCAAAAGAGTGCACAGAGGAGCAGGTGCCGGCTCAGCAGATGTCCAATAAGGGCACCAAGCGCACGCTGGCCACCGAGGTCGCACTGGCACGCACATTGTGTGCAATCACATGATGCTCCAGGGAAAGCCCCGCCTATTGGTAGGCGAAGGAAATGCAGTCGGCACCCACCGTGAAAGGGTGCATTTAGAGACTGCAACCCCAAGTCGACTGGGGTCAAAAGAGCCAGAGCTTCGCTGAGCAGCTGCTGGATGTAAAATGACAAGGCATGGTTGCTGTCCCATGTGTAGGGAAGCCTCTGCTCTGGAGGAATGAGGCCTGGGAAAGAAGGTGGGTAACATCACCTCCTGATTCAAGCAGAAGGCATAGATGACTTTTTGAAACAATTAGGAGTGAGTCCGAAGGATGACCCTATTCCTGTGGAACCTGGTCTAGGGTGCATGGGAGCCTGCAGTTTGTTCACACGTCTGGCAGAGGTGAGCACCACCAGGAACAGGACTTTCCAAGAAAGGTACTTGTAATGGCAGATTACCAGGAGTTTGAAGGGTGGAGCCATGAGCTTCCCCAACATCACATTGAGGTCCCATACCACTGTTGGCTAACGGATTGGAGGCTAGGAGAGGAGGCGGTCTCACATGAAGCGGATCACCAAGGGGTGCACCGACATGGCTTGGCCATCCACCGTGTGGTGGTGAGACAAGATGGCACAGAGGTGCATCCACAGTGTTGGATTTGAGGCCAGCCCCTGACAGATACAGGAGGTATCGCAAGATGTCCGGCATCTCGCAGAAGAGGTTAAGCCCTTCGTCCGCACACCAGAGCAAAAAGCTGAGCCACTTAAAGACATTGCGAGGAGTCCTTATGCGAGGCAAACAGATCATCACCTACCAGCCTGGAGAAGCGGAGATGCACTATAGCTAGCCTTTCAGCATCCAGGCTGTCAGGACAAGGGACTGGAGGTTGGGGTGCAGCAGTGCCCCACCCTCCTGTGACAGCAGGTCTGAGGCGCTCCCCAGTGGCAGTGGTTCTCTCTGAAACAGTTGCAGAAGTAGGGAGATCCACTGCCTCCTATCCCTAGGCTGGCCTCTGCGAGCAGAAGCGTTTTCTCCAGACTGGCAAAAATGTCTATCTCAGAGGTCCCCCAGCATTGGAAGACCTTCCCCAGCACCTCTGGGTTCATTTGCCACTTGTGGGGTTCGAGAACCTGGCTCAGGCAGTTGGCCAGAACATTGTCCTGTCTCGGCAAGTACACCACTTTGAGGGAGATGTTCTTCCCTGTTGCGAAGTTCCAGAAGCACACTGCTTCCCAGCAGAGGCGGTATGAGTCCATGCCTCCCTGCTTGCTGATGTAGTAGTACATCGCCACCTGGTTGTCCATCTGGACCTGAACCATCTGCTCTGCCAGATGGTCCTGAAAGGCCCACAGGGCATGATAGACTGCTCCGAGTTCCAGCAGGTTGATCTGCGAGGCACTCTCCTCTGGCGACCATGGTCCTTGCGACTGCAGGAAATCGCAGTGGGCCCCCCAGCCCAGCTTGGATGTGTCTGTTGTAAGGATGCGTTGGATCAGGAGAGCCTGGGAGGGCAGGCTGGCTCTGAGGTTGAGGGGGTCCTGCCACCAGGTGAGACACGCCACCAGGGCCGACGTGATCTGGATGCAGTCCTCCAAACGGCTCGAAGCTTGTGTCCACCGGATGCTGAGTGTCCACTGAGCCTGCCGCATGTGAAGACGAGCAAAGGGGGCAACATGGACAGTACATGCCATGTGCCCCAAGAGGTGGAGCATCTGCCTGGCTGTCACCTCTGAGCCGCCCTGCATTGCCTGTGCTAGGGTGGCTAGGCATTGCACATGATCCAGTGGCAGGAAGTCCCTTGCCTGAGTGGAATCCCATAGGGCGCCGATGAATTCCAAGCGCTGGGTGGGCAGGAGGTGAGACTTTGGGAAGTTGACCACAAAGCCCAGCACTGCAGCAGCCCTATGGTGCGATGTGCCACGTTGCACGCCTCTTCTGGTGAGCTGGCTTGTATGAGCCAGTCACCCAAGTAAGAGAAGACAAAAACCCCTGGGAGCCTGAGGCATGCGGCCCCAACCGCCAGGCATTTTGTGAATACCCGTGGAGCAAAGGCTAGGCTGAAGGGAAGCATTCTGTATTGATAGTGTTATCTGCCGCTAATGAATCGGAGGTACTGATGGTGCCTTGGATGGATCAGGATATGGGTGTAGACATCTTTGAGATCCAAGGAGCATAGCCAATCTCCCTGCAGGAGGTAAGGCAGCAAGATTCCAAAGGATACCATTTTGAACTTTTTCTTGACCAAGGAGTGGTTGAGGTCCCGCAGATTCAGGATGAACCAAAAGGAAGTAGGGGGAGTAGAACCCCCGGCCCTGTAGAGGCTGGGGGATGAGCTCCACCACCTGATCCACGAGCAAGATCTCAAACTCCCTTTGCAGGAATTCCCTGTGCAAGGGGTCCATAGGTAATTCTCCTGGGAAGAAGGGAGGTGGCAACTGGGCGAAATGGAGGAGATACCCCTCCCTAACCACTTGCATCACCCAGGCATCTGCGATGATCGGCCACAGGTGAGCAAAGTGCACTAGCCTGCCTCCCATGAACCTTGAGCCTGTTACTTCCTGGGGGGAACTCCCCCAAGGCAGTGGCACTGTTTAGGTTCTGGGGGCTTTGGCTTATGAGGGCCATGCCTCTGGCCCTTGGCCTGCTGTCCCGGGGGGGGGGGGGAGGGGGGGAAGCATGATAGGTCTCAAACTTGGGGTACTTTCCATAAGTCTTCTTGACCTTCGGGTGGAAGGGATTTTTCCCGGAGTCTTCCTGTGGGAAGGTTCAGACACTGACAACCTGGTTCTGGTCATGAATTCCTTCTCCAGCTCATTGGCCTTCGGCAAGGGAAGTCGGCCAACTTGTCCTGAACCCACTGCTCCAAGTCAGAGGACTTTAGCCACAAAGACGGTAGGCATGCAGTTACCCAAGCCACCGACTCAAAGCCGTCAAAGGCTGCACGAGTTTGAAGCTTGGAGCACTCCTTGACCAATTACACCAGGATCCTGAAGTGCTCAAGAGGTTTGCCTGATAACCTAGCCAAAAACCCGGTGAGCTCCTTCGCCAAGTCTCTCAGAACATACCCATGTTCAGATGGTATGCCTGGATTCGGGCTGTGAGAATGGAGCCATGGAAATACTTCCTACCAAAAGCATCCATGGTGCGGACCTCCCTGCTGGGGAGCACCGAAGAGTGCATCTTTTGGCTTTTAATGCGACTCCACCACCATGTGTCTTCTGAAAGCTGGGGTACCAGCCGACTTGATATTGTGAATCGAGTTAACTGTTCATGATCAGCAGAGTCACTGGGGTTTCCCACATCCTGAACAGCAGCCACTCCAGGATGGGGGGCATGGGCACCGTCAGTACCTCCCGAGGAGGAGCCTCGTATTGGAGAATCTCGAGATCCTCATTATGTGGCTCTTCCTCGGGCACTGCCACGAAGGCAAGGGCCTGGGACATCTTCCTCACAAACTCCAGGAAGGCTAGATCCTCCGGAAGTGACTGCTGCCGACAGTGTGGCAGACGGGTTGGAGGGGATGTCCTGGTAGAGGATGGTGTCAGGAGACTCTGTCCATTTCCCATGCTGAATCTGAGTTTGAGGAATAGGTAAGTGACCCGTGGTTATCGGGCCGGCTCAGCGTCAACGACTCCTGGCATCTGAGCTCCTGTGCTACCATGCCTGATGCTGCATTGGGCCTCGAGGCAGTCGCCAGAGGAGTCGACACCGCTCAAGCCAACCTCTTGAGGATGGGTAGAGCATCCTCCGGGGAGGTTCTCAACGAAGATGGCCCCTGTAGCTGGCACCAATGGACTGGGAGTCAGGTCCTTCTGTGTCTTGAGGAATGTAGCAAAGCTGCATTCCAGGGCTTCCATCCTGGCCTCGATACCAGATGGCTCCACAGCAGCATGTGCCGGCCTAGAGGATGTTGAAGCCGGCATTGGGTCTCTGATGGGGGAATCCCTTATGGTGATCGCATCGGGGGACCCGACCCAAATCCCTGACTCCATGGAAGACTCCTCCCACCAGGGTTCTTAGAAGGGTGCTCCTGGCCATCGTTTCCATCTTCCACGGCCAGGCACCGGAGGTCTTACCCACAAGGCCGGGGTCAGACCTCAAGATTAAATTAGACTTAAAAAAAAAAAAAAAAAGATTAAATTAAACTTACCTGCTAATTGTAGTTCCTTTACGAACTCAAGTCCAGTCCCGGACCTCTGAAGTTGTGATCCTCCTCCAGCAGCTTGGAGACTGAGAAACGTCACTCTTGTGATGTCACTGGCATATATAACCCCAGGATACACCTCCTCGCTCCAGTAACCTATTGACAAAGCAGACTCACCGGAGCAACAATTAAGTAGCAACACTACTAAGCACTCTAACCAAACTGAACCTGTAAACAACTAAAGGAAAAAGAACCAACCATTAAGTTGTTTGCTTGTTTTTTGTTTTTCATTAGACCTGGAAAACACTGTATAAATGCCGAGGTCCTTCCTCCCCCCTTATGGAAGACACTGACCTCCAATAGAATTCCCCTGCAGCCCATCTGCCCTCATGAACCTGACCCCCTAGTAAAAAAATTGCTTCTTACCTGTGACCGATCTCATGCTTCAGGCCATAGTCCAAAAAGAAAAGGGCGGGATACGGGACTGGACTTGAGTTCCTAAAGGAACTACAATTAGCAAGTAAGTCTAATTTAATCTTCCTTATCGTCCCTCAAGTCCAGTCCCGAACCTCTGGGGATGTAACAGAGCAGTAACAAATGTCAACGGGAGGGACCAGCCAAACCCGCCTGAAGCACCGCTGAGCCAAAACAGGCATCTCTCTCCGCCTGAGCATCCAGTCGGTAATGCTTGACAAACAAATTTATAGACGACCATGTCGCCGCCTTACAAATTTCCCCAACTGGTATTAAACTATGCTCTACCCAAGACGCTGCTTGCACCCTCGTCGAATGAGCCTTAAGACCCTCAGGAACTGACCTGCCTTTTAATAGATACGCTATCGCTTCCTTGAGCCACCTCGCTATGGAAGCTTTCGACACCATATCTCCTTTTCTAGGTCCCCCAAAGAGAACAGTCTATCCGATCTTCGGAAACTCTCCGTCCTACATAAATACCTCTTTAGTGCCCGACAGACATCCAATAAACGTAGACTGCCTGCCGATGCTTCACCCGCGTCACCCCTGAACACCGGCAAGGACACCACTTGATTTACATGAAAAGCTGAAACTACTTTGGGTAAAAAGGCTGGCACTGGTCGCAAGACCACCTTCGAGTCATAGAAAGACAGAAAAGGCTTCCTACATGACAAAGCCTGCAACTTGGAGATTCACTGTGCTGAACAGATAGCCACGAAGAACACCACCTTGAGAGTGAGATCCTTTATAGTCGCTCGAGACAACGGCTCAAAGGGCTGTCGCACCAATGTCTCCAACACTATCTGAAGATCCCAAGGTGAAACTATCTCTCTACACAGTGGCCTCAAGAGAACCACCGCCTGCAAAAAGACGCTTTATATCCAGATGGCTTCCCAGCGACTCTCTTTTAACCTTTCCCCTGTAACAGGACAATGCAGCTAATTGAACCCGTAGGGACGCAGCCGCCAGACCCTTCTGAAAGCCATACTGCAAGAATGCCAAAACCTGCGGCACCAACACTCGCAATGCCTCCACGTTCCTGTCCACACACCAAGCTTCGAATATTCACCATATCCAGACATACGCCAACAAAGTCGATCTCCGCCACGCCTTCAACAAAGTTCCAATGACCGCCGCGGAATAACCCTTTCCCTTCAGCCTTGCCCTCTCAAGAGCCAGGCCGTAAGAGAGAATCGATCCACCTGAGGCATGAGCAATGGACCCTGAGATAACAGATCTCTTCGACAGGGCAGGCGTCATGGCTCCACTACTAATAGCCTCATCAGATCCGCATACCAAGTCCTTCTTGGCCAGTCCAGCGCGATCAGCAACACCACTCCTCTGTGACCTTCTATACGCTGCAACACCCACCCTTATCGACACCCAAGGTGGAAACACGTATAGGAGTTGGTGCTTGGGCCAAGACTGTATCAGTTAATCCAGACCTTCCAACATTCACTCTCGCCTTCTGCTGAAGAAACATTCTACTTTGCGGACTGGAACATGGCCATGAGATCCAGTACTGGCGTGCCCCAAAGCTGCACCAGCATTTAAAACACTTCCTGATGAAGGTTCCACTCTCCTGGATCCACTCTTACACGACTCAAAAAAATCAGCCTCCACATTGTCCTCTCCTGCCACGTGCGCCACCGACAGAGCTACCAGATGCGCCTCGGCCCACTTGAGCAGTCCCTTGGCTTCCTCCTTCAGTGCGGCACTGCTGGTGCCTCCCTGACAATTGATGTAAGCAACTGCCATCGCATCGGGCATTGTCAGAAAAGCGTAGTTACTCACCTGTAACAGGTGTTCTCCAGGAGCAGCAGGAATCAGTCCTCACTTATGGGTGACGTCGGCGCCGACGGAGCCCTCGCGGAGCAATTTTCCCCAGCTTTCAAAGAAAGCCTTTGGGAATTGCAGCGCGCATGCGCGGTCCTCTTCCCGCCCAAGGGTGCCATCTTAGCCAGTCAGATGACATAGCTAAAAAAGACAGCATAAAAATTTGCAAAAAAGTAAAGCAGACGATTGCAACTCCAAGGGGAGGAGGGAGGGTAGTGAGGACTGATTCCTGCTGCTCCTGGAGAACACCTGTTACAGGTGAGTAACTACGCTTTCTCCAGGACCAAGCAGGAAGTCAGTCCTCACTTATGGGACTCCCAAGCTCAAGGCTACCGGAAACCCTAAGCACAAAGAATGAGCTCCTTCTAGCTCAGCAGCACAGAAGGAAAGGATCTTCGCTGGATTATTACCCACCGGTAGCCCACATCCGGGATGGAGGGTAGGAGTTGCTCAGACCTCAAAGAGATTACGGAGGACTGCCTGTCCGAAAGCACTGTCCCTGCGGGACTCCCTCTCGAGACAGTAATGGACCGCAAAAGTCTGGCTCGAAGACCAAGTAGCGGCCCGGCAGATGTCTGCCAGCGGAACAGAGCGGAGGTAAGCCACTGACGTGGCCTTTGCCCGAACGCAATGAGCCGTGACTCGACCTTCCAAGGAGAGTCCGGCTGCCCCATAAGCCCAAGTGATACAGTCCGCAACCCAGATGGACAGCGTACGCTTGGAGACCGGGAGCCCCAATTTATTGGGGTCAAAAGATACAAAAAGCTGAGCAGCTTTACGGTGTTCCCGCGTACGGTCAAGGTAGAAGTTCAAAGCCCTTCTACAGTCCAGGGTATGGAGGACCGTTTCAGCTCGGCTGGAGTGTGGTCTGGGAAAGAAGGTTGGAAGTACCACCTCCTGATTGATATGAAAAGGGGAGACCACTTTTGGAAGAAATTTTGGGTGAGTCCAAAGGACTACCCTATTTTTGTAGAACCGAGTGTAAGGGGGATCAGACACGAGGGCCTGCAATTCACTTACGCGTCTAGCGGAAGTGAGGGCTATCAAGAACAGTATTTTCAAAGAAAGAAAACGGAGAGAACAGGTAGCCATAGGTTCAAAAGGCGGACAGGTGATCCGCTGTAAAACCACATTCAGATCCCAGTCAGGCGCTGGCGGGCGTAGAGGTGGTTTAAGTAGAAGGAGACCTCGGAGAAACCTCGCTACAAGAGGGTCGCTGGAAAGAGGTCTGCCGTCCACCGGCACATGATGTGCTGAAAGAGCACTGAGGTGAACTTTGACGGAGTTGGACTTAAGTCCCAGATTAGAGAGGTAGAGCAAGTACTGCAGGATCACCGACACCGGGCAGGAGAAGGGATCCTGAGACTGTTGGCCACACCAAACGGAAAAGCGACGCCATTTAAGGGCGTAGCATTTGCGGGTAGAAGGTCGCCGAGAAGCTAGGACGACCTCCTCCACTTCTGCCGGCAGGAGAAGGGGAGCGAGGACTACCCTCTCAGCAGCCAGGCCATCAGGTTGAGAGACCTGAGGTTGGGGTGTAGCAGAGACCCCTGATCCTGAGTGAGGAGATCTGGTTGTAACCCCAGAGGGAATGGATCCTCCACCGCTAATTGCAGCAGGAGCGGAAACCATGGCTGTCTGGGCCAGCGAGGGGCCACCAGGATCATGAAGGCTTTGTCTCGGAGAACTTTGAAAAGAGTCCGAGAGACTAGCGGGATGGGAGGGAAAGCGTACAGAAGGCTCCCCGACCATGAGAGTAGAAAAGCGTCCGCCGCAACCCGAAGGGGGTGTGGCTGACGAGAGCAGAAGCGAGGAAGTTGCCGGTTGTGAGGACTGGCAAAGAGATCCATCGTGGGGAGGCCCCACTTTAGAAAGAGCTTCTGAACTACCAAGGGATCCAGACGCCACTCGTGCGGCTGGAGGATCCTGCTGAGTTTGTCCGCCAGGTAATTCTCTTGGCCTGGGAGATAAACTGCCTTGAGGAGAATGCCGTGACTGACGGCCCAAGAGCAGAGCTTCTGTGCCTCCCGGCAGAGGAGGAAGGAGCCCGTGCCCCCCTGCTTGTTCACGTAGAACATGGCAACTTGATTGTCCGTCTGGACAAGGACGGACTGGTGAGAGGTCAGGTGGGAGAAGGCCTTGAGAGCCAGGCGGATCGCTCTGAGCTCCAGGAAGTTGATCTGCTGAGCAGACTCCCACGTGGTCCAGAGGCCCTGAGTACGTGCCCCTTGGCAATGTGCTCCCCAGCCCAGGAGGGACGCATCTGTCGTCAGCACCTGGGCCGGCTGAGGTGACTGGAAAGGCATTCCGCAGATCAGGTTCGGCTGCTGAAGCCACCACCGGAGAGACGAGATCAGCGGCTCGGAGACGCGCACTAGGTCTGCTAGGCCGCCTGTGGCTTGTCGCCACTGCTGGCGGAGACACCATTGAGCAGGCCGCATATTCAGGCGGGCATTGGGGGTCACATGGACGGTGGAAGCCATATGGCCGAGTAGTCTCAGGAAGCGCCTGGCGGAGACCAGGGGCTGGCTGCGAAAACGGTCGGCTAGGTCCATGAGCCGTTGAGCCCTGTCGAGCGGTAGGTACGCTCGTGCCTGAGGAGTGTGCAGCCTTGCGCCGATGAACTCGAGATCCTGTGAGGGGAGCAAAGTGGACTTTGCGAAGTTTATAACAAAGCCCAAGTGCTGCAGAAGAGTCACCGTGCGGCGCGTGGCGTTGGTGACCTCCAGAGCGGACGCTGCTCTGATGAGCCAGTCGTCGAGGTACGGAAAGACAGAGGCCGTGAAGCCGGAGATGGGCCGCCACCACCGCGAGACATTTTGTGAAGACTCGCGGTGCGGAGGACAGGCCAAAGGGCAGTACTCTGTACTGGTAATGATTTCCTGCCACCACAAACCTTAGGTATTGTCGGTGGCTTGGGTGGATGAGGATGTGCGTGTAGGCATCCTTTAGATCCAAGGAGCATAGCCAATCTCCCTGCTGGAGGTAGGGCAGAAGGATTCCAAGGGTAAGCATCTTGAACTTCTCTCGCACGAGGAACTTGTTGAGGTTGCGCAGGTCCAGGATGGGTCTGAGGCCTCCTGTTCTCTTTGGTATCAGAAAATACTTGGAGTAAAAGCCTTGACCTTGCAGGTGGTGGGGCACCGGTTCCACCGCCTGTTCCTATAGAAGACCTGTTAACTCCTGAAGGAGTAATTCCCTGTGCAGAGGGGGTCGCGGAGGTTCTCCCGGAAAAAAGGAGGGAGGGACCTGGTGGAAGTGGAGAAGATAGCCTTCTCGCACGACTTGAAGCACCCAGGCATCTGAGGTGATGCTGGACCACCTGTGGGCGAAGTGAACCAGCCGGCCTCCGGTGCTGGGAGGAACCAGTGGGGGGGGAGAGGCTATGCTTAGTGAGTCAAAAACCCCCACCCTGCTGAGCAGGGGCTGGTGGTGCAGGCTTGGGGGCTTGCTGCCTACGGGACCCGTTACCCCGTCCCTTGGCCTGCTGGCCCTGTTGGGGAGCTGCAGGGGCCTGATAATGGGGGTATTGTTTGTAGGCAGCCGCCTTCCTCGGGTAAAAGGACTTCTTTCCCGAGCCCTTCTTTTCCTGGGAAGGGGCGGAGGTCTTCCTAGAAAGCCTAGTCCTGGTGAGAGTCTCCGTCTCAATTTGTGCAGCCTTTTCAGCCATGGGCTTGCCAAAGAGGTTTTCGCCTCGGCAGGGGACATCGACCAACTTGTCCTGCACCCAGGGCTCAAGGTCAGATGACTGAAGCCAAGCCTGTCGGCGGGCACCGATGCCGGCTGCGGCCACTCGAGCTGACGCTTCAAAGCCATCGTAGGCTGCTCGGGATATGAATTTTGAGCATTCCCGAATACCAGTGGACAAGGCCAGGAACCTCCGCAAGGGTTCCCCGGACAAACCAGCGGAGAATCCGGCTAGCTCTTTAGCCAGGTCTCGGAGATACATGCCCATGTATAGCTGGTAGGTCTGGACACGACACGCAAGCATAGAGCCCTGGAAACACTTCTTGCCAAGGCCATCCAGGATACGGGCCTCCCTGCCAGGAGGCACCGAGGAGTGCATCTTCTGGCTCTTAAGACGATGCATGGCCGATTCCACTACCATGGAATGGTGTGGCAGCTGTGCTTTTTGGAAGCCAGGGCTCTTGCGGACTCGATAGATAGAATCGACCCGCTTGCTCAGGACCGGCGAGGTGGCCGGACTCTCCCACATGCGGAAGAGTAGTCGTTCCAGCATGGGAGGAACCGGTACAGTAAAGTGTTCCCTTGTGGGAGAGTCATACTGGAGGGCGTCGAGCTCTTCGGCTCGAGGCTCCTCCTCGGGGTCCGCAGGGAAGGCCAAAGCCTTGGCCATATCCCTGACGAAGTCCGAGAACCGGGCATCCTCCGGGGGGGACTGCTTCCGAGGCTCGGACTCCGGTGAGTCCAAGGGGACACACCGAGTCCGGAAAGAATCAGGCGACTCTTCCTCTTCAGACTCCCAGACCGACTCCGACGAGGACTCGGTGGGGTCGGCCCGGGCAGGGCGCGGCGCCTACCGCCCCGACGCCGAGGGAGTCGGCGTCGGCGACCTCGGTCCCGAACGGGAGGCCGAGGGTGACCTCGACCGAGGATCGACTCGAGTTCGCATCGACTCGAGGATCGGCTCGGTCTCCGGGGTCGACTTGGACGTCGACGTCCCGGCGGTCGGGGCAGCGGCGCCAGCGAAGCCAGCGAGCAGTGCCCGCTGCTGGTCCATGAAGGCAGACAATCTGCTCTCCAAGGCCGTCAACCTGAGTCCGAGCTCAGGTGACCCAGCAGCCCCCGACTCGGGCCCCGACGACGTCGGCTGTCTCGGAGGCGAGTCCAGGAGGACCACAGGACTTACCCGAGCAGGCAGCTCCGACTCCAGGCGAGGTCGCTTCGTGAGATGCTCCTTCTCCAAGGACCCGGGACAGCTATCGGGGCTATGCGACCTGGCCCTCGCGGAGCCAGGAGCGTCCACCGACGCCGCCCTCGCGGGTTTCACCTTACGACGATGGTCCCCGGAGGGAGAACCCCTGTCGGAGGAACTCCGGCGACGGTCCGAGCTGGAACCTTTGGACGCGGAGGCCTCCGACGAGGTCCGGGTACGGCTGGGGTCAGCGAAGATCCTATCTCGCTGATGCCGCCGACTTCTCAACGCTTTGGAGGACATTTTGCCACAGGGCCCACAGATCATTTCTTCATGATCTGGGCCCAGGCAGCGGAGGCAAAAGTCGTGTGTGTCAGTTAGTGACATATTTCGGTCACACTGACCACACTGCTTGAAACCACTGGCAGCCATCGGGGGAAAAAGGGCCCCGGCGAGGTCAAAGGACCGGGCTGCCAGGGAAAAACCGAAACGAAAAACTGACTAAGTCAGAAAAACCGAAAAATAAGAAGAGGACTCGAGACCGGCGTCGCGAGTCCGGCGGGAAAAAGACCGGCGTCGAACCGAATGGAAAAAAAGAGAAATTCTGAAGAAAAATCAACTTTTTCGCGGGGACACGACGGGTACGTCTGTAGGGCTCCGCGGAAAAAGAAGACTGGCTAAGATGGCACCCTTGGGCGGGAAGAGGACCGCGCATGCGCGCTGCAATTCCCAAAGGCTTTCTTTGAAAGCTGGGGAAAATTGCTCCGCGAGGGCTCCGTCGGCGCCGACGTCACCCATAAGTGAGGACTGACTTCCTGCTTGGTCCTGGAGAAACACCTTTCCTCGGATATCGGGCTGAAACTCCCTCAGCGCCAACGTTACTGCATGTAATTCCAATCTGTTGATCGACCAACTCCGTTCCAGCTCGGTCCACTGATCCTGAGCAAACCGACGCTGACAGTGGGCCCCCCCCCAGCCTACCAGACTGGCATCCATCATCAGGGGAATCCACCCTGGAGCCTCCAAGGGCATTCCTCTCTAGGTACTATGGACACAGCCACCACCGCAGAGCCCGCCACGTCTCTGGCAGACAGGGCAGCTTCTGTGATAACCGATCCTTCTGGTGTGACCACCGTCTGAGCAAGGCGCATTGCAATGGCCTCATATGTGCTCGTGCAACATGGCACCAGTTCGAAAGTCGGGGCCATGGTCCTGAGCAACTGCAGATAATGCCACGCCATCGGGCACGGTCTGTTGAGAAATTCTCTGACTAAATCCCTCAACGCTTGTGCTCGATGCTGAGGCAGAAAGTATCCCCACTCTCGTATCGAACTTCGCTCCCAGACATTCCAGCTCCTAAGATGGAGCCAACTGGCTCTTTTCCTGATTTACTACCCAACCAAGGTTTTGCAGAAACGCCACTACTTTGGCCGTAGCCGTCTTGCTCTCTGTCCTGGACTTTGCCCTGATTAACCAATCGTCCAGATAAGGATGCACCACCACCCCTTCTTTCCGCGACGCCGCTACGACCACCATCAGTTTGGTGAACGTTCGAGTCACCGTTGCCAGACCAAATGGCAAGGCCCATAACTGGAAATGCCCCATCGGCACCGCAAACCTGAGGAATTTCTGATGTTCCTGCCGGACTGGAATGTGCAGGTATGCTTCTGAGAGATATAGGGACGTGAGAAACGCTCCTGCTCGTACCGCCACTATGACCGACCTTAGAGTCTCCATACGAAAGTGAGATACTCGAAGACAGCGATTTACTCGTTTGAGATCCAAAATAGGTCGATAGGCCCCGTCCTTCTTTGGAACCACAAAGTATATGGAGTAACGACCGCTGCTGCATTGGGCCACTGGCACCGGGATTATGGCCTTGAGAGCCAGCAGCCTCTGCACCATCTGTTGTACCGCCTTGCACTTGCGGCGTGCCTTGCAGGGCGATTGCACGAAAGAATCCATCACCGGTCGGTGAAGCTTGTGATAAGGAAGCTTATCAAAGCTCAGGGAGTAAGGACAAAAGAGGGGAATTTACTCTGATCAAGGGACCTGTGCTGGCAGGTCAGAGAAATAAAACAGCTTGTTTCCCTAAAAGACTAAATGTTCCAGAATGCATCAGTTTGCAGAAAGCCCCCAGAGGAGCTAAAGTGGAAAAGCATGAGTCTAATCAGAGAAACCATTGTGTCATCCCTAATCAATCATCTTCTAGGAGGGAGCTTAATCCACAACACCTGAAGAATGCAAAGGAGGAGTTGCAATCTAAGCCCTTTAAAACTAGAAGGGAATCTTCAGAAAGGAAGGAGGGGAGGAACAGAAGCAGGAGGAACAGAAGGAACAACCTGAACCTGAAGGAACAAGGACAAGGAAGCACACGGTCCAAGAGTGGAACTCAGAGAAGTACGTATGCCTGGAGAGATTCCTGGGGGAAACAACCTTTAGAGGACCGGAGAAAGCCAGAGGTCTGGAGATCTACAGCCAGGGACCCTCAAGCAGCACCTAAAAGGAGTACTGCTGCAGCTAAGGAGAAAAGGCGCCCAAATACCTCTTGGAGGACGTATGGAGAAAAGGCCCTGAGGTCCAGGGATAACAACTGGAGGACAGAACACAGAAGCTCTATTGCATACTGGCCAGAATACCAAACGAATCAGCCTGATGCCAGCCTGGATTCAGGTATGAACTATAAATGTTTCTCTAGCTCTGAGCATTGCAAACAGCAGGGAAACAGTTTCTCTCTGTATAGAGGTCAGTTAATAAAGCCCTCTGAGTCAGACAGTGAAATTGAACCCATGCAATTCCAGGAGCAAGGTTTAATATCTGATGAAGAGAATGTTTGTGTGGACTGTTCCCTGTGTAGGTTGTTAGTTTAGAAAAATCCTCCAAATAAGAGCAAACATCAAAAGGAAACATTCTAATTATTGGCTCCCCAGAAAGTTCTCTTAGAGAGAGAAAACTTTTGGGGAAGTTTGCCCGTGTGCTGAGAACAAGCTGATTGCATCAGGATTGTCACCTGTTGGTAGAGCACAGCACAGCACAAGCCAAGCACACATGGAATGTAAAAGTTCTTTTCTGTGTGGATAAAGAGAGCTGTTTTTTTGTACAAAGAAGTTTTTCCTTTTTGGTTTGTTTCCACCACAGCACTGCTACGAAGTTTGATAGCAGTGGCTGTAAGAAAGCCTTTCTGTTCCATAAAGAACTTTGATACTTATTTACATAAGCTTTTCAGTTGCCTTGTTTATGTTGAATAAATCCTGGAGAAGTTATCTGGATGGTGTTACCAAGTATATCTGTGTGTGGAATATTCACCCCATAAACAAACTCTAATTTTGCCTTACATTCGACCAACTACAAGTTTCTTCATTTATTTAAAAGGCAAGCTTTGTGTGAATGGACTTCAATAACCACAATCCTTTGCAAGACAGTTAATTTACATACTTGCCAAGGTGATGGTACCTTCATAACAAGCACCCCCTTTTACAAGCTCCAATGCATAACCTTCTCAAATGACCTCCAACACCCACTGGTCTGACGTAATTTGGACCCAGGCAGGATAAAAATCCCATAGCCGACCCCCTACGGGCACGAATACCCCCTGGGTCCCCCTGACTTCATTGTGACTTTCGAAGATTTGAGGAGGAAGTGGCCGCAAATCCTCTACTTGCTCCTCGAAACCCTCGAAAACCTTGGGACCTATAGGGAAAACGACCTCTGAGCTTGTCTGAACCTCGGGGAACGAAAGCGACGAAACGCCCACTGTTGCTCTTTAGGCGGCGGAGTTGGTCATCCCTGCTTCTGCTTGTTCTCCGGCAGCCTACCGCTTTTGGACTCCTCCAAGTCCTTTACCAGCTTGTCCAAGTCTTTCCCAAAGAGTAGCTTACCTCTATTTTATTTTATTTTTTATTTATTTGTTGTTCTTATATACCGCACTCTTAAAAATCAGCGCGGTTTACATATAACAGATTTGTGCAGTCAAAGCAAAGTACTTACAATGAACAGGGTAGATTAACTTGGATTTCAACCGATGGTAACTATGTACAACAATTTACATCTATTTACAGACTGTATTTATAGTATGTACATCCACTGGTAAGGTTTACGTGCTCATACTTGATAGCATGTTAAGGGGTGGTGTGTTAGATTGCTGTGAATAGTGTAGGAGAAAGAGGTGATGTTTAAGCGCTCTTCTGAACTGAGCTAGGTCTTTGATGGCTCTAATGGGTGCAGGGAGTATGTTCCAGCAACTAGGGGCATATAGCTTGAATGCTCTGTTCCTGGTTGACTTTGTGCATTTTGTTATTTCTCTGGGAATCGTTAGTGTATTTGCTGTACATGATCTCCTTTCTCTGTTCGCAGTGATGGGGTGGATGAGGTCCATTAAGGCTGTGGGGGCCATCTTGTGGATGATTTTGAAAGTGATGATGGTTACTTTATATGTTGGTCAACAGTATATTGTAAGTCTTTTTTTTTTTTTTGAAACTTTGTTTTTATTAAGCATGTGAAAGACAGGATAATAGCATACATGACCAACAAGTACAAGACCCACAGCCATTCCCTCTCCAGGCAGCATCCCCCGATGTACTAAACCATCTTCCACAGCCAGCAACTATCTGGGGTCGAAGGCTCAGCTAAAGAACCTCGTAGCCCAGTGAACATAGGAATACAATAACAAGTTATAACAAACTAATAAACTTAAACAAACACTTAACCCGTGTGCCATGTGCTGTGTGCTGAGCGCTGATGCACACCCCCCAGTGATATCACCCCACTGACCCTTGCAGGTAAGGGTCCCAAATCTTATGAAATTCCCACTCCCGACCCCGTAACCGATATGTCAATTTATCAAACTGAATCATCTCCTCCACTTTCTTCTGCCAGTCCTCCGCCGCCGGCCCCCCCTCCCCCTTCCAGCGCCAAGCTATCGCAATCCGCGCTGCCAACAGAAGCTTCTGCTCCCGCAACCTAGCCCACCGCCCCAAACCCTCCTGATCCCCCTCCCCCCAACACCCCCACCCGGGGCCCCCCATCCAGCTCCCCCTCCCCTCCCGCCCTCCCACCCCCCCCTCCTACCTACCCCCTCCTGCACCAACCGCCAGAACCGCTGTATAGCCCGGCACCCCACCACATGTGCAGAAAGTCCCCCCGCTCCCCACACCCCCGCCAGCACATCCCTGCCCCTTGCCCCCCCCTCCAGGCTAGCCTACTCGAGGTAACATAGGCCCCATGCACGATTTGCAATTGCGTTTGCCTCCAAGAGGAAACCGCCGTGTACTGATAAATAGTCCTATAGATCCCCTGCCAATGCTCCTCGTCCCAAACCGCCCCTACCCATCTGTGCCACCGATCCCGATGACCCCACCCCGCTTTATCCTCGGATTCCGTCGCCTCCTCCAACATCACCCGATAAATCTTCGAGATAATCCCCTTATCCTTATTTCCCTGAAACAACACCGTCTCCATCACCGTGCTGGGGTGGCTAATCCACTGGACGGTCTCCCCCGTATGTAGAAAGTGCCTAATTTGAAAATACTGATAAAATGGTATGGGAAGCTGTGCCCTGGACTCCAACTCACGATGAGAGCCCACCACCCCATTCACCAAACAGTCCCCAAATTTTACAATCTTACCCTGAAGCCAATCCGACCCTCCAAAGGGAAAGAGGTCCCCCACCCTGGTCCAGAACGACACAGGACTGGGAAACCACCTCCGCCCCTCCCCCCGCAGTGCAACCCTCCACATGGCCCCCAAAAAAGGGTGGCCCTTCCCCATGACCCTTACACCCACCCCCCTTGGGGAAGCCAACCACTGAGTCAACGACAGTGCCCCCATCAGGGTGGTTTCCAGGCCCACCCACGCCGCTTCCCCCCCCTCCGGTAATGGTCCCGCCAGGCTCTTAGGATACATGCCTGATGGTACCACCGCAGGGAAGGCAACCGGACACCTCCGCTGTCCTTAGCCATCTGAAGCTGGCTAATCCTGATCCTCGCCTTCCGCCCTCCCCAGATAAATCTGTGAACCTGCTCCTCCCACCTTTGAAATACCCCCCCCCCCCGGGATCCTCAGGGGCAACTGCGCAAACAAGTACAGAAACTTAGGCAGAACGCTCATCTTAAAAGCTTCAATTCTCCCCACCCAACTCAGCTGCAGAGCCTTCCAGCTATCCAATAGACTCCCAATCTTTCCCCCCAACATCCGATAATTAAGCTCATATAAATGGTCAGGATCTGCCGATAATTGGACCCCCAGATATTTAAAATACCCTGGGCCCATTTAAAAGGAAAGGTCCCAAACACCTCCCTCCTGACCCCACCGAGAGCCATCGCCTCCGTCTTGGCCATATTGACCTTAAAACCCGACACCCCGCCGAACGCCTCCAACTCGTTCACCAGCGCCGGAAGAGATACCACCGGGTCCTCCATAAAAACCAATGTATCGTCCGCATAGAGGAGGATATTATGCGCCCCCTGTCCTACCTGAACCGGACGGATCTCCTTGCGGGACCGTATGCGGATCGCCAAAGCCTCGATGGCAATTGCAAAGAGCAGGGGGGAAAGAGAGCAACCCTGCCTCGTCCCCCTCTGCAAATCAAACCACTCGGAACATTGCCCATTCACCAATATCCGGGCCGTCGGGCCCCTATAAAGGGCCCGGACCCCCTGCACAAAGCCCTCCCCCAGCCCCATCTTATCCATCATAGCAAATAAAAATTCCCATTCCACCCGGTCAAAAACCTTCTCGGCGTCTAAGGCCACACAAACTGCCGGTATGCGTGCCACCTTCACATAGTGGAGTAGCCCCACCGCCCGCCGCACATTGTCCGCTATCACTCTACCCTTGATAAACCCGGTCTGATCCGGGTGTATCAATCCCGGTAGGAGACCCTCCAGTCTCCCCGCCAGCACCCTCGCATATAGCTTCGCGTCACAATTAATCAGCGCAATCGGCCGGTAATTCTCACACCTGTCCGGCTCTCTCCCCTCCTTGGGAAGAACCACCACGTTCGCCCGGGACATCGTCTCTGGCAACCTCTCCCCCCTCAAAAACCCCGTAAATAGCCGAGCCAAGAACGGCGCCACCTCCTCCCTCAGGACCTGAAAATACTCCGCCGGATACCCGTCCTCCCCGGCCGCTTTCCCCCTGGGAAGCCGTCGGATTTCCCTCTGCACCTCCCCCACCTCTATAGGTCTCCCCAACCATTCCGCCTGCTCCGCACTAAGCCGCGGAATGTTCATCCCCTCCAAGTACTCGCCTATTTTCGCCCTACAGGCCTCTTTCTGTCCCGTATACAACTGCTCATAAAATCTACGAAAGGCCCCGCAAATCTCCCGACTCTCCGCCAATCTTTCCCCCTTCTCGTTCCTAACTTCCGCCACCACCCTACTCTCCCGGCGTTGTTTGAGCTGCCGCGCAAGCAACCTCCCCGCCTTATTCCCACCTTCCATAAAGTTTCGCTTGGACGCTCTCATCATCCTCTCCAACCCCTCCACATCCAACCTATTCACTCTCGCCCTTAACTGAGCAGCCCGCGCCCGAGCGGCCTTGGATCCGGTCTTACTGTGTTCCCCCTGCGCCTCTTCTAACTCCCTCATCCACTCCCTCCGCTGCACCTCCCTCTCCCGCTTCCTCTGACTCCCCATCTGTATCATCAACCCCTGCATATACGCTTTCCCACTGTCCCAGACCGTGGCATCCGAGACCTCCCCGTTGTCATTCCATTCCAGAAACTCCCGCCAGGCCTTCTTAAGCCGCCCCTGCCCTTCCGCAGACTGGATCAAGGCTATGTTCCCCCTCCACCCCCCTTTCGGGTCATCCACCCCACCCGGTGTCCATTCCCCTGTAACCATCCCATGATCCGAAATGAACACAGGGTGTAGTTGCACATTCCCCAAGGCTCCCATCTGCCCCTTCCTCCCGAATAGCATGTCAATCCTAGAGTAAATCCCCAATCTGGGC
Organism: Ichthyophis bannanicus; assembly: GCA_033557465.1. Taxonomy (NCBI): domain Eukaryota; kingdom Metazoa; phylum Chordata; class Amphibia; order Gymnophiona; family Ichthyophiidae; genus Ichthyophis; species Ichthyophis bannanicus. The sequence goes on from CM066033.1 coordinate 709,188,097, forward strand.
GTGTAACAAGTGTAGCCTCGCACCCCAGGGTTCTCCCACCTCCAGATATCAACCAGCCCCCAATCCACCATGCACTGCCTCAACTCCCTCCCCTCCCGTCTATGCTTCACCCGCTGGTAATTAGACTGGTCCTCCGGCCCCACCACACAATTCATGTCTCCCCCAACCACCCACTCCCCCTGAGCATGCCGTTCAAAATCTCGCAGTGCCTTCCGGAAGAAAGACCCTTTTGGCCCATTGGGTGCATACAAGTTTAGAAAGGATACCTCCCGTTGATCCACCCTCCCCATCTTGTCCCCCGTCCCCCCGATGCGAATGGAACAAACTTCAACTTCATATGCACCAAAATCACCACCCCTCTCTTCTTAAGAGTTATAGGGGGCCCCAAATAGCTGCTCATAGCCTTGGGCCTTCAACTTAACCTGCTCCTCCTCCACCAAATGAGTCTCCTGCAGCATGGCCACCTCTACCTTGTGCCTGGCCAGCTGCGTGAGAATCCTCTTCCGCTTAATGGGGCTATGAATCCCCCTTACATTAAACGAGGCAATTTTATGTCCCCCCATCATATATGTACCGCGCATCCCGCCACCGTGCCCCCCTCCCTGCAGCCAGTAGATCCCACCTAGTTAGCATCAGCCCCAGCACCCCCCTAGCACACATAATTTGCTCCAAACACAACCCTCCAAACTGTACAGTCCCCCCTCGTCCCTCACATTTTTGTTGGTTAGACCTCCATTAGCCACCCACCGCCCAACTCCATCCGCTCCCCTCCCCCCCCGCACCCCTTCCATTCAAACCTGCCCCGGCCCCCCACAGCCCCCCCCCACCCTCACATCTACCCACAGCAAGTTATCCCGCTATGCCACCCAGCCTTCCCCTCCTGGAATCAGTCCAGTGTCTCTCTGAGCAGTTCCTCATTCTCCGGAGCTTCGCCGCCCATCGGCCTCCCCGCTCGCTGACTGCTGGTCCTCTCCGGTCTGGCGCGTTGGGCTGGCACGCGGTGGGCTCCGGCGGGACTGCAGATATTTCTCCAGCAGCTCTTTCGAAGGAAAAAAACGTCGCACCCCGTTCACCACCATTGTAATCCGAACCGGGTACCAGATGGCAATCTGCACTCCCCGCGTTGCCAGCTGGTCTCGCAGCTGTAGTAAATCCTTTCGCCGCTTCAGTCTCCGAAGCCATGTCTGGAAACACCTACACTGTCCAGGCTTTATATTGCACACTTTTAGATTTCCTTGCCGCCCGGATAACATGTTCCCTGTCCTGGAACCACAGCAGCTTGACAATGAGGGCACGTGGCTTACCCCCTTGTGCAGGTCTAGGCCGAAGCTCCCTGTGAGCCCGCTCGATTTCAAACTGCGGCGACGAGGGGGGGTCTGGGAAACAGGTAACCAACAAGTCCTGAACAAAAGTAATCACATTGTCCCCTTCGGCCCCCTCCGGGACTCCGAATATGTGCAGGTTGGAGCGTCTATCCCTGTTCTCCATGTCCTCCGTTTTGGCGTGCAGCCAACTTACTTGCTGTTGCATAGAGCTCACCACGCGGTCGGTGGAGGCCTGAGCGTCCTCAACCTGACTCACCCGGCTTTCCACTTTCTCCAACCGCTGCCCGATCACTGTAAATTTCTCCTCGAGTCTCCCACAGACCCGATCCACAATCTCCTCCTTCATTTCCCGGATTTCTCTGAGGATCGTCTCCAGATCAACCTGCTGCATCGCTGCACTCTACTCCCCGTCCGCCGCCTTGGAACTGCTTGGGGAGACTGGCGCCGAAGGCGCGCCCGAGCTCGCCGACACTTTTTTCCCTTCCTCCAGCCTTCGCCACATACAGGTCTTTAATAGTCGAGCCCGGCTTGAGTTTCACTACCTTCGGCATATTTTATCAAAGCGGGGGCCCGCAGGGAGCCGTTTCTACCACGCTTTTAGGGGTGCGGGACCGGGAGCTCTCTTAAACACGTCTCTCCACCTCCGTGGCTAGACCGGAAGTCCAGCCAATGTAAGTCTTTTAGTACCGGGGTGATGTGATCAGCTCTGGAGGCTCCGCTCAGGAATCTTGCAGCTGTATTCATCGCTAATTGTATGGGGCTTATCGTATTTTTGGGAAGGCTGTGTACGATGACATTGGCATCATCAAAGTGGGGGATCACCAAAGCTTGAAAGACTGTTCTGAAATCCTCAGCTTGTAGCAAGGGTCGAAGATGTCGTAGGGTTCGTATCTTGTGGTATATTTGTTTGATGTTGTTGATGTGTGTTTTGAAATTGAGTTGTTGGTCTATGGTCACACCTAGATAGCGGATGCAGGGTCTGCATGAGAGTTCCGTATCTCTTGTCTTTATGGTTTTCGGAGGTATGAAGGACTGGTTCCTTGTCACAAATAGAACTTCTGTCTTCTTAAAGTTGATTTTGAGACTTTGGGAGAGGAGCCAATTGGTTATGGAATTGAAGCAGTTTATCAGTTGGGTGAAATCTGGGGTCTCAGTTGTGAATGGAGTAAAGAGTAATACGTCGTCTGCGTAGAGCAAGCAGAAGATTTTAAATGATCAAATTATTTCGCATATCGGCTGCATGTAAATATTGAAAAAGAGTGCGGAGAGGGATGAGCCCTGGGGCACTCCGTAGTGTTTGAATGGTAGAGAGGTTGTAGCTCCTATTCGTATTTGCTGCCATCTGTCAGTTAAATAAGGTTGCACCAGTGCCATGCTAGGTCGCTTATCCCTTTATCATGCAGTCGAATTAGAAGTTGTTCGTGGTTTACAGAGTCAAATGCTGAGGCAATGTCGAGGAAAATTAGTGCATATCCTTGTTTGATGGAGTCAATCCCGGTAATGAGTGTGTTGATGAGGGTGGTGAGGAGAGTATCAACACCGTGGGATTCTCTGAAACCGTGTTGGCTTGAGTCGAGGGGGGCATTAGAGTCAATATGATCCTGCAGCTGTTGTACCTCCTTCTCGGTTATCTTTGCTAGAAATGGGATACTGGATATGGGTCGTATGATTCGACCTTCTGGGCGTCAAGTTTGGCGTTCTTTAAGAGGGGCCTGATGGATGACTTCTTAAGGCTTGATGGGAAATGTCCAGAGGAGAAGGATAGGTCGATGATTTTGGCTATTATCGGACTGACGTCATGGCATAGTGACTTTATCCAGAGAGCTGGACAAGGGTCGTTAGGGACCGTTGTGGCGTTGATGCTGGAAAGCACAGTTACTTACCTGTAACAGGTGATCTCTGGGACCAGCAGGAATAAGTCTTCACATACGGGTACGTCGGTACCAAAGGAGTCTGCGCGGGAACGCTTCCCGGCGTCCAATCAAAGAGCTTTTGGAAGCATCCCACCACGCCTGAGTGCTGCCTTCCCGCCTTTCCCAACTGCCTCTCCTCAGTTAAGTTTTAAAGCTGAGACAAAGAGAGAGAGAGAGGAAAGGAAAGATAGATACAGATACAACTCCTGGGGAGGTGGGTGGGTTGTGAAGACTTATTCCTGCTGTTCCCAAAGATCACCTGTTACAGGTAAATAACTGTGCTATCTCCAGGAACAAGCAGGAATGAGTCCTCACATATGGGGACTCCCAAGCTAAGATGCCTGGAGTCCCAGAATGTCATAGGTTGGAACATGCTATCCCCCACAACACCAGGCATCCTGAGGATGGAGGGTAGGAGTTGAAGAAAGAAAGGTGCTGTGGAACAGCTAACCTAGCATAGGACTGCAGACAAGGAGTCCATGTGTGGATGATAATTATCATCAATGATATTAAAAGAAATATTACAATATGGACCTCCCCTAACAGGATTACACAGCAGTAAGGAGGTTCATGGGATCTACTGGGGAACCCAGTAGAGGAACCTCAAGGAGGACCTCACTGTGAAGTGGAGGTAATAAACCTGTAGGAAAAAACAGTGGAGGTCAGATTCCTGAAAGGTCAGAGGGGACCCCGGTAATAACTGGGGTAGTACCAAAAACGGTGGGCCTTCAGCGGAAGGCTTTATGATAAAAGCCGAACTCTTTTGGCGACAGAGTGGCTTACCCCTTGGGAGCAAAAAGAGAAAGCCGACCGAATTGGACAAACAGGCACAGTCCTTGTGGGAGGAAAAGATATGGCAACCCCTTGTATCCCAAAAGAAAGGACAAACGCCTGAGGCGTTAGAGCCTGTGATTAGCTGAAGATCCGCAATGTCTCTCCTAACTGGAGTCAGCTAGGAGAGATACTGGAACATGGAGAGCTTCAGAGGTACCTAAACCTTAAGGTTATGGTGGAAGTTGTTAACTACCACAGAAGTGGTTGTGAGTGTAGAACCCCAAACATGCTGGATAGCATAGGTATGGGTAAAGCCCATCTGTCAGAATCATATAGCTATATGAGCCTGGACAGTCAGGTAGATAAATGCAGAATACATATCTACCGATAATAGAATATCTCGAAAGATACATACATATATATACATACATATATATACACATACATATATATACATACACATATATATACACATACATATATATACATACACATATATATACACATACATATATACACATATATATACACATACATATATACACATATATATACACATACATATATACACATACATATATATATATATATATATACACATACATATAGATATACGTATAAGAATATATCTATAGTGAGATATGAAAGGGCATAAATACACACAAATGATAGACAGACATCTGTAAGATGTATACTATAGATATGAATATATATAGGCCTCTATATGGGTGTCTGCAAGAAGCAGACAGAGATATGCCTAAAGAACGGTATTCACATAGGAAATGTAGAGAGGAAAGATTCATCTAATAACAAGAAGGTGGAACCTACTTGAGAAGATATATAGAGAATTTATTCCCACAGGATATGAGCTACAGGGATGCTAGCTAGTGAAATAACCAGGACGGTTACGTGAAAAGCAGAGGATGAAATCAGTCTGCAGCCAGCAAGTCCTGAGTATTCCAGAACTCTAGCATGGTAAGTGAACAGAAGACGCAAAAAAATGAGATACCATGCTGACCTGCTTAAGGGCAAAGAGGTATCATGCGTTCTTACCATGAGGACGAGCTGCAAGGAGAAAAGCATATTCCCGATTGGAAATACTATGGACCAAAGCAGGGAATTGGCAACTCCTTAAGCTTTCACGTAAGAGAAGGCCTATGTCCTTTATATTAAAAAGGAGATAGTGAAAAAAGGGAGAACCTTTCTAGTCATGGGAGACATGACTGAAAAAGCCTTTTCCAACCATCTAGGATAGCTGTTGGAGAAAAAACCCTCATGCTCTCTAGCAAGGGCCCACAGTGGAGAGCTTCTCTGTAGAATTGCAGAGAGCATGATGTAGGAGAATGAGGAGATAGAACTGGCTGCTGGAGAGCCAGTACCTATGTCAACTATGCTGCCAAACCCAGGGGAATGGAGATGGCAGAAAGAGAAGACAATCCAACAAGCTTGTAGTGAAAAATTTCCAAGACAGATGACAGCACTGACTTGGAGCCACTACTAAGACCAGACAGAATGTTAGTGGAGGACAAATCTGGTTGCTGGTGGACAAGAACCAGTGGCTCCTGGCATTAAGGCTCCTGCATTGGCAGCTGCTTGCCAGACAGCAGAAAGAATCTTACTGTTTAAAAACAGAAAGAACAGACAGAACCAGGAGTAGAAAACTCTGGACATGTCTGATGAACTGCCTCAAAGCAAGATTGAAAAAGAGAAGTCAACTCAGAGAGGAGAACTCCGCACTGGAAAAGTAACAAAACTAGAGAGGCTGAAGAAAAGCCCTCCAGTGAAGCAATACCGCTCTTACAGAGGAAAAGCTTGGTAAGAGGGTAAAGAGAATGGAGCTGAAGACGACCTACAAAGTAGTAAGTCTATAGAAAGAAAAAAAGACATGCTGGCACAGGAAACTATCGTTTGATAGTGGTTAGACCTTTTTCCCTAGCAGGAAGAAGAGGAGAACCCTGCGCCCTATAGGCATGAACATCCTGACAGCTCATAGAACAGAAAAAAAAGGATGTCTTTTGGGAAGAGATCCATGTCTAGGGTTTAGAATGAAAGCAGTGGATTGCCTCTATTGAAAAGAAGCAACTGCAGATTCTAACCCCCAGAGTCACAAGCATCTGATGAAGATTGATCAGAAACCCTGCAGTTGCTGGGTTTGCTGAGCCTGGTGAGAGGTTGAATTCTGCAGACCAGGACGATGCTTCCCTTGTTTGGGAACATCTGCATGATGGGCAGATGATGCATAAAACCTTCTTCTCCTATGGGAAGAAGGTTTGGCAGGAGATTTCCTACCTACTGGGACAGAAGAAGGTGCAGAACAGCCCCTAGGAACAGGTAAGTCAGTGGACAACTGAGTAACCTGACGTAAAGACTCCTTGTTGAAGAGATTGTCTCCAGTACAAGGAGTATGTGCCAGTCTTTGCTGTGCCCATTTGTCTAAGTCTGAAGCTTGGAGCCAGGCTCTACGTCGTGCCCCTATAGATATAGCAGAAGTCCTGCTAGCAGACTCAAAAGAGTCTATGGAAGCACGAGTAAGAAAGCAAGAGATACTCTGAAGATGCTTAAGCAGTGAAGAATAGCCTGCACTCTTGGACTCTGGAAGAGAAGGCGTCAAAAAATGTAATTGCTTTGTGACCTCCTCAAGAGATAGACTCATATAAAAAATATATGAGAGAATTCTTGCAGAAAGTATAGATGTCTGGAAGGTTTGACGTCCAAAGGCATCTAGTGTCTTAGACTCACGACCTGGCGGATAAGAGGAGTGCTTTTTCTTACTCTTTACCCGCCTCATTGCTGATTCCACTACTATGGAATGATGAGGAAGTTGAGTCTTTTGAAACGCTGGAGAAGGGGGCACCTGATATAGAAGATCAGTTGCTCTGGAAGGTGGGGGTATCTTTAAAGGTGCTTCCCACATTCCTAGAAGGAGATCCTGCAAGGAATGATGCAAAGGAAGCATTATGTTCTCCTTTGCTTTGGTAGAAATAGAGCCTTGTGCAGGATCATGTCCAGGGATAGGAATGGCAAGGGATCTTGCTATATCCCTGAGGAAACTCTGAAAAGAGGGATCTCCCTTGGACAGGTTAGATCTGAAGAACTAGCCTGAGCACCGAAAGAGCTATCCAAATATATAGGAATAGATGATCCGGCACGGTGCAGTGTGGAATGCTTAAGGGATGGTCGCCGGTACTGGCTGTCAGGAGCAGCGACCGTCATTACCACATTGTCCATGCCAGGTATCGACTCCAAGCTTGGTATAGAAGGGAGCGATCCTGTTGAAAGAAGCATGGTAGGAGTTGGCCACGATGCTACTGTGGATACCGGTACCGATGCTAATACCAGTACCGATGTCGGAGCCGAGCCCGACAGAGACATCGGAGCAGCCATTGGCAGTTTAATCGGTACCGAGGTAACCGAAGACCTCCGGTCGGTATCCTCGGTACCGAGTCTCCGGTATTGATCGGTGTGGGTACCAACGCGTGTTGGTACCCAGTCCTCCAGACTAGAGATCGATTCCAGACTCGGCATCGAGGGCAAAGAGCCTGATGAGCGAAGCATGGAAGGCACCGACCGCAAGGGTAATGTGGACATCGGTACCGACTTCGGTACCGTGTCTGATACCGGTGAATGAAGGCCAACCGGTGGCAACTCAAACGGCCTCGGGGGAACCGAGAGTTGCGGATCCGAATTATCGGAACCGAGCCTTGGGTACCGCCGGGAGCCGGTACCAAGGCGAGTCGGTACCCAGTCCTCCAGACTGGAGATCGATTCGAGACTCGGCATCGAGGTAAGCGAGGCTATCGATACACGTCTGGAGGGTACCGACGTCGGTGGTAGAATCGGTACTGGTACCGATAATGGAAAGTCAGTCTGGAGGGCATCCACCGGTCCCGAAGGTACCGAGGACGCCAGATGACCATCCCTGGTGAGGAGTGTATCATCCAACACCAGTGCCGATGCCGGGGCATCGGTATCGCTCGAAGCGGATGCCACCACCAGACACGGCTCAGGTATGTTCTGTGAGGGGTGAACCCCAGGAACAACCTGAAACCCTTCAAAGGCTTTGGAGACCAAAGACTACCGCTGGGGTTTTAAAGCCAGTGGGCCCTCGAGGGCAAGGCCAGAGCCGTCTACATGCTGTGCATGAGACCTACCACTCGAGGGCTGGCTAGTCTTAACAGACTGTTTGTGGGTTACCTGATCCTGTGTAGAAGAAGAAAGGGATGGTGCCCTGACGTCGGAGGGAAACAGTGTATCGAGGGTTCCTCGATGTTGAAAACCTCTTCTCACCAAACTGTTGCCTAACAGCTCCGGAGGAAAAAGGTCAGGACCCAAGCAGGTTAGACACCGATATTGAGGGTCTAAAAATAAAGTTGTACCGCCACAGTCTGAACATTTCTTGGAGAAAATGGCTGGCGGTTCCATGAAGGAGGCCTGAAAGGCCTGAGAAACCGTGAGACACTATAAAGAAAAAATATCCCTTGAAAAAGGAGATTTCACAGGAAAAGAAAAGAAAACACCGGCGGTACCGGTGACGTCGGGGAGACAGCTGCGACCACAAGAAAACTAAAGAAATAAAACAAGAATTTTCTGCGGTGACAGAAGGATGTCCTGCCGGCTCCGCGGAAAACAAAAACTGAGGAGAGGCAGTTGGGAAAGGCGGGAAGGCAGCATGCAGGCCTGGTGGGATGCTTCCAAAAGCTCTTTGATTGGACGCTGGGAAGCGTTCCCGCGCAGACTCCATCGGTACCGACGTACCCGTATGGGAAGACTCATTCCTGGAGATATGATGCTCTCGATGCTTCTTGGAGACGGTGTTGAGAAAGTGGAGAGCTGTTTGGGTGGGTTTGTGGTGGGGGAGGATAGTGTGGCTTTACTAACATTGTTGGTTTTGGCTATCAGGTAGTCGGCATAGTCTTGGGGGAGTATCAGAACTGGTTGTGATGCTGATTGGTCCTTCGTTAGGGACTTAACTATGTTGAACAGGTCGTGAGGCTTGTTCAGTGATCGGTTTAGCAGTTCAGAGTGGTATTCTTTCATTTTAGAGGATATAAGATTTCGATGGGCTAGCAGGTGGGAATTGTAGAGTGTCAAGTCTGATGTGGCTCGGGTGCGTCGCCACTTTCTTTCCAATTTCCTGAGGGCTCGTAGAGAGGTCTTTAATTCTGCGGTATACCAGGGTGTAGAGCCCTTCTTATTTAGTTGCTGCTCTATGACTTGTGGTTTCGTTTGGGAAGGTACGTAAGCAAAGTCAGGTTGGTATTCCATGAGTCTAGTACTTCTTCAAGATTTGGAGAAGTAGTCTTGATGTTGGGGAGGACGTTTTTGGTGATCTCCTCACCGTCAAAGTGTCTGAAGCGTCTGGAATGTACTATTGTATTTTCAGTTGGTTCAGGGGTGTTTTTTCTGTCTTGGTATAATGGCATTTGGAAACTGATTAGATTATGATCGGACCATGGTACAGGTGAGATGGTTACATTGAACTTGTGGTTAGGCTTTACTCCTGGTCTAGGGCTGAAGATAAGGTCTAACGTATTCCCTTTTTGGTGTGTAGGCGCATCCACTATCTGATCATAGTGTAGGTTACTGAGAGCTTCGAGTAGGGCTCTGGAGTGGGTATCATGTAGAGCTGGGAGATTGAAATCACCCAGTATCCAGTTTGGCTTACGTGCATTTTGGGGGTTAGAAGCTAGGTCAATTATAGTTGCAAGGTCGTCAGTAGATGAGGAAGGGGATCTGTATATTAGGTTAATTGTGTTGTATTTGTTAGCAATAGAGATAGTATCAAGGTGAGTTGAGCTGTTGGAGCAGATTGTTTGATAGTGTAAGTCAGTTTTAACTAGGATGAATGCGCCACCACCTCTGCGGTCAGTTCTGTGACATGCGTGGAATGTGAAGTTAGAGAGGGTGAGATGGTTGATGAGGATTGAGTCAGAGTTATTGAGCCACGATTCGGTCACCAGGAACATGTCAAGGTTGAGGTGTGATATGATGGCAGGTATGACTGGCCACTTTTTGCGAACCGATCGTGCATTTATGAGGGCACATCAAAGGTTGTGTGGGTCTTGGAGTTGCTTGGTTTTGATGTGGTGTAAAAGTGGTATGTTGATTAAGTGGGGGTGTGAGTTCTGGGGGTATTCTGGGGGTGTGAGTTCTGGGGGTATTCTGGGGGTGAGTGGTGTGTGTTGCTGTGATCTCTCCTTCCATGTCTTCTTATGATCAGAATTGAGTTGAGGCTGGTTGCTTCAGAGAGAGATCTAGATAGTGTATTACTATGCTTATGATTAGGCTAGGGGGGAGCATTTTTTAATTGTGTGGTTATGGGTGCCTTGTGAATGTGGGGTGTATTAGTGTCTGAAATGCAACAGTTATGAATATACGATGGTACTATCAGTTACCAGCTATGCAAATTAAAACAGAGCTATGCAATTTAAGCAGAGTAATAGGTATAGTACAGTGACAGTGTATCAGTACCTTCAGTGCATCAGAACAGAGTATACAATGTTACTGTATATTGTTAGCTATGCAAACTAAACAGAGCTATACAATTTGAGCAGAGTGGTAGGTACAGTGCAGTAACAGTGTATTGGTATCTTAAATGCAGCAGTTACGAGTATACAATGATACTGTAAGTTGTTAATTATGCAAGTTAACAGAACTATACAAACTTAAGCAGTGTGGTGGGGTTTGTTATAATACAGTGCTAACATCCTCTGTGTTGCTAGAAAGTTATAGACTTTTGTTATTTGATTGAATGATGAAGTCCTATTAGATAGTGTCAGTCTTAGATAGAAACATAGAAACATGATGACAGAAAAAGATCACATAGCCTATCTAGTCTGTCCTTCCATATCAACAACTACAACAGTCCACTTTTTACCTTTAGAGATCCTCTGTGTTGGTCCCATGCTTTTTTGAATTCGGTTACTGTCCTCATCTCTACCACCTCCACTGGGAGACTATTCCATGGATCCACTACTCTTTCCGTAAAGAAATATTTCCGCATATCACTCCTGAATCTATCTCCCTTCACCCTCATCCCATGTCCCCTCGTAGCAGAACTTGCTATCAATTGAAAGAGGCTCTCTCCCTGAACATTTATGACACGGAGGTATTTAAACATCTCAATCATATCACCTCTATCCCGCCTTTCCTTTAAGGTGTACATATTAAGATCCTTAAGTCTGTCCTCATATGCTTTATAATGAAGCCCACTAATCATTTTAGTAGCCACCCTCTGCACCGACTCCATCCTGTTCACATCCTTTTGAAGGTGCGGTCTCCAGAATTGCACACTATACTCCAAATGAGGTCGCACCAAAGACTTATACAGAGGCATTATCACCTCCACTGCTAGCCATTCCTCTCCGTATGCACCCAAGCATCCTTTAGCTTTTGCCGTCGCCTTTTCTACCTGTTTAGCTACTTTAAGATCATCAGACACAACCACGCCTAGGTCCCGCTCTTCTTTAGTGGACAAAAGTACTTCACCTCCTATACTGTATTGCTCCCTAGGATTGCTGCAGCCCAAATGCATGACCTTACATTTTTTAACATTAAATCCCAGCTGCCAAATTCTAGACCATTCTTCAAGCTTAGCTAGATCCCTCCTCATGTTATCTATACCTTCCTGGGTGTCTACTCTATTGCAGATTTTGGTATCATCTGCAAAGAGGCAAACCTTACCCGACAGTCCTTCCGCTATATCACTAACAAAGATGTTAAAAAGAATCGGACCAAGGACAGATCCCTGGGGCACACCACTGGTAACATCCTTCTCCTCAGAGTGAGCTCCATTTACTTGTACTCTTTGTCGCTTCCCACACAACCAATTTCTAACCCAAGCAGTAACTTTAGGGTCCATCCCTAGGGTGCTCAGTTTGTTTATAAGTCGCCTGTGAGGAACAGTGTCAAAGGCTTTACTGAAATATCAATACACCACATCTAGAGCTCTCCCTCGGTCCAACTCCCTGGTCACCCAGTCAAAGAAATCAATAAGATTTGTCTGACAAGACCTGCCTCTGGTGAATCCATGCTGCCTCGGATCCTGTAATCCGCTAGATCCAATAGGTCATACTCACGAGGTAGGTGGGGCCTGGTATTCAGGGTAGTTCAGGTCTTGGTGCAGCTTATCTGTGGTTGCTGTTGGTGGGGGCGCAATGTGCAAGCACAATGGGCACACAGTAGAGGGAGCTCAAGCTTTGGTTGTTGGATTGTGTGCTGGGCTGCCTGTGGCGCTCCTTTTTAAGCGGAGAGTGGGCTGCCCCGATTGTGCAGCACAAGGCCGCTTTGTTGCTGTGGGCGGAGCAGGCAGTTCGTCTCTACCTGGGAGAGCTGGAGAGCAGTGAGGCGTCGGCCCAGGTGGTGCTCTTTCCTGGGGGAGGCTTCAGTCCGGGTGAAAGCTCCTCTCCCTCCTGGGAGAGCTGGAAGATCGAGAGGTTGCAGTTCGGGTGGCGCTCCTTTTTAAGCGAAGAGTGGGCTGCCCCGATTGGGCAGCACAAGGCCGCTTCGTTGGATTGGAGCTGGAAGGACCTCAATTTCACAGGTGCTGAGTATGTCCCGGGACGTTGCTGCTGGAGGTCGTAGGGGATCTAAATGGTCCTGGCCTCAGTGCACCGCCTAAGGGCCACGCCAAAGGGCCCTCTGGCGAGGCCCTCAGGCGTGGGTGCGCCTACTGGCGCTTCCTTTTAAAAGAGCCTGGACTGCCCCGATTGGGCAGGTAAGCAGCTGGAGGTGTTCCTGTGCGGCGGGAGGCTCGAGGTGTTCCTGTGTGGCGGGAGACTCGATCCCTCCTGGGAGAGCACGCGGCGATGGAGAGGGCCGCTGAGCTACTGGCGCTTCCTTTTAAAAGAGCCCGGACTGCCCCGATTGGGCAGGTAAGCAGCTGGAGGTGTTCCTGTGTGGCGGGAGGCTCGATCCCTCCTGGGAGAGCACGCGGCGATGGAGAGGGCTGCTGAGCTACTGGCGCTTCCTTTTAAAAGAGCCCGGACTGCCCTGATTGGGCAGGTAAGGAGCTGGAGGTGTTCCTGTGCGGCGGGAGGCTCGATCCCTCCTGGGAGAGCATGCGGCGATTGAGTAAACCTCTAAAGAGGAGTTTACTCAACCGGGCCTTTGACGACCCATCTGCCGCCCAACTGCGCAGCCAAAGATAGCGCCGAGCCGCCACCATGGAGGCATGCTCTTTGCCAGGCCTCGTATGAGATCATAGTGGACATCCGCCAAATAAGCGGACCCCGTCTCCAACCTGGACGCCTCCCCGGTTGCTCCTTCATCCTCTTGAATCCTCTGCGATCACCGAAGACAGGCTCTCGCCACCCAAGCTCCACAAATAGAAGCCTGTAAGGACAGTGCATTCATGTCAAACACCTGCTTCAATAAGACTTCAAGCTTCCTGTCCTGGGCATCCTTGAAGGCCGCACTTCCTTCCACAGGAATGGCAGTCTTCTTAGTAACCGCCGAGACCACTGCATCGACTCTCGGAGCTTTAAACAACTCTTGATCCTGGTCCACCAGCGGGTAAAGACGAGACATAACCTTTGCCCCTTTAAGGGCCGCCTCGGGCATGCCCCACTCCTCCTGAATCATCTCTCGCACCACCCTGTGGACTGGAAAGGCCCTTTAAGTCTTCCGAAAGGCCTGCCGTAATGGGTCTTCCAGGGTCGAGTCCTCCGCCGGTTCCATCGCCGGCATATTCAGAGCCTTGAGGGTCTCTGATATGAGCGCAGGTAATTCGTCCCTACGAAATATGCGCACCACTCTAGCCTGATCCTCTTGTTCAGTAATTTCTCCTTCTTCCACATCATCATCCAACTCCAAATCAGGCTCTCCCCCTTCGGAGTGAACCCCCTCCGATGCTACGGAAGGCTCCGACTGCTCTTTCTCCCCTCTGAGCTTCTTTGGAAGAAGCCCCGAGGCTGCTGAGTCCAGAGGTGTGCCGAGCCTCATTTCTCCTGGAACTGCAGCAGTGGTAGTAGCTGCAGGCCTTCCCTGAGGACTTCCGAACGCCTGCTGAATCAGAGCAATAAATTCAGGGGAAAAGATTGCTGTCAAACCCCCTGGCAAGGATGACTGAGAAATCGGGAGATCTGAAGAGGAAGAAGTCCCTGCTACCAGCTCTGGGAGCAGTCTCTCCTAAGAGCTCTGCTCTGCCAGCAGCCCAGGAACACTGGTGTGCCTTTCACTAGCTGCCTCCAATACCTTCTCCACTGAAGCTGCCTCCTGAGCGCAGCCTTTACAAACACTGGCCTCCGACACTGAACCCCTTCTAGCCCCACAGACTAGACAGAGCGGTCTAGAGGGCATTCCTGTTAAAGACGCACAATATACAGCCCCGCAGCTGTCTGCCTGAGGCTACCCCCAGGTAGCCTTAAATTTGTGACCAAAAACCGCTTTAGCTGTCAACTGTCTAAATTCGGAGGGGTTTTGTTTTTTTTTCAACTGACATGAAATCTTCAAAGAACTTGTTCCCAACCTATTCCTAATGAACCCAAGCAAAAACTAAGCTTTGCAGCCCATGCAGAAGCTCCGGAAGGTCCCCTGCATGAAATGGCGTTTCCCGCGCTCTAGCCACGCGGCACAGCCGACTCCCGCTCAGCCGACTCACTGCGGGCCCCCTGCAATTCTAATAAGCGCGAACGGTAACAAATACCGGCTCCTTTCTTACCTCTGCAATCTGATTTACCAGGCTGCTGCTCCCCTGCCGTGTGATCTCATCTGCACCGGCAGAGAACGCCCCCCCCCCGCGGCTCAAACAGCTGGCGATCCGGCAGCTCTCCTCCTCCTGAAGCGTCCAACTCTAGCAGGCAAAACACATCTGCGTTGGTCGGACCACAGCTACCGGTGTCTCTGAACCTCCCACAGGCTCAGGAACCGGCTCTACAATCCTGTCTTCGCCTGCTTTCGAGGCTGCACAGGTCCCCAATACAGAGCAAGAGGGGGAGGAGGGAGGGGGGAGCACTTCAGCACCAAATCTAAAGGGCCTACTTTTACAAAATAATAAAAAAACACCAAAGAACTTCAGAAATCTTAAGAAACCTTGACCAATACCCTACTCTAACTCTCCTTAATTGCTCCTCAAGTGAGCCCCAAACCTCCAGGCTCACAGTCCTCCAGCTGCTTGGAGACACAGTTAACTGGAGCGAGGAGGCGGATCCTGTGGTTATATATGCCAGTGACATCACAAGAGTGACGTTTCTCAGTCTCCAACCTGCTGGAGGAGGATCACAACCCCAAAGGTCCGGGACTGGACTTGAGGGACGATAAGGAACTTTGGCTTCAATGAAGCCCACGACGCAGGGAGGTGGTCCTCCAAGGATGACTCAGACACCAGATGACCTAGGGGCTCTGACCGAGCACAGGCATGCGAGACTCCTGTTGCCAGTTTCGAAGGCAGGGATTTCCACCCCTGGTGCCGACCCTGAGGCAGACTTACCAAACAGCTCCCCCTGCTGCCCTTTCACGTTCCTTCCAGGTCTTAGCAGACATCAAAAGGCAGAGTGCAGGAAGAAGTCCTCTTCAGCCGCTGTCCCTCCAGCAAGGCACACCGGTCCGGTGATCGGACTTCGGGGGTGGAAGAGGGAGCTGCTTGCCCCTCCCGCTCCCCCCACCAGGTACGAATCGGGGACTCCCTCTGCCATTAAGGCTCTCCATGCTACAAGGCGTGCCCGCGCCTGAGGGCCTCGCCAGAGGGCCCTTTGGCACGGTCCAAAGGCAGCACAAATATCTACTCACCAGACAACCCAAAGAACACAACGAAGATGTAAGTCTCATGTAAAGCACAGTTACTTACCTGTAACAGGTGATCTCTGGGAACAGCAGGAATAAGTCTTCACATATGGGTATGTCGGTACCGACGGAGTCTGCGCGGGAACGCTCCCCAGCGTCCAATTAGAACGCTTTTGGGAGCATCCCACCACGCCTGCGTGCTGCCTTCCCGCCTTTCCCAACTGCCTCTCCTCAGTTAAGTTTTAAATCTGAGACAAAGAGAGAGAGAGAGAGGAAAGATATAGAGAAAAACTCCTAGGGGAGGTGGGTGGGTTGTGAAGACTTATTCCTGCTGTTCCCAGAGATCACCTGTTACAGGTAAGTAACTGTGCTATCTCCAGGAACAAGCAGGAATGAGTCTTAACATATGGGGGACTCCCAAGCTAAGATGCCTGGAGGAGTCCCAGCATGTTGTGAATCAGAGAAGGCCATGCTATTCGACAGAACCTCAGGCATCCTGGGGATGGAGGGTAGGAGCTGAACTAAAAAGATATGCTATGGACCAACTGGAACAAACAGGACGCCTAGAGAGGAGACCCTGTGTAGATAATATCTAGTAGTAAATATTGAACTGGAATTTAGTAATATGGACCTCACCTGGAGGTATTGTAAAAAGTTAATGGAGGTTCATATGGGACTGCTAATATGAACCAGCAGAATATTCTCAAGGAATACCTCAATATAGAGCAGAGGTAATAAACTGTGCAAAAGACAGGTTGAGGTCAGAACCTTTAGGGCGAGAAAAGTCCCAGCGGAGACTGGGGTAGCTCAATGAGGCAGGACTTTTACGGGAAACGCGGAAGTCCCTATTAGATAAACCTGAAGTTCTTTTGACCCTAAAGAGACATAGTTCTTATAGGAGAAGAGGGGCTTTGAAGACCCCTATATCCGATAACAAAGAGAAGTATGAGGCATTGTAGCCTCCTATTTACTGAAAATTCAGAATGTCCTTCTTAATTGAAGTTACTTAGGAAAAAAGATGGTACATGGAGGACTTCAGATGTACCTAAACTGAAGGTCATGGTGGAAACCTTTTAACTACCACAGGGAAGTGGTTGTTTATGTAGAATCCTGAACATGCTGGAGCAGTATTGAAAAGGATAGTGACTATCTGTCGGGGCCATATAGGAAAAAAATAAATAAAAATAAAATAAATAAATAATATATATATATGAACCTAGGCAGACAGATAGAAAGAAATATATAGATACATATCCACCTACTATGATATATTGCAATATATATATATATATATATATATATATATATATATATATATAGATGGGTGAATACAGGTATATCTCTTTATAGAAACAGATGTCTATATACATGTATGCATAAATATATACCCATGTCCCCACATAGGGATATGTGAAGAGAGAAAGATTCATCTAATAACAAGAAGGGAATACCTGCTTGAGGAGATGTTTAGAGAATCCATTCTCCCTTGTTGTGGGTGGGAGAGCTAAGGGAGTGCTCTCACTGACAAGGAGAAGTCTAGAGTATTCTAAGAACTCTAGCCCTTGAAAAACCAGGAATGGAGGATGTTTTAATCTGCTGACAGTAAGTCTGGATCCTTCCATAACTCCAGCATGACAGCTGGAGAAGAAGATGCAATGAAAAGAGATACCATATTCACCCTTCTAAGAGGGCAAAATGAGTATGATGCATTCTTGCGCTTAATATGAATTACTCCATGAGGAATTGAGGATGGAAGGAAATACACAAACAAAGACTGTCTGTCAGTGAAAGAAAACCATCCCTGGTGAAGGGGTCCACTGGGAATGTGAACCAACCCAGGGGATTGGATAATTCTTTAGGTCTTCACTTAATTAAAGGCGTGTGTCCTTTAATGAAGAAGATGACTTTAATGGAAATGGTAAGGGTAGGGAAGAACCATCTGGAATTATTTGCTCTCTAGCAAGGGCCCATAGTGCAGAGCTGCTCTGTAGAGATGCAGAGAGCATGTTGCAGGTTGGCTAGAAGAAAAAACTGGCTGTTAAAGAGCCAGTATGTAACCTGAAGTACTCCGCCAACGCCCAAGGATTGTGGAAGGCTAAGGATAGAAGGTATGCTGCAACAAGAAAACCTGATAAGGTTCTAAGCCTGTCTGGGACTTAGTACTAAGGCCAGAAAGATTGATATTGGAGATCAAGCCCTGGGTGCTTGGTTAGCAAGTTAGTGGTTTAACACTAAGAGCCCCTGCATTCTAACTATTGTTAGAGCGGCAGAACAAATCTTAGGTCTCAAGATTAGAAAAAGACCTACAGACATAAGTAGGAGTGGTAAAACTCCATCATTGTCTGAGAAGCTGCCATGAGAAACAAGAATGCAAGGTGGCGACAAGTCTGAAAAGAAACTCAGGGCTTAGGGATAAGCCCTCAGTTAAGTAGTATACTCTTACAGACCAAAATGTCTTAGTAAGAGGGGCAGAGTTGAAAAAGACTTACGATGGAGTAAATCTTTGAAAAGAATAGTATGAGACATGCTGATACAGGAGAAACTGTCAAAGATAAAGGTATAGACGACCTTATTGACAGTTGTTACTCCTCTATCTACTTAGAAGGAAGAGGAGTAACCTTACTACCTGAAAAGCATAATCATGCTAAGGAGCTCTATGAGCTAAAAGTCAGGATGTCTCTTTAATGTAAAGTTTTGGATGGAACTGATGTAGATGCTTGTAAGAGAAGAAGCAAACTACAGGTTCTAAACCTCAAAGCAGGAAGAAGGATTCAGTGAAGAATCTATCAGCAACCCTGCGACTGCTGGGTTTGCTGAAGTGGTTGAAGTTGTGGTTTCTTTAGCCTGGCTTGATGTTTCCCCTGTTTGGAAACAGCTGTATGATGGGTAGAGAACAATGTTCCCTCTAATTTTCTGTAGGCTGTGTGCGCATAAAATATCAGCTGTGCAGCTTTTGAAGGAAGGTCAAATTTTTGTGCGCCACATAACGAAACTCGGAGTTATATAATTTAAAATTTGACTACACGTCAGAATATAGTATGTACACCACATTGATTGCACTAGAAAATATTGTAGAACTTGTGAAAACCATAAATACACAACAGCTTTTAAATTTTATGACGTCTGTGTTTTCTATCAGAATCAGAACCGTAATTTTTGTGCGCTCTGTTGTAAAGTATGTGCGCTTGCTCAGTGAGGTGTGTGCGCGCGCACACGCGCACAGCTTAGAGGGAACAGTGGTAGAGAAAGGATAAAACTTTTCCCCTTGGAGGAATAAAGTTTGGTAGAAGATTTCTTACCAACTGGGATAGAGGAAGGTGTAGACAATCCTTTGAAAGCAACAGTGCCAGTGGTTAACTGAGCAACTAGGCGTAAAGTCTCTGTGTTAAAGAGATTCTCCCCAGTACAAGGAGTATTTCCCAGCCTTTCTTGTACCGATGTATCCAAGTCAGAAGCTTGGAGCCAGGCCATGCGTCGTGCCCCTATGGCTATAGCAGAAGTTCTGCTAACAGACTCAAAACAGTCCAGGGTAGCACGAGTAAGAAACCTAGAGATATTTTGAACATGACTAACCAGTAAAGAGTAGTCTGCTCTTTTGTGATCCTGAAGAAAAGGAGTCAAAAACAGCAAACTGGTTGTGAGCTCTTCAAGAGGTAGTCCCATATAGAAAATATATGAGAGAATTCTTGTTGAAAACATGAATGCCTGGAAGCTTTTACGTCCAAAGGCATCTAAAGTTCTAGCCTCATGACCTGGCAGATAAGAAGAGTGCCTTTTAGCACTTTTCACACGCCTCATTGCTGATTCCATAACAAGAGAATGATATGGAAGTTGAGTCTTTTGAAAACCTGGAGAAGAGGGCACTTGTACAGAGAGTCAGTGGCCCTTGAAGGTGGGGATACCTTTAAAGGAGTTCCCCACATTCTAATTAAAAGATCCAGTAAGGTTTGATGCAAAGGGAGCATGATAACCTTCTTTGGAGTCTCAGGGAGACACAGAAACTCTGAATCCCTTGGTGCAGGATCTTGATCAGGTATAGAAATGGCAAGTAACCTTGCCATATCAAGCAGGAATGCTTGAAAAGAAATTTCCCCAGAAGGGGATCCTGTATTATGAGGAGTGAAGGTCAGATCTGTTGAAGATCTAGCCTTAGCACTAATGGATTGATCCATTAGAGTACCAGACCCAAAAGGGTGGAGCATCGGGTTGTCCTGAAAGGATAGTCGGCAGTACCGCTCGAGGTCGGTACCACGACGAATCGGTGAAAAACTATCCATGCCAGGGATGGACTCCAAGCTCGGTACCGAAGGAAGCGAGCTTGTGAAAGTAAGCATGGAAGGCACCGGTACCAATGCAAAGGTAGAAAATGGTACCGGCAGTGGTATTGCAGCCGGTACCGACACCGGACGATCAGTCTGAGGCGACTCTAACAGTACCGAAGGTACCGAGAGCGGTAGACTTTGATCTCCGGGAAAATGTCTTCGGCACCGTGCGAGGTCGATACCGAGATGAGTTGGTACCCAATCGTCCAGGCTAGAGATCGATTCTAGACTCGGCATTGAAAGCAGCAAATCAATCGAAACAGACCTGGAGGGTACCGACATGGATGCCAGAATCGGTACCGGGATCGATACCGATGCTGGAAGATCGGTCTGTAGCGACTCTAGCGGCACCCAAGATACCGAGAACGCTAGACTGCGATCATCGGTGTGGAGTATTTCATCCAACACTGTTGCCGATGCCAGGGTACCGGCACTGCTCCCAGCGGATACCACCACCGAGCATGGCTCAGGTATTTTCGCGGAGGTGAAAACCCCGGAAACAACCTGAAACCCCGTTAGTGCTTTCGAGGCTGAAGACTCCCGCCGGGGTTTTAAAGCCAAATTGTCCTCGAGGGTAAGGCCGGAGCCATCTTGATGTTGAACATGAGATCTTCCACCCGAGGACTGGCTAGTCTTTACAGACTTTTGTGGGGTTACCTGATCCTGTGAAGAAGAAGTTGTAGCTGGTACCCTCAGAGTTGACGGGAACAGCGTATCGAGTTGAGCTCGATGCTGAAAACTTCTTTTGGAAAAAGTGCTGCAGGAGGGACACTCCAGCGGATAGTGGTAAGGACCCAAACATGGAAGGCACCAGTTATGGGTGTCTAAGACTAACTTAGTACCGCCACAGTTGAAACATGTTTTAGGGATAGTGGCTGACATTTCCATGAAGGAAGTGGAGAGGACTAGTAGGCCGAGAAACCGTCAGGCACTAAATAGGGAAAAATTCCCTACCGAGGAAATAATTTTGTTTAAGAAAAAGAAAAGAAACACCGGCAGTACCGGTGCGTCAAGGGAAGGCAGACGCGACCACAAGAAAAAACAAAAATAAAGGAAGAATTTTCTGCGGTGACAGGAGTATGTCCTGCCGGCTCCGCGGAAAAACAAAAACTGAGGAGAGGCAGTTGGGAAAGGCGGGAAGGCAGCACGCAGGCGTGGTGGGATGCTCCCAAAAGCGTTCTAATTGGACGCTGGGGAGTGTTCCCGCGCAGACTCTGTCGGTACCGACGTACCCATATGTGAAGACTCATTCCTGCTTGTTCCTGGAGATTAACTGTATACCTTTGTAAGCATATGACTCCCTTGCTATTGCAACCATTCTATGGCAGATCTCAAGAAATCAGATGTTATACGAGTCATCGCTAGCTTTCCACCAACTCTGACTTTAAACACAGTCCTGTAAAACTATCACTCCTCTCCTAATCGCGCAATCATCGCCAGAACCACATCCTGCACACCACTAGATGAGATCACCCACGGCGTTTAATTACGACCGCTCTTCTACACTACTCGGATCTCACTCGCTTCATAGACCAGAAGCAACAAAAACCCACCACACAAAGATCACTATAGAAGCCTCAGACCTACCCTACTGAACAGCTAAGATAAAAAGAACCATACACAATTGAAACTCAAAACTACCTTACCGTTAGGACATCAAATACAAATCTGTGTAGATCAGTAGATCTAACACAACCCTTCCTAGACAACCGAAGCAGAAGTAAATATGCCTGCTTTAAATCCACCCCATACCATGGCACTATATATCCTCACACTAATTACTTCATTAGCCGTATCTATTAGCCAAAACAACAGACACAATAATCCCATTCCCATAATATACACAACAGGAACATTCAGTTATTCCCAATCCCTAATATTTTCTACAATCAGAAAACCAACCCCCCTAGGCTAATCAACATAAAACTAACCTCTTACAACCCAACTCCCCCACAACATGGAGCAAGACAGAATAGCATCCTAAAATGCTACCTAATAAATGCGAGATCAATGAAAATCAACCCACCAATATTCACTGACTTAATAAAAGACCATAACCCAGATATCATTTGCATAACAGAAACATTGCTTTCTGACACTGACAACGTCTTCATCAACCAACTCAAGGCACCAGGATATGAAATATTCCATACCTACAGACCATACAAAAGAGGAGGTGGCGTCCTAATCATTGTAAAGGAAAACCTCAAAGCACTACCTATAGCTTCCGACAACACTGCTAACATAGACACCCTCATAATAAAAATCAAACACCTCCGCATTTGCTTAGCCTACAGACCACCTGCCAAAAGCCCTGATAACACAGACACCTTAACCGAATTATTAGGCTCATCTGCAGACACGAACCCTTTTGTACTAATGGGAGACCTAAACCTCCCATCCCTCCCAAAAGCCACCATAAACTCATTCTGGAACGCAATAGAAAGAGTAGTTACTCATCTGTAACAGGTGTTCTCCAGGAGCAGCAGGAATCAGTCCTCACATATGGGTGTCATCGACGCCGATGAAGTCCCAGCGGAGCATTTCCCCAGCTTTCTATGAAAGCCTTTGGGAATGCAGGCACGCATGCGCGGTTCCCTTCCCGCCTAAAGGTGCCATCTTACCTCAGTCAAATGACATAGCTAAGAACAGCACACAAAAATGAAAAATAAACTATGTACAACTGCAACTCCAAGGGGAGCAGGGAGGGTTGTGAGGACTGATTCCTGCTGCTCCTGGAGAACACCTGTTACAGGTGAGTAACTACTCTTTCTCCAGGACCAAGCAGGAAGTCAGTACTCACATATGGGTGACTCCCTAGCTCTGGGCTACCAAGGAACCCAGGCTGAACAAGAGGACTCCCTCCAGTCCCAGCTGCAAAGAAAGGCTTTTCACTGACACAACCTCCACCGGTAGCCCAACAGAGGGCAGGAGTTGCCTAAACCTCAAAGAAATTCCGGAGTACTGCTTGGCCAAAAGCACTGTCCCTACGGGACTCCCTCTCCAGACAGTAATGGGCCGCAAAGGTCTGGCTTGAAGACCAAGTTGCAGCACTACAGATGTCTACCAAGGGCACAGAGCGGAGATGAGCCACTGAGGCAGCCATTGCCCTGACACGGTGGGCCGTGACCAGACCCTGCAAAGGAAGGTCAGCCGCCCTATAAACCCAGGTGATACAGTCAGCAACCCAGATGGACAAGGTACGCTTGGACACAGCCAACCCCAACTTATTAGGGTCAAAAGACACGAAGAGCTAAGTAGCCCTTCTATGCCCCTGCGTACCATCAAGGTAAAAGGATAAGGCCCTCCTACAGTCCAGGGTATGCAGAACTGTTTTAGCTTGGCTTGCATGAGGCCTAGGGAAGAATGTTGGAAGAACCACCTCTTGCTTAAGGTGGAAGGAGGAGACAACTTTGGGGAGGAACTTTGGATGAGTCCTAAGGACTACCCTGTTCCTATAGAAGCGAGTGTAAGGCCTATCACAGACCAGGGCCTGAAGCTCACTCACTCGCCTAGCCGAGGTAAGGGCTACCAAGAAGAGTGTCTTCCAGGACAGGAAGCGTAGAGGGCAAGTAGACATCGGCTCAAAGGGTGGGTGAGTCGGCTGCTGCAAGACCACATTCAGCTCCCACTCAGGAGCAGGAGGGCGGATTGGAGGCTTGAGCAAAAGCAAGCCCCTGAGAAAGCGGGACACCAAGGGGTGAACCGAAAGAGAATGTCCTTCCACCAGTGAGTGGTGAGCTGTTAGAGCTGAGAGGTGGACCCGAACAGAATTGGACTTAAGTCCCTGATTGGACAAGTGCAGTAAGTACTGAAGCACTTCTGGCACAGTACAGGAGAAAGGATCCTCTGTACGTAGCTGACACCACACAGAAAACCTTTTCCATTTGAGAGCATAGGTTTTCCTAGTGGACTGTTTCCTAGAGGCTAGGACAACCTCCTCAACTTCCTGAGGTAGGCCCCAGGGAGCCAAAACTACCCTTGCAGCCTCCAGGCCATCAAATTGAAAGCTTTGAGATTGGGTTACAGAAGGGAATCCTGCTCCTGTGAGAGAAGGTCGGGTTGCAACCCCAGAGGCAGTGGGGTATCCACCGCCAGTTGAAGCAGAAGTGGAAACCAAGACTGTCTAGGCCACCTGGGAGCCACCAGCAGGACCGAGGCCTTGTCCTGAAGAATCTTGAAGAGAGTTCGGGCCACCAAGGGAGTGGGAGGAAACGCATACAGGAGGCCCGGAGACCAGGGAATCAGAAAAGCATCCGCTGCTATTCTCAGAGGATGCAGTTGCCTGGAGCAGAACTTTGGCAGTTGCTTGTTCAGTGGGCTGGCAAAGAGATCTATCAAAGGGAGACCCCATTTTAGGAAGATCTTCTGAACTACTAAAGGATGCAGCTGCCACTCGTGGGGCTGCAGAATCCTGCTCAACCTGTCGGCCAGGTAGTTGTCCTGGCCTGGAAGGTACACAGCCTTGAGGAGCATGTTGTGCTTGAGGGCAAATGAACAAAGGTTCTGAGCCTCCCAACAGAGGAGTCTGGACCCAGTCCCGCCCTGTTTGTTCACATAAAACATGGCTGCTTGGTTGTCTGTCTGAACCAGGACAGATTGATGATCCAGGGTAGGAGAGAAAGCTTTGAGTGCTAATCGAATAGCTCTGAGTTCTAGGAGATTGATCTGCTGTGCAGCCTCCCAAGGAGACCACAGGCCCTGGGTGCACTTGTTCAGACAATGAGCTCCCCAGCCCTGCAGGGAGGCGTCTGTGGTCAGTACCACTGTGTACCCAGGAATTTGAAAGGGCACCCCTTTTAGTAGATTGGGTGGGTGCAACCACCAGCTGAGGGAGTTCAGAAATTGTCTGGACACCCTTATCCTGTCACAGAGGCTGCCTGTGGCCTGGGACCACTGAATCCGAAGGCACCACTGTGCAGGCCTCATATGGAGCCTGGCTTTGGGGGTCACATGTACTGTCGAAGCCATGTGGCCAAGAAGGCTCAGGCAGAGTCTGGCGGAGACCAGTGACCTGTTGAGAAACTGGTTTGCCAAGGCTATCAGTCTTTGTGCTCTGTCTTCTGGCAAGAAAGCCTTTGCCAGTAGAGAGTCCAGCCTTGCTCCTATAAACTCCAAGTGGACTTTTCGAAGTTTATTACAAAGCCCAGGCTTTGAAGAAGAGCAATAGTTGTGAGGGTGGCTTGTCTGGCCTCCTGGCACGTCTGACCCCTGATGAGCCAGTCGTCCAGATAGGGGAAGACAAAGTTTCCCTGATTTCTCCGGTAGGCCGCCACCACTGCCAGGCATTTGGTAAAGACCCTGGGAGCGGAGGTGAGGCCAAAAGGCAGTACTCTGTATTGATAATGGTTTCCTCCCACAATGAACCCGAGATACTTTCTGTGGTCTGGATGAATAAGGATGTGAGTGTACGCATCCTTTAGATCTAAGGAGCATAGCCAATCTCCCTGCTGGAGGTAGGGCAGAGGTGTTCCAAGAGTAAGCATCTTGAACTTTTCCTTCTCTAGGAACTTGAGGTTCCTGAGGTCCAGAATGGGTTGAAGGCCATCGGTTCTTTTGGGCACCAGGAAATACCTGGAGAAGAATCCGTGACCTTGCAAGTAGGGAGGCACAGGCTCCACCGCCCTGTCCACCAACAGACCTTGAAGCTCTTGAAGGAGAAGGTCTGTGTGCAGGGGAGGCCTTGGAGGTTCCCCTGGAAAGTATGGTAGAGGCAGTTGCTGAAAATGCAGTGCATAGCCCCTGTGGACTATGTTCAACACCCAACTGTCCCCAGTGATGTGGGGCCACTGTTGGGCAAAGAGGGCAAGGCGACCTCCTGTGCAGGGTTGGGAGAGCAGGGATTGAGAGGCTACGCTCAAGGAGTCAAAAACCCCCACCCTGCTGAGTGGGAGCAGGGGCCGGAGGCTTGGGAGTCCTCTGCCTACGGGGCCCATTACCCTGCCCCTTGGCTTGCTGACCCTGGGGTGCAGCTTGGGCAGCTTGATACTGAGGGTACTGTTTGTAGGCAGTGCCCTTCCTCGGGTAAAAGGGCTTCTTACCCGAGGCCTTCTTCTTGTGAGAAGGGGCAGAGGTCTTCCTAGACAGCCTTGTCCTTGTAAGGTGCTCAGTCTCGAGCTGTGCGGCCTTCTCGGCCATAGGCTTGCCAAAAAGGTTTTCACCTCGGCAAGGGACATTGACCAACTTGTCCTGAACTCATGGCTCAAGGTCCGATGACTGCAACCATGCCTGGCGTCGAGCCGCAATGCCGGCTGCCGCAACTCGGGCCGAAGCCTTGAAGCCATCGTAGGCGGCGCGGGACAAACTTCGAGCAGTCCCGAATCCCCGAGGACAAGAACTTGAATCTCTGCAAGGGCTCCCCGGAGAGACCAGCAGAGAAACCGGCCAATTCCTTGGCCAGGTCTCACAAGTTCATGCCCATGTACAGCTGGTAAGACAGGACACGGCAAGCAAGCATCGAGCCCTAGAAGCACTTTCTACCGACACCATCGAGGTTCCGGGCCTCCCTGCCGGGGGGCACCGCGGAGTGCATCTTCTGACTCTTCAGGCGATGCATGGCCGATTCCACAACCATGGAATGGTGTGGTAGCTGCGCCTTCTGAAAGCCAGGGCTCTTCCGGAGTCGATAAATCGAACCGACTCGCTTGCTTAGAACCGGCGCCGAGGCCGGTGCCTCCCACATCCGGAAGAGGAGCCATTCCAGCATCAGAGGAACCGGGACAGTAAAGGCCTCCTTCGGAGGAGAGTCGTACTGTAGAGCCTCGAGCTCTTCAGCTCGAGGCTCTTCCTCGGCGTCCGCCAGAATAGCCAACGCGGTGGCCATGTCCCGGACAAACTCCGAGAACCGGGTATCCTCCGGAGAGGATCTACTCTGGGGCTCAGACTGCGGTGAGTCCGACGGGACGCACCGAGTCTTGAACGTGTCAGGGGACTCCTCATTCTCCGTCTCCCAGGTGGACTCGTCCGACGAAGAGTCAGGATCCGACCCCGCGGGGCCCTGGAGCACCCGCCCCGATGCCGGAGGCACCGGCGTCAATGCCCTCGGTCCTGAATAGGAGGTCGAGGGGGACCGCGACCGAGGTCGACTTCGTGCCATGATCGACTCGAGTATCGGCTCGGTCTCCGGGGTCGACTTCGATGTCCCGGTGGTCGGGGCAGATGCGCCAGACAGGCTGACCATCAGTGCCCGCTGCTGCTCCATGAAGGCAGACAATCTGCTCTCCAAGGATGTCATCCTGAAACTCAGCTCGGGAGACGCAGCAGCCACCGACTCGGGCCCCGGCGGCGCCTGGCCCGACATCGGCTCTCTGGGAGGAGAGTCCTCGAGGATCACAGGGTTTACGTGTCCAACAGACTCCGGCTCCACGCGAGGAACTTTTGCAGGCTTCTCTTGTTCCACGGGCCCGGGGCGACGGTCGGGGGTCTTAGACCTGGCCCTCGAGGAGCCAGGGACCTCCTCCGACGATGCCCTCACGGGCCGCTTCTTCCTCTTGCATTCCCGGTCGGGGTACCCCCTGTCCGAGGAGCTTCGACGGCGCTCGGGATCTGAATCCCGAGATGTCGAGGCCTCAGACGAGGTCCGGGTCCGGCCGGAGGCTGAGTCCGAGAAAAGCCTTTCTTTCTGCTGCTGGCGACTTTGGAGTGCCTTGGAAGACATCTTCCCACATGGTCCACACGTCTTAGGGTCGTGATCAGGACCAAGGCACCGAAGGCAGCAGAGTCATGTGTGTTGGTGAGAGACATCAACTTCTTACACCAATCACATTTCTTGAAACCGCTGGGAGCCATCGGGGGGAAAAAAAAGAGTCCCCGCGAGGTCAAAGGACCGGCCTTTCAGGGAAAAAAAAAAAAGGGCACGAACGCCAGCCACGAAGGGCAAAAACCGAAAAAGAAGAATCGGGCTCGATACCGGTGTACCGAACCCGGCAGGAGGGGAACCGGCGTCGAACCGGGAAGAAAAAAATAGCAAAAATCGCCGAAAAATCAAACTTTTATCCTGGATGACAGGACACATGTCCGGTGGACTTCTCGGAAAAAGAGACACTGAGGTAAGATGGCACCTTTAGGCGGGAAGGGAACCGCGCATGCGTGCCTGCATTCCCAAAAGCTTTCATAGAAAGCTGGGGAAATGCTCCGCTGGGGCTTCATCGGCGTCGATGACACCCATATGTGAGGACTGACTTCCTGCTTGGTCCTGGAGAAGACATGCACTACCACCAAATAATAAACAATCAAACCCACGTAAAAGGAAACCTCCTAGACCTTTATCTTCCTCCCAAGCTCCCTTCGTGACACTATCAACACTTCATCTTTGGAAATACTCCCAGTCCCATGGTCCGACCACTATCTTATCACGTTTAACCTCAACATAGCAGAAATGCACCAAAACAAACCCACACAACACCACTTCCACCACAGATTCAAGAAATTCAATAAAGAAGAATTTCTGGACCAAATCATACCTCAGCTAACACTAGCCCCAACTAACCTTGATGAAACAGTTGAGACATGAAACAAAATAATATGCGATGCAGCCATCAACACCCATCCAGATAAACAAATAAGACAAAATAACAATGCACCCTGGTTCCAATCCTCACTCAAATCGATGAAGACAGAATTAAGAAAAGCAGAGTGTAAATGGCGTCGCTCAAAAGCCCTGACTCACCAAACAATCTATATAAACATTCTTAACAAATACAGGCTTGCTCTGGATAACGTAAAGAAAGACCACTACACAAGTATCCTAAAAAAAATCATTAAACCGACCCCGAGAGCTGTTCAGCATAGTCAAAAACCTAACAAAAACTATAACTCAGACTTAAAAGAATACGAGATCACCTCTCAAACTCTGGCAGACCACTACACAAATAAAGTAAAACTGCAATTTACAACTCCCATAGTACCGGAAGTAACACCAACAAACAAACCTGACACATGGTCCAACTTCATTCATATTTCAAAAGACAACCTTAAGAATATAGTTGCAAAGTTAAACACCACAGCCTCATACCTAAACCCATGCCCAGTCCAATGGTTAAAAATATCTTTACCAGAACTCTCAAATTTTATCCTCCCAATACTCAACCTATCACTCAACACCGGGTACTTACCACCCTCACTCAAACACGCCCAATCTTGAAAGATTGCAAACTAGATAAAAGCTCACCCAACTCGTACAGGCCCATATCAAGCATACCATTACTGGCTAAACTAACAGAAAAAGTTGTACAAATTCAACTCCAAGAGCACATAGATACATAAGCCCCTCTATACGAGCAACAATACGGCTTTCGCCCACACCACAGAATGGAAACACTCCTTACAGTATTAACGGACAAGCTCTCAAGAGGCATAGATAACATTACACAAGCATTTATTCTTCTATTCCTTGACATAACTGCAGCTTTTGACAGCATGAACCACCAATTGATGATCAGAAGACTACAACAAACCAGCATCAAAGACACTGTCCTCAACTGGTTCACATCGTACCTCCAAGATAGAACGCAAACAGTCAGAATCAATCAAGTAACGTCAACAAATTTCAAACAGGAACAAGGTCTCCTACAAGGCTTGGCATTATCTGCCCTTCTTTTTAACATTTACCTTCAGCCCATCTGCCATATATTCAGGAAATTCCACATATACTACCATATATACGCGGATGATATTATGTTATACCTCCCTTTCATGATACCGAACTTGCCAATTCAATTACTATCTGAGTGCTTTAGCGAAGCATCACAATGGCTTAAAAGCCATAACCTTTACATACATTTCTTCAAAACGGAAATTCTATACATCACCAGAAACAATAATTTCATTCCACCTAATTCAATATCGCTCCTGAACGCCAACATAGCTGTAAAAAAGGAGGTAAAATATTTAGAAGTCATTCTAGACCAGACCCTAAGTATGGACTCCCACGTCAAAAATATTGTGACTAAAATACATTATAAACTGAAACTATTAAAACAGCTCAGGCCTCCAATCCACCAACAAGATTTCAAATCAGTTATACATTCAATAATCACCCCACACTTTGACTTCACGAACACCATTTTACAGGGTCCATCAAAACAAACCCTCAGTTGGCTGCAGTTAGCCCAAAACATGACAGCCCGCTCAATCTTAAACATTAGATCAATAGAACACGTTACACCCATATAGCACAGTTACTTACCTGTAACAGGTGATCTCTGGGAACAGCAGGAATAAGTCTTCACATATGGGTATGTCGGTACCGACGGAGCCTGCGCGGGAACGCTCCCCAGCGTCCAATCAGAAAGCTTTTGGGAGCATCCCTCAGCGCCTGCGTGCTGCCTTCCCGCCTTTCCAACTGTCTCTCCTCAGTTGAGTTTTATAGCTGAGACAAAGAGAGAGAGAGCGAGGAAAGGAAAGATAGATAGAGAGATACAACTCCTAGGGGAGGTGGGTGGGTTGTGAAGACTTATTCCTGCTGTTCCCAGAGATCACCTGTTACAGGTAAGTAACTGTGCTATCTCCAGGAACAAGCAGGAATGAGTCTTCACATATGGGGACTCCCAAGCTAAGATGCCTGGAGCCCTAGCATGTTGGAGATTGAAACATGCTACACCTCATATGGCCAGGCATCCTGAGGATGGAGGGTAGGAGTTGAAAAAGAGAGGAGCTGCAGGAAACAGCTGACCTAAGATAGGACTACTGGCAAGGAGTCCTTGTATGTATGATAATCGACATGAAATATATTGAAATGAACAATCACAATATGGATCTCACCTACTGGATTGCAGGAAGTAGAGAGGCTGATGGAATCTACTGGGGATCCAGTAGAGGAATCTTCAAGGTGACCTCACTGAAGTGAAGGTGAAGGTCAAAATCTGGAAGTAACAGGTAACCCCAGGATCCAACTGGGGTAGAACAAAAACGGTAGGTCTTCAGTGGGAAGCTCCATGGAAAAAGCTGGAAACTCTTTTGGCTACAGGGTTACTCATAGTTAGGAGCAAAAGAGGAAGACTGACCGATTTGGACAAACTGGCCTAGTCCTTGAGGGAAGAAGGGGTATGGGAATAACCCTGTATTTTCAAGAAAGGACAGATGTCTGAGGAGTTGAAACCTCAGATGTACTGAAGATCCACCATGTCTTTCCTAACTGGTGAGAGGTAGGAAGATATTGGAGTATGGAGCTTCAGGGATACCTGAACCTAGGGTTAAGGTAAGAGCTGTCAGTACCACAGCCGTGGTTGTGTGCATAATAGCCTAAGAATACTGTGGAATAGTATGAACATGTGTAAGTCCACTGTCTGGAACATATAGGAAGGAAAAACCTTTATGAGCACAGACAGTTGGAGAGATAAGTATGTAAATACATATCTACCTATAAGGAGTATCTCGACAGATACACACATATATATATATATATATATATATATATATATATATATATATATATATATATATATATATATATATATATATATATATGTTTATGGCGAGATCCAGGGGGCATAACATATGCATACGTAACTGACAGACCTATGTATCTATAGAATGTATATAGACATATGTACATATATGAATATATAGGTCTAAAGATAAATGTCTGCAATTAAGCAGACAGAGATATGTGTATACAAATCTTCACATGGAAAATGTGAAGAGGAACGATTCATCTAACAAGAAAGTGGAACCTACTTGAGAAGATATAGAGAATCTGTTCCCTCTGGTTAAGATGGAGCAGGAATGCTATCCAGTGAAATAACCAGGATGGTTGCGTGAAAAAAAAAAAAAAGAGGATAATATCAGTCTGTAAACAGCAAGTCCTGAGTCCGGTGGAACTCTAACATGGTAAATGGACAGAAAACACATAGGATGAGGTACCAGGTTGACCCACTTAAGGGACAAAAAAGGGTATCATGCGTTTTTTAGTTAAATATGTGCTGTCCATGAAGGATTAGGATACCATGAGGACAAGCTGCAAGGAAAAAAAGAGCATATTCTCTGTAGGAATTGAACAACTCTTTAGACTGTCACGTAGGGAAGGCTTATGTCCTTTAAATAAAAGGAGATAGAAGGGTGTAAAGAACCCTCGCAGTCATGAGGAATGACTGAGGAAGCCTTTTTTTTTTTTTTTTAACCATACAGGATAGTCATTAGAGAAAAAAAATGCATGCTCTCTAGCAAGGGTCCATAGTGGAAAGCTTCTCTGTAGGATTGCAGAGAGCATTAGGCAGGAGAATTGGGAAATAAACTGGCTGTTGGAAAAACCAGCTGCCACTTCAACTATGCTGCCAAATCCAAGGATTTGGAGATGGCAGAAAAAAAGATAGTGAAAATAAGCTTGCAGTGATAAGGATTATCCAAGACAGATGAAGTACTATCTTGGAAGCACTACTAAAGACAGAAAGTAGTGGAAGACAAGACTGGAACTTGTGGAAAAGTACCAGTAGTCCAATCACTGGAACTCCTGCGTGGGCAGCTGCTGAATAGCACAGCAGAGAGAATCCTTCTGTTTTTAACAGAGAGGACAGAACAAGAGGGAAAAATCCTGTCCCTGTCTGATGAGCTGCCCAGATAAAAGAAGGGAGTTTGCTCAAGAGAAAAAACTCCACACTGGAAAGGAAAGGAAGACTAGAAAGGCTGAGAAAGCCTTTCAGTGGTATGGTACCACTCTTACAGGGGAAACCCTGGAAAAAAGGGTAGAGAAAAAATAGGAGCTGAAGGGGGACTTGCCATATGGTAAGTCTGTAGAAGGAAAAAATTCATGTTGGTACAGAAAAACTATCATGAGATAGTTGGTAAACCTCTCTTCATGGCAGGAAGAGGAGGAAAACCCTGTGACCTATAGACATGAATATCCTGACAGCTCAGCATACCTAAAAGCAAGTGGATGTCTTAGAAACAGGAATCCATGTGTAGAGTTTTAGATGAAAAAACAGTGAAAAACCTCTGTTGAGAATAAGTGAACTGTAGGTTATAAAGAGATTAATAAGAACCCTATTGCAGGGTTTATTTTTCCTGGCTTGAGTTTGGATTCTTCAGACCAGGGCGAGGTTTCCCCTGCTTGGGAACATCTGTATGATGGGCAGGAGAGGAATAAAACCTTCTCCTTTTAGGGAAAGAAGGTTTGGTAGGGCATTTCCTACCTGCTGGGGAAGGAGAAGGCTTAGGATGGCCCTCAGAAACAGGGAAGTCAGTGGAGCAATGAGCAACCTGACGTAAAGACTCCTTATTGAAGAGATTTTCTCCAGTACAAGGAGTATTACCCAGTCTTTGTCGTGCCCATTTGTTTAAGTCTGAAGCTTGGAGCCAGGCTCTACGTCGTGCTCCTATGGCTATAGCAGAGGTTCTTCTAACAGACTCAAAAGAGTCTAGGGAAGCACGAGAAAGAAACCTAGAGATATTCTGGCTATGACTAAGAAGCAAGGAATAGTCTGCAGCCTTGGGGGCTCTGAAAGAAAAGGAGTCAAAAGAGATAATTTCTCTGTGACCTCCTGAAGGGATAGACTCATATAAAAAATATATGAGAGAATCCTTGTTGCCAGCATAGATGTTTGGAAGGTTTGACGTTCAAAGGCATCCAGTGTTCTAGATGCACGACCTGGCGGGAAAGAAGAATGCTTCTTCTTGCTTTTTACCTTCCTCATTGCTGATTCCACTACAATGGAATGATGGGGAAGTTGAGTCTTTTGAAACCCTGGAGAGGGGGGCACCTGATACAGAAGAGCAGTTGCTGTAGAAGGTGAGGAAGCCCTTAAAGGTGTTTCCCATATTTTCAAAAGAAGATCCTGTAAAGAATGATGTAAAGGAAGCATTATATTTTCCTTTTCCCCAGAAGAGCCTTGTGTAGGATCATAGCCAGGGATAGGAATAGCAAGGAATGTTGCCATGTCAAGGAGAAATTCCTGAAAAGAAGGATCTCCAATGGGAACAATCCCTGGACAGGCTAAACTTGAAGAACTAGCCTGGGCACCGGAGGATGTACTTGTCCGGTGCAGAACAGGATCTCTAATGGATGGATACTGGGACTGGCGGTTATGACCTGAGACAGTCAGTACTGCATCGTCCATGCCAGGTATCGACTCCAAACTAGGTATAGAAAGGAGCGATACTGGTGAAAAAAGTATGGAAGGAGCTGGTCCCGATGTTACTGCAGGTACCGGCATCGATACCGATACCGGTAGCTGAGCTGGAATCAAAGGCGATACCGACATCGAAACAGTCATCGGAGGCTGCTCAAGCGGTACAGAGGTAACCAGAAACCCTTGGTGATTATCCTCGGTACCGCACATCCGGAATCGGTAAGTGTCGGTTCCGAGACGCGTCGGTACCCAGTCTTCCAGACTAGATATCGATTCTAGACTCGGCATGGAAGGAAGCGAGTCTATCGATAAATGTCTAGAGGGTACCGACGTCAGTGGTCGTATCGGCGGTGCTGCCGATACTGGAAAGTCAATCTGGGACGTATCGATCGGTCCCGAAGGTACCGAGTACGCCAGATGACGATCCCTGGTGAGGAGTGGATCGCTCAACACCAGTGCCGATGCCGGGGTATCGGTACCGCTCAAAGCGGATGCCACCACCGAGCATGGCTCAGGTATGTTCTGTGAGGGGTGAGCCCCAGGAACAACCTGAAACCCCTGAAAGGCTTTGGAGACCGAAGACTCCTGCCAGGGTTTTGAAGCCAATAGGGTCTTGAGGGCAAGGCCGGAGCCGTCATCATGCTTGGCATGAGACCTACCACTCAAGGATTGGCTAGTCTTAACAGACTGTTTGTGGGTTACCTGATCCTGTAGAGAAGAAATGGTCGGTGCCCTGACACTGGAAGGGAAAACGGCATCGAGGGAAACTCGAAATGGAGAATTTCTTCTCATAATATTGTAGCCTGATGGCCCCGGAGGAAAAGGGTCAGGACCCAAACAGGTTAGACACCAGTTATTGGAGTCTAAAAAGAAAACTGTATTTCTACAGTTAAGGCACTTCTTAGGAGAAGACGACTCCATTATGGAGAGGCCTTACAGGCCCGAAAATTTAAAACAGAAACTGAGGGAAAAAAAGCTCCCTGAGTTTAGGAAAAAAAGAAGAGAAAACCACCGGCGGTACTGGTGGAGTCGGGGGAACAGCCGCGACCACAAGAAAACAAAAAGTTAAAGAATTAAAGAAAAAGTTTTCTGCAGTGACAGGAAGATGTCCTGCCGGCTCCGCGGAAAAACGAAAACTGAGGAGAGACAGTTGGAAAGGCGGGAAGGCAGCACACAGGCGCTGAGGGATGCTCCCAAAAGCTTTCTGATTGGACGCTGGGGAGCGTTTCCACGCAGGCTCCATCGGTACCGACGTACCCATATGTGAAGACTCATTCCTGCTTGTTCCTGGAGATTATATGATCTTCACTGGCTACCAATAGCCATATTACACATAAAATACTTGTCACCACTTTCAAAATAACAAATATAGCTCCAACCTACCTCGACACCCTAATCTCCATTGAAACCTCAGACAGAAGCCACAGAAGCCAGAATAAACACAAACTGGAATTCCCAAAAGACTTCATAAACGCCATAAAACTAACAAGTAGAAAAGCTTTCTCACATGTAGCCCCAGTACT
This sequence comes from Ichthyophis bannanicus, assembly GCA_033557465.1. NCBI lineage: Eukaryota > Metazoa > Chordata > Amphibia > Gymnophiona > Ichthyophiidae > Ichthyophis > Ichthyophis bannanicus. The sequence goes on from CM066033.1 coordinate 709,223,738, forward strand.
CTGGAATGAGCTCCCTGACAACATTAGAGCACAAAACTACCTCAAAGCATTTCGAAAAAAACTTAAAACATACCTATTCACTTCTCACTATGGCACCCAACCAATCTACGACATACAAACTATCCCCAATGCCGCACATGTACACAACAGAACAAATGGAGACCCAACCACAATCTGATTACAGCAGTGATGCACGGATAGAAATACCCCTATCTCTGGAACAGCGCAGAAAATGTATATAGCTAAAGTCTGTACACGTTTGTATGAGACCACTGTTAATTGTACTTTGCTATGTAAATAGTTAAAACAGTTCCATGTAACTGAATAACAATATGTTCATTGTCCTATTCAGAACCTGTTCTTTGTAAACCGCGGTATAAAAATGGTTGTTAAATAAATAAATAAAAAATAAGAGACACGTTGTGGTCTGCCCCAAGGCACTTAATGCAGGTACTGTGGCAGTCCATATGGGACATAGTGTGGTTGCACTTGTCATCTGTTTAAATCCGCTGGTCGAAGAAATAGCAGGAAAAATGGCTCCTGCGAGATCAAACTCAGACGTCTCGACCAGCTAGACCACGAGCAAAAAACCCACACGCCAAAAAATGAAGAAAAAAATATAGGTACCTGAGCGAAAAGCCCGATGCAGTGGATTCGGATGGCAGAAAGGTGACCAAACTGATCCCGGTGAAAAAACAATCTATCATTTTAAATGTTGTTATAAGCCATCATAGCTGAAGTCAGAATGCAAGACTGTTAAAAGTTCCTTTTTTATCATTTTATCTTTTTATGTTTTTGTTCTCTGTACAACAGCCGTTTACACACTGTTAAAAATTAAGTTCCATGTAAACCGTCTTGAATTGTAAAAAGACGGTATATAAAAAGTTTTCAATAAAATAAATAAGACCTGCATAATCAGTATGGTGCATCTCCAACATTCCTTGCCACATATCCTCAGGCCTCGTCTTCCTGCACAATCCCAAGATTTGATAAAAAGAATCTGGCCTCTGCCAAGCTATTATACCCCAATAATTTGCCCATACTGAATGGGAAGTGTTCTGCTATTGCAAAATGGAATGCATTCATTTCTTAAAGAGGGCTCTGCAAACTTGAGCTTGACCGCTACTTTGGAAAGTAGTCCTGAAATATTATCATGTGCCTATTTTCATAAGATAAATCTATTTTGCTTATACGTATGTTATTAGTGCTGCTTAATGTGCAAACATTTGTAATGATGACCTTAGGCTGACTGCCTTGGGGGTTTTTCCCCGACCTAGGCGGTGTGCTCTTTCGATCCTATGTCTGTCCAGACTTTCATCTTTTGGGAGTTTCTTGGTTAGCTAGCCTACAGAAAAACTCGGCATCACTTCCCATTGGATTCTGGGAGGGCCACAAAATTTAAGTTATTTCACCTAGACCTATTTTCCAGGTCCTCCAACATTTCTTCACAGGCAGTGAGGTCTGTAGCTTAACAGCATCCAAAAAAGCCACTCTAGCATCCGCCACTCATGCCATCTCCCCATTGGCCTGCAAGACCACTTCTCTCATATATTTTTCAAACGTCTCATGGGTTCTACCATGTTTGATGATTATTTCTCCTACTATTAATGAAGACCCAGGATTCGACGGCAGCCATTTTGTCAATGGCAGGCTTGGAACAAGCTGTCTTTTTTCTGCCACTTTAGATGTCAGTTTCAGATTCTGCTTGGTAATATATTTTCTTATTTATCATTGCACCTAACTTCATAGGCAGACAAGCAAGGCTAAAATGCCAAGATTTTCACCAATGGGGCTGGATCCAGACAATAGCCTTCAGAGAAGAGTAATGAACTCCTTGCTTTCCTCTGCTCAGGACATCACATTAGATAACCTCCAAAGATAAGAATTTGTCCTTTTTGTTCCTGTAGAGTTAGCTCTCATATAGTGAACATTCATTGGAGCGTATTTCCCCCTCCTCAACCCTAGCACTCATTCCCTACTCTGGGCACAACCAGATGCACCCTTTTTAGCCCAACTCAGCTACTCTCTGTGGAAATACATGTGTTTCTCCAAGGTCAAGTAGAATGTAGACATCCACATGGGTGGTGATGTCATTCAATGGTGCCTGAGGTTCAGAACAGTTCTCTCACATTTCGTAAATGAGATCTTAATGAGCATATGGGAGACACCCACTCAATGATCCTCTCTCCACCTCAATCAATTTATCTGTTCTGAATGCAAAAGGAATCCTGTGCTTCCTCACCCCAGAAAAATGTCAAGGTAAAATCTCCGTGGTTAATATGAGTCACATTTAAGCCCCACCCCCCATTTATAAACAAGTGCTTCTTCCACTTGCTCCAAATTAGATTCTGCCAGTTCCGTCTTTTTATTATTACAGAGAAATTAGGATTTTAGCTGCATAACTTTTTTCAATTTTCCAATATAGTATCACAAAAGCAGGCATACCCAGGATGGGGCTGTGTCTTGTCCACCGCCCTAGGATATTACAACAATACAAACCCAGAAAAAAAAACAGTTGCTTATTAACTTCCTACCCAAACCCTCCCTTCCCCTCCCCCCCCCCCCCCCCCCCACTCCCTCCCCCTCCCGGGACCTAATGGACCTGTCGAACATCCTCTCCACCATTATCGAAGGACCCTCTTAGCATCTATTACACACCCAAAACTTCACTACGAATTTTAGGTCTCAATGCTTGAATATAGGGGGTCCACAGTAAAAGAAAGGAGGCCCAACTCCGAGGGTGTCTCCTCGCACTCCTTTGCTCCAGTAGCATAAACTGGTGGAACCCACTGCGCCACTCCCAGAAGGAGGGAGCCGCAGGCTCCAGCCATCTCCGCAACACAGGACCTTTCCCCACCAGACATGCTTTCCGTATCAACAGTTTCTGCCATCTGCCCTTGGGTTGGAGTGCTCCCAACTGATCCAATACCACTAGTCGCCCTGTCCAGCAAACCTGTTGCTGTAATAAGCCACTTAAGTAATTTGCTATCCTAAGCCAGTAGCGGCGTATATGAGGGCATCCCCACCACATATGGCCCAAATCTGCTAGTGGACAGGCGCATTTCGGGCATCCACCATAGGTCGCGAGGTGGCTATGCAGGGCTCGCCTAGGGGAGAAGTGGGCTCGCACTATACATTTAAACTGCATTTCGCGCCATCTAGCCCCCTCTGCTAGCTGGGTTATCCGGGTCAATGCAGCACGAACAGAACCCGGAGCCACCTCACAACCCAGTTCCCGCGCCCAGGAAGCTTCCTCTGCCGAGTAATCCAACGGCCTCACATAGGGCTCCAATGCTGTTTTATAGCTTGCAATAGAACGCGTAGTCCCCTCCCCGAGGACGAAGAATTCTAATATCCGCGCGGAATGGTCTCCCCTCAGCTCCTGACCCGTAACTGACTTCACGTAATGGGAAAGCTGCAAGTACGCGAATAAGGAAGCTGCGGGGCACGAGTCATACTCCCGACATAAAGCTACCAAAGGTTTACATCGCCCTTCCAGGTCAATTACATGCCCCAACGACCGCATTCCCAGCTTCGCCCAGCGACGGAAGGGGGCCGAGTCCGAGCCCGGAGGGAATTGGGCGTTACCTTGCAACGGCAACCAACTCGAAATCTCCGGCAAGCTCCCCCACAATTGATTCAACCGCTGCCAGGTATACCGCGCTGCCTGGACCAGCACACCGCTTGTTACTCGACCCGGCAGGACCGCATGTCGTAGATGTAGGGCCGCCAGCAAGGAGTGCGGCGCTATTAAGGCCTCCTCTAGTTCCCTCGGTGTGTATACCTCAGTATTACCAAGCCAGTCTCCCAGGTGCCTAGCCTGGCAAGCCAAGGCATATGTCCAGAGGTCGGGCACACCAATTCCCCCCGATCTCCATCCCCTCCTCAAACGGTTCATCGGTATACGTGCTCTGGTCCCTCTCCAAAGAAACCTACTGAATTCATGCTCAATGCGCTGAAGATCACGACGCAGCAATCGCACCGGCAAAGTTTGCAGCCAGTAAAGGACCCGTGGCAGTATCACCATCCCCAATACGGCTGCCCTGCCCAGCAAGGATAGGGAAAGAGGCGCCCAAGCTTGGAGCTGTGAGCGGACTTTAGATCAGACACGCTCAAAATTCTGCTTGTACAACGCCGTCGTATCTTTAGTTAGCTCAATCCCCAAATAAATAAAAGAATCACCAGCCCATCTCAAGGGGAAGTTCCCTCTCCAATGCCGCTGGAGCCGACCGCCAACATCCATAGCCTCCGATTTGTCACGGTTAATACGCAACCCCGCAAAATCGCCATACCGGGAAAATTCGGTAAGTAGACACGGCAGTGACTGTTGAGGGTCGCGCAAGTGAATGAGGATGTCATCCGCAAATGCGGCTACTTTAAAGTCGCAAGACCCGATACGGACACCACGAATATCGTTAGAGTCCGCTATGCTCCTCAGCAGTGGGTCCAAGGTCAACACAAACAATGGGGAGAGCGGACAACCTTGACGCGTGCCCCTCTCCAGAGCAAAGCTATCAGACAACACCCCATTGCACAAAATACTAGCTGTAAGATTGGCATAGAGCAATTCCACCATCCCAATAAAGGGGTCACCCAGCCCATACCAAGGCAGAAGAAGCTTCATGTAAGCCCAGTTGACCCGGTCGAATGCCTTTTCTGCGTCGAAACTGATCAACAATGATTGCTCCTCTCGCGCATGCACCCATTCCATAGAGGCTAATATCTTTCGCAAGTTCCGCACTGCATACCGCCCTTGGACAAAACCCACCTGTGACTCATGCAATAAGCCCCCCAGGACAGCGGCGAGTCAATTGGGCATGACCTTCGCTAACAATTTCAAATCAAAATTCAGCAACGAGATGGGGCGGTAAGAAGCCGCCTGCGTAGAGTCCTTACCAGGTTTGGGTATTAATGTAATAAACGCGTGGTTCGTTCCCCACTTGAACTTCCCCTGCTCCACCCTCCGGTGGTACACCGCAGTCAGAACAGGGGCAACCCGGCCAATTAGTAACTTATAGAACTCTGCCCCGTAACCATCCGGACCTGGTGATTTATAACAACTAGCCCCCACGATAACTTTACACACTTCCTCCTCCGTCACTGGTGCATCGAGCACAGAGCGCTGTTCCGCGGTCAGCGTGGGAATCCTCAGCCCCTGGAGGAAGCTGGCCATTGCTGCCGTGGACCCCCCACTGCCCTGGTATAGCTTCTGAAAAAAAGAACGGAACACTTGGGCTATCGCCTGGCTGTTTTTATGCAGTTGGCCCTGATCATCACGCAGCGCTGCGATAGACCGGGTCCCTCTGCTACCCCGTAAACAGCGCGCCAGAAGCTTCCCCGGTTTGTTCCCAAAACGGTGAAGCTGATACCTATAGTACATCAAAGATTTCTTTGCCCGTTGATGGAGCAGCTCATTAAGAGAGGACTGAAGTTCCCAAAATAAGCGTTTGTTAGCCGCTGTGGGATTACCCGCACACCGCTGCCGGGCTTTTACCACCTGTTTTTCCAGCTGGACTATACGTGACGCGATCAGTTTTCGTTTCCGCGCTCCATAAGCAATAATGTCACCGCGTAGGACCACTTTTGCTGTTTCCCACAATAGCTCGGGTTCATCCCTATGCTGTACGTGAATATCCATAAACTCCCCCCATCGCTGTGCGAGGTAGGTATGAAATTCAGTATCAGTATACAGCCCCAAAGGGAACCGCCAGATGCGCTGCGAGGCAGGAAGACCCCCCCACTGCAGATCCACCCAAACTGGTGCATGGTCCGATATCGCCATTGGGCCAATCCTTGCTTCCCCAACCTGTGCAAACAACCGTTCAGAAACCAAGACATAGTCAATCCGCGCGCTGGAATCATGGGCTCTCGACTGGTGGGTGAAGTCCCGTTCCCCGGGATGGAGTAGACGCCATGGGTCCACCAACCCCAGTCGGCATCTTAGTTCCTGGAGCGCTCTGGTAGCCGGAAGTCGCCAACTATCCCGCCCTCCTCCAGATGTGTCCAAGTCAACATCCAACACCCCATTGTAATCTCCAGCTAAGATCAAAGGAATATCTGGTAATTGCTCAATCCTGGAGGCCAAGCAGGCATTTAACGATTTGTCCAACACATTTGGAGCATACAGGTTACCCAGCACCACTGGTCTCCCCTCTAAGTTACCATGTAACAAGATATATCTGCCTTTTGGATCTACATATTGCCGCTCGAGGTCAAAGCACACTCTTTTGTGGATCAGTAGGACCACCCCACCCTTTTTCCCCAGCGCCGGGGCACCCCAACTTTGTCCCACCCAATCTCTCTGCAGTTTCGCATGTTCTTCAGCAGTCTGGTGGGTTTCCTGCAGGATGGCAATGTCACACTGCAATCTGGCCAAGGCCTGTAGCACCTTGTACCGTTTAACAGGGTTACCTACGCCACACACGTTCCATGAAACGACTTTCAGCTGGAAGCATAATAACCCACCGCAAGTAAGCCGTTATTCCAGGCCTTTCCTGAGTGAACCCCCCCAGCCTAGGGTCCACCTTTAGTCACTATCAGTATCTCAACCTTCCAAACCCATTGGGTCCAGTGGTCCCTTCCCATCCGCAATCTCACCCTTCCCCCCAATCCCTCCCCTATCACCCTCTGCCCCCCCGCCTAATCCCCCCCCCATCCATATTACTATCTCCCCTTCCCCTCTCCCCAATCCACTATTCAACCCTAATGGCTCTCTCCACCTACCCACTCCAAGAAAGCCCCACCGAGGCCCTTCTGAGTGGAACCGATCCCCCCCCCCAACAGAGATCAGTACTGTTTCCCGCACCCCAACCCGGGGCCCATTGTACTCTACGCTCTCCCCACTTAGCTCCAAGCCCATCGGCCTAAATCCTCGCCGGCTTCCATTTATATAAGACACTTCTTTAGGGCATAACCCAATCCCCACTGCCAGCCTTCCCCACAGCAGTTCAATATCTCAGTGAAAAATGCCATGCCCCGCAACTATGAAAAAGTAGGGCTCCCTCCATACCACACCCGTCATTAAACAGTGCCTTGATATTTATTAACTCACATCCCTACAGCACCGGGGGCACACCATTGCCTTTATTGCTATGTAACTCAGCAAAAGGAGAGAGAAAAAGGAGACAAGGAAACTAAGGAAACTAGCCCCCCACTCAAAACAAACGTCAAATGTAACAAGCGTACCTCCTGGGTTCTCAACCGGCCACAGTGTCTGGTGATCTCTGCGGCCCCCCTGCCACTCCAGGCATCCGGGAGCCCGCTTAAGACCCTGCGGGTTGGAGTGGGACCACACCCCTACCCCTCCTCCCACTCCCCCCACCGCGTGCACCCAAGAGGCATCACAAACCAATATCCGCAGGTGCCGATCCCCTCCCCCCAACAATTATAATTGACAGTTAAAAGCAAGAAGAAGGATCTTGAGCTTCCCCCTGGCCCCAACCACTGGGAGCGAGGACGGAGTCACAAGCAGGCCGCTCAGTAAAGCAAGGCCCAGTTATCGTCACACTGAGGGATCCTCTCCCACGGATTAGGTAGGACCGTCCGTGCGCAGTCACCCCGGCTACCAGTCCTCCCCACCCCGATAGGTCTCAGCAAGCCCCAACACTCCCTCCGCCCGTTCCAGCTGCCCACGCTGCTCTGGCCTGCCGGCCCCCAGGAAGGGGAGGGACCGCCACCAAGCAACATGAGCACTGCCACAGAAAGGAACAGGAAGCAGCACATGGCCACTAGAATGGCGCAGCCATTCCCAATTCCCACAGGCAGAGACCAAGGGGGGGGGGGGGCCACGGACCCAAGTAATTATATATATAAAATAATAAGAAAAGAAACCTCCAGAAGGCACCAGTGTTCGTGGGTCCCCTCCCCCCCCACACCCAACCATACACATGAGGGGTACAAGGCAGATTGCAATTACATTAAAAAAAAAAAAAAAAAAAAAAACAGAGAAAAGAAGAAAAGAGGGAAAGGAAGAGAGAAAGGAGGGAAAAAGAGAGAAAGAGAGAGAGGAGGAAGGAGAAAAAAAAGAAAACAAACCTCCACCGAGGCTCAGACGGTAACAATAGTACTAAGTGTTGCAAATGAGGCTTATAGAACTGGCAACAGTGTTAGAGTTCAGCATGTAGCAAATTTGTAGCGAATGGACGGTCCTCAGGGACACAAAGTAACTTAGTTACAATGTCCCTGTAGCAACCACTCAGAGTTAATATGTCGTTTGTCCATTATCGCACCGTTGTGTCACCAAAAGCACATTTATCACAAATCCATCAGCCTCGCTGGAATTCACGGTGGAGATGCTGAGGCTGCCTTCTCTTGAGTAAGTAGTTGGTTTATATAGCCTTCGGCCTCCGCAGCCGTTGCAAAAGTCCGGTGGGCCCCTTCATGGATCACATGCAGCTTAGCTGGATATTGAACAGTGAAGCGGATGCCTGCGCCGATAAGCTTCTCGCATATGGGGGCATAATCCCGCCGTTTCCGACTCAGCGCTGCCGAGTAGTCCTGTGCCACGCGGATTTTACTATTATTGTGGAGGACTTCACCCTGCCGTCGGGCAGCTCGTAGAATCATTTCTTTCTGTGGAAAGTAGAGGAATTTTGCAAGAACGATTCTGGGGCAGCCATCTCGTGTCTGCTTGGCGCCTACTCGGTGCACTCTCTCAATTCTGAGCTTGTCACCCAACTCCTTTGCCCCCAATATTTGCGCCGTTAATGCTTCCAAATAACTGCCCAGCTGCTTGTCCAGAACCGTCTCTGGGATCCCCATAAACCGTAGGTTATTTCTCCGGGATCGGTTCTCTAGGTCATCAATTTTTCCTTCCTGCAGGCCAAGTTGGGTCTTTAGACCTGCCACCTCAGATACCAGCACCTCCACCGTGCCCTCAGTCTGGCCCAGTCGATCCTCAGCCTCGCGGAGTCTGTTCCCCAGAGTGTCCACGGAAGAGCGCAGCCCATCCATTTTTTCGTGCAAGGCTTCGAATTGAGGCGACAGAGCCACTACCATCGCTGCCGACATCTCCTCCAGAGAAGCGGGGGATCTAGGTGAGCTTGACAAGGGGGTTGACTCCGCCATCTTACTCGTGCCGGCCACGCGCTCTCGGTCTCGTCTCGTCGTTTTGCTAGCTGTCGCCATGCCACTCATCAACAAAAGCCGCACTATGGGAAGCTGCAAACTCTCTAATACACCGTAGGCACACTCCCGCTGAGATTTTGCGGTTTTACACGGTACTTCTATGCCGGCCTGGGTGGGGGGTGTCGGAGCACACTCAAGATGCGACCACTACCTCAGCCGCATCACGTGACCTCAGAAATTAGGATTTTAAAAAAATACACACCAATATCTCCACAAATGTCCCACTAGAACATTATACGAAGGATGTAACTTCGCTAAACCAAACTTCTTGACCCAAGAGGTAAAGCATAGTTACTCACCTGTAACAGGTGATCTCCGGGAACAGCAGGAATTTAGTCCTCACATATGGGTACCGACGGAGCCTGCGTGGGAACGCTCCCCAGCGTCCAATTAGAAAGCTTTTGGGAGCATCCCACAGCGCCTCCGTGCTGCCTTCCCCAACTGCCTCTCTCCAGTTGAGTTTTAAAGCTGAGACAAAGAGAGAGAGAGGAAAAGGAAAGAGATAGAGAGATACAACTCCTAGGGGAGGTGGGTGGGTTGTGAGGACTAAATTCCTGCTGTTCCCGGAGATCACCTGTTACAGGTGAGTAACTATGCTATCTCCAGGAACAAGCAGGAATGTAGCCATCACATATGGAACCTCCCTAGCTTTAGGTGCCAGGGAGAGACCCCAGAAGTTGTGTGTACCTGAACAGGGCTCCACTTCCCCCCATGGATCTCTGGCATCTTAGCAGGAATGGCGGGTAGGATTAGGTATGGAACAGGTGTTGGAGAACAGCCTGACCAAACAAGGCATTCCGGCGGGAGTCCTTGTCCAAGCAGTAATGGGCTGTGAAGGTATGAATCGAGGCCCAAGTGGCTGCTCGACAGATGTCGTCGATAGACACAGAGTGCAGATGAGCCATTGAGGCTGCCATGGCTCTCACATTGTGAGCTGTGACATGGCCCTCCAGAGAAAGGTTCTTACTCTGGTAGGCGAAGGAAATACACTGAGCAATCCAAATGGACAGAGTTCTCTTAGAAACTGGAATGAGAAAGATAACTTTCCAAGAAAGAAATTTCAAGGAGGTGGTGGCTAAAGGTTCAAAGGGTGGCTTCATAAGCTGGCCAAGAACCAGGTTTAAGTCCCATGCCACTGGAGGTGGTCTAATGGGAGGTTTAGTTAGAAGAAGGCCTCTCATAAATCTTGTTATAAGAGGATGAGATGAAATAGGCTGTCCATTGAGAGGCTTGAGGGACGCTGCAATAGCACTCAAATGGACTCTTACTGAATTCGTTTTAAGACCTGCATGGGATAAATGCAGGAGATACTCTAGTAAAGAATTCAAAGGTATTGCAAGAGGGTTAAGACCCTTCTCTGAACACCAAATGGTAAATCTCTTCCATTTGAAAGCATAGGAACGTCTAGCTAGTAGAAGGCTTTCTAGAGGCATGAATAATATCTCTGACTTGCTGAGAGAGATGAAAACCTTGAAAGTCTAGGCCTTCAGCAACCAAGCCCTGAGATGAAGAGACTGGGGGTTTGGGTGCCACAACGTTCCCTCCTCCTGGGATAGAAGGTCTGGTGCAGGGAAGGAGCTTGAGAGAGATGCAGAAGTAGAGGATACCACACTTGGCGTGGCCAATGTGGTGCTATGAGGATCATGGTTCCTCGATCTCTCTGAAGCTTGAATAGTGTTTTGGGAATTAGGGGAATGGGTGGAAAGGCATAAAGGAAGTCCTGACCCCAGTGAAGGAGGAAGGCATCCTTGGCCTCAACTCCCTGACACGGAATTCTGGAACAGAACCGGGGAGGTTTGGCATTCCACGGACTTGCAAAGAGGTCTATGTCCAGGGTTCCCCAAATTCGAAAAATCCTGGCTACCTGGTCCATGTGGAGGGACCACTCGTGTGGAAGCAGAACTCGACTGAGTCTGTCTGCCCAAGAGTTTTGAACGCCTGGAAGATATACTGCCAGAAGATGAATGTGATGCTCTCTGGCGAAGGCCCACAGTCGCAAAGCTTTGTTGCAAAGCGACAGAGAGCCTGTCCCGCCCTGCTTGTTTACATAGAACATGGCTACTTGGTTGTCCGTATGGATGAGGACTGTCCTGTAGCTGAGCAGGGAATGGAACACTCTGAGAGCTAAGAATATTGCTCTGAGTTCCAAGAGATTGATATGCAGAGAAGTCTCCTGTGGAGACCAGATGCCCTGGATGGAGAGATCCTGCAGATGAGCTCCCCAACCCATTGGAGAAGCAATGTCAAAAGAGTTGCTTGGGGTAGTGACTGCTGAAAAGGGGACCCCAGCAACAGATTTGGAGAGGACTTCCACCACTGGAGAGACCAAAAAAGGCAACTGGAGTTTTCTATTTTGTCTGACAGGCAACCTGATGCCTGAGTCCATTGCATGGACAAAGTCCATTGAGCTGCCCTCATGTGAAGGCGAGCATATGGAACCACGTGCACGGTAGATGCCATGTGGCCTAAGAGTTGTAACATCTTTCGAGCAGTTAAATGGGACTTTAACTGTATCTGGGAGGCTAACTGCACTAAGCGTAGGCAACGGGCCTGAGGAAGATAGGCCCTTGCAGTTGTGGTATCCAGCAAGGCCCCTATAAACTCCAGAGACTGAGTAGGGGTGAGATTTGATTTTGGGATGTTTATTACCAGTCCCAAATACTGGAGAACACGCATTGTGCAGATTAGACAATTCTGGGCCTCTGACTGGGATGGAGCTCGAATGAGCCAGTCGTCCAGGTAAGGCAAGACAAATATTCCTAGAGTGCGTAGAAATGCAGCTACTACTGCCATGCATTTCGTAAACACCCTTGGTGCAGAGGCCAGACCGAATGGAAGCACCCTGTATTGGTAGTGCTTTCCCTGAAAAAGGAACCAAAGGAACCTTCTGTGTGTTGGATGGATGAGGACATTTTATTTATTTTATTTATTTAGTATACATTTGTATACCGCTACTTCCAGCGATCAGCAGCGTTTTTTGATTACAGATTGGAAACTGTCAAATCATGACAGGAAATTTTTGAGGTATGAACACATTGATTAGACAGGAAAGCACAGCACACAGAGAACAATTTTACAGGGAACATGGGCTATGGAGGGTTAAGTGGCTTGCCCAAGACCACAAGGAGCACCTGTGGGACTAGAAACCCCAGTCCTTCCGGCCCAAGGTTGCTGTCCTCTAGTGGGATTTGAACCACCGACCTTCCGGCCTGAAGTACCTTGCCCCAACCACTAGGCTACTCCTCCACTCCATGGGTGTACGCATGGGTGTACGCATCCTTGAGATCTAGAGAACAAAGCCAGTCCTGACTCTGAAGGTATGGAAGCAGAGCACCGAGAGAAATCATCTTGAATTTCTCTTTGAATAGAAACTTGTTCAATTCTCTGAACTGTTTCACCATGGTGCGAGGAGGAAGGCTTAAGAAATGAAGCTTGTACCCTTCCCTTATGATGGAGAGGTTCCATTGCTCTGCTGTGATTTGTTCCCATCTGGGAGCAAAGTAAGCCAACCTTCCTAGAATGGTGAGGGGCTCTGGTTCTTCCAGAGCTAGAAAGGCTAAGTTCTCTAGTTGCAAGTCAAAGGCCCTGAGGAGGCTGAGGCTGCTGGGCCGTGGAAGGGCTAGCAGCCTTTGACTTGACCTGTCTGGTGGTTGCTGACATTTTGCAGCAAAACGACCTGCAGAAGATGCCTGCTGACCATAAGCAGGATAATATCTTCCCTTTTTAGAAAAATATGTCTTTTTGAACAATCTTTTCTTAGCAGGAGCAGAGGTGGACTTTGAAAGTCAATCCAAAGCGGAGTTCTCAGCATCCATCTGAGTGGCCTTTGCTTGCCAATCCTTGCCAAAAAGGTTTTCACCTGTACAAGGAAGATTTCCTAATTCATCTTGGACCCAGAGTTCCAAATCAGAAGCTTGTAGCCAAGCAATTCTGCGTGCACCTATGGCAATAGCCGAGGCTCTGCTTACACACTCAAAAGAGTCAAAGGCTGCACGGTTGGAAAATTTGGAAACATCCTGGCATGTTTGAGCCAAGTGAGAAACTCCTGCCTTTTATCTTCTGAAATAAAAGGGGTTAAAGTCTGCAGATGATCTGTGACTTCCTTTAGAAACATCCCTATATAGAGACTATAGGAGTTGATTCTGGCAGCTAGCATAGAAGCTTGAAAAACCCTACGGCCAAAAGCATCTAGGGTCCTGCATTCACGTCCTGGAGGATTAGATGAGTGTCTTTTTGCACTCTTTATCTTTCTCATGGCAGACTCTACCACAATAGAGTGGTGAGGAAGCTGAGTCTTATGAAAGCCAGGACAAGGAGGGACACGATACATGGTGTCTAACCTGCGAGAATGAGGAGAGGTAGTAAGAGGTGTCTCCCACATGCTCAACATGAGATCATACAAAATCTCATGAACAGGTAAAGTAGCTGCCTCTTTAGGAGCCTTAGGATAATTGTAGAATATCCAGCTGCTTGGCTCTAGGCTCTGACTCAGGGGCCACTGTGATGGAGAGGCCCCTAGCCACCTCCCTAATGAAGTCTTGGAAAGACAAGTCTTCTGGAAGAGACATTCTTCGTTTAGGAGAAGAAGCCTCCTGAGGAAGAAGTATCGATGCCTCGACAGATCCTTCGGACTGGATTCAAATTGGATGCTCCTGTAAAGCCCGATATGCATACCGAGTGGAATCGACATCGGGAGTAACCGGTAACGGTTCGGTACCGATGGGCATCATAGGACAGGGTAGCGTTGAAGTTGACACCGAAGCCGATGTAATTGGTACCGGCACAGGGAATGATGCCGGTGCCGGAGCCGGTACCGGCAACGGGGATTGTTGCGGTACCGGAGGTGTCGCAGCCTGCATGAATGCCGTCAGGGTGCGCTGCATGGTCAATCTTCTGATCCATCGACGCCACCAAAGTCTGGATGTCGGTACCAGTGGGAACCACCGGTACCCCAGAACACGGCAACAGGTGATCGGTTGAGGCCGAGCCATCGATGTCAACCTGTGACTCCATAGACAATGCTTTGGAAGCCGGAACTTCCCGCCAGGGTAGCTTTGCCGGTGCGGAGTCCTCGAGGACAAGCCCGGAGACATCTCGATGCTTAGAGGGAGATTTGCCCTTCGAGGACCGGCCAGATTTATGCTTGGTTACCTGAGATCCATGGGAGGAAGAAGCAGCCCTGGAAGACGTCGATGCCACCGAAGCTGCATCAGAGGGAAACAGGGTACTGAGCTTGGCTGCTCGGTTCTGCCGACCTCTTTTAGACATCATGGTACAGGATACACAATCCGTGATGGAATGGTCAGGACCCAAACATTTTAGACACCAATCATGGGTGTCGGTGACAGAAATAGTACCGCCACATTTTGTGCACTTTTTAAACCTGGAGGCGGGCTTCTCCATGAGGAGAAATTTTTTTTTAGGCCTAAGGCCCAAAAACTAAAATGCACAGTGAAGGAAGTATAAGTTGTTTTGGTTTTTTTAAAGAAAGAATAGAAAAGACCGGCGGTACCGGTCCGACGTCGAAGAAGGCAGACGCGACACAAAAGAATAAAGAAAAACTAAAGAACTTCTTCTGCGGTGACAGGAACACGACCTGCTGGCTCCGCGGAAAAGAAGAACTGGAGAGAGGCGGTTGGGAAAGGCGGGAAGGCAGCGCGCAGGCGCTGTGGGATGCTCCCAAAAGCTTTCTTACTGGACGCTGGGGAGCGTTCCCGCGCAGGCTCCGTCGGTACCGACGATACCCATACGTGAAGACTCATTCCTGCTTGTTCCTGGAGATTGTATTTTATTCATATTAATTTGGCTATTGGTAGACATGGGTAATTTGGGATCTTTAAGCTCTGTCTGCTCCATACTCGAGGGCATTTGGGCTACTTTACTCTTGAGCGAATAATCAGGTGGACAAAGGTGAGTCGGTTCATATTGTGTATCTGGACTTTCAGAAAGCCTTTGACAAGGTCCCTCATGAGAGACCTTTGGCAAAACTAAAGAGTCATGGGATAGGAGACAGTGTACTATTGTGGATCAGGAACTGGTTAAAAGATAGAAAGCAGAGGGTAGGGCTAAATGGCCAATTTTCCCAATGGAGAAAGGTGAATAGTGGTGTATCCCAGGGATCTGTGCTGGGTCCGCTGCTTTTTGACATATTCATAAATGACCTGGAAAGTGGAATAACGAGTGAGGTTATCAAATTTGAAGATGACACAAAACTATTTAAAGTTGTTAAAACCCAAGAGGATTGTGGAAAATTGCAAGAGGATCTTGATAAATTGGAAGACTGGGCATCAAAATGGCAGATGAAATTTAATGCCAACCTTCTATCCTTCAGAAAACAGCTAAAAACCATCCTTTTCCAGGAATACTTCAACTCGACCCCCACCGAAAAACCCACAAACCACTGAGCTCACCCACAATGAGCCCCTAACTCAAAACTACCATGTCTTTGTCCCATGTCTGTCCTTTGTCCAAAATCTGTCCTATGTCAAAATCATCAATGTTGCCTCCCCGGTGATGGCCCCACCCTTATACTTAATTCCCCTACCCCTATGTAACACCGCTTTGACCCGGTGAAAAGCGGTATATAAATACAGCTAAATAAATAAATAAATAAATAATGTGCACAAGTGCAAAGTTATGCACCTAGGGAAGAACAACCCAAACTATGGTTACACGATGCAAGGTTCCACATTAGGAACTACCACCCAGGAAAGAGATTTAGGCGTCATTGTGGATACCATGTTAAAACTCTCGGCCCAGTGTGCAGCAGCAGCCAAGAGAGCAAATAGAATGCTAGGTATGATAGGGAAAGGAATGGAAAATAAAACAAAAGATATTATAATGCCTCTATATCGTTCCATGGTGAGACCGCACCTTGAATATTGTGTGCAATTCTGGTTGCCGTATCTTAAAAAGGATATAGCGATTTTAGAAAAGGTTCAGAGAAGAGCCACCAAAATGGTAAAGGGGATGGAAGGATACTCCTATGAAGAAAGGCTAAAAAGGTTAGGGCTCTTTAACCTGGAAAAGAGACGGCTGAGGGGAGATATGATAGAAGTCTATAAATTAATGAACGGAGTGGAACGGGTAAACGTAGATCGATTGTTTACCTTATCAGAATATAGAAAGACTAGGGGACATGCAATGAAGGTACAGGGTAAACTATTTAAGACTAATAAAAGAAATATTTTTTCACTCAACGTGTAATCAAACTCTGGAATTTGTTACCGGAGGATGTAGTAAAGGCTGTTAGTGTAGCTGGGTTTAAAAAAGGTTTGGACAAGTTCCTGGAGGAAAGGTCCATAAACCTTTATTAAGAAGGGACCCAGGATATCAATGCTTGAACCAATACAAGCATTGTGGAACCTGTGTCCCTTGGGGAAACTGCTAGGTACATATGACCTAGATTGGCCACTGTTGGAAACAGAATACTGGGCTTGATGGACCTTGGTCTGACCCAGTACGGCATATCTTATGTTATCTTTTTTGGAACCTCTCTGCTTTTGGTAGTATCCCTCAAGGATACATTCTTCTGAACCATCTGCTCTTGGGCAACTGTCGGCTTTCCCCTATTATCTAGTTTAAAAGCTGCTCTATCTCCTTTTTAAAGGTTAATGCCAGCAGCCTGGTTCCATCCTGGTTAAGGTGAAGCCCATCCCTTCGGAAGAGCCCCTCCTTTCCCCAGAATGTTCCCCAGTTCCTAACAAATCCAAAACCCTCATCTCTGCACCACTGTCTCATCCACGCATTGAGACTCCGGAGCTCTGCCTGCCTGCCTTTTGGGTCCTGCACGTGGAACGGGAAGCATTTCGGAGAACGCTACCCTGGAAGTTCTGGTTTTCAACTTCCTACCTAAAAGCCTAAATTTAGCCTCCAGAACCTCCCTACCACATTTTCCTATGTCATTGGTACCGACATATACCAAGACAGCAGACTCCTCCCCAGCACTATCTAAGACCTTATCTAGGTGGCGCGTGAGGTCTGCTACCTTCACATAACTTCCAGAAAGAGTCTGCTAGCACCCAAGCAACCTCAACTCATTTGAACATGCTTTGATCAAGGTGTCAAAAACTTCACTGACTGGTCTCGGAGAGAGACCAGCTTGGTATTGACCAGTCAAGGAACTCAGCTCAGTGTCAACAGCAGCACCCTCTAATGCTGATGCAGCAGGCCGGTTTAGCGCTGACTATAGAGCACACAGTGCCAAGCATTAATCACCAAAGGGATTCCCCTCCAACACACAGTGGGGTAACGCAGAATTGGGGGAGAGGGGAGAAGCACAGCATTTCTCTCCATGCCAACTCAGCCTAGCATCAAGGATGGAGCACAGTAGCACTGTCAATGCTGATGGATTCTGCAAGTCTACTTCTGGCGCTGGCAGCCAAGGATAAATACGCCAGACAACTTCTCAAGCAAAAAGACTGACACTGCAAATAAAGCAACTAAACAGTGATGACAGAAAATCCAGCGCCAAGACAGCTAATCACAAAAATTACTACAATTATATACCTACAAATTAAGGCACTTCAAGTGCCCTAAAACTCAATTCAGCCATGATGAAGCAATCAACTGTCGTGACTATTCCTCATTCCTCACTTATGATCCTCTCAGAGTTGAAAACCCCACAGTGACTTACTAAAGATTTTGATGAGCATGATGGGAAGAGGGGCTATTAGACTGAGGCATTTCTCAGTACTGGTTTGTTGCTTTAATTACTGCATTGTGCTGACGACTTTACCACCTTCCTGAGGACAGCTGAATCTGCGCTAAGTACTTACAAAGGCACATGGTTTTATAAACTTCAACATGCTCCTTTCACAAACTCTTATATTAGCTATAGATCAAATAATGCAGATGTCTCTTACCGGTATGATCACCGCAGGCAATAAAGTGGCAGAAGGTAAAGTGGTGTTAACCCTGGGTGGCTTTGCAGTGCTAGGAGGACATATCAGTAGAGCTGAAGTCTGGCTAGCAACTTCTTTTTGTAGTGCGATTTCCTCCATATTTTTCTCCTGCTGGGTTGTGCTAAAAATTAAGCAAGCAGAGGCAATTTGAATTAATATAGCACAGTATAATTCAGCACATGCTGAATGCTGACCAGTCTACTCAAGCAGTCTAGAACTGAAAATTACAGGAAAGGAAAGTTCTTCAGGGCATACTGAAATGTACCAACAGAGTGGTGAGTGTGTTGGGGAGAAGGGGGACAGAGTCTCAGGACTGAAATAGCAAAGGTGCTGCAAGGCATGCAATGCCAGAATCAAAAGTGGAAAGATTCCTAAAGTGATCCCCTTTACTCCACCATACCTTAGCATAGGCACCTCGGCTATACTTATGGCCAGCTGCTGGATAGGATTATGCAGTTCTTCCTGAGCAGGAGTCAAGCAACCAGCTGGCAACCCTCTGTTCTCCTGAAATAGAAAGGACATCACCAACATGCAAAAATGCATTACTGACCTTTTAGAGCACAGCTAACACTTTGCCCCTCCTATACCAGTTTCATCAAACTATGTCAATGTCACTAATTTATTCCATGAGCCTTATTGCACTGAAATTTAGCCTGGTTTGTAGCTGTGCTGATATCTTTACAGCTCAAGAATAAACTTTCGAAGCTGCAAGAGCTTGTGTGTAACTCTACTTGAGTCACATTTGGCACAAATATGAGGTGTGATCAAAAGGTATCGAGACTTGCTGTGTAGGTAACTAAAATGTCACATCATAATGCTATTAAGCACACAGTAACTTAGTTATGTGCTCTGCATGTGCAGAGTATAGCATGGCTGTAGCACACCTGTACTTTATAAAAATCATGTTATATTTGGTCTTGTGTAACATAGTAAATGACGGCAGATAAAGACCAGTATGGTCCATCTAATCTGCCCAGCAAGGCAGTAAGAGTAGATGTAAAAGCAGTTAGTAAGATTTACGATGAGTGAAAAATTGAACAGGGAATTTGTATTAAATTCTGCCAGAAACTTGGAGATTCGTGCAGAGACTTATGGCAAGTTACAGCAAGTAGATGGCGATGAATGAGTTGTGCTGGTATAAATGTTTCCAAGAGGGCTGCCAAAGTGTTGACCGTGACAAACGTTTTGGAAGATCATTCGCAAGCAGGAAAGGAGACAATTTGAAGCAGTGCGTGCTGCAAAATGCTCAAACTGTCAACTATTAGGGAGCTTGCTGAGGACATGGACATCATTTTCAGGTCCGAACAGTCCATTCTTACTGTCGATTTGAGGATGAGATGTGTGTGCCAGAACTCCTGTCCCCGGCCCAAAAAGAAGATAGATTGTCTGCAGCCAGGGAGTTGTTGGAATATATTGAAAACGACTCCAATTTCATCAAAAAGATACTGGTGATGAATCATGGGTTTATGTTTATGACCCGGAAACTAAGGCTCAATCCTCACAATGGAAGACTCCAGACTCTCCCAGACCCAAGAACGCCTGACAGGTGAGGAGCAATGTCAAGGTCATGCTCACAATTTTCTTTGATTACCAGGGTATTGTTCATCATGAATATACTCCAAAAGGTCAAACCATCAATAAGGAGTACTACGTCCAAGTTCTGACTCGTTTGAGAGATGCAATTTGTTGTAAGAGGCCAGAGTTGCACAGGAATGGTGAATGGTTGCTTCACCACGATAATGTCCTAAGCTCACGCATCACATCTTATCCAGTAATTCTTGGCCAAACACCAAATTGATCAAATCCGTCAGCCTCTGTACTCACCTGACCTTGCACCCTGTGACTTTTTCTAGTTTTCAAAACTGAAATTACCACCGAAAGGAAGGAGATTTGATGACTTGGAGACCATTAAGCAAAGTTTCACACAGCAGCTTCAGAGCATAACAAAGGAGACATTTCAAAATTGTTTCCAGCAGTGGCAGGAACGCTGGAATAAGTAAGTTTTATCGGAAGAGGACTACTTTGAAGGAGACTGAGTGCAATAACTGTCAGTGTTATACTTCTTGTGTTATTGTACAAGTCTCAATACTTTTTGATCGTATCTCATAATGCATTCTGCTGCTACGACAATAAAAAGCAAAGGAACAGACTAATATGAGTCATGTCACAAAGTCATTGCAGGCAGTGCTTAAAATGACCAATTTGCTCATTGTCATAAGAGGCAGGCAAATCCATTCTAAGTTTGACCCTATTGTACCAACAGACTTGTAATTCCAATTTTCATAAGTAAAACAGAAATGCATCAAGGAATAAAAAGCTTGTTTCTAACAGCATAAGACCACTTTATAAAGATTTCAGTCAACCATGATTCTATAGGAGGGGGAGCATATGGGGGCTTTCAATGATGTTACTGATCTCCATGGTCACAGAGAGCACTATACGCTGCCTGGAATAAACTCCCGATATCAGTGTGATTTGAGCAAACAATTTCTCTCCTTGCTAGTGGTAAAGCCCTGGCAAGAGCCAAAAGTGTTGCAAATGACGAGATAGATCACATGTTTTCATCTAAAAGCATGAACAAGGCTGCTGGCGCCAGAGCAAAAATGGCAGCTAGATCTGTATGAGGTGTGACCAAGACTAAGTTGCTTGAGGGAGAAAGGCTGGATGATAGAGGGGAATTATCTCAGGTCAGAGTGGAAATGAGAAATTGGTTCACAGAGGTTAAAAATAAAATTGCTTCCTTTAAAAGCGAGACTCAATCTTGGATCAGCGAACTCTGGTCTGAAGTGGCGAACATGGAGCACAGAATCAAGGAGGCTGAGACAAAATGAAATGACTAGGAGATACTGGTGAATCTGAACTGCAAGATAGGTAACCTGGAGCAATCCAACTCATATGTGTGAAAACTGAAGACATGAAGAACAGAGCTAGATGAAGAATTTAAGAATATGAAGCTTGCCGGAGAAGGATGAACAAATACGGCTGACCTCTGTTTACAAACAGAAAGAGCCCATAGGGTTGTGGAGCCATGAAGAATGATTAGAATTAGATACACAGTGGCTCTCTCCCATGAGAACAGACCAAAGGAGGCTATTAAAGAGAGACAGGAAATAACGCTGATTAAAATGGAAGGACTACTTTGAGATCTACTTTAAAAAAATAAACAAAAATGGGCAGAGCTTTACAAGTTCATTGAAGGGCTCTCCTGGAAAATAAGGGGGTTTCTGAGTCAGATGGAGGAGGTTGCCCTCCTTGACCACCCAAAGTAACCAGGAATCGGTGGTGATGGTTAGCCACCTTTGGGCATAGTGGATCAGATGCCCCCCTCTGGGCTGCGGACCTCCTTGGGGTAGAGAGGCTATGCCCAAGGAGTCAAAAGCTCCCCCATGGCAGGGCTGGGGCAGACACCTGGGGTATGGGAGCCTTCTGCTTACGAGGGCCATGTCCATGTCCCTTGGCCTGCTGACCTTGCTGGGGAGGCCTGAAAAAGTGGGTATTCTAAAGCAGCCCCTTTTCTCGGGTAGAAGGGCTTTTTATCTGAGCCCTTCTGTTGGGGAGGGGTAACGGTCTTTTTGGAGAGCCTGTTCCTCGTCATGAACTCAGTCTCCAGTTCGGCAGCTTTGTCGGTCATGGGCTTGCCAAAGCGGTTCTCTCCTTGGCATGGGACATCGACCAATTTGTCCTTAACCAATTGCTCAAAGTCGGACGACTGCAGCCAAGCCTGGCCTCGCTACTCAAGCCGCCGATTCAAAGCCATCATAGGCTGCCCGAGACAAACTTGGAGCACTCATGGACGGCCTTGGCCAGGTTCTTGAACCGCTGCAGGGGTTCCTCGGACAAACCAGCTGAGAACCCGACAAATTCCTTTGCCAGGTCTCTCAGATACATACCCATCTACAGCTGGTAGATCTGGATGCAGCCGATGAGCATTGAGCCCTGGGAACACATTCTGCCGAGGGCTTCCAAAGTGCGTGCCTCCCTGATAGGGGGCACCGATGAGTGCGTCTTCTGACTCTTCAGTTCATGCATGGCAAACTCCACCACCATGGAGTTGTGTGGCAGCTGTGATTTCTGGAAACCCGGGCTCCAGCGGACTTGATACATCGAGTCGAACCGCTTGCTCACCACCAGCATGGACGCCAGGTCTCCCACATACAGAGCGTCAGTCGTTCTAGGATGGGAAGGATGAGCACTGTAAGTGATTCCCTTGGAGAGACCTCATACTGGAGGATTCATCCGCCTGAGGGTCCTCCTCCGATTCCGTTGGGAACGCTAGGGCCTTGGACATGTCCTTGACAAAGTCCAGGAAAACACAGTTACTTACCTGTAACAGGTGATCTCTGGGAACAGCAGGAATAAGTCTTCACATGTGGGTATCGTCGGTACCAACGAAGCCCTGCGCGGGAACACTCCCCAGCGTCCAAAAGAAAGCTTTTGGGAGCATCCCACAGGGCCTGCGCGCTGCCTTCCCGCCTTTCCTAACTGCCTCTCTCCAGTTCGAGTTTTGAAGCTGAGACAAAGAGAGAGAGAGAGAGGAAAGGAAAGAGAGAGAGATACAACTCCTAGGGGAGGTGGGTGGATTGTGAAGACTTATTCCTGCTGTTCCCAGAGATCACCTGTTACAGGTAAGTAACTGTGCTATCTCCAGGAACAAGCAGGAATGAGTCTTCACATATGGGGACTCCCAAGCTAGAGATGCCTGGGAGATCACCCAGATTGAGAGTCCCTGGGAAGGGCTCCACTTCCACCCATGAATCTCAGGCATCCAGTCAGGGATGGAGGGTAGGAGTTTATTAGGTATGGAACAGGTGTTTGAGAACAGCCTGACCAAACAAGGCATTCTGGCGGGAGTCCTTGTCCAAGCAGTAATGGGCTGTGAAGGTATGAACCGATGCCCAGGTGGCCGCTCGACAGATTTTGTCGATGGACACAGAGTTTAGATGAGCCATAGAGGCTGCCATGGCCCTCACATTGTGAGCTGTGACATGGCCCTCCAGAGAAAGGTTCTTACTCTGGAAGGCGAAGGAAATACACTGAGCAATCCAATTGGACAGAGTTCTCTTAGAGACTGGAAGTCCTAAATGAGAAGGATCAAAAGCAACAAAAAGTTGAGAGGACTTTCTATGTTGCTGTGTCCTTTGTAAGTAGAAAGCAAGTGCTCTTTTACAATCCAGGGTATGAAGATTCCTCTCTGCACTTGATGCATGAGGTCCTGGAAAAAAGACAGGTAAATACACCTCCTGGTTCAGATGAAAAGGTGAGACTACTTTAGGCATAAAGTGTGGATTAGTTCTGAGGACTACCTTGTCATGATGGAACCTTGTATAAGGAGGATTAGCCACTAAAGCTTGCAACTCACTGATACGGCGAGCTGAGGTGACTGCAATGAGAAAAATAACCTTCCAGGAAAGGAATTTCAAGGAGGTAGTGGCTAAGGGTTCAAAGTGTGGCTTCATAAGCTGGCCAAGAACCAGATTCAAGTCCCATGCCACTGGAGGTGGTCTAATGGGAGGTTTAGTCAAAAGAAGGCCTCTCATGAATCTTGCTATAAGAGGATGAGAGGAAATAGGTTGTCCATTGAGAGGCTTAAGGGATGCTGCAATAGCACTCAAATGGACCCTGATTGAATTTGTTTTAAGGCCTGCATAGGATAAATGCAGCAAATAGTCTAGTAAAGAATTCAAAGGTATTGCAAGAGGGTTGAGACCCTTCTCTGCACACCAAATGGAAAACCTTTTCCATTTAAAAGCATATGAACGTCTGGTGGAAGGCTTTCTGGAAGCATGAAGGATATCCTTCACTTGCTGAGAAAGATGTAAATCCTGAAGGTCTAGGCCTTCAGCAACCAGGCCCTGAGATGAAGAGACTGAGGATTTGGGTGCCACAAGGTTCCCTCCTCCTGGGAGAGGAGATCTGGAGCAGACCCCAGGTCTAGGGAGGGAGCTTGAAAGAGATGCAGAAGTAGAGGGTACCACACTTGGCGTGGCCAAAGTGGTGCTATGAGGATCATAGACCCCTTGTCTCTCTGGAGCTTGAACAGAGTCTTGGGGATGAGGGGAATAGGTGGAAAGGCATAGAGGAAGTCTTGCCCCCAATGAAGGAGGAAGGCATCCCTGGCCTGAACTCCATGACATGGAATCCTGGAACAAAACCGGGGAAGTTTGGCATTCCACGGACTTGCAAACAGGTCTATGTCTGGGGTACCCCAAATCCGAAAAATCCTGGCTATCTGGTCCCCATGGAGGGACCATTCGTGCGGAAGCAGAACTCGACTGAGTCTGTCTGCCCAAGAGTTTTGAACCCCTGGAAGATACACTGCCATGAGATGAATTTGATGCTCTCTGGCGAAGGCCCACAATCTCAGAACTTCATTATAAAGCGACAGAGAGCCAGTCCCTCCCTGCTTGTTCACGTAGAACATGGCTACCTGGTTGTCCGTGTGAATGAGGACTGTCTTGTAGCCAAGCAGGGAGTGGAAGACTCTGAGAGCTAGAAAGATTGCTCTGAGCTCCAAGAGGTTGATATGTAGAGATGTCTCCTGTGGAGACCAGATGCCCTGGGTGGAGAGATCTTGTAGATGAGCTCCCCAACCCTTTGGAGAGGCATCTGTTGTAAGGGTTGCTTGGGGTAACACCTGTTGAAAGGGGGACCCCAGCAACAGATTTTGAGTGGACTTCCACCAGTGGAGGGACCAAAAGAGGCGACTGGAGGTTGCTATTTTGTCTGACAGGCAACCTGAGGCCTGGGTCCATTGGGTGGATAGAGTCCACTGAGCTGCCCTCATGTGAAGGCGAGCATAAGGAACCACATGCACCGTGGATGCCATATGGCCTAAGAGTTGCAACATCTCTCGAGCAGTTAAATGGGATTTTAACTGAATCTGGGAGGCTAACTGCACCAAGCGTAGGCAACGGGCCTGGGGAAGATAGGCCCTTGCAGTTGTGGTATCCAGTAAGGCCCCTATGAACTCTAGAGACTGAGTAGGGGTGAGATGGGATTTTGGAATGTTGATTACCAGTCCCAGATACTGAAGAACACGCCTTGTGCAGGCCAGGGAAGTCTGGGCCTCTGACTGGGATGGAGCGCGGATGAGCCAGTCGTCCAGATATGGGAATACGAATATTCCTAGAGTGCGCAGGAATGCAGCTACTACTGCCATGCATTTTGTGAACACTCTTGGAGCAGAGGCCAGACCGAAAGGAAGCACTTTGAATTGGTAGTGCTTTCCTTGGTAAAGGAACCAAAGGAATCTTCTGTGTGTTGGATGGATGAGAACATGGGTGTACGCATCCTTGAGATCTAGAGAACAAAGCCAGTCCTGACTCTGGAGGTATGGAAGGAGAGTTCCGAGAGAAGTCATCTTGAATTTCTCCTTGCATAGAAACTTGTTCAATTCTCTGAGATCTAATATGGGTCTGTAGCCCCCCGTTTTCTTTGGAATGAGAAAATAGGGGGAGTAAAACCCTGAGCCCTGTTGAAGAAGGGGTACTTCTTCTATTGCCCCTTGGGCAAGAAGGGTAGCAATCTCTTGACCTAGAAGGTTGAGGAGAGATGTTGGAGAATTGAACTGTTTCACCATGGTGTGAGGAGGAAGGTTTAAGAAATGAAGCTTGTACCCATCCCTTATGATGGAGAGGGTCCATTGCTCTGCTGTGATTTGTTCCCATCTGGGAGCAAAGTGAGCTAACCTTCCTGGGATGGTGAGAGGATCTGGATGTTCTAGAGCCAGAAAGGCTAAGTTCTCTAGTGGAAAGTCAAAGGCCCTGAGGAGGCTGAGGCTGTTGGGCCGTAGCAGTCCTCGCAGCCTGAGGTTTGGCCTGTTTTGGTTGTTGCCGTCTCTTTGTAGCAAAACGACCTTGAGAAGAGGCCTGACCATAATCAGAAGAAAATTTCCCTTTCTTTGGGAAAGATCCCTTTTTGAACAACCTCTTTTTAAAAGGAGCAGTAGTAGACTTTGAAAGTCTATCTAAAGCAGAATTTTCAGCATCCATCTGGTTGGCCTTTGCTTGCCAATCTTTGCCAAACAGGTTTTCGCCTGTACAGGGCAGGTTACCTAGACCATCCTGTACCCAGGATTCCAAATCAGAGGCTTGGAACCAAGCAACTCTGCGTGCACCTATGGCAATAGCCGAGGCTCTACTGGCACCCTCAAAAGAGTCAAAGGCTGCACGGTTGGAAAACTTGGATACATCCTGTGCATGTTTAAGCCAGGTGATATATTCTTCTCTGTTATCTTTTGACATAAAAGGAGATAAGGTTTGCAGATGATCTGTAAGTTCTTTTAGAAACATCCCCATATAGAGACTATAGGAGTTGATTCTGGCTACAAGCATACTGGCCTGGAAGATTTTCCTGCCAAAGGCATCTAGGGTTCTGCATTCTCTTCCTGGAGGAGCAGAGGAGTGCCTTTTTGTACTCTTGATCTTTTTCATAGCAGACTCTACCACAATGGAGTGGTGCCTTTGGCCACCTCCCTAATGAAGTCCTGAAAAGACAAGTCTTCAGGAGGAGACATTCTCCTTTTTGGAGAAGAGGGTTTCTGAGGAAAGATCCCCGATGCTTCAATTGAGGCCTCTGAAGTATCAGAGTCTTCAGAGGAATCGAAGTATCGACTGTCTGGATGCTCTCGCAGAGCCCGATACGCGTACCGGGAGGTATCGACATCGGGAGTAATCGGTACCGAGTCGCTACTGATGGGCATCACTGGATAGCGTACCGCTGCCGTCGATGCTGATGTCGAAGCAAGCGGTACTGGTATCGGAACCGATTGTACCGGTACCGACAACGGGGTTTGTTGCGGTGCCGTAGGCGTCGCAGCTTGTATGAATGCCGTGATGGCACGCTGCATGGTCAGAATATTCTGATCCATTGACGCCACCAATGTCTGGATGTCGGTACCGGTGGTAACCGCCGGTACCCCAGAACATTGTAACAGGTGATCGGTCGAGGCCGAGCCATCGATGTCAACCTGTGACCCCATAGGTAGAGCTTTGGAAGCCGGAGCCTCCCGCCGGGGTAATTTTGCCGGTGTGGATTCCTCAAGAGTAAGCCCGGGGGCATCTCGATACTTAGAGGGAGATTAACTCTTTGAGGACCGGCCAGATTTAAGTTTGGTTACCTGAGATCCATGGGATGAAGAAGCCCTGGAAGACGTCGATGCCACAGAAGCTGCATCAGAGGGAAACAGGGTACTGAGCTTGGCTGCCCGATTTTGTAACCCACTCTTAGACATCATGGAACAGGACTCTCAATCCGCAATGGAGTGGTCAGGACCTAAACATTTTAGACACCAGTCATGGGTGTCAGTGACAGAAATAGTGCTACTGCACTTCGTGCACTTTTTAAACCCGGAGGCGGGTTTTTCCATGAGGAAAAATATATCTGTAGGCCTAAGGCCCCAGAAGAAAAAATGCACTGAAAAGAGTAGTAGATTATTTTTTGTTTTTTAAAAGAAAGAAAAAAGACCGGTGGTACCGTTCCGGAATTGAGAAAGCAGACATGCGACTAAAGAAAAATAAAAGAAAATAAGAAATTCTTCAGCGGTGACAGGAAACACGACCTGCTGGCTCCGCGGAAAAGAAGAACTGGAGAGAGGCAGTTAGGAAAGGCGGGAAGGCAGCGCGCAGACGCTGTGGGATGCTCCCAAAAGCTTTCTTTTGGACGCTGGGGAGGGTTCCCGCGCAGGGCTCCGTCGGTACCGACGATACCCATATGTGAAGACTCATTCCTGCTTGTTCCTGGAGATCCCCATTATCCTCTGGCAGAGACTGCCACCGGGGCTCTGAAGTGGGAGAGAGTGAGGGGACGTCGCAGTGGCGATGGGTGTCGGGTGACTCCTCATCCTCCATCTCCTACTCGGAGTAGTCTGTCGAGGACTCTAAGGAAGGATGGTCTGCAGGCCCCGGGGCCGATCCTGGCCCATGCCCATCCGAGGCCCCACGGCTGGCGCCGAGCGCAATGGCTGGGGATGATCACAGTCCTGTTGAGTGGGAACCAGATCGAGACCTCGGCTGAGGAAAGATTCGAGGTAGAAGGGTCACGAGGATCGACTCGGCATCCGGCGACTTCTTCGATGTCGATGGCCCTGTGGTCAGGGCAGATGAACTGGTCATGCCGGACAGCAGCTCCCGCTGCTGGTCCATGAAGGCAGACAAATTGCACTCCAGGGCCACTATTCTGGACTCCAGGCCAGAAGGCTCTGCAGCCAACAGTGCGGGCACCGAGGGAATCAGGCCTCACGCCTGTTCCCCCAAGGGCAAATCCTCGACAAGGATGGTGTCTGGCGACCAAGGCTGGTCCGAGGTAGAGTCCTTTCGGGGGACCTTTGTAGGACGCTCCCTCTGATTCCTTGGACAAGCGTCTCGGACTGCGGAACATGCCTCGGGACGTACCCGGTCTGTTGGATCCAACCAGGGATGCTGCCTTTGCAGTTTTCTTCTTAATCTTGGGTTCCCTCGAGGGAGGCCTCTCTCTCTGAAGAGCCACCACACTGCTTGGGTTCGGTAGGGCCCCCCTGAGATGCTGTGGCTTCAGATGAGGCCCTGGCCTTCGGAGGTACCGGGGAAAATCTTAGCGTGCTGCTGCTGGCGGCTTGAGGGCTTTGCTGGACATCTTTTTGCAGAGACTGCATGCTGTGGGGTCGGGGTCGTAGTCCTGCCCAAGGCAGCAATCATATGCGTCGGTCAAGGACATAATTTTGGTACACCGATCACACTTCTTGAAGCCACTGGTAGCCATGGGGGAAAAACGTACCCCAGTGAGGTTGAAGACCCACTGGGCTGCCAGTTGGAAAAAAGGCACAAAGATGACAAAAATGAAAAACTATAAAAAGGGACCTGAACTCGATGAAGAGACAGCGAGGTCGGGTGGCGGGAAGAGTACTGTGCAGTACCGGAGGAGAGTATGAAACTCAGGCAGTAAAATCAACTTTTTCCTGGGACAAGTGAGCCGGACGTCAGAAGAACTCCATAGAAAAAAGGAGACTGAGCAAGATAGCACCCTTAGACAGGAAGGGGACCACGCATTAGTGGTATCATCTCCCAAAGGCTATATATTTGAAAGTTGGGGGGATGCTTCTGTGAGGCTCTGTCGGCGCCAATGTCACCAATATGTGAGGACTGATTTCTGCTTGTTCCTGGAGAACCTAAGTACGTTTTTGGGAACCTGCCAGGTACTTGTGACCTGGACTGACCACTGTTGGAAACAAGATACTGGGCTTAATGGACTTTGGTCTGACCCAGTATGGCATTTCTTATGTTCTTAAGTGTGGGCTAATATCAGCAGAGGAGTTAAAAGAACTAAAGGTGGCCTGAATTTAACTGAAACACATACAGCTGGAAGAAAAATTCTGATATGGGAAGGTTTTCCTTGCATTAAATGAAAATGTATATTTCAAATCTCATAATTAAAATTCTGAGATGAAAAGCGTACTTACTCACCTGTAAAAGGTGTTCTCCAGGGACAGCAGGAATCAGGCCTCACATGTGTCTTTTTCCACGTGAGCTCTGTTGGCGCTGTTGTCACCCATATGTGAGGACTGACTTCCTGCTTGTTACCAGAGAACAAATGAAACCAATCTATTTTGAGCAAGGGATAAAACAACAAGTCTTATGACACCAAGACTAAAGTTCTAGAATCACAATCATTCAAAAAACTATCAGCAACACTGTGATACATAGAAACCCACTATCTTTTCCAAGCCATGGTATTTTCAGTATCATATGGATGTGAAAGTTGGACAGTGAAGACAGAAAAAAAAATTGCCTCTAAATTATGGTGCTGGTGAAGAATACTGTGTATACCATGGCCTGCCAGAAGAACCAATCAGTTGTTACTAGAAAGTGTAGTTACTCACCTGTAACAGGTGATCTCCGGGAACAGCAGGAATTTAGTCTTCACATATGGGTATCATTGGTACCGATGGAGCCTGTGCAGGAACGCTCCCCAGTATCCAATAGGAAAGCTTTTGGGAGCATCCCACAGCGCCTGCGTGCTGCCTTCCCGCCTTTCCAACTGTCCCTCTCCAGTTGAGTTTATAGCTGAGACAAAAAAGAGAGGGAGAGAGAGATACAACTCCTAGGGGAGGTGGGCGGGTTGTAAAGACTAAATTCCTGCTGTTCCCGGAGATCACCTGTTACAGGTGAGTAACTACGCTATCTCCAGGAACAAGCAGGAATGTAGTCTTCACATATGGGGACTCCCTAGCTGCAGATGCCAGGGAGATGGCCCCAGGAAGTTGTTAGGCCTTGTGAAAGGGCCATACTTCCCCCCCATGGATCTCTAGCATCCTACCAGGGACGGTGGGTAGGAGTTGATTAAGTCTGAAAAAGGTGTTGAAGAACAGCCTGGCCAAACAAGGCATCCCGGCGAGAGTCCTTGTCTAAGCAGTAGTGGGCTGTGAAGGTATGCACCGAAGCCCAAGAAGCTGCTTGACAGATGTCGTCAAAAGACACAGAGTGAAGGTGAGACAATGAGGCTGCCATGGCTCTCACATTGTGAGCTGTGACATGGCCTTCAGAGGAAGGTTCTTACTCTCATAGGCAAAGGATATGCACTGAGCAATCCAGTTAGATAGAGTTCTTTTGGAAACTGGAAGTCCCAAATGACTAGGATCAAAAGTAACAAAGTTGAGAAGTTTTTCTATGTTTCTGCGTCCTTTGCAAGTAAAAGGCCAAAGCTCTTTTACAGTCCAAGGTATGAAGGTTCCTTTCTGCACTGGAGGCATGAGGCCTTGGAAAGAATACAGGAAGGTAAACCGCTTGGTTTAAATGGAAAGGTGAAACCACCTTTGGCATAAAGTGTGGAGGAGGCTTAAGAACTACCTTATCATGGTGGAACCTTGTATAAGGAGGATCAGCCACTAACGCTTGCAATTCACTGATGCGACGTGCCGATGTGATTGCAATGAGGAAGATGACTTTCCAAGAAAGGAATTTCAAAGATGTAGTGGCTAATGGTTCAAAGGGCAGTTTCATGAGCTGCCAAAGCACCAGATTTAAGTCCCATGCCACTGGTGGTGGCTTAATGGGAGGCTTTGTTAAAAGAAGGCCTCTCATAAATCTCGCTATGAGAGGATGAGAGGAAATAGGTTGTCCACAGAGGCTTGTAAGAAGCTGCAATAGCACTACGATGGACTCTTACTGAATTTGTCTTGAGACCCGCATTTGACAAATGAAGGAGATACTCCAGTATCGATTCCAGAGGTATTGCAAGAGGGTTAAGGCCCTTCTGCGAGCACCATATAGTAAACCTTTTCCACTTAAAGGCATACGAGCGTCTTGTGGAGGGTTTCCTAGAAGCATGAAGGATATCCTTTACCTGTTGGGAAAGGTTAAGATCCTGAAGTTATAAGCTTTTAGCAACCAGGCCCTGAGATGCAGAGACTGGGGATTCGGATGCCAGAGCATCCCGTCCTCTTGGGAGAGAAGATCTGGAGTGGATCCCAACTCCAGAGGTGGAGCTTGAGAGAGATGTAGGAGCAGAGAGTACCACATTTGCCATGGCCAACGTGGAGCTATGAGGATCATATGACCTCTGTCTCTCTGAAGCTTGAATAGGGTTTTGGGGAAGAGTGGAATGGGTGGGAAGGCATATAGGAAGTCCTGACCCCAGTGGAGGAGGAAGGCGTCCCTTGCCTGACAACATCGAGCCGGAATTCTGGAACAGAACCGGGGAAGTTTGGCATTCAGCGGACCTGCAAAGAGGTCTATGTCCGGTGTTCCCCAAATCTGAAATATTTGGGCAACCTGGTCTGCATGGAGAGACCATTCGTGTGGAAGCGAACTTGACTGAGTTTGTCTGCCCAAGAGTTTTGGATGCCTGGAAGATACACCGCAAGGACATGAATCTGATGCTCTCTGGCGAGGGCCCATAGTCGCAAAGCTTCATTGCATAGCGATAGAGCCTGTTCCACCCTGCTTGTTCACATAGAACATAGCTACCTGATTGTCCGTTTGAACTAGGACTGTCTTGTAGCTGAGCTGAACGTAAAATACTCAAAGAGCAAAGATGATTGCTCTGAGCTCCAGGAGGTTGATGAGAGACAGGCCTCCTGTGGAGTCCAGGTACCCTGGGTAGAGAGATCGTGCAGGTGGGTTCCCCATCCCACCTGTGATGCATCTGTTGTTAGGGTGGCTTGGGATAGGGGTTGCTGGAAAGGAGACCCCACCAGAAGGTTGCTGGGTGAGTGCCACCATTGCAGGGACGAAATATGACGATTTGAGTTTGTTATTTTGTCCGACAGGTAGCCTGAGGCCTGTGTCCACTGAGTGGATAAAGTCCACTGGGCTGCTCGCATATGGAGACGAGCATAAGGAACCGCATGCACAGTGGATGCCTTGTGGCCTAGCAATTGTAGCATTTCCCGAGCAATGAGACAAGGTTTGGGCACTGCTTGGGAAGCTAGTTGTACTATGCAAACACAGCGGGGCTGAAGAAGGAAAGCCCTTGTCTGTCTGGTATTCAGATGAGCTCCTATGAACTCTAGGGACTGAGTGGGAGCAAGATTGGATTTTGGGAGGTTTATGACTAGTTCCAAATACTGAAGGATTCGCATTGTGCGAAACAGAGTAGAGCTGGCTTCTGGCACTTTAGGGGCTCGAATGAGCCAGTCGTCTAAGTAAGGGAAGACGAGTATTCCCAGAGTGCGGAGAAATGCTGCTACCAAAGCCATGCATTTTGTGAATACTCTTGGCACAGAAGCCAGGCCAAAGGGAAGAACCCTGTATTAGTAGTGCTTTCCTTGAAACAGGAATCGGAGGAATCTCCTGTGATTTGGATGGATGAGAATATGAGTATACACATCCTTGAGATCTAGAGAACAAAGCCAATCCTGACTTTGAAGGTATGGCAGCAGAGTTAGCACAGTTACTTACCTGTAACAGGTGATCTCTGGAAACAGCAGGAATAAGTTTCACATATGGGTACGTCGATACCGACGGAGCCTGCACGGGAAGGCTCCCCAGCTTCCAATCAGAAAGCTTTTGGGAGCATCCCACAGCGCCTGCGTGCTGCCTTCCCGCCTTTCAAACTGTCTCTCCTCAGTTGAGTTTTATAGCTGAGAGAGAGAGAAAGGGAAAGGAAAGAGAGATAGAGAAAGAGAGAGACAACTCCTAGGGGAAGTGGGTGGGATGTGAAGACTTATTCCTGCTGTTCCCAGAGATCACCTGTTACAGGTAAGTAACTATGCTATCTCCAGGAACAAGCAGGAATGAGTCTTCACATATGGGGACTCCCTAGCTTTAGATGCCAGGGAGAGAACCCATAAGTTGTGTGTCCCTGGGACAGAGCTGCACTTCCCCACCTGGATCTCTGGCATCCCATGAGGGATGGTGGGTATGAGTTGATTAAGTATGGAACAGGTGTTTGAGAACAGCCTGACCAAACAAGGCATCCCAGCGGGAGTCCTTGTCCAAGCAGTAATGGGCTGTGAAGGTATGAACCGAGGTCCAAGTGGCTGCTCTACAGATGTCGTCAATAGACACAGAGTTCAGATGAGCCATTGAGGCTGCCATGGTTCTCACATTGTGAGCTGTGACATGGCCCTCCAGAGAAATGTTCTTGCTCTGATAGGCGAAAGAAATACATTGGGCAATCCAGTTGGAAAGAGTTCTCTTGGAGACTGGTTGTCCCAAATGAGAAGGATCAAAAGCAACAAAGAGTTGAGAGGACTTTCTATGTTGCTGTGTCCTCTGTAAATAAAAAGCTAGAGCTCTTTTACAGTCCAGGTTATGAAGATTCCTCTCTGCACATGATGCATGAGGTCCTGGAAAAAAAACAGGTAGGTAGACCTCTTGGTTGAGGTGAAAAGGCGAGACCACCTTAGGCATAAAGTGTGGATTAGTCCTAAGGACCACCTTGTCATGATGGAACCTTGTATAAGGTGGATTAGCTACTAGTGCTTGCAACTCACTGATGCGGCGTGCTGATGTGATTGCAATGAGAAAGATAACCTTCCAAGAAAGGTATTTCAAGGAGGTAGTAGCTAAAGGTTCAAAAGGAGGCTGCATAAGCTGACCAAGAACCAAATTTAAGTCCCATGCCACCGGTGGTGGCCTAATGGGAGGCTTTGTCAAAAGGAGGCCTCTCATGAACCTTGCTTCAAGGGGATGAGAGGAAACAGGCTGTCCATTTAGAGGCTTGAGGGAAGCTGCAATAGCACTCAGATGGACTCTTACTGAATTTGTCTTAAGGCCTGCATTAGACAGATGCAGGAGATACTCCAGCAACGATTCCAGAGGTATGGCACGGGGCTTAAGACCCTTTCCAGAACACCAGATGGTAAACCTTTTCCACTTGAAGGCGTAAGAACTTTTAGTGGAAGGTTTTCTGGAAGCATAAAGAACATCTTTCACTTGTTGAGAAAGAGAAAGATTGTGGAGATCTAGTCCTTCAGCAACCAAGCCCTGAGATGCAGAGACTGGGGATTGGGATGCCACAACTTTCCGTCCTCCTGAGAGAGGAGGTCTGAAGCAGACCCTAACTCTAGGGAGGGAGCTTGAGAGAGATGTAGAAGCAGAGGGTACCACACTTGCCGTGGCCAATGTGGAGCTATGAGAATCATGTGTCCTCTGTCTCTCTGAAGCTTGAACAGGGTTTTGGGAATTAGGGGAATGGGTGGAAAGGCATACAGGAAGTCTTCATCCCAATGAAGGAGGAAAGCATCCCTTGTCTGAGCCCCTGAGCCGGAGTTCTGGAACAGAACCGGGGAAGTTTGGCATTCCACGGACTTGCAAAGAGGTCTATGTCCGGGGTTCCCCAAATCTGAAAAATCTTGGATACCTGGTCCATATGTAGCGACCATTCGTGTGGAAGCAGAACTCGACTGAGTCTGTCTGCCCAAGAGTTTTGAACCCCTGGAAGATAGACTGCCAGAAGATGAATGTGATGCTCTCTGGCAAGGGCCCACAATCGCAAAGCTTCATTGCAAAACGACAGAGAGCCAGTTCCTCCCTGCTTGTTTATATAGAACATGGCTACCTGATTGTCCGTGTGGATAAGGACTGTCTTGTGGCTGAGCAGGGTGTGGAAAACTCGCAGAGCAAGGAAGATTGCTCTGAGTTCTAAGAGATTGATATGTAGACAAGTCTCCTGTGGGGACCAGATGCCCTGGGTGGAGAGGTCCTGAAGATGAGCTCCCCAGCCCATTGGAGAAGCATCTGTGGTAAGAGTTGCCTGGGGTAGAGGCTGTTGAAAGGGAGATCCCAGCAACAGGTTTTGAGGGGACTTCCACCACTGGAGGAACAAAATGAGGCGGCTTGTGTTTGCTATTTTGTCTGACAGGCAGCCTAATGCCTGGGTCCATTGGGTGGATAAAGTCCACTGAGCTGCTCTCATGTGAAGACGAGCGTATGGTACCACATGGACGGTGGATGCCATGTGGCCTAGCAACTGTAACATTTCTCGAGCAGTTAGTAGGGGTTTTGACTCTGCCTGAGAAGCTAACTGCATCAAGCGAAGGCAACGGGCCTGGGGAAGATAGGCCCTTGCCTTTGTGGTATCCAGCAATACTATAAACTCCAGGGACTGAGTAGGGATCAAGTTGGATTTTGGGATGTTTATTACCAGCCCTAAATATTGAAGGATACGCATTGTGCAGGTTAGAGCAGTCTTGGCCTCTGATTGAGTGGGAGCTCGAATGAGCCAGTCGTCCAGATAAGAGAAGACAAATATTCCCAGGGTGCGCAGAAAAGCAGCAATCACTGCCATGCATTTCGTGAACACCCTTGGTGCAGAGGCCAGGCCAAAGGGGAGCACTTTGTATTGATAGTGCTTCTCCTGGAAAAGGAACCGAAGGAACCTTCTGTGAGTTGGATGGATGAGAACATGAGTGTACGCATCCTTGAGATCTAGAGAACAAAGCCAATCCTGATTCTGAAGGTATGGCATCAGAGTTCCTAGAGAAACCATTTTGAATTTCTCTTTGACTAGGAATCTGTTCAACTCTCTGAGATCTAAAATGGGTCTGAAGCCCCCTGTTTTCTTTGGAATAAGAAAATAGGGGGAGTAGAACCCTGTGCCCTGTTGTTGAAGAGGCACTTCCTCTATTGCCCCCTTTGGCGAGAAGAGTGGCAACCTCCTGCTCCAACAGGCTGAGGAGGAAGGTTGGAGAATTGAACTGGTGCACTCTTGTGAAAGGGGGCAAGCTTGAAAAATGAAGTTTGTACCCCTCTCTTATGATGGAGAGTGTCCAATGCTCTGCTGTGATTTGCCCCCATCTGGGAGCAAAGTGACATACCCTTCCTGGGATGGTGGAAGGCTCTGGTACTTCTAGAGCCAGGAAGGCTAAGTTCTCTAGCAAAGAGTAAAAGGCCCTGAGGGGTCTGAGATTGCTGGGCTGGAGCAGGCCTCACAGCCTTTGCCTTGCTCTGTTTGGAGGATTGCTGACGTTTGGAAGGAAACTGAGCTGCAGAAGATGCTCTCTGACTATAAGCAGGATAGGATCTTCCCTTTTTAGAAAAAGGTGTTTTCTTGAACAACCTTTTCTTAGCAGGAGCAGCAGTAGATTTGGATAGTCTATCCAAAGCAGAATTTTCAGCATCCATTTGATTGGCTTTTGCTTGCCAATCTTTACCAAACAGATTCTCACCTGTACAAGGGATATTTCCCAATTCATCTTGGACCCAGATCTCCAAATCAGATGCTTGAAGCCAAGCAATCCTACGTGCACCTATAGC
Source organism: Ichthyophis bannanicus (assembly GCA_033557465.1). Taxonomy (NCBI): domain Eukaryota; kingdom Metazoa; phylum Chordata; class Amphibia; order Gymnophiona; family Ichthyophiidae; genus Ichthyophis; species Ichthyophis bannanicus. The sequence goes on from CM066033.1 coordinate 709,260,441, forward strand.
TATAGCTGAGGCTCTGCTTACGCATTCAAGGGTGTCGAAAGCTGCACAGTTGGAGAATTTGGAGATATCCTGGGCATGTTTGAGCCCAGTGAGAAATTCTTGCCTTTTACTGTCAGACATAAAAGGACTTAAAGTCTGCAAATGGTCAGTGACTTCTTTTAAGAAAATTCCCATGTAGAGACTATAAGAATTAATTCTCGCAGCAAGCATGGAAGCTTGGAAGACTCTTCTACCAAAAGCATCCAGGGTTCTACATAAACGTCCTGGAGAATTAGAGGCATGTCTCTTGGCACTTCTAATCTTTCTCATTGCAGACTCAACCACAATAGAGTGGTGAGGAAGCTGAGTTTTATGGAAACCAGGACAAGGAGGGACACGATACATGGTGTCCAACCTGCGAGAATGAGGAGAGGTGGTTAGAGGTGTTTCCCACTTCCTTAATATGAGATCATACAGAATCTCATGAATAGGCAAGATAGCTGCCTCCTTAGGAGTTTTAGGATATTGAAGAATATCTAACTCCTTAGCTCTAGGATCTGACTCTGGGGCTACTGTAATAGAGAGGCCCCAAGCTACCTCTCTGATAAAGTCTTCAAAAGACAAGTCCTCTGGAGGAGACATCCTTCATTTAGGAGAGGACTCCTCCTGTGGAAGAAGCATCGCTGCATCGACAGACTCTTCAGAATCCTCAGAGGAATCAAAGTATCGTCTGTCGGGATGCTCTTGCAAAGCCCGATACCCGTACCGACTGGGATCGGTATCGGTACTGGAGGGCTGCAGAGGGCAGAGTACCGGCATAGCGGACACTGATGCCGATGTCACCGGTACCGGAATCGGTGCCGATGGCGATACAGGAGCCGGTACCGGCGGAGTAGTCTGTTGTGGTACCACAGGCGTCGATGCCACAAGTAAAGCCGCCAGACTGCGTTCGATGGACAGAATCCTCTGATCCATCGACGCCGCCAATGCCTGGAAGTCTGTATCGGTGGAAGCCACCGGTACCACAGAGCATGGCACCAGGAGATCTGTTGAGGCCACTCCATCTAGATCATCCTGGAACCCCGATGACGATGCTTTAGAGGCCAAAGCCTCCCGCCGGGGTAATTTTGCCGGTGCAGAATCCTCGAGGGCAAGGCCAGCGGCATCTCAATGCTTAGGAGATTTGTCCTCCGAGGACCGGCTGGATTTATGTTTAGTTACCTGAGATCCATGTGAGGGAGAAGCAGCCCTGGAAGACGTCGATGCCACCGAAGCCGCATCAGAGGGAAACAGGGTACTGAGCTTGGCAGCTCGGTTCTGTCGACCTCACTTAGACATCATGAAACAGGACACACAATCTTTAATGGAATGGTCAGGGCATAAACACTTTAGACACCAGTCATGGGTGTCGGTGACGGAGATAGTACCGCCACATTTTGTGCACTTCTTAAATTCTGAGGCAGGCTTTTCCATATTTAAGGAAAAGGGTTTTGGGCCTAAGGCCCAAAACTGAAGTACACCTGAAGAAAATAAATGGAAAAAAGGTTTTGTTTTGTTTGTTTTTTTAAAAAGAAAAGAATAAGAACCAGCGGTACTGGTATAGCGTCGAGGAAGGCAGACGTGACAGAAAAGAAATAAAGAAAATATAAGGAAATTCTTCTGCGGTGACAGGAACACGACCTGCTGGCTCCGCAGAAAAACAACTGAGGAGAGACAGTTGGAAAGGCAGCACGCAGGCGCTGTGGGATGCTCCCAAAAGCTTTCTGATTGGATGCTGGGGAGCGTTCCCGCGCAGGCTCCGTCGGTACTGACGTACCCATATGTTTAGACTCATTCCTGCATGTTCCTGAAGATCCTAGAGAGACCATTTTAAACTTCTCTCAGAATAAATATTTGTTCAATTCTCTGAGGTCTAAAATGGGTCTGTGTCCCCCTGTTTTCTTTGGAATAAGGAAATAGAGGGAGTAGAACCCTGTACCCTGATGAGGAATGGGTACTTCTTCTATTGCTCCTTGAGCAAGGAGAATTGTGACTTCTTGACCTAGGATACTGTCGAGAGAGGTCTGAGAATTGAACTGTCTTACTATTGCAGGAGGGGGCATGCTGTGAAAATGAATCTTGTACCCCTCTCGTACAATGGACAGAGTCCAATTTTCTGCTGTTATTTGGTACCATCTTTGGGCAAAATGACATAACCTGCCTGGGATGGTCGAAGGTTCTGGACCGTTCAGAGGCAGGAAGGCAAAGTTCTCTAGAGCAGCGTTTTTCAACCACTGTGCCGCGGCACACTAGTGTGCCGTGAGATATTGTCTGGTGTGCCGTGGGAAAAATTCCAATTTCATCCATAACATGTGGCCTCGGCTCACAAATTAGGGTTGCCAACCGGCCGGTTTTCAGCCGGCCTGGCCGGTTTTTCCATGGCCAGGCCGGCTGCCAGCACAGTTGTAAAACCGGCCATTGAAAAGCCGGTTTTTTGCTCTGGCCGCAAGATCGGGAGCGGCCAGAGCAAAAAACCGGCTTTTGTGCCGAAGCCCGCAGCGCGAACGCGATTCCCTATAGCAGTGCAGCCGCTGGTTCTGCTTTGTACAGAGCAGCGGCTGCACTACACTTACATTGAAAAGTAAAGAGAAACTGTGTCAGGAGCCCTCCGATCATGCAGAGCCCGAGGAAGTGATGTCATGGGGGCGGGCTCCTCACAGGCTGTCTTTCCTTTTCAAATTAACTTTAGCTGCAATAAAGTTAATTTGAAAAGGAAAGACAGCCTGTGAGGAGCCCGCCCCATGACATCACTTCCTCGGGCTCTGCGATGACCGGAGGGCTCCTGACACAGTTTCTCTTTACTTTTCAATGTAAGGTAGTGCAGCCGCTGCTCTGTACAAAGCAGAAGCAGCGGCTTGGGCAGAGGGGGGTGTGTGTGTGTGAGTGAACCAGCAAGGGGGCGGGGAGTGTGAGTGAACAAGCAAGGGGGGGTGGTGTGTGTGTTAACAAGCAGTAGAGGGGAGGGGGTGTTTTGAGTGAACCAGCAAGGGGGGGGGGGCGATGGTGTGAGTGAACCAGCAGGGGAGGGGGGGTAAGTGAGTGAGTGACCCAGCAGGAGGGGTAAGTGACAGGGGGGTGGGTGAGTGAACCAGCAGTGGAGGGGGAGGGGTGGTGTGAGTGAGAACCAGCAGGGGAGGGGGGCATGGTGTGAGTGTTTGATTCCTATTCAAGAGAATTACTTTATATATAGTCAATATAGGCACAGAGGTAAATTTTTTTAACATTTTCTAATGGTGGTGTGCCTCGTGATTTTTTTCATGAAAAAAGTGTGCCTTTGCACAAAAAAGGTTGAAAAACACTGCTCTAGAGAGGCGTCAAAGCCCCTGAGGAGGCTGAACCTGCTGAGGTTTTGCAGCTTTTGCTGTTGTCCCTTTTCGGCAGTCTGACCTGGATGGTGTCCCTGTTGGGTATAGGAAGGATAAAACTTCTTTTTCTTATTGAAAAATGGTTTCTTAGAGTATTTTTTTCCTTGCAGGATCGGCTGTAGATTTGGACAATCTATTCAAGGTGATATTGTCAGCATCTATCTCATTAGCCTTCTCCTGCCAAAGAGATTTTCTCCTGTGCAAGGAATGTTTCATAATTTATCCTGTACCCAAATTTCCAAGTCAGATGCCTGAAGCCAGGCAGTCCAACGTGCACCAATGGCAATAGCAGAGGTTCTGCTTATGCACTCAAAACAGTCAAAGGCAGCACGATTTACAAACTTGGAAACATCCTGAGCATATTTGACTTGAATAAGATAGTCTTACCTTTTGTCATCAGGAAGGAGGGGGCTCATAAGCTCCAAGTCTCCTGTGACCTCTTTAAGGAACATTCCCATATACAAGATATAGGAATTGATCCTAGCTGAGAGCATAAAAGCTTGGAAGCATCGACGCCCAAAGGCATCGAGAGTCCTACATTCACAATCTGGAGGATTGGATGCATGTCTCTTAGCACTTTTCATCCTTCTCATGGCTGATTCCACCACCACTGAATGGTGTGGTAACTGAGTTTTTTGAAAGCCAGGACAAAGTGGAACTCGATACATGGTATCGAGTCTTCGGGAATGAGGAGATGTGGTTAAAGGTGTTTCCCCACATCCTTAGCATAAGATCATGTAAAATCTCATGAATAGGCAGAGTAGCTGCCTCTTTGGGAGCCTTAGGGTATTGGAGAATTTCCAATTCCTTTGCCCTAGGCTCTTTTTCAGGAGCTACTGTGATGGAAAGGCCTCGGGCCACATCACGGATAAAGTCCTGAAAGGACATATCCTCTGGAGGAGACATAATGCGCTAAGAAGAGGAATCCTCGGGGAGAAGTACTCTTGTATCAGCAGAGTCTTCGGAGTCTTCAGACTCAGAGGATTCAAAATACCTCCGATCCCGGTGATCGTGCCAAGCACGGTACCGGTTTCAATCGAAGTCGGTATCGGGTTGTTCCGGTACCGATCTGTCGATGCCGGATACATAGGCATGACTCGGTATGGGTGGCATACCCACTGATGCTAATGCAGTCGGTACTGGTTCTGGTACCGGTGTCGGTTGAGGTGTCTGAAGTGGTTTCAACGGTACCGAAGCCGTGAGAAGAGCTGCTAGACTGCGTTGGATAGCAAGGAATCTCTGGTCTATCAACACTGCTGATGCTTGGGTGTCGGTACCGGTAAAAGCGGCCGGGACCCCAGAGCATGGCGACAGTAGTTCTGCCGAGGCTGAGGCCTCAAGAACACCCTGGAGCCCCGTTAGTGCTTTGGAAGCCAAAGCCTCCCGCCAGGGCAGTTTTGCCGGTGAAAATTCCTCAAGGGCAACGCCAGGGACATCTCGATACTTAGAAGGAGATCTATCCTTTGAGGACCGGCTAGATTTATGTTTAGTTACCTGAGATCCATGGGAGGAAGATGAGGCCGTGGAGGACGTCGATGCAACAGATGCCACGTCTGAGGGAAAAAGGGTGCTAGGTTTAGAAGCTCGGTTCTGCCGGCCCCTTTTTGACATCATTCCACAGGAGTGGCACTCTGAAATAGAGTGGTCAGTACCTAAACATTTGGGACACCAATCAAGGGTGTCAGTAACGGAAATAGTACCGCCACATTTAGAACATTTCTTAAAACCTGAAGTAGGTTTTTCCATTTTTAAGGAAATAAATTGGGCCTAGTGCCAAGGAAAACCACCTCGGAAACTACATATATATATATATATATATATATATATATTTTTTTTTTTTTAAAGAAAGAAGAACGAACCGGTGGTACCAGTATGGCATTGAAAGAAGGCAGACGTGACCACAAAAACAAAGATTAAAGACGAAATATTTCTGCGGTGACAGGGTATGTGACCTGTCGGCTCCGCGGAAAATGAAGAACTGGAGGGACAGTTGGAAAGGCGGGAAGGCAGCACACAGGCGCTGTGGGATGCTCCCAAAAACTTTCCTATTGGACGCTGGGGAGCGTTCCTGCGCAGGCCCCGTCAGTACCGACAATACCTATATGTGAAGACTACATTCCTTCTTGTTCCTGGAGATGAAATCAAACCTAGGCTGTCTAGGCTCTCTTCAGAGTCAACATAAATTTGACAACACTTAATAGGGTGTACTTTCGGTATTACATCATTTATTGCATCTTAACATTAATGGAAGACGAAACACAAAAAAACTGGTCCCCTCATGGGACATGAAGATAGCATTCTTATGCATGCTTCCCATTGGTGAGCACACATGTAGACAAAAAACATACTTTAGAACATCTCTAGCCTGTATGTGAATCAAAGCACACATTTTCTATCTGTAACAGAGAAAAAAGGTAGGCTCCTGGTATAAAGGATGAGAAAATATTTATCCATATAATTTTGTTTCTATTTCTCCCCAAGGGATACAAGCTCAATTACAAGTCTGGCAGGATGTGATGTTCCAGTAAAGCATGGATACTCACCTGTAACAGGTGATCTCCGGGAACAGCAGGAATTTAGTCCTCACATATGGGTATCGTCGGTACCGACAGAGCCTGTCCGGGAACACTCCCCAGCATCCAAGTAGAAAGCTTCTGGGAGCATCCCACAGCGCATGCGTGCTGCCTTCCCGTCTTTCCCAACTGCCTCACTCCAGTTGAGTTTTAAAGCTGAGACAAAGAGAGAGAGAGAGGGAAAGGGAAACAGATAGAGAGATACAACTCCTAGGGGAGGTGGATGGGTTGTGAGGACTAAATTCCTGCTGTTCCCGGAAATCACCTGTTACAGGTGAGTAACTATGCTATCGCCAGGAACAAGCAGGAATGTAGTTATCACATATGGGGATTCCCTAGCTTTAGATGCCAGGGAGAGACCCCAGAAGTTGTGCGTCCCTGAGAAGGGCTCCACTTCTTCCCATGGATCTCTGGCAATCTACCAGGGATGGTGGGTAGGAGTTGATTAGGTAAGGAACAGGTGTTGGAGAACAGCCTGACCAAACAAAGCATCCCGGTGGGAGCCTTGTCCAAGCAGTAATGGGCTGTGAAGGTATGAACAGAGGCCCAGGTGGCTGCTCGACAGATGTGTTCGATAGACACAGAGTGCAGATGAGCCATTGAAGCTGCCATGGCTCTCACATTGTGAGCTGTGACATGGCCCTCCAGAGGAAGATTCTTACTCTGATAGGCAAAGGAAATACAATGAGCAATCCAGTTAGATAAAGTTCTCTTGGAGACTGGAAGTCCCAAATGAGAAGGATCAAAAGCAACAGAGTTGAGAGGACTTTCTATGCTACTGTGTTCTTTGTAAGTAAAAGGCTAAAGCTATTTTACAGTCCAAAGTATGAAGGTTCCTTTCTGCATTTGATGCATGAGGCCTTGGAAAAAAACACAGGTAGGTAGACCGCTTGGTTTAGATGAAAGGGCGAAACAACCTTTGGCATAAAGCGTGGATGAGTCCTAAGGACTACCTTGTCATGATGGAACCTTGTATAAGTTGGATGAGCTACTAGTGCTTGCAACTCACTGATGCGGTGTGCTGATGTGATTGCAATAAGATAACCTTCCAAGAAAGAAATTTCAAGGAGGTAGTAGCTAAGGGTTCGAAAGGTGGCTTCGTGAGCTGACCAAGAACCAAATTTAAGTCCCCATGCCACAGGAGGTGGCTTAATGGGAGGCTTAGTTAGCAGAAGGCCTCTCATAAATCTTGCTATAAGAGGATGGGAGGAAATAGGTTGTCCATTTAGGGGCTTGAAGGAAGCTGAAATAGCACTCAAATGGACCCTCACTGAGTTAGTCTTAAGTCCTGCATTGGATAAATGAAGGAGATACTCCAGTAATGATTCCAGAGGTATAGCAATAGGGTTAAGACCTTTCTGCAAACACCATATGGTAAACCTTTTCCACTTGAAAGCATAAGAGCGTCTTGTGGAAGGCTTCCTGGAAACAAAGGATATCCTTTATTTGCTGAGGGAGGTTAAGATCATGGAGATCTAGGCCTTCAGCAACCAAGCCCTCAGATGCAGAGACTGGGGACTGGGATGCCATAACATTCCGTCCTCCTGAGATAGGAGATCTGGAGCAGACCCTAACTCCAGGGAGGGAGCTTGAGAGAAATGTAGAAGCAGAGGGTACCACACTTGCCGTGGCCAATGTGGAGCTAAAAGAATCATACGGCCTCTGTCTCTCTGAAGCTTGAACAGGGTTTTGGGAATTAGGGGAATGGGTGGAAAGGCATACAGGAAGTCTTGACCACAGTAAAGGAGGAAAGCATCCCTGGCCTGAGCCCCCTGAGCCGGAATTCTGGAACAGAACCGGGGAAGTTTGGCATTCCACAGACTTGCAAAGAGGTCTATGTCCGGGGTTCCCCAAATTTGAAAAATCTTGGCCACCTGATCTGCATGCAGAGACCACTCGTGTGGAAGCAGAACTCGACTGAGTGTGTGCCCAAGAGTTTTGTATGCCGGAAGATACACTGCCAGGAGATGAATCTGATGCTCTCTGGCGAGGGCCCATAGTCGCAAAGCTTCATTGCAAAGCGACAGAAAGCCTGTTCCCCCCTGCTTGTTCACGTAGAACATGGCTACTTGATTGTCCGTATGAATGAGGACTGTCTTGTAGCTGAGCAGGGTGTGGAACACTCGAAGAGCAAGGAAGATTGCTCTGAGCTCCAAGAGACTGATATGTAGATGAGTCTCCTGTGGAGACCAGGTGCCTTGGGTGGAGAGGTCTTGCAGATGAGCTCCCCAACCCAACGGAGAAGCATCTGTTCTGAGAGTTAGCTGGGGTAAGGGTTGTTGAAAAGGGGACCCCTGCAACAGGTTTTGAGTGGACTTCCACCACTGGAGGGACAAAATAAGGCGACTTGTGTTTGCTATTTTGTCTGACAGGTATCCTGATGCCTGGGTCCATTGAGTGGATAAAGTCCACTGGGCTGCCCTCATATGGAGGTGAGCATAGGGAACCACATGTACAGTAGATGCCATGTGGCCTAGTAGTTGTAGCATTTCTCGGGCAGTGAGATGAGGCTTTAGCACTGCTTGAGAAGCTAACTGCACCATGTGAAGGCAACATGCCTGGGGGAGATAGGCCCTTGCCTTTCTGGTATCCAGCAAAGCTCCTATGAACTCTAAAGACTGAGTGGGAGTTAGACTGGATTTTGGGATGTTTATTACACAGGTACACTACCAAAAAACTGCCTCCAGTTTTGCAACTGATTCCTATAGATTTTGGGGTGCTGAATCAGGGAAAAATAGCCAAAATGTTCCATCACGTCACGTTTTCTTGCAAAATTAGATTTCTTACCCATATAAGGAATGTTCACATAATTTCTTTTTAGCCGACTGCAGTTTATTTTCTTGGCCCAAAATAGAGGTTGTAATGGTTAACTAACTAGAAACACTCCCTCATGATATTTTAGAGTGTTTTGTATTCATTTTATACATTAACAGGACAATTGGGAGGCGGGGGGCTAAATCCAGTACTCGCGCTGGCGCATGTTCTTTCCCGTTCGCCTCGCCTCGTTCGCTCGCTCAAACACGGTGGTTGCGACATGAACGTTCCTATCAAATTTCAGTTTCTTGCAAGTTCATTATTACCTTTTGTTTGCTCAGTCGTAATCCAGCTTTATTCCGAAGTGGTTCACTACAGTTGTAGTTTGCAGTGCTGTGTATTTGTGATGGCTCACAGAGCCAGAGGTTGCGTCAACTCTCTGGACAGTTTTTGTTTTATTTGTGGGGAATATACCGTGAAAAAGCGGCAGAGGAACATTTCTGCATTTATTTAAAAAGTATATTTCACCTATTTCGGTTTGAAGTTAGGCGATCAAGACAAACCGTGGGCTCCTCACAAAGTGTGCAAGACATGTGAGGAAGATCTACGCTTATGGATGAAAGGTAAAAAACAAGCATTTCGTTTCGGAATACCTATGATGTGGCGTGAACAAAGAGACCACAGCAGTGACTGCTATTTTTGCTCTTGCATTGTGAAGGGATACAACTTAAAAAATAAGAACGTAATAAGTTACCCCAACCTTCCCTCAGCAATTAGGCCTATGCCTCATAGCAACGAAGTACGTGTGCCTGAACCACCAAAATCTTTGGATCATATTTGTGTGGACGGTTCTGATCATGATGAGACTCATCAGATGGCTTTTCCCGATGAGTCCAGTACTTCCGAGTTTGAAACTGAACCAGATCCGAAACCTGAACTTTTCTCTCAAGCTGAATTGAATGATTTAGTCCGGGATTTAGGACTCCCAAAAGATGCTGCCCAACTGCTAGGTTCTCGGCTTAAACAGAAAAATCTATTGTCACCAGGAACAACTTTTTATTGGTACCGCAACCGCGAGACACAATTTTTGAAGTATTTCAGCAAAGAGGAAGATTTGAGAGTATTTGGGACCCGGTGAGAAAAATGTTCATGAGAGCTTGGTACCTCGTGATAAAATTCTATTACCACCTCTCCACATTAAGTTGGGTCTCATTAAGCAATTCATCAAGTCCCTTCCAAAAGATGGTGAGTGCTTTCGGTACCTTTGCTCAAAGTTCCCCCGACTTTCTGAAGCAAAGCTAAAGGAAGGAGTGTTTGTTGGCCCTGATATAAGGAAACTCATTTCAGATGGAGCATTCGCTGAAACGATGTCTGAGAAGGAAAAAGAAGCCTGGGATTCCTTCAAGGATGTTGTTCTCAAATTCTTGGGGAACAGGCGGGATGAGAACTATAAGGATATTGTTGCCAGGATGCTCAATGCCTTCAAAGAACAAGGCTGTAACATGAGCCTGAAAGTCCATTTCTTGCACTCCCATGTGAACTACTTTCCCGAAAACTTGGGGGCGTACAGTGAAGAACAAGGTGAAAGGTTTCACCAGGACATCAAGGACGCAGAGAGAAGGTACCAAGGAAGATGGAACACCACTATGATGGCTGATTTCTGCTGGTTGCTGCTGCGGGAAACCCCAGATGAAAAATACGCCAAGCAGCGCACCAAGAGAAGCATTCGGGGGAAGAAGAAACGGGCCCACCAGGAGATTGATTGACCCAAGAATGACTTTAAAATCTAAACTGTGTTGACAAATATCGTGTTTTTACTAAACTTTGAAATAAAAATTTGCTAGTTATTACCACAGTGTCGGATCTCATTTATTAGAATTTTATTTTCACACCATCGGGTGTTTGTCTTCATGTATTGCAAAGGTGCGGTTTGCGTTTTCTATTCTTACATACATACCTGTACAACATTTTTTGCACATTTCTTTGCTTTGCTTTGTGTCTAACCTCGCTCTTATATGCTCAATGTTTGTGCACATGTATGTGGCTGTTTTAAGTGCAGACAATTTTGCTACCATCACAGTGTGTTTTGTTGACATTACTCTATTCTTAAATGTGCTGCCTTGTTACAATTTTCTTTATTCTTATTTGAATAACTACTAAACAATTAGTATAAAGAATTCATCCAAGAAACTTTTATCTCGATCGCACTCAATCTGAAACATTCACCTCAAACTGCTAACCCAATGTAGCAAAAACTCTGTACGTGATGGAGCAAATTGGTTACCAGATTTGGATTCAGCGCACCAAAAAACGTAAAAATCAATCGAAACATTAGAGGCAGTTTAAAAAAACATTTTTTTAGTGTACCTGTGTTATTACCAGACCCAAATACTGAAGGATACGCATTGTGCAGGACAGAGAAGTCCTGGCCTCTGATTCTGTTGGGGCTCGAATGAGCCAGTCGTCTAACTAGGGGAAGACGAATCTTCCTAGAGTGCGGAGCAATGCTGCTACCACAGCCATGCATTTCGTGAACACCCTTGGTGCTGAGGCCAGGCCAAAAGGAAGCACCCTGTATTGGTAGTGCTTTCCTTGAAAAAGGAACTGAAGGAATCTTCTGTGAGTTGGATGGATGAGAACATGGGTGTACGCATTCTTGAGATCTAGAGAACAAAGCCAATTCTGACACTGAAGGTATGGCAGCAGAGTTCCGAGAGAAATCATCTTGAATTTCTCTTAGACAAGGAATTTGTTCAATTCTCTGAGGTCCAAGATAGGTCTGTATTCCCCCCGTTTTCTTTGGGATAAGGAAATAAGGGGAGTAAAACCCTGTACCCTGCTGATGGATGGGCACTTCTTATATTGCCCCTTGGGTAAGAAGCATAGTGACCTCTTGACCTAACAGGTTGATGAGAGAGGTCGGAGAATTGAACTGCCTTATCATTGTGGGAGGGGGCATGCTGGAAAAATGAAGCTTGTACCCTTCTTTTATGATGGAGAGTGTCCAATGCTCTGCTGTTACCTGCCCCCACCTGGGGGCAAAGTGACACAACCTTCCTGGAATGGTGGAAGGCTCTGGTCCAACGAGAGCCAGGAAGGCTAAGTTCTCTAGCTGAAAGTCAAAGGTCTTGTGGAGGCTGAGACTGCTGGGACGGCTGAGGCTTAGCAGTCTTTGGTTTTCTTTGTTTGGGTGGTTCCTGACCTTTCCTGACAAGCTGACCTGCAGAACGTCCCTGCTGAGAATAATCAGGATAATATCTTTTCTTTTTAGAAAAGAATGGTTTCTTGAAAGATTTCTTTCTAGCAGGATCAGCTGTGGACTCGGATAGCCTATCCAAGGTGGAGTTGTCAGCATCCAACTCATTGGCCTTTTCTTGCCAATCTTTACCAAACAGGTTCTCACCAGTACAAGGGATATTTCCCAGTTTGTCTTGTACCCAAGAGCTCCAGATCAGATGCCTGGAGCCAAGCAATTCCACGTGCACCTATGGCAATGGCAGAGGTTCTGTTTATGCACTCAAAACAGTCAAAAGCTGCACGATTGACAAATTTAGAAACATCTTGGGCATGTTTGACCAATGTGAGAAAATCCTGCCTTCAATCCTCAGAAAGAAGAGGACTCGCCTCTAAATCACCTGTGACTTCCTTTAGGAACATTCCCATGTATAGACTATAGGAACTGATCCTGGCAGAAAGCATGGAAGCTTGGAAGACACGACGTCCAAAAGCATCCAAAGTTCTGCACTCACGTCCTGGAGGAGTAGAGGCATGCCTCTTTGCACTCTTGATCCTTCTCATAGCTGATTCCACTACAAAAGTGGTGAGGAAGCTGAGATTTTTGGAAACCAGGACAAGGAGGGACTCGATACAGAGTATCCAGCCTACGAGAATGAGGGGAGGTGGGAAGAGGTGTCTCCCACATTCTTAACATGAGATCATGCAAGATCTCATGGATGGGCAAGGTAGCTGCCTCCTTAGGAGTTTTGGGATATTGCAAAATTTCCAACTGCTTTGCTCTGGGCTCTGTTTCAGGGGCCACAGTAATGGACAGACCCCGAGCCACCTCCCTGATAAAATCTTGAAAGGAAATATCTTCTGGAGGAGACATCCTGCGCTTAGGGGAGGAGGGCTCCTCTGGGAGAAGCATTCCTGCATCGACAGAACTATGAGAATCCTCAGATTCTTCTGAGGACTCGAAGTACCGCCTGTCCGGATGCTCTTGAAGAGCCCGATACCTGTATCGACTGAAGTCAGTACTGGGAGTAATTGGAACCAGAGTATCGGTACCGGAAGGCATCGGATGACTGGGTGCCGGCAATGCGGACACCGATGTCATTGTCATCGGTACCGGTTGAAATGTCTGAGGCGGTTCCGAGGGCGTCGATGCTGCAAGGAGATCCACCAGACTGCGCTCAATAGCCAGGACTCTTTGTTCTATTGAAGCTGCCGATGCCTGGATGTCAGTACCGGAGAAGATCGACGGTACCCCAGAGCATGGCACCAATAGTTCTGCCGAGGTTGAGGCCTCGAGAACGTCCTGGAGCCCCGATAATGCTTTGGAAGCTGAAGCCTCCCGCCGGGACAATTTTGCCGGTGCAGAATCCTCAAGGGCAACGCCAGAGGCATCTCGATGCTTAGAAGGAGATCTACCCTTTGAAGACCGGCTAGACAGCACAGTTACCTGTAACAGGTGATCTCTGGGAACAGCAGGAATAAGTCTTCACATATGGGTACGTCGGTACCGACGGAGCCTGTGCGGAAACGCTCCCCAGCGTCCAATCAGAAAGCTTTTGGGAGCATCCCACAGCGCCTGCGTGCTGCCTTCCCGCCTTTCCAACTGTCTCTCCTCAGTTGAGTTTGATAGCTGAGACAAAGAGAGAGAGAAAGAGGAAAGGAAGATAGATAGAGAGATTCAACTCCTAGGGGAGGTGGGAGGGTTGTGAAGACTTATTCCTGCTGTTCCCAGAGATCACCTGTTACAGGTAAGTAACTGTGCTATCTCCAGGAACAAGCAGGAATGAGTCTTCACATATGGGGACTCCCTAGCTATAGATGCCAGGGGGAGATCCCATAAAATGCATGTCCGTGGAACAGGACTGCACTTTCCACACATGGAACTCTGGCATCCCATGAGGGATGGTGGGTAGGAGTTGAAAAGAGGAGCTGTAGGAAAAACAGCTAACCTAAGGACTACAAGAGAGGAGTTCTTGGTATATTTGATAATTACTATCAGAAATATTGAAAGAGCAATCACAATATGGATCTTACCTACTGGATTGCAGGAAGTCAAGAGGCTGATGGAGTCTACTGGAGATTAAGTAGAGGAATCCTCAAGGTGACCTCACGGCAGTGAAGGTGAAGGTCCAAATCTGGACTTCGCAGGTGACTTAATTGTCAACTGGTGTAGTATAAGAACGGCAGGTCTTCAGTGGAAAGCTTTATGGGAAAAAGCTGAAAACTTCTTTAGCTACGGAGTCATTAAAAATTAGGAGTAAAAGAGGAAGACTGACCAATTTGGACAACTAGCTCAGTCCTGGAGGGAAGAAGGGGTATGGAAAAAAGCCCGTATTCCCAAGGAGGACAGATGTGTGAAGGGCTGAAACCTCAGAACTACTGAAGATCTACACTGTCTTTCCTAGCTGGTGAGAGATAGGAAAGACATTGAAGCATGATGCTTCAGGGATAGCGAGACCTAGAGTAAAGTGGAGCTGTCAGAACCACAGTGGCGGTTGTGTGCATAACACCCCCAACATACTGAGGGACAGTATGAACATATGCAAGCCTACTGTCTGGAACCTCTAAGAAGGTAAAAACCTTTATAGCATAGATAGTTAGGGAGATAGTATGCAAATACATATCTACTTATAAGAAGCATCTCGAGAGATACACACACACACATATATATATATATATATATATATATATATATATATATAGGGACATAACTTATGCACCCACAGCCTACAGACATATATATCTATAGAGATGTATAGAGATATATACATACATGAATATGTATGTCTGAAGATACATGTCTGCAACTAAGCCCCATAAGAACATTCACATGAGAGATGTGAAGGAGAAAGATTCATCTAATAACAAGAAGGTGGAACCCACTTGAGAAGATATATAGAGAATCTATTCTTCCGGGCTAAGAAGGTGCAGGAATGCTATCCAGTGAAATAACCAGGATGGTTGCGTGAAAAAACAGAGGATAATATCAGTCTGTAAACAGCAAGTCCTGAGTTTTGTAGAACTCTGACCTGGTAAATGGACAGAAAACGCATAGGAGGAGATACCAGGATGACCCACTGGAGGGACACAGGGGTATCATGCGTTACTAGTAGAATATGTGCTGTCCATAAAGGAGTAAGATACCATGAGGACAAGCTGTAAGCAAAAAAGAGCATATTCCTGCAGGATTGGAAAACTCTTTGGACATTCACGCAGAAAAGGCTTATATCCTGTGTTATAACAGGAAACAACAGGATGTGGAGAATCCTTACAGTCATGGGAAGTGACTGATAAGCCTTTTCCACCATATAGAATAGCATCAGAGACAAAATCCTATGCTCTCTAGCAAGGGCCCATAGTAGAAAGCTTCTCTGAAGATTGCAGAGAGCATTATGCAGGAGAATTAGGAGATGAAACTGACTGTAGGTCAGCTATGCTGCCAAATCCAAGAAAATGGAGATGGCAAGAAAAGAAGATAATGTGAGAAGCCTGAAGTGATTAGGATTATCCAAGTTAGATGAAGCACTATCCTGGATTCACTACTAAGGCTAGACAGAAAGTAGTGGAAGACGGATTGGAAACTTGTGGAAAAGTACCAGTAGTTCAATCACTGGAACTCCTGCATGGGCAGCAGCAGAAAGAGACAACAGAGAATCTTCTTGTGTAAAACAGAGAACAGACAAAGGGAGAGGAAAAATTCCTGTCCCTGTCTGATGAGCTGTCCAGAGAAAAGAAGGGAATTTATTCAAGGAAAAAACTCCACACTAGAATGAAAGGCTAGAGAAGCTCTGCAGTATGGTACCACTCATTCAGGGGAAACCCTGGATGAGAGGGTAGAGAAATAGGAGCTGAAGGGTGACTTACCATATGGTAAGTCCGCTGAAGGAAAAAATGTTCATGTTGGGACAGAAAACTATCATGGGATAGTTGTTAACTTCTCTTCTTGGAAGGAAGAAGAGGAGAAATCTGTAACCCATAGACACGAATATCCTGACAGCTCAGCATGTCTGAAGAAAGGAAACCATGTGTAGAGCTTTAAAGAAAAAAACAGTGAACAAACTTCTGCTAAGAAGAAGTTAACTGTAGGTTGCAACCTTCAGGAACCTATGGTTGCTGGGTTTGCTTAGTCTGGCTAGAGTTTGGATCCTTCAGACCAGGACGAGGTGTCCCCTGCTTGGGTACATCTGGATGATGGGCAGGAGAAGAGTGAAACCTTCTTTTCTTAGGGAAAGAAGGTTTGGAAGGACATTTCCTACCTCCTGGGGAAGAAGGCGGCTTAGGATGGTTCCCAGAACCAGGGAAGTCAGTGGAGCAATGAGCAACCTGACGTAAAGCCTCCCTATTGAAGAGATTTTCTCCAGTACAAGGAGAATTACCCAGTGTGTGTTGTGCCCATCTGCTCAAGTCTGAAGCCTGGAACCAGGCTCTACGTCGTGCTCCTATGGCTATAGCAGAGGTTCTGCTAACAGACTCAAAAGAGTCTAGAGAAGCATGAGAAAGAAACCAAGAGAGATTCTGGCTATGACTAAGAAGTAAGGAATAGTCTGCAGCCTTGGGCTCTGATAGAAAAGGAGTCAAAAGAGATAATTTCTTTGTGACCTCCTGAAGAGATAGACTCATATAGAAAATATAAGAGATAATCCTTGTTGCCAGTATAGATGTTTGGAAGGTTTGACGTCCAAAAGCATCAAGAGCTCTAGATGCACGACCTGGCGGATAAGAAGAATGCTTTTTCTTGCTTTTCACTTTCCTCATTGCTGATTCCACTACAATGGAATGATGGGGAAGTTGAGTCTTTTGAAACCCTGGAGAGGGGGGCACCTGATACAGAACATTAGTTGCTGTAGAAGGTGAGGAAACCCTTAAAGGTGTTTCCCATATTCTGAGAAGAAGATCCTGCAAAGAATGATGTAAAGGAAGCATTATATTTTCCTTTTCTGCAGGAGAGCCTCGAGTAGGGTCACAGCCAGGGATAGGAATAACAAGGAATGTTGCCATGTCAAGGAGAAATTTCTGAAAAGAAGGATCTCCAATGGGAACCATCCCCGGATAGGCTAAAGTTGAAGCAGCAGCCTGGGCACCAGAGGATGTACTGGTCTGGTGCAGAAAAAGAGCCCCACTAGATGGATACTGGTACTGGCAGACACGATTTGAGACAGTCAGTACTGCATCGTCCATGCCAGGTATCGACTCCAAACTAGGCATAGAAAGGAGCGATGGAGAAAAAAGCATGGAAGTGGCTGGTCCCGATGTAACTGCAGGAACCGACATCGATATCGACATTGGTAGCTGTGCCGGAATCGGAGGCGATAACGCCATCGAAGCAGTCATCGGAGGCTGTTCAAGCGGTACTGAGGCAACCAGAAACCCTTGGTGAACGTCTTCGGTACTGCGTATCCGGAATCGATAAGGGTCGGTTCCGAGACGCGTCGGTACCCAGTCTTCTAGACTAGATATCGATTCCAGACTCGGCATCGAAGGGAGCGAGTCTATCGATGCATGTCTAGAGGGTACCGACGTCGGCGGTGGTATCGACGATGCTGTCGATACTGGAAAGGCAATCTGGGATGTATCGATCAGTCCCGAAGGTACCGAGGACGCCAGATGACGATCCCTGGTGAAGAGTGGATCACTCAACACCGGTGCCGATGCTGGGGTATCGGTACCGCTCGAAGCGGATGCCACCACCGAGCATGGCTCAGGTATGTCCTGTGAGGGGTGAGCCCCAGGGACAACCTGAAACCCCTGAAATGCTTTGGAGACCGAAGACTCCCGCCGGGGTTTTGAAGCCAATAGGGACTTGAGGGCAAGGCCGGAGCCGTCATCATGCTTGGCATGAGACCTACCACTCAAGGATTGGCTAGTCTTAACAGACTGTTTGTGGGTTACCTGATCCTGTAGAGAAGAAATGGTCGGTGCCCTGTCGGTATCGAGGGAAACTCAAAATGGAAAATCTCTTCTCATAAAATTGTAGCCTAATGGCTCCGGAGGGAAAGGGTCAGGACCCAAACAGGTTAGACACCTGTTATTGGAGTCTAAAAAGAAAACTGTATTTCCACAATTAAGGCACTTCTTAGGAGAAGGCGGCTCCATGATGGAGAGGCCTTACAGGCCCAAAAATTTAAGACAGAAACTGAGGGAAAAACACTCCCTGAGTTTAAGAAAAAGAAAAGAAAAAACCCACCGGCGGTACCGGTGGAGGCGGGAAAAGCAGCCGTGACCACAAGAATACAAAGAATTAAAGAATTAAAAAAGAAATTTTCTGCGGTGACAGGAGTACCTCCTGCCAGCTCCGCGGAAAAACGAAAACTGAGGAGAGAGAGTTGGAAAGGCGGGAAGGCAGCACGCAGGCGCTGTGGGATGCTCCCAAAAGCTTTCTGATTGGACGCTGGGGAGCGTTTCCGCACAGGCTCCGTCGGTACCGACGTACCCATATGTGAAGACTCATTCCTGCTTGTTCCTGGAGATTTGTTTTTAGTTACCTGAGATCCACGGGAGGAAGACGAAGCCCTGTAAGACGTCGATGCCACCGATGCTGCATCAGAGGGAAATAAGGTACTGAGCTTGGCAGCTCAGTTCTGTCGACCTCTCTTGGACATCATGGCACAGGCCATACATTCCGAGATGGAATGGTCAGGACCTAAACATTTCAGACACCACTCATGGGTGTTGGTGACGGAGATGGTACCGCCACACTTGGTGCACTTTTTAAAACCCGAAGAGGGTTTTTCCATAGTGGAAAAAATTTTGGGCCTAAGGCCCAAAAAGGCATGTGCACCTGGAAAAAAGTACTACGGATTTTTTTTTTTTAATATAGAAAAGAAAGAAGAAAGAAAAAACGGCGGTACCGGTAAAGCATCGAGGAAGGCAGACGCTACCACAAAAAGAAGGAAAATTTTCTGCGGTGACAGGAACACGATCTGCTGGCTCCGCGGAAAACGAAGTACTGGAGAGAGGCAGTTGGGAAAGGCGGGAAGGCAGCACGCAGGCGCTGTGGGATGCTCCCAAAAGCTTTCTAATTGGACGCTGGGGAGCGTTCCCATGCAGGCTCCGTCAGTACCCATATGTGATGACTACATTCCTGCTTGTTCCTGGAGATGGGAAGAAATTCTTTACTTGGGAATAGTATTAGATAGAGGTTAACATTCAAACTACAAGTGAAGATCGTGCATAATATTTACTATAAATTCCCAACTGTTAGGAAATTGAGATAAGTGCTTGATCATGATTGTTTTCAGAGTGTTGTGCAATGTTTAGCATTGCCTGCTCTAGATTACTATAATCTAATTTATGATGGGCTACCTAATATCACCCTAAAGACAATGCAGTTGGTGCATAATTATGCAACATTAGGTTGACTGCTGGTTTCAGCCAAAATGATCAACGCTCCTTGACATAGGTTGAACTACACTGGCTTCTAGTGCAATACTGTATAAAATTTAAGACTCTCTGCCAGACTTTTAGGATGCTATATACATATATATGAATAGTATGGGTTTACCATTTTCCTTGCAGCCCCATGTAGCATGATTTCAAAACCAAGCTGCACCAGTCTAGCATCCACCATCTGCTGGAGATAGAGAAATACTGAAGTATATCCCTAGCAACAACTCAAGTAGCAGTGATATCTTCATTTTTAGTTTCCAGTTCTGTTTCCATCATCTGCTGGTAGGGGGGACACAGCCCACTTGACTGGACTAGTCTAGCAGGACCATTAGGAAATATGGAGTAGTATGGGTTTACAGTTTTCATTGCAGCCCCATGTATCTGGTTGCGTGCTATTTTTGAATGAACAATAATGAAGTATTTCATTGTTAAAATCTTTGAAGCAAAAGCAGTCGTGTATTCTCTATATCCAGCCTTAAAATGGAGAATAGTCGTCCTCAAGTACTGTGATAAGAATTTAATTTTTCAGAAGGAACTAAAATTGTCACTTTATAATGCTGTTCTTAATTATGTTTGTAAAGTCATTCTTCTCTGTGTATGAGTTTTAAATATGCATGTATCTTTGTTTACTGCTTAGAAGTCATTGGATAGGCAGATATAAATTCTAAAATGAAAGCTTCTGTATTGTAATTTAATTTTCATTTACAATTAAATCCAATCTAATTAAATCCCCCTCCTGTTATGTTGACTTTAGACCGAACACAACCACCCTTGTTATCTGAAAAACCCTTATACCAGATTTTTTATTTCACACCTCCTCAGGAGTTTGACAATAATGAGAATTAGACTTACCTGCTAATTGTTGTTCCTTAAGGAACTCTAGTCCAGTCCCGGAACCATAGAGTTCTGAACCTCCACCAGTAGCTTTGGAGACTGAAAGACGTCATCGCTTTGATGTCACTGGTATAACTTGCCAAGCACCGCCCCTCTTCACCAGTACCTATTGACAAAGCAGACTAAGCAGAGCAACAAATAAGCAGGAACAGGAAAAAACCAACGAAGTAAACACCTAGTACCTACTATATAAGAAAAATATGGAAAACATCTATGTGCTCCGGACACCTACCCCATGGCGTCCCCGAGCCCCCCCCACCCCCGGCCCTGCTGCTTAAGAAAGGCCTCACTGTGACCCTCTTGTAAACTGCACTAGCTAAGAAATCGGACTTATTTTTCGCTTATATTTATTGCATTTTTTTTTTTTTTTTTTTTTAACTTCAGGCTGTGTAATAAGTAATCTCTTGGGAGGGGTCCAGGACTGGACTAGAGTTCCTTAAGGAACAACAATTAGCAGGTAAGTCTAATTCTCATTTCCTTGTCGTCCCTCTAGTCCAGTCCCGGAACCATAGAGGATGTTACAGAGCAGTGAATATCAATGGGAGGGACCCGCAAGCCCAGCCTGAAGTACTGCTGAGCCAAAATGCACATCCCCCTGTGCCTGAACATCCAACCGATAGTGCCTCGCAAAGGAATGCAACGAGGACCAAGTCGCCGCCTTACAAATGTCGTCAACAGGCACTAAACTGAATTCTGCCCAAGACTCTGCCTGCGCCCTGGTCGAATGTGCGCGAAGACCCACCGAAACCACTTTACCGTTTAACAGGTAGGCCGATGCAATAGCCTCCTTCAACCATCTAGAAATTGAAGACTTCGCCGCCGCCTCACCTTTCCGCGGCCCGCCAAAGGCGACAAATAACCTGTCCGACTTCCTGAAAACCTCCGTCCTACGGAGATACCTCTTAAGCACCCGCCGGACGTCCAAACGATGCAACCGACCGCCCGACTGAGCCTTCTGTTCAACTGAAAAAACCGGGAGCGACACCACCTGGTTAACGTGAAAACCGGACACCACCTTAGGCAAAAAAGCCGGGACTGTGCGCAGGACCACCTTGTGAGCAAAAAAAGACAAGAAGGGCTCTCTACAAGACAGCGCCTGCAATTCCGAAATCCTTCTAGCAGAGCAAATAGCCACTAGAAAAACTGTCTTCAATGTCAAATCCTTAAGGGAGGACTTAGCTAACGGCTCAAACGGTGCTCCCATCAACGCCTCTAACACCACATTGATGTCCCACGGAGGGATAGCCGTACGTCTTGGCGGCCGCAAGAGCAGCGCTGCCCGCAAAAAACGCTCCTACCAACTGTCCCCGAATCCTTCCCTGGAAACAGGAGATAGCCGCCATCTGCACCCGCAAGGAACTAGCCGCTAGACCTTTCTCCAGGCCATCCTGCAAAAACGAAAGAATATGAGTAACCGAAGCCTTTAACGGCTGTAGATCGCGTTCCCCGCACCAAGCTTCAAACACCCGCCACACCCGGGTGTACGCAAGCGACGTGGAACGCCTCCGCGCTTTTAATAACGTACCTAAGACTGCAGCCGAATATCCCTTGGCCCTTAGCCTAGCCCTCTCAAGAGCCATGCCATAAGCGAGAATCGACCCACCTGCGGCATGCGCAATGGCGCCTGCAGTAAGAGGTCCTCCCGAACCGGGAGTCTCCACGGCCTGTCTATCAGCAGCCGAACCAGATCCGCATACCAGGGCCTCCTGGGCCAATCGGGCGCTATAAGCACCACAACGCCGCGGTGACTCTCTATGCGCTGGACCACCCGTCCTATGAGCGCCCAAGGAGGAAACACGTAGAGAAGCCCGTCCACCGTACACTGCTGCGCCAATGCATTGAGGCCTTCCGACATCCGTTCTCTCCGCCTGCTGAAGAACCTTTCCACCTTCGCGGACTCGAAGCTCACCATGAGATCAATTACCGGGGTCCCCCAGCGCTGCACCAGCACTGCAAAAACCTCCGGGTGAAGACTCCACTCCCCCGGATCCACTCTGCGGCGGCTCAGAAAATCTGCTTCGACATTCTCCATGCCGGCCACGTGCTGCGCCGACAATGCTACCAAATACCGCTTGGCCCAGCGCAGCAGCAGACTGGCCTCCGCCTCCGACACACTCCCCGTGCCCCCCTGGCGATTGATATACGCTACCGTCGTCGCATTGTCCGATAGGACACGGACCGCCACTTGACCCAAGGTTTCCTGAAACCGTAGCAACGCTAGATACACCGCGCGCATCTCCAGCCGGTTTATGGACCAACGCTGTTCCAGACCCGACCATGACCCCTGGGCAAACCGTCCTTCGCAATGTGCCCCCCAGCCCGCGAGACTGGCATCCGTTGTCACCAGCCTCCAGGTGGGAGCCTCCAGCGCCACGCCTCCTTCCAGGCTGCCGGGCCGCAACCACCACTGAAGCTCCTGTCGTACCTTCGGAGGACACACCAGCCGTTGAGACAATTTGTCCCGTTGATGAGACCAACGCCGGAGGAGGGCACTCTATAACGGATGCATATGAAACCTGGCCCACTGCACAACTTCGATCGTGGCCGCCATCGTTCCGAGCAGCTGCAAATACTGCCACGCTGTCGGGGCACTGCACTGCAAGAATCTCCGAACGAGCCCCCTCAAGGCTCGTGCCCTCTCGCTCGGGAGAAACACCAATCCTTGCCCCATCTCGAAGCGGGCACCCAAGTATTCCAGACTTTGAGTAGGAAGCAGCTTGCTCTTCGCAAAATTGACCACCCAACCTAGGCTTTCTAACAACGCCACCACTCGACCGGTGGCCGTAGCACTCTCCTCCCTGGACTTCGCCCGAATCAGCCAATCGTCCAAATAAGGATGCACCAGAATCCCCTTCTTGCGCAGCGCCGCCACCACAACCACCATGACTTTGGTGAACGTCCGAGGCGCCGTCGCCAATCCGAATGGCATTGCCCGGAACTGAAAATGGCCCATGGGCACCGCAAAGCGCAGGAACGTTTGATGCTCTGGGCGCACGGGGATATGTAGATACGCTTCCGTGAGGTCCAATGACGTCAGGAATTCCCCCGTCCTGACCGCCGCAATGACCGAGCGCAAGGTCTCCATCCAAAAATGGGTTACACGAAGGCAACGATTCACTCGCTTCAAATCCAGAATAGGCCGAAAGGCGCCGTCTTTCTTTGGAACGACAAAATAGATGGAGTACCGACCACACCCGTATTGATCTACCGGCACCAGCACCACCGCTCCGAGGTGTCGTAGCCTCCGCAGCGTGTCGGCGACCGCCCGCAACTTCCACGGAGCTCCGCAAGGGGAAAGGACAAAGGAATCTAAGACGGGTCGATGGAGCTCCAGAGCATATCCCTCTCGAATAACCTCCAACACCCACTGATCCGTGGTAATTTGGACCCAGGCAGGGTAAAACTCCCGTAACCTTCCTCCCACGGGAACGTCCTCCACCCGGGTCCGCCTTATCTCATTGGGATTTCTTTCCACTAGAGGAGTGGAAGGAGGAAAACCCCCTACCCGCCCCTCGGAAACCTCGAAACGGCTGGCCCCGCGGTGGGAACCGCTCCCTCTGAGGCTGACCAAAACGTGAGGACCGAAATCTACGAAAGTCTCTCGAAACCCCCCTGGAACCGGTGGACCCGCGGCCCTGCTTTAGCTTATCCTCGGGGAGCCGACCGCCCTTGGACTCCCCAAGGTCCTTGACCAGCTTTTCCAAATCCGCACCAAACAAGAGTTTCCCACGAAAGGGAAGCTTACTAAGCCGTGCTTTGGAAGACCCGTCTGCCGACCAGTTACGCAGCCAGAGATACCACCGCGCTACCACCACAAAGGCCATACTTTTGGCCAGGCCTCGAATAAGATCGTAGTGGATATCTGACAAATACGCTGTGCCCGACTCCAGCCGTGCCAATTTGTCCGTCTGCGACTCCAGGAGACCTTCCTGCAGCCGCTGGGACCACCGTAAGCAGCCTCTGGCTACCCACGCTCCCGCTATCGAGGCCTGCAATGAAAGGGCACACATATCAAACACCTGTTTCAACAGAGTCTCCAATTTCCAGTCCTGTACATCCTTTAACGCCGCGGCGCCCTCCACCGGAATTGTGGTCTTTTTAGTAACCGCCGACACTGCCGCATCCACCTTCGGGGAATGGAAAAGTTCTCTATCCTGGTCCGACAGCGGATATAACCGGGCTAAAGCTCTGGTGCCTCTCAGCGCCGATTCCGGGGCGTCCCACTCCTCTTGAATCATGTCCCGAAAAACTCTATGAACCGGGAACACTCGCTGGGACTTCCAAACCGCTTGCAAAAGAGGATCCTCCAGATCCTCCAACGTCTCCTCCGCCGACGGCCCCCCCGCGGGCATATTGAGCGTCTTTAGGGTTTCCGCAATCAGCGCCGGCAGCTCCTCTCGCCGGAACACCCGGACCACTCTACTCTGCTCTTCCGCGTCTGGCAACTCACCTTCTTCTAGCTCCCCCTCAGAAAGTCCTTCTACCTCGACCTCCGAGAGCTGTTCCTCGTCTTCCACTAGAGACGAACTCTCCTCCAACGCTGACCTACTCCTCTTGCTCGGGCCGGCCTCCCCCACCAGGAGGCCCCCCGTCCGTTTCTGACCCTTTAATCTCGGTGACGGCGTTTCCAGTCCGGGCTGCAGCAAGGCCAACGCTTTCTGCAGAAGACAGAAAAAAATCTGGGGGAATACCTGCCACACCTCCGCTCAGGCTGCCACCCGCCGCCGCTGGGGCGTCTACCATGGACGAGGGGTCTGCCGTCTGCTCCGGGATATCAAAAGAAGGCGGTTGGGAGTCTCCTACCTCCGAAGGAACCGCTGCCTGCTCCGCAGCCGGTCCCCCGAGCGCCTTTTCCATCACAGCTGCCTCCAAAGAACAGCCCTTGCACACCCCAGACTCCAAAACCTCGCTGCGCCGCACCCCACAGACGACACAGCGGGTCTTAGCTGGCATCTCTAGAATGACTGCTTTTCCCAAATTGTGCCAGCCCCAAAGGGGAGAAAGGCCAGGCTCCTGTGCTGAAAAAACCCCACCTAGAAGAACAGGGTAATGTCCTCGCCAGACAGAGTCCCCTCACAAGAGAACCTTTTTTGTTTTTTTTTGTTTTTTTTAATATACTTTAAAGCCCCCAAACAAGGCAGAACTGCTCAATTAGCTGCAGCCCGGCCGACTAACGCAAAAACGAAGCTCCGAAGGCCCTAAAATGAATGATGGAGAGCCTCACGCTCAAAACGCGGCACTTAAAATAGCCGCCGGCAACTTTTCCTGCCCAAAAACTCACGAGAAAATGACACCACGCCGCAAGGCTCTAACCGCCCGAAAGACGGAGGCCGCAAACAAAAGGGGGGTCCCCGGAGCCCACACTCACCTCTGCCGCAATCCTAGCCACGAGGGAGGAGGAGGGGTGCAGCTAAATACCAGCAGCCCCGGAGCACAGTCTTACTCGGCTTCAGCCCCGGCGGTTCTGCCTGCATTGATGCCGGGAAAAGCCGCACCGGCCTGCTGACCCAGGTGCCGCCGCTGTCTGCCAATCAACCCTCCACCTGCTCCTCACCCCTTTACGCGGGTTTGGGAGCAGGGAGGGAACTGAAGAGCGCTGATCTGCCTTTGCAAGGTCAAAGCTGGCTTCCAAGCTCCTGCC
The DNA here is from genome assembly GCA_033557465.1 of Ichthyophis bannanicus. Classification (NCBI taxonomy): domain Eukaryota; kingdom Metazoa; phylum Chordata; class Amphibia; order Gymnophiona; family Ichthyophiidae; genus Ichthyophis; species Ichthyophis bannanicus. Next base: position 709,286,306 of record CM066033.1, read on the forward strand.
CTGCTGCTGCACAGCCGTTCAGCCTGCTACCTGCTCCTCACCCCTCTCAATCGGGTTCGGGAGCAGGGAGGCCCTGAGCAATGCTCCAATGCTCGTTTAGACGCTGGGGCTCTAATGCTCATTTACACGCTGGGGCCACTCTACCAGAGACTAAGAGAGGAAGAGAAAGAAGGGAGAGAGAAAGAGGGAAAAGAAACTGGTCCACAGCCAGTAGGATCCCTTTCAGCAGCAGCAGGACAGCACCTAAAAGAAATCCAAAAGGCAAAATTACCCCCAAATAAAACAAAATATTCAAAAAGAAAAAACTCTGCTTATTTATTCCTACTGAGCCCAGTCTCGGGCTCAGAACCTCCAAGCTGCTTGGAGACAAAGTACTGGTGAAGAGGGGCGGTGCTTGGCAAGTTATACCAGTGACAAAGCGATGACATCTTTCAGTCTCCAAAGCTGCTGGTGGAGGTTCAGAACTCTATGGTTCCGGGACTGGACTAGAGGGATGACAAGGAACCTAAGGTTTTGTTTTTAATAGCCTCCCAAACTGATCAAACATGGCATTCAAATGAATACAACCACTTTGACAAGACATGGACACAGAGCTTTGCCCCTTCCCAATTTCATAGCTTCTGAAGTAAAGAAGTGGGCACTGCCTCTTTATTTTAAAGTGGGTTGAGTAGCTTTGCCAAAGCTGCATCTAGCACCAGTGCAGCAACCATCCTTTGGACAATAGCTTCAGAAATTGGAGGCTGCTAGTGATATAATCAGAATAAATTACCTTCTCTTTGCCAACACCTTTCACGATGTCAGACATCCTATTCTCCAGCAGAGGCTCTCCTGGTGTGCTTGCCTGACTTCCGGGTAGGGGGGGGAAATTTGATGCCAACAGGTCAAACTTTGGTGTGGGAGTCTTCACTTCTGCTGTAAATGGAAGCCGCTGAAAGGTTTAAAAAGGGGGCAAACAACATTAGAGTAGCAGGCCAGCTCAGCTGGTCAGTGTCAAGTACTTTTAACTATTATGCAGAGGAACTGGATTTGAATCCTAGGGAAAGGCTCTGCACACAGGGCTGGTCATACCTGTGGATGTTATGGAGAGTTTTCACATGGACCCTTGGAGAAAGGGGTGAGGGGATACTCTGGTCACTGTACAACAGCAATGTATTGGCTAGATTTAGGGTCCATGATTAAAGGGTTCTAGATGGATACCTGGGGCTTGACCTCAGACAAGACAGATGCTGCAATGGGAGGGGATAAGACGACAAGATCTATGTAGTTACGAATGAAGGCTCATAGTGCCAAGATCCTAGCTTTAGTAATGCATGAGTTTGAAGTCCAAAAGGAGCAGAAGCAAACTGGCTAGTTAAAATATTTAAAAACAGAAAAGCTAACCATACCTTTAAAGCTTTAAACAGGCTACCAAGTGTCAAGAGTCACATATCTATTTAAGGCCAGTTACCTAATGTAATGCAGAGATTTCACCATCAATTTAATATATTGGGAGCCCAAAATAAGAGAGTTTAGAATACCTAGTCTAGAGCAGCAGTTCTCAACCTGTGGGTCGCAACCCCCATGGGGGTCGCCACAGGATTTAGCGGGGGTCGCCTCACTCCGCCAATAAAACAAAAAACCCCAAAAAAAGCGCACAAGTTGCTGCCGCTGCAGAGTCCGCTTCTCGGCAGCGGCAAACTCACCGCCTCCCAGTCCCTTCTAAGGGAACCGCAGCTCCCTGCCTCTTAGGGAACCGCGGCTCCCTGCCTCTTAGGGAACCAAGGCTCCCTGCCTCTTAGGGAACCAAGGCTCCCTGCCTCTTAGGGAACCAAGGCTCCCTGCCTCTTAGGGAACCAAGGCTCCCTGCCTCTTAGGGAACCAAGGCTCCCTGCCTCTTAGGGAACCAAGGCTCCCTGCCTCTTAGGGAACCAAGGCTCCCTGCCTCTTAGGGAACCAAGGCTATGCCAGTAAAACCGTTGCGGAGCCTTCCTGTCTCTCGACGGGCTCCGTGCAGCATTGTCCCACCTCCAAAGGAAGTGGTAAACAACTTCCTTTGGAGGCGGGACAATGCTGTACAGAGCCCGTCGAGAGACAGGAAGGCTCCGCAACGGTTTTACTGGCATAGCCGCGGTTCCCTAAGAGGCAGGGAGCCGCGGCTGTAGAAGAACAGCAGGGCAGCAGCAGGCAGACAGGGAGAGGGGAGGAGGGGGCAGGGAACCTGCAACGGGGGCTGACATGAAGGAGGGAGGGGGCTGACATGGAGGGGGGTCGACATGGACAGGGGGGCTGACATGGAGGGAGGGAGGGGGGCTCACATGGAGGGAGGGATGGATGGAGGGAGGGGCTGACATGAACAGAGGGGGGAATGGATGGAGGGAGGGGGAATGGATGGAGGGAGGGAGGGGGGCTGACATGGACAGAGGGGGGGCTGACATGGAGGGATGGATGGAAGGAAGGGAGGGAGGGGGACTGACATGGAGATGGAGAGGGTGGGAGGGAAGCTGACATGGAGAGGGGGAGAGAGAGAGGGTGGGGGGGGCTGACGAGGGGGAGAGAGAGGGTGGGGGGGCTGACATGGAGAGGGGGAGAGAGGGTGGGAGGGGGGCTGACAGGGAGAGGGGGGAGAGAGAGAGGGAGGGGGGGGAGGGCTGACATGGACGGGGGAGAGAGAGAGAGGGAGGGGGGGGGAGGGCTGACATGGACGGGGGAGAGGGGCTGACATGGAGGGATGGATGGAGGGGGCTGACATGGACAAAGGGAAGAGACAGGGGGACATACTGGACAGATGGGGGATAAATGCTGGACAGAGGGGAGAGACAGTGCGGGTTAGGATTATAATGGGCAGATGGGGGGTGGGCTAGGACTGGTAATGGGTTGATTAGGGAAGGCTAGAACTGGGAATGGACTGATCAAGGGGGGGGTTGGGACTGGTAATGTGCTGATAGGGGGTAGAATTGGTAATGGACTGATGGGGGGCTAGCATTGGAAATGAGCTGATCGGGGAGGTTAGGACTGGAAATGGGCTGATTAGAGGATGCTAGGACTGGTAATGAGCTGATGGGGTGGTAGGACTGGTATTGGGCTGATTAGGGGAGGCTAACACTGGTAATGGGGTTGAGGGGGGACTAGCACTGGAAGCGAGCTGATTGGGGGACTTTGACTGGGAATGGGCTGATTGTGGGGAGGGGAGGATAGAGCTGCTGGCCCTGGAAGAAAACTGGGGGCTAAGGCTACAAATGGGCTGATACGAGGGGATGAGAGAATGGAACTGGAAGGGAGTGGACCTGAGAGGGCCATGGTATTTGTACTAAAAGGGACTGGTCAGTGGGGAAGGAGGGGGACTGGAAGGGAATGGACACCAGTGGCAGTCATGGGAATGCAAGTTGACACTGGAAGGTACTGAGAGTGAGGACTGGAAAGGGGCTGATAGTGGGGAGGGTTACTGGGACTAGAAATAGGCTGATGGAAAGATGTGAAGAAAACAAAAGAAGAGATAAGAAATGGCAGATGGACCATAGACCACAGAAAGAGAGCTAAGAGAAGACTCAGATTGCGAATAGCATGATCAAGGAATTGGTCAGACAACAAAGGTAGAAAAAATAATTTTATTTCATATTAGTGATTTGACTACAAAATCATCAATTTTGAAATCAAATATTGTTACTTGTTACTGTGATTAATTAATTGTGGTTTAAATAAGTAAATTTTATAAATAAAATCATATTGCAAAGGCCTATAATATATTAATAATTCAACAAATGATTACAGCGACAATGCATTAACGGTAAAGGAAGAGAGACGCATTTGATTTTATCATTGGGGGTCACCACAAGTTGACCAATGGTAAAAGGGGTCATGGTACAAGAAAGTTTGAGAACCATGGGTCTAGAGGAAACTAAGAACATTTACTGCATACCACTGAAACAACTGAAAAAAATTAATCAAATTATTCCAAAAGGAAATGTCTCTTAAAAACAGGGGAACAGTATCACAATATAATAGGTCCAACAAACCCCTGAATAAAAAATGTGGCCAAAATTTTTTTTTATATACAGATATGCGCCGCATAACGTCCATTCGTCTAACGTCCGACCGCATATGTCCGTGAACGGACAGTGCGACATAGCGGGCGTAACCGGAAGCGATTGTGATTGCAAAGATGGGCGTACTTACTCACCAATAAAAAGTTTGCCTCTCTGTTTAAAATCCATGCATCACGGCTGCCAAACAGTATAAGGAAAAAAATACTGAAACTGTATGTGCACAATAAAGTTTTTGAAAAGGATGAGGACGTTTCAAGAATTACTAGAAATATTGTCGACATGGCAAACAGCATGAACCTTGACACAGACAATGAGGACATTGAAGAACTCCTAGAGGTGATACCTGAGGAACTGACCAATGAAGAGTAGCTGGAGTTGGAACAAGAGAGAACAGCCGAAGCAGCAGCAAGGAAGCTGCAGAAGGAAAACAACAAGTACAGAAGGGGTTCACTGTTAAGGGGTTAGCAAAAAATTCTTTGCAGATCTTAATACAGTGCTGAAGAGATGGAACCAAGCAGTGAACGGTTTTCATTGATAGAGAGGAATGCTCATGCAGTGTTTGCAGCATATAAGGAAATAAATGAAGAGAAGAAAAAACAAACTAGGCAAATGCTAGACATATTCCTGAAGAAGCCAACACCTCCCCAAGAAGAGCCTCAACCATGTTCTCCAGGTCCTGTCATTGCTGGTGACAGTTTATCAATGAAAACTATCGTGGATGTTAAGCGACGTATAGCTGTATAAAAATGGACCTCAAATATATAGATCTTAAGCGTAGTTATTCATCTGTAATAGGTGATCTCCGGAAACAGCAGGAATTTAGTCTTCACATATGGGTGACATCGATACCGACAGAGCCCATGTGGGAATGCTCCCCAGCATCCAACTGGAAAGCCTTTGGGAGCAGCCCCCTGCGCCTCCATAGCTGCCTTCCCGCTCTCCCTCCTCAGTTGAGTTTGTAGCTGAGATAAAAGGAGAGAAAGAGAAAAAAAGAGAAACCCTACAACTCTTAGGGGGGGGAGGGTGGATTGTGAAGACTAAATTCCTGTTGTTCCCGAAGATCACCTGTTACAGGTGAGTAACTACACTATCTCCAGGAACAAGCAGGAATGTAGTCTTCACATATGGGACTTCCTAGCTAGAAGATGCCAGAGAGATGACCTCAGAATCGGCTGTGGATTTTCACAGGTATGCCTAAAGAGGTCATGTATCCTGCATTGATGTCTGGTATCGAAACCTAGGACAGAGGGTAGGAGTAGCTTTAAGTCTGAAAGAGATGCTGGAGAACAGCCTGGCCAAACATGGCATCCTGGCAGTAGTCCTTGTCTAGACAGCAGTGAGCAGCAAAAGTATGAACCGAAGACCAAGTTGCTGCTCTGCAGATCTCGTCAATAGCTACAGATAGTAGATTTGCCATCAAGGTAGCTATGGCTCAAACATTATGGGCAGTGACATGACCCTCAAGGTAGAGTCCTGCCTTCTCATAAGCAAAGGTGATGCAGTCTGTTATCCACTTGGTGAGAGTATGCTTGGAGACTGGCAACCTGAAGTGACTAGAGTCAAAGGAGACAATTTGCTGAGAAGCTTTCTGGTGCTCTCGAGTCCTCTGAAGAAAAAACTAAAGCACATTTGCAATCCAGAGTGTGGAGGGTTGCTTCTGCCCTAGATGAGTGTAGTCTAGGGAAAAACACAGGGAGGTAGACCAACTGGTTCAAATGTAAGGACAAGACCACATCCGGCATGAAGTGAGGATGAGTCCTAAGAACTACCTTATCATGGTGGAACCATGTGTAAGTTGGGTCAGCCACTAAGGCCTGGAGCTCACTAATGCGCCCTGTTGAAATGAGAGCAATGAGGAAAATGACCTTCCTTGTGAGAAACTTAAGTGATGTAGTGGCTAGAGGTTCAAAGGGCGGCTTGAGAAGCTGTCCTAGAACACCACAGAGGTCCCATGCCACTGGTGGTGGCTTAATGGGAGGCTTGGTTAATAGAAGACTCCTGATGAAAAGTGCTACCAGTGGCTGAAAGGAGATGGGCTGGCCATCTAAGGGCACGAGAGAGGCCACAATTGCACTTAAGTGTACTCTTACCGAATTGGTTTGAGTCCAGAAGAAGATAGGTGGAGGAGATACTCCAAGGGGTGCCTCCACTGGAACTGAGAAGGGATTAAGATTCTTCTGAGAACACCAGAAAGAAAACCTACGCCGCTTGAAAGCGTAGGACTGTCTGGTGGATGGTTTTCTAGAAGCTAAAAGGATGTCCTTAACCTCCTGGGGAAGGTTAATACCTTGGAAGGCTATGCTTTCAGTAGCCATGCTGTGAGATGGAGAGACTGTGGATTGGGATGGAGCAGTGTCCCCCTCCTCCTGATAGAGATCTGGAACAGACCTCAGATCTATAGGCTGAGCTTGAGACAGATGCAGAAGGAGAGGATACCATGGTTGATGTGGTCAGTGTGGGGCTATAAGTATCATGAAGCTCCTTGTCCATCTGGAGTTTGAAAAGAGTCTTGGGCATTGGGGGAATGGGAGGGAAGGCATATAGGAAGCAGTGTCCCCCAGTGGAGCTGAAAAGCATCCACCTGTTGGCTGTTTGGCGCAGGAGTCCTAGTACAGAAGCGAAGGAGCTTGGCATTCTGAGGACTTGCAAACAGGTCTATCTCTGGAGTCCCCCAGATCTGAAAAATGTAGGAGACTGTGCCTACGTGAAGAGACCACTCGTGGGGGAGAAGGATTCGACTTAAGTCTGTCCGCTAAAACATTGTGTTTGCCTGGGAGATACACCGCTTGAGGTGAATCCAATGTATGTCAAAGGATCAGAGATGCAGAGCCTCGCAGCAGAGGGTCCAAGAACCTGTTCCGCCTGCTTGTTCACGTAGAACATGGCTACTTGATTGTCAGTTTGGACTAGGACTCTGCAGCAATGAAGATGGTCCTGGATCATTCTGAGAGTACAGAATGGCTCTTAGCTCCAGCAGATTTATGTGGAGTTGTGACATCTGCTGAGACCAGAGCCCTTGAGTGGAGAGAGACCCAAGATGGGCTCCCAAGTGCAGTATGGATGCGTCCGTCGTCAGGGTACCTTGATGTGCAGGCATCTGAAAAGGTGACCCTACAAGGAGATTTTCTGGGGACTGTTATGTTGTCCCCCAGGAGACCTGATGCTTGAGACCACTGGGATGCCAGTGTCCACTGGGCTGTGCACCACTGATGCCATATGATCCAGAAGTTGTAACATTTCCCGAGCAGTCAGGTAATTCTTGAGACATGCCTGAGATGCTAACTGACAGACGAGCAGAGCGGTGTTGGGGCAGAAATGCCCTTCACTGCTGAGTATTTAAGAGGGCCCCTTTGAGAGAGGGCGAGTTGGGACTTTGGAAGATTTATGACAAATCCCAAGTGTTGTAACACCCACATGGTGTGTGAGAGGGATAGACTGGCTTCTTGAGAGGTGCTTGCTCTTATGAGCCAGTCGTCTAAGTAAGGGAAGACAAATATCCCTACAGTCCTAAGAAATGCGGCTACTACCGCAATGCATTTTGGAAGACTCTTGGGGCAGAGGCAAGGCTGAAAGGCAGGACTCTGTATTGATAGTGTCACCCCTGAAATATGAAGCACAAGAACTTTGTGCTCTGGATGGATAAGAATATGAGTGTATGCTTCCTTTAGATCTAGAGAACAAAGCCAGTCCTGACTCTGGAGATAGGGAAGGGGGGTCCCCCAGGGAGACCCATCTTGAACTTCTCCCATAGGAGATCCTTGTTTAGGTCCCTGAGGTCTAGAATAGGCCTGTATCCCCACGTTTTCTTTGGGATAAGAAAGTATGGAGAATAGAAGCCCATTCCCTGCTGGAATGTAGGAACCTCTTCTACTGTGCCCTGCAGTAGATGGGAGGTGATCTCTTGTAGTAACAAAGCAGTGAGAGAGGGCTGAGAATAGAACTCTCTTGGTGAAGTCGGAGGGGGTAGGCTTCATCGATGAAGTCTGTATCCCTCCCATACTATTATTAATGTCCACTGCTCCGAGGAAATAAGATGCCATCTGTGGGTATAATGGCAGAGTCTGCCGGGAATGTGGATGGGGTCAGGATTCTCCAGAGGCAGGACAGCTATGTTCTCTAGAAAGGAGTCAAAAACCCGGAGCAGACTGAGTCTGCTGAGGTGGCTGAGACTTGGGAGTCTGAGCCTTCTTTTGCCGTTTTGGAGGTTGCTATCCCTTCTGAGGAGCATGATGCCAACATTGAACAGTAGGAGTATAAGAAGGATAATACTACTACTTTTTATATTTTAGCTGGGGTGGCAGTAGATCCAGAGAGCCTATTTAGGGTAGTGCTCTCAGACTCCAACTGCGAGGCCTTGTCTTGCCAATCCTTGCCAAAAAGGTTTTCACTGGTGCAAGGGATATTGCCCAGCTTATATTGAACCCATTGTTCAAGATCTGATGCTTGGAGCCAAGCAATACTGTGTGCACTGATGCAGATGGATGAAGTTCTGATGATGCACTGAAGGCAATCAAAAGTTGCTCTATTAATGTTTGAGACATTCTGAGCAGGCTTTAAAAGGATGAAATAATCTACCCTCTTGTCATCGGGAAGAAGAGGAGCCATTAAGCGTAGTTACTCACCTGTAACAGGTGTTCTCTAGGGACAGCAGGAATCAGTCCTCACTTATGTGTGACGTCTGCACTGACGGAGCCTGCTGCGGAGCAATTCCCCAGCTTTCAAGAAAGCCTTTAGGATTGCTGCCATGCATGCATGGTCCTTTTCCCGCACAAGGGTGCCGTCTTGCTCAGTCAAGTCCCTTAGCTTGAGCCCTACCAAGCAGATGGCAAGGGAAGGATAAAAATCCAGCAACTCATCAGGGGAGGTGGGAAGGTAGTGAGGACTGATTCCTGCTGTCCCTGGAGAACATGTGTTACAGGTGAGTAACTACGCTTTCTCCAGGAACAAGCAGGAAGTCAGTCTTCACTTATGGGACTCCCCAACTACAGGCTACCGAACCTGTTACCAAAAAACGCCTTCTCAAGACCGTGGGCAGAAGCCGAAGCCCGGAGGAGCCCAAGTCTTCGGGTCCCTGGGGTGAAACCCTCGGTGGCCATTCAGAAGCGTCGGAAGGCAGGAGTTGTTTATATCCCGAACAGATTATGGAGTACAGCCTGGCCGAAGGCAGTGTCCCGGTGGGATTCTCTCTTCAGGCAGTAGTGCAAGGCAAATGTATTCGTTGAAGCCCAGGTTGCCGCCCGGCAGATGTCCGATAGGGGCACGGAGCGCAGCGAAGCAAAACCACCGAAGCCACATTAGCTCTGACGCTGTGTGCAGTGACCCATTGATCCAGCGGGGCGCCCGCCTTCGTGTGAGTGAAGGCGATGCAGTCTGCCATCCAAATGGAGAGCGTGCGCTTTGTGACTGCCTGCCCCAAGCGATTGGACGTAGGTCACAAAAAGCCGGTCAGACTTGCGATGAGGCGGGGTGTGCTGCAGATAGAAGGCAAGAGCCCTCTTGCAGTAGAGTGTATGCAAAATCGCTGATGCCTGGTTGGCATGGGGTCTCGGGAAGAAGGTCAGCAAGACTATCTCCTGATTAAGATGAAAATCCGAGACAACCTTCAGCAGGAACTTGGGGGTATGGAGGACCACCCTGTTCCTATAAAAGCTGGTGTAAGGGGCTTCAGCCATGAGAAACTGGAGTTCACTGACTCGGACGGCCGAGGTCAAAGCCACCGAAGACCACCTTCCAGGATAGGTACCGAAGCAAACACGTCACCATCGGCTCGAAGGGTGGACACTTAAGCTACATGAGCACCATGTTCAAATCCCATTCCACCGGGGGAGGCCGGATTGGAGGCTTGGACAGCAAGAGGCCCTCCATGAAGTGCGAGACCAAGGGCTGCTCCGACAGGGAACTGATGTGCCAAGATGGCGCTCAGGTGTACCCTGACCGAGTTTGACTTCAGCCCCTCCTTTGAGAGATGGATCCACCGAGTGGGAGATGAGAAAGGGTTGATCTGGAGCTCGGAGCACCAGATCGACAAACGTCGCCACTTGAAGGCGTAAGCTCATCTCGTCGAGTCCTTCCTCGACGCGAGGAGGATCTCCTTGACCTCCTCCAGAAAGTCTAGCGTGGCTAGGGTGATCCATTAAGCCACCAGGCTGCGAGGGACAATGAGGCTAGGTTTGGGTGCAGCAACCATCCCTCCTCCTGCGTTAGCAGGCCTGGGGCACAGCCCATGGGGATTGGAGGCTCGGACGTGAGCCGAAGCAGGAGTGGGAACCATGGCTGCTGAGGCCACAAGAGTGTGACGAGTATCAACGACGCTCATTCTCGCTGAGCTTTGTGGAGGGTCCTCGCAATGAGGAGTGGAAGGGTGGAAGGGAACACATCTCTTGCCTCCCTGCTCGGATGCAGGACTGGGCCACAAAAGCAGAGGAGCAGAGTGTTTGCCGGGCTGGCGAACAGGTCCATAGTCGGTGTCCCCCACCGATGGAAAAGCCAGTTGGTCACCTCCGGGTCCATCCACCATTTGTGAAGGCGGAGGATCCTGATGAATTTGTCCACGAGGATGTTCTTGTAGCTCGGGAGGTAGACTGCTCGTAGGGTCATCCCTCGATGGAAGGTGAAGGAGCAGAGGAGGATCGCTTCCCGGAGAGGTGGCGTGATCCTGTGCCCCCCTCCTTGTTGATTTGCTAATATAAAATTTAACTATTGGATATACATTCATTTTTGGGAATATTCTGACTGCCTACATTCCTTGCGTAGTCCTTAAATCAGATATCCGAGTGTGCCCTCAGTTCATGTAAGGCCTACTGGCCAGGGACACTTAGGTTCCCGCCCACCCACCCTAGGGCTGCATTGCCTATATAGTGGTCACATACGTTGACATCTATCCTTTTAATTTGGTGTTGAGCCCACCTTTTCTTCTTCTCCTTCTAGGACCGCTTAATCAGCATGTTGTATATTCAGTGCAATAACTGTGGTGCTTTCATTCTGAGAAGAATCATTTGGAACCTAAAGGCTTGTCCAATATGCCTCAAGTTAGCTGCCATGCATAAAGAATTGACTCTATTAAGGGAAGAACTAGCTGCAATGAAACACACCTCTTCTAGGATACAAACCAAACAAAGTCAACCGCCGCTCCCACAAAGAATCAAACATCCCAGGAACAAATGGATCACAGTGGGCTCTGGTAGATTGCAACCTGTAACGCAGAGACACCCTATACATCAAGAGATAGCCCTGCATAATGCCTTCTCTGCTTTGATTAATGAGGATGCCCAATCCATGGAAACTGAGGGGCCCTTAAATGAAACAGTCAATGCCCAATATACTGATAAAGCACCAAATATGAAGAAAAACTCACCAAATACAAAACTACTACTACTTGGAGATTCCATCATCAGAGGCACCAACTTGGGAACATAGTTCAAAGGAGAGAATATTGTCAAATGCCTCCCAGGCTCTTCAGCCAGCAGGAATACAAACCAAATTGTTGATGTAGTTAGCGTAAAAAATGAGCACACCAAAATTGATGTTGTCATCCACTGGGGTACAAATGACCTGGCTAGAAACAGTGCCTCTGCAGTTCAAAGGGACTTCCAAAATCTGGGGGAGAAACTCAAGCCCATTGTTAACACTGTAGCATTCTCAGAAGTTCTACCTGTTCTTGATAAGGGGGCAGAAAGGCTGCATCGCATAAACAGCTTTAATACATGGCTCCAGACCTGGTGCAAACAAGGAGGATTCAGATTTATTGGCAACTGAGGAAACAGAGGGACCAACAAGAGACTATACTGTGCTGAAGGAGTACATATCTCTCTGTCGCAGGGGAAAGAATCCTAAGTGAAAAATTCAGGCAGTAGGTGGATATGCATTTATATTAGAAAAAGGGAGTGACGGATGGGGAAAGACAAGTTCAGGACGTCACTTCCAGCAAAAGCAGATCATCATAAACAGCCACACTTTTAAACCACACAAGTGGGAAGAAGTGCGCAGAACAAAATCAATGCAAAATACACGCCAGCCAGTTAAATGCTGGAAAGCAATGAGCACAAATGCTCAACGCTTAGCCGACAAAGTTCCTGACCTGGAAGCCCTAATGGTGGAAATGGACTTGGACATTGTGGCCATTACAGAACATGGTTTAATGAATTGCATGAATGGGATATAGCCATAGCTGGCTATAATCTATTCAGAGGAGACAGAGAAAGTGGAAAAGGAGGAAAAGTAGCCTTGTATGTCAAAAGCAATATTAAAAGCTACTGAAATGAAGGGGACATGGGGAAAAGAAGCGCTCTGGATTGTGTTGGAAAGAAGAGATGGCATTGTCATCCATACTGGTGTAGTCTACAGACCTCCAACTCAAATTGAAGAAATAGATAATGAAATGATTATAGATATTGCCAAGATAGCCACAAAGGGGTAAGTGATCATATTGGGTGACATTAATCTACCCGAGGTGGATTGGATTACTCCTTCTGCAAATCTGGAAAGAAGCAAAAAAATTGTGGATGCTTTCCAAGATGCATTACTTAGACAAATGGTGATGGAACCAACCAGGGAAAGCTCAACACTGGATTTAGTGCTCATCAACGGTGATAGCGTGTCAAATGTCCGGGTGGGAGCCCCATGAGCAGCAGTGATCATCACACGGTGTGGTTTGAGATAAAAGCCAAGGTGCAGTACAATCATAGCAAGCTCAAAGTCCTAGACTTCAAAAACACTGACTTCAGTAAAATGGCCAAGTACCTGAAGGAGGAGTTGGCAGGGTGGGAGGGGATAAGGGAAGTGGAATTGCAATGGGCTAAACTAAACGTAGCAATAAAAGGGGAAACAGATAAATATGTAATATGATTGTCCGTGTGAATGAGGACTGTCTTGTAGCTGAGCAGGGAGTGGAACACTCGCAGAGCCAGGAAAATTGCTCTGAGTTCCAAGAGATTGATATGAAGACAACTCTCTTGTGGAGATCAGGTGCCCTGGGTGGAGAAGTCTTGCAGATGAGCTCCCCAACCCTTTGGAGAAGCATCTGTTGTGAGAGTTGCTTGGGGTAAGGGTTGTTGGAAGGGGCACCCCAGCAACAGATTTTGAGTGGACGTCCACCATTGGAGGGACAAAATGAGGCGACTTGTGTTTGCTATTTTGTCTGACAGGCACCCTGATGCCTGGGTCCATTGGGTGGATACAGTCCACTGAGCTGCCCTCATGTGGAGGCGAGCATATGGAACCACATGCATGGTGGATGTCATGTGGCCCAGCAATTGCAACATTTCTCGAGCAGTTAAATGAGGCTTTAGCACTGCTTGAAAAGATAACTGCACTAAGCGAAAGCAACGGACCTGGGGGAGATAGGCCCTTGCTCTTGTGGTATCCAGAAGAGCTCCTATGAACTCTAAAGATTGAGTGGGAGTCAGACTGGATTTTGGGATGTTTATTACGAGCCCTAAACACTGGAGGATACGCATTGTGCAGGATAGAGAAGTCATGGCCTCTGACTGTGTTGGAGCTTGAATGAGCCAGTCGTCCAAGTAAGGGAAGACGAATATTCCCAGAGTACGGAGAAATGCTGCTACCACAGCCATGCATTTCGTGAACACCCTTGGAGCAGAGGCCTGACCAAAAGGAAGCACCCTGTATTGGTAGTGCTTTCCATGAAAAAGGAACCGAAGGAACATTGTGTGGGTTGGATGGAAGAGTACATTGGTGTACGCATCCTTGAGATCTAGAGAACAAAGCCAATCCTGACTCTGAAGGTATGGAAGCAGAGCACCGAGAGAAATGTATTTATTTATTTATTTAATTTTCTTATATACCGCGCTATTTGTCATCAGTGCGGTTTACATTGAAACAATACAACAATTGGTCAGATATAACAGACCTATTACAAGTAACAGGAAAATTAACATGGAAGTAAACAGGGAAATCATCTTGAATTTCTCCTCGACAAGGAATTTGTTCAATTCTCTGAGATCTAATATAGGTCTGTATCCCCCTGTTTTCTTTGGGATAAGAAAATAAGGGGTATAGAACCCTACGCCCTGTTGATGAAGAGGCACTTCTTCTATCGCCCCTTGGGCAAGAAGAATGGCAACCTCTTGACCTAAGAGGTTGATGAGAGGTGTCGGAGAAGTGAACTGCTTCACTATTGTGTGAGGGGGCAAGCTTGAAAAATGAAGTTTGTACCCCTCCTTTATGATGGAGAGTGTCCAATGCTCTGCTGTTATTTGCCCCCATCTGGGGGCAAAATGACAACCTTCCTGGAATGGTGGACGGTTCTGGTCCTTCCAGAATCAGAAAGGCTAAGTTCCCTACTGAGGAGGCTGAGGCTGCTGAGCAGGTGGAGGCCTAGCAGCCTTTGCTTTCTTCTGTTTGGGTGGTTGCTGACGTTTGCTTGAAAACTGACCTGCAGAAGATGCCTGCTGACTATAAGCAAGATAAAATCTTTTCTTTTTAGAAAAAGGTGTTTTCTTGAACAACTTCTTTCTAACAGGATCAGCAGTGGACTTGGATAGTCTATCCAAAGTGGAATTTTCAGCATTAATTTCATTGGCTTTTTCCTGCCAATCTTTCCAAAACAGGTTCGCACCAGTACAAGGGATATTTCCCAATTTATCTTGTACCCAAGAGCTCTAAATCAGATGCCTGGAGCCAAGGAATTCTACATGCACCTATGGCAATAGCTGAGGTTCTGCTTATACACTCAAAGCAGTCAAAGCCTGCACAGTTGGAGAATTTAGAGACATCTTGGGCATGTTTGACCCAAAGTGAGAAAGTCCTGTCTTTTATCCTCAGAAATTAAAGGACTTAAAGTCTGTAAATTATCTGTGACCTCCTTTAGGAACATTCCCATGTAGAGACTATAGGAACTGATTCTTGCAGCAAGCATGGAAGCTTGGAAGACTCTACGTTCAAAAGCATCCAGGGTTCTGCATTCACGTCCTGGAGGATTAGAGGCATGTCTTTTTGCACTTCTAATCCTTCTCATAGCTGACTCCACCACAATAGATTGGTGAGGAAGCTGAGTCTTATGGAACCCAGGACAAGGAGGGACACGATACATAGTATCTAACCTATGAGAATGAGGAGAGGTGGTAAGAGGTGTTTCCCACATTCTCAACATGAGATCATATAGAATCTCATGAATGGGTAAGGTAGCGGCCTCCTTAGGAGTTTTGGGATATTGTAAAATTTCCAACTCCTTGGCCCTTGGCTCTGTTTCAGGGGCCACAGTAATGGACAGGCCCCGAGCCACCTCTCTGATAAAGTCTTGGAAAGACATGTCCTCTGGAGGAGACATCCTGCATTTAGGGGAGGACTCCTCCTCTGGAAGAAGTATCTCTGCATCAACAGAACTTTCAGAATCCTCAGATTCTTCTGAGGACTCGAAGTATCGTCTGTCCAGATGTTTCTGCAGAGCTCGATACCCGTACCGGGTATCCCCTAAGGTCGGTACAGGGAATAACCGGTACCAGAGAATAGGTACCAGAGGGCATCGTAGGACAGAGTACCGGCATAGCAGACACCGATGCCGATGTCAATGCTATCGGTACCGGTGCAGATACCGATGCCGGAGATAGTGCCGGTACCGATACCGATGCCGGAGCTAGTGCCGGTACCGGTGGAGTTGTCTGTCGCGGAACCAAGGGCGTCATTGCCGCAAGGAAAGCCACCGGTACCCCAGAGCATGGCACCAGGAGATCTGTCGAGGCCGAGCCATCTAGAACATCCTAGAACCCCGATAATGCTTAGGAATCCGAAGCCTCCCGCCGGGGTAATTTTGCTGGTGCAGAATCCTCGAGGGCAACGCCTGAGGCATCTCGATGCTTAGAAAGAGATCTACCCTTCGAGGACTGGCTGGATTTATGTTTAGTTACCTGAGATTCACGGGAGGAAGCAGCAGCCCTGGAAGACGTTGATGCCACCGAAGCTGCATCAGAGGGATACAGGATACTGAGCTTGTCAGCTCGGTTCTGCTGACCTCTTTTAGACATCATGGCACAGGACACACAATCCGTGATAGAGTGGTCAGGACCTAAACATTTTAAACACCACTCATGGGTGTCGGTGAAGGAAATGGTACCGCCACACTTGGTACATTTTTTAAAACCTGAGGCAGGTTTTTCCATGTTAAGGAAGTTTTTGGGCCTAAGGCCCAAAAAAGCGGGTGCACCTGAAGAAAATAGAAAAGAAATATATATATTTTTTTAGAAATAGGAAAAGAAAGACCGGCGGAAGAAGGCAGACGCGACCACAAAAAGAAATAAAGAAATTCTTCTGCGGTGACAGGAACACGACCTGCTGGCTCCGCGGAAAAAGAAGAACTGGAGAGAGG
This sequence comes from Ichthyophis bannanicus, assembly GCA_033557465.1. NCBI lineage: Eukaryota > Metazoa > Chordata > Amphibia > Gymnophiona > Ichthyophiidae > Ichthyophis > Ichthyophis bannanicus. The sequence goes on from CM066033.1 coordinate 709,302,650, forward strand.
CAGTTGGGAAAGGCGGGAAGGCAACACGCAGGCGCTGTGGGATGCTCCCAAAAGCGTTCTAACTGGACGCTGGGGAGCGTTCCCGCGCAGGCTCTGTCGGTACAGACGATACCCATATGTGATGACTACATTCCTGCTTGTTCCTGCAGATATGCTGCTACCACAGCCATGCATTTCGTGAACACTCTTGGTGCTGAGGCCAACCCGAAAGGAAGCACCCTGTATTGGTAGTGCTTTCCCTGAAAAAGGAACCGAAGGAACATTCTGTGAGATGGATGGATGAGAACATGAGTGTACGCATCCTTGAGATCTAGAGAACATAGCCAATCCTGACTCTGAAGGTATGGCAGCAGAGTTCCTAGAGAAACCATCTTGAATTTCTCCTTGAACAGGAATTTGTTCAATTCTCTGAGATCTAAAATAGGTCTGTGTCTTCCTGTTTTCTTTGGGATAAGGAAATAGGGGGAGTAAAACCTTGTACCCTGTTGAGGAATAGGTACCTCTTCTATTGCCCCTTGGGCAAGAAGTATAGTGACCTCTTGATCTAATAGGTTGATAAGAGAGGTCTGAGAATTGAACTGTCTTACCATAGTGGGAGGGGGCATGCTCGAAAAATGGAGCTTGTACCACTCTTTTATGATGGAGAGTGTCCAATGTTCTACTGTTATCTGCCCCCATCTGGGGGCAAAATGACACAACCTTCCAGGAATGGTGGAAGGCTCTGGTCCATAGAGAGCCAGGAAGGCTAAGTTCTTTAGATGAAAGTCAAAGGCCTTGTGGAGGCTAAGACTGCTGAGATGGTTGAGGCTTAGCAGTCTTTGCTTTCCTTTGTTTGGGTGGTTGCTGACCTTTCCGGACAGGTTGACCTGCAGAGCGTCCCTGCTGGGAATAAGCAGGATAAAACCTCTTCTTTTTGGAAAAGAATGGTTTTTTGAAAGATTTCTTTCTTGCAGGATCAGCTGTGGCCTTGAATAATCTATCGAAGATGGAGTTGTCAGCATCCAACTCATTGGCTTTTCCTTGCCAATCTTTGCCAAACACGTTCTCACCAGTACAAGGAATATTGCCCAGTTTGTCTTGTACCCAGAGCTCCAAATCAGATGCCTGGAGCCAGGCAATTCTACGTGCAGCTATGGCAATGGCAGAGGTTCTGCTTATGCACTCAAAACAGTCAAAAGCTGCACAGTTGACAAATTTAAAAACATCCTGGGCATGTATGACCGATGTGAGAAAATCCTCTCTTCTATCCTCAGGAAGAAACATAGAAACATAGAAATATGACGACAGAAAAAGACCACATGGCCTATCTAGTCTGTCCTTCCATAACAACTACAACAGTCCCCTTTTTACCTTTAGAGATCCTCTGTGTTTGTCCCATTCTTTTTTGAATTCAGTTACTGTCCTCATCTCTACCACCTCCACTGGGAGACTATTCCACGGATCCACTACTCTTTCCGTAAAGAAATATTTCCGCATATCACTCCTGACTCTATCTCCCTTCACCCTCATCCCATGTCCCCTCGTAGCAGAACTTGCTTTCAATTGAAAGAGGCTCTCTCCCTGAACATTTATGCCATGGAGGTATTTAAACATCTCAATCATATCACCTCTATCCCGCCTTTCCTCTAAGGTGTACATATTAAGATCCTTCAGTCTGTCCTCATATGCTTTATAATGAAGACCACTAATCATTTTAGTAGCCACCCTCTGCACCGACTCCATCCTGTTCACATCCTTTTGAAGGTGCGGTCTCCAGAATGGCACACTATACTCCAAATGAGGTCGCACCAAAGACTTATACAGAGGCATTATCACCTCCTTTTTTCTGCTAGCCATTCCTCTCCGTATGCACCCAAGCATCCTTCTAGCTTTTGCTGTCGCCTTTTCTACCTGTTTAGCTACTTTAAGATCATCAGACACAACCATGTCTAGGTCCCGCTCTTCTTTAGTGGACAAAAGTACTTCACCCCCTATACTATATTGCTCCCTTGGATTGCTGCAGCCCAAATGCATGACCTTACATTTTTTAACATTAAATCCCAGCTGCCAAATTCTAGACCATTCTTCAAGCTTAGCTAGATCCCTCCTCATGTTATGTACCCCTTCCTGGGTGTCTACTCTATTGCAGATTTTGGTATCATCCGCAAAGAGGCAGACCTTACCTGAAAGCCCTTCCGCTATATCACTAACAAAGATGTTAAAAAGAACCGGACCAAGGACAGATCCCTGGGGCACACCACTGATAACATCCTTCTCCTCAGAGTGAGCTCCATTTACTTGTACTCTTTGTCACCTCTCACCCAACCAATTTCTAACCCAAGCAGTAACTTTAGGGTCCATCCCTAGGGTGCTCCGTTTGTTTATAAGTCGCCTGTGAGGAACAGTGTCAAAGGCTTTACTGAAATCTAAATACACCACATCTAGGGCTCTCCCTCGGTCCAACTCCCTGGTCACCCAGTCAAAGAAATCAATCAGATTTGTCTGACACGACCTGCCTCTGGTGAATCCATGCTGCCTCGGATCCTGTAATCCGCTGGACTCCAGAAACCTCACTATTTTCTCTTTCAGCAGCGTTTCCAATAATTTACTCACCACCGAAGTTAAACTAACCGGCCTGTAGTTTTCAACCACATCCTTACTTCCGCTTTTGTGTAAAGGCACCACATGAGCATCTCTCCAGTCCTCTGGCACCACTCTCGGCTCCAAAGAGGCATTGAAAAGGTCAGTCAGTCCCATCCGGTCCCGGTCCCATCGCTTTGTCTACTTTAAGTTGAGATAGTTTCTCACGAACACAGTCTTTTGAAAATTGTTCAAGATGTCCTTTGCTTCTGTTCCTATTTGTGGGTGTTTTCTGAGGTCCTGCTCCTGGTGCTTCATCTGAGAACACAGAACAAAAATATCTGTTAAGCAATTCCACTTTATCCTAATCAGCTTCTACATATTCCTCCCCTGCACCCTTGAGTCTGACAATACCACTCTTGCCCTTCCTCTTCTCACTAATATATCTGAAAAATGTCTTATCCCCCCATTTTATTACATTGGCTATTTCCTCCTCCTTTTGAATCTTTGCCTTCTTGACTACTTTGCTAGCTTCTCTACGTTTTTCCAAATACAGATGCCTATCTTCCTCTCTCTGTGATCTCTTGTATTTCATGAAGGCCTCCCTCTTTTTCTTCACTTTTTCAGCTACTTCTTTCGAAAACCATAGCCGTCTCCTTTTCCTTTTACCTTTATTTACCATTTTAACAAAAAGGTTGGTTGCCCTTAAAATATCCCCTTTCAGTTTTTCCCACTGTTTTTCTACATCCCTCAGCTGTTCCCATCCAACTAACGACTCCCTGAGATATTGGCCCATCTTTGCAAAGTTAGTCTTCCTAAAGTCTAAGATCCTCACCTTTGAATGGATTCTAACAGCCCTAGTCCTAATACTGAACCACACCATCTGGTGATCACTGGATGCAAAATGATCTCCCACGTCGGCGCCGACGGAGCCCTCGCGGAAAATGATCTCCCACTACAACATCAGAAACACTTTCACCATTAGTAAGCACCAAGTCCAGTATCGCCTTACTTCTAGATGATACTGCAGCAGGAATGTGCCAAACAACATCTGGCATATTGAAATCTCCTATCAGTAGCACTTCCCCTTTCCTAGCAATGCTGTGTATGTTTTCAATTAACTCTGTCCACCTCTTCCTCTTGTGAGGGAGGTCTGTATATCACACCAATGTAAACAGATTTCTCTTTCCCTCTTTCTAGTTTAACCCACAATGCCTCCCCTCTCCCTTTTAAGCTCTGTAATTCCAAAGCTTTAATAGTAGTTTTTACATATAGTGCCACTCCTCCTCCCCTGTCCTTTCTGAAAAAAAGTATAGCCAGGTATAGTTACATCCCAATCATGGTTTTCTGTGAACCATGTTTCTGTAACTGCGACTAAATCCAAGTCAGCCACTCCCACCAAAGCTTCATCATCAGGGATCTTATTTCCCATGCTACGGGCATTTATATACACTGCTTTCCATATGTTACCCCTGTTACCCATTTCCATAAAGTTATTTAATGTATCACCTACCTGGGGGCTTTCTTCACCCAACCCCAACGAATCTAGTTTAAAGAAGAGGGCTCAAAACCTCTAAATCTCCTGTGATTACCTTTAGGAACATTCCCATAAATAAAATATAGGAACTGATCCTGGCAGAAAGCATGGATGCTTGGAAAGTACGACGTCCAAATGCATCCAAAGTTCTGCACTCACGTCCTGTAGGATTAGAGGCATGTCTTTTTGCACTCCTGATCCTTCTTCATAGCTGATTCCACTACAATAGAGTGGTAAGGAAGCTGAGTCTTCTGGAAACCAGGACAAGGAGGGACTCGATACATAGTATCCAGTCTACGAGATTAAGGAGAGGTGGTAAGAGGCGTCTCCCACATTCTTAGCATGAGATCATGCAAGATCTCACGGATGGGTAGAGTAGCTGCCTCCTTAGGAGCTTTGGGATATTGCAAAATTTCCAACTCCTTTGCTCTGGGCTCTGTTTCAGGAGCCACAGTAATGGACAGACCTCGAGCCACCTCCCTGATGAAGTCCTGCAAGGAAATATCCTCTGGAGGAGACATCCTGCGTTTGGGGGAGGAAGGCTCCTCTAGGAGAAGTATTCCCGTACCGACATTACTGTCAGAATCCTCAGACTCCTCTGAGGACTCGAAGTACCTTCTGTCCGGATGCTCTTGAAGAGCCCGATACCCGTACCGACCGAAGTCAGTACCGGGGGAATCGGTACCAGTGTATCGGTATCGGAGGGCATCACATGACTTGGTGCCGGCAATGCCGACACCGATGCTGTCGGTACCGGTACCGGAGTCGGTGCCGGTTGAACTGTCTAACGCGGTTCCAAGGGTGTCGATGCCATAAGGAGAGCCGCCAGACTGCGTTCAATAGCCAGGAACCTCTGGTCTATCGACGCTGCCGATGCCTGGATGTCGGTACCGGAGAAAGCAGCCGGTACCCCAGAGCATGGCACCAGTAGTTCTGCCGAGGTCGAGGCCTCGAGAACGTCCTGGAGCCCCGATAATGCTTTAGAAACCGAAGCCTCCCGCCGGGTCAATTTTGTCGGTGCAGAATCCTCAAGGTCAACGCCAGAGGCATCTTTGAGGACCGGCTAGACTTGTGTTTAGTTACCTGAGATCCACGGGAGGAAGAGGAAGCCCTGGAAGACGTCGATGCCACCAAGGCTGCATCAGAGGGAAACAGGGTACTGAGCTTAGCAGCTCGGTTCTGCCAACCTCTTTTAGACATCAAGGCACAGGCCATACATTCTGTGATGGAGTGGTCAGGACCTAAACATTTAAGACACCACTCATGGGTGTCGGTGACGGAGATGGTACAGCCACACTTGGTGCACTTTTTGAAACCCGAAGCGGGTTTTTCCATTGTGGAAGAATTTTGGGCCTAGGGCCCAAAATGGTGGGTGCATGTGGAAAAAAGAACTATCTATCTATATAGTTATCTATATATATATATTTTTTAAAAAGAACATAAAAAAAGAAAGAACCGGCGGTACCGGTAAAGCGTCGAGGAAGGCAGACGCGACCACAAAAAAGAAGGGAAAAAAGGAAAACGTTTCTGCGGTGACAGAATGATGACCTGCTGGATCCGCGGAAAACGAAGAACTGGAGAGAGGCAGTTGGGAAAGGCGGGAAGGCAGCATGCAGGCGCTGTGGGATGCTCCCAAAAGCTTTCTAATTGGACGCTGGGGAGCATTCCCACGCAGGCTCCGTCGGTACCGACGATTCCCATATGTGAAGACTACATTCTTGCTTGTTCCTGGAGATATATCGCTACACCTGGAAGATGTATTACAACTATTTGATAAACTGAATAGCCGCAAATCACCTGGACCAGATGGTATACATCCAAGAGTGTTGAAAGAACTGAAATATGAGATTGCAGACCTGCTATTAGTAATCTGTGAACTTTCATTAAAATCATCTGTAATACCTGAAGATTGGAGGGTCACCAATGTAACGCCAATTTTTAAAAAGGGCTCCAGGGGTGATTCGGGAAATTACAGACCGGTGAGCCTGATGTCAGTATCGGGGAAAATGGTAGAAACCATCATAAAGAACAAAATTACACAGCATGTAGACACTGTTCCCTCTAAGCTGTGCTCGTGTGCGCGTGCACATACTTTACAACAGAGCGCACAAAAATTATGGTTCTGATTCTGATAGAAAACGCAGATGTCTTAAAATTTAAAAGTTGTGATTGTAATTACTAGAAATTTTCCACTACATTTAGTAATCTTCTATTTTCATTTAATTTCATTAAAATCAATGTGGTGTACATACTGTATTCTGACGTGTAGTCAAATTTTAAAGTATATAACTCTGAGTGTCGTTATGTGGCGCACAAAAATTTAACCTTCAAAAGCTGCACAGCTGATATTTTATGCGCACACAATCTACAGAAAATTAGAGGGAATATTGCATGTAGATAGTCATAGCCTAATGGGAGACAGCCAACATGGCTTTAGACAAGGAAGATCTTGTCTTACTAATCTGATATGTTTTTTTGAAGGTGTGAATAAACAGGTAGACAAAGGTGAGTTGGTTGATATAGTGTATCTGGACTTTCAGAAAGCCTATGACAAGGTCCCTCACAGAGACTTTTGGCAAAACTAAAAAGTCATGGGATAGGAGGCAGTGTACTATTGTGGATCGGGAACTGGTTAAAAGATAGAAAGCAGAGGGTAGGGCTAAATGGCCAATTTTCCCAATGGAAAAAGGTGAATAGTGGAGTACCCCAGGGATCTGTACTGGGTCCACTACGTTTTGACATATTCATAAATGATCTGGAAAAGGGAATAACTAGTGAGGTTATCAAATTTGCAGATGACAAAAAACTGTTTAAAGTTGTTAAAACTCAAGAGGACTGTGGAAAACTGCAGGAGGATCTGGATAAATTGGAAGACTGGGCATCCAAATGGCAGATGAAATTTAATGTGGACAAGTGCAAATTTATGCACCTAGGAAAGAACAACCACACTATGGTTACATGATGCAAGGTTCCACATTGGGAACCACCACCCAGGAAAAAGATTTAGGAGTCATCATGGATAACATGTTAAAACCCTCCGCCCAGTGTGCAGCGGCGGACAAGAGAGCAAATAGAATGCTAGGTATCATAAGGAAAAGAATGGAAAATAAAACAAAGGACATTATAATGCCTCTGTATCGTTCCATGGTACTCCTATGAAGAGAGGCTACAAAGGTTAGGGCTCTTCAACCTGGAAAAGAGACGGCTGAGGGGAGATATGATAGAGGTCTATAAATTAATGAATGGAGTGGAACGGGTAAACGTAGATCGATTGTTTATGCTATCAGAATATAGAAAGACTAGGGGACATGTAATGAAGCTACAGGGTAAACTATTTAAGACAAATAAGAGAAAATATTTTTTTCACTCAACGTGTAATCAAACTCTGGAATTTGTTACCAGAGGATGTAGTAAGAGCTGTTAGTGTAGCTGGGTTTAAAAAAGGTTTGGACAAGTTCCTGGAGGAAAGGTCCACAAACCATTATTAAAAAGGGACCCAGGATATCAATGCTTGACCCAATACAAGCATTGTGGAACCTGTATCTTTTGGGGATACTGCTAGGTACGTATGACCTAGATTGGCCACTGTTGGAAACAGGATACTGGGCTTGATGGATCTTGGTCTGACCCAGTATGGCATATCTTATGTTCTTATGTTCGCATTGGAACATGAATAAGAAATTATCGGTAAATTGCATAACCGTGAACTTTAAACTTTAAAGATATGTGTGAACATCTCAGAGAAACAGGTTTCCATAAGGGAGGGTATTGTGAGATGGAGGGGGGTGAGGGAGCAGGAAGGGGGAAAAGAGGGGAAGAGGTATCCAGCCGTCTCTTAGTTTGTTGTGGGTTATGATTTACGTATTGTCATTAGGGAAGTACTTGAGAAACAGGTGCGTATTCAGGTTTTTTCTGAAATCCATCAGGTCATTCGTGGCACGAGACTCTCTGGGATTGCATGCCATAGGGCCAGTGCAAAGAGTGAAAAAGTCCTCTTTGATGATGTGCGGCTGGTCTTGGTGTTGAGTATTGGTGTGTAAAGAGTGTTAAGTGAACTTGTTCTTCTGTCTCTGCTGTTGGGTGTCCTCAGTAATAAGGATTGGAGGTGGGTGGAGGAGAGGCCGTGGGAGACTGAGGATTGTGAGTATGGATTTGTATTTGATCTGTTCAGCAATGGGTAACCAGTGCAGTTGCTTGAGGAGCGGAGTTGTGTGTTCCCTTTTTGGGGCATTGGAGAGAATGTGTACTGTGGTATTCATGGCTAGTTGGAGTGGGTAGATTGCAGATTTGGGGAGGTCTTGAAATATGAGGTTACAATAATCAAAGTGGGAGAGGGTGAGAACTGTGAGGAAGTCGTGTGGATCAAAGAGTGGTCTAAGATGTTGAAGGTGGGGGGTGAAGGCGAGGCATTAATCTAGGGTGACTACCTAGGTAGTACACTTCAGATTTAATTGCAGCTGAGTTCCAGCAATAGTTATGTGGGAAAGTGGGATGAAGCTGATATCCCTTGTTATGTATAGGACATATGTTTTTTTGTGATTACAGCCATATTGTGTTTTGCAAGCCAGTGTGCAATAGATGTGAAGCATTTATTTATTTGCGAGATGATTGGGTTGGTAGTGTTGAGTGGGGAATACAACATAGCCTCGTCCGCATTCACCTGGTATAGTATGTTATGGGTTTTCATTATTTCACAGATTGTTTGAAGAAAGATGTTGAACAATAAGCAGGATAGTGAACATCCTTGTAGGACTCCTTGATGTTACATGTATGGGGTTGATCTTTAAATGCCAATTTTTACTTTGAGTTGTCGCTGTGATAGGCATGATTTGAGCCAGCTTAGGGTGGTCCCTCTTAGCCAAAACGTATGTAGATGCTGAAGGATCAGGTTGTGGGGAACGGAGCCAAAAGCTGACAATGTCCAGGAAGATTAAAATGAAGCCCTTGTAAGGTTAGTCGATGCCTTTTATGAGGTTGTCCGTTAGGGCAGTCAACAGAGATTCAACTCCATGTTGTGGTCTGAAGCCATATTGTAGAGAGTCAAGAGGGAAATGAGTGTCTATGCTCCTGGAGTAAAGTCTGTCTGATTTTTTTCTATTACCTTTGCCAGGAATGGGAGGCTGGCGATAGGTCAATAAGAGCTTGGCTGGTTGGAATCTGATTCCTTGTTTTCCTTTACTGGGCAGATGGAGGCCATTTTGAGTGGAGGCATATCGCCTAGCTGTAGTGACGGTTGAATGATTTTGAGTATTGTGGGTATTAGTTCTGTCTGGGCAGCCTTAATCTAGCTGACTGGACATGGGAGACATGGTGGTGTTAATGCCTGTGATGATTCTTTCTAGGTGTTTAGAGCAGATGGTTGAGAAAGTGTCCCAGACTATTTGTGTCTGTGTGGTTGTGACTAGGGTAGTTTGTATCAGTGTGTGTATGGTCACCTTGAGGGTGGGTCAAGGTGTGGAAGTAGTTTGCCATGTTTTGTGGGGTTAGAGTTGATTCTTCTATTTGTTTGAGGGGGGATGTCTTTTACTAGCTTTCTGACCAAGTCAAAGAGCTCTCTGGGGTGGTTTAAGGAGCTTTGGAACAGTTTGGCATGGTACTCTCTCTTTGCCTTTTTTGTGGCTGTTTGATATTCATGTAGTTTAGCTAGATAGATGTTGAGGTTGTCCGCCGATTTAGAGCATGTCCATCTTCTTTCTAGAGCTCAGATATCACGTTTCGTATCTCTCAAGTGGGAGGAGCACCATGTTGCTGTATTGTGTTTCTGGTGAACTATTGATGTGTGTGGTTTTATTGCTATGTTGCCTATTGTTTTGTTCTAGTTATGTACGAGTGTGTCAAAGTCTTCAGAGATGTGCAGGTGGTGTGGTAGTACTTTGTTCAGAAACTCATTTTTGTCTAGGTGGTGGAAACTGTGGGTGGAAGTTTGTGGGAGAGGCGTCTCATGAGAGAGATCCATGTGGGAGGAGAATACAGATTATCTTGTGATTTGACCATGAAATAGTATCTAGTGTAGGAGGTGGGAGGGTGTTGCTGAGCATGGGTTGGGGTACAAAGATTAAGTCAAGTGTGTTTCTTTTGTTGTGGGTGGGTTGGCTAATTATTTCCCTGTATTTATTATTTATTTAGCCAGTTTTGTATACCGCCTTATCCTTCAATCAAGGCGGTCAGGGACAAGACAGGGTTCACAATTAACATTGGGGTTCCGAGACATATATATATTCCTGGGGGGGGGGGGGGAGTGGGGGGAACCAAAGCTAGGTCTTGGATTCTGTGGCCAGGTGGCCAAACTGTGGGTGGGGGAATTATGGTATTTGTTCAAAGGATTCCGTGAACAGGTGTGTTTTGAGGGATTTGCGGAAGTCCTTGAGGTCTTTTTGTGTTCTTAGTTCCTCAGGGAGAGAGTTCCATAGGTCCGGTGCCGAGAGTGATATTGCTCTTCTGGATGTTGTTTGCTTTGTTTTGTGGTATCCAGGTGGGTGGCGTAGTCTATTGTTGCCCTGGGTTCATCTGGGTCTGTTTGTGTCTCTGGTTATTGAGGTCTGAAGTACTTCTGCGGAGCAGTGCTGTAAGGTCTTGAAGAAGAGTAGTATTGCCTTGAATTTTGCCCTTGCTTTTATTGGAAGCCAGTGTAGCTGGCGGAGTACTGGTGTTATGTGCTCATGTTCAGCCATGCCTGTGATTATGCGTGCTGCAGTGTTTTGCACCAGCTGTAGTGGGTGGGTAGACTGCTTTGGTAGTCCTTGATATAGTGAATTACTGTAGTCCAGTATGGGGGTGATGACAGCCTGGCAAACGGTACGGAAATGTTCATGGTTGAGGATTGGTTTGAGTCTTCTGATGACTTTTAGTCGGTGGTATGCTTTTGCTGCTGTCTTGCTTAAGTGGGATTGGAGGTTTAAGTTCTTGTCTATCTGTATCTGAGGGCCTCCATTGTGTCAATGGAGGCCTTTGAGGTTTTAGGGGTGGTGGAGGTGAGGTTGAGGTCCCCTAGGAGCAATAGGTGGTTGGAGTTAGATTTGTGGTTATAGACTGTTTCCAACAGTAGATCCAGATCAGATGGGTTAGCACTTGGGGATCTGTATACAAGGAAGGGAGTTACAGAGTTGTTGCCGATTGTTAACGCATCTAACCCTCTGCTTGTACTGTTGGTGAGGCGGCGGAAATTGAGGTACTTCTTGGTCAGGTTGAGTACTCCGCCGCCTTAGTGCTCTGTTCTTGGACAGCTAAATAAGTCGTAGCTGGGCGTTATCAGCTGGTTCATTAAGACATTGTTGGAAAGGATGAACCATGATTCAGTGACACATAGGACATCTAACTGGTTGTCTCTAAGGAAATCAGTGAGCAGTTGGATTTTGTTTTGAGCTGAGCAAATGTTAAGCAGTGCACATTTCAGGGGAGGAGAGCTGTTTGGAGTTTGTTGACGGGGTGTTGCTGTTGTAGGTGAGTGCGGTTTGATCCGGATAAGATGTTGTTATGTTCTAAGTCTCGGCCAGGTAGGGTGGAAGAGCATTGTGAGGAGTGGGTATGAGTGTATGATAAATATGTAAGGGGAAGGAGGCTAGTGAGGCAGTGAGGTAAGGTAGAGCAGTATAAGGAGGATGGTTATGACTGCTGTCTTGTAGCTAAGATGTAGTGGGGTGCTGTGAAGGAACTGTTTATTGTTGGGGTTGAATTATGTGAAAGGTTATGCAGTGAGGAACTGAGGGAGAGTTTCTGAAGCTTCGTGTGGTTGTAAGGTGTTCTCAGTAGTGGGTGCTGCATCTTACCTGCAGCAGCAGGAAGTGGAAGATTCTATGGGTCTACGCTACTGTAATGGGTTTGTGGTTGAGATTTTAAATGTCAGCTCTGCCTCATCTGTGTGAAGTGTGATGCAGTCTTGAGGTCTGCTCTCTGTCCACTCTAAGAGCCATGCCTAAGGGCCCTTTGGCACAACCCTTAGGCCCACCTAGATTTTTTAAAGGAGGGAACTGCCGGATGTGATGCTTGGGGACGAGGAAAGTAGCTAAATAACCAAGTCGTCCTGGGTCCTCCTAAGTGTAATGAATCCAATTATTAGCACTTTTAAAGATAATGCTTAAGTCATTTTGAGGATCCATACGTCTTTAAATCTAGAATAAATTTGTCAACAGATGAGCATATGGCTTTGGATCAACTTCGTTGGGAGGATTCTATTGTGATTTCCTGGGCTGACAAGGGTGAAGTGGTTCTTATTCAGGATTATGCATCTTATCATGCTAAAGCAAATCCATCAGCTGTCAGATGTGAAATTCTACAGTAAATCAACAATTGATCCATCTCCCAAATCGCAGCTACAGATTAAGTTTGATTACAGTGGCTGAGGCTAAAGGATTCTTAACTGCGAAGGAAAGGGTATTTTTATTGAAAAAATTTCCTGTTACCCCAATGATATATTTTTTGTCTAAAATCCAAGAGAGTCTGAAACAGCCCACAGGAAGACCTATTGCATCAACTTGAGGATCTGTGTTGAAACCCCTATCGCAGTTAGAGTAGTTATTCACCTGTAACAGGTGTTCTCCAGGAGCAGCAGGAAATCAGTCCTCCCATATGGGTGACATCGACGTCGATGGAGCCCCTGCGTAGCATTTCCCCAGCTTTCTATGAAAGCCTTTGGGAATACTGCACGCATGCGCGGTCCCCTTCCCGCCTAAAGGTGCCATCTTGCTCAGTCAAATGAGATAGCTAAAAAACAGCACAAAAAAAGTAAAATAAACTATGTACAACTGCAAATCCCAGGGGAGGAGGGAGGGTTGTGAGGACTGATTCCTGCTGCTCCTGGAGAACACCTGTTACAGATGAGTAACTACTCTTTCTCCAGGACCAAGCAGGAAGTCAGTCCTCACATATGGGTGACTCCCTAGCTCTGGGCTACCAGGGAACCCAGGCTGAACAAGAGAACTCCCTCTAGTCCCAGCATCAAAGAAAGGCTTTTCACTGAAAGAACCTCCACCGGTAGCCCAACGGAGGGCAGGAGTTGCCTAAACCTCAAAGAGATTCTGGAGTACTGCCTGGCCAAAAGCACTGTCCCTACGGGACTCCCTCTCCAGGCAGTAATGGGCCGCAAAAGTCTGGCTTGAGGACCAAGTTGCAGCCCTGCAGATATCTGCCAACGGTACAGAGCGGAGATGAGCTACTGAGGCAGCCTGACACGATGGGCCGTGACCTGACCCTGCAAGGGAAGGTCGGCCGCCTTGTAAGCCCAGGTGATACAGTCAGCCACCCAAATGGACAAGGTACGCTTGGACACAGCTAACCCCAAATTATTAGGGTCAAAGGATACGAAGAGCTGCGTAGCCCTTCTATGCCCCTGCGTACGGTCAAGGTAGAAGGATAAGGCCCTCCTACAGTCCAGGGTATGCAGGACTGCTTCAGCCTGACTTGCATGAGGCATAGGGAAGAATGTTGGAAGAACCACCTCCTGATTGAGGTGGAAAGAGGAGACAACCTTGGGAAGGAACTTTGGATGAGTCCTGAGGACTACCCTGTTCCTATAAATCCTGGTGCTCACTCACTCGCCTAGCCGAGGTAAGGGCTATCAGGAAGAGTGTCTTCCAGGACAGGAAGCGTAGTGGACAAGTAGCCTTCGGCTCAAAAGGTGGGCGAGTCAGTTGCTGCAAGACCACATTCAACTCCCACTCAGGGGCAGGAGGACGGATAAGAGGCTTGAGCAAAAGCAAGCCCCTGAGAAAGCAGGACACCAAGGGGTGACCTGAGAGAGAATGTCCCTCCACCAGTGAGTGGTGAGCTGCTAGAGCTGAGAGGTGGACCCGAACAGAATTGGACTTAAGCCCCTGATTGGATAAGTGCAGTAAGTACTGAAGGACTACTGGCACAGTACAGGAGAAAGGATCCTCTGTACGGAGTTGACACCACACAGAAAATCTCTTCCATTTGAGAGCATAGGTTTTCCTAGTGGACTGTTTTCTAGAGGCTAGGACAACCTCCTCAACTTCCTGAGGCAGGCCCCAGGGAGCCAAAACTACCCTTGCAGCCTCCAGGCCATCAAATTGAGAGCTTTGAGATTGGTGTGCAGAAGGGAACCCTGATCCTGAGAGAGAAGGTCGGGTTGCAACCCCAGAGACAGTGGGGGATCCACTGCCAGCTGAAGCAGAAGTGGAAACCAAGGCTGTCTCGGCCATTTGGGAGCCACCAGCAGGACAGAGGCCTTGTCCTGAAGAATCTCGAAGAGAGTTCGGGCCACCAAAGGCGTGGGAGGAAATGCATACAGGAGGCCCTGAGACCATGGAATGAGAAAAGCATCCACTGCTAATCTCAGAGGATGCGGTTGCCTGGAGCAGAACTTTGGCAGTTGCTTGTTGGTCGGGCTGGCAAAGAGATCTACCGAAGGGAGACCCCATTTTAGGAAGACCATCTGAACTACTGAAGGATGCAGCTGCCACTCGTGGGGCTGCAGAATCCTGCTCAATCTGTCGGCCAGGCGGTTGTCCTGCCCTGGAAGGTAGACAGCCCTGAGGAGCATGTTGTGCTTTAGGGCAAAGGAACAAAGGTCTTGGGCCTCCCGACAAAGGAGCCTGGCCCAGTACCGCCCTGTTTGTTCACATAAAACATGGCCACCTGGTTGTCTGTTTGAACCAGGACACAATGATGAGCCAGGGCAGGCGTGAAAGCTTTGAGAGCTAGGCTTATAGCCCTGAGTTCCAGGAGATTGATCTGCTGTGCCGCCTCCCAAGGAGACCACAGGCCCTGGGTGCACCACCGTGTGCCCAGGAATCTAAAAGGGCACTCCCTTCAGTAAGTTGGGTGGATGCAGCCACCAGCTGAGGGAGTTCAGAAATTGTCTGGACACCCTTACTTTGTCTCTGAGGCTGCCTGTGGCCTGTGACCACTAAGTCCGAAGGCACCACTGTGCAGGCCTCATATGGAGCCTGGCATTGGGGGTCACATGTACAGTCGAAGCCATGTGGCCAAGAAGTCTTAGGCAGAGCCTGGCGGAGACCAGTGACCTGCTGAGAAATTGAGTTGCCAAGGCCATCAATCTGTGGGCCCTGTCTTCTGGCAAGAAAGCCTTTGCCAGCAGAGAGTCCAGCCTTGCTCCTATGAACTCTAGGTTCTGGGAGGAGAGCAAAGTGGACTTTGCGAAGTTTATTACAAACCCCAGTCTTTGAAGAAGAGCAATAGTTCTCAGGGTGGCCTGTTTGGCCTCCTGGCACGTCTGACCCCTGATGAGCCAGTCGTCCAGATAGGGGAAGACAAAGATGCCCTGATTTCTCAGGTAGGCCGCCACCACTGTTAGGCACTTTGTGAAGACTCTGGGGGCGGAGGTGAGGCCGAAAGGCAGCACTCTGTATTGATAATGGTTTCCGCCCACCATGAACCTGAGGTACTTTCTGTGGTCTGGATGAATGAGGATGTGAATGTACGCATCCTTTAGATCTAAGGAGCATAGCCAATCTCCCAGCTGGAGTTAGGGCAGAAGTGTTCCAAGAGTAAGCATCTTGAACTTTTCTTTCTCCAGGAACTTGTTGAGGTTCCTGAGGTCCAGAATGGGACGAAGGCCGCTGGTTCTTTTGGGCACCAGAAAATATCTGTAATAGAAGCCGTGACCTTGTAAGGGGGGAGGCACAGACTCCACCGCCCTGTCCACCAACAGACCTTGAAGCTCTTGCAGGAGAAGGTCTGTGTGCAGGGGAGGCCTTGGAGGTTCTCCTGGAAAATATGGCTGAGGCAGTTGGTGAAAATGCAGGGCACAGCCCTTGTGGACTATGTCCAACACCCAACTGTCCCCGGTGATGAGGGGCCACTGGTGGGCAAAAAGGGCGAGGCGACCTCCTGTGCAGGGTTGGGAGAGCAGGGGATGAGAGGCTACGCTCAAGGAGTCAAAAACCCCCACCCTGCTGAGTGGTAGCAGGGGCCGGAGGCTTGGGGGTCCTCTGCCTATGGGGCCCATTAACCTGCCCCTTGGCTTGCTGACCCTGGGGGGCAGCTTGGGCAGCCTGATATTGAGGGTACTGTACCCGAGCCCTTCTTTTTATGAGAAGGGGCAGAGGTCTTCCTAGGCAGCCTTGTCCGTGTAAGGTGCTCTGTTTCGAGCTGAGCGGCCTTCTCGGTCATGGGCTTGCCAAAAAGGTTTTCACCTCGGCAAGGGACATCGACCAACTTGTCCTGAACCCATGGTTCGAGGTCCGATGACTGCAGTCATGCCTGGTGTCGAGCCGCAATGCCGGCTGCCGCAACTCGGGCCGAAGCCTCGAAGCCATCGTAGCCGGCGCGAGACATGAACTTCGAGCAGTCCCGAATCCCGGACAAGGACTTAAATCTCTGCAAGGGTTCCCCGGAGAGTCCAGCAGAGAACCCGGCCAACTCCTTGGCCAGGTCCCGCAAGTACATGCCCATGTACAGCTGGTACGACTGGACACGGCAAGCAAGCATCGAGCCCTGGAAGCACTTTCTACCGACGCCATCGAGGTTTTGGGCCTCCCTGCCAGGGGGCACCGCGGAGTGCATCTTCTGGCTCTTCAGATGATGCATGGCCGATTCCACACCCATACAATGGTGTGGTAGCTGCGCCTTCTGAAAGCCAGGGCTCTTTCTGAGTCAATAGATCGAGTCAACTCGCTTGCTGAGAACCGGCGCTGAGGCCGGTGCCTCCCACATCCGGAAGAGGAGCTGTTCCAGCATCGGAGGAACCGGGATAGTAAAGGCCTCCTTCGGAGGATTGTCATACTGCAGCGCCTCGAGCTCTTCAGCTCGAGGCTCTTCCTCGGGATCTGCCCGAATAGCCAAAGCAGTGGCCATATCCTGGACGAACTCCGAGAACCGAGTATCCTCCGGAGGGAATCTACTCCGGGGCTCAGACTGCGGTGAGTCCGACGGGACGCACCGAGTCTTGAACGTATCGGGAGACTCCTCGTCCTCCGTCTCCCAGGCGGACTCATCCGAGGAGGAATCCGGGTCCGACCCTGCGGGGCCCTGGAGCACCCGCACCGACGCCGGAGGCACCGACGTCGACGCCCTCGGTCCCGAACGGGAGGTCGAGGGAGACTGCGACCGTGGACGACTTCGAGCCATGATGGACTCTAGTATCGGCTCGGTCTCCGGGGTCGACTTCAAAGTCGATGTCCCGGTGGTCGGGGCAGATGCGCCAGACAGGCTGGCCATCAGTGCCCACTGCTGCTCCATGAAGGCAGACAGTTTGCTCTCCAAGGCTGTCATCCTGAGACTCAGCTCGGGAGACGCAGCAGCCACCGACTCGGGCTCCGGCGGCACCGGGCCCGACGTCGGCTCCCTGGGAGGAGAGTCCTCAAGGACTACGGGGCTTACGTGTCCAGCAAACTCCCGCTCCACGCGAGGAACTTTGGCAGGCTTCTCTTGGTCCATGGGCCCGGGGCGATGGTCGGGGGTCTTAGACCTGGCCCTCGAGGAGCCAGGGACCTCCGACGATGATGCCCTCGGGAACCGCTTCTTCCTCTTACGTTCCCGGTCGGGGGGACCCCCTGTCCGAGGAGCTTCGACAGCGCTCGGGATCGGAATCCCGAGATGTCGAGGCCTCAGACGAGGTTCAGGCCTGGCCGGAGGCTGAGTCCGAGAAAAGCCTTTCCTTTTGCTGCTGGCGACTTTGGAGTGCCTTGGAAGACATCTTCCCACATGGCCCGCACGACTTAGGGTCGTGGTCAGGGCCGAGGCACCCGAGGCAGCAGTCGTGTGTGTCGGTGAGAGACATTAATTTCTTACACCGATCACACTTCTTAAAGCCACTGGAAGCCATCGGGGAAAAAAAGAGTCCCCGCGAGGTCAAAAGACCTGCCTTCCAGGGAAAAATGGAAAAAAGGGCGCGAACGCCAGCTACGAAGGGCAAAAATCGAAAAAGAAGAATCAGGCTTGATACCGGTGTACCGAACCCAGCGGGAGGGGAACTGGCGTCGAACCGGGAGAAAAAATAGCGATAATCGCCGAAAAAAATCTACTTTTAACTGGGAGAACAGGACACACGTCCGGTGGGCTTCTCAGAAAAAAAGAGACTGAGGTAAGATGGCACCTTTAGGCGGGAAGGGAACCACGCATGCGTGCCTGCATTCCCAAAGGCTTTCATAGAAAGCTGGGGAAATGCTGCGCTGGGGCTGCATCGGCGCCGATGACACCTATATGTGAGGACTGACTTCCTGCTTGGTCCTGGAGAAAACATGGCTACTTGATTGTCTGTTTGTATCAAGACAGACTGGCGGGCCAGGGCTTGAGAGAAAGTCTTGAGGGCTAAGCGAATAGCCCGTAGTTCCAGTAGGTTGATTTGCTGCGTGGCCTCCCAGGGAGACCACAGGCCCTGGGTGCACTTGCCCAGACAGTGTGCCCCCCAGCCCTGCAGGGAGGCATCGGTGGTCAACACCACTGTGAATCCAGGTGTCTGAAAGGGCACCCCTTTCAGTAAGTTGGGGGGATGCAGCCACCAACGTAGGGAGTTCAGTAATGGTCTGGACACCCTTACTCTGTCTCTGAGGCTTCCTGTGGCCATTTGTCCACTGAGTCCTGAGGCACCACTGTGCAGGCCTCATATGGAGCCTGGCATTGGGATTCACATGTACTGTCGAAGCCATGTTGCCAAGAAGCCTCAGGCAGAGCCTGGCAGAGACCAGTGACCTGCTGAGAAACTGGTTTGCCAAGCTTATGAGTCTTTGGGCTCTGTCCTCTGGCAAGAAAGCCTTTGCCTGCAGAGAGTCTAGCCTTGCCCCTATGAACTCCAAGTTCTGGGAGAGGAGCGAAGTTGATGACAAACCCCAGGTGTTGAAGTAGAGTAATAGTTTGGAGGGTGGCTTGCCTGGCCTCCTGGCACGTCTGACCCCTGATGAGCCAGTCGTCCAGATAGGGGAAGACAAAGATACCCGGATTCCTTAAGTAGGCCGCCACCACTGCTAGGCATTTGGTAAAGACCCTGGGAGCGGAGGTGAGGCCGAAGGGCAGCACTCTGTACTGATAATGGTTTCCTCCCACAATGAACCTGAGGTACTTTCTGTGGTCTGGATGAATGAAGATGTGAGTGTACGCATCCTTTAGATCTAAGGAGCATAGCCAATCTCCCTGCTGGAGGGAGGGCAGAAGTGTCCCAAGAGAAAGCATCTTGAACTTCTCTTTCTCTAAGAACTTGTTGAGATTTCTGAGGTCGAGAATAGGCCTGAGGCCCCCTGTTCTCTTTGGTACAAGAAAGTACCTGGAGTAGAAACCGTGACCTTGCAAGTGGGGAGGTACAGGCTCCACCGCCTTGTCTCGCAACAGACCCTGAAGCTCCTGCCGGAGGAGGGCTGTATGGAGAGGAGGCCTTGGGGGCTCTCCTGGGAAGTAGAGAGGAGGCAACTGATGAAAATGAAGCATGTAGCCCTTGTGGACTATGCTTAAGACCCAATTGTCTCCTGTAATGGGTGGCCACCGGTGGGCAAACAGGGCTAGTCGACCTCCTGTACAGGGATGAGACAGCAGAGACAGAGAGGCTATACCTTGGGAGTCAAAAACCCCCTCCCTGCTGAGTGGGAAGCAGGGGCTGGAGGCTTGGGGGTCTTCTGCCTACGGGGCCCATGTCCCTGCCCCTTGGCCTGCTGAACCTGTGGGGGAGCGGGGGAGGCCTGGTAAGGTGGGAACTGTTTGTAGGCAGTCGCCTTCCTCGGGTAAAAGGACTTCTTACCCGAGCCCTTCTTCTTATGTGGTCTCGAGCTCAGCAGCCTTCTTGGCCATGGGCTTGCCAGAAAGGTTCTCACCTCGGCAAGGGAAATTGACCAACTTGTCTTGAACCCATGGCTCGAGGTCCGATGACTGCAGCCATGCCTGGCGTCGAGCCGCTATGCCGGCTGCCGCAACACAGGCCGAGGCCTCGAAGCCATCGTAGGCTGCTCGGGACATGAACTTAGAGCATTCCCGGATCCCCGAAGACAAGGACTTGAACCTCTGCAAAGGTTCCCTGGAGAGACCAGCAGAGAACCCGGCAAGCTCCTTTGCCAGGTCCCGCAAGTACATGCCCATGTACAGCTGGTAAGACTGGACACGGCAAGCATCGAGCCCTGGAAGCACTTTCTACCAAACGCATCCAGGTTCTGGGCCTCCCGGCCGGGGGGCACCACGGAGTACTTCTTCTGACTTTTCAGACGATGCATGGCCGATTCCACCACCATGGAATGGTGTGGTAGCTGCGCCTTCTGAAAACCAGGGCTCTTACAGAGTCGATAAATGGAATCGACCCGCTTGCTTAGAACCGGCACCGAGGCCGGTGCCTCCCACATCCGGAAGAGAAGCCGTTCCAGCATTGGAGGAACTGGGACAGTAAAGGCCTCCTTCGCAGGAGAGTCATACTGGAGGGCTTCGAGCTCTTCGGCTTGAGGCTCCTCCTCGGGGTCCACAGGGATCGCCAAAGCTGTGGCCATATCCCGAACAAACTCTGAGAACCGGGTATCCTCTGGAGGGGATCTACTCCGGGGTTCAGACTGCGGTGAGTCCGACGGGACGCACCGAGTCTTGAAGGTATCGGGGGACTCCTCGTCCTCCATCTCCCAGGTGGACTCGTCCGAAGAGGAGTCGGGCTCCGACCGTGCGGTGACCGGCAGCACCCGCCCCGACGCCGAAGGCACCGGCGTCAACGCCCTCGGTCCCGACCGGGAAGTCGAGGGTGACCGCGACTGAGGACGACCTTGAGCCTTCATGGTCTCGAGTATCGGCTCGGTCTCCGGGGTTGACTTCGACGTCCCCGTGGTCGGGGCAGATGCGCCAGCGAGGCTGGCCATCAGCACCCGCTGCTGATTCATGAAGGCAGACAGTCTGCACTCCAAGGCTGTCAGCCTGAGACCCAGCTCAGGAGACTCAGCAGCCACCAACTTGACGTCGGCTCCCTGGGAGTCCTCGAGGACAACAGGACTTACGTGTCCAGCAGACTCCGGCTCCACACGAGGTACTTTGGATGGCTTCTCCTGTTCCACGAGCCCGGGACGGCGGTCAGGGGTCCGAGACCTAGCCCTCGAGGAGCCAGGGACCTCCTCTGACGCCGCCCTCGCGAGCCGCTTCTTCCTTTTTTGCTCACGCTCAGGGGACCCCCTGTCCAAGGAACCCCGACGATGCTCGGAGTCAGACTCCCGAGACGTCGAGGCCTCAGACGAGGTCCGGGCCCGGCCAGAGGCCGAATCAGAGAAAAGCCTTTCCTTTTGGTGCTGACGACTTCGCAGTGCCTTAGTGGACATTTTGCCACACGGTCCACAGATCTTAGGATCATGATCAGGACCGAGGCACCGAAGGCAGCAGTCGTGTGTGTTGGTGAGAGACATTAGTTTCTTGCACCGATCACACTTCTTAAAACCACTGGAAGCCATCGGGGAAAAAAGAGCCCCCGCGAGGTCAAAGGACCGGGCCCTTCCAGGGAAAAAGAAAAAAGAGCTCGAACGCCAGCCACGAAGGGCAAAAACCGAAAAAATAAGATCGGGCTCGATACCGGTGTACCGAACCCGGCGAGAAGGGGAACCGGCATCGAACCGGAGAAAAAACCGCAAAGGAATCGCAAGAATAGAAAGAAAAAATCTGTTTTCGGGTGAACTAGCACAGACGTCTGACGGGCTCCACGGAAAAAGAGAGACTGAGCAAGATGGCACCTTTAGGCGGGAAGGGGACCGCGCATGCGTGCAGTATTCCCAAAGGCTTTCATAGAAAGCTGGGGAAATGCTCCGCAAGGGCTCCATCGATGTCGATGTCACCCATATGTGAGAACTGACTTCCTGCTTGGTCCTGGAGAATATTGCTTTATTTCCTTTGTCCGATTGTTAAGAATGTTACATCTTATGTGCAGGATACAGAACACTCCATATGTGTATTGCATGATTGTGAGACCTAAAGAGTATCTTTCCTACTATTGATGGACTTCTGCACTTTACACAAATATTCCTCAAGATAAGGCTTTGGATATTATTTTAAGTACACTTAGTACTCTTGAGCATGCCCGCAGATTCCAGTGGAATTCTTTGATAAGCTGGCTAATCTGGTTTTTACCCAAACCTATTTTTGGTATGATGGAGTTTTTTTTTTTTTTTTTACCAACAGTGCCATGGAGTGACAATGGGTGCTATGGTAAGCCCCATCGGTTGTTTCGTTCTCTGTTTCTCCATTTGAGAAGTATATTTTTGAGTTCACATACTTTTCTTCTATCGCATTATGGAAATGTTATTTAGATGATGACTCTGTCCTATGGACTGGTTCTGAGGATGATTTGTTGCAGTTCGGCCGATGGCTGAATACGCTGGATAACAATCTACAGTTTATAACACAATATCATCCGGTAACTGAATTTGTGTGTTGTTGGTTGAGAAGGTAGATGATGGTTTTCAAACTCAGATTTATTGGAAGACAGTGGACCGGAACAACTATTTACGGTTTGACAGTTTCCACCCATATGCTTTAAAATCTAGTTTATCAGTTAGCCAATTCCAGCAGACTAGATGAATCAGGTCTTTTGTTCCAAAAGTTAGTCAATAAGGGTTATCCCACCAGATTGCGTCCCGAGGCTACCGGCAAGTTAAATATGTCCACCAGGATCTTTTATTGCAACATAAATAGCAGCAACAAGATGACCAACTGACATGCATTTTGCCTTTCTCCACTGCTTCTTGTCATATCATCAGATCTATGTGGAAGCACTGGGCTAGTCTAAGTCTACATCTTACTCTTGCTGAATTTCCACAAATTGCACATAAATGAGGGAGAAATCTGTGGGAGATGGTCACCATATTTTTCCCCCTGACTGTTGAGAGCCCACCTGCTCAAGGCCATTTTGCTTGTAGGCATTGCTATTGGTGTCAATATGCATTGACCTGAGGATAATGGACTCATACCAATGGGAAGCTTTATGAGAATCAGAGTTTTACCAACTGTGACATCACATGGGTAGTATATATGATCATGTACCCTTGTTCGCTGGTGTATATTGGATGCACTAAAAGGAAAGTTTATTTGAGTCTTAATGAACATAAAAGTCGGATTGCGAATAAAGTAGAGTCAGCCCCTCTGGTGGAACACTGGATCTAACATAATCATGCAATTACAGATATCTGATGGTGTGTACTTGACCAGCAGTTGTGATTCTGGCAAGGTGGTAATTATGAACAGAGACTGAATGTTAAGGATCACTTGTGGATTTTCCGATTGAAGTCTATGGAGCCTAATGGGCTGAATCAAGCAATTGTTTGGACGACTTTAATCTAAGCCCACTGAATGACATATAATTTGTTGTGCAGTGTGCAAATGGTTGTCAGCTGCACACGACTGAACATGGCCAACCTTTTATTCTGTGGAGATACTTCTATTGTGGAGCAAGCCATTTGCCAGATACATCCATCTACAGTTGTTTAAAGTTTGAATGTAAATGGATCTACTGTCTACAAGTTTTGTGAAACCCTGATGGCAAGTACATTTTTCTAAACACAATATTGCGCCGGATTTTTCTGAATGAACTCTGTTTGAATGAAACTGCAGTTTGGATGTCATTAGTATAATTTAAAAAAAACATTCAAAAATATATAAAAAGTTACAAATAGACTTCAGCTCTGGGTGATGGAGCTTATGATGGACCAATGACGACATGAGCAATCCTGGTTTTGTAGCCTTGTTTCTTTTGGCTCTACTGCTGGAAGCAATATAAGCTATATATACTTGAGGCCCATTTTTATATATTAAAAAAATTTGGTGACATTTTTATTTAAGAGGTTTGTTGAACTTATTGTACTAGAACTATTGAGACCCTTTTTTTTTTTTTTTTTTTTTTAATAAACATCCTGATTAATCAGATCCTTATGTTACAAATCTCAGACAGAAAACAAAGGTGACATTTTACTTACCAGCTAATGTCCTTTACTGGAGTCTTGCTAGACCAACCCAGACAAGTAAGTTCTGTTCCCTTGCCAGAAGAGGTAGAGACAGAACAAAGTAGCAATTTCTAGAGCAGGGATGACAAACTCCAGTCCTGGAGTGCCACAATCCAGCCTGGTTTTCAGGAATTTCCTAATGAATATTTATGATATATATTTGCATACAATGGGTGTAAGCAAATATATCTCATGAATATTCATTAGGCGCACACTAAAAACCAGGCTGGATCGTGGCACTCCAGAACTGGAGTTCGCCATCCCTGTTCTAGAGACATCACTGCTACTTGAGCTAGTGCAGCTAGGGGCATACTTCAGTCCTAATACTCAAGTACATAGTAAAGAACCTGACGGCACACAATCTCATTGAAGGCAACAAAATAACTATGTACAGATCAGTCAACCACAAGGGGCAGATCCTGGACTGGTCTAGCAGGACGCCACTAAAGGACATTATTTGGTAAATAAAAATGTCATTTTCCAGATCATCCTGCTAAGACCAGTACAGACAAGCGTGAAGTGCTAAAGCTACGAATCCACCGGGTGGGAAAAAAACATGGCTGCTTGCAAAATCTCTGCACCAAAGGTCCTGTCTGCCCTGGTGTGGATGACCAAGTGGTAATGCTTGACAAAGATCTAAAGTGATGACAAAGTTACAGCCCAACAAATATCAGTAGGGGCAATCAAACTGCGCTTTATCCAGGACAAGGCCTGAGCCCACGTTGATTGCACCTTCAGCTGTAGGGGTATTATGATTCCACAAAGGACAGGCTGAGGACACCGCCTCCTTTACCCAACAGGCAAGGTAGCTTTAAAAGCTATTGCACCTTCACATAGGCCAGCAAATAGCACAAATCTATCCACCTTTCAGAACAAATTTAGTGACCTTCCGATACCTGAGAAGCATCCTGAGAAAAGCAAATGAAGCTACTTGTCCTTCCCTCTACACTGCTGTGCTGAAAAGGAAGGAAGGAAGGCAGACTACCTGACTGATATGAAAGACAAAAACCACTTTAGCAAGAAGAAAGGGACCAGATGAACAGACATGGCTACCTCCAAGGAGGAGATGCAAGGATCTCTACATGAAAGGGCCTGCAACTCTGAAATGCAATGCACTGAACCGAACAGCTGGTGACCAAAACGACAGCCTTAAGAGTAGCCCATTTCAAAGGCTTGAAGGGAGAAGACAACAGGGTCCAAAGAATGAGACTCAAATACCATGGTAGAACATTGTAAATGATGCACTCCCCTAAGAAAGCAGACCACATCCAGGCACAAAGTCAGGGAACCACCGGCTACTGGCCCATGAAAATATGACAAGGTTGCCACCTGTACCCTTCAAGGAACTGAGGGACAGACACTTCTCAAAGCTGTCTTGTAAGAAGGAGAGCAGGGAAGGTAAATCTGTTTTCCCTGGGGCTAATTGGTGCTTCCGACAGAAGCCCTCAAAGAAACACAACACTTGCACATAGGAAACATAAGTAGAGCCGTACCGCACCCTCAAGAGTAGAAACTACTGCTGTAGCCCTTAAAAGCTAATCACCACCTCTCAATGACCAAGTCATAAGCAAGAAGGGAGCCAGGTCATCCATTAGGATAGACCATGGCACAACAGGCCCCAGACCCAAGGAAGAGACAGTGATAGAGACTCCAGAAGCCACATCAGATCTACAAACCAAGGCCTCTGCAGCCAATCTGGCACCATGATGACATCCCATCTAGCGAATCACTCAACCTATAAGAGGCCACTGTGGAAACATGTACAAAAGAGAAGCATCAACACCCTCAGAACCCAACTCCTTGCAGTGATTGAAGAACCTTTCCATTTTAACACTGTATTGGGTCACTATCAGATCCATTCAAGGACTGCCCCACAGTTCAGGATCAGCTGGAATGCAGATGGGGCTAGCCCCCACTTCTTTGGATCCGGGGTGTGGTGACTGAGAAAATCTACCTCTAAATTATACACTCCCACAATGTGGTGTGCAGAGTGCTAGCAGATTCCACTTTGCCCAAGGAAACAAGAGGGCCATTTCCAGGGCTACTCCCACACATTTGGTGTTGCTGTGGTTATTGACATATGCCACTGCCGTGGCTCTGTCTAAAACAACCTAGAACACTCGGCCTTGACCAGGTGGCAAAGGTGCCAGAGGGCCAAAGTGGCATGCTTTTCAGACGATGGGTCATTGCAATGTGTGTCTGGATCAATGGCCCAGAACTGTCTCCAGCAATGAGCCCCTCCCGGACAAACAGGTTGGCATCTTATGCCATGAGCCTCTGAAAATCATGCAGTGGCATGTCCTTGCCCAGAATGATGAGGGAGACTACCAAAGCAGGCTGGAAATAGCACATGGCAGGAGGAGGAGCCTCATCTGTGAGCAAGGCAACTAACACAACTGAAGAGCTCTTTGGAGGGGCCTCATATAAGCCCCTGCACAAGAGATTAACTCCCAAGTGACCACCGAGCCCAGCAGTTGAAGATACTTCCAGACCCTGGGAGCTCACTGCCACTGGAAAGCCGCCAACTGCGCAAGAAACTTGGTTATTCTCTAAGGAGTCAAGGCGACTTTGCTGGCATGGCTGTTGGAAAGGGCCCAAAGATACGCCAATGACTGAGAGAATCCCAGATGACTCTTCTTTTGATCAACTATCCATTCAAAGCTTCCCAGAAATTGAAACACTCATTCTGTCACCTGGACTGCTTCAGACTGAGATCTGGCCTGAACAAGCCAGTCATCAAGATAAGGGTGCATGCCCATGCCCTCGCACTGTAGAGCCACGGCAATGATCACAATGATCGTGGAGAAGGTTCTTGGGGCTGTGGCAAGATCAAAGGGCAATGCACAGAACTCAAAGTGATCGCCCAGAATGGCAATGTGCAGAAACCTTTGCTGGTCCTCCCAAATGAGAATATATGTTTCTACCAGATCCAAAGAGGTGAGTGACTCCCTACTGCATCTCCATCCAGAATTGAAATACCCTTAGGCAATCCAACTACTTTTCAGATAGAGGATGAGCATTCAGGAACCATCCTTCTTGGGCACGATAAAGTAGATGGTGCTTCTTCCACTACCTCTTTGGGAAGGGGGTGGGCAGCTACAATGGCCTTGAGGTATCACAGCCTCACCAGAGTGGCAGGAAGAGATCAAGAAGGCATCTAAAATGGGCTCCTTGCACTTCAGGACATTAACCATATTGAATAATGTCAAGCATCCAAGGCTGGTGGTAACCCAGGCCCATTTCTGGTGGAAAAGACAGATGGCCACCCACTAGAGGAACCTCAGAATGGCCACTCTGCCCCTCATTTTGATGGATGGAAGGGGTTGAACCTCAAGGAGAAAGAATCATTGGACATGGGGGCTCCACAAAAAGGCTGAGGCCTGGTCTGAGAACCGGGAAAGGATAAGACAGACTTCCCTGACTGATACTGCCTGGAGTCCCGAAAATCCCAAAAGTCCTGGATCTGGGGTGAGAGAACCTCGAAGAGGAGAATTAGACAAAGACAGTGCCTGTCTCCATCTCCTCCCTGGGCCTTAGACACCACTAAGCCCTTCATAAGCTTTTCAACATACTTGCAAAACAAAAGCTTTCCCGAAAGATGAGCTTGGACAGATGAGACTTAGAAGCCATATCCACTGCCCAATGTTGTCCAATGTCAGAGCCAAAACCACCTCTGTGGCGACTGCAATGTCTTTAGCTGTTAGCTGGACCAAATCATATATAGCATCAGCCAGGTAAAGCCACTGTCAACTCCACCTGAGCTGAAGCCTCATCCTCCGGAAGAAACTCTACCCATGGGAAAAGGGCTTGAGCAGGCAAGCCTCTGCAAATTACTGTCTGAAGGATAAGGGCAGAGGCCGAAAATCCAGTCCAGCAATGCTTCCATCTTGCGACCCACATGGTCTCTAAGGGTGGGAAAGGGACCATGTATACGTGGTGTATCTGCACGGGCTCCATCGGCAGCACCACCACCTATATGCGAGAACTGACTTCCTGCTTGTTCCCGGAGAAAGCGCAGTTATTTGTCCAGATCATGTTGAGAAAGAGCATACAGTTTGCTCATAACTGCTGTGCCCTTCACTGGAGAATTTGGCAAGTCTCACTCCGCAGATACTATGCTCAGGGACCTGTGGAAACGGAAAGGCGATTTTATGAACCCCCTGCACAAAGAATGCTGTGTCTCTGTAGCGCTTCATTGCCAGTGGAAACATCTGAAGTCTGCAGCGAAGGGGCTATCTGAGAAATGAAGGCTGACAACTCATTTTTCCTAAATAGATGGATGATGCAGGCGTCTTTTCTGCTCCTTCAACTCAGGGTCCTCTCCCAAGCTGACTTCAAACTACTCATGAGATATGAAGAAGTGAGAATTTCTGGATGCATCTCTCTGACAAGGTTGTTTCCTAGGAACAACTGGGGTCTGGATTCAGCTGCCCATCTCCTGAACATGACTGCCATTGCTCTGCCAGACAGACCAGGCTTGCTGGAAGAAGTCATCTGATAAAGCAGGTTCTGAACTTGAAATAGTTGAGCCCTTGGCAGCTGGTAACGGCTTCTCAATTCCCAAACCTGTTTGGGGGGGGGGGAGGGAGAAGTGGGAGGATCACTCAGGAATTGCTGAGGTCTCTTCCAAAACCAGATCTGTTGAGCTTTGATTTGTGGGCACCACAAATTGGTTGACTGACAGATGACAGAAGGTGACGGTAAACGGAACTCACTCAGATGAAAGGAAAGTAATTAACGGTATACCCCAGGGTTTGGTCCTGGGACCGGTACTGTTCAATATATTCATGAGTGATATTGCCAAAGGGCTGAATTGAAAAGTCTGTCTTGCAGATGACACAAAAGTGTAGTTACTCACCTGTAAAAGGTGATCTCCAGGAACAGAAGGCATTTAGTCTTCACATATGGGTAACGTTGGTATCGAAGGAGCCCGCGCAGGAACACTCCCCAGCATCCAATAGGAAAGCTTTTGGGAGCATCCCACTGTGCCTGCTTAGCTGTCTTCCCGCCTTTCCAGCCCTCCCTCCTCAGTTGAGTTTGTAGCTGAGATAAAAGGAGAGAAGGAGAAGAAAAGAAGAAGACTGCCTACAACTTCTAGGGGAAGAGAGTGGGTTGTGAAGACTAAATTCCTGCTGTTCCCGGAGATCACCTGTTGCAGGTGAGTAACTACGCTATCTCCAAGAAAAGCAGGAATGTAGTCTTCACATATGGGGCTCCCTAGCTCTAAGATGTCAGAGAGATGACCTGAGGGTGAGCTGTGGTAGGTCATGTATCCTCCAAAGATGTCTGGTATCGAAACCTGGGATGGAGGGTAGGAGTTGATCTAAGTCTGAAAGAGATGCTGGAGAACAGCTTCGCAAAACAAGGCATCCGGGCAGGAGTCCTTGTCTAGGCAATAGTGAGCAGCAAAAATGTAGACAGAAGACCATGTTGCTGCTATGCATATCTCATCAATCGCTACAGAGCGTAGATTTGCCATGGAGGCAGCCATGGCGCGAACAGTATTTGCCTTGACGTGATCCAAGAGAGAGAGAGAGAGAGACTTGCACTTTCATAAGCAAAGGAAATGCAGTCCGCAATCCACCTGGAGAAAGTTCGCTTAGATACTGGCAAGCCCAGGTGACTGGAGTCAAAGGCGATGAAAAGTTGGGAAGCTTTTCGGTGCTCTCGAGTTCCTTGGAGATAGAAAGGCAAGGTATGTTTGCAATCCAGAGTGTGAAGGGTTGCCTCTGCCCTAGAGGAATAAGGTCTAGGGAAAAAGACAGGAAGGTAGACTGACTGGTTTAAATAGAAGGGCGCGACCACCTTTGGCATAAAGTGAGGATGATTCCTATGGATTACCTTATGGTGGAATCGTATATAAGAAGGGTCAGCCACCAAGGCCTGGAGCTCACTAATGCATCTCGCTGAAGTGAGAGCAATAAGGAAGGTGAGAAACTTCATAGAGGTAGTGGCCAGAAGTTCAAAGGGCGGCTTGAGAAGCTGTCCTAGAACAACATTGAGATCCCATGCAACTGGAGGGGGCTTAATGGGAGGTTTGGTTAATAGAAGACCCCTCATGAAGCGTGCTACAAGCGGCTGAGAAGAGATGGGTTGACCATCTAAGGGCATGTGGGAGGCCGCAATTGCACTGAGGTGTACTCTTACCGAATTGGTCTTAAGTCCCGAAGAAAACAGGTGGAGAAGATACTCAAGTAATGCATACACCGGAG
Source organism: Ichthyophis bannanicus (assembly GCA_033557465.1). Lineage (NCBI taxonomy): Eukaryota > Metazoa > Chordata > Amphibia > Gymnophiona > Ichthyophiidae > Ichthyophis > Ichthyophis bannanicus. Next base: position 709,332,811 of record CM066033.1, read on the forward strand.
CTGAGGAGGGGTTAAGTGCCCTCTGCGAACACCAGAGAAAGGATCTACGCCATTTGAAGGTGTAGGAATGCCTGGTGGAAGGCTTCCTGGAAGCTAAAAGAATATCCTTAACCTCTTGAGAGAGGTTAATTTCCTGGAAGGCTATGCCTTCAGCAGCCATGTTGTAAGTTGGAGGGACTGCAGATTGGGATGGAGCAGCGTCCCCTCCTCCTCAGAGAGAAGATTCGGAGCAGACCCCAGATCTATGGTTTGAGCCAGAGACAGACGTAGAAGGAGAGGATACCACGGTTGTCATGGCCAGTGTGGGGCTATGAGTATCACGTAGCCCCTGTCTCTCTGGAGTTTGAAAAGTGTCTTGAGAATGAGGGGAATGGGAGGGAAGGCATATAGGAAGCCCTGACCCCAGCGGAGGTGAAAAGCATACACCTGCTGGCTGTCCAGTGCAGGAGTCCTGGAGCAGAAGTGAGGAATCTTGGCATTCTGTGGACTTCAAACAGGTCTACCTCTGGGGTTCCCCAGATCTGAAAGATGTGAGCGACCTTGCCTGCATGGAGAGATCACTCGTAGGGTAGAAGGACTTGTTTGTCCAACAAGACACTGTGCATGCCCGGAAGATACACTGCAAGTAGGTGAAAGAGATGCTGTATGGCAAAGGCCACAGATGCAGGGCCTCGCTGCAGAGGGTCCAAAGAGCCTGTTCCGCCCTGCCTGTTCAAGTAGAACATGGCTACTTGATTGTCCGTCTGGATTAGAACTGTGAGGAATCAAAGATGGTCCTGGAACACAGAGCATTGTGAATGGCTCTGAGCTCCAGCAAATTTATGTGGAGTTGTGATTCCTGATGAAACCAAAGCCCCTGAGTGGAGAGATTGTCCAGATGAGACCCCCAGCCCAATTTGGACTCATCCGTCGACTGGATACATTGATGTGCTGGGATCTGAAAAGGTGACCCTACCAGAAGGTTTTCTGGGGATCGCCACCACTGGAGACATGAAATTAGATGGGTAGAGACCATTATTTTGTCTCACAGGCGACCGGTTGCCTGAAACCACTGGGAAGTCAGTGTCCATTGAGCTGTGCGCATATGTAGACGAGCATATGGGACCAACATGCACTGTTGATGCCATATGACCCAAAGGTTTCAGCAGATCTCAAGCAGTGAGAAACCTCTTGAGGCTTGCTTGAGCTGCTGAGTTGTGCGCAGCGGATTTGAGGCAGAAATGCCTTTGATTGCTGAGTGTCTAAGAGACTGAAAGTATTTGGTCTGTTTACAGAGGGTAGTTATAGAACAACTATATTATATAGGGTATCCCTCTAATGAAATTAATCAAAGCCAGTGTAGCAGAATCCACAAGGTGCAATTAGAAACCTCTTATTAATATGCCAATTATTATTTAACCACTGGTCTCAGCCTATAGCGTGCACTGCTCAGGATACATATCGCAAGAGCTACGTGCTACAATAACATCAATGACCAGGTATAATTTTTAGAGTGTGGCTTAGGAAGTGTCATGTACCAAATTTTGGGATTCTCAAAGAAAACCAGACTTATCTTAAATATTGATCCAGTTTCAGTTTTTGCCAATATTGCAGTTGCCCCAACGCCACCACTTCGGTATCCGATGCACGTTTCGTTGCTTCTTCAGGGGGCTTGCAAACAAAAATTGGCTCTGCATACAGAGGAAAATGCAGCAATTACTAAACAGATATATTTACTTTATAAGAGTAAAGATAGGAGATAAAAAATCAAACCTGAACTGGGATATCTCTGATTCAGGCTTGTGCGGGTAACAGTATACTTGATACGGCTGCCTAGCCCTCTCAAAAGACGCCGCGCATGCGAGTTGGGGGAATGCTCAAAAGGATTTAAATACTAGTAGCAAAGATCCTTTGCTACTAGTATTTAAATCCTTTTGAGCATTCCCCCAACTCGCATGCGCGGCGTCTTTTGAGAGGGCTAGGCAGCCGTATCAAGTATACTGTTACCCGCACAAGCCTGAATCAGAGATATCCCAGTTCAGGTTTGATTTTTTATCTCCTATCTTTACTCTTATAAAGTAAATATATCTGTTTAGTAATTGCTGCATTTTCCTCTGTATGCAGAGCCAATTTTTGTTTGCAAGCCCCCTGAAGAAGCAACGAAACGTGCATCGGATACCGAAGTGGTGGCGTTGGGGCAACTGCAATATTGGCAAAAACTGAAACTGGATCAATATTTAAGATAAGTCTGGTTTTCTTTGAGAATCCCAAAATTTGGTACATGACACTTCCTAAGCCACACTCTAAAAATTATACCTGGTCATTGATGTTATTGTAGCACGTAGCTCTTGCGATATGTATCCTGAGCAGTGCACGCTATAGGCTGAGACCAGTGGTTAAATAATAATTGGCATATTAATAAGAGGTTTCTAATTGCACCTTGTGGATTCTGCTACACTGGCTTTGATTAATTTCATTAGAGGGATACCCTATATAATATAGTTGTTCTATGAGTGTCTAAGAGAGCCTATATGAATTCTAGAGTTTGAGAGGGAACGAGTTGGGACTTTGGAAGATTTATTACAAATCCCAAGTGTTGCAGCACTTGCATGGTGTGCGAGAGGGAAAGGCTGGCCTCTAGAGAGGTGTTTGCTCGAATTAGTCAGTCGTCTAAGTAAGGTAAGACAAATATCCAGAGTGTTCTTAGGCAAGCGGCTACTACCGCCATGCACTTTGTGAAAACTCTTGGGGCAGAGGCAAGGCCAAAAGGCAGGACTCTCTATTGATAATGTCTCCCTTGAAACATGAAGAGCAGGAACTTTCTGTGCTGTGAGTGAATCAGTGAGTGAGTATATGCCTCCTTTAGGTCCAAAGAACAGAGCCAGTCCTGACTCTGGAGATAGGGAAGAAGAGTACCTAGGGAGATCATTTTGAATTTCCCCCGTATCAGGTACTTGTTCAATTCTCAAAGATCCAGAATGGGTCTGTATTCCCCTGTTTTCTTTGGAATGAGGAAGTACAGAGAATAAAAGCCCACTCCCTGCTGGGATGGTGTAACCTCCTCCATTGCTCCCTGAAGAAGAAGAGAGGTGACCTCTTGTAAAAACAGAGCAGAGAGAAGGGGGCTGAGAGCAGAACTCTCTTGGAGGAGTCCTTGGGGTAGACTTTGTAGATGAAACTTGTACCCCTCGCGTATTTTGGATAGTGTCCACTGCTCTGATGTGATAAGATGCCAACTGTGGGCAAAGTGACAAAGTCTGCCGGGGATGAGGGTGGGATTTGGAATCTCCAGAGGCAGAGCAGCTAAGTTCTCTAGAAAGGAGTCAAAGACCCTGAGGAGGCTGGGTCTGTTGAGGTGGCTGTGACACAGGAGTCTGAGCCTTCTTTTGCTGTTTTGGTGGCTGCTGCTCCTTCTGAGGAGCATGGTGTTGACACTGTACAGCAGGGGTGTAGGAAGGGTAGCACTTCTTTTTCTTATTGAAAAAAGCTTTCTTTGCTGCTTTTTTCCTAGCTAGGTTGGCAGTAGACTTAGCTAGTCTAGTAAGAGTGGTGTTCTCAGGTTCTAACAGAGGCCTTGTCTTGCCAATCCTTGCCAAAAAGGTTTTCACCAGTGCAAGGGATATTACCCAGTTTATCTTGAACCCATTGTTCAAGATCTGATGCTTGAAGCCAAGCAATTCTGCGTGCCCCGATGCAGATAGATGAAGTTCTGCTGATGCACTCAAAACAGTCAAAAGTTGCCCGGTTAACAAACTTTGAAACATTTTGAGAATGTTTTACAAGGGTGAGATAAGCTGCACTCTTGTCACTGGGGAGGAGCCATTAACTCCAAATCCTTATCCACCTCTCTGAGGAATATACCCATATACACTTTGTAGGAACCAATCCTGCCGATAATATGGAGGCCAGAAAACGTCGTCAACCAAAGGCGTCGAGGGTTCTCGATTCCCTACCTGGAGGGTTCGAGGAATATGTCTTAGCACTCTTTATTCGACACACTGCAGATTCCACCACCATGGAATGGTGTGTTAATTGCGTCTTTTGGAAACCGCGACACTTCAGTACTCTGTACATAATATCGAGTCGTCGGGTATGTGGAGAAACGTTAAGGGGAGTTTTACACATACAAAGCATAAGGTCGTGAAGTATGCGATGAATGGGGAGAGTAGCAGCTTCTTTCGGGGCTGCAGGGTACTGAAGAATTTCAGTTCTTCAGCCCTAGGCTCTTTCTCCGATGTCACTGTTATGAACAGACCCCAAACAACATTGCAAATAAGTCTTGGAAAGACATGTCCTCCGGAGGGGATATGCAACGTTGTGGGGACGGAGATGGGTCTTCCAGGAGAGTTCTCATGTCCTGGGTATTGACCGATTATCGGAGTCCGAAGACTCAAAGTACCGACTGGCAGGATGTTCCCGCTGTACACGTACCCGATACTGATCAAAATCGGTAGTTGAAGCATGTGGTGCTAGAACGTCAGTACCGGAAACGGATTTGAGGGCCGGCATTGGGGGTAGCAGCAATAAAGTCGATGTAGGCTGTGTCGGTACCGGAGCCAATACGGAGGCCGCCAGTAAGGCCGCTAAGCTATGCTCAATAGCCAGGATACGTTGATCCATGGAACTTGCCGATGCTTGGGTATCGGTACCAGAATTGCGGGCCACGATCTCTGAGCATGGCACCAGGAACTCTCCTGAGGTGGAGGCCTCGGGAACATCCTGGGACCCCACTAAGGCTTTGGAGGCAAGGTCCTGCTGCTGGCTATGTTTGGCCCGTGTGTCCCCCCCTCCAGTGCAAAGCCCAAGGCATCTCGATGCTTAGAAGGAGATCTACCCTTGGAGGGCTGGCCAGTCTTCGAAGACGACCTACGTTTCGATACCTGAGATCCTTGGGAGGAAGATGAAGCTCTCAATGACGTCGATGCTAAAGAGGGTGCCTAGTTTTGCAGCTCGGTTTTTTATGAGGTAAAGAGGGTTTTTTATTGGAGGTAAAGAGGGTGCCTAGTTTTGCAGCTTGGTTTTGTAGGCCTCGCTTTGTCATCTTCCTCCAAAGACGACATTCTGACAGTAGATGATCCGGACCTAAACATTTTAAGCACCAGTCACGGGTGTCTGTGGCCGAAATGGTACTGCCACATTTAGAACACTTTTTAAAACCACTGGATGTTTTTTCTATTTTGTCTATGACAAAAGGGAAGGCCCTTGGCCTAAGATGGAGTCAATGCGCCCTGAAGAAAAAAATTCCTTCCCTCACAGATTTTTTTTTTTTAAAAGAAAGACAGAAGAAAAGAAAGTACTGACAGGGGTCAGTACCAGCGTCGACGGGAAGGCAGATGCGACCACAAAAAAATAAGAAAAAAAAAACATTTTCTGCGGTGACAGAAACTGCTTCTTGTCGACTCCACGGAAAACAAAGAACTGAGGAGAACAGCTGGAAATTTATTTTATTTAACAGTTTTTATATACCGCCTTAAATCAAAGCGGTTTACATCAAACTCGCATGTTTACAGAGAACTTATGAAACTTTTAGTTACATTAACTTATGAAGGAGCAAGGGTGGGGAGGAAGGGGGAGGAGAGACATGCAGATGGAAGTAAAAAAGCATAACTTATGTACAAATACATATACAATGCTGTAAGTTGAATGGGTTTATCTATTCCAGAGTTAGATGGGGTCAATTGTATTCAGGTTAGGCGAGTTCGTTGTAATGATCTGTAAAGAGAAAGGTTTTTAGCTGATTTCTAAAATCCTTCATGTCGGTGGTGGATCTCAGCTTCATAGGTAGAGAGTTCCAGATCATAGGTGCTGCAAGCGAGAATGCTCTCTTGGTGGTTGAATCATTTGCTTTTTTGTAAGCGCAGGGAGTAGGGATGGTGTTTGTTGTGCTTTGTCTCCTAGGTCTTCATTGTGATTATAGCAGAGTGTTTCCTCTAGTGCTCCTGCTGACATGCTGTTTCTTTTATCTTAAATATATTGAGAGCAGATTTGTATCTTGCACGGGCGGTGATAGGTAGTCAATGAAGTTGGCGTAGAAGGGGTGTTATATGATCATGTTTCTTTGAATCAGTGAGGATTCTGGCGGCAATATTTTGAACCAGTTGTAATGGCTTTGTGGTTTGCTTAGGTAGTCCTTGGTAAATGACATTGCAATAGTCCAGTAAAGGGGTTATTATAGTTTGACAGACTGATCGGAAGTGTTCCTGGAGTTAACACTGGCTTGATAACCAAGCAACCAGGGTTTGATTCTCACTAGCACTCCTTGTGGCCTTGGGCAAGTCACTTAACCCTCCATTGCCTCGGAAGAAAGGCCTGGCAATCTACTTCTGGTGACACTGCCAAGAAAGCCCAGGAGCTTCTGGGTTGCCAGGAGTCAGGACTGACTCAAATGCACACATTGCATTTGTAGGTTTAGATGAAGGCAGCTATGCAGGCACAGTGGGATGCCCCCAAAAGCTTTCCTATTGGACACTGGGGAGCATTCCTGCACGGGCTCCGTTGGTACTGATGTTACCCATATGTGAAGACTACATTCCTGCTTGTTCCTTGAGATAATTTACAATAGAGTGGACTCCCCTGAGAGAGTGGAGAACATGAGGAAAGATCTATAAAAGCTGGAAGAATGGTCTAATGCTTGCAGTTAAGATTTAATGTGAACAAGTGCAGTGTCATGCACTTGGGAAGCAGAAATCCAAGGGAATTGTATGTAATAGAGGACAAGAGATTGGTGCGCACAGAGCAGGAGAAGGACCTTGCAGTGATTGTTTCTGACAATTTCAAGGTGGCGAAAAACGGAGTTACTTACCTGTAACTGAGTTCTCCGGGGACAGCAGGATAAGTCAGCCACACTTGGTGACGTCATCCGACGGCGCCGAGAAGACGGAAGTACTCTCCATAGCTCAGAAGGACAGCAGGCTTTGCCCTTCTGAGCATGGGCCACTTGGCCCTACCCCCCTGCCCGCCCCTAGCTAGCCAGTTCGTCACTAGCTGAGCCTTTTGCCGCTAGGAGGCGGGCACCCGGACGGAGGCAGACCCCATCCCAGGGGAGGTGGGCGGGTATGTGTGGCTGACTTATCCTGCTGTCCCCGGAGAACTCAGTTACAGGTAAGTAACTCCGTTTTCTCCTAGGACAAGCAGGATGAGTCAGCCACACTTGGTGCCTCCCAAGCTGCCACGCGCTGTGGTGGATGGGGGAATGCCGAGACACTCCCTCAGGCAGTATTTGCCTTTGTGTTGCGACAGGACCTGTCAGTCCGCAGTGGCGCTGCACGCATTTTCAGTAGCAGTGCTGAGAGGGGGAGCATTTGAAGGGCTCTTTCCGTTTGGGTTTGCCGTCGCGATGCACGTATGTGCAGAGGACTACAAGGTACACCGGTTTAGTAAGAGAGATGTAGGCACATCGAGCAGCAGTAGTGTGGAATCCAACCTTGGAGCAATAGTAGTGCGGGATTTGCCATCGAGCAATAGTAGTGAGGGATTCACCGTGGTCACGGAGCAATAGGTGCGGTCACAGGGCGCACCTGTGCAGTAACCGAGATGTAGGCCCATAGGTCCTTAGCAATGCGGGATCCCCCACCGAGCATTATTGTAGCGCGGGGTTCACCGCTGTCATGGTGCATGCCATCGGGCAGTAGTAGTAGTGCGGGGTCACCGCTGTCACGATGCACGCGGGGCTCACCATTGCCGTGCACGATGCACACATGTGCAGAGGGGCGATAACAAGGCACGCCTGTGCAGTGACCGATGTAGGTACATCGCAGTAGCAGTTCCCGTAATGCGGGAACACGGGCATGGATATCCCTGCGTAGCCGATTGCAGTAGTTGGCCATGCGGGTGGAGCAAAAATGGAATATTGAGATATCATTGGAAGAGGGGCTTCCCCCTCCCCTTTTTTTTTTTTTTTTTTTTTGAGGACACTTGAACCGATAAAACGGGATATCAGAGGAACCGGGAGACATGGCCAATTTGGCCACTGTTGGTACAGAATACTGTGCACGGCTGAACTCCGTCAAAGGCTGCCTTCAGGGTGCATATCCCACTCCCTGCATGCTTGCACATTGCTGCTGGCATCTGTGCCGTGGCCCGATTGCTCGGCCGCAGCGGCAACTGAGGTAGCAGTGCTGTCAGAAGGCCGTGAGGCGTTTTCACTAATGCTAGTCCCTGACACGGTATACATGAGGGGAAGGTGTTGAGGCAGAAGCCAGAGCAAGAATTGCTGCCTGGTTGAGGCTCCTGTCTGGTCTAGGCCGGGAGCGCTGTAGTTAGGCTCCTGTCTGGTCTAGGCCAGGGGCGCTGTAGTTAGTTACGTACGGGGCATCCTGGGGAAAGTGGAAGTCCTGTGAGGACGGGGACAGGGTTAGGTCTCTTGACACTGGTGTGTTATCATGTGACCGTGTGCTATCCTGTTTCCGTGGGGCTCCGTTCCTCCCAGGAAGCGTGGAGGTAGCTTGATTCAGAAGGACTGCACATCTGATGAGTGCCTTGTAGCTCAACCGGCCTCTGAGTGGGTGATCGTCCTGCGAGATAGGCTAATGCAGAAGGGATCACAGCAGCCGGGATTGCCCGGCAGGGGACAGAATAGGAATTTGAACAACTATCCAGAGGGTCGCCAAGAGGTGACAGCGACCTGATGGCGCGTAGCAATGCAGCTTCATTTCAGCAGTAACCTGGGCAGGCATGGCTCCCGCATTGGCTGAATGAGGAGGATGCTGAGCTACCGGGGCTGAGGCTGGTTAACTCTTATTTAGGTCCCTCCTGAGACATGTAGCTCTCCCTGACGGGCTCTCCTTGCACTGCAGGGACTGGGATGTCAGGAGTCATGGCTGGGACTTGAACCTGTGACCTTCTGCTTCTGAACGCACTGTCTGTGTGCACCGGAGCACCGCGGTGCCACTCCAGAGTAGAGGCGAGGCATCGGAAGGCTCGTGGGAGGAGTCCAGTTGGTGCACCGAAGCGTCACTCAGAAAAGTGCCGGCCTTCTGTCGGTAGGCCTAGGGCTGTCAGTACAAGACCGTCTGTGGAGAGAGGAGAGGAAGAAGAAGACAGAATGGCTTATTGGTGCAAAATGCTGTTGTATGCATTTGCTGATGCATGTGGCCAGTGACTTGTCCACTTGAAGGCAAGATGCAGTGCTCTTAACCCCTTGTCGCACGCCTCATGATCCGAACCACTAGGCTCGTGCCCCTGTTGGGAATGTCATAAGCATTGTCCCGAGCGATATTAGGGGGTGGCCCCAGCTTTGTCGAAAGGCAATGGCGGGGGATTGCATGTACCAGGACACAGTAGCCATGTGCACGGCGTCATATTGAAGACACGTAGGCTCCCCAATGCCTTGGGTGACAGGAGTTCATGGCGAGGGGACGCTGCTTACCCGTAGGTTGGCATGAAATATGGGGACTGGATTGGCAGGGGCCACAGCTGGGATTTGAACCTGTGACTCTGGTCCTGGAGGTACTGGCTCTGTCAGCTGCACCACACTGTGACCACTTACTGATTAAATGCCGGCATGCAGTTGGAGAAGGCAGGAGCTATTTTGAGGCCCTCGAGCGGCCGCATTGTCTGAAGGAGGCTGTCGTTCGGTCACGGGGTGAGAGCCTCCGGTGATGAGAGCCTTAGTAAGATCCTCCAGTGGTGAGAGCCTTGATGAAGGGTAGGGGACCTGGGTAGGTGTGCGCCACAGCTGAGATTTGCCTGAACACACTGGGCTGTACGTACTGTACCGCACTGTTGTCACTCCGGAGGCGGCCCTTGGTCAGTCAGGTTGTCACACTGGAGGAGGCCCCCGTCCAAACGTGTCTCCAGTGAGGAGATCCATACGTTAACTCTGTGGGGCCCAGCCCGCAGGCAGTTTGTGCCCTATCGCCTCCGTCTTCGCGAGGCACGGGTCAGAAGGAGTTGGGCCCACGCTGGGATCCGGGAGTTGACATAGCTCCCCGACGTGTGTCCTAAGTAGCTTCATACTGCTTGTGAAGCAACCATGCTGGTAATGTGGGCCTGATGGACTGTGGATAGCGTAGTTACTCACCTGTAACAGGTGTTCTCCAGGAGCAGCAGGAATCAGTCCTCACTTATGGGTGACGTCGGCGCCGACGGAGCCCTCGCGGAGCAATTTTCCCCAGCTTTCAAAGAAAGCCTTTGGGAATTGCAGCGCGCATGCGCGGTCGTCTTCCCGCCCGAAGGTGCCATCTTAGCCAGTCAGATGACATAGCTAAAAAAGACAGCATAAAAATTTGCGAAAAGAACATAAGCAGACGATTGCAACTCCAAGGGGAGGAGGGAGGGTAGTGAGGACTGATTCCTGCTGCTCCTGGAGAACACCTGTTACAGGTGAGTAACTACGCTTTCTCCAGGACCAAGCAGGAAGTCAGTCCTCACTTATGGGACTCCCAAGCTCAAGGCTACCGGAGACCCTAAGCACAAAAATGAGCTCCCTCTAGCTCAGCAGCACAGAAGGATAGAATCTTCGCTGAATTATCACCAACCGGTAGCCCACATCCGGGATGGAGGGTAGGAGTTGCTCAGACCTCAAAGAGATTACGGAGGACTGCCTGTCCGAAAGCACTGTCCCTACGGGACTCCCTCTCGAGACAGTAATGGACCGCAAAAGTCTGGCTCGAAGACCAAGTAGCGGCCCGGCAGATGTCTGCCAGCGGAACAGAGCGGAGGTAAGCCACTGACGTGGCCTTTGCCCGAACACAATGAGCCGTGACTCGACTTTCTAAGGCGAGTCCGGCTGCCCCATAAGCCCAAGAGATACAGTCCGCAACCCAGATGGACAGAGTACGCTTGGAGACCGGGAGTCCCAATTTATTGGGGTCGAAAGACACAAAAAGCTGAGCAGCTTTACGGTGCTCCCGCGTACGGTCAAGGTAGAAGTTCAAAGCCCTTCGACAGTCCAGGGTATGGAGGACCGTCTCAGCTCGGCTGGAGTGTGGTCTGGGAAAGAAGGTTGGAAGTACCACCTCCTGATTGATGTGAAAAGGGGAGACCACTTTAGGCAGAAACTTAGGGTGAGTCCGTAGGACTACCCTATTCTTGTAGAACCGAGTGTAGGGGGGATCAGACACGAGGGCCTGCAACTCACTTACGCGCCTAGCGGAAGTGAGGGCTACCAAGAACAGTGTTTTCCAAGACAGAAAACGGAGAGAACATGTAGCCATAGGTTCAAAAGGCGGACAGGTGATCCGCTGCAAAACCACATTCAGGTCCCAGTTCGGCGCTGGCGGGCGCAGAGGTGGTTTAAGTAGAAGGAGACCTCGGAGAAACCTCGCTACGAGAGGGTCGCTGGAGAGAGGTCTACCGTCCACCGGCACATGATGTGCCGAAAGAGCACTGAGGTGAACTTTGACGGAGTTGGACTTAAGTCCCAGATTAGAGAGGTGTAGCAAGTACTGCAAGATCACCGACACCGGGCAGGAGAAGGGATCCTGCGACTGTTGGGTACACCAGACTGCAAAGCGACGCCATTTAAGGGCGTAGCATTTGCGGGTAGAAGGGCGTCGCGAAGCTAGGACGACCTCCTCCACCTCCGCCGGCAGGAGAAGGGGAGCAAGGACTACCCTCTCAGCAGCCAGGCCATGAGGTTGAGAGACCTGAGGTTGGGGTGCAGTAGGGACCCCTGATCCTGAGTGAGGAGATCCGGTTGTACCCCCAGAGGGATCGGACCCTCCACCGCCAGTTGCAGCAGGAGCGGAAACCACGGCTGTCTGGGCCAGCGAGGGGCCACCAGGATCATAAAGGCTTTGTCTCGGAGAACCTTGAAAAGAGTCCGAGAGACCAGCGGGATGGGAGGGAAAGCGTACAGAAGGCTCCCCGACCATGAGATCAGAAAAGCGTCCGCCGCAACCCGAAAGGGGTGTGGCTGACGAGAGCAGAAGCGAGGAAGCTGCCGGTTGCGAGGACTGGCAAAGAGATCCATCGTGGGGAGGCCCCACCTGAGGAAGAGCTTCTGAACTACCAAGGGATCCAGACGCCACTCGTGCGGCTGGAGGACCATGCTGAGTTTGTCCGCAAGGCCATTGTCTTGGCCCGGGAGATAAACTGCCTTGAGGAGAATGCCGTGACTGACGGCCCAAGAGCAGAGCTTCTGAGCCTCCCGGCAGAGGAGAAAGGAGCCCGTGCCCCCCTGTTTGTTCACGTAGAACATGGCAACTTGATTGTCCGTCTGGACAAGGACGGACTGTTGGGAAGTCAGGTGGGAGAAGGCCTTGAGAGCTAGGCGAATCGCCCGGAGCTCCAGGAAGTTGATCTGCTGAGCAGACTCCCACGTGGTCCAGAGGCCCTGAGTACGCGCCTCTTGGCAATGCGCTCCCCAGCCCAGGAGGGATGCATCGGTGGTCAGCACCCGGGTCGGCTGAGGTGACTGGAAAGGCATACCGAATATCAGGTTCGGCTGCCGGAGCCACCACCGGAGAGACGAGATCAGCGGCTCGGAAACGCGCACTAGGTCTGCGAGGCCGCCCGTGGCTTGTCGCCACTGCCGGCGGAGACACCATTGAGCAGACCGCATGTTCAGGCGGGCATTGGGGGTCACATGGACGGTGGAAGCCATATGGCCGAGCAGTCTCAGGAAGCGCCTGGCGGAGACCAGGGGCTGGCTGCGAAAGCGGTCGGCTAGGTCCATGAGCCGATGAGCCCTGTCGAGCGGTAGGTACGCTCGCGCCTGAGGGGTGTGCAGCCTTGCGCCGATGAACTCGAGATCCTGTGAGGGGAGCAAAGTGGACTTTGCGAAGTTTATGACAAAGCCCAAGTGCTGCAGCAGAGTCACCGTGCGGCACGTGGCGTCGGTGACCTCCTGAGCGGACGCTGCTCTGATGAGCCAGTCGTCGAGGTACGGAAAGACATAGAGGCCGTGAAGCCGAAGATGGGCCGCTACGACCGCGAGACATTTTGTGAAGACTCGCGGTGCGGAGGACAGGCCAAAGGGCAGTACTCTGTACTGGTAATGATTTCCTGCCACCACAAACCTTAGGTATTGGCGGTGGCTTGGGTGGATGAGGATGTGCGTGTAGGCATCCTTTAGATCCAAGGAGCATAGCCAATCTCCCTGCTGGAGGTAGGGCAGAAGGATTCCAAGGGTAAGCATTTTGAACTTCTCCCGCACAAGGAACTTGTTGAGGTTGCGCAAGTCCAGGATGGGTCTGAGGCCCCCTGTTCTCTTTGGTATCAGAAAATACCTTGAATAGAAGCCTTGACCTCTCAGGTGGTGGGGCACCGGTTCCACCGCCTGTTCCTGCAGAAGACCTGCTAACTCCTGGAGGAGCAACTCCCTGTGCAGAGGGGGGCGTGGGGGCTCTCCCGGAAAATAGGAGGGAGGGACCTGATGGAAGTGGAGAAGGTAGCCCTCTCGCACGACCTGAAGCACCCAGGCATCTGTGGTGATGCTGGACCACCTGTGGGCGAAGTGAACCAGCCGGCCTCCGGTGCTGGGGGGGACCAGCGGAGGGGGAGAGGCTATGCTGAGCGAGTCAAAAACCCCCACCCTGCTGAGCAGGGGCTGGTGGTGCAGGCTTGGGGGCTTGCTGCCTACGGGACCCGTTACCCCGTCCCTTGGCCTGCTGGCCCTGTTGGGGAGCTGCAGGGGCCTGATAATGGGGGTATTGTTTGTAGGCAGCCGCCTTCCTCGGGTAAAAGGACTTTTTACCCGAGCCCTTCTTTTTCTGGGAAGGGGCGGAGGTCTTCCTAGAAAGCCTGGTCCTGGTGAGAGTCTCAGTCTCAATTTGTGCAGCCTTTTCCGCCATGGGCTTGCCAAAGAGGTTTTCGCCTCGGCAGGGGACATCGACCAACTTGTCCTGTACCCAGGGCTCAAGGTCGGACGACTGAAGCCAAGCCTGTCGGCGGGCACCGATGCCGGCTGCGGCTACTCGAGCCGAGGCTTCAAAGCCATCATAGGCTGCTCGGGACATGAACTTTGAGCATTCCCGAATGCCCGTGGACAAGGCTAGGAACCTCCGCAAGGGCTCCTCGGAGAGACCAGCGGAGAATCCGGCTAGCTCTTTAGCCAGATCCCTGAGATACATGCCCATGTATAGCTGGTAAGTCTGGACACGACAGGCGAGCATAGAGCCCTGGAAGCACTTCTTGCCAAGGCCATCCAGGCTACGGGCCTCCCTTCCAGGAGGCACCGAGGAGTGCATCTTCTGGCTCTTAAGACGATGCATGGCCGATTCCACTACCATGGAATGGTTTGGCAGCTGTGCCTTTTGAAAGCCAGGGCTCTTGCGGACCCGATAGATAGAATCGACCCGCTTGCTCAGGACCGGCAAGGAGGCCGGACTCTCCCACATGCGGAAGAGTAGTCGTTCCAGCATAGGAGGAACCGGCACAGTAAAGTGTTCCCTCGCGGGAGAGTCATACTGGAGGGCGTCGAGCTCTTCGGCTCGAGGCTCCTCCTCGGGATCCGCAGGGAAGGCCAAAGCCTTGGCCATATCCCTGACGAAGTCCGAGAACCGGGCATCCTCCGGGGGGGACTGCTTCCGAGGCTCGGACTCCGGTGAGTCCGATGGGACACACCGAGTCCGGAAAGAATCAGGTGACTCTTCCTCCTCAGACTCCCAGACCGACTCCGACGAGGACTCGGTGGGGTCGGCCCGGGCAGGGTGCGGCGCCAGCCGCCCCGACGCCGAGGGAGTCGGCGTCGGCGACCTCGGTCCCGAACGGGAGGCCGAGGGCGACCTCGACCGAGGATCGACTCGAGTTCTCATCGACTCGAGGATCGGCTCGGTCTCCGGGGTCGACTTGGACGTCGACGTCCCGGCGGTCGGGGCAGCGACGCCAGCGAAGCCAGCGAGCAGTGCCCGCTGCTGGTCCATGAAGGCAGACAGTCTGCTCTCCAAGGCCGTCAACCTGAGTCCAAGCTCAGGTGACCCAGCAGCCCCCGACTCGGGCCCCGACGGCGTCGGGCCCGACGTCGGCTGTCGCGGAGGCGAGTACAGAAGGACTACAGGACTTACCCGGGCAGGCATCTCCGACTCCAGGCGAGGTCGCTTCGGGAGGTGTTCCTTCTCCAAGGACCCGGGGTGGCTGTCGGGGCTATGCGACCTGGCCCTCGCGGAGCCAGGAGCGTCCACCGACGCCGCCCTCGCGGGTTTTTCCTTCCGACGATGGTCCCCGGTCGGAGGAGCTCCGGCGACGGTCCGAGCTGGAGCCTTTCGACACGGAGGCCTCCGACGAGGTCCGGGTACGGCTGGGGTCAGCGAAGATTCTCTCACGCTGATGCCGCCGACTTCTCAACGCCTTCGAGGACAGTTTGCTGCAGGGCCCACAGATCAGTTCCTCATGATCCGGGCCCAGGCAGCGGAGGCAAAAGTCGTGTGTGTCGGTTAGTGACATATTTCGGTCACACCGACCACACCGCTTAAACCCACTGGCAGCCATCGGGGGAAAAAGGGCCCCTGCGAGGTCAAAGGACCGGGCTGCCAGGGAAAACGAAAACGAAAGCTGACTAAGTCAGAAAAACCGAAAAAACGTAAGAGGACTCGAGACCGGCGTCGCGAGTCCGGGCGGGAAAACGATCGGCATCGAACTGAAAGAAAAAAGTATAAAATAAAGAAGAAAATCAACTTTTTCGCGGGGACAAGACGGGGACGTCTGTAGGGCTCCGCGGAAAAAAGAAGACTGGCTAAGATGGCACCTTCGGGCGGGAAGACGACCGCGCATGCGCGCTGCAATTCCCAAAGGCTTTCTTTGAAAGCTGGGGAAAATTGCTCCGCGAGGGCTCCGTCGGCGCCGACGTCACCCATAAGTGAGGACTGACTTCCTGCTTGGTCCTGGAGAATGACCCGTCCTGCATTTGTCTTACACTCCCTCTTGTTATCCTTGACTGCGGAGCAACGTATGCTGGCATAGGGGAAGCTCGGACCTTCTAATAGCAGGGAAAAGCAGGACACCTGGTCCCTTGGCAGTAAGCGACCAGGATGTAGTCTACCCGAGATCTACCTGTCGGAGATGAAGGATGTGCCAATCGCTAGGCCGCTCCTCCACTGGTAGTGGAGGTATGACGCAAAGGGGCCGAGCATGCAGCTGGGCCGTCATGCTGGATGAAGGGAGATCCCGGTAGATGTACCAGGGTAAGCCCCTGCGCCGTGCTGGCTCATACCAGGCATGTGTGGCTGGTATCATATTGGCTACTGGTTTTAGCGCAGGGTCCCAACTAGAAAAACCAAACCAAAACAAAACCTCAAGCTTGATGAACCGTGATAGGCCTAGGAGGGTTTGGCCTTTCGCTGGAGGGGACCTGGACATGTTCTCAGTCTGCTGCTCACTTTCTGGGTTTGAGCTGGCCGAGGGACCAGCGTGACTTGAAAGGTCCAATCTGAGCCCAGAGCATGCTGAGTGTTCTGAACCATGAAGGGTGATGTCTCAGCCAGCTTTACTCCTTGGACCTACATGGGGATTGAACTAACACACCCTATACCCTCGGTCGGTGTATGAACCATTGTGCTACAGCTTTGACTGTAATCCGAGGAGTAGAGGGACTCTGCTTCCTTAATGGCTCATACCTCATAAGGGGAAAACGGCAGACAGCCTTACTCAGTGGCCCCACTGGGGAATTGAACTCATTCTGTTGGTCAATGCAATGCAATGCAATGCAATGTGTGCCTTTGAGGCAGTGCTGACTCCTTGCAACCCATACACCCCTGGGTTTCTTGGCAGTGTCACCGGAGTGGATTGCCGGACCTTTCTTCTGGGACAATGGAGGATTAAGTGACTGCTGAAGGCCACAAGGAGTGCTAGTGGGATTGAACCTTGGTAGCTTGGATACCAAGCCAGAGCTCTAACCACTAGGCTACTCCTACACTATGTAGACAGACAATTACCACAGATATGCCAACGAATAGGTGCAATGTCCGTTGTTCAGGTAGCATTTAATCAGGTATTTTGGTGTACCCGCGGTCCTGTAAGGCATACCGGCCAGGGACACCTGAGATGAGCTACCTGGATCTGGATGTGAATTTTGCAGGCACAGCGAGTAACTCTAATAGTGGCTCAGCAGGATGCTCCGCGCTGTGCAAGGGTTCGTGTGAGATGCCCACTGCGGGAATGTGCAATGCCAGTGGCAAGTGAAAATAGCACTACCCTTCAGCTTCTGTGCAGGAAATGCCTCAGCCAGCCTTCTTCATTAGGCACGGAGGGGGATTGAACCCATGGGCCCTGCATCATTGGTCAGAACCATTGTGCTACACTGCTACTTGGGATTTCCTGCGCCGGTGCAGAGAGCGTCAGCGCCATCCTCACCGAAAACGGGATCAGAGAGCTGCCCCTCCTGTCCTGGTGCTTGGGTCGGCGCCAGACTGGCGGGGGCTAGCAGCGATCAAGGCTGGGGCTGGGACGAAGGCGGGGTGCTGTCCGATAGCGGCGCCGTCCGTTGAGGCTCCATCCAACGGCTCCGTGGGGCTGTCGGTCCAAGACGCTACCCTTCAGCTTCTGTATGGATTTTATGCGCCGGTGCAAGAGCGTCGGCGCCATCCTCGCCTCCGCGCCGACAGCAATGGGATCGGAATGAGATCCAGAGGCTTTCCACTCATGTAAGGCGCCAGTCAGAGGCGCAGTGCTGAGTGGGCCGGCCTGAAGTGACGCCAGCCAATGGAGCTGCGGCGGAAGAAGTGGAGCCAGAAGGTGCTGCCGGGTCCAATCCGGCAGAGGGGGCGTTGCTTGCGTGCAGCACACAGAAGCAGGAAAATGGCCGCCCCCATAGATCACCCACGTGCGAGGAAGGTCCAGACAGAGACCTGGGAGGAGGCCCCAGCTGCCGCAAGGGCTCTCAACCTGGAAGGGGGTGCTCTTGGATCAAGTGGCGCTGGAGCATTCAAGCTCGCTGCGGGTTGGAGGCCCCAAGGCACAACCCAAGCGGCGGCCGAGCTGGCGGCTTAGCCTGCGGCTGGGGTGGAGGCCCTTAGGCACACCCTGAGCTGCGGAGAGCTAGCGGCCCAAGCCTGCGGCTGGGGTGGAGGCCCTTAGGCACACCCTGAGCGGCAGCAGAGCTGGCGAGTGCCGGAGAGGTCCCACGAAGGTCCGCGAGCAGCGACCTGCACCAGGTCATCCGTGAACTCCGGTCTTGCTGCAAGCCGCTGCCATGCCGTCCGCTGAGGGCGCCTGGCAGGTACAGGAGCCCAAGTGCAGTCCAGCAATCCGACAGAGCCTGGAAGTAATATAAGTTTAACTGAATATACATACGAGTAAGATAGAATTAAAACGCAAATTGAACTGATCAACAGCAAGAGAACAATTTTCGAGATGTTGAGTCTAGGAGCACATTGTAGAAGCAAGCCAAGAGAAAACTGCTATATACATACGATTATAATCCTTAAAATAAAAATTTTTTGTGGAGAGTAGAAAGGGTCCGTCTTGCTGGCAAGGCGGAAGAACTGAAACTGGCTAGCTAGGGGCAGGCAGGGGGGTAGGGCCAAGTGGCCCATGCTCAGAAGGGCAAAGCCCTTCTGAGCTATGGAGAGTACTTCCGTCTTCTCGGCGCCGTCGGATGACGTCACCAAGTGTGGCTGACTCATCCTGCTTGTCCTAGGAGAACAGTGTGACAAGGCGGTGGCAAAAGCCAGAAGTATGCTGGGTTGCATACAGAGAGGAATTATCAGCAGAAAGGAAGCGATACTAATGCCACTGTACAAGTCGCTAGCGAGGCCTCACTTGGAAGGTGAAATTAGACTTACCTGCTAATTGTAGTTCTGGAGGAACTCCAGTCTAGTCCCAACATCTGGGTTTAAGCACCTCCTCCAGCAGCTATGGAGACTGAGAAATGTCATTCTTCTAATGACACTGGTACAAATACTCCCGGGACCGCCTCCTCTGTCCAGTAATCTATTGACAAAGCAGACTCCCCCGAGAAACAATCAAGTAGCAATCATCCAACCATTTGAACTGCCAACTAACATTCACCTAGGAACAGGCAATAACTACTCATGCTATCAGAGTTTTGAAAAGGTGATTGTACTTACAGATGCAAAACTGTGCCAAGAACATCCGCCCTTCCTTGCTCCTTGAAGGAAACAGCTGTCCCCCGAATCACCCATGTCTTCCCCAAACCCTCCTTTGTCTTATGGCCCGCACCTTAACATTAGCCTCCACTCCTTACTCTCTAACCGCAATGCCGTGCTTCAGGCCAAACTACAGAACAAAGAAGGGAGGGTTATGGGACTAGACTGGAGTTCCTCCAGGAACTACAATTAGCAGGTAAGTCTAATTTCACCTTCCTTATCGTCCCTCCAGTCTAGTCCCAACATCTGGGGATGTAACAGAGCAGAGAAACATTTTCCTACCGGGAGGGACCCGCTAGGCCAGCCTGAAGCACCACTGAACCAAATGTAGTATCCCTCTCTGCTTGCACATCGAGGCAGTAATGCTTAACGAAAGTATTAAATGTGACGACCAAACCGCCGCCCTACAAATATCAATAGCCGGCACTAAACTACACTTTGCCCACCACGACGCCTGTGCCCTCGTCGAATGGGCCCTAATGCCCTCTGGCACCAACTTTCCTTTCAGAATGTAAGCTGATGCTATTGCCTCCTTAAGCCACCGAGAAATGGAAGCTTTACTAGCTGCTTCCCCCTTTCGCGGCCCCCCAAACAGTACAAAAAGCCTATCTGTCTTTCTGAAACTCGCCGTCCTCCGAAGATACCTCTTTAACACTCGGCGAACATCCAGCGAGTGCAAGGATCTAGAGCCGGACTTTCCTCCCTCCTTGACAAAAACTGGGAGCGAAACTACCTGATTCACATGAAACGGTGACACTAGCTTCGGTAAAAATGATGGTACTGGCCGCAAGACCACCTTGTTTTCAAAAAAGGACAAAAAGAGCTCTCGACAGGACAGCGCCTGCAGCTCCGAAATTCTATGCGCTGAGCAGACCGCTACTAGAAATACTGCCTTGAGTGTCAGGTCTTTATCCGATGCCGCGCTAAAGGCTCAAAGGGTTCGTGTGTTAATGCGTCCAATACCAAAATGAGATCCCACCGAGGAACCTGCGATCTAAACGGCGGCCTTAGAAGGGACACTGCTCGTAAAAACTGCTTAACATCCGGATGCGTTCCCAGCGTCTCCCCTTTGATCTTCCCCCTGTAACACGCCAGAGCAGCCATTTGCACTCGCAAGGAAGCCGCCGCCAACCTCTTGTCCAGACCATCCTGCAAGAAAGCTAGCACGTGAGACACTGAAGCTGTCAAAGTCTGAACTCCACTGTTCGCACACCAAGCCTCAAAGACACGCCAAATACGTACATATGCCAATGACGTAGACCTCCTCCTAGCTTTTAGCATGGTGGAAATAACCGCAGAGGAATACCCTCTCGCTCTCAGCCTTGCCCTTTCAAGAGCCAAGCCATAAGCGAGAATCGATCCACCTGTGGCAAGATTATGGGCCACTGGAACAATAGGTCCTTCCAGACTGGAAGCTGCCAGGGCCGGTCCGCCAACAGTCTGACTAGATCCGCATACCAGGGCCTTCTCGGTCAATCCGGCACTATCAGAATCACCATTCCCTTGTGAAGCTCTATTCTTTGTAGCACCCGGCCTATTAAGACCCAGGGACGAAACACGTACAGGAGCTGCCGTTCCGGCCATCTTTGAATGAACGCATCAAGGCCCTCTGCCATTCTCTCCTTTCTTCTGCTGAAGAATTTGCTTGCCTTTGCTGACTCCAACGTTGTCATCAGATCCATCACTGGCTCCACCCAGCACTTCACTATGAGTTCGAAGACCTCTGGGTGTAACACCCACTCTGCCGGATCCACTCTGACTCAGAAAGTCGGCCGTCACATTGTCTACTCCTGCTACATGAGCTGCCGATAGTGCTCCCAATGTGCTTCGGCCCACTCTTAAGAGGAGTTTAGCCTCGGATTTCAAAGGAGCACTGCCGGTGCCCCCCTGCTGATTGATGTAGGCTACTGTGGTTGCATTGTCTGAGAACACTCGCACTGCTTTCCCTTCCAGTCCCCTTTGAAAGGCCCTCAGCGCAAGAACCACCGCTTGTAACTCCAACCTGTTTACGGACCATGCTTTTTCCACCTCGGTCCACTGTCCCTGGGCAACATTTCCCTCGACGTAAGCCCCCCCCCCCCCATCTCAACAGACTGGCGTCTGTCGTAAGAGGTATAAAGGAAGGAGCCTCCAATGGCATACCCCCTTCCAATACCCCCGGCCTTAACCAACACTGAAGAGCCTGTCTCGTCTCTGGCTGACACGGCAGCCTCCGAGACAGCAGATCTCTCTGGTGAGACCATCTCCTGAGCAACGATCTTTGTAACGGCCGCATATGCGCCCGCGCCCACGGAACCAAATCGAGAGTCGCCGCCATCTTCCCTAGCAACTTTAGATAATGCCACGCCTTGGGAAGCTTCCGACATAAAAAGGCGCGGACTAGACCTCTTAAGTCTTGTGCCCTCAACCGAGGCAAAAACACCCTTCCTATCCGTGTCTCGAACCTTGCTCCGAGATATTCCAGGTCTTGAGAAGGCTCTAGTCTGCTCTTTGCCATGTTGACCACCCAGCCTAGACTTTGAAGTACCTCTATTACCCTGGCAGTTGCCCTCTCGCTCACTGACTTGAATTTTGCATGCACCAACCAATCGTCTAAATAGGGTTGCACCAGAATCCCTTCTTTCCTCAAGGTCGCCGCCACGACCACCATGACCTTGGTGAAAGTCCACGGTGCCGTCGCTAACCCGAACGGCAACGCCTGGAACTGGAAATGCCCCATCGGAAGGGCAAATCTGAGGAACTATTGATGCTCTTGCCGTATGGGTATGTGAAGATAAGCCTCCGTCAAATCCAGCGCCGTAAGGAACTCCCCTGCTTTTAAGGCCACAACCACTGACCGCAGAGTTTCCATATGAAAATGCGACACTCGGAGACACCGATTTACCTTTCTGAGATCCAAGATCGGACGGAAGGCTCCTTTTTTTTTTTTTGGGCACCACAAAATAAATGGAGTATCGACCGTACCCGCACTGTGCTTCTGGTACTGGCACCACCACGTTGAGCCTTAATAGTCTCTCCAACGTCTCTTACCGCCTGGAGTTTTAGAGGCGTTTTGCATGGCGATTGCATGTAAGCGTCGGCCACTAGGCGCCGAAACTCGAGAGCATAGCCCTCCTGAATGATTTCCAACACCCACTGGTCGGTGGTAATCTGGGCCCAAGCAGGATAAAAGTCCCGTAATCGTCCTCCTACGGGCACCACCTCCGCCTGGGCCCTCCTGGCTTCATTGTGGCTTTCTGAGGTTCGAGGAAGAAGGAGCAGAGAAACCTCTGTTTGCACCTCTGAAACCTCGAAACCCTCGATTTCTATAGGAGAAACGCCCCCTTTGAAACTGTCCAAACCTAGCTGGGCGAAAACGGCAAAACTCCCTCTGCTGATTCTTACTAGCCGGTAACGGTCTTCCTTGCTTCTGTTTGTCCTCCGGAAGCTTCCTCTCTTTAGACTCCCCCAGATCCTTTACCAACTTATCCAGATCTTCTCCGAAGGGCAGCTTACCCCTAAAGGGTAACTTACCCAATCTCGATTTAGAAGAACCGTCTGCCGCCCAATTACGCAGCCACAGATACCGCCTTGCGGCGATTACCGACGCCATACTCTTCAACAGACTCCTAATGAGGTCATAATGAATGTCAGCCAGGTAAGCCGTCCGCTTCACCATCACTCTCCCCCAAATGGTCCCCCTGAATATGCTGAGACCAACGGAGACATGCCCGTGCTACCCAAGCCCCACAAACTGAGGCCTGCAGGGAGAGGGCGTTGATATCAAATACCTGTTTTAACAGGGCATCTAGCTTCCTATCCTGAACATCCTTGAAAGCGGTACTACCTTCGACTGGAATGGTAGTCTTCTTGGTCACAGCCGAGACCGCCGCATCCACCTTCGGCGATTTAAACAACTCCCGATCCTGATCTACCAACGGGTAAAGATGTGACATAACCCTGGAACCCTTAAGTCCTGCCTCCGGCATGTCCCATTCCTCCTGAATCATTTCTTGCATCATTCTATGAACTGGGAATGCTTTCTGTGTCTTACGAAACGCCTGCAACAATGGATCCTCCAGAGAAGCATCCTCTGCCAGCACGGCAGCAGGCACATTCAATGTCTTTAGAGCCTCCCCAATGAGGGCAGGCAACTCCTCTCGTCGAAACAGCCTGACCACCCTCGCCTGATCTTCGTTCTCCGCTAACTCTCCTTCCTCTAACTCATCTTCTAACTCCGCATCCTGTTCTGCGTAATCTGACAAAGGTCCCTCTGAAGCCACTGACTGCTCCTGTAGATGGTTTCCCTTCTTGGACTTCTTAGAAGGCACCTCCAAAAGTCCCAAGTCTAGAGGAGTCCCTGGATGCTTTCCGCCTAGGTCCTCTTCCACTGAAGCTGCCTCAGGACCCCTATTACTGCCTCTGAGGGCCTGCTGTAGCAAAGTTACAACATCCTGAGAAAAAAATCGCTGCCAGTCCTCCTGGCCATGCAGACTGAGTAAATGGCCTATCCGGAGAAGAGGACAGCCCCGCTACCGGCTCCAGCAAAGGAACTGAAGGAGAACTCTGAGCTGGCCCCAAAGCCTTCTGGCCCTCAACGGCCACCTCAATCACCAGTTCCACTGGACTGGCCTCTTGGGAGCATTGCTTACAGACCCCAGTGTCAGACAATGCCTTTCTAATCCCACATATTACACACAGTGGCTTAGAAGGCATCCCTGCAACACTTCGCCGCCACTTCTATGGACTCTCCTTAACGGTATGAATGTGGGCCCAATCCACAATGATTCCAGAAATCTAACTAACTACCTACCTAACTATACATCTATAAATATACCCATTGTGGCAAGGTCAGCTTATCCTGTGAGTGGGGGAGGTGAGAAGCATAACGAATTCACCCTAGTTAAGGGTCCCCCTTCTAGGAGTGCAGGGACAGAAAGCCACAGCCAGGTTTCAAAGACAGAAACCCCAGCTGGAACAGGTTTCAGCCAATGACTGATAAAGTAAGAAAGAGGGATTGCAAGCACGAGGACCAAAGCCCTTACTTTAACAAGTGCACTGATTATTCTAATATCAGAAGGCAGGGGGGGATTACCAACACCTGGGAAAGAAAGAGGTGGGGTTAGAACCCTGGAGGTATAAGCCTGGGTTAGATTATGCAGAGAGAGAGAGAGACGAGAAGGAGAGTAGCAGGGAGAGCAGCTGAGACAGAAGCAGGGAGGAGGAGTTGATTCTTGGAGAAGAGCTGAGCTACCCAGAGCTGAGAGAGCTGAATTCCCTGCAACAGGTTGGCAGCAGAGGTGGGGACCAGGAAGTGGAGAAGCTTTCAGACCACCAGAGATGATGTCAGCTGAGCAGTCTGACCAGGTCGGTGAGTCAGAACCCATGCAGTTGGGAGAACCAGTGTCAGAGTTGGGGGAAGAAGATTGCTTTATGGATTGCTCTCTATGCCAAGCTCTGGACAGGAGGTCTTGAGGAAAAGTTAGCCCTGAAAGTAGTAATTCTCCTTGGAAGTTTACCATATGGCACAAGCAGTGTGGAGGTAAATTCCTGCCTGTTTTAAAAGGGAAATTTACTGCAATGTAAGCCTGATCAGGAAGCTCTGATTCATGCTTGTTTGTCACCCGTGTTTGAACTGTGCAACGGCAAGAGAAGCCAAGTTAACTGCTATAAGAGTTTTTGCTCGCTCCTCTCCTTTATGAAAAGCCTGCTAAGAGTTGTGATAACAGCTTGGAATGTTTGTTTTGTTCTAAGTTTGGTTTCACGTAGAAATGCAGCCTAGAGAGGTTTTTGAGGCTGGCAGAAACCAAACTGCTGTAGAAGAATTAAGCTTGAATTTTTCTTTATGCTCTGATTAACAAAGACTAAAAAGGAAAGTGGCAGCCTAGTTTCTAAAGGCAATTGCTTCTGTAAGTAAGAGGACTTTAAAAAGCCATTTCTGAGTTCTTTTGGTTTGTTTACCAGTATTTGCTGTACCTTAAGCAAATCCTACAATTATAATCCTGTAAATGATACCTTGAACCTGCTGTGTTTTGTGTTATGGAAATAAACTTTCTGTTACAAGCCTTACCCTCGGTTACCTCAACTACAAACCTTCTACTTAAAGCATCAACATATTTTAGCAGTACTACACTTCCCAGAAGCCAACACGAAGAAATAGGCTGCTAGGAGCTGATAGAAGAAGGAATCCTCAACCACCATGCCCCTCGACCACTAGAGGCAAGTGGCTTCGGGCGTTGTGCTTGTGACACCATATTCATATATATATATATCGCGCGGCTTTCCCGCACTGCCACCAAGTGGCTCCAGCTCTGCTAAGACTAACGGAGTTTCCGCAACGGTTCCCCTGCGTGCTAACGCCCGGCGGTCAATAAGCTTACCTCCAGACGGCTGACCATTCGTTTGGTGATTTAAGTTCCCCACGCTCAGCCGAATAGCGGCTTCTGCGACGGGAGAAAAATCTGCAATCGAGGCGGCGGTATTTCAGCACCCAGCTGCCTTTTGAACACGCAGCGAGTCAGCGACCGCGCTCCTCCACTTCCGCTGCTGGTTCCTCACCCAAATCGTGGGTTCGGGAACTGGAGCTCAGCCATAGAAAATGCAAATTATCGCCTTCCTCCCCTGCCCCCCCGAAAGAAATAGAGGGAGGGGGCCAGGAAGGGGGCCTCAGCACAGCTTCACAACCAAGCTTTGCGGGTTTTTTTTTTTTAAAACTCACTGTAGCCCTCAAATATAAAGACTACCCAGCAGAAAATTTAATTCTTCCTCTAAGCTAGCTCCTTAAACGTTTCTCCAGTGAGCCTCTACCTCCGGGCTCACCACCCTCCAGCTGCTATGGAGACTGAAATTACTGGACAGAGGAGGCGGTCCCGGGAGTATTTGTACCAGTGTCATTAGAAGAATGACATTTCTCAGTCTCCATAGCTGCTGGAGGAGGTGCTTAAACCCAGATGTTGGGACTAGACTGGAGGGACGATAAGGAATATTGTGTTCAGCTTTAGAGACTGCATCTCGCAAAGGATATAAAAAGACTGGAAGCGGTTCAGAGGAAGGCGACCAAAATGATTTGGAGCCTGTGTCAGAAGACTTATGAAAGGAGACTTGAAGACCAAAATATCTACACTCTGGAGGAGAGGAGGGACAGGGGATATATGATTCAGACCTTTAAAAACTTAAAGAGTATTAATGAACAAACAAACAAACCTCTTCCAAAGACGGGGAAGCTGTAAAACTAGAGGGCATAACATGAAGCTGCAAGGGGGTAAACTTAAAGGCAATTTCAGAAAATACTTTTTCACTGAAAGGGTGCTGGATGCTTGGAATGCCCTCCCAGTGGAAGTGGTGGGGGCAAACACAGTAAAAGAATTCAAAGTGGCATGGAACAGACACAGTGGATCCCTTAATAGCAACAGGATGAAATCAAAATAAGCATATCTATCTTTTATATCTGAATAGGAATGACTTACATGGAGCAGCGAGTACACTCTTAAACAAAGGCATGGGGAGGGGTGACCTGCATGGAGTGGCAAGTGCACCTACTCTTGCCGCCTTGCTGGGCAAACTAGATGGACCATACTGGTCTTTATCTGCCGTCATATAGCACAGTTACTTACCTGTAACAGGTGATCTCTGGGAACAGCAGGAATAAGTCTTCACATATGGGTACGTCGGTACCGACGGAGTCTGCACGGGAATGCTTCCCAGCGTCCAATCAAGAGCTTTTGGAAGCATCCCAGCACGCCTGCGTGCTGCCTTCCCGCCTTTCCCAACTGCCTCTCCTCAGTTAAGTTTTAAAGCTGAGACAAAGAGAGAGAGAGAGGAAAGGAAAGACAGACAGAGATACAACTCCTGGGGAGGTGGGTGGGTTGTGAAGACTTATTCCTGCTGTTCAAAGAGATCACCTGTTACAGGTAAGTAACTGTGCTATCTCCAGGAACAAGCAGGAATGAGTCTTCACATATGGGGACTCCCAAGCTGAGATGCCTGGAGTCCCAGCATGTCATAGGTTGGAACATGCATTCTCCCAGAACACCAGGCATCCTGAGGATGGGGGGTAGGAGTTGAAAAAAGAAGGATGCTGTGGAACAGCTAACCTGGCATAGGACTGCAGAGAAGGAGTCCATGTGTGGATGATGATTGTCATCAATGATATTGCAAAGAATATTGCAATATGGACTTCCCCTGACAGGATTTCACCGAAGTATGGAGGTTCATGGATCTACTGGGAAACCCAGTAGAGGAACCTTGAAGAGGATCTCACTGTAAAGTGGAGGTAATAAACCTGTAGGAAAAACAGGGGAGGTCAGGATCCTGAAAGGTAACAGGTAACCCCAGTAGGAAAAACTGGGGTAGTACAAAAACGGTGGGCCTTCAGCGGAAGGCTTTATGAGAAAAACCTAACTCTTTTGGCGGCAGAGTGGCTCACTCTTAGGAGCAAAAAGAGAAAGGCTAACCGATTTGGACAAACAGGCACAGTCCTTGTGGGGAGAAAGGGTATGGGAACCCCTTGTATCCCAAAAAGAGAGGACAAATGCCTGAGGCGTTAAAGCCTGTGATTAACTGAAGAGCCACAATGTCTCTCCTAACTGGGGTAAGCTAGGAGAGATATTGGGCACGGAGAGCTTCAGAGGTAGCTAAACCCTTAGGTTATGGTATAAAAATTGTTAAACCACAGGAGTGGTTGTGTGCGTAGAACCCCAAACCTGCTGGATAGCATAGGTATGGGTAAAGCCCCTACGTCAGAATCATATAGCTATATGAGCATAGACAGTCAGATAGATAAGTATGTGGATACATATCTATCTATAATAAAATATCTCGACATATATATATATATATGAATATATATATACATATAGATATATAGATAGACATATAAGAATACATCTATAGTGAGATATGGAGGGGCATAAAATACACACAAGATAAATATGAATATGTAGGCCTAAATATGGGTGTCTGCAATTAAACAGACAGAGATATGCCTACAGCATGGCATTCACATAGGATATCTGGAGAGGAAAGATTCATCTAACAAGGAGGTGGAACCTACTTGAGAAGATATATAGAGAATCTATTCCCCCTGGTTATGATCTGCAAGGATGCTAGCTAGTGAAATAACCAGGACGGTTACGTGAAAAACAGAGGATATCATCAATCTGCAGCTAGCAAGTCCCGAGTCTTCCAGGACTCTAGCATGGTAAGTAGACAGAAGAGACAGAGATGAGATACCACGTTGACCTGCTTAAAGGCAAAAAGTATCATGTGTTCTTACCATGAGAACGAGCTGCAAGGAGAAAGAGCATAAACCCGATTGGGAATGCTATGGACCAAAGCAGGGAATTGGCAACTCCTTAAGCTTTTACGTAAGAGAAGGCCTATGTCCTTTATATCAAAAAGGAGATAGTAAAGAAGGGAGAACCTTCTAGTCATAGGAGACATGACTGAAAAGCCTTTTCCAACCATCTAGGATAGCTGTTGGAGAAAAAAAACCCATGCTCTCTAGCAAGGGCCCATAGTGGAAAGCTTCTCTGTAGAATTGCAAAGAGCATGATGCAGGAGAATGAGGAGACAGAACTGGCTGCTAGAAAGCCAGTATCTCTGCCAACTATGCTGCCAAACCCAGGAGAATGGAGATGGCAGAAATAGAAGACAATCCAGAAAGCTTGTAGTGGGATAATCTCCAAGATAGATGGAAGCACTGACTTGGAGCCACTACTAAGACTAGAAAGAATGTTAGTGGAGGACAAATCTGGTTGAGGACAAGAACCAGTGGTCGAAACATTAAGGCTCCTGCATAGGCAGCTGCTAGCAAGATAGCAGAAAGAATCTTACTGTTCAAAAACAGAAAGGACAGGAGTAGAAAATTCTGGACATGTCTGATAAGCTGCCCCAAAGTAAAATTGAAACAGAGGAGGTAACTCAGAGAGGAAATCTCCGCACTGGAAAGTGAGAAAACTAGAGAGGCTGAAGAAAAAGCCCCCCAGCAAGTAATTCCACTCTTACAGAGGAAAAAGCTTGGTAAGAGGGTGAAGAGAATGGAGCTGAAGAAGACTTACCAAGTATTAAGTCTATAGAAAGGAAAAATGCATGCTGGCACAGGAACTATCATTTGATAGTGGTCAGACCTCTTTCCCTAGCAGGAAAAGAGGAGAAACCTGTGACCTATAGGCATGAACATCCTGACAGCTCATAGAAATATAGAAAAAATGGATGTCTTTTGGAAAGAGATCCATGTGTAGGTGTTAGAATGAAGCAGTGGATTGCCTCTATTGAGAAGTAGCAACTGTAGATTCTAACCCCAAGAGTCACAAGCATCTGATGATGATTGATCAGAAACCCTGCAGGTGCTGGGTTTGCTAAGCCTGGTGAGAGGTTGCATTCTTCAGACCAGGACAATGCCTCCCCTGTTGGGGAACATCTGTATGATGGGCAAGTGATGAATAAAACCTTCTTCTCCTGTGGGAAGAAAGTTTGGTAGGACATTTCCTACCTACTGGGACAGAAGGTGGTGTAGAACAACCCTTAGGAACAGGTAAATCAGTGGACAACTGAGTAACCTGACGTAAAGACTCCTTGTTGAAAATATTTTCTCCAGTGCAAGGAGTATGTCCCAGCCGTTGTTATGCCCATTTGTCCAAGTCTGAAGCTTGAAGCCAGGCTCTACGTCGTGCTCCTATAGCTATAGCATAGGTCCTGCTAACAGATTCAAAAGAGTCTAGGGAAGCACGAGAAAGAAACCAAGATATATTCTGGATATGCTTAAGCAGTGAGGAATAGTCTGTACTCCTGGAATCTGGAAGGAAAGGAGTCAAAAGATGTAATTGCTTTGTGACCTCCTCAAGAGAAAGACGCATATAAAAAATATATGAGAGAATTCTTGCAGAAAGCATAGATGTCTGGAAGGTTTGACGTCCAAAGGCATCTAGTATCTTAGACTCACGACCTGGCGGATAAGAAGAGTGCTTTTTCTTACTCTTTACCCGCCTCATTGCTGATTCCACTACTATGGAATGATGAGGAAGTTGAGTCTTTTGAAACCCTGGAGAGGGGGGCACCTGATATAAGAGATCAGTTGCCCTGGGAGGTGGGGGTACCCTTAAAGGTGTTTCCCACATTCCTAGAAGGAGATCCTGCAAGGAATGATGCAAAAGAAGCATTATGTTGTCCTTTGCTTTGGTAGAAACAGAGCCTTGTGCAGGATCATGTCCTGGAATAGGAATGGCAAGGGATCTTGCTATATCCAGGAGGAAATTCTGAAAAGAGGGATCTCAAACAGGAATCTCCCTTGGACAGGTTAGATCTAAAGAACTAGCCTGAGCACCCACAGAGTTATCCAAATATATAGGAATAGAAGATCCTGCAGAGTGCAGTGTGGAATGCTTAAGGGATGGTTGCTGGTACTGGCTGTCAGGAGCAGCAACCGTCCTTACCACATTGTCCATGCCAGGTATCGACTCCAAGCTTGGTATAGAATGGAGCGATCCTGTTGAAAAAAGCATGGCAGGAGTTGGCCACGATGCTACTGTGGATACCGGTACCGATGCGGAGTCGAGCCCGACAAAGACATCGGAGCAGTCATCGGTGACAGTTCAATCGGTACCGAGGTAACCGAAAACCTCCGGCTACTATCCTCGGTACCGAAGCACCGGTATCGATCGGTATTGGTACCAAAACCTATTGGTACCCAGTCTTCTAGACTAGAGATCGATTCCAAACTCGGCATCGAGGGCAGAGAACCTGATAAGCGAAGCATGGAAGGCACCGACCGTAAGGGTAATGAGGACATCCGTACAGACTTCGGTACCATGTCTGATACCAGTGAAGGAAGGTCAACCAGTGGCAACTCAATCGGCCTCGGGGGAACCGAGAGTTGCGGATCCGAATCATCAGAACTGAGCCTTAGGTACCACCGAGAGCCGGTACCAAGGCGAGTCGGTACCCAGTCCTCCAGACTGGAGATCGATTCCAGACTTGGCATCGAAGGAAGCGAGGCTATCGATGCACATCTGGAGGGTACCGACGTCGGTGGTAGTATCGGTGTTGGTACCGATAATGGAAAGTCAATCTGGAGAGTATCCACCGGTCCGGAAGGTACCGAGGATGCCAGACGACTATCCCTGGTGAGGAGTGTTTCATCCAACACCAGTGCCAATGCCGGGGTATCGGTACCGCTCGAAGCGGATGCCACCACCGTACATGGCTTAGGTATGTTCTGTGGGGGGTGAACCCTAGGAACAACCTGAAACCCCTTATAGGCTTTGGAGACCGAAGACTCCCGCCGGGGTTTTGAAGCCAGTGGGCCCTCAAGGGCAAGGCCGGAGCTGTCTACATGCTGTGCATGAGACCTACCACTCGAGGACTGGCTAGTCTTAACAGACTGTTTGTGGGTTACCTGATCCTGTGTGGAAGAAGGGGATGGTGCCCCGAAGTTGGAGGGCAACCGTGTATCGAGGGAACCTCGATGTTGAAGACCTCTTCTCACCAAACTGTTGTCAGGACCCAAGCAGGTTAGACACCGACTTCGAGGGTCTAAAAATAAAGTTGTACCGCCACAGTCTGAACATTTCTTGGAGAAGGTGTCTGGCGGTTCCATGAAGGAAAAAGAAGAGGCCTAAAAGGCCTAAGAGACCGTGGGACACTATGAAGAAAAAATATCCCATGGAAAAGGAAGATTTTACAAGAAAAGAAAAGAAAACACTGGCGGTACCGGTGGGGTCGGGAAGACAGCCGCGACCACAAAAAAACTAAGAAATAAAAACAAGAATTTTCTGCGGTGACAGGACGACGTCCTGCCGGCTCCGCGGAAAAATGAAAACTGAGGAGAGGCAGTTGGGAAAGGCGAGAAGACAGCACACAGGCGTGCTGGGTTGCTTCCAAAAGCTCTTGATTGGACGCTGGGAAGCGTTCCTGCGCAGACTCCGTCGGTACCGACATACCCATATGTGAAGACTCATTCCTGCTTGTTCCTGGAGATACTATGTTACTCTGTAACTGTGCTCCCTGGTCCTTAGTGCAACGCTCACAAACGGGATCCCTAAATCCAGTTCAGCACTTGCCACAGACTAGTGCTTCTTAAGGGCCAACATACATCCCCCCCCAGTTACAGCCCTGGGAGGCAAGGATTAACAGACAATAACATGTAACACTGCATGTTTCACTTGCACATGTCTGTGGTGGCACAGCCCTTTACACGTGTGCAGCTACAAGGTAATAGAAAAGGCAAAACAAACACTTCATGTGTCAGAAATTCGGCCTGACAACAGAACCCTACAGAGGGAATAAGTTGAGCCATCACCTACAGTTGTGGCTCTGAATGCAGGCACTAAAAGGCAAGAAAAAAATTGCACTTTCCCCTGAGGAGCTCAGGACCGAAGACAGTGATGGGCTAAGGCCACTCCCTACTGCTCAGCTTTTTTCACGCTTATCTTCCTCCTTCTGAATGGAAGCTGTTTGGGGAAGGGGGGGGGGCGTGCAGAGTCTTGTTGTTGTTGTTAAGTGCCGTCGAGTCGGAGTCGACTCATGGCGACCCTCTGGATAGCTATCCTAAATTGTGTTCGGTCTTCAGTCAGGCGGCTCATTGTTGACAGACTGGTACCCGTAGCTGCTGTTATTGTATCGATCCATCTCATTGCTGGCCTTCCTCTTTTGCTTTGACCTTCTATCTTGCCAAGCATAATGTCTTTCTCTAATGATCTCTCTC
This sequence comes from Ichthyophis bannanicus, assembly GCA_033557465.1. Lineage (NCBI taxonomy): Eukaryota > Metazoa > Chordata > Amphibia > Gymnophiona > Ichthyophiidae > Ichthyophis > Ichthyophis bannanicus. Next base: position 709,365,457 of record CM066033.1, read on the forward strand.
TTCGCATGATGTGTCCAAAGTATGAAAGTCGAAGTCTTGTCATCTGAGCTTCTAAAGAAAGCTTAGGTTTGATCTCCTCTAGTACCGACTGGTTTGTTCTTCGGGCAGTCCATGGTATACACAGTATTCGCCGCCAGCACCATAATTCAAAGGCATCAATTTTCTTCCTATCTGTCTTTTTCACTGTCCAGCTTTCACATCCATATGATGTTATTGAAAATACCATGGCTTGAACAAGTCGAATCTTTGTATGGAGAGACACATCTCTGCTCTTGAGAATCTTATCTAGGTCTTTCATAGCCATTCTGCCAAAAGCAATGCATCGTCTGATTTCTTGACTGCTTGTTGCTTCTTTATTGATGGTTGATCCAAGTAAGTTAAAGTTGTTCACAATTTCAATTTCTTCTCCTTCAACGATGAACCTGTTGATTATGCCAGTTGTCATGATCTTTGTCTTCTTTACATTAAGGTGCAGGCCCATCAGAGTCTTGATCTGGCTCAAAACACAGCTCTCAATCAGTCAAGAACACTGATGGGGAGTATGGCCGTAGCTCCACAGGTCCAAGATGTCCCTTTGGATGGCTGCCCAGGAGCTATCACAAATCTAAGACGAACTGCACCAGTCCTGCATCCTCTATGTGCTGGAGACAGAGAAACACTGAAGTACACCACTAGCTGCACTAGTTCAACTAGTATTGATGATATCTCCACCTCTGCTGGAAGGGGTACACAACCCATTTGTTTGGACTGGTCTAGCAGGATGATCTGGAAGACATGTTACCTCCTCCATCCTCAATCTACTTCCTTCCATCACAGGATTAGGAAGGTTTTTTTGTTTATTAATTTTATACAGGACTTAATTGCTCCAGAGTTAGAGTAGCAAGGGTGTTGTGCTCCAGTCCCTCCCTTCCAGGCAGCTTGCAAAGAAGAGGTGGGAAGGAGTGAACTTGTAGAAATAGAGTAATAGCCATCTTGCTCCCCAATCCAGCCCCTCCTGCTGATCCTGCCCCTGGCCTGTCCATTACACCAGCTCCACATTTCCACTTTTTTTGTCTGTAAACTAAACCCTGGTTTTATTCTTTATAAAATTCAGACAATTCTTGCTTTAATATATCCTTTTACAACCAATAATCATGGTTAATTCACAGCCAAATACAAAGAGCTGTTTCCTGAAGTAGATAAATAAAGGTTTAATATTCTTTAATCTCTTAAAACGTGTACCAAATTAGCTGCAGCAGCCTTAAATCACTTGTCCTGTAGTAAAGCGTAGTTACTCACCTGTAACAGGTGATCTCCGGGAAGAGCAGGAATTTAGTCCTCACATATGGGTATTGTCGCTACCGATGGAGCCTTCGCGGGAACGCTCCCCAGCGTTCAATAGGAACGCTTTTGGGAGCATCCCTCAGCACATGTGCACTGCCTTCCCGCCTTTCAACTGTCCCTCTTCAGTTAAGTTTGTAGCTGAGTGAAAGGATAGAGGGAGAGAGGAAAGAGGAAAGAGGAAAGAGAGAGAGAGAACTCCTAGGGGAGGTGGGTGGATTGTGAGGATTAAATTCCTGCTGTTCCCGGAGATCACCTGTTACAGGTGAGTAACTACGCTATCTCCAGGAACAAGCAGGAATGCAATCCTCACATATGGGGACTCCCTAGTTGAAGATGCCAGGGAGATAGCCCCAGGAAGGTGCCACTGTCGAAGGTGAGAATCCTTCCTCCCATGGATCTCTGGTATCCCACAAGGGTTGGTGGGTAGGAGTTGGTTTAGATTTTAAAGAGATTTTGAAGAACAGCTTGGCCAAAGAAGGCATCCCGACGGGAGGATTTATCTAGGCAGTAGTGGGCTGTGAAGGTGTGTAATGAAGCCCAGGTGGCTGCTCGACAAATGTCATCGATAGACACAGAGTGGAGATTAGCCATAGAAGCTGCCATGGCTGTCACATTGTGAGCTGTGACATGGTCCTGAAGAGGAAGACCCTTACTCTCATAAGTAAAGGATATGCATTGGGCAATCCATTTAGATAAAGTTCTTTTGGAGACTGGAAGTCCCAAATGACTAGGGTCAAAAGCTACAAAACGTTGCAAAGACTTTCTATGTTGCTGTGTACTTTGAATGTAAAAGGCTAAGGCCCTCTTACAATCCAAAGTATGAAGGTTTCTTTCTGCATTAGAGGCGTGAGGACTCGGAAAAAATACAAGAAGGTAAAGATTGGTTTAAATGAAAAGGCGAAACCACTTTGGCATAAAGTGTGGGTGAGTTCGAAGAACAACCTTATCATGATGAAATCTAGTATAAGGAGGATCAGCCACTAAAGCTTGCAATTCACTAATGCGACGGGCAGAGGTGATTGCAATGAGGAAGATGACCTTCCAAGTCAAAAACCTAAGGGCTGTAGTGGCTAAAGGTTCAAAAGGCGGCTTCATGAGCTGCCCGAGAACTAGATTTAGATCCCATGCTACCGGTGGAGGCTTGATGGGAGGTTTAGTTAATAAAAGGCCTCTCATAAATCTTGATAAGAGTGGATGAGAGGAAATTGGTTGTCCATTTAGAGGCTTATAAGAAGCTGCAATTGCACTAAGATGGACTCTTACCGAATTGGTTTTTAACCCAGAATTCAATAAGTGAAGGAGATACTCTAGTATCGATTCTAGGGTATAACCAGGGGGTTTAATCCCTTCTTGGACCCCCATATAGTAAAACATTTCCACTTGAAGGCATAAGATCTTCTTGTGGAAAGTTTCCTAGAAGCCTGAAGAATATCTTTTACCTGCTGGGACAGGTTGAAATCCTGGAGGTCTAAGCCTTCAATAACCAGGCCATGAGGTGCAGGGACTGGGGATTCGGGTGCCATAGCGTCCCGTTCTCCTGGGAAAGGAGATATGGAGCATGCCCTAAATCCAGAGGTGCCGCTTGAGAGATATGCAGAAGCAGGGAATACCACGTTTGGCGTGGCCATCGTGGTGCTATGAGAATCATGCAACCCGTCTCTCTGAAGTTTGAAGAGTGTCTTGGGGATGAGGGGAATGGGTGGGAAGGCATAAAGGAAGGCCTGACCCCAGTGAAGGAGGAAGGCATCCCTTGCCTGACAGTTGTGCGCCGGAATCCTGGAACAGAACCGGGGAAGATTGGCATTCAGTGGACTTGTAAAGAGGTCTATGTCTGGAGTGCCCCAGAGATGAAATATCTTTGCCACCTGGTCTAGGTGGAGTGACCACTCGTGAGGTAGCAGTACTCGACTGAGTTTGTCTGCCCAAAGGTTTTGAATGCCTGGAAGATATACCACTAGAAGGTGAGTATGATGCTCTCTGGCGAGGGCCCATAGTCGTAAAGCTTCATTGCATAACAGAGAGCCTGTCCCGCCCTGCTTGTTCACATAGAACATGGCTACCTGATTGTCCGTCTGGACTAGGACTGTCTTGTAGCTGAGCTAGGCGTGGAACACTCGAAGAGCAAAATAAATTGCTCTTAATTCCAGGAGGTTTATGTGTAAACCAACCTCCTGTGGAGTCCAGGTGCCCTGGGTAGAGAGATGATTCAGGTGTGCTCCCCAACCCACCTGTGATGCATCTGTTAGGGTGTCCTGAAAGAGGGGTTGATGGAAAGGAGACCCTACTGTCAGATTTTCTCATGATTACCACCATTGGAGGAACAAAATTAGTCGTTGAGAGATTGTTATTTTGTCCGACAAATGACCCGTGGCTTGGGTCCACTGAGCTGCTCGCATGTGGAGGCGAGCATATGGGACTACATGAACTGTGGATGCCATGTGTCCCAGCAGCTGCAGTAGCTCCTGAGCAGTGAGGGAGGATTTGCCTGCTGCTTGGGAAGCTAACTGCATTATGCGAAGACACCGGGTTTGCGGAAGGAAAGCCCTTGCCTGTCTGGTATCCAGACAGGTTCCTATGAATTCTAGGCATTGAGAAGGAACTAGTTGAGATTTCGGGAAGTTTATTACCAATCCCAAGTATTGGAGGATTCGCATTGTACGAGACAGTGCAGTGCTGGCCTCTGTCACTGTGGAGGCTCGGATGAGCCAGTCGTCTAAGTAAGGGAAGACAAAAATCCCCAGGGTTCGTAGAAATGCAGCTACTACTGCCATGCATTTTGTGAATACCCTTGGTGCTGAAGCCAGACCAAAAGGAAGAACCCTGTACTGGAAATGTCTTCCCCTGAAAAGGAAATGTAAATAATTTCCTGTGATCTGGATGGATAAGAATTTGAGTGTATGTATCCTTTAAGTCTAGAGAGCAAAGCCAGTCCTGGCTTTGAAGGTATGGCAGAAGAGTTCCCAGAGAAATCATTTTGAATTTCTCTCGAAACAGATATTTGTTCAATTGTCTGAGGTCTAGAATGGGTCTGTGTCCTCCTGTTTTCTTTGGAATAAGAAAATAGGGGGAGTAGAACCCTGCACCCTGTTGAAGAATGGGTACTTCCTCTATTGCCCCTTGGGAAAGAAGTGTGGAGACCTCGTAATCTAGCAGATTGTCTGCAGAGGTTTCTGAATTGAACTGCTTTAGAATTGTAGGAGGGGGTAAGCTGTGAAAATGAAGTTTGTACCCCTCCCCTACAATGGACAAAGTCCACTCTTCTGCTGTTATCTGATGCCATCTGTTGACAAAGTGGCATAACCTGCCGGGAATGTTGGGGGGTTGAGGACCCCTCAGAGGCAGGAAGGCAAAGCTCTCTAGGAAGGAGTCAAAGCCCTTGAGGGGGCTGAACCTGGAGAGCTGGTTGGGCTCTCGGGCCTTTTGGTTTCTTTTGTTGTCTAGTTTATCCCTTTTGGGCAACCTGACCTGGAGCTTGAGTCTGATGGGTATAGGAAGGATAAAACTTCCTCTTTTTGCTAAAAGAGGGTTTTTTTTATAAGGCTTCTTTTTGGCTGGAGTGGCTGTAGACTGACATACTAAGGTAGAATTGTCAGCATCTAACTCGTTAGCCTTCTCCTGCCAGTTCTCGCCGAAGAGATTCTCTCCCGTGCAAGGAATGTTGCCTAACTTGTCCTGTACCCAAGTCTCCAAGTCTGATGCCTGTAGCCAGGCAATCCGTCGTGCACAAATGGCAATAGCAGACGTTCTGCTGATGCATTCAAAGCAGTCAAAGGCTGCACGATTGACAAACTTGGAGACATCCTGAGCATGCTTAACCAGAGTAAGAAAGTCTTGTCTCTTATCATCTGGGAGAAATGGGCTCATAAGTTCCAAGTCTCCTGTGATTTCTTTGAGGAACATTCCCATATATAGGATATATGAGCTGATCCTAGCTGAAAGCATGGAAGCTTGAAAAGTTCTGCGTCCAAAAGCATCCAGAGTCCTGCATTCACGACCTGGAGGATTGGATGCATGTCTTTTTGCACTTTTCATTCTATGCATGGTTGACTCCACTACCATTGAGTGGTGTGGCAACTGAGTTTTCTGAAATCCAGGACATGGTGGGACTCGATACATAGTATCAAGTCTCCTAGAGTGAGAAGAAGTAGTCAGAGGTGTCTCCCACATTCTGATCATCAAGCTATGCAGAATTTCATGGATAGGCAGAGTAGCTGCCTCCTTAGGAGCTTTAGTATATTGGAGGATTTCCAATTCCTTTGCTCTGGGTTCCTCTTCAGGAGCTACTGTGATTGAAAGACCTTTAGCCATATCACGGATGAAATCCTGAAATGACATGTCCTCTGGAGGTGACATTCTGCGTTGGGGAGAAACCCTCTAGTGCCAGCAGAATTGTCAGAATCTTCGGAATCGAAGTATTCCTGACCCCGATGCTCCTGCAAAGCACGATCCCGGTACCGATCGAAGTCGGTACTGAGGTGACCCGGTACTACTTTATCCACTTCAGCCGGAGGTGGAATGGAAAGAGTTACCATCGGGGCCGGTACCATTGGAACTGGCATCGTCGGTGTCGGTACCAGTGTCTGTACCGGTGTCGGTACCGGCATCGGTGTTAATGTCGGCACCGGTGCCCTTGGGACCACCGGTACCACAGCTGAGAGAAGAGCTGCAATACTGCGTTCAAAAGCAAGAAACCTCTGGTCTATCGACGCTGCCAATGCCTGGGTGTCGGTACTGGTAAGAACGGCCAGAACCCCTGAGCATGGCACAGATAGTTCTTGCGAGGTTGAGGCCTCGAGAACATCCTGAAGCCCCATCGATGCTTTGGAAGCCGAATCCTCCCGCCGGGGCTGTTTTGCTGTGTGGTTCCCTCAAGGGCAATGCCAATGGCCTCTCGATGCTTAGCAGGAGAGCTACCCTTTGAGGACCGGCTTTTGTGTTTAGTTACCTGAGATCCATGGGAGGAAGAAGAGGCCCTTGTCGATGTTGATGCAATGGATCTGGCATCTGAAGAAAAGAGGGTACCGAGTTTTGCGGCCCGGTTCTGTCTTCCTCTTTTGGTCATCCCCATGCAGGAGAGACATTCAGTTGGAGAATGATCAGGTCCTAAACATTTTAGACACCAATCATGGGTGTCAGTGATGGAAATGGTACCGCCACACTTAGTACATTTTTTTAAAACCACTAGCTGGCTTTTCCATGATTTTGGAAAAATGGGGCCTATTGCCCAAAATGGCACCTAGCACCACAACAAGAAAGTTTCTGAAAATTAACAGTCTAAGTCTAAGGGGTTTTTTTTTTTTTTTTAAAGGAAAAGAAAAGAACCGGCAGTACCGGTAGGCGTCGTGCGGTAGGCAAACGCGACCAGAAGAAAGAATTTTAAAGACGGAATTTTCTGCAGTGACAGGGAATAGATCCTGTTGGCTCCGCGGAAAACGAAGAACTGAAGAGGGATAGCTGGAAAGGCGGGAAGGCAGCGCGCATGTGCTGAGGGATGCTCCCAAAAGCGTTCCTATGGGACGCTGGGGAGCGTTCCCGCGCAGGCTCCGTCGGTACTGACGATATCCATATGTGAGGACTACATTCCTGCTTGTTCCTGGAGATTAAACTTAACCTGCTTTGTTTATTTTAAAGTGAATTAAGGAGTTTTGCTTAACCTTAACAATGGACTGTTACAATACTGTGGGCACTTCTACACTTTGACCCCCCTTCCCCCCAACTCTCTGCAGTGAATTGTTTGGAAACGTATGGGCCTGCACTGCTGGCCAATTGTTAGAACTGAAGTGAAATTTGCTATGAAACTGAACCCCACACCACTTCTTCTAAGGGAGAAATCTAGCCAACAGCAACAGCAGCATGCTTTTCTCTCCCACATGTACTCATCATGCAATTGGCCAATCATGCGACTCATGCACTACTACAGTCAACCTTAGGCTATAGCATCTGCTCAGATGACCAGGATAAAAACAGGGCATAGAACTATAGAATGAAACAAGACTGCTATGACTGTCCAAAATCCACTACTGTATGACCCAGAGTACTAGCAAAATCATTCTACTGACTGTGGGTATGAGAGCATGAAGCACATTGATTCTCACCTGCAAAACTGTGTTTGCAAATGTCTGAACATGAGCATACAAGAAAAACAACGACAAATGAAAGGTACTTACTGAGATCCTGTCATCTTCCCGCCGTCTCCTACCTCTGAAAACATTTCTTCTTTAGTATAAAACAGACCAAAAAAAAACAAACAAAGAAACATAAAACATAAGGCACTGCTTTCTACCTCCAATGGACTTTTCAGCCTTTGACTCATTAGGGCATTAGTTTTCATAGCATTATTATCTTTAATGAAACTGCAAGTTATGCTTTCCAATTTAGAAATGTTTTATTGAGAATTGTAGGAGTTAAGTTAAACTGTATAAAGCTGTCTCACTTTGTTCATGCATGTCATAAAGACCATCTTTTAAGAAAAGCTTTTAGTGAAAATGGCCTGGTGGTTTTGCATGCTGTAGAGGCAATAGTAGTCCCAGTCCTGTCATTCAGACAATGGCTGGACAAAGGAGAGTGAAGTGTACAAACAAAAGTTCTTTATTGATAAAAGCACCCTGACAGTCGTGTTTTGGCACGCTGCCTCCTTCAGGAAGAACCTCAAAACTAATAAAACCATACATCAATACAATTGCAAATATAAAAATAAGACCATATACATAACAGAAAGAAGAACAATAATAAAGACAGAACACTAAATGAATAAAAGAACCAAGTACTCGGACTACTGAAAAGATAAATCATATTAAAATGTAAGTAAAAGCATACATAATCATACTATACAATAAAAATAATTAGACAAAATAAAACAAGACAATGCTGTATAGGAGGGACATAATATCAAAACAAAATGAGTGGTGTGTACATAAAACCATAAAGAGAATTAACAAAACTATATTAACTAAATATAAATCATGAGGATGGGGGGGGGCGGACAGGGGGAATTGGGGGGATGGACGAGAAAAAGATGTAAAGGGGGAGAGAGGAGAAGATGGGAAGGGAAAGGGAGAGATGGAGGGGGAGCAAGAAAGGGAAATTTTCAGTAGTAAAAAGCCAATCATTGTGACCAGGAAAGGACTTATCTACAATCCAGTAAGAGACTTCGTATAAGAAAGGACTGAACCTCAGGCACCTAAAAGCAACAATGTAACTATACACGTGGAAAGGGAAAGAGATAAGGGTAAGACAATTGTTAATCAAACCTGAAAGAAGTGTGTGTTGGGGGGGCATAAAATAAAATTTTGTATGAAAAGCTTACTGCAAAGGTGTCAAAAATAATTATCGCTGATTAAAGACAGCTTTACAAAATGATAAACCAGATTGGGATGACACGAGGTTAGAGCAAAGGAAACAACTAAAGAAAGCCTTGGCTTTTTTAAATGAAGGGAACCGTATATAAGAGAAGCGACAATGTGGTTGAGAGTATCTTATTCAAAATATGCGATCAGCACTGTGGTTCATTAAAAGTAAAAATCAAACTCCCTTAATTCGTTTAAAAACAGTGCAAAAGGGCCATCAGATGATGAATAAAACAGGGGGGCCAAAAGCATAAAAAGTAAAAACCAAACTAAAATATGTAGGAAAGGTACCAACCTGGGTGCTCCTTATTAATAAAAGAGAAAACTTGTAAATAAATGTAAAAGGACAAGTGCAGATAAAAAACAGACTGTGTTAAAGCAGGCAGACGAAAAGATAGACAGTGCAAGTACTGATGTGCAAAAAAGCGTAGTTACTAACCTGTAACAAGTGATCTTCGGGAACAGCAGGAATCAGTTTTCACATATGGGTGAATGTCACTGACTGAGCCCACACAGGAACTCTCCCAGCGTCCAATAGGAAAGCTTTTGAGAGCACTCCACTGCGACTGCATGCCTGCCTTCCCAACTCCTTTCCTCAGTTGCGTTTGTAGCTAAGAAGAATAAAATAAAAGAATACTACAACTCCTAGAGGAGGGCGGGTTGTGAAGACGGATTCCTGCTGTTCCTGGAGATCACATGTTACAGGTAAATAACTATGCTATCTCCAGGAACAAGCAGGAAAGCACAGTTACTTACCTGTAACAGGTGATCTCTGGGAACAGCAGGAATTAGTCCTCACTTATGGGTACGTCGGTACCGATGGAGCCTGCGCGGGAAAGCTCCCCAGCTTCCCAGAAGGAAGCTTTTGGGGCCTCCCACTGCACATGCGCGCTTCCTTCCCGCCTTCCTGACCAGCTCTCCTCAGTTCGAGTTTATAACTGAGACAATAGAGAGAGGAAAGGAAGATAGATAGAAGATACAACCTCCAAAGACTAGGGGACATGCAATGAAGCTACAGGGTAAACTATTTAAGACTAATAAAAGAAAATATTTTTTCACTCAACGTGTAATCAAACTCTGGAATTTGTTACCGGAGGATGTAGTAAAGGCTGTTAGTGTAGCTGGGTTTAAAAAAGGTTTGGACAAGTTCCTGGAGGAAAGGTCCATAAACCATTATTAAAAAGGGACCCAGGATATCAATGCTTAACCCAATACAAGCATTGTGGAACCTGTGTCTTTTGGGGATACTGCTAGGTACGTATGACCTAGATTGGCCACTGTTGGAAACAGGATACGGGGCTTGATGGACCTTGGTCTGACTCAGTATGGCATATCTTATGTACCATTTCTATTAAAGCCACATCCTTTTTAAGATATAGCGACCAAAACGGCACACAATATTCAATGTGCGGTCGCACCATGGAATAGTACAGAGGCATTATAACCACCTTTGTTATCCATTATGATGTCTAAATCTTGTCCTGGGTGGTGGTTCCTAAAGTGGAACCTTGCATTGTGAAACCAGTTTGGGTTGCTTTATCCTAGGTGCATAACTTTGCACTTGGCCACATTAAATTTCATTTGCCATTTTGATGCCCAGTCTTCCAATTTATCGAGGTCCTCTTGCAATTTTTCACAAACCAATTGTGTTTTAACAACTTTGAATAATTTTGTCTCATCTGCAAATTTGATTACCTCACTCATTATTCCCATTTCCAGGTCATTTATGAATATGTTAAAAAGCAACGGATCTAGCACAGATCCCTGGGCTACTCCACTATTCACCTTTCTCCATTGTGAAAATTGGCCTTTTAGCCCTACCCTCTCCTTTCTTATTTATTTTATTTATTTATTTACAATTTCTTCTATACCGCACTATTCAGCATCAGCGCGGTTTACATAGGACATAACAATCAGACAGGGTACATAAGTCTGAGTTTACAATTAACAGGGGAACTAACTTGGATAACAAAAGTAACTATTTACACAACGGTGTCATATAAAGACATAGCAAGAGGGTGATTTAATGGTCAGGGACTCTTTGCATGGTGTGGTCACCTGGCTGATAGGGTGTGGTGGCACAGTTGTACGTATTTGAATGGGGATGAGATTCACTGCTCTCTGGGAAGTATTTGAGGAAAAGGAAGTGTTTAAGGGCCTTCCTAAACTGGGTTAGGTTAGTGATTGCCCTGATGTTTGATGGTAATGAGTTCCAGAATCTTGGGGCGCAGAGTCTGAAGGCCCTGTTTGCAGTTGTCGAGGTGCATCTTGTTAATTCTCTCGGCACATCCAGCATATTTATCGCTGTGAATCTTCTTGGTCTATTAGGAGCTGTTGTTTGGATAAGGTCAGATATTGAAGATGAAGAGAGCTTATTTACTGCTTTGAATGTCAGCAGCACAGTTTTGAAGAAAATCCTGGCTTGTAGAGGGAGCCAGTGGAACTGCTTTAGAAGGGGCGTCACATGGTCTCTCTTAGATGAACCCAGGAGAACCCTGGCAGCACTATTCATGGCAAGTTGCAAGGGGTTCAAAGTGGCTTGGGGGAGGCCTTGTAATATGGCGTTGGCATAATCAAAGTGTGGTATTATCAGAGCCTGGTAAATTGTCCGAAAATCTTCTGGTTCAAGCAAGGGGCGTAGATGTCTGAGTGAACGGATCTTGAAATAGATTGCTCTTACAGTATTAGCTATGTGTGCTTTCATATCAAGGTTTTGATCCAGTGTAACTCCCAGGTAACGAATTGTGGGTTTTGCTTGAAGATCAGCTTCTTTCACCTTCAAGTATTGGGGTGGGTTGAAATTCGAGTTCCTCGTAATGAAGAGCACCTCAGTTTTCTTATGCTGAATTTGAAGGTTTTGTGACAAGAGCCATTCAGATATGGCATTGAAGCAGTTGGTCAAAGGAGAGAGGTCAACTTGATCTATGGAGAATGGCATATAGAGCAGGACATCATCAGCATATACCATGCAACTGACATTGAAAGCTCGGATGTTGTTGCAGATGGGTTACATGTATATGTTGAACATCAATGCCGATAGGGAGGATCCTTGAGGAACTCCTTGACCTTGATGAAACGGTTCTGATGTTGTTCCGCCTGATCGTAAGTGCTGCTATCTACCAGACAAGTATGATCTGCACCAATCCAGTGCTGTTCCGCAGATGCCCTTCTCTTTTAGCCGTCCTAGGAGAAGCTCATGATTTACTGAGTCGAAGTCTGCTGCAATGTCTAGGAAAATGAGTGCAAAACTCTGACGGATGCTGTCAATGCCGGTGATTATATTATTGAAAAGGGTGGTAAGGAGTGTTTCCACTCCATGTGACTCCCTGAATCCATGTTGGCATGGATCTAGTGGAGCAGCAGAGTCGATGTGGTCTTGTAACTGCCTTTGCACCTCTTTTTCAATTAACTTTGCAAGAAAAGGTATACTTGAAATGGGTCTGTAGGAGTCTACCTTCTGGGGGTCTAGTTTACTATTTTTTAGCAGAGGTCTGATCGACGTGTGTTTGAGGGCAGATGGGAAGTAACCACTTGTGAAAGATAGGTTCATTATTTTTGTTATTATCGGACTGAGATCACTGCGCAGTTCCTTTATCCAAAAAGCCGGACAAGGATCTGTTTGCGCAGTAGTGGTATTGAGGTTCATGATAATATCTTCGATGCATTTCTTGGAAGGGGTCGAGAAAGACATTAAAGATGTTGTACATGTTGTACACCCTTGGTCTGTGGAGGAGACACCAATTGAAGTTTTATTTGTCTGACATAACTTGGATTGTAGGTAGGTGGCAAACTCCTGCGGATGAATTTCACATTGGTGCTCAGGTGATGGCTCCTTGGATAGAGACTTGACAAGGTTAAACAGATCATGAGGTTTATTTAGCGAGCGTTTCAGGGTGTCTGTGTGGTGCTGTTTCATTTTCTTTGTGATGGCTTCGCGGTGGGCGGCTAGCTGGTGGATGTATGTTGTCTGGTCTCGAATGGAATGAGACCTTTGCCAACGCTTCTCAAGCTTCCGTAGTAACTTGAGTGATGCTTTTAGCTCAGCTATGTACCATGGGGCTGTAGGTCTTTTCCTTAATGACTTGTTAGGTGGCTGACGAAGTGCAATCACACTGAGGTTATCGTTCCAGCAAGTGATCAGCTCCTCCAGGTTTGTGGTGGTCTCATTAAGGAGCGAACCCGTTTCTGCCAAGATCAGATCTTTATTGAATGGGCGGAAACTTCTAGCAGGTAGTTTAGGGGGATTACTTGGAGCTCTGTTGATCTTCGATTGCCTGTCATGAGTGGGAATCTGGAAAATGATGAGTTTGTGATCCGACCATGGCACAGAAGTTATGGACAACATGGTGTCATGGAGTTGGTCGGAAACTGTCTGTGGAGCAAAAATGAGATCTAGTGTATTTCCCTTCACATGAGTGGGTTCTATTACTAATTGTTTGTATCCTAGAATATCGAGGGCTTCAAGAAAGGTATAAGAATGGTTATCCTGAAGCGCTGGCAGGTTAAAATCACCTAGAATCCAATTTGGTGTATTTGGATTCTGGATATTGGATGCAAGGTTTATAATAGTTGGGAGGTCCTCTGTGGAGGCAGAGGGAGCTCTATAAAGCAGATTTATAGAGCAGATCCTGTTGGAAATGGAGACTATTTCCAAGTGGTTTGTACTAGTGGAGTCAACTAGCTGGAAATGCAGCTCTGTTCTGCTGAGGATGAGAACACCACCTCCTCTCCTGTTTTGTCTATTGCCTGTGTATGCTGAGAAATTAAAGGGGAGAAGCTGATTGAGTATGACTATCTTCGGGAGATAGCCATGTTTCGGTGACCATGAGGATGTCAAGATTATGGAGGGATATTATGTCTGCAATCACTGGCCACTTCTTATGGATTGAGCGGGCATTGATGAGAGCACATTTTAGATTTCGTGGGTAGGGGCTTTTGTCCTGTTTAGCTTTCGCAGAGTGTTGTAGTGCAATGTGTAGTAGATGGGGGTGATGCGATCGTGTGTCCCAATTTACATTATGATGAGATACACCTGCCCATCTTCTCCCATGGCTATGTAGGATCGGGATCTGATTGTAAGAAGGAGTTAGGGCTAGAGAGCTTGGAAGCCAACAAGTGAAAAAGAAAAAAAGGCCAAGTATGGCAGGGCTAGGGTGTTCCATCTTGGTGCGCTAGGCGTTGTAAGCAACTCACTAGAGGATTGTCGCTATACCTAAATTGGTTAAGTAGTCTAGCAGATATAGCGTACAATAATGTACAAGAATGTAAGAGTGATATGGTGGCAAACAGAATCAATTTGCAATGAGTACAGATTAGACAGTCAGCCTGTTAACAGGGTAGATATCTGCTCAAAACAGCAGGGAGTATGAAACAGGAATGGTATACTCAGGCTATCAGGCTAAACAGGAGCGTGCATGAAAGATACACAAGTCACTTGCCTTCAGAAAGGCTAGCTAGATAATAGCAGTATGAGACATTCTACAATATATACAATGTATTCAAATACACTAATTGATTAACATTGTAGTGCAAGGTATCTAAACATCTGTTATATAGGTATTTGACGAGTAAGACCGTGAGACCGGAGCACCAATCCTTCACGTTGATCTTCAAACAGTTTCCTGTTGTCTATACTTGTGCTGAGGGGGCTGCTCTTGGTTGATGTGACTCGCTCCTTCAGGCTAGTTGATGGCAAGCCCATGATGGGTTGGTGAGACAGAACGTGTGAGTTGCAGTGACATCTGTTTCACAGGATATGCAGTGTATTCATACCCAGAACACTGAAGCTGTACTGGTTAAGGGGTTCGGTTTGATCCACGCCTGGCGGCGGCTGCTGGCTCCTCCTCCCACAGCCCCGATTGGGCTGGAGGCCTGAGCGGGAAGGCTGGCCGGCCTGCTCAGGTGCTCGACCCCGATCGGGGGAGCTGAAGATGGCTGCGGGTGTCCCTTTGTGTTCCCGCCGGCTGTGGCTGCTGGTTTTAGCTGCTGGCTCCTCCTCCCACAGCCCCGATTGGGCTGGAGGCCTGAGCGGGAAGGCTGGCCGGCCTGCTCAGGTGCTCAACCCCGATCGGGGGAGCTGAAGATGGCTGCGGGTGTCTATCTTTCTTTCTATCTTTTAACCAGTTCCTGATCAACAATAGTACACTGCCTCCTATCCCATGACTTTTTAATTTCGCCAAAAGTCTCTCATGAGGGATCTTGTCAAAGACTTTCTGAAAATCAAGATACACTATATCAACCAACTCACCTTTGTCTACCTGTTTATTCGCACCTTCAAAAACACATAACAGATTAGTAAGACAAGACGTTCCTTGGCTAAAGCCATGTTGGCTGTCTCCCATTAAGCCATGACTATTTACGTGTTCAGTAATTTTGTTCTAACAGTTTCTATCATTTTTCCTCGGTACTAACATCAGACTCACCGGTCTGAAATTTCCCGATCACCCCTGGAACCCTTTTTAAAAACTGGCGTTACATTGGCCATCCTCCAGTCTTCAGGAATTACAGATGATTTAAATGACAGTTCACAGATTACTAATAGTAGGTCTACAATCTCATATTTCAGTTCTTTCAACACCCTTGGATGTATACCATCGGATCCAGGTGATTTGCTACTCTTCAGTTTCTCAAATAGTTGTAATACATCTTCATTGTGTATCGATTTCTTTAAATTCTTCTGCGGCATCACCTTTAAATACCATTTCAGTCATGGGTAAAGCGTGATTACTCACCTGTAACAGATGATCTCCGGGAACAACAGGAATTGAGTCTTCACATATGGGTATCGTCGGCACCAACGGATCCTGCGCGGGAACGCTCCCCAGCGTCCTATAGGAAAGCTTTTGGGAGCATCCCACTGCGCCTGCGCTGCTGCCTTCCTGCCTTTCCAACTCTCCTCTTCAGTTGGGTTTGTAGCCAAGACAAAAGGAGAGAAGGAAAGAAGAGAGAACGAGACAGAGATACAACTCCTAGGGGAGGGTGGGTGGGTTTTGAAGACTCAATTCCTGCTGTTCCCGGAGATCACCTGTTACAGGTGAGTAACTACGCTATATCCAGGAACAAGCAGGAATGTAGTCTTCACATATGGGGACTCCCAAGCTTAGAGATGCCAGAGAGATGACCCCAAAGAGCAGCTAAACCCAGGCTGAAGTAGGTCATGATTCCTCCCAAGGATCTCTGGTATCCAAACCCGGGACGGGGGGTAGGAGGAGTTCTAAGTCTGAAAGAGATGCTGGAGAACAGCCTGGCCAAACGAGGCATCCCGGCAGGAATCCTTGCCTAAATAGTAATGGGCCACAAAAGTGTGAAGCGAGGACCAAGTGGCTGCTTTGCAAATGTCATCGATGGACACCGAGCAAAGGTTGGCCATAGAGGCAGCCATTGCTCTGTGACATGACTTTTGAGAGAAAGTCCCTTACTCTCATAGGTAAAGGATATGCAGTCTGCAATCCACCTTGAGAGTGTTCCCTTGGAGACTGGTAACCCCAGGTGGCTGGAATCAAAGGCAACGAAAAGCTGAGAAGCCTTTCTATGCTGCTTAGTTCTATGAAGGTAAAAGGCCAGAGCTCTTTAACAATCCAGAGTGTGAAGATTCCTTTCTGCATTTGAGGCATGGGGGAGAAGACAGGAAGATAAACCAACTGGTTTAAATGAAAAAGCGAAACCACCTTTGGCATAAAGTGATGAGTCCTAAGGACTACTTTATCATGGTGGAACCTTGTGGAAGGAGGATCAGCCACTAAAAGCTTGTAGCTCACTGATGCGTCTTGCAGAAGTGAGAGCAATTAGGAAGATTACCTTCCAGGAAAGAAGCTTTAGGGATGCAGTGGCTAAGGATGGCGGCTTCATGAGCTGTCCGACGACGAGATTTAAATCCCATGCCACGGTTGGTGTCTTAATGGGAGGTTTAGTTAAGAGTAGACCCCTCGTAAACCGCGCTACCAGTGGCTGAGAGGAGACAGGTTGTCCATCAAAGGGCTTGTGGAAAACCGCAATGGCACTAATGTGGACTCTTACTGAATTGGTCTTCAGACCAGAGGATGAAAGATGGAGGAGATACTCCAGTAACGCCTCTACGGGAACTGAAAAAGGATTAAGTTCCTTCTTTGAACACCAGATAGAGAACCCTTTTCCACTTAAAGGCATAAGCCCACCTTGTGGAAGGTTTCCTTGAGGCTAAAAGGTTATCCTTAACCTGTTGAGAGAGGTTGACATCCTGGAATTCTAAACTCTCAGCAACCGTGCCATCAGGTGTAAAGACTGAGGATTCAGGTGCAAAAGCGTCCCGTCCTCCTGGGATAGAAGATCTGGAGCATATCCCAAGACCAGAGGCCTGGCTTGAGAGAGACGTAGAAGCAGTGAACACCACGTCTATCATGGCCAGCGTGGGGCTATGATGATCATATGGCCCCTGTCTCTCTGGAGTTTGAACAGAGTCTTGGGAATGAGGGGAATGGGTGGGTAGGCATACAGGAAGTCCTGACCCCAGTGGAGGTGAAAAGCATCCCTTGCTTGACTGTTCCGAGCCAGAATTCTGTAACAGAATTGGGGATGTTTGGCATTCTGAAGACTTGCAAATAGGTCTATATCTGGGGTTCCCCAGATTCGAAAGATTCGAGCAATATGTTCTGAATGAAGAGACCATTCATGTGGCAGCAGCACTCGACAGTTTGTCTGCCAGGAGATTCTGTGTGCCTGGGAGATAAACCTCCAGTAGGTGAATATGAAGGCCTCTTGCAAAGGACCAGAGGTGTAGAGCTTTGTTGCACAACGCCTGAGAGCCTGTTCCACCCTGTTTGTTTACGTAGAACATGGCTACTCGATTGACCACCTGGACAAGGACTGTCTTGTAGCGCAGATGGGTCCTGAAAAACTTGAAGAGCGTAAAAGATAGCTCTGAGTTCCAATAGATTTAGGTGAAGACAAGTCTCCTGTTTGGTCCAGAGACCAGAGTGGAGAGATTGTCCATATGAGCCCCCCAACCTGACTTGGACTTATCCATCATCAAGGTAGCTTGGTGTAGTGGCTGCTGAAAAGGTGACCCTAAGAGAAGGTTTTCCAGTGTTTGCCACCACTGAAGGGACGAGATTAGGTGTGCAGAGTTTCTGATTTTGTCCCTCAGACAACCTGGTCCACTGAGCTGCTTGCATGTGTAGGTGAGCATAGGAGACCACATGTACAGTGGACGCCATATGTCCCAGCAACTGAAGCATTTCTCGAGCAGGCAGGAAAGCTTTCATAGCTGCTTGAAATGCCAGATAAACTATTCGAGCGCAGCAGGGTTGTGGCAGGAAAGCCTTTGACTGCCGTGTCTAGAAGAGCCCCTATGAACTCTAGAGACTGAGAAGGTGTGAGATGGGACTTTGGTAGATTTATGACCAATCCCAGATATTGCAGGATTTGCATCGTGCAGGAAAGAGCTGAGCTGGCTTCTGGAGCTGTTGGTGCTCGGATTAGCCAATCTAAGTAGGGGAAGACGAATATCCCTAGAGTCCTTAAAAATGCTGCTACTACTGCCATGAATTTTGTGAAGACTCTTGGGGCTGAAGTCAGGCCAAAGGGCAGAATGCTGTACTGGTAATGTCTTCCCTGAAAGAGGAATCAAAGAAACCTCCTGTGCTCTGCATGAATAAGGATATGTGTATAGGCATCTTTTAGTTCTAGAGAACATAGCCAATCCTGACTCTGAATGTAAGGGAGGAGTGTTCCGAGAGAGAACATCATGAATTTTCCTCGGAAGAGGTACTTGTTTAACTCCCTGCGGTCTAGTATGGGTCTGTACCCTCCTGTTTTCTTTTGAATAAGGAAGTAGGGGGAGTAGAAGCCCTGGCCTTGTTGAGAAAGAGGTACCTCCTCTATCGCTCCCTGAGCAAGGTGACCTCCAGAGACAAGAGAGTGGTGAGGGGGAGCCAAGAACCGAACTCTCTTGGAGGAGAGAGAGGGGGTCATACTGTGGAAGTAGAGTTTGTACCCCTCTGTCACTATGGAGAGAGTCCAATGTTCTGATGTTATCTGTTGCCACCTCTTGGCAAAGTAACACAGTCTGCCTGGAATGTTGAGAGGCTCTGGTATTTCTAGAGGAAGGGTGACTACGTTCTCTAGGAAAGCGTCAAAGACCTTGCGGAGGCTGTGACTGCTGGGCTGGTTGAGCTCTTGGGACCTGAGCCTTCCTTTGTTTTGGCTGCTGCTCACCCTTTTGAGGAGCATGGACTGGACAGTGGCCAGCTTGGGTGTAAGATGGATAGAATTTCTTTTTCTTGTTGAAAAAAGGTTTCTTAACTGTCTTTCTTAGCCGGGTTGGCAGTGGTCCTGGATAATCTATTTAAAGTAGTGTTCTCGGACTCAAGCTGAGAAGCTTTATCCTGTCAGCCCTTGCCAAAAAGGATTTCTCCTCTGCAAGGAATATTTCCCAGCTTATCTTGCACCCACTGCTATAAATCGGATGTTTGTAGCCAAGCAAACCAATGTGCACCGATAGAAATAGCAGAGGTTCAAACTCTTCTAGCACAACCAGCCTGGACACTCTCTCTGTTGCTAACCAACAATTCTCCCTTACCCTATTATATAGAACACCATCTACGTCTCCAGTTGACCTTCCAACCATCATTGACCTTGCAGCTAACACCCGCACTCCCAACAAACCAATTTGGATAATGGGTGATTTCAATCTCCCATCGCTACACCAAAACCACGCAAATGCGTTCCTTGATGCAATGGAAGAGCTGGGTCTCAAACAAATCATAAATGAACCCACACATACAAAAGGGAACATTCTGGACTTGGTTTTTATGCCACATCCAGTCAAGGACAAAAGCCACAATCTGCCAACATCAGTCGTGGATGTACCCTGGTCCGACCACAAATTGATCATTATCCAGATTCCCAGCAACAATGACCAGCTGAACAGAAGCCAACCCAAGAACATCACCTCTCGAACTTCCACTAGATGCTTCCGCCCCTTCGATAGGGAACTCATCCTTTCGGAGACCCCATCACTCATCAACAAAACAACACCTGACCTTGATGAACTAATCTCTCACTGGAATTCCAGCCTGCTTGCCATCTCACAACACCCAAACCCTAAAAATACAGCAAGAGCGAAAAGAAAATCCGCCCCATGGTTCTCTCCTGACCTACGCGCTTCCCTCATGCAACTACGTAGACTCGAACGCCGATGGCGCCGATCACGCTCACCGGAAGATCAGACCGCATACCTAACCCACTTTGCAATACATCGAGGAACAATCTCTATCAGAATGAGACAATATCACACTGACACCCTAAAGAGGTCATTGAATAAACCTCGTGACCTCTTCAATTTGGTCAAATCCCTCTCAAAGGAACCATCACCCGAGCAACACATCAACATACACCCACAAGATTTCGCTGATTATCTGCAATCCAAGATTGTACAAACTAACAAGGTCACAGCAGTCCAATATCAAGAACCAGCGGACCTCTCTCCACTTAACTTTTTTTCCACACCATCCAATAAATGTATTGAGAACACCATAGCATCACTCAACACCTCCACTGCACAGACCGACCCATGTCCAGCTTTTTGGATCAAGGAACTACGAGATGTGCTCAGTCCTGTCATCGCAAATATAATGAAACTCTCCTTTACAACAGGTTATTTTCCCACTTCACTCAAGCAGACTTCCATTAGACCATTACTGAAAAACCCCAAACTGGACCCCCAAAGGGTGGACTCCTATCGACCAATAGCCAGCATCCCCATCTTAGCCAAAATAATAGAGAAGGAAGCACAACGGCAAATTCAAGATCACATAGACTCTGTTGCTCCCTTAGATAACTGCCAACATGGGTTCAGAGAACATCATGGGGTTGAGACACTACTCACTGGTCTAATCAACAATATCATCACAGGAATTGACAACATCCATCAAGGTTTTGTCCTCATCTTCCTAGACATCGCCGCGGCTTTTGACTCCGTGAGTCACGAAATCCTCCTGGGAAGACTAAAAGAAAAGGGTGTCTGCAACAAGGCACTAAAATGGTGCAAGTCTTATCTGGACGATAGATGGCAATATGTGAAGTCTGGATCAGAAGAGTCTAGCCACTTCCATCAAAAACAAGGGGTACCTCAAGGATCCTCATTATCCTCCTTACTCTTCAATATCTACATGCAGCCCATTTGCAATATCATAAGATCATTCAACGTAAACTGCATGATATATGCAGATGACATTCTTTTATACATGCCTTTCTCCACAACCCACATGGACCTGACCCCACTCACAGATTGTTTCAATGCAGTTTCAACATGGCTCCAGACACAGAACCTACGTATCCAGCATAAAAAAACAGAGGTCCTTTTCATCTCCAGAGACTCCAGCTTTACGCCCCCATCCCACGTCAGTGTCAAGGAAGCTGATTTGCAAACTAAAGACGCAATAAAATATTTGGGAGTTACCCTGGACCAACATCTAGACATGAGACGCCACATAAGCAGCGTAGTCAAAGCCATCTACTTCAAAATCCGTTCCCTCAAACACCTACGCTCCCTGCTGGACCCAGACGATTTCCGTACCATATATCAAGCGCTGATCCTGCCGCATTTTGACTTTGCAAATGCCATCCTACAAGGTCTCCCCCAATCCACACTAACCCCCTTACAGTTGGCCATGAATGCCGCAGCTAGGGTCCTCTACGGTGCATCCAGAGACGACCACGTGACTCCTATTCTCAAACAGCTACACTGGCTACCAATTCACGGGAGAATCACCTTCAAATCCCTTGTATTAGCATTTAAGGCAATCAAAGGCACCTCATCCCTCTCACTCATGAATCTAATCCACATGGTCCCCCCCAACAGAGCAAGAAGAACATCAGCTGTAAACTTGCTAGCAATACCAAAGGCTTCAACAAAGTCCAACACGAACACCACAAACAGGGCATTCAGTTTTTATGTACCAAAATGCTGGAACACCCTACCCCCTGACATTAGAGCCATTACCAATCTATATCAGTTCAGGAAGGCTCTCAAAACATACCTTTTCTGCCAATACTTCCCAGACAGCAACTGAACTAGATATCCCCTCCAAGAAATGACCCAATCTAGAAATGCCCTCACACTGCAGTGTAGATAGTTTATGTATATAGTTAACCCAGTTATCCAAGTTTGTACTCCTGTTCAATGTAAAACCTGACAGTTTGTCGTTATGGTCGTTTTGTTATGATGTAAACCGCGCTGATTCTAAATAGCGCGGTATATAAGAAACTGTAATAAATAAATAAATAAATATAATGCATTCAAAACAATCAAAAGTTGCCCTGTTCATGAACATAGACACATTTTGGGCATGCTTAACAAGAGTAAGAAAAATCAGCCCTCTTGCAAGCAGGGAGAAGAGGGGCCATGAGTTCCAAATTCCCAGTAACCTCTCGAAGAAACATACCCATGTAGAGTAGGTAAGAACTTATTCTGGCCGACAACAGAGGCCTGAAAACATAGACGACCAAAGGCATCGAGAGTCCTCACTTCACAGCCCGGAGGATTAGAGGAATGTGTCTTAGCACTTTTGATCCGGCGCATTGCTGATTCCACAACCATAGAATGGTGTGATAACTGTGTTTTTTGGAACTCGGGATATTGCGGTACCTGGTACATTGTATCGAGTCTTTGGAAATGTGGAGACACTGTTAAGGGTGTTTCTCACATTCGAAGCATGAGATCATGCAGGATCCTGTGTATGGGAAGGGTTGCAGCCTCCTTGGGGGCTGTTGGATACTGAAGAATTTAAAGTTCTTCAGCTCTCGGTTCCTTTTCGGGGGACACGGTGATCGAGAGGCCCTGAGCCACATCCCATATAAAGTCTTGAAAAGACACGTCCTCCGGAGGAGGCATCCGTCGTTGCGGCAAAGGAGAGGGATCCCCCGGAAGAACCACTCTGGTATCGATGGATTCATCAGAATCAACGGATTCAGAAGACTCGAAGTATCGACGGGCCGCCGGGTGCTTCCGTACTGCCTGTTGTCGGTACCGATCGAAGACAGCATTGGAATGTCTTTATACCGGACCCTCTATCCCAGACACCAATTCTAGGGCTGGCATGGGTGGTAGCATGGAGAGCGGCGGAACAGTAGCTGCAGATACCTCCGGTACCTGTACCGATGGCTGCGGAAAGAACTGTAGCTGCACGGAGGCTGCTAACAAGGCCGCTAGGCTACGCTCAATGGCTAGGATGCGTTAATCCATGGAGCCTGCCGATGTCTGGGTGTCGGTACCGGTGGAGCGGGCCACGACCCCAGAACATGGCACCAAGAGCATGCCGGAGGTGGAAGCCCCGGGAACATCTTGGGACCCCGTTAATGCTTTGGAGGCAAGGATCTCCCGCTGGGGTTGTTTGGCGGATGTATTCTCCTCAAGGGCAATGCTGGAAGCATCTCGATGCTTAGGAGATCTACCCTTTGAGGACCTCGAGAAAGACATGGGTTTGGTTACCTGAGATCCATGGGAGGAAGATGAAGCCCTGGATGTCGTCGATGCAACGGACATTGCACCCGAGGCAAAAAGGGTGAGGAGTTTAGCAGCTCTATTTTGCAGGACCCTCTTAATCATCTTTCTGCAGAGGTGACACTCCAATGGAGAATGGTCTGGTCCCAAACATTTAAGACATCAGTCATGGGTGTCGGTAGCAGAAATGGTACCGCCACATTTTGAACATTTTTTTTAAACCACTAGATGGTTTCTCCATTTTGAGAAAAAACAGGGTCTAGTGCCCAAAATGGGAGAGACATCAAGAAAAAGCTTTTTAAAAAAACAAAAACGAACAACTAAGGACACCAGTGGAACCGGTATGGGCGTCGACGGGAAGGCAGACGCAACCACAAAAAAGAAAATTTTCTGCGGTGACAGGAGTTGCTGCCTGTCGGCTCCACGGAAAACGAACAACTGAAGAGGGAGAGTTGGAAAGGCGGGAAGGCAACAGCATAGGCGCAGTGGGATGCTTCCAAAAGCTTTCCTATAGGACGCTGAGGAGCGTTCCCGTGCGGGCTCCGTCGGTGCCGACAATACCCATTTGTGAAGACTACATTCCTGCTTGTTCCTGGAGATCATCCCTACATCTTCCTCAGTAAAGACTGAGGCAAAGAATTCATTCAGTCTCTCCGCTATGGCCTTGTCCCCTCTTAGTGCACTTTTTTACCCCTCTATCATCGAATGATCCAACTGAGTCTCACAAGTTTTTTGCTATGAATGTACTTGAAAAAATCTTAATTATGCATTTTTGCTTCCACAGCCAGCTTCTTCTCAAATTCTCTCTTTGCCTGCCTTATCAATGCCTTGCACCTAACTTGCCAGTGCTTATGTTTCCAGTTTTTGCCAAGTGGCTCCTTTTTCCATTTCCTGAAACATGCTTTTTTGGCAACTGCAGACTCGCTGACCTCACCTTTAAACCATGCTGGCAGTTTTTTGGACTTCCTTCCACTTTTCCTAAAGCGTGGAATACAGCTGGTCTGGGCTTCCAAGATAGTATTTTTAAACACCACCCATGCTTGATGTAAATCTTTAACCTTTGCAATTGCTCCTTTTAGTGTTTTCTTAATTATTTAACTCATTATATCATAGTCTTCCTTTTGAAAGTTAAAAGGGAGACTATGAGTTCGCCCAGGAGGTACACTGCTCTGAGGTGAATGCGGTGTGAGATGGCAAAAGACGACAGGTGACTTGCTTCCTTACAGAGGGGACAAGATCCTGGTCCCCCATTCGCTCATGTAGAACATGGTAACTTGGTTGTCCTTCCTGACTAGAACAGGTTGCCATGAAAGTTGGGGTTGAAAAACCCAAAGAGCATTTGTCAGTGCTCGTAATTCTAGCAGGTTGATCTGCAGGGCAGATTCCTGTTGTGTCCACAGTCTCTGTTTGGTCATGGTGTTCAGATGCACCCTCAACCCAGTTTGTAAGCATCCGTTGTCAGGGTGCATCGAGGTAGAGGCATCTGAAAAGGTGACCCAAGGAGTAGGTTCTGTGGGTGACACCACCACTGAAGGGATTAGATCAGTTGAGGAGTGATGTGGATTCTTGTCTCAGAGTTGAACCTTTGCTTTCATCCATTGGTTAGACAGAGTCCACTGCATTTGTCACATGTGTAATAGAGCCTAGGGGACATGTAACATGGAAGTCATGTGTCCTAATAATCGTAGCATCTCTCGAGCTGTTACTCGGCTTTGCTGTTGTACCCCTTTGCCAGCCTGATGAGGTGGGCACAGCGATCCTGTGGAAGGAAAGCTCAGGCATGTTGAGTATAAGAATGCTCGAATGAACTCCAGTTGTTGGGATGAAGTGTGTTGGAGAACAGTGATGGTGCGATGAAGAGAGAGTCTTACTTCCTGATGAGAGTCTAGCCTCATCAGCCAATCGTCTAAGTAAGGGAAGATGAATATTCCCAAGGTAGGCAGCGACTACTGCCATGCATTTTGTGAAGACTCTTGAGGCAGAGGATAGACCAAAGGGAGAACCGGGTATTGAAAATGGTTTCCTTTAAAGATGAAGCAAAGGTACCATCAGGCTTTCCTATAGGAGCTCTGCAGATCTACCAACAATAAGGATTTAAGGGTTTGTTTTATTATATTAAATTGCTAGCTCTCTAACTGGGAGCTCTTAAAAGGTTTTTTTGTACATTTTTAAAGCAAGGTTACTTTCTTTTTGGTGCTTTAGTAGGACTTTCCTTGAGCACAGTAGGTGGTTGAACTATAGTAACCTCTTCAGCTTTGGGAACTGCTAACACCTAATCAGGAGTTAGTGGGCCTGATTACCTGAGAGCAGCTGAGGGCCTGCATAAAAGGCTCCAGTGCCCTGCCCTGTTCAGGCTTTCCTACAGGAGCTCTCCAGATCAACCAACAGTAAGGATTTAAGGGATTGTTTTATTATATTAAATTGTTAGCTCTCTGACTGGGAGCTCTTAAAAGGTTTTTTTGTACATTTTTAAAGCAAGGTTACTTTCTTTTTGGTGCTTTAGTGGGACTTTCCTTGAGCACAGTAGGTGGTTGAACTACAGTAACCTCTTCAGCTTTGGGAACTGCTAACACCTAAATCAGGTGTTAGTTCCCTCCCTACCCACCCAGACTCCCACCCACTCCTAGCGAGTAGTCTTACTTTATAGGGCACCTCACCATTTGACAAAGCACAGAGAATTGGACCAGCACATTTTGAATATAATTAAGGAGATTTAACCGTTTTTTTCTCTGAAAGAACAGCTGGGAAACCAGCTGGTACTTGTTAGATCTCTCGCTTTAACAGATACCTAAGCTCCACGAACAGAACAATGGCAGGGAAAAATCGTATCGCTAAAGCTTTTGCCCCTGTTACAGCTTCTGCCTCGGTCCAGACAGAGGTCCTAATGCCAGTTGAAGCACTCGTTCCATGTGCAGGGTGCCTGCATGCTGAAGCTCTGAGGAAACAAGTGGAGGAACTCAGAGAGGAGGTGGCGAGGCTGAGGAGCATTCAAGACAGTGAGAAGTACATTGATGAGATGCTTCTTGCAGCAACCAAGCTCTCCAGCAGAGAAGAAGATGGGTGCCAACAGAATGTCGATGGTTGGACACAAGTCACCAGGGCCTGCAAAATCACCAATCCAACTTCTCCAGCCCTTAAATTGAAAAACCATTATGCAGCCCTGGAAGTGGAGGAGGTGAAAGCATCCCTGGAAAAGGAAGAACCAGAGCTCAAGTATCCCAAAGTTGCAGAATCAGTGACAACAAGGAAACGAAGGGTAGTGGTGGTTGGAGACTCTCTTCTGAGGGGTACTGAGGCGTCCATCTGCTGACCAGACTTGATGTCCAGAGAGGTATGCTGTCTGCCTGATGCCAAAATCCAAGATGTTATGGAGAGTTTGCCGAGACTCATCAAGCCCACTGACTATTACCCAATGTTGCTAATCCATGTTGGAACAAATGATACTGCCAGGTATACCTCGGAACGCATCAAAAGTGACTTCATGGCTCTGGGACAGAGGGTGAAGCAGTTAGGTGCACAGGTGGTGTTCTCTTCAATCCTCCCTGTTGAGGGTAAAGGCCAAGGCAGAGAGGCTCGCATCCTGGAGATGAATGCATGGCTACGTGGATGGTATCATCGAGAGCGTTTTGGTTTCCTAGACCATGGGATGCTGTTCCAAGGGTTGCAGAGCAGAGATGGCATCCAAGAAAGGTCAACGCGTCTTCAGTAGTAGACTGGCTAATCTACTGAAGAGGGCTTTAAACTAGATTCGTTGGGGATGGGTGAAGAAAGCCCCCAGGTAGGTGATACATTACATAATTTTATGGAAATGAGTAACAGGGGTAACATATGGAAAGCAGTGTGTATAAATGACCGTAGCATGGGAAATAAGATCCCTGATGTTGAAGTTTGGTGGGATTGGCTAACTTGGATTTAGTGGCAGTTACAGAAACATGGTTCACAGAAAACCATGATTGGGATGTAACTATACCTGGCTATACTTTATTCAGAAAGGACAGGGTAGGAAGTAGGGGAGGAGGAGTGGCACTATATGTAAAAACTACTATTAAAGCTTTGGAATTACAGAGCTTAAAAGGGAGAGGGGAGGCATTGTGGGTTTAAACTAGAAAGAGGGAAAGAGAACTCTATTTACATTGGTGTGATATACAGACCTCCCTCACAAGAGGAAGAGGTGGACAGAGAGTTAATTGAAGACATGCGCAGCATTGCTAGGAAAGGGGAAGTGCTACTGATAGGAGATTTCAATATGCCAGATGTTGCCTGGCACATTCCTGTGCAGTATCATCTAGAAGTAAGGAGATGAGTAAATTAGACTTACCTGCTAATTGTTGTTCCTTAAGGAACTCTAGTCCAGTCCCGGAACCATAGAGTTGTGAACCTCCACCAGCAGCTTTGGAGACTGAAAGATGTCATCACTTTGATGTCACTGGTACAAGTAGTGTCACAACGCCGCCCTAGTGGTTAGTAGTAGGTAGGGCAGGTTGGGCATGAATACAATAAAGGTGGGGCTTGGTAAGTCTTTCTTATTAGGGCCCGAGGTTGGCGAGCCCCGGTAGCGTCCTTACAATACCAAAGGTACCCCAAGAACAAATAGGTCAACGAGTGGAGGGAATTTAAAGGCTTTATTTCCCTGATATGCACAAAAGGTTCCAACGGATCAGGTTCAAACATAAACAGAAATGTCCTTTACTTCAGGTTAGAAACTCAACTCTGGTTCAACAGAAAAACTGTTCATTTCACAGCAAAGTTATAACAAAAATAAGTATTCAAATTTGCCCCGGCTTTCAATGCTTACTGGTCACTCAAGCATTCTAAGCTGCCTCGGGTGCAAAAGCTACAATCCATTTCTTCAATGGGGAAGACTTCTTCTTCCACTTGCATTGCTTCCTCAGCTGAACTGTCTGTGTTAGGGTTAACAGCTATCGGTGAGGTACAGCTAGGTTTCTCAGTCAACTGCTGAATGAGTTTCCAATGCTGGGAGTCTAGCAGGGGCTGTCGGCCAGGAGCATGCATATAGTGTGACTGTCTCTCTCTTCTCTGGGAGTTTTCACATACCTCTTGATAAATAGGCTTATTTAAAAGTTTCCCATTCTCTAAAAACTTTCCAAACCTTCTTTTCTGAACAGAGGAGCTTTTACCAGGAGCTTCTGACTCTTGCTTTATCCAAAGGCTGTCTACTGTGGGCTGTCTGTTACTTTGTAACTCCGGCCTATTCAATGGAGCTGAGGCTTGAGGCCTACTGCTATGTAGATTCTGCCTGGCCTTCACCCTTTGATCTGGGTTATGACCACAGCAATCACAATGTAATTTCTCTGTACCTCTTTTGTTGAGTTGAGCAATGTTTGTAGCACCTGTAGATTCTCCGGTCTCTGCAGCTTCTGGAAGCGTAACCAGGTTTCTGCTGCCTTTCCAATCAGGTCCTTCACAGCTCTCACCACTCCAACTGCTCCTCCTGTATTCTCTGCCTTCTTGGTTCTTTTGGCACCTTGGCTTCTGGCTGCCCCAGCTGCTTCTCCCATATTCCTTCCTCTCTCTGTCCTCCTGACTTCCTTTAAGAGGAGTTCCTGTTCTTCTTGATTGGAGGCTGGCTGGTTCCAGGCTACACCCTCCAGGGTGTGGCTCCTTAGTCATCCAGAGCTCTCTCCTGCTCCCCCTACCAGGCTCCTGTGAATATTGCAGTTTGTGCGCCTTTTTTTCTACCTTTAAAACATTTCTTTTTCTACCCTGCTGGTCTGCTGCATCACAGTAGGCAGGAACCGCCCCCAATCACCAGTACCTATTGACAAAGCAGACTCAGCAGAGCAACAAATAAGTAGAAACAGGGATAATAAAGTAAGCAGGCCAGAGACCCGAACAAAGAACAGCTTAAAACTACCGAAGAAGCAGCATTCGGTACCAAGACGCCAATACCGCCTCTTCTCCATCGAAACAGGAACGTGTTCCTTCTGTGAGTTTTGATTGGTTATGTAGGTTTTTTTTCTTTTTTTAATGTGGTTACTTAAAGGAAAAGAAAAACCTCCAGCCCCAAAAAGAGAAGAAAACACTCTCTGGAGCTTTCGAGGCACTGCAGCGCCAAAAAGATGTCCCGTCTTGTCTCGTACCCCGGCACCTCTAAACCTCCTCTGCAGTCATTCAGGCATATGATCTATACTTCGGCCCTAAAACAACTGCCGGCTGAATGCCGAGCCCACCAACGGGAGGGATCCGGGACTGGACTAGAGTTCCTTAAGGAACAACAATTAGCAGGTAAGTCTAATTTACTCTTCCTTTACGTCCCTCTAGTCCAGTCCCGGAACCATAGAGGATGTAACAGAGCAGTGAATATCAACGGGAGGGACCGGCGAGGCCAGCCTGAAGAACCGCAGAGCCAAAACGCCCATCCCTCTGCGCCTGGACATCCAGCCGGTAGTGCCTGGCAAAGGAATGCAACGACGACCAAGTTGCCGCCCTACAAATGTCTGCCACTGGCACCAGGCTAATCTCCGCCCATGAAGCCGCTTGCGCTCTAGTAGAATGCGCCCGAAGGCCACTAGGCACCTCCCTGCCATGCAACAGATACGCCGACGAAATAGCCTCCTTCAGCCAGCGTGAAATGGACTTCGCTGCCGCCTCTCCTTTCCGCGGCCCGCCAAATGCGACAAATAACCTATCCGATTTCCAGAAAGATATCGTCCGGCGGAGGTACATCTTGAGCACCCGTCGGACGTCGAGACGATGAAGCCGACCGCCGGACTGCCCAGACCGCTCCGCCGAAAACACCGGAAGGGCCACCACCTGGTTAACATGGAACGGCGAAACCACCTTTGGCAAAAAGGCTGGTACCGTGCGCAAAACCACCCGGTGGCTATCAAAAGTCAAATACGGCTCCCTACACAACGCCTGCAACTCTGAAATTCTGCGGGCGGAACAAATGGCTACCAGAAAGACAGTATTCAACTTCAAATACTTAAGCGACGCTTCCCGTAAGGGTTCAAAGGGCGCCGCAATCAAGGCCTCCAAGACCAAATTGAGATCCCAAGAAGGCAGCGAGTCGTGCTGCGGGGGGGGGGGGGGGGGGGGCCCGCAACAATAACATCGCGTGCAGAAACCGTCGAACGTCGGCATGGGAACCTAGTACCTGACCTTGCACCTTCCCCCGATAACAGGATAGCGCCACCAGCTGCACCCGCAAGGAACTAGCCGCGAGACCCTTCTCAACCCCGTCCTGCAAAAAGGCCAGGATCTGCGGCACGGAAGCCCGAAGCGGCAGAAGAGCGTGATCCGCACACCACGCTTCAAAAACGCGCCAAACACGGATGTATGCTAAAGAAGTAGACCGCCTCCGCGAGCCTAATAAGGTACCCACAACCGCCGGAGAGTATCCTTTAGCCGTTAGCCGCGGCCTCTCAAGAGCTATGCCGTAAGTGAGAATCGACCCACCTGTGGCATGCGCAGCAGCCCCTGCAGCAAGAGATCCTCCCGAGGAGGGAGCCTCCACAGTCTGTCCACCAGCAGCCTCATCAAATCTGCATACCACGGTCTTCGAGGCCAGTCGGGCGCCACCAGACCCCGATGCTGATCGATACGCTGAATCACCTTGCCGATCAGCGCCCACGGAGGAAAAACGTAGAGGAGCCCCTCCATCGGCCACCTCTGCGCCAGCGCATCCAAGCCTTCCGACATCCGCTCTCTTCTCCTGCTGAAGAACCGCGCGACTCTTGTGGATTCGAAGGTGGCCATCAGATCCATCACCGGCAGTCCCCAGCGGCGCACTAGGAGTGCGAAAACGTCCGGATGTAGGGCCCACTCCCCCGGGTCCACCCTGCGCCGACTCAGAAAATCCGCCTGGACATTGTCGTGCCGGCCACGTGCTGAGCCGACAACGCGCTGAGATTGTCCTTGGCCCAACGCAACAGCCGCGACGCCTCTTCCTCCAAGGACGGACTCCCCGTGCCGCCCTGACGATTTATATAGGCCACCGTCGTCGCATTGTCGGACAGCACTCGTACCGCTTTCTGATGTACGAGCCCCCGAAACTCCTGAAGTGCCAGAAACACCGCACGCATCTCTAACCGGTTGATCGACCACTGCCGCTCTATCTGCGACCACGGGCTCTGGGCTATCCTGCCTGCGCAGTGCGCTCCCCATCCCGAGAGACTGGCATCGGTCGTCACCAATACCCAGGATGGAGTCTCTAGGGACATACCGCCCTCCAGATTTCCGGGTTGTAACCACCAAAGAAGTTCCTGCCGCACTTCCGGAGGACACACGAGCCGCTGAGACAACGCATCCGCCTGATGCGACCAACGCCTGAGCAGGGCGCTCTGGAGAGGCCGCATGTGAAACCTGGCCCACCTGACGACTTCGATGGTCGCCGCCATGGTACCCAGCAGCTGCAGATACTGCCATGCCGTTGGAGCAGGGTGCTCCCGAAGGTTCCACACGAGATCCCGCAAGGCCTTCGCCCTGCTGCAGGGCAGGAAGACTGCTCCCCGCCGAGTCTCGAACCGCGCACCCAGGTACTCCAGAGTCTGAGAGGGTACCCGCTTGCTTTTCGCAAAATTGACCACCCAACCTAGGCTCTCCAAAAACGCTATCACCCGAGCGGTGGCCATTGCACTTTCTTGTGCGGACTTCGCTCAAATCAACCAATCGTCCAAATACGGATGCACGAGAATTCCTTCCTTGCGTAGCGCCGCCGCGACCACCACCATAATCTTGGTGAACGTCCAAGGAGCCGTCGCGAGCCCGAAAGGCAACGCCTGAAACTGGAAATGCCCCATCGGCACTGCAAACCGAAGATACTTCTGATGCTCTGGACGCACGGGAATATGAAGATAGGCCTCTGTGAGGTCTAAGGCGGTCAAGTACTCCCCCCCCTTCCTGACTGCTGCAATGACGGAACGAAAGGTCTCCATCCGGAAATGGGTGATACGAAGACAACGATTCACCCTTTTTAAGTCCAAAATTGGCCGATAGGTGCCCTCCTTCTTCGGGACTACAAAATAGATCGAGTATCGACCGCACCCGCGTTGGCCTGCCGGGACGGGAACCACCGCTCCGAGCTGCAGCAGCCGCCGCAACGTGTCCTGGACCACGCAAAGCTTCCTCGGAGACCCGCACCGAGAAAGGACAAAGGAGTCCCGCACGGGTTGAAGAAATTCCAGAGCACAGCCGTCTCGAATGACCTCCAACACCCAGCGATCTGAGGTGATTTGGACCCAGGCAGGGAGAAAGTCCCGCAACCGTCCTCCCACGGGCACCTCCGCCACCTGGGTCCGCCTTATCTCATTGGGACTTTTTATTGCTTGAGGATTGAAAGGAGGCAAAACCTCGGCCTGCCCCCCGGAAACCTCGAAATATTGGACCCCGAGCTGGGAACCTCCCCCCGCTGGGGCAGGGAAACGCGCGAAGATCTGAACCGACGAAAAGTCCCCAAAGAGACCCCGGGCCCCTGATGTACCACGGTTCTGCTTGGGCTTATCTTCCGGGAGGCGCCCTCCCTTGGACTCCCCCAGATCCTTGACCAATTTCTCCAAGTCCTCACCAAACAAAAGCTTACCCCGAAAGGGGAGTTTACTAAGCCGAGCCTTGGAGGCACCATCCGCCGACCAGTTTCGGAGCCAAAGATAACGGCGAGCTGCCACCACAGAAGCCATAGCCTTAGCCAGCCCTCTAATAAGATCATAGTGGATATCGGACAGATATGCCGCACCCGACTCCAGGCGCGCTCCGTCCTCTGCCTGTCCTACCTGCGACTCTCCCTGCAAGCGCTGGGACCATCGGAAACAGCTTCTCGCCACCCACGCCCCCGAGGCCTGTAAGGACAGGGCCGAAACGTCAAACACCTGCTTCAACAAGGTATCCAACCTCCTATCTTGTACATCCCGCAATGCCGCAGCACCTTCCACCGGAATTGGGGTTTTCTTTGTGACCGCCGACACTGCCGCATCCACCTTTGAAGAACGAAAAAGTTCTCTATCTTGGTCCGAAAGCAGATACAAGCAGCCAGATGCCTGGTCCCTCTCAAAGAGGATTCAGGCGAATCCCATTCTTCCTGAATCATCGCCCGAAATACCCGATGTAATGGGAAGACCTGCTGAGGGATCCGTACCGCCTGCAATAACGGGTCCTCCAACGCGTCCTCCGCCACAGGGGCGCCCACAGGCATGTTCAACGTTTTTAAGGTTTCCGCAATCAAAGCCGGCAACTCCTCCTTCCGAAACACCCGGACCACTCTATTCCGCTACTCCTCGTCCGGCAATTCCCCGTCTTCTAACTCTTCCTCGGAGGGGGCGTCAAGATCCATCTCCTGCACCGTCTCCTCTCCTTCCAATCCAAAGGAAGAAGCAGCCTCATCACCCCCCTTCCGAAGCTTCTTGCGAGGAACCTCCTCCTCATCTCAGGTAACCCTGGACCCCGTCCGCTTTTGTCCTTGTGGCGTAAGGAGCAGAGTCCCCGCAGCAGGCTGCAGCAAGGCAAACGCCTTCTGCATCAGTGAGAAGAAGTCTGGAGGGATCTCAACCCCACCTGTTGACCGTTGGTCGTCCGCTCCCGAAGGACTGAGCCCCGACGAGCCCGGCCCCTCCGGAGCCTCCAGAGAAGGCGGCCCAACCTACCCTTCTCCTTGGGTAACAGGTGCTGCCTTCCCAGCCACCTCTTCCAAAGGCCTCTCCAGACTTTCAGCCTCCACGGAGCAGGGCCTACACACCCCAGTCTCCATCACCTCAGTGCGTTTCACCCCACACACTAGGCAGCGGGGCTTAGCCGGCATAGCAAGGCAATTCCCCAGAGGGAGCAATTGCAACCGAAGGAAAACCACCACTCAGGAAATTCGCAAATTTTTTTTTTTTTTGGATCAACCACTCAGGAAGGACCCCACTAGCAGAATCCCAGCAAATTTATTCAAAAATGAAGCTTCTAAGAGCCGCAGGGAACGAAGGAAAAAACCAACGATGAGCAAACAGAAAAAACCACGGCTCCCAAAATGGCCGCCGGCAATTTTCCCGCTGCTGAAAGACGCGGCAAGAACACCCCGTGCCTGCAGATACCTTCCAAAAAGGCTCTCCGTGCAAGGCCCGCACCCACCCAAGGCCCCAGAGAAAAGGTAGTACTCACTCTGACCAGGTACCTCCGATCACACAGGAAGGCGGGGGGGGGGGGGGGGGGGGGGAAGAGACACAATGCACTCTGCAGCTCAGCCTTTGCCCGCCTTCGGCTGCAGTGCTCAGAATGCTCAGTGAGTCAGGCCAATCTTGCTGAGCCTGTCACTAGCGTCTCCCCTGCTGCTGCCTGTTGTCTGCCTTCCACCTGCTCCTCACCCTTTTGAAACCGGGTTCGGGAGCAGGGAGGCTAAGCTGAAATGCTCATTGAAAACTATGGGGCTCTAAAAAGAAAAAAGTACTCATCCCGGTAAAGGAGGGGGGAGGAGGGAGGAGTAAGGGAGGGAAGGGAGCCAGAGAAAGGGACAAGAAAAAAGGGAACCTTGGCAGCAGCAGATCTAAAATAAAGAAAAAGAAAAGGAATTATAAAAAAAAATAAATTATCAAATAAAAAGATATCAGTAAAAATAAGTCTACTTATTTGCTCCCCTAAGCCCAGTCCCGGGCTCAGAACCGCCAAGCTGCTTGGAGCCTGAAAGTACTGGTGATTGGGGGCGGTTCCTGCCTACTTGTACCAGTGACATCAAAGTGATGACATCTTTCAGTCTCCAAAGCTGCTGGTGGAGGTTCACAACTCTATGGTTCTGGGACTGGACTAGAGGGACGTAAAGGAACCTGAATTCTCTACAGGGAGAACTATTCAGGCAATTGGTAACAGACCCCACACGTGAAGAGGCCATACTGGACTTGGTGCTTACCAATGGTGAAAGTGTTTCTGATGTTGTAGTGGGAGATCATTTTGCATCCAGTGATCACCAGATGGTGTGGTTCAGTATTAGGACTAGGGCTTGTGATAAGGAAGCTTATCATAGCTCAGGAAGGAGCTATAGGAAAGGTGAAGTGACTCTGAACAAGCAACCTGTCAGTTCTGGTAGAAATAAGAAAACAGAATTTTCCCATAAAAGACTACCAGTCCCAGAATGCACCAGGTTTCCAACAGCCATTAGAGGAGCTGAAGTGGGGAAACGTGTGTTCAATCACGAGGGCTATGAGGTAATCCCTAAGCACTCATCTCAAAGGGCAGGGCCTGATTCAGCACAGCTGCGCTGTGTTAGGGTGGAGCACTCATCTAAGCAGAATAAAGGTAGAGTTTATTCTACAGAGAATTATTCTCATCCTCAGAATCCTCATCATCTTCATGATCAGCTTGGATATCTTCAGTTTCATCAGGAGGATCATCAGAAGCAGAAGCCAAACCGGACGGACAGAGAGGGCAAGAAACCCTTTGGAAGAAAGAAGAGAAAAGCCTTTGAAAGGTCTAGAAGAGTCCGGAGCAGTACGTATACTGGGAGGCATTCCAAGGGCCAGCATACACCATTGGACTGGGGAAAGCCAGAGGAATGGTGCTGCAGAGCTAGGAATCTCCAGACGGTACCTGTGAGGGAGACGGCTGCACTTGGAAGGGACCCTAAGACCCGTGCCAGAAGGTATGTGAAGAGAGACCCTATGTCCAGGGATCTGGATTGGAAGGCTGGACATAAGAACTGGATTACATACTGGCCAGGCTATATAGAGAGGAACTCTAACAGCAATGGAAGCTCAGGTATGAACACTGATCTATGCCCTAGCTATAACCTTGAAAGACAGCAGGGAAACAAGTATTCTCCTGAAAGTGCTCCATTGAGAAATTCCTCTGTGCCAATCCATGATATTGAACCCATGATTGTTGAAGAAGGGGGAGAGATGGCAGATGAAGGCTGTATTTACATGGATTGCTCTCTGTCTAAACTACTTTGGTAATTTTCTGTTACAAAGTACAGCAACCATCACAAAGAAATACAAACTTGTTCTTTAATCTACTCAGAAAAGCTCCTGAGTAGGATTTTTAGCCACGCAGTAGAAAGCAAGCCAGCTAAGGGGTTTCAGCTGGGTAACTGCTAGCAATTGAGCCTTACCTAATTGCTTGTGAGCTCTGAGGGAATCACTTCTGAATCTATGTGGGAAAATATAAGAAGTTAACCTGAAAAGAACAGTTTTTTCCCTTCTTTGTGGATTTTTGTTTGTTGTTTGATACACTGCTAAGAAAATATTAGCTAAAGCCTACAGAAAAGACCAGTTTGTTACCAACCAGGTCTTATTTCTTTTGCTTTGATTGCCTGACAAGTTCAAATGTTGTTTTCCTGATTTTGTTTTTCCAAGTTTAACACTGAAAGCAAGTAACCTGATTTATGTGCTACCAAGCATATCTGTGTTGGGAGAAATAACCCCATAAATAAATATCTTATTGGCTTTACCCTCAAGCACAACTATTTATTGTGAGCAGCTGTGTCTGGTGTGAATGGACTGCATTGCCCACAATCCCTTGCCAATCATATTGATATATGCACTTGCCAAGACTGTGAACATTCTCACCCAGGCAGCCGTCTGACAGGCTGTTACAATCCATTCAAAGGCGAGGATCTTAGACTTTAGGAAGACTAACTTTGCGAAGATGGGCCAATACCTCAGGGAGTCGTTAGTTGGATGGGAACAGCTGAGGGATTTTGAAAACAGTGGGAAAAACTGAAAGGGGATATTTTAAGGGCAACCAACCTTTTTGTTAAAATGGTAAATATAAAGGTAAAGGAAAAGGAGACCGCTATGGTTTTCGAAAGAAGTAGCTGAAAAAGTGAAGAAAAAGAGGGAGGCCTTCATGAAATACAAGAGATCACAGAGAGAGGAAGACAGGCATCTGTATTTGTAAAAACTTAGAGAAGCTAGCAAAGTAGTCAAGAAGGCAAAGATGCAAAAGGAGGAGGAAATAGCCAATGCAATAAAATGGGGGGATAAGACATTTTTCAGATATATTAGTGAGAAGAGGAACGGCAAGGGTGGTATTGTCAGACTCAAGGGTGCAGGGGAGGAATATGTAGAAGCTGATAAGGATAAAGCGGAATTGCTAAACAAATATTTTTGTTCTGTGTTCACAGAAGCAGCACCAGGAGCAGGACCTCAGAAAACACCCACAAATAGGAACAGAAGCAAAGGACATCTTGAACAATTTTCAAGAGACAGTGTTCGTGAGAAACTATCTCAACTTAAAGTACAGAAAGCGATGGGACCGGATGGGATACACCCGAGAATATTGAGGGAACTTGGGGACGTTCTAGCAGCTCCACTGACTGACCTTTTCAATGCCTCGGAGTCGGGAGTGGTGCCAAAGGACTGGAGAGAGGCTCATGTGGTGCCTTTACACAAAAGCGGAAGGATGTGGTTGAAAACTACAGGCTGGTTAGTTTAATTTCGGTAGTGAGTAAATTATTGGAAATGCTGCTGAAAGAGAAAAAATAGTGAGGTTTCTGGAGTCCAGCGGATTACAGGATCCGAGGCAGCATGGATTCACCAGAGGCAGGTCTTGTCAGACAAATCTGATGGATTTCTTTGACTGGGTGACCAGGGAGTTGGACTGAGGGAGAGCCCTAAATGTGGTGTATTTAGATTTCAGTAAAGCCTTTGACACTGTTCCTCACAGGCAACTTATAAACAAACTGAGCAAGTTCTGCTACAAGGGGACATGGGATGAGGGTGAAGGGGGACAGAATCAGGAGTGATATGCAGAAATATTTCTTTATGGAAAGAGTAGTGGATCCGTGGAATAGTCTCCCAGTGGAGGTGGTAGAGATGAGGACAGTAACTGAATTCAAAAAAGCATGGGACAAACACAGAGGATCTCTAAAGGTAAAAAGGGGACTGTTGTAGTTGTTATGGAAGGACAGACTAGATAGGCCATGTGGTCTTTTTCTGTCGTCATATTTCTATGTTTCTATGCAAGGGATGGATCAATAAAGCGTAGTTACTCACCTATAACAAGTGATCTCCGGGAACAGCAGGAATTTAGTTATCACATATGGGTGATGTTGTGTATAAAGAGGGTCAGCCACCAAAGCCTGGAGCTCACTAATGCGTCTTGCTGAAGTTAGGGCAATAAGGAAGGTGACCATCCACATGAGAAACTTCAGTGAGGTAGTGGGTAGAAGTTCAAAGGGCAGCTTGAGAAACTGTCCTAAAACATTAAGATACCATGCGACGGGGGGGGGGGGGGGGCCTAATGGGAGGTTTGGTTAATAGAAGACCCCTCATGAACCGTGCCACAAGCGGTTGAGAAGAGATGGGCTGGCCATCTAAGGGCATGTGAGAGGGCGCAATTGCACTTAGGTGTACTCTTACCAAATTGATTTTGAGTCCAGGAGAAGATAGGTGGAGGAGATACTCAAATAATGCCTCCACCGGAGCTGAGAAGGGGTTAAGATCCCTCTCAGAACACCAGAGAGCGAATCTTCACCACTTGAAGGCATAAGAGCGCCTGGTAGATGGCTTGCTAGAAGCCAAGAGAATGTCCTCTTGTGAAAGGTTAACGTCCAAGAAGGCTAAGCCCTCAGTAGCCATGCGGTGAGATGGAGCAACGTCCCTTCCTCCTGAGAGAGGAGATCTGGAGCAGACCCCAGATCAATGGGTTGAGCCAGAGACAGACGTAAAAAGAAAGGATACCACGGTTGTCATGGCCAGCGTGGGGCTATGAGTATCATGTAGCCCTTGTCTCTCTGGAGTTTGAAAGGAGTCTTGGGAATGAGGGGAACGGGAGGGAAGGGATATAGGAAGCCTTGACCCCAGTGGAGGTGAAAAGCATCCACTTACTCACTGTCGGGTGCACGAGTCCTGGAACAGAAGCGAGGGAGCTTGGCATTCTGAGAACTTGCGAACAGGTTTATCTCTGAGATTCCCCAGATCTAAAAAATGTAAGCGACTTTGTCCACATGGAGAGACCACTCGCGGGGTAGGAGGACTCGACTCAGATTGTCCGCCAAGACATTGTGTTTGCCTGGAAGATACACCGCATGCAGGTGAATGCAATGCTGTATGGCAAAAGACCACAGATGCAGAGCCTCGTTGCAATGGGTCCAGGAGCCTGTTCCACCCTGCTTGTTAAAGTAGAACATGGCAACCTGATTTTCCGTTTGGACTAGAACTGTGCGGAATCGAAGATGGTCCTGGAACATTTGAAGGGCACTGTGAATGGCTCTGAGCTCCAGCAGATTTATTTGTAGTGACTCCTCATGAGAGCAGAGCCCATGAGTGGAGAGACTGTTCAGATGAGCTCCCCAGCCCAATTTGGACACACCAGTCATTAGGGTGCATTGATGTGCTGGCATCGAGAAAGGTGCCCCTACCGGGAGGTTTTCTGGGGATTGCCAACACTGGAGGCACGAGATTAGGTGGGTAGAGACCATTATTTTGTCTCCCAGGCGACCTAATGCCTGAGACCACTGGGAAGCCAGTGTCCATTGAGCTGTGCGCATATGCAGATGAGCATATGGGACAACATGCCTAGTTGATGCCATATGACCCAGACGTTGTAGCATAACAGAGAAAAAGTTCTTGAGGCATGCCTGAGATGCTAACTGAGTTGAGCGCAGTGGAGTTGGGGCAGAAATGCCTTTGATTCCTGAGTGTCTAGGAGGGCCCCTATAAACTCCAGACTTTGACAGGGGACGAGTTGGGACTTTGAAAGATTTATTACAAATCCCAAGTGTTGCAGCACCTGCATTGTACGCGAGACGGAAAGACTGGCCTCTGGAGAGATGCTTGCTTGAATGAGCCAGTCGTCTAAGAAAGGGAAGACAAATATCCCAAGAATCCTTAGGAATGTGACCACTACTGCCATGCATTTTGTGAAGACTCTTGGAGCAGAGGCAAGGCCGAAAGGCAGGACTCTGCATTGATAATGTCTCCCTTGGAACATGAAGCGCAGGAACTTTCTGTGCTGCGAGTGAATAAGTATGTGAATATAAGCCTCCTTTAAATCTAGAGGACAGAGCCAATCCTGACAATGGAGATAGGGGAGAAGGGCTCTTAGGGAAAACATTTTGAACTTCTCCCGTAGTAGGTACTTGTTCAGTCCTCTGAGGTCCAAAATGGGCCTGTACCCCCCTGTCTTCATTGGAATGAGGAAGTATGGAGAATAAAAGCCCATTCTCTGCTGGGAGGGTGGAACCTCCTCTATTGCGCACTGTAAGAGAAAGCATAGCTACTCACCTGTAACAAGTGATCTCCGGCAACAGCAGGCATTTAGTCTTCACATATGGGTATCATCGGTACCGACGGAGCCTGCGCGGGAACGCTCCCCAGCGTCCAATAGGAAAGCTTTTGGGAGCATCCCACAGTGCCTGCGTGCTGCCTTCCCGCCTTTCCCAACTGTCCCTCTCCAGTTGAGTTTAAAGTTAAGACAAAGTGAGAGGGAAAAAGAAAGAGATAGAGAGATACAACTCCTAGGGGAGGTGGGTGGGTTGTGAAGACTAAATTCCTGCTGTTCCCGGAGATCACCTGTTACAGGTGAGTAACTATGCTATCTCTAGGAACAAGCAGGAATGTAGTCTTCACATATGGGGACTCCCTAGCTGCAGATGCCAGGGAGAAAGACCCAGAGGTTGTGTGACCTTGTGAAAGGACTCCACTTCCCCCCATGGATCTCTGGCATCCTACCAGGGATGGTGGGTAGGAGTTGATTAAGTATGGAACAGGTGTTTAAGAACAGCCTGACCAAACAAGGCATCCAGGCGGGAGTCCTTGTCTAAGCAGTAATGGGCTGTGAAGGTATGAACCAAAGCCCAAGTAGCTCCTCGACAGATTTATTTATTTAATATTTCTTCTATGATGTCGTCGATAGACATAGAGTGAAGATGAGCCATAGAAACTGCCATGGCTCTCACATTGTGAGCTGTGACATGGCCTTCAAGAGGAAGGTTTTTACTCTCATAGGCAAAAAATATACACTGTGCAATCCAGCTGGACAGTGTGCTTTTGGAGACTGGAAGTCCTAAATGACTAGGATCAAAAGCAACAAAGAGTCGAGAGGACTTTCTATATTACTGTCTCCTTTGCAAGTAAAAGGCCTAAGCCCTTTTGCAGTCCAAAGTATGAAGATTCCTTTCTGCAATTGAGGTGTGAGGTCTTGGGAACAATAAGATCATAAGATATGCCATACTGGGTCAGACCAAGGTCCATCAAGCCCAGTATTCTGTTTCCAACAGTGGCCAATCTAGGTCATATGTACCTAGCAGTTTCCCCAAGGGACACAGGTTCCACAATGCTTGTATTGGTTCAAGCATTGATATCCTGGGTCCCTTCTTAATAATGGTTTATGGACCTTTCCTCCAGGAACTTGTCCAAACCTTTTTTAAAACCCAGCTACATTAACAGCCTTTACTACATCCTCCGGTAACAAATTCCAGAGTTTGATTACACGTTGAGTGAAAAAATATTTTATTAGTCTTAAATAGTTTACCCTGTAGCTTCATTGCATGTCCCCTAGTCTTTCTATATTCTGATAAGGTAAACAATCGATCTACGTTTACCCGTTCCACTCCGTTCATTAATTTATAGACTTCTATCATATCTCCCCTCAGCCGTCTCTTTTCCAGGTTAAAGAGCCCTAACCTTTTTAGCCTTTCTTCATAGGAGTATCCTTCCATCTTCCCGATGTATCGATATTTCCTTCAATTCTTCCGCACCTTTAAATACCAGTCATGGGTAACATCCCTACATCTTCCTCAGTAAAGACCGAAGCAAAGAATTCATTCAGTCTCTCCGCTATCGCCATATCGCCTCTCAGTGCTCCTTTAACACCTTGATCATCTAATGGACCAACTGACTCACAGGTTTTTTGCTACGAATGTACTTCAAAAGGTCTTTATTTCGCGTTTTTGCTTCCGCAGCAAGATTCTTCTCAAATTCTCTCTTTGCCTGCCTTATCAATGCCTTGCATTTGACTTGCCAGTGCTTGTGCTGTTTCCAGGTTTCGTCGTTTGGCTCTATTTTCCATTTCCTGAAAGATGCTTTTTTGGCAACAACAGCCTCTCTGACCTCACTTTTAAACCATGCTAGCAGTTTTTTGGACTTCCTTCTACTTTTCTTAAAGCGTGGAATACAGCTGGTCTGGGCTTCCAAGATAGTATTTTTCAACAACAGCCAAGCTTGATGTACGTCTTTAACCTTTACAACTGCTCCTTTTAGTTTTTTCTTAACTGTTTTCCTCATTTTATCATAGTCTCCCTTTCGAAAGTTAAAAGGTAGAACTGTGGATTTCCTTACTATCCCTCCTCCACTAATTAAATCAAAGGCGATCATGCTATGATCACTATTTCCAAGTGGCCCCAACAACCTTATCTCTTGCAATAGATCTGGTGTTCCACTAAGGACTAGGTCTAATATGGCTTCCCCTCTGGTCGGTTCATGAACCAGCTGCTCCAAGAAGCAGTCATTTATTTCATCTAGGAACTTTATCTCCCTAGCATGTCCTGACGTGACACTGACCCAGTCGATACCGGGGTAATTGAAATCACCCATTATTATTACAGAGCTGTAACTTTTGTTAGCTTCCTTGATTTCTTTGAGCATTTCATCATCTATTTGGTCATTCTGGCCAGGCGCTCGATAGTACACCCCCACTGCCATTGCCTTCCCCTTTTTACATGGAATTTCAATCCATATAGATTCTACAGCAGATTTTGTTTCCTGAAAAACTTTAATGCTTTCTGACTCAATGCCCTCTCTAACAGAGAGCAACCCCTCCACCAATTTGATCAGCTCTATCATTACAATATAGTTTGTACCCAGGTATCACAGTGTCCCACTGGTTGTCCTCCTTCCACCATGTGTCTGATATTCCAATCATATCTAACTTTCATTTAGTGCTATATATTCTAACTCTCCCATCTTATTTTTTAGACTTCTAGCATTTGTATACAAGCATTTTAGAGACTGTATTTTATTCATATTAATTTGGCTATTGTTAGACATGGGTAATTAGGGATCTTTAAGCTCTGTCTGCTCCATACTCGAGGGCATTTGGGCTACTTTACTCTTTTGTGGAACCTCTGCTTTTTTTTTTTTTTTTGAATTTGTTTATTGAGTCATTAGCAACCATTACAAAATCCAACCGACACAGCACTCCGGTAACACAGCAGTATTCACAATATTACAATGCACAACAAACATGGTTGAAAATACAACAACATAACCCTCCCCCCCCCTCAATCACCGAACAAAGATGGATCAAGCCTGACCCATGAGCTACTGTGATTCTGTCCAATGAATGTATTTGTCCCACACCCTCCGAAAAGTGGTTTGATTACCCTTTTTTTGTGCTGTTAAGCTACTCATCAAGTAGATCTGCGCTAACATGGCTTGAAATTCAGAGACTGAAGGTACAGCTACTTGCTTCCATTTCCTAGCAAGAAGAATTCGCATAGCTACACACCCCAGTTCCACAAACACCCCCTCCTCCTTGGATACCCCAGGGATCCGAACCCCCAGAAGCACATTCTCCGGCTGGTATTGCAACAAACGGCCCAATATCCCCCCAATCAACCCCAGCACTGCCCCCCAAGCTGCCTTTACCACCCCACATTCCCACCAGACATGCAGGTACGTACCCCTCGCCCCACAATTCCTCCAGCACTGCTCAGATATAGACGCATGCATCTGATGGAGCCGAGCAGGTGTGAGGTGCCATCTATAAAGCACCTTATAGTTATTTTCTAGCAGGTTGGTAGCCAGGATACCTTTATATCTACTGACATAAATCTGGTCCCATACATCATCAGTCAATGGCAACCCCAAGTCCTCCATCCACGCCCTTTGATATGCCGTAACTCGTCTATCACTCACCATGGACCGGTAAAGAGTAGCTAAGACCCTCCTCGATTGTCCCCCCAAGAAAAAATGTTCGATATCGGTAAGATCTGAGGCTAAATGCGGGAGCACCCTCCTCTGAAGATAATGGCGCAGCTGCATATAGCCAGAGAACGCCCGGTCGTCCAGCTGATATTCCCGCACAACCGCTGCAAAGGTCTTCACTTGTCGCCCCTCTAACAATTGCCCCACCCTACACAGGCCCTTACTGCGCCAACTAGCAAAAATAGAGTTCCCCACGGCGGGTCGGAAGTCTGGGTTCCCTTGTATCGGCATTAGCCTGGAGAGCCCCTGTTCCCCCAGCCAAAGACACCTCCATTTTGTTCCAAACCCTCAAGGAGCCCAACACATAGGGGTTATGGCCAGGGTATCTACCCGAGCTCCCCCTCGGTCTCCAAACCCAATCCCCCAGGCACCCCTCCTCCAACTCTTCTGCTTCCATACCCACCCACTCCTTGGGATCCTCCGCCTGCCATTCCACCACCGCGCACATTTGGGCCGCCTCCCAATATTTCATCAAGTTCGGGACCGCTAGCCCTCCCCGCTCCCTTCGCTCCATCAATATACAGGCAGCCACTCGGCTGCCCTTCCCCCCTCTCACAAAAGTCAGAATTAACCTCTGCAACCGGGCGAGATAGCTTCTAGGGAGCCCAATGGGGAGGTTCATAAAGAGGTACAGCCATTTAGGTAAGGCCATCATTTTGATTGCCGCGATTCGCCCCATCCAGGATAAATGCTTATGTTTCCACTCTACCAACTCTTTTTGAATAGCCCTCTCCACCCGTATATAGTTTTCCCTAAACAGATCAGCCTCCCGGGCAGTCAGATAAATCCCCAAATAAC
This sequence comes from Ichthyophis bannanicus, assembly GCA_033557465.1. NCBI lineage: Eukaryota > Metazoa > Chordata > Amphibia > Gymnophiona > Ichthyophiidae > Ichthyophis > Ichthyophis bannanicus. The sequence continues at coordinate 709,410,258 of CM066033.1, forward strand.
GAATACTCGATTTCGCCCACCGAAACGGAAAGGAAGCCTGAATCTGCTGTTGTGTTTCCCTGCTCACCGAAATATTCAGCAGTTCTGATTTGGTATCATTAACCTTAAAGCCCGAATACGTGCCAAATTCCTTTAAGATCCCCTGCAATACCCCTAGGGAAGTTAGCGGGTCTGTCAGCATAAACAAGAGATCATCCGCAAACAGGGCAACCTTGCTCTCCCTGGTCTTCCACTGAACCCCATGGATCTCCACACTATCCCTCACTTTCTGGGCGAGTGGCTCCATAGATAACACAAAAAGCAACGGGGACAGTGGACACCCCTGCCGTGTCCCTCTATGCAGAGCGAAAGAGCTGGAATATTCCCCATTAATCCGAATCCGTGCCATCGGCTGTTGATATATGGCCTTAACCCATTTTAAAAAATTCCCGGTCATCCCCATTCTCTCCAAAACCTTAAAGAGATAAGGCCACGATACCCGATCAAACGCCTTTTCAGCGTCGATAGCCAGCAGTACCATTTGCTCCGAACCCCTCTTTCCCTTCCACATTGCAGATAGCACCTTCCGCAAATTATCCACAGTGTGGCGCCCCGGGATAAACCCAGATTGGTTTTCATGGACCAGCCGTGGCATATGCTGTAACAACCGGTTAGCTAAAATCTTAGTGAAAATTTTAAAGTCTGTGCCCAGTAAGGAGATCGGCCTATATGAGCCGCACAAACTCAGATCTTTCCCGTCTTTAGGCAAAACAGTGATCCCTGCCGTACGCAAGGTTTCTGGGACAGCCTCTCCTTCCGTAAAAGCATTAAATAAGCGCACCAACGGCCCACAAAGCAAGTCTCTATAAACTTTATAGAATTTGTTCGTAAAGCCATCAAGCCCAGGCGCCTTATTTGTCGGGAGACCCCGAATGACCTCTGCCACCTCATCCTCGGTGATGGGCCGAGAAAGTCGTGCCCCCTCCACCTCAGTCAAACATGGGAGGTTCAGCTGCAGATAGCCATCCAATTCCGCCCCCCCCCCGGATTGGGGTCTGCCGTATAGAGTTGCTTATAAAAAGTTACAAAGCTGCAATGGCCCGGACACGGTGTGCTGTGATGTGACCGTGCAGCTGGAGATTTGCCTGCTCATAGGCGAGGGCAATACAGTCCACCACCCATGAGGACAATGTACGCTTAGTCACTGCTTCCCCCAGCCTGCTGGGTTCGTAGGAGACGAAGAGCTGGGAGACGTTGCTATGGTCCTGAGTGCACTGGATATAGGAGGACAAGGCCCTCTTACAGTCCAAGGTGTAGAGGACCGCCTCCGAACGACTGGCGTGAGGTCTCGGAAAGAAGGTAGGGAGTACCACCTCCTGGTTGAGATGGAAGGAATTTGGAGTGCATACGGAGTACCATCCTGTTCTTGTAGGACCTGGTGTAGAGCACTTCAGCCACAAAAGCTTGTAGCTCACTAACCCTGTGAGCAGAAGTGAGCGCAACCAGGAAAACCACATTCCACGAAAGGTAGCGAAGGTGGCAAGTAGCCAAGGGATCGAATGGTGGACGGGTAAGCTGTCCCTACACCACACTGAGGTCCCATTCGGTCACTGGAGGGCAAACCGGGGGCTTAGATAAGAGCAGGCACCGTAGGTTGGACCGAATGGGGTTTACAATCCACCGGGTGGTGGTGAGCCGCCAAGGCACTGAGGTGCACCCTAACGGAATTAGACCTGAGCCTGGAGTAAGAAAGGTGGAGAAGGTACTACAACACCATAGCCACAGGGCAGGAGAAAGGGTCAGCCCTTCGCTCAGCACACCAAGCTGAGAACCTACGCCATTTGAAGGCATATGACTTCCTCGTAGAGGCGTTATGGGAGGCCAGCAGAACATTCTCCACTTCTGTAGGAAGGTGCAGATGGGCCAGGGCTACCCTCTCAGCAGCCAAGCCATGAGCGAAAGTGACCCCAGGTTGGGGTGTAGGAGAGAATCCCCCCTCCTGAGATAGAAGCCCTGGGGTAACTGCAGAAGCAGCAGGAACCACGGCTGCCAGGGCCATCGGGGGGCTATCAAGATGAGCGAGGCCCTATAATGGAGGATCCTGAACAAGGTCTTGGCAATCAGCGGCATCGGATGGAAAGAGTATGTGAGGCCCCCCCGACCATGGGACTAGAAACGCGTCTGCCGCCACCCTGGAGGGGTGAGCCTGCCGAGAGCAAATGCGGGGCAACTGGAAGTTGTCTGGGTTGGCAAACAGGTTCATCACGGGTTCCCCCCCCAGAGTAGGAAAAGCCGGCCGGCTACCATGGGGTCCAGCTGCCATTCGTGCGGTCGGAGAACCCTGCTTAGCCTGTCGGCTAGTAGGTTGTCCTGACCTGGCAGGTACACCGCTTTGAGGAAAATCCCCTGCTGGACCGTGTAAGAGCAGAGTGCCAACGCCTCCTGACAGAGGGCACGTGACCCCCGTGCCCTCCTGCTTGTTCACACAGAACATGATCACCCCAAAGAGGCCTGGACCAGAAGCAGCCCGATGGCGGAGGCGATGGCCGAAAACTCTCAGGGCGAGGTGAATAGCACAAAGCTCCAGGAGACTGATTTGTTGGGTGCTCTCCTCTGGCAACCAGCTGCCCTGGGTGCGGAGACCCTCGCAATGGGCTCCCCAGCCGAGTAGGGAGGCATCCGTGGTAAGCATAATCGACTGTCCTGGGCCTTGGAAAGGCATGTCCGCTTCCAGGTACTAAGACAACTGCCACTAGACAAGGGAGTCCGCACAGTGGCGGGTCACCCGAACTCTGTCCCTGAGGAAGCCAGTGGCCTGTGACCACTGGTCACGGAGACTCCACTGCGCCGGTCTCATGTGAAGAAGGGTATCTCGAGTGACGTGGACTGTAGACGTCATGTGCCCGAGGACGTGCAGAAGATGGCAGGCAGACACAGATGAACGGTGTTGTGTCCCAAGCCAGAGATCTGAGGCGGTCTGCATGGTCAATGGGCAAGAAAACCTTTGACTGTCGGGTGTTGAGCTTTGCTCCAATGAATTCCAGACACTATGTTGGAAGAAGGTGGGAGATGGGGTAGTTTATGACAAAGCCCAAGTGCTGTAGAACCTGGATGGTGCATGTGGTGGCCTGCTGCACCTTGGACGCCGTGTCCCTTTTTTATTTATTTATTTAGCTGTATTTATATTCCGCTTTTCACCGGGTCAAAGCGGTCAATTGGGGGATACATTTAACACGAGGGGATATGACACACATACGTTAATACTTACAGGGAACATGGGCAATGGAGGGTTAAGTGGCTTGCCCAAGACCACAAGGAGTGCCTATAGGACTAGAAATCCCAGTCCCTCCGGCCTGAGATTGCTGTCCCCAGGTGGGACTTGAACCCCTGGCCCTCCGGCCTGAAGTACCTTGTCCTAACCACTAGACCACTCCTCCCTTTTACGAGCCAGTCATCCAGGTAGGGAAACATGAAGAACAACTGAAGCTTGAGACAGGCGGCCATGAATGCCAAGCATTTTATGAACACCCTTGGGGCAGAGGTGAGCCCGAATGGGAGCACCCTGTACTGAAAGTGCCTGCCCCCTACTATGAACCGCAGGTATTGCCTGTGGTGTGGGTGGATTAGGATGCGAGTACAAGCATCCTTGAGGTCTAAGGAGCCTAGCCAGTCTCCCTACTGGAGGTAGGGCAGCAATGCTCCAAGGGAGAGCATTTTGAACTTCTCTTGCACCAGGAATTCATTGAGGTTGCACAGGTTGAGGATGGGCCTTAGGCCCCCTGTCCTTTTTGGGATGAGGATGTATCTGGGGTAGAACCCCTTGCCCTGGAGGTGGTAGGGCACCGGTTCCACGACATTGTCCTCGAGAAGACCTGCCAGTTCCTTCAGAAGAAGGTCCTGGTGGAGGGGTGACCTGGGGGGCTCTTTTGGAAAATAAGGAGGCATCTGAGCCAAGCGGAGGAGGTAACCCTCCCTGACCACCCTCCGTGCCCAGGCATCGGTAGTGATGTTTACCCACCTTGGGGCATAGAGGGTCAGTCGTCCCCCTGTCGGCTGCTGACCTCCCTGGGGTAGAGAGGCTATGCTGGAGTAGTCAAAAACTGCCCCCTGGCAGGGCCGGAGCCTTCTGCTTACGCGGGCCATGCCCTTATCCCTTGGCCTGCTGCTCTGGTTGGGGAGCCGTGGAGGCCTGAAAATGTGTGTAGTTACGGTAAACAGCTCCCTTCCTCGGGTAAAACGGCTTTTTACTCAAGGCCTTCCATCAGGGAGGGGAAGTGGTCTTCTTAGAGAGCCTGGTCCTCGTCATGAACTCTGTCTCCAACTCAACAGCCTTGTCAGTCATGGGCTTGCCAAAAAAGGTTTTCTCCCTGGCAGGGGACATCGACCAACTTGTCCTGGACCCATTGCTCGAGGACAGACGACTGGAGCCAAGCCTGGCGGAATGCAGCAATGCCTGCCGCCACTACTCAGGCCACCGACTTGAACCAGCTGAGAAACTGGCGAGTTCCTTCGCCAGATCCCTCAGGTACATGCCCATGTACAGCTGGCAGGCCTGGACATGGCAAATGAGCATCGAGCCCTGGTAGCACTTCCTGCAGAGGGCGTCCAAGGTGCGGGCTTCCCTCCTGGGGGGCACAGAGGAGTGTGTCTTCTGGCTCTTCAGCCGACGCATGGCCAACTCCACCACCATGGAGTTGTACATCAGTTGCGACTTCTAGAAGCTACGGCTCTGGCGGACTCGATACATCCGAGTCAAGCCGCTTGCTCACTACCAGCATAGATGCCGACGTCTCCCACATGCAGAACATGAGCCATTCCAGGATGGGAGGAATGGGCCTTAGATATGTCTTTCACAAAGCCTAAGAATCCCATGTCCTCCGGCGGGGACCTTCGAGGATCCGAGACTGGGGAGTCAGAGGCGACATCACGGTGTCAATGGGTATCCGGGGACTCGTCATCCTCCGTCTCCCACTCAAGGGTGGGCTGCTCTGCGGGCCTCGAGGCCGCACGATCTGCCCCCAGGGGGGACATCTGGGATGACCACGGCCCCGTCAAGCAGGACACCAAGCACAACCTCAGCGAGGATCGACTCGAGGCCGCAGGATCAAGGATCGGCTCAGCTTCCAGGGACATCTGACATCGAATGCCCGGTGGTTGGGACAGAGGAACTGGACATGCCAGACAACAGTACCAGCTCCTCTCCATACTGGATGTCAAGACGGGGGGGGGGGGGGGAATTCCGGTACGGAAGCAATCAGCAGGGGGATACCGGCTGAGAAGGGTTCGGAGACGTACCGAAGGGTAATTAAGGTGGCCGTTGGCCATAGCTATCACGGGATAGAGGTGGTCTCCCTACCAACGGAAGGAGAATAACCGAACCCCTAGATAAGCCTCCGAACCATTTGCAACTGAAACGAGCCCCAGAGCAGAGCTCAATTTTTAAACTCCCGATAAGAGGGTCAAGTGCAGGCAGCCGCCTGCCTGAGCCTAAAAATGCTTAGTAGGAGAGTCCTGGCGCGGGCCCGGGGGCATCAGCTCGGGGTGAGAGGCCCCTTGCCTGGGCGCGCCTGGAGGGTGGGTGGAGGGCTGATATTTCCTCTTCCTAGAGAGGCGTTTACCGCCGCCGTGGGGCCGGGCCCTAGGCTGGACGCTAACCCTGGGAAGGTTAGCGAAGCACTGTGCGACCTGACGCAAGGCTTCGCTATTGAAGAGGTGATCTCCCTCGCAGGGAGAATTACCCAGGTTGTGCTGTGCCCGTCTACACAACTCGGACGCCTGCAACCATGCTGTACGGCGTGCTCTAATGGCAACCGCCGAGGCTTTGCTGACCGACTGGAAGGAGTCCAGCGAAGCACAAGAAAGGAACCCGGAGATATTCCTGCAGTGATAAAGGAGCAGGGAATATTCAAAGGCCTTGGTCGCCGATACGAAGGGGGATAACCGAGACAACCTCTCGGTGACCTCCCGCAGCGACAGACTCATATAAAATATATATGAGATAATTCTGGCCGTCAGCATAGACGTCTGGAAGGCTTGACGTCCTAGAGTATCTAGCGTCTTCGAGGCGCGGCCTGGGGGGCGAGAAGCATGCTTCTCCTTGCTTCCGGCCTTCCTCAGCGCCGATTCCACCACAATGGACCGATGTGGAAGCTGGTGCTGCTGAAAACCCGGTGACGGAGGCACCCGGTATAGAGCCTGCATCGCAGTTGACGGTGCCGGAACCCTCAAAGGCGACCGCCAAGCCCCCAGCAGTAGATCCTGCAGGGAGGGATACAGAGGAAGCATCACGGCTGCCTGTTCCTCAGGCCCCGGGCTCGGGTCCGGGGTAGGGATGGCCAGCAAGTCCGCCATGTCAAGGAGGAAATCCTGAAAAGGTGGCTCCGCCGGAGGAGTTATGGCGGGGGAGGCTGCCAGGGCACACAGAGGCCGCTCGGGCCGATGCCCGCTGGGCAAAGGAGGGGACCAACCGATCCGGATCGGGGCAGTCCCGATGGCGTCGTCGGCTCCTGGGATTGATTCCAAACTAGGCATCGAAGGGGTCGATGGCACCGCAGGAATCTGCCTCGGCCCCAAACCCGGGTGTGGTGCTGCTCCCTGCGATCGAAGCGGTTCCGCGGCCGCCGGAGGGCAGGGGCCAGCGGTCTCCGCTCTGCGTCACAGGAGGGGACAGGGACCGATCCCGAGACGTGTAGTGTCCAGGCTTTCAAGGCTGGATACCGACTCCAGACTGGGCATCGAACCGAGCGAGGAGATACACTCCCTTCTAGAGGGCCCCAGCGGGGACGACTGCGCCGGTGGTGGAAAACCCGAAGCGCGAATCGAAGCTGTGGGCGGAGCTCGGTGGAGAGGGGGTCATTTGACGCCGGCGCCGATCGGCGGGCACTGCCCGAAGCCGGGCTCCCTCCCGCACCCGTCGGACCCGGAGAGAAAACCTTCCGGGGCATACGGCCCGTCCCCGAGGGGACCCCGGTCACCCGACGACGAGTCCCTGCGGGGGTGCAAAGCCCCTGTGCCGACGTCGGTGTACCGTCGCTGGGTGGCGTAGATCCAGATTGGATCGAAGCGGTCGAAGACCCCGAGGCCTCTTCTCTAGGAAAAGACGGGGTCCTCGACGGCCGCGTCGATGCCGGGGAGTCGCCCGAGCGCTGGCCAACATACCCCGAGGTCCCCGGGGAAGGTCGATGGCGGCCCCTTGTGCTCGACGCCCCTGCCGTCGCTGGCGGAGCAGCGCCGCTCGAACCCGGTACCATCCTTGCACAGGGCTTGGAAACCGGCGACCCGGTGCGGGTCGAAGCGAGCGGCCCCGAGGGGAGGGAGGTCAGATGACCATTCCCGGCGCGGGGCGGAACCACCGACGCCCGCGCGCTCGAAGCGGGCACTACCCCCGCGCATGACCTGAGCGTAGGGCCGTCAGACAGTGTCGAGTCGATCGGCCCCCGAGGCGCTGAGGGCAGCGGCTGGCGATCCCCGGTGGGGATCGGGTCACTCGACGCCGACAGGTCGGCACCACCCAAGGCGGATACCACCCCCGTAGGAACGCCATACCGGCGTGAATCGGTCGGCCCCGGAGGTGCCGAGGACCGCAGCCGCCAATCCCCGGTGAGGAGCGGAACGCTCGACACCGACGCCGAAGGGTCGGTACCGCCCGAAGCGGGTACCGCCCACGCGCATGGCCGGGATGGGGGAACGCCAGGCTGGACCGAGTCGATCGGCCACGGAGGCGCCGAGGACAGCAGCCGACGATCCTCGGTGAGGAGCGGAGCGCTCGACACCGACGCCGATGCCGGGGGCTCAGTACCGCCCGGAGCGGCTACCACGCGAGGGCATGGCTTGGACGTAGGAAGGTCAGACCCGGTCGAGCCAAGCGGCCCCGAAGGCGCCGAGGACACCGGCTGACAATCCCTGGCGAAGAGTGGAACACTCGACGCCGACGCCAATGCCGGGGAATCGGCACCGCTCAAAGCGGGTACCTCCCTCGGGCATGGCTCGGGAATGTTCTGTGAGGAGCGAACCCCAGGAACATCCCGAAATCCCGAAAATGCTTTGGAGCCCGAGGACTCCCGCCGGGGTATATCAACCAAGGAGGACTTGAGGGGTTGGCCGGAGCCGTCGCCATGCCGCGCATGAGACTTGCCCCTCAAGACTCGGCTAGTCTTAACAGACTGTTGTGTGGTTACCTGATCCTGGAGAGAAGAACGACCCGACGACCGTGCCCTGGGCGCGAAGATGTCGTTGAGGGATACCCGAAAGAGGGAGGGTTTTCTTCCGACATTGTAGCCCGGAGAATCTGGGAAAGAGGGGTCAGGCCCCACACAGGAGAGGCACCAGGCATTGGAGTCCACGTGGAAAATAGAGTCCCCGCCGTGAGGCTGGGGGGAAGAAGGCTCCATGCCCGGTCCTCAGCGCCCGGAGGGGGCGACGAAAATTAAATAAAAAATAATGAAAAAATAATTAGAAGAAAAAAGAAAAAGGGGCACGGAGGTGCCACTGTCAGCGGGAAAGCCGCGACAACAGAAAAAATTTCTGCAGTGGCAGGAGGGACGTCCTGCCTGCTCCGCGGAAAACAAAAAACTGGGGAGAGGCAGTGGGAAGGGCGGGAAGCCACCGCGCAGGCGCGGGGTATGCTCCCAAAGGCTTTCTGATTGGATGCTGGGGAGCATTCCCGTGCGGGCTCCGTCGGCGACGTCTCCCACGTGTGAAGACTCATTCCTGCTTGTTCCTGGAGATAAAATGACCCACCACCCTGGGTTTTGGCTTGGGAACAGAAGAGCAGATGGAACAAGGAGGTTAAGTAGGTTCGTCTTTCTCCTGTGTGCTACTATGAACTAACTGTGGCTAAGCGATGACTGGTAGGAAAATATCAGGGAACAAATCAATTTGTCAGTCTTTTCGAACAGCTCTCTGTAGGAGCAATGAACGCTCAAAGTATTTTGCCCTATCATAGGTTTGATTGCTAATTGTCTTACCCTTATCTCTTTCCCTTTCCACACGCATAGATACATTGTTGCTTTTAGATACCTGAGGTTCAGTCCTTTATTACATGAAGCCTCTGTCTACAATCCAGTAAGTCCTTTTCTGGTCACAACTGGCTTTTTATTACTGCAAATTTCCCTTCTTTGCTCCCCCCCCCTCCTCCACCTTCCGTCACTTCCTCCTCCCCTCTCCCTTTCCTTTCCCTCTTCCCCCTTCTTCACTCCCCCCACCCCCTTTCCTTCCCCCTTCTTCTCTTCCCTCCTCCCCAATCCGCATGGTTTATATTTAGTTAATATAGTTTTGTTAATTCTCGTTATGGTTTTATGTACACACCCCCACACCCTTTTCCTTTTTCCCCTCACCCCTTTCTCCCTCCCCTCTCTCCCCTGCATGGTTTAAATTTAGTTAATATCGTTTTGTTAATTCTCTTTATGGTTTTGAGTACACACCACCTGTTTCGTTTTGATATTATGCCCCTCCTCTACAGCCCTTCTGTTTGATTAACCTGATTATTTTTATTGTGCAGTATGATTATGTATGCTTTTACTTATATTTTAATATTTATATTTTGTGGTTGTTAAAGCAGCTCACTGCTTTTTAACATCATTATAAATGACCTGGAAATAGAAAAAAGGGAGGGATCAAATTTGCAGATGAGACAAAATTATTCAAAGTTGTTAAACCCCAAGACGACTGTGAAAAATTGTAAGAGGACCTTGATCAATTGGAAAAGTGGACATTCAAATGGCAGATGAAATTTAATATGGACAAGTGCAAAGTTATGCACCTAGGAAAGAACAACCCAAACTATGGTTATACGATGCAAGGTTCCATATTAGGAACCACCACCCAGGAAAAAGATTTAGGTGTCATCATGGATAATATGTTGGACCCAGTGTGCAGCGGTGCCAAAAAATCAAATGAAAAGCGTGGTTACTCACCTGTAATAGGTGTTCTCCAGGAACAGCAGGAATCAGTCCTCACATATGGGTAACATAGGTGCCACTGGAGCCTGCACAGAGACATTTCCCCAGCTTTCAAAGAAAGCCTTTGGGACATGCTACCACGCATGCGTGGTCCCCTTCCTGCCCAAGGGTGCCATCTTACTCAGTCAGATAACATAGCTAGGACAGCAGTAAAAAACTAAAACAAGTTAGAAAGACAATTCCCAGGGGAGGGAGGGAGGGAGGGTTGTGAGAATTGATCCCTTTTGTCTCTGGAGAACACCTGTTATAGGTGAGTAACTACATTTTTTCCAGGAACTTACAGGAAGTCAGTCCTTACATATGGAACTTCCTAGCTCCAGGCTGCCGAGGACCGAACCAGGACAGCACCAATGGCAACCAATCGGGCAGCCATGAGTTGCAGAAGGCGAGTCCCCACTGGGAGACTCTGCAAGACCCTAGCGTCCAGCAAAACTATCACCGGTAGCCTGAAAACAGAAGGGTCAGAGGGCAGGAGTTGCCTACACTCAGAGAATATTACGGAGTACTGCCTGGCCAAAGGCACTGTCCCTGCGGGACTCGCTCTCCAGGCAGTAGTGAGCTGTGAACGTATGAACCAAAGACCATGTGGCAGCCTTGCAGATTTCAGTCACTGGCACTGAGCGGATGTTGGCCACCGATGTGGCCATCGCCCTCACACAATGCACTGTGATCCGCTGCTCGAGGGAGAGGCCAGCTCGCTCAAAGGCAAGGACAATACAATCCGCCACCCAAGTGGACAGAGTTCACTTAGTCACGGGGAGCCCCAGTTTACTGAGGCCATAAGACACGAAAAGCTGAGGTGCTCTGCAATGGGCCAGAGTCCGCTGTAAGTAAAAGGACAGGGCCTGTTTGCAATCCAGTGTATGGAGTACTAGTTCCTCCCTGCCAGTGTGAGGCCACGGGAATCAGGTGGGGAGGTACCACCTTTGGGAGAAATATGGGGTGTGTGCGGAGCACTACCCTGTTCTTATAGAACCTTATATATGTTGGATCTGCCACCAAGGCCTAGAGTTCGCTCACTCTTCGAGTGGATGTGAGGGCCACCAGAAAAGCTACTTTCCAAGACAGGTACAGTAGGTGGCAAGTGGCTTGAATGGCGGTTTGGTGAGCTGGAAGCGCACCAAATTGAGGTCCCACTCTGCCGCTGGAGGGCCAAGAGGGAGCTTGGATAACAGGAGGCCCCGGAAGAACTGGAGATAAGGGGCTGGCGAGGGGGGTTTTCCCTCGATAGGGTTGTGGTGAGCAGGTATGGCGCTTAAATGCACCCTCACCGAGTTAGATTTCAGCCCGATGTGCGACAGGTGCTGTAGGTACTGAAATACTAGTTGCACATGGCGGGAGCCTTTTCCACTTAAAGACATAAGCCTGTCTGGTAGGGGGTTTTTGGGAGGCCAGTAGGATCCCCTTGACTTTTCCTAGAAGATTGAAAGGGGCCTTTCAGCAGCCACGCTGTTGGCATTAGCAACCCCAGATTGAGATGCAGAAGGGAGCCCTCTTCCTAAGGCAGGAGGGTCCAGGGCCTGACCTAGTGGGACTGGGAGTGCCAACAACAGGGAAAGCATCAGAGAGAAGCAAGGTTGCCTGGGCCACCTGGGGAAAATCAGTATAACTGACGCCTTCTTGCGTTGGACCTTGAAGAGGGTCCTGGCGACCGGGGGGGGGGGGGGGGGGGTCACAAGATCAGGAAGACATCTGCTGCCACTCTCCCCCAGTTGTGGCTGATGCAAGCAAAAGAGGCAGCTGCATGTTGTCCGGGGAGGCAAATAGGTCCATCATGGGCCTGCCGCAAAGGTAGAAGAGCTGTTCCATTACCCTGGAGTTTAAGCGCCACTCATGTGGACGAAGGACTCTGCTCAGCCTGTCCTCTAGGCAGTTGTCCTGGCCCAAGAGGTATATTTATTTATTTTATTTATTTACATTCTCTTATATACCGCGCTATTCTGCATCAGTGCGGTTTACATTGAACAAACTGAAATTACATTGAACAGGGTATTATAACTTGGAGATAACTATTTTACAGGGAACATGGGCTATGGAGGGTTAAGTGGCTTGCCCAAGACCACAAGGAGCACCTGTGGGACTAGAAACTCCAGTCCTTCCGGCCCAAGGTTGCTTGTCCTCTAGTGGGATTTGAACCCCCGACCTTCCGGCATGAAGTACCTTGCCCCAACCACTAGGCTACTCCTCCACTCAACAGGCTACTCCTCCACTCAACAGCTCGCAGAAGCATGCTGTTGGTTGTTGGCAAGGAAAGGAAGGCCATCGCCTCTTGGCAGAGTGAGTATGAGCCTGTGCCCCCGTACCAGCGTTTGTTGATACAAAATATGGCAACCTGGTTCTCCATCTGGATCGGCACAGGCAGTGTTGCAGGCGGTGGCGGAATGCTAGCAGGACCAAGATTGCCCTGAGCTCTAGGAGATTGATCTGTAAAAGTGATGCCTCCTGAGACCAGCTGCTCTGCCTGCAGCAGTCCCCACAATGCGCTCCCCAACTCAGTAGAGAGGCGTCTGTGGTACGGTTTCCTGAAAGAGCATTCCCGCCTGGAAGTGATGCAAATTTTGCCACATTTGAGGGACTCTGCCAGCTGGCAAGTAACCCTGACCCTGTCCCGTAGCCTGCCAGTGGCTCGAGTCCACTGCGAGCGGAGGAACCATTGGGCCTGTCCTCATGGGTAAGCAGGCTAAGGGCAGGACATGGACTGTCGAGGCCATATGGCCCAGCAGGTGGAGGCAGTGGCGAGCCGGTACTGACTGGCAGCGGCATGTCTCTCCTGCCAGCTGTCTGAAGCGTTCTGCCCTTTCTCTTGGGAGGATGGCCTTGACCTGTAACGTGTCCAACTGGGCATCTATGAACTCCAGACTGAGCTGGACAAAGATGGGATTTGGGGTAGTTGACGACGAACCCCAGGTTCTGCAGCAGGAGGACTGCATGCTCTGCAGCTTGATTGACTGAGGCCATACCACCTCTGATTAGCCAGTTGTCTAGGTAGGGGAAGACAAAAGTCCCTTGTAGGAGGAGGTGGGTGGTTACCACCGCCAGGCCAAAGGGTAGCATCTTGTACTGGTGGTGCCCCCCTCCCACCATGAACCGTAGGTACTGCCTGTGGGAGGGGTGGATCAGGATGTGAGTGTACAAATCTTTTAGGTCCAAGGAGCACAGCCAATCTCCCTGGTAGAGGTAAGGCAGCAGTGTTCCAAGGGAGAGAATCTTGAACTTCCTCCTCACCAGAAACTTGTTCAAGTTTCTCAGGTCTAGTATGGGCCTGAGGCACACAGTTCTCATTGGGACAAGGAAGTACCTTGAGTAGAAGCCTTTTTCCCATCGGTATTTGGGTACAGGCTCTACTGCGTTGATCCTGAGCAGACCTGCGAGCTCTGAGAGCAAAAGGGTCTGGTGAAGGAGAAGTTGCAGTCTCTCCGGGGAAGAACTTGGGTAGTACCTCCTATAGGTGGAGAAGGTATCTGTCCCTTACCACTTGCAGTACCCACTGGTCCAAGGTGACCTTGGCCCACCTGTGGGCAAACAGCGCCAGGCGGACCCCTGTGGGCTGGTGAAGGTCTCCCAGGGGAGTGGAGGCCCTGCCCTGGGAGTCAAAACTCCCCACCCCCCCCAGGTTGGGCTGGAGCTGGGGCTTCTGAGCTCCATTGGCCTTGTCTCTTAGGATGAGTACCCTGTTGCTGGCCCGAGAAGGACTTTTAGTGGTGACTCTGTTGGAAGTGCCCCTTTTCCTCGAGAACAGGGGTCTTTTCCCTGAGGGTTTCTTTTGGGGAAAGGAAGAGGTCTGTTTTGAGATCCTTTGGCAGGTCACCACATCGGCCTCTATTTCAGCTGCCTTGTCAGCCATAGATGTGCTGAACAGGTTCTCTGTGGTGCAAGGGATGTCAAACAGCTTGTCTTGGACCCACTGCTTGAGGTCCGAAGACTGCAGCCAGGCTTGGCATCGGGCCCCAATGCTTTCCGCTGCTACTCGAGCTGCTAACTCAAAGCTGATGTAGGCTGCCTGGGAGAGGAACTTAGAGCAGTGCTTGATCCCAGATGTCAGAGCTTGGAAGCATTGGAGGAGTTCCTCGGCAAGCCCCGTTGAAAACCCGGACAACTCCTCGGTTAGGGCCGAGAGGACTCTGGCTATATCCTTGTCAAAGTCGTTGAAGGCCACGTCCTCTGGAGGAGAATGGTGCCGAGGCGCATGGGGAGACAGGTCCGAGGGAATGTCTAGGTGCCATCTGGTTTCTGGGGATGCCTTGTCTGTCTCCCATTCAGAGTCTAGGGGAGATGACGAATCAGAGGCCCTGTGACTCCTTGACTCGAGGCCAGCACCGAGGGGGCCAAGGGGCCTCCGGAGGACTTAGGGTCCAAGTTGCGGAAACTGGCCGGGGAGGATTGGATGCCCGATGAACAGTACCAAGACTTCGACCGGTGCTGAGGGTTTACCTGAGGACAGTGGCACTTGAAGCTCTGCTCGACGATCGGGAACTCCCCTGCATTCAGGGGCCTGGTCGTCAGGACAGATGATGCTGATGAACCAATCATCATTGCCTGCTGCAGAACCAGTTAGCAGTGATGTTGTGCTCCAGGGCTGTCATTTTGGTTTCCAAGTCAGAAGGCTCCGCAGCTTTCGGCACGGGCATCGAGGATCTCGGGCCCGGCGCCAGCATTCTCACAAGTGCGTCCTTGATAAGGACTATGGTCTCGAGGAACCTCCCGTGGTCTCCGCTGGCCAAGAAATCCTTTTTGAAAACCTTGGTAGGGCGCTTTTCAGAGCCAGCCAAGTCCCTCCGACTGGTTTTACTGGGTTTCTACAGTGGAACCTCAATGGACTGAGAATTTTTTCTTCTCTCCAGGGTCTTCTTGAAGGAGCTGCCAAGGCCTCAAGGGAAGTGCTGGGCTTGGAGCTCTGTATCAGGAAAGCCAGTGCAGAGTCATCCTTGGGAACAGTTTCTCCTGCAACTATGACCTCTTTTTGTTGGTCTTAGGCGTCATGGCCTGGCACAAGTCACAGGAATTGCTGTCATGGTCTGGTCCCAAGTAGCGTAAGCGGCAGTCATGGTTGTCGGTGACTGACATGGTTTCACTGCAGCAGCCACATTTTTTAAACTCACAGGGAGACATGATGGGAAACACCCGACCGAGGTCAACGACCCCTGGGCGAAAAAAGGTACGAATGCCATTTGAGGCAAACCTCGATCAAGAAAGGGCAAAAATCCAAGAACAGCGCCGGCTTGAGGTGGAAGAGGAACCAGTACACAAATTGGGAAACTATTTTAAGGATACAGACAGACATCTGTTGGGCTCCATAGAAAAAAGGAGACAGAGCAAGATAGCACCCTTGGGCAGGAAGGGGACCATGCATGCGTGATATCATGTTCCAAAGGCTTTTTTTGAAAGCTGGGAAAATGCTCCGCGCGGGCTCCATCGGCTCAGATGTCACCCATATGTGAGGACTGACTTCCTGCTTGTTTCTGGAGAAAGCGTAGTTACTCACCTGCAACAGGTGTTCTCCAGAGACAGCAGGAATCAGTCCTCACTTATGAGTGATGTAGGCGCCGACGGAGCCCTCGTGCGGAGCAAATCCCCAGCTTTCTAAGAAAGCCTTTGGGATTGCATCATGCATGCGCGGTCTCCTTCCCGCCCAAGGGTGCCATCTTGCTCAGTCAAATGACATAGCTAAAAAGACGGCAAAATAAATAAATATAATGATGGGACTGCAACTCCAGGGGAGGAGAGAGGCTCGTGAGGACTGATTCCTGCTGTCCCCTGGGGAACACCTGTTACAGGTGAGTAACTACGCTTTCTCCAGGAACAAGGAGGAAGTCAGTCCTCACATATGGGACTCCCTAGCTATAGGCTACCGAGAACCCATAACTGAAAATAGGCGCCCTCTAAAAGAGTCACAGCAGCCATGATAGGAGTTCAACTAAGAACGTAACACTGCGGTAGCCTGATACCAAAGGGTCGGAGGGTAGGAGTTGCCTAGACCTCGAACAGGTTTCGGAGTACAGCCTGGCCGAAAGCACTGTCCCGTTGGGACTCCCTATCCAGGCAGTAATGGGCCGCAAAAGTCTGGCTTGAAGACCAGGTGGCGCCCTGGCAGATGTCTGCCAGCGGAACAGAGCGGAAGTGAGCCACTGATGCCACCTTTGCCCTGACCCGGTGGGCCGTGACTCAACCCTGCAACGGGAGATCGGCCACCCAAGTGGACAACGTACACTTGGAGTCAGGCAGTCCCAACTTACTGGGGTGATAAGAGACGAAGAGCTGAGAAGCCCTTCAATGTCCCCGCATACCCTCTATGTAGAAGGCCAAAACCCTCTTACAGTCCAGGGTGTACAGAACTGCTTCTGCCCGACTGGCATGCAGCCTGGGAAGGAAGGTCGGAAGTACCACCACCTGATTGAGGTGGAATGAGGAGACTACTTTCGGAAGGAACTTGGGGTGAGTGCGAAGCACCACCCTGTTCCTATAGAACTGTGTGTATGGTCTATCGGAAACCAGAGCCTGGCAGCTCACTCACTCTTCTGGCCGACGTGCGTGCCACCAAGAAAGCGTAGTTACTCACCTGTAACAGGTGTTCTCCAGGAGCAGCAGGAATCAGTCCTCACATATGGGTGACGTCGGCGCCGACGGAGCCCTCGCGGAGCAATTTTCCCCAGCTTTCAAAGAAAGCCTTTGGGAATTGCAGCGCGCATGCGCGGTCCCCTTCCCGCCCAAGGGTGCCATCTTAGCCAGTCAGATGACATAGCTAAAAGACAGCGTAAAAATTTGCAAAAAAAACTAAAGCAGATAATCGCAACTCCAAGGGGAGGAGGGAGGGTTGTGAGGACTGATTCCTGCTGCTCCTGGAGAACACCTGTTACAGGTGAGTAACTACGCTTTCTCCAGGACCAAGCAGGAAGTCAGTCCTCACATATGGGACTCCCAAGCTTAAGGCTACCGGAGACCCTAAGCACAAAAATGAGCTCCCTCTAGCTCAGCAGTACAGAAGGAAGGAATCTTCGCTGAATTATTACCCACCGGTAGCCCCCATCCGGGATGGAGGGTAGGAGTTGCTCAAACCTCGAAGAGATTTCGGAGGACTGCCTGTCCGAAAGCACTGTCCCTGCGGGACTCCCTCTCGAGGCAGTAATGGACCGCAAAAGTCTGGCTCGAAGACCAAGTAGCGGCCCGGCAGATGTCTGCCAACGGAACAGAGCGGAGGTAAGCCACTGACGTAGCCTTCGCCCGAACACAATGAGCCGTGACTCGACTTTCTAAAAAGAGTCCGGCTGCCCCATAAGCCCAAGCGATACAGTCAGCAACTCATATGGACAGAGTACGCTTGGAGACCGGGAGCCCCAATTTATTGGGGTCAAAAGATACAAAAAGCAGAGCAGCTTTACGGTGCTCCCGCGTACGGTCAAGGTAGAAGTTCAATGCCCTTCTACAGTCCAGGGTATGCAGGACCATTTCAGCTCGGCTGGAGTGTGGCCTGGGAAAGAAGGTCGGAAGTACCACCTCCTGATTGATGTGAAAAGGGGAGACCACTTTTGGAAGAAATTTTGGGTGAGTCCATAGGACTACCCTATTTTTGTAGAACCGAGTGTAAGGGGGATCAGACACGAGGGCCTGCAATTCACTTACGCGTCTAGCGGAAGTGAGGACTATCAGGAATAAGGTTTTCCAAGATAGAAAACGTAGAGAACAGGTAGCCATAGGTTCAAAAGGCGGACAGGTGATCCGCTGTAAAACCACATTTAGATCCCAGTCAGGTGCTGGCGGGCGCAGAGGTGGTTTGAGTAGAAGGAGACCTCGGAGAAACCTCGCCACGAGAGGGTCGCTGGAAAGAGGTCTGCCGTCCACCGGCACATGATGTGCTGAGAGAGCACTGAGGTGAACTTTGACGGAGTTGGACTTAAGTCCCAGATTAGAGAGGTAGAGCAAGTACTGCAAGATCACCGACACCGAGCAGGAGAAGGGATCCTGAGACTGCTGGGCACACCAAGCGGAAAAGCGACGCCATTTAAGGGCGTAGCATTTGCGGGTAGAAGGTCGCCGGGAAGCTAGGACGACCTCTTCCACCTCTGCCGGCAATAGAAGGGGAGCGAGGACTACCCTTTCAGCAGCCAGGCCATCAGATGTAGAGATCTGAGGTTGGGGTGTAGCAGGGACCCCTGATCCTGTGTTAGGAGATCTGGTTGAAACCCCAGAGGGAACGGATCCTCCACCGCTAATTGCAGCAGGAGTGGAAACCACGGCTGTCTGGGCCAGCGAGGAGCTATCAGGATCATGGAAGCTTTGTCTCGGAGAACCTTGAAAAGAGTTCGGGAGACTAGCGGTATGGGAGGAAAGGCATACAGGCGGCTTTTCGACCATGAGAGCAAAAAAGCATCCGCCGCTACTCGAAGGGGATGCGGCTGCCGAGAGCAGAAGCGAGGAAGTTGCCGGTTGAGAGGACTGGCAAAGAGATCAATCGTGGGGAGGCCCCACTTCAGAAAAAGTTTCTGAACTACCAAGGGATCCAGGCGCCACTCGTGCGGCTGGAGGATTCTGCTGAGTTTGTCCGCCAGGCAATTCTCTTGGCCTGGGAGATAAACTGCCTTGAGAAGAATGCCGTGGCGGACGGCCCAAGAACAGAGCTTCTGTGCTTCCCGACAGAGAAGGAAGGAGCCCGTGCCTCCCTGTTTGTTCACGTAGAACATGGCAACTTGATTGTCCGTCTGGACAAGGACGGACTGGTGAGAAGTCAGGTGGGAGAAAGCCTTGAGAGCCAGACGGATTGCTCTGAGCTCCAGGAAGTTGATCTGCTGCGCAGACTCCCACGTGGTCCAGAGACCTTGAGTACATGCCCCTTGGCAATGCGCTCCCCATCCTAGGAGAGAAGCATCGGTCGTCAGCACTTGCGCCGGCGGAGGAGACTGAAAAGGCATTCCGAGCACCAGGTTCGGCCGATGAAGCCACCACTGTAGAGAAGAGGCCAGCGGGCCGGAGATGCGCACTAAGTCGGCTAGGCCACCCGAGGCCTGTTGCCACTGCTTGCGAAGGCACCACTGAGCAGGCCGCATATTCAGGTGGGCATTGGGGGTCACGTGGACGGTGGAAGCCATATGGCCGAGTAGTCTCAGGAAGCGCCTGGCGGAGACCAGGGACTGGCTGCGAAAACGGCCGGCTAGGTCCATGAGCCGTTGAGCCCTGTCGAGAGGCAGGAAAGCTCATGCCTGAAGAGTGTGCAATCTTGCGCCGATGAACTCGAGATCTTGTGAGGGGAGCAAAGTGGACTTTGCGAAGTTTATGACAAAGCCCAAGTATTGCAGAAGAGTCACAGTGCGGTGTGTGGCTTTTGTGACTTCTGGAGAGGACGATGCTCTGATGAGCCAGTCGTCTAGGTACGGAAAGACATAGAGGCCGTGAAGCCGGAGATAAGCCGCCACCACCGCGAGACATTTTGTGAAGACTCGTGGTGCGGAGGATAGGCCAAAGGGCAGTACTCTGTACTGGTAATGATTTCCTGCCACCACAAACCTTAGGTATTGGCGGTGGCTTGGGTGGATGAGGATGTGCGTGTAGGCATCCTTTAGATCCAAGGAGCATAGCCAATCTCCCTGCTGGAGGTAGGGCAGAAGGATTCCAAGGATAAGCATCTTGAACTTCTCCCTGACGAGGAACTTGTTGAGGTTGCGCAAGTCCAGGATGGATCTGAGGCCTCCCGTTCTTTTTGGTATTAGGAAATACCTGGAATAGAAGCCTTGACCCCGCAGGTGGTGGGACACCGGTTCCACAGCCTGTTCCTGAAGGAGACTTGCTAACTCCTGAAGGAGTAAGTCCCTGTGCAGAGGGAGTCGTGGAGGTTCTCCCAGGAAATAGGAGGGAGGGATCTGGTGGAAGTGGAGAAGATAGCCTTCTCTCACCACTTGAAGCACCCAGGCATCTGAGGTGACGTTGGACCACCTGTGGGCAAAGTGAACCAGCCGGCCTCCTGTGCTGGGAGGAACCAGCTGAGGGGGAAAGGCTATGCTGATGAAGTCAAAAACTCCCACCCTGCTGAGCAGGGGCCGGTGGTGCAGGCTTGGGGGCTTGCTGCCTACGGGACCCGTTACCCCGTCCCTTGGCCTGCTGACCCTGTTGGGGAGCCGCGGAGGCCTGATATAGAGGGTAGTGTTTATAGGCAGCCGCCTTTCTCGGGTAAAAGGACTTCTTTCCCGAGCCCTTCTTCTTCTGGGAAGGGGCGGAGGTCTTCCTAGAAAGCCTAGTTCTGGTGAGAGTCTCCGTCTCGATTTGGGCAGCCTTTTCAGCCATGGGCTTGCCAAAGAGGTTCTCACCTCGGCAGGGGACATCGACCAACTTGTCCTGCACCCAGGGTTCAAGGTCAGACGACTGAAGCCAAGCCTGTCGGCGGGCACCGATGCCGGCTGCGGCCACTCGTGCCGATGCTTCAAAGCCATCATAGGCTGCTCGAGACATAAATTTGGAGCATTCCCGAATACCAGTTGTCAAGGCTAGGAACCTCCGCAAAGGTTCCTCGGACAGCCCAGCGGAGAATCCGGCTATCTCTTTAGCCAGGTCTCTGAGATACATGCCCATGTAGAGCTGGTAGGTCTGGACCCGACAAGCAAGCATAGAGCCCTGGAAACACTTCTTACCTAGGCCATCCAGGTTGCGGGCCTCCCTGCCAGGAGGCACCGAGGAGTGCATCTTCTGGCTCTTAAGCCTATGCATGGCCGATTCCACCACCATGGAATGGTGCGGTAGCTGTGCTTTTTGGAAGCCAGGGATCTTGCGGACTCGATAAATGGAATCGACCCGCTAGCTTAACACCGGCGACGATGCCGGACTCTCCCACATGCGGAAGAGTAGTCGTTCCAGCATGGGAGGAACCGGTACAGTAAAGTGCTCCCTGGCGGGAGAGTCGTACTGAAGGGCATCGAGCTCTTCGGCTCGGGGCTCCTCCTCGGGATCCGCAGGGAAGGCCAAAGCCTTGGCCATATCCCTGACGAAGTCCGAGAACCGGGCGTCCTCCGGAGGGGACTGTTTCCGAGGTTCGGACTCAGGCGAGTCCGAGGGGACACACCGAGTCCGAAAGGAATCAGGTGACTCTTCCTCTTCAGACTCCCAGGCCGACTCCGAGGAGGAATCGGTGGGGTCGGTCCGGGCGGGCGGAGGCGTCGGCCGCCCCGACGCCGAGGGAGTCGGCGTCGACGACCTCGGTCCCGAACGGGAGGCCGAGGGTGACATCGACCGAGGATCGACTCGAGCCCGTATGGACTCGAGGATCGGCTCGGTCTCCGGGGTCGACTTAGACGTCGACGTCCCGGCGGTCGGGGCAGAGGCGCCAGCGAGGCTAGCGATCAGTACCCGCTGCTGGTCCATGAAGGCAGAGAATCTGCTCTCCAAGGCCGTCAACCTGAGTCCGACCTCAGGTGACCCAGCAGCCCCCGACTCGGGCCCCGACGGCGTCGGGCCCGACGTCGGACCCCTCTGAGGCGAGTCCAGGAGGACTACAGGACTTACCCGAGCAGGCAACTCCGACTCCAGACGAGGTCGCTTCGGCAGATGCTCCTTCTCCAAAGACCCGGGACGGCTATCGGGGCTATGCGACCTGGCCCTTGCGGAACCAGGAGCGTCCACCGACGCCGCCCTCGCGGGTTTCACCTTCCAACGATGGTCCCCGGAGGGAGAACCCCTGTCGGAGGAACTCCGGCGATGGTCAGAGCTGGAACCTCTGGACGCCGAGGCCTCCGACGAGGTCCGGGTACGGCCGGGGTCAGCGAAGATTCGTTCCCGCTGATGCCGCCGACTCCTTAACGCTTTAGAGGACAACTTGCTGCAGGCCCCACAGATCAGTTCCTCGTGATCCGGGCCAAGGCAGCAGAGGCAATTATCATGTGTGTCAGTGAGTGACATATTTCTGTCACACTGAACACACCGCTTGAAACCACTGGCAGCCATCAAAGGAAAAAGGGCCCCTGCAAGGTCAAAGGACCGGGCTGCCAGTGAAAAACCGAAAACGAAACTGACAGAAAATCAGAAAAACCGAAAAATAACAGAAGGACTCGCAACGGCGTCGCGAGTCCGGGCAGGAAAAGGACCGGCGTCGAACCGATAGAGAAAAACGCGATTAAACACGAAAAAAATCAACTTTTTCAGCGGGGACAAGACGGGCACGTCTGAAGGGCTCAGCGGAAAAAAGAAGACTGGCTAAGATGGCACCCTTGGGCGGGAAGGGGACCGCGCATGCGCGCTGCAATTCCCAAAGGCTTTCTTTGAAAGCTGGGGAAAATTGCTCCGCGAGGGCTCCGTCGGCGCCGACGTCACCCATATGTGAGGACTGACTTCCTGCTTGGTCCTGGAGAAAAGCACTTTCCAAGAGAGGAAGCGAAGATGGCAGGTAGCCATCGGCTCAAAATGTGGGCGAATAAGCTGCTCTAAGACCACATTCAAATCCCATTCGGTCAACGGAGGACAAACTGGGGGCTTCAGCAGAAGTAAACCTCTCAGGAACCTGGACACCAAAGGGTGTACAGAGAGAGGTTGTCTTTCCACTGGAGAGTGGTGTGCTGACAAGGCACAAAGGTGGACTCGGACAGAGTTGGACTTGAGGCCTAATTCTGAACGATGAAGCAGGTACTGCAACACCACTGAGACTTAGCAGGAGAAAGGGTTTTCACTCTGCTTATCACACCACACCTCAAACCTATGCCACTTAAATGCATAGGTTTTCCTAGTCGATGGCCTTCTTGAGGCCAACAGTACATTCTCCACATTTTTAGGGAGAAGTGGTGTGAGGACTACCCTTTCAACAGCCATGCCATGCCATCAGGTTGAGAGACCTGAGGTTGGGATACAGAAGAGTGCCCCCATCCTGCAACAGGAGGTTGGGGTGTAATCCCAGAGGAATTGGAACCTCTGCCGCCAGTTGAAGCAGCAGCAGCAGAAACCATGGCTGTCTCAGCAACCTGGGAACTATCAGGATGATCGAGGTTTTGTCCTGAAGGATCTTGAATAGAGTCTGGGCCACCAGGGGCGTGGGAGGAAACGCATACAGGAGGCCCACAGACCATGATATTAGGAAAGCATCTGCAGCCACCCTGCATGGGTGTGGCTCTCTGGAGCAGAAGCGGGGCAACTGGTGATTCTGTGGGCTTGCAAACAAATCTATGGATGGTCGCCCCCAGCACTGGAACAGCTACTGGACTATGTTGGGATCCAGTTGCCACTTGTGCAGCTGAAGAATTCTGCTTAGCTTGTCAGCTAAAACGTTCACCTGACTTGGTCCCTGAGGCACCACCGAGCTGTTCTCATGTGGAAGCGGGCATTGGGTGTCACATGTACTGTGGAGGCCATGTGACCAAGGAGGCGTAGAAAGTGTCTTGCTGAGATCTGGGATCTGCAACTGTAACTCACTTGCTGCACTAGGCCACAAGTCTCTGTGCCCTGTCTTTCAGTAGATAAGCCCTTGCTTGAAAGGTGTCTAACCTTGCTCCTATGAACTCCAGTCCTTGAGAGGGAACCAGAGTGGACTTTGTGTAATTGATCACAAACCTTAAGTGCTGTAGCAACTGGATAGTGCGAGACGTGGCTTGTTGGGCTTCCAGGGCTGACTAGGCTCTGATGAGCCAGTCGTCCAAGTAGGGGAAGACAAAAACCCCTTGGTTTCTTAGGAAGGCTGCCACCACCGCTAGGCACTATGTGAACACTCTGGGTGCAGAGGCTAGGCCAGGGGTGGGCAAACTTTTTGACTCGAGGGCCGCAATGGGTTCATATATTGGACCCGGGGGCCGGACCAAGAGTAGATGGACGGTGTGTATGTGTGAATAAATATAAATTAAATTTAAATTTGTAACATTAAATGTTTAGATTAATTTTAGGTAGAAAAGCATAAAAAGAGTTATTTCACCTGAGACCTGCTCATTTTGGGAGACCCTGCCAATAGTTAAGCTACTGCTAGCTTAGCGTTCAGCATCACCAATGCACTCAAGCCCTCACAGCAGGACAAGCTACAAATCAAGTAAGGGTTTGTCAAAGTACCCAGCCATTGTTAAAGAAGCCGCTGCCGAAGCATCAGCTCAGTTTGACAAGAGGCTTTATTACCGGTGCAGTGTTCCTTGGATCTCCTGGGCATCGGTGAGCGAGTCCTCTTTAAAAATGCCTAGGTACTTTAACAACAATAAAAGGGGACGGCTTTAGCATCCAAACCATCCTTAGCATACTTGGAATAGTAGTCCTCGTAGTCGGCTCGCGGTTACATTTTCTCTTCCTTAACCGCCTGATAAATCGGGATAACTTGCGTCCCGCTTAGGGTTCCCTCAGGATGCCTCTCATGAGAGCCGAAAATTCGAGACGCGTAGTCAGCCTAAGCATAAAAGCAAATTATAAACAGTTCCTAAACTTTGTGACTAGGTTTGATTGACAACGATTAGGGTACCGGGTGACGTTTGCACTGCTGTTACAGTTTGCCTTCTTGTTTGTTAAATCAAATATTTTCCCCATCTAAAGAGCCGCTGCTTCGGCAGCGCCACAACCACGGCAGAGGACGCTGCAAAATGCTGTCCCCCGGAATGGGAAGCAGCACGCGCTCCTCTCCGCTCCATTCCCACCGTCTCGAGGCGCTGTTGACGGTTTCTATGGCGACGGGGCCGCGTCGGACTCTGAGCCTCGGCCTGAAACGCCGGCAGCAAAGGAGCAGAAGGTAAGAGAGAGTAAGTAGATTGCAGAGGGAATGTAGCAGAAGCAGGGGCCGGGGTCAGTGCCCGGCTCAGGAGGGCACTCGGGGCATGCTGCAGGGGTGAGGCAGCGCTCCGCGGGCCAGATTAAAAGGTCTGCCGGGCCGTATACGGCCCGCGGGCCGTAGTTTGCCCATGCCTGGGCTAGGCCAAATGGAAGCACCTTGTACTGAAAGTGGTTTCCTCCCACCACAAATCGTAGATATTGTCTGTGATCTGGATGAATTAGGATGTGTGTGTAAGCATCCTTTAGGTCTAAGGAGCATAGCCAGTCTCCCTGGCGGAGGTAAGGTAGCAATATTCCAAGGGAAAGCATCTTGAACTTTTCCCTCACCAGGAACTTGTTTAAGTTTCACAGGTCGAGGATGGGTCTTACGCCTTCATTTCTCTTTGGTATCAGAAAATACCTGGAGTAAAAGCCCTTTCCCTGCAGGTGGTGGAGCACCGGTTCTACCGCCTGATCCTCGAGCAGACCTGCCAACTCCTTTAAGTGGAAGTCCCTGTGAAGAGGGGGTCTGAGAGGCTCCCCTGGAAAGTAAGAGGGAGGTACCTGGGTGAGATGTAACCGATAGCCCCTTTGGACTATCTGCAGAACCCAGGAATCTGTTGTGATGGCTGGCCATCTGTAGGCATACAAGGTCAGCCTTCCTCCTGTGCATGACCTTGCTTCCTTGGAGAGAGGGACTATGCTCTGGGAGTCAAAAACAAAAACCCCCTCCAGGCTGGGCCGGAGCCTGGGGCTTTTTTTGCTTACGCGGGCCATGCCCCTGTCCCTTGACCTGCTGCCCGTGTTGGGGAGGCCTGATATGTGGGGTAGTTGCGGTAAGCAGTACCTTTTCTCGGGAAAAAGGGCTTCTTACCCTAGCCCTTCTTCTTAGAAGGGGCAGAAGTCTTTGAGAGTCTTGTCTGAATCAGGTACTCTGACTCTTATCTCGGCAGCCTTCTCTGTCATGGGCTTGCCGAAGAGGTTTTCACCTTGGCAAGGGACATCGACCAACTTGTCCTGTACCCATTGCTCCAGGTATGACTGTAGCCAGGCCTGGCGGCGTGCACCGATGCCAGCCACAGCTACCCAGGCCGACGCCTCGAAGCCGTCATAGGCTGGTTGAGTCAAACTTCGAGCACTCCCGGACTCCAGTGGACAAAACTTTGAAGCACTGCAAAGGTCCCTCGGAGTGACCAGCTGAGAAACCGTTATTCTCCTTTGCCAGGTCTCGTAGGTACATGCCCATGTATAGCTGGTATGTCTGGATTCAGCATGACAGCATTGAACCCTGGCAGCACTTCCTGCCGAGGGCATCCATGTTGCGGGCCTCCCGGCCAGGAGGCACCGAGGAGTGCGTCTTCTGGCTCTTGAGCCGGCGCATGGCCGATTCCACAACCATGGAGTTGTGTGGCAGTTGTGCTTTTTGGAACCCAGAGCTCTTGTGAACTCGATAAATGGAATCGATTCACCTGCTGAGCACTGGCATCAAGGCAGGTGTCTCCCACATGCGGAGTATCAGCCATTCCAGAATGGGAGGCACCGGTACAGTAATGGCTTCCCGAGGGGGAAAGTCATACTGGAGGATCTCGAGCTCTTCAGCTCGAGGCTCCTCCTCGTCCTCCGCCGGGAATGACAAAGCCTTTGCCATGTCCTGGACGAAGTTCAAGAACAGAGTGTCCTCTGGGGCGGGGGGGGAGGACCTTCTCCGAGATTCAGATCCCGGGGAATCAGAGGGGACGTATTTGGTCCGATGGGTATCCGGTGACTCCTCATCCTCTGTTTCCCAACTGGATCCCTCCGAGGAGGAATTGAGCGGCTTCAGCCTCAGGGGCTTCGGTCTCGACCGCCCCGACGCCGGTGGAATCGGCATAGACGACCTTGGTCCCGAACGGGAGGTCGAGGGGGACCTCGGCCGAGGATCGACTTGAGTTCTTAGTGTCTCGAGGATCAGCTCGGCCTCCGGGGTCGACTTTGATGTCGATGTCCTGGTGGTCGGGGCGGATGGACCGGTGAGACCGGCTATCAGCACCTGCTGCTAGTCCATGAAGGCAGACATGCTGCGCTTCAAGGCCACCATCCTGAGAACAAGCTCAGGAGGCTCCGCAGCCCCCGGTCAGTTCCCGATGCCAGCTCTCCCGGAGGAGAGTCCACAAGGACGAGGGAGTTTTGCAGGCCTCTCCGACTCTGGGGATCCGGGGTGGCGTGCTGGGATCTGCAAACTAGCCCACGAGGGACTAGGCTGCTCGAAGCCATCTAACAACATTGCCCTCACTGATTTTTTCTTCCTCCGGTGTTCCCGCAAGGGAGACCCCTTTCAGAGGACACCTGACGCTACTCAGGATCAGAGAGCTCCCGAGAGGTAAATGCTTCCGATGAGGTCCAGGCGGGTACGGACTCAGGAATTATCCTATCATGTTGCTGCTGTTTGCTCCTCAAGGCCTTGGAAGACATTTTCTTACACGGGCCACAGACCTTCGAAGCAACGGAGGCAGCAGTCATGTGTGTCGGCGAGGGACATCAATCTCATGCACCGATCACACTTTTTAAATCTGCTGGCAGCCATCGGGGGAAAAAGGGTCCCTGCGGGGTCAAAGGACCGGCCTGCCAGCTAAAAAGAAAAAAAAAAAGAGCACGAACGCTAGTCTCTAAAGACAAAAACAAAAAATTTGGACCGGACTTGATACCGGTGTACCAAGCTGAGGCGGGAAGGGGAACCAGTGTCGAACCAGCTAGACAGAAAAATATTTTTCTGACTTTTAAACAGTTTTAAACACTTCTTTCGCGAGGGAACTTGGACGACGTCCGTTGGGCTCTGCGGAAAAAAGACGACTGAGCAAGATGGCACCCTTGGGTGGGAAGGGGACCGTGCATGCGTGATGCAATCCCAAAGGCTTTCTTAGAAAGCTGGGGATTTGCTCCGCATAAGGGCTCCGTCGGTGCCGTCACCCATATGTGAGGAATGACTTCCTGCTTGTTTCTGAGAATGCTAGAAATCATAAGGAAAGGAATGGAGAATAAAACCAAAAATATAATACCTCTGTATCGTTTCATGGTATGACTGCACCTTGAATATTAAGTGCAATTCTGGTCGCCATATCTTAAGGATATAGCGGAATTAGAAAAGGTACAGAGAAGAGACACCAAAATGGTAAAGGGGATGGAAGGACACCCCTATGAAGAAAGTCTTAAAAGGTTAGGACTTTTCAACTTGGAGAAGAGATGGCTGAGACGAAATATGATAGAGTCCATAAATTAATGAATGGATCAACACAGATCAGTTGTTTACGCCATCAAAAATTAGGAAGACTAGGGGACATGCAATGAGGCTAAAATGCAACCCATTTAAGACTAATAAGAGAAAATATATTTTCACTCAAAACATGTAATCCAACTCTGGAATTCATTACCATAGGATGTAGTAAGAGTAGTTAGTGTAGCTGGGTTTAAAAAAGGTTTGGACAAGTTCCTGGAGAAAAGGTCCATAAACCATTAACATGGGAAACCAGAACATGGGAAATCCACTGCTTGCCCCAGGACAAGCACTGTGGAACTTGTGTGCCTTTTGGGAACCTGTCAGGTACTTGTGACCTGGATTGGCCACTGCTGGAAACAGGATACCGGGCTTGATGGACTTTGGTCTGATCCAGGATGGCTGTTCTTAAGTAATATCTGTTTTTACATAAGGTCCAATGACTACTTTGTTCTTTTATTCATTTATATGGTCTTATTTTATATGTTCAATTGTATTGATATTTTATTGATGTATGTTTTTATTATTTTTGAGGTTCCCCCTGAAGAAGGCAGCGTACTGAAACACTGCCTAGCTGGGGTGCTTTTATCAATAAAGGACTTCTGTCTCTACACCTCGCTCTCCTTTTTCCAGTTGCTGCTTCTGCAAGGGGTTGTGCTCCGTTGCGGACCTACATTCAGAGAATGGCAACACCTAGTGACCAGATTAAAAATCCACAATAGCAAGCTTCCAAACAGTCTGTTGTGTACGGTCCCTAGTCAAGGACTACTACTGCAGTGAGTGGATTAAGTTGAAAAAGGATATAGAAAAAAATATAGAAAATAAGGAGAAAATAAGGGTAAAATGGAGGTTCATGGCGATTCTGATTGAGATAGAAGTCCAATGGGAGCAAGAGGAAACTGTTTGGTCCTCGTAAAAAGGATTTTTATTTTTGACCTCACTACATTCTCTAAACTCCATAAACTGCCGTTTATGACAGGAAAGGTTCAGAAGCTGAAGCACTATGGCCTTCACTCAAATCATTAAGGGATTTTTGTACCCATTAGTCCTATCCTTCCAGAGGTACTAGTGTTTTGCAATAGACAAGAGCCTACTAGTTAGACTAATGGGCTTTCGTTCCCTCAGATTCCCACACCTCTGTGAAAGGGGCTTTTTATTGCACCTGCACAGTTGTAAAATGCTCTGTTACATAAATATTGAATAAATTACTTCCTTCTCTTATCCTGGTATTGGTGTAGATGTTAATGTTTTTCTCTAGGGAATTGTGAAGTTATGCTATCTTATATTTTTGTATGCTGCCTTCCTTAAACCATAATTAAATCAAAAGTGTTTTACATTTGGCAGTTCAAGGGACATCTGCACTGACTAGGCTAAAAACCCATCTTCCCCACCCCCCAAATTATTTATTAAATTTATTTAACAGACACTTATATACCGCACCTTCCCATGGATCAGGTGCAGTTTACAAAGAACAATGGAATGAACCGGAGAAACAGTAATAAGTGCCTGTTCATCTTACATATAACATCTGTGAAAATTATACAAAGAACATAAGCTTTAATACAAAGAACTAGAACTTGTTACCAATGATCTAGCAGCTATGTGCATAACAACCTTTGCACAGTGCTTAGCAACTATGTACAGTACAACTGTTACATTGAAATTAAACTATATACATTGTAGGATGATTGGCAGTCATCATTATATTACAATGAGTGGAGAAACAGAATTAGTGTATCTTTGATTGCAATTAATTGCATTAATTTTGTTTTTGGTTTGTGAATTTTATTATCTTTTATTAACTTATGCCTGTTTGTGTGATAGTAATTGACTGGTCACCATAGTGTGTCATAAATAAGTGTGTTTTTAATTTCTTACGAAATTCCTTGATATCACTTAGATTTCTGATTTCTTCGGGTAGTGCATTCCAGAGGATTGGGGCTGAGTGTGAAAAGGCCTTGTTGTTAGTGGATTTTTTAGATTTTGTAAAGTCTTTTGGAAACAATTTTGTTTGTGTTTCCTCTCCTTTGGTTGATTTTTGGTGTTTCCTTGCTAATTTATAGCAAAAAAAACAAAACCTAAAGCCACCCTCAGAAATAAAGAAATGTCTAAAGAAAAGGCCACTTTCTGTAACTAGTTTATATTTTTGACAGAAATTGCATTCTTTACCAAAGCAAAGTAGCATATCCTGTGCAGCAGACATTACTTAAGCACACAATTCCAGCTTCCGTAATCTGCCCATTTTACCTGTATACCCTTATTTTAATACACCAGTGTACTGGACAGCTGTGAGGGGAGAACAGGACCCATGGGAATGAAGACTAATGTTGCCAAGAATGTCCTGTTTATTCAGAGTGATAAAATAGATGTAGCCCTCAGTCACTACAGGAACAACAAATGTGATAAATTTCATTCCATGCTACTGAATTTTAAAGGTTCCTCTTAGATTGTAAACTTCATTTATTATGAAGGCAAAGTGGTATATTTATACAAAAATGGGTCTCTTACTCACCCGAATCACTAAAATCAACACATACCAGGATAGCCTTTTAGAGCACTTCTTACATAGACATAAGCAGTGGAATGGGGTGGGCCAAAGGGGCCATGGCCTTACCAATATTTTGCTCAGCACAGCATCTAGAAAGCTTAGGGGTGGAGCGAAAGATTGATTGGTTTGGCCCCTCCAACCATAAAGGTGTTCCACTGCCCTGATTGAGATCAAAGGCATGACCTCTTGTCCACCCTTCAGATGAACATACAGTAATGGTTAAAGCAGCAGGTTGAGAACCAGGAAAGCCTGGTTTGAATCCCGTTGCCACGTCTTGTTATTTTGGGCAAATCGCTTAATTCTCCATTGCCTCGGGTAGATTGTAAGCCCTCCAAGGAACAGAATATAATTACAGTATCTGAATGTAATTCACCTTGAGGTATTCCTGTAAAGGGCATGTATTACATCCAGATCCCTTCCCCTGTATCATGGCAGTCCTTACCTCCCCCTGCCAACACCACTGCTATCACCATTCTGATCCGCCTGTGCTACTGAAGAGTCCTTGGGAGAGTAAACATTCTCCTGATGCATTGTTAGTGCGCTGCTCTGTCGCTCGCTTTGGAAATTCCTCGAATTGGTTCTATTCAACACTCCATCCCCTATCGAGACAGTGATGATTGCAGTACTGCCCACTCCAGAACGCTCCAAACTGTTTGTGGATCGAAAGTGAGGCTTCACACTTAAAGAGAAGAGATGCTGAGAATTAGTTGAAATTGACCTAGGTTTTTTAAAAAATGTGTGTTACATTGCTGCACAAAAAGGTCTCACCAGTACTGAGAAAGCTAAAATATTCTCAGTCAAGACACATTTAAAGCAATATGGGGGACGGACAAGATAATATTATTTGTTAATTTCCTTCACTTGAATCCCGTTAGATAGGACAAGATGTGCTATAGCATCACCTTATCAGCAGATTGACACAGGGCCACAATTTTCTCACATTACTGTACTAAAGGAGCTGTACAGATGCGACATTTACCAGTACTCTAAATTCAAAGTAATGAAATGGAGCAAACTCCTCCATGAAACTTTTAAAGAAGAAAACCATAACACATCCAGACATCCAACTTTCAGCAGAGGTGAGAAACAAAGGGGTACAATAAGGACATCAAGAGGAACAAGATCAGCAAGCCTTAAGTCATCCCAGGAGAGTTCTGTACCAGTCTAACAGGATTCAAGAAAGGAAATTAATAAGCAAAAGATGACATTCTACTTACCAGATAATGTCCTTTCCTTGAGTCCTGTTAGACCAGTCCAGACAAGTGGGTTGTGTTCCCCTACCAGCAGATTGGTGGACACAAAGAACCAATGAAAAGCTTGGATTTCAATGACATCATTCCCATGCCTCTATCCGCCTCAGCCACCAGAGGTCTCTTCAGTATTTGTGCCAAAGCATATAGGACAACATGGCAAGCCTCACACAACCTCAATGTGGGCAACAATGAGTAATCAAACAGTAGTAAACTATGTACAGGAAAGCATAAACAGAAGGCTGTTCATAGAAAATGAACCAGCAGGGCCGTATATAAATCATAGCAGACCCAAGGCTACCACCGCAGGAGAACAAAGCAAACAATTCCAGAGGGCAAGCCCTGGGCTGGTCTAACAGGAATCAAGGAAAGGACATTATCTGGTAAGTAAAATGTCACCATCCATATCATCCTGCTAGTCAAGTCCAGACAGGTGGGACATACCGAAGCTACCACTTCAATGGACGGGAAGACAGCAACTTGCAAAACCTTAGAACCAAAGATTGTAGCTGACTGAGCATGGACATCCAAGCAGAAATGCTTGACCAAAAGGGACAAGTCTGCAGGGGCTACAGAGCTCCACTCTGTCCATGGGGATGCCAGCACTTGGGAAGAATGGGTATGCAAACCCTCCAGAACCAGCCGGTTCCACAATGGATCCGTAACCCAGCACCCCAATGCAGACTTAGCCGCCATGTCGCCGTGTGCCGGCAAACACCACAAAAGGACGATCTGTCTTACGAAAAGAATTTGTAACCTCCAAGAACTGGAGAGCAGTTACTTACCTGTAACAGGTGATCTCTGGGAACAGCAGGAATAAGTCTTCACATATGGGTATCGTCGGTACCGACGGAGCCTACGAGGGAATGCTCCCCAGCGTCCAGTAAGAAAGCTTTTGGGAGCATCCCACAGTGCCTGCACGCTGCCTTCCCGCCTTTCCCAACCGCCTCTCTCCAGTTTGAGTTTTAAAGCTGAGACAAAGAGAGAGAGAGGAAAGGAAAGACAGAGAGATACAACTCCTAGGGGAGGTGGGTGGGTTGTGAAGACTTATTCCTGCTGTTCCCAGAGATCACCTGTTACACACATAAGTAAGTGTGCTATCTCCAGGAACAAACAGGAATGAGTCTTCACATATGGGGACTCCCTAGCTGCAGATGCCAGGGGAAGACCCCAGGTTGTGTGTCCTTGAAAAGGACTCTACCTCCCCCCATGGATCTCTGGCATCCAACCAGGGTAGGTGGGTAGGAGTTGATTAGGAATGGAACAGGTGTTTGAGAACAGCCTGACCAAATGAGGCATCCCGGCGGGAGTCCTTGTCCAAACAGTAATGGGCTGTGAAGGTATGAACCGAGGCCCAGGTGGCCGCTCGACAGATTTGGTCGATGGACACAGAATTTAGATGAGCCATTGAGGCTGCCATGGCTCTCACATTGTGAGCTGTGACATGGCCCTCCAGAGAAAGGTTCCTACTCTGGTAGGCGAAAGAAATACACTGAGCAATCCAGTTGGACAGTGTTCTCTTAGAAACTGGAAGTCCTAAATGAGAAGGATCAAAAGCAACAAAGAGTTGAGAAGATTTTCTATGTTGCTGTGTTCTTTTTAAGTAAAAAGCAAGAGCTCTCTTACAATCCAAGGTATGAAGATTCCTCTCTGCACTTGATGCATGAGGTCCTGGACAAAAGACAGGTAAATATACCTCTTGGTTTAGATGAAAAGGCGAGACCACTTTGGGCATAAAGTGTGGATTGGTCCTGAGGACTACCTTATCATGATGGAACCTTGTATAAGGTGGATTAGCCACCAAAGCTTGCAATTCACTGATGCGGCGTGCTGAGGTGACTGCAATGAGAAAGATAACTTTCCAAGAAAGAGATTTCAAGGAGGTGGTGGCTATCAAAGGTATTGCAAGAGGGTTAAGACCCTTCTCTAAACACCAAATGGTAAATCTCTTCCATTTGAAAGCATAGGAACGTCTAGTAGAAGGCTTTCTAGAGGCATGAATAATATCTCTGACTTGCTGAGAGAGATGAAAACCTTGAAGGTCTAGGCCTTCAGCAACCAAGCCCTGAGATGAAGAGACTGGGGGTTTGGGTGCCACAACGTTCCCTCCTCCTGGGATAGAAGGTCTGGTGCAGAGCCCAAGTCCAGGGAAGTAGCTTGAGAGAGATGCAGAAGTAGAGGATACCACACTTGGCATAGCCAATGTGGTGCTATGAGGATCATGGTTCCTCGATCTCTCTGAAGCTTGAATAGTGTTTTGGGAATTAGGGGAATGGGTGGAAAGGCATAAAGGAAGTCCTGACCCCAGTGAAGGTGGACGGCATCCTTGGCCTGAACTCCCTGACACGGAATTCTGGAACAGAACCGGGGAAGTTTGGCATTCCACGGACTTGCAAAGAGGTCTATGTCCGGGGTTCCCCAAATTCGAAAAATCCTGGCTACCTGGTCCATGTGGAGGGACCACTCGTGTGGAAGCAGAACTTGACTTGAGTCTGTCTGCCCAAGAGTTTTGAACGCCTGGAAGATATACTGCCAGAAGATGAATGTGATGCTCTCTGGCGAAGGCCCACAGTCGCAAAGCTTCATTGCAAAGCGACAGAGAGCCAGTCCCGCCCTGCTTGTTTACATAGAACATGGCTACTTGGTTGTCCGTATGGATGAGGACTGTCCTGTAGCTGAGCAGGGAATGGAACACTCAGAGCTAAGAATATTGCTCTGAGTTCCAAAAGACTGATATCCAGAGAAGTCTCCTGTGGAGACCAGATGCCCTGGGTGGAGAGATCCTGCAGATTATTTATTTTATTTATTTATTAACAATTCTTATATACCGCACTATTAGACATCAGCGCGGTTTACATTGAACAGAAAACATCCAACAGTTTACATATGTCTGGTCATTACATTTAACTTGAGCTCCCCAACCCATTGGAGAAGCATCTGTTGTAAGAGTTGCTTGGGGTAGTGACTGCTGAAAAGGGGACCCCAGCAACAGATTTGGAGAGGACGTCCACCACTGGAGAGACCAAAAAAGGCGACTGGAGTTTGCTATTTTGTCTGACAGGCAACCTGATGCCTGAGTCCATTGGGTGGACAAAGTCCATTGAGCTGCCCTCATGTGAAGGCGAGCATATGGAACCATGTGCAAGGTAGATGCCATGTGGCCTAAGAGTTGTAACATCTCTCGAGCAGTTAAATGGAACTTTAACTGTATCTGGGAGGCTAACTGCACTAAGCGTAGGCAACGGGCCTGAGGAAGATAGGCCCTTGCAGTTGTGGTGTCCAGCACGGCCCCTATAAACTCCAGAGACTGAGTAGGGGGTGAGATTTGATTTTGGGATGTTTATTACCAGTCCCAAATACTGGAGAACACGCATTGTGCAGATTAGACAATTCTGGGCCTCTGACTGGGATGGAGCTCGAATGAGCCAGTCGTCCAGGTAAGGGAAGACAAATATTCCTATAGTGCGTAGAAATGCAGCTACTACTGCCATGCATTTCGTGAACACCCTTGGTGCAGAGGCCAGACCGAACGGAAGCACCCTGTATTGGTAGTGCTTTCCCTGAAAAAGGAACCGAAGGAACCCTCTGTGTGTTGGATGGATGAGGACATGGGTGTACGCATCCTTGAGATCTAGAGAACAAAGCCAGTCCTTACTCTGAAGGTATGGAAGCAGAGCACCGAGAGAAATCTTGAATTTCTCTTTGAATAGAAACTTGTTCAATTCTCTGAGATCTAACATGGGTCTGTAGCCCCCTGTTTTCTTTGGGATAAGAAAATAAGGGGAGTAGAACCCTGAGCCCTGTTGAAGAAGAGGTTCTTCTTCTATTGCCCCTTGTGCAAGAAGGGTGGCAATCTCCTGACCCAGAAGGTTGAGGAGAGATGTTGGAGAATTGAACTGTTTCACCATGGTGCGAGGAGGAAGGCTTAAGAAATGAAGCTTGTACCCTTCCCTTATGATGGAGAGGGTCCATTGCTCTGCTGTGAATTGTTCCCATCTGGGAGCAAAGTAAGCCAACCTTCCTGGAATGGTGAGGGGCTCTGGTTCTTCCAGAGCTAGAAAGGCTAAGTTCTCTAGTTGCAAGTCAAAGGCACTGAGGAGGCTGAGGCTGCTGGGCTGTGGAAGGCCTAGCTTCCTTTGACTTGGCCTGTTTAGGTGGTTGCTGATGTTTTGCAGCAAAACGACCTGCAGAAGATGCCGGCTGACCATAAGCAGGATAATATCTTCCCTTTTTAGAAAAAGATGTCTTTTTGAACAATCTTTTCTTAGCAGGAGCAGAGGTGGACTTTGAAAGTCGATCCAAAGAGGAGTTCTCAGCATCCATCTGAGTGGCCTTTGCTTGCCAATCCTTGCCAAAAAGGTTTTCACCTGTACAAGGAAGATTTCCTAATTCATCTTGGACCCAGAGTTCCAAATCAGAAGCTTGTAGCCAAGCAATTCTGTGTGCACATATGGCAATAGCCGAGGCTCTGCTTACACACTCAAAAGAGTCAAAGGCTGCACGGTTGGAAAAATTGGAAACATCCTGGGCATGTTTGAGCCAAGTGAGAAACTCCTGCCTTTTATCTTCTGAAATAAAAGGGGTTAAAGTCTGCAGATGATCTGTGACTTCCTTTAGAAACATCCCTATATAGAGACTATAGGAGTTGATTCTGGCAGCTAGCAAAGAAGCTTGAAAAACCCTACGGCCAAAAGCATCTAGGGTCCTGCATTCACGTCCTGGAGAATTAGATGAGTGTCTTTTTGCACTCTTTATCTTTCTCATGGCAGACTCTACCACAATAGAGTGGTGAGGAAGCTGAGTCTTATGAAAGCCAGGACAAGGA
Organism: Ichthyophis bannanicus; assembly: GCA_033557465.1. NCBI lineage: Eukaryota > Metazoa > Chordata > Amphibia > Gymnophiona > Ichthyophiidae > Ichthyophis > Ichthyophis bannanicus. The sequence continues at coordinate 709,446,748 of CM066033.1, forward strand.
GGGACACGATACATGGTGTCTAACCTGCGAGAATGAGGAGAGGTAGTAAGAAGTGTCTCCCACATGCTCAACATGAGATCATACAAAATCTCATGAACAGGTAAAGTAGCTGCCTCTTTAGGAGCCTTAGGATAATTGTAGAATATCCAGCTGCTTGGCTCTAGGCTCCGACTCAGGGGCCACTGTGATGGAGAGGCCCCTAGCCACCTCCCTAATGAAGTCTTGGAAAGACAAGTCTTCTGGAGGAGACATTCTTCGTTTAGGAGAAGACGACTCCTGAGGAAGAAGTATCGATGCCTCAGACAGATCCTTCGGACTCGTCAGAGTCTTCGGAGGAATCGAAGTATCGCCTGTCTGGATGCTCCTGTAAAGCCCGATATACGTACTGAGTGGGATCGACATCGGGAGTAACCGGTACCGGTTCGGTACCGATGGGCATCATAGGACAGGGTACCGTTGCAGTCGACACCGAAGCCGATGTCGATGCAATCGGTACCGGCACCGGAAATGATGCCGTGCCGGAGCCGGTACCGGCAACGGGGATTGTTGCGGTAAGGGAGGCGTCGCAGCCTGCATGAATGCCGTCAGGGTGCGCTGCATGGTCAGAATCTTCTGATCCATCGACGCCACCAAAGTCTGGATGTCAGTACCAGTGGGAACCACCGGTACTCCAGAACACGGCAACAGGTGATCGGTCGAGGCCGAGCCATCGATGTCAACCTGTGACCCCATCGACAATGCTTTGGAAGCCGGAACTTCCCGCCGGGGTAACTTTGCCAGTGCGGAGTCCTCGAGGACAAGCCAGGAGGCATCTTGATGCCTAGAGGGAGATTTGCCCTTCGAGGACCGGCCAGATTTATGCTTGGTTACCTGAGATCCATGGGAGGAAGAAGCAGCCCTGGAAGACGTCGATGCCACCAAAGCTGCATCAGAGGGAAACAGGGTACTGAGCTTGGCTGCTCGGTTCTGCCGACCTCTTTTAGACATCATGGTACAGGACACACAATCCATGATGGAATGGTCAGGACCCAAACATTTTAGACACCAATCATGGGTGTCGGTGACAGAAATAGTACCGCCACATTTTGTGCACTTTTTAAACCCGGAGGCGGGCTTCTCCATGAGGAGAACATTTTTTTAGGCCTAAGGCCCAAAAACTAAAATGCACAGTGAAGAAAGTATAAGGGGTTTTTTTTTTTAAAGAAAGAAAAGAAAAGATCGGCGGTACCGGTCCGACGTTGAAGAAGGCAGACGCGACACAAAAGAATAAAGAAAAAATAAATAACTTCTTCTGCGGTGACAGGAACACGACCTGCTGGCTCCGCGGAAAAGAAGAACTGGAGAGAGGCGGTTGGGAAAGGCGGGAAGGCAGTGCGCAGGCGCTGTGGGATGCTCCCAAAAGCTTTCTTACTGGAAGCTGGGGAGCGTTCCCGCGCAGGCTCCGTCGGAACCGACGATACCCATATGTGAAGACTCATTCCTGCTTGTTCCTGGAGATAGGTACCCTCCGGACATCTACAAGGCGAAGATCCTGACCATTCCCCCGACCCTGCTCCTTGAGGAAGGAAACAGGCAACCTCCTGGTTCACATGTAAAGGAGAAATCACTTCAGGGAAGAAGGAAGGCACAAGCTGAATGGAAATGGCCTCCTCAGAAAAGATAGATAAGGATCTTGGCAAGACAGAGCCAGCAGCTCATAATCCTCCTTGCAGAACAAATCGCAACCAAGAAGACTGTCATGAGTGTCAAATCCTTCAGAGTAACGCCCTTCAATGGCTCAAAGAAAGGTCCATAAACCATTATTAAGAAGGGACCCAGGATATCAATGCTTGACCCAGTACAAGCATTGCAGAACCTGTGTCTTTTGGGGAAACTGCTAGGTACATATGACCTAGATTGGCCACTGTTGGAAACAGAATACTGGGCTTGATGGACCTTGGTCTGACCCAGTATGGCATATCTTATGTTCTTATGTTCACTCTCAGACCCTGTCTCTGTATGGTAACTGAAGAAGCCACACACTTTGGCATTGGAGGGGGATCACCATCAGATCCCTCTCAGGGTGACCCCAGCAGTGCAGAATCAACGGAAACACCTCCTGACTAAACTCCCATTCTCCTGGATGATCATCAGTTCATCCAACATCTATCTGGTCCAACTCGTGTAGATGGCAATACTATTGATCTATTAATTTCTCATCTAGACACGTCATGATAGCCTAGCGACATACACACGTCAGTTGTTCCATGGACGGATCATTTTTTGGTTCAGTTTACACTTATAGTGCAGCTGCCCCAAAGGGCTTCTAAACCACTGGCACAAACACATTTTCATTCTCAACAGATTATTACAGCTGAAATCAGATGGCGCTTTCCGGCCACCTCAAAGATCTTTCCCTCAGACACTTCATCCGTTCCACTGTAAGAACAAGCACATATGTAGAACACGACATTGGCTCATCAAATGTATCTTATTGCTCCTCTACGCTCTTGTTCACATCACGTTCATCACTCGCAGGCTTGGTATCACCCCAACATACGTCTTCTACATAGGCAGCTGAAAGCAGCTGAACGCGTATGGAAGAAAACAAAGGACCCAATCAAACTCTTCTTATTTTACTCCCAGCAACGTTACTATAGATTGCAAATTCTGGTTGCAAAGAGGAAATATTATTCCTCTCTAATTCTTGCCTTCTCACTTTGGTAACTGCTGAAACCGCTGCAGACACCTAAGGAGAGTGCATTATCTCCCTCTCCTGCTCCAGCAGTGGATAGAGCCATAACATGGTCCGTGTCCCCTTCAAACCAGCCTCAGGGACATCCCCCATTCATCTTGGATCATCTGCTCAATCACCTGATGCAGCTGAAACACCATTTGAGGCTTTCAGACAGCTTGGAACAGCAGATCTTCCAGAGGTTCGTCGTCCTGCAGCACCCCAACCGCCATGTTAAATGTCTTCAACGACTAGGAAATGAGTATTGTTGACTCTTCACAGTGGAATATGTGGACAATGCAAGATTCCTCTCCCTGTGGGATCTCATGTTCCTCACATTCAACCGGTATGGTCCCGATGTCAGCCTCCACGTCCAGGTCCATTGGATCTTCCGAGTGGAGGGATCTAATAGCTCATGTATCTTCATTGTAATCTTAACCTGCCACTGCCCAAAACATACTGACCCTCCCCTGATGCCTTTGCTTCAGCCTTTATGCACCAACTCAATACAGCTAGAAATGGATTACCAGTAATCAGTTCCTTCACACCCCCTACATCTCCCCCTTCTATCACTTCCCTTCCTACTCATATCTGGTCCTCTCAAGATTCCAGTTCTAGTTGATAACCACCAGCTAGCAACTAACTCTAAACAAAGTTGTTGTCCATTAGATCCAACTCCATCAATATGGGTGGCAGATCAAGCACAAAATCTGGTTTCTTTGGTCTATTCTATGCTTACAACCAGTCTTTCTGCAGGCTTTCTTCCATTGTCCTGGAAAGCATACACCTACTTATCAAGGCACCAAAACTTGACCCACAAGAGCCACTGCAATATCATCCTATATCTAACCTCTCCTATCTGGTAAAGTTGGCAGAACATTTCATTCTCTCTAAGCTCACAGACCACCTGAAGCACACACTTGCATTTCACCCATGCCAGTCAGGCTTCTGACATTTTCACAGTACAGAGACTATCCTTACATCTGTCCTTAACGACATTCGATGTATCCTTTACCGGGGTGGCTATGCTTTAGCTTTTGCCTTAGACCTCCACAGCAGCTTTTGATTTGGTTCATCATAGCCTACTTTTAACCAGTCTTTCAGTTGCTGGGATTCAAGGTACTGTTCTCAAGTTGGTTTACTTCTTTTTTGAGTAATCAAAGCTACCAGGTATCCATTCAAAATTCCACTTCCGATCCATACTGCCCGCCATGCGGCGTCCCTCAGAGCTCTGCTCTATCCCCTATTCTCTTCAACCGCTTCTTAAGTTCTCTTGCTACCGGCATATAAGATTCAGGCATCAATTTTCACATGTATGCGGATGACATCTTGCTTCTTACCAGTATTGATAGTATTTCACTTGACCTATCAACTCAGGTTTATCCATCATTTCCACATGGCTCCATACTAAAGCACTGAAACTAAACCCCGTTAAAACAACTGCTACTTGGTTCACTGGATCAAAAACAACTCCCAAAATTGCTCCCACTATAGGGTCAAACCCCTGTTTCTCTAGTCTCATCATTTAAATACCCTGGGGTCTTTCTAGACATAACCCTTTCTTTCTCCCTCCACATTACCCACCAATCTACCTTCTTACCTTTACGTCTGTTTTGAGCTATTCGCCCATTACTCATTCAAACTGCTTTAACCACAGGACTGCTTAGTACAGTTATGTTGTGGTTGGACTACTGTAATTCAGTTTTGGTCGATCTTCCCAGCTCAAGCTCAAACAACTTCAAACTAGTCAAAATACTGCCCTCCGTGTATTCACAGGTGCTAAAAGTTTTGACCACATCACCCCACTTTGTATTCAACATTAATGGCTTCCATACCTGCAGCGGATCCACTTTAAGTTACTGATTTTGACATATAAAGCCCTTCACAATATGATTCCTTAGCCCTATCCGCCTTGACCATCCCTTATTTATTTAACAGTTTTATATACCGCCTTATCATTAAATCAAAGCGGTTTACATTAAACTCACGTGTTTACAGAGAACTTATGAAACTTGTAATTACAATAACTTATAAAGAGGTTACGATAGGGAAGGGGGGCATGGAGAAATGCAGGTGATGCAATGAAGCATAACTTATGTACAGAGAATATATATACAATGGAGTATGTAGCAGAGGTTAAGCTATTCTAGAGTTAGATGGGTTCAACTATATCCAGGTTAAGTGGGTTCCTTGAATTGATCTGCAAAGAGGAAAGTTTTTAGCTGATTTCTAAAATCCTTCATGTCAGTGGTGGATCTTAATTTCCCAGGTAGAGAGTCGCAGATCGCAGGTGCAGCAAGTGAGAATGCTCTCCTCGTGATTGATTCTTTTGCTTTTTTGTAAGCACAGGGTGTAGGAATGGTGTCTATCGTGCTCTGCCTCCTAGGCCTCTCATTGTGAATACTGCAGCGTATCTCCTCTACTATCTCCTTTACATTCAGAGTCGTAACCTCAGATGCCCCTCTGATAACACTGGTCAACATTGAAATCGTTACTGACTTTAAAGGCCCTAATCTGTAGTATTTTGGTGAGCTGAACACAAATATAACATTAAAAAAAATTTATTGGCTCTCGTTTTGAAAATATTGCATGTAGTTAATTTTTGACGTTTCACCGTGTAAATTTATCCAGTAGGACATAAACATCCCAAATAAGCCTTGAATGATGTAATATTGCATCACATTGCATAATACCAGCATGCACACATCATCCAGAGTTGATTGCATCATTTTCTGATGCAATGCAATACACTACTGCCAGACGGCTGCTGAAGCCATCTGACGTCAGCAGCGTACTATACGCAGTCGGAAAGGTTGAGCATTTAAAATATTTCAGACTGTGTGCGAGACAGTTTAAGCTACTGTTACATGTAACTTTTATTAATCACATAATTTTAGCCATTTAGGTACAATACAGAACAGTAATGCCACAAAAGTGCGGCAATGCCGTTGACAATTTCTGCTACATTTGTGGGGAAGTGACATTTTCCAACTAGAAGGAAAGTATCACTTCTCAACTGAAGAAGGCATATCATCTTTACTTCGGATGCAAGACTGGTGATCAAGACAAGCCTTGAGCCCCGAATATATGCTGTGCTACATGTACAACACAGCTTTCACAGTGGTTGAATTGCAAAAGACCATCAATGCCGTTTGCAGTCCCCATGGTGTGGAGAGAGCCAAGCAACCACATAAATGACTGTTACTTCTGCTTGGTTCCTCCTCTTTCCAGTGGAATAACGAAGCAAAAGAAGTCGAGCATAGTCTACCCAAACATTCCATCTGCATTGAGACCAGTTCCACATGGTGAGGGACTTCCTATTCCAGAACCTCCATCAGAATATTCTCTTGATTCGTCTGATGAGGACAAGGGTGAGCCGACCTGCACTTCTCCTGGTCCATCAGCATGCAGTGACCCAGATTTTCACTGGGATGCATATCAACTCCACACAGAATAACACAGGAAGAACTAAATGACCTGGTTCGTGATTTGGACTTATCCAAGAACAAGGCAAAATTACTAGGATCAAGACTCCAACAATGGAATCTTCTAGAAGAAGATGTCAACATTACTTCATATCGAAAGCGCCACCAGCAGTTGGAGCCTTTCTTCAGAAAGGAAAGTAATCTGGTATTCTGTTCCGATATTGAAAGCCTCATGAATGCCTTAAAAATCACTCGTGACCCACAAGACTGGAGACTATTTATAGACTCTTCGAAACTGAGTCTGAAGGCTGTGCTTTTGAACAATGGAAACCATCTTCCATCTATTCCAGTAGCGCATGCCGTCCACATGAAAGAGACATACGATAACTTAAAGCATCTACTGACTTCCATTAACTATAACAAGTTCAGCTGGGACCTCTGTGGTGACTTGAAGGTAGTTGCCCTTTTAATGGGACTGCAGCAGGGATATATAAAATACATGTGTTTCTTATGTGAGTGGGATAGCAGAGCAAGGGATTGGCACTACTTGCGGAAGGAATGGAATCGCAGACAAAATGTAACAGTTGGAGAGAGGAATATCCAGCAACCAGCTCTGGTTGAGGCTCACAAAATCCTGCTACCACCCCTTCACATCACACTAGGTTTGATGAAAAACTTTGTGAAAGCCATGGACCGCACTTCGCCAGCTTCCCAATACCTGCATGAAAAATTCTCTCGACTCAGCGAAGCAAAGATTAAAGGAGGAGTTTTTGTGGGTCCTCAGATTCGAGAGCTCTTCAAAGATGACCGGTTCAACAACTTGCTGCAGGGTGATACGAAACAAGCATGGAAAGCATAGTTACTCACCTGTAACAGGTGATCTCCGGGAACAGCAGGAATTTAGTCCTCACATATGGGGTATCGTCGGTGCCGACGGAGCACAAGCGGGAATGTTCCCCAGCGTCCAATCAAAACGCTTTTGGGTGCATCCCACAGCGCCTGCGTGCTGCTTTCCCGCCTTTCCCAACTGCCTCTCTCCAGTTGAGTTTTAAAGCTGAGACAGAGAGAGAGAGAGGGAAAGGAAAGAGATAGAGAGATACAACTCCTAGGGGAGGTGGGTGGGTTGTGAGGACTAAACTCCTGCTGTTCCTGGAGATCACCTGTTACAGGTGAGTAACTATGCTATCTCCAGGAACAAGCAGGAATGTAATCATCACATATGGGGACTCCCTAGCTTTAGGTGCCAGGGAGAGACCCCGGAAGTTGTGTGTCCCTGAAAAGGGCTCCACTTCCCCCCATGGATCTCTGGCATCCTACCAGGGATGGTGGGCAGGAGTTGATTAGGTATGGAACAGGTGTTTGAGAACAGCCTGACCAAACAAGGCATCCAGGCAGGAGTCCTTGTCCAAGAAGTAATGGGCTGTGAAGGTATGAACCGAGGCCCAAGTGGCTGCTCCACAGATGTCATCAATAAACACAGAGTGCAGATGAGCCATTGAGGCTGCCATGGCTCTCACATTGTGAGCTGTGACATGGCCCTCCAGAGAAAGGTTCTTACTCTGATAGGCGAAGGAAATACACTGAGCAATCCAGTTAGATAGTGTTCTCTTGGAGACTGGAAGTCCCAAATGAGAAGGATCAAAAGCAACAAAGTTGAGAGGACTTTCTATGTTGCTGTGTTCTTTGTAAGTAAAAAGCTAGAGTTCTTTTACAGTCCAAGGTATGAAGATTCCTTTCTGCATTTGATGCATGAGGTCCTGGAAAAAGAACAGGTAGGTAGACCTTTTGGTTTAGATGAAAAGGCGAGACCACCTTAGGCATAAAGTGTGGATCAGTCCTAAGGACTACCTTGTCATGATGGAACCTTGTATAAGGTGGATTAGCTACTAGTGCTTGCAATTCACAAATGCGGCATGCTGATGTGATTGCAATGAGAAAGATAACCTTCCAAGAAAGGAATTTTAAGGAGGTGGTAGCTAAAGGTTCGAAAGATGGCTTCATGAGCTGCCCAAGAACCAGGTTTAAGTCCCATGCCACCGGAGGTAGTCTAATGGGAGGCTTAGTTAGAAGGAGGCCTCTCATAAATCTTGCTATGAGAGGATGAGAGGAAATAGGCTGTCCATTTAGAGGTTTAAGAGAAGCTGCAATAGCACTCAAATGGACTCTTACTGAATTTGTCTTGAGGCCTGCATTAGATAAATGGAGGAGATACTCCAGTAAAGATTGCAGAGGTATCGCAAGGGGGTTAAGACCCTTTACCGAGCACCAAATAGTAAACCTTTTCCACTAGAAAGCATAAGAGCGTCTAGTGGAAGGTTTTCTGGAAGCATAAAGAACATCCTTCACTTGCTGAGAAAGATTAAGATCTTGGAGATCTAGGCCTTCAGCAATCAAGCTCTGAGATGCAGAGACTGGGGATTGGGATGCCCTAACATTCCGTTCTCCTGAGATAGGAGATCTGAAGCAGACCCTAACTCCACGGAGGGAGCTTGAGAGAGATGTAGAAGCAGAGGGTACCACACTTGCCGTGGCCAATGTGGTGCTATGAGAATTATGTGGCCTCTGTCTCTCTGAAGCTTGAAGAGGGTTTTGGGAATTAGGGGAATGGGTGGAAAGGCATACAGGAAGTCTTGACCCCAGTAAAGGAGGAAAGCATCCCTGGCCTGAACCCCCTGAGCCGGAATTCTGGAACAGAACCGGGGAAGTTTGGCATTCCATGGACTTGCAAAGAGGTCTATGTCCGGGGTTCCCCAAAGTTGAAATATCCTGGTCACCTGGTCTGCATGCAGAGACCACTCGTGTGGAAGCAGAACTCGACTGAGTCTGTCCGCCCAAGAGTTTTGAATGCCTGGAAGATATACTGCCAGGAGATGAATCTGATGCTCTCTGGCGAGGGCCCATAGTCGCAAAGCTTCTTTGCAAAGCGACAGAGAGCCTGCTCCCCGCTGCTTGTTCACATAGAACATGGCTACTTGATTGTCCGTATGAATGAGGACTGTCTTGTAGCTGAGCAGGGAGTGGAACACTCGCAGAGCCAGGAAAATTGCTCTGAGTTCCAAGAGATTGATATATAGACAACTCTCTTGCGGAGACCAGGTGCCCTGGGTGGAGAAGTCTTGCAGATGAGATCCCCAACCCTTTGGAGAAGCATCTGTTGTGAGAGTTGCTTGGGGTAAGGGTTGTTGAAAGGGGCACCCCAGCAACAGGTTTTGAGTGGACTTCCACCATTGGAGGGACAAAATGAGGCGACTTGTGTTTGCTATTTTGTCTGACAGGCACCCTGATGCCTGGGTCCATTGGGTGGATAAAGTCCACTGAGCTGCCCTCATGTGGAGGCGAGCATATGGAACCACATGCACGGTGGATGCCATGTGGCCTAGTAATTGCAACATTTCTCGAGCAGTTAGATGGGGCTTTAGCACTGCTTGAGAAGCTAACTGCACCAAACAAAGGCAACGGGCCTGGGGAAGATAGGCCCTTGCCCTTGCGGTATCCAGAAAAGCTCCTATGAACTCTAAAGACTGAGCGGGAGTTAGACTGGATTTTGGGATGTTTATTATCAGCCCTAAATACTGCAGGATACGCATTGTGCAGGATAGAGAAGTCTTGGCCTCTGACTGTGTTGGAGCTCAAATTAGCCAGTCGTCCAAGTAAGGGAAGACGAATATTCCTAGAGTGCGGAGAAATGCTGCTACCACAGCCATGCATTTCGTGAACACCCTTGGTGCTGAGGCCAGACCAAAAGGAAGTACCCTGTATTGGTAGTGCTTTCCTTGAAAAAGGAACCGAAGGAACCTTCTGTGGGTTGGATGGATGAGGACATGGGTGTACACATCCTTGAGATCTAGAGAACAAAGCCAATCCTGACTCTGAAGGTATGGTAGCAGAGCTCCGAGAGAAATCATCTTGAATTTCTCCTTGACAAGGAATTTGTTCAATTCTCTGAGATCTAAGATAGGTCTGTAACCCCCTGTTTTCTTTGGAATAAGAAAATAAGGGGAATAGAACCCTACGCCCTGTTGATGAAGAGGTACTTCTTCTATTGCCCCTTGGGCAAGAAGAATGGCAACCTCCTGACCTAACAGGTCGATGACAGAGGTCGGAGAATTGAACTGTTTCACTATTGTGTGAGGGGGCATGCTTGAAAAATGAAGTTTGTACCCCTCCTTTATGATGGAGAGCGTCCAATGCTCTGCTGTTATTTGCCCCCATCTGGGGGCAAAATGACATAACCTTCCTGGAATGGTGGACGGTTCTGGTCCTTCCAGAACCAGAAAGGCTAAGTTCTCTAGCTGAAAGTCAAAGGCCCTGAGGAGGCTGAGGCTGCTGGACCGGTGGAGGCCTAGAAGCCTTTGCTTTCTTCTGTTTGGGTGGTTGCAGACGTTTGCTTGAGAACTGACCTGCAGAAGATGCCTGCTGACCATAAGCAGGATAAAATCTTTTCTTTTTAGAAAAAGATGTTTTCTTGAACTTCTTTCTAACAGGATCAGCAGTGGACTATCCAAGGTGGAATTTTCAGCATCCATTTCATTGGCTTTTTCCTGCCAATCTTTACCAAACAGGTTCTCACCAGTACAAGGGATATTTCCCAATTTATCTTGTACCCAGAGCTCTAAATCAGATGCCTGGAGCCAAGCAATTCTACGTGCACCAATGGCGATAGACGAGGTTCTACTTATACACTCAAATCAGTCAAAGGCTGCACGGTTAGAGAATTTAGAGACATCTTGGCCATGTTTGACCCAAGTGAGAAAGTCCTGTCTTTTATCCTCAGAAATGAAAGGACTTAAAGTCTGTAAATTATCTGTGACCTCCTTTAGGAACATTCCCATGTAGAGACCATAGGAACTGATTCTTGCAGCAAGCATGGAAGCTTGGAAGACTCTACGTCCAAAAGCTTCCAGGGTTCTGCACTCATGTCCTGGAGGATTAGAGGCATGTCTTTTTGCACTTCTGATCCTTCTCATAGCTGACTCCACCACAATAGAGTGGTGAGGAAGTTCAGTCTTATGGAACCCAGGACAAGGAGGGACTCGATACATAGTATCCAATCTGCGAGAATGAGGAGAGGTGGTAAGAGGTGTTTCCCACATCCTCAACATGAGATCATAAAGATTCTCATGAATGGGTAAGGTAGCTGCCTCCTTAGGAGTTTTGGGATATTGTAAAATTTCCAACTCCTTGGCCCTTGGCTCTGTTTCAGGGGCCACAGTAATGGACAGGCCCCGAGCCACCTCCCTGATGAAGTCTTGGAAGGACATGTCCTCTGGAGGAGACATCCTACGTTTAGGGGAGGAGGACTCCTCTGGAAGAAGCATCGCTGCATCGACAGAACTTTCAGAATCCTCAGATTCTTCTGAGGATTCGAAGTATCGTTTGTCCGGATGCTCCTGTAGAGCCCGATACCCGTACCGACCAAGGTCGGTACCAGGAATAACCGGTACCTGAGAGCATTCGAGGACAGGGTACCGGCAGAGCGGACACTGATGCCGATGTCATCGGTACCGGTACCGATGCCGATACCGGTGCCGGTGGAGTTGTCTGTCGTGGTACCAAGGGCATCATTGCCGCAAGGAAATCCGCCAGACTGCGTTCCATAGTCAGAATTCTCTGGTCCATGGACGCCGCCAATGCCTGGATGTCGGTACCGGTGGAGACCACCGGTACCCCAGAGCATGGCACCAGAAGATCTGTCGAGGCCAAGCCATCGAGAACATCCTGGAACCCCGATAATGCTTTGGAAGCCGAAGCCTCCCACCGGGGTAATTTTGCCGGTGCAGAATCCTCGAGGGCAACGTCAGAGGCATCTCGATGCTTAGAAGGAGATTTGCCCTTCGAGGACCGGCTGGATTTATGTTTAGTTACCTGAGATCCACGGGAGGAAGAAGCAGCCCTGGAAGACGTCGATGCCACCGAAGCCGCATCAGAGGGAAACAGGGTACTGAGCTTGGCAGCTCGGTTCTGCCGACCTCTTTTAGACATCATGGCACAGGACACACAATCCGTGATGGGAGTGGTCAGGACCTAAACATTTTAAACACCATTCATGGGTGTCGGTGACGGAAATGGTACCGCCACACTTGGTGCACTTTTTAAAACCTGAGGCAGGTTTTTCCATGTTAAGGAAAGGTTTTGGGCCTAAGGCCCAAAAAAGGCGGCTGCACCTGAAGAAAAGAAAAAAAGATTTTTTTTTTTTACAGAAATAAGGAAGAAAAGACCGGCGGTACTGGTAGAGCGTCGAAGAAGGCAGACGCGACCACAAAAATAAAGAAAGAAAAAGAAATTCTTCTGTGGTGACAGGAACACGACCTGTTGGCTCCGCGGAAAAAGAAGAACTGGAGAGAGGCAGTTGGGAAAGGCGGGAAGGCAGCACGCAGGCGCTGTGGGATGCTCCCAAAAGCGTTCTGATTGGACGCTGGGGAGTGTTCCCGTGCGGGCTCCGTCGGTACCGACGATACCCCATATGTGATGACTACATTCCTGCTTGTTCCTGGAGATTGCTTTTCGCCTAGTGCCAACAAACTTTCTCGGGACTGTTAGGGCAGAAAACTACAAGGAACTAGTAGAAGACATGCTGATGCAGTATCAGAAACTTGGCTGCAATATGTCTCTAAAGATCCATTTCCTTGATTCCCATCTTGATTTCTTTCCTGACAACTGTGGTATGGTAAGTGATGAACAGGGTGAACGTTTTCACCAGGATATCGCAACGATGGAGCAAAGATGGAGCAAAGATACCAGGGAAAATGGTCCACTACAATGCTGGCTGACTACTGCTGGACACTCCCCAGAGAAGCTCCCGAACAGCTGTACAAGAGACAGGCGAAAAAATCTAAGAAGTAGTCTATGACTTGGTTTTTTACAGGTATTAACCGAAGGCCTATTATATTTACTATTGACATGCATTTTGTGATGTAAACATTAATTCTTGTAGATTACAAAAAAACTAGAGCCAACTTTGCAATTTCACTGTCATATTCGTGTTCAGCATATAAAAATTGATAAGAAATGACTTTTTATTTCAGTAACATGACTTTTGTAAAAATTTGTTGACCACTGTAATCGGTTAGCTCTCCCATTAGCTCAAAAGTTTCACTGTAATATGACACTTTGCTCCGCATTTCGTTATCTTGCTCCTGCACTGTGGAATAGCCTCCCAGGATACATACGGCTGGATTTCTCTCTAGGCTCTTTCAAAACCCATCTGAAAATATATTTGAATAAAAAAGCATTCTGTCTGGAAGTAGTAAGAGATATGTGAATATGGATATTTCCTCTGCTATATCAATTCTTTGTAACTATGACACCTGTCTGCAATAAGTTGAATCTGCTTCTTGGAGTATATTTCTGCCTTTTGTTTTATGTAATCATGGATAACTGTCATGATGTTTATTTTTATTTTAAAGTATGTTTTTATGTTATGTAAACCGCTCTGTATGCTAGGGCAAGGGCGGTATATCATTGATATCACAGCTCAGAACAATCCGAAAGTCACCAATAAAATCACAACACTGAAATGTGCTTACATAAATGTGACAATGATAAAAAAAGAAAATTCCAATAATTGATTTTGCTAATCAACCCTGACAAAATATGTATAACTGAGATTTGGCTCAGTGAATTTGATAATGTACTACTCAACAGACTAATGTTACCTAATTACACGATATTCCATACCACCAGAACAAACAAACGCGGAGGAGGTATACTGATATACAAGAATCATTAAAGCCATTACTACATAGTACTAGTTCAATATCCGATATCTTCTACTAATAGAAATCAGAAATATAACATTCTGCCTAATCTAAAGGCCACCAACTTCAGACCCAGATGGGCTAACAAACATCCTTGAAGTCTGTAACATAACAGCGAAGGAAAGAGTTATCCTCTTAGGAGATTTTCAACCTTCCATCCCTTCAAAATTCTTGTGCCGTTTCTTTCCTTAGTGCCATGGAGCACTTACAATACAAACAAATAATAAAAAGCCCAACCCACAAAAAAATGGAATATCCTAGATCTGATATTCACCCCTCAAGAGATCCAATCACAATATAACAAACCTCCCCAGCTTACACTAGTCCCATGGTCAGACCACCATCTCAAATTCTCCCTTGAGATAACAGCCAGAGAAATACACTGTAAACCAAACAAAAAAAATACTCAAAATTTACACAATTTGAAAAAGATACCTTCACTAGAGAACTTCTAGAGTCTTTTGACACAAGTATAAATGAACTTGATGAGATCACATATACCTGGAATACCACCATTATTACTAGACTAGCAAAGAGACCAAATACTACCAAGTCTCAAAGAAACTATCAAAACAATGATATTCTTATACCACAAGAATACTAAAAAGGGAACTGAGAAAACTGGAACATACCTGGAGGTCAAAGAAAACAACAGAAAACAGGGAAAAATACCTATGTTAACAAATTACTACCAACATATCAACCAGATTAAGAAAGATGACCATTCGTACCTCCTCATAAAATCAATAAATAAACCAAAAGATCTTTTTTCCATTGTAAAATCTCTCACATCCCATCCAAGGAAGCCCAATGAATCTCCAAATATCTCCCCTCAAACACTAGTGGACTACTATAATTCTAAAATCAACTCTGCGACAAATATCCCCCGATGTGCATAAATACCAGCACTCCACAAGTAGAAAATTGGGAGGAGTTTAATCATATCTACTTAGTCCTCTCAAAAGGAGCATTGCAAATTTGAACAAATCTACAGCAGACCCGTGCCCAATAAACTGGATTAAAACGGCATGCGATGAACTAGGGCAGGGGTCGGCAACCAACGGCTCCAGAGCCGCATGCGGCTCTTTTTCACCTTTGCCGCGGCTCCGGAGCACACTGCCCGCCCGGTGACAGGCAATAGTGTTGGCATCGGAGCATCGGCTGGCGGCTCCTCCTCCCTTGATGCAGAATCGGCGCCGACCAATGGCACCGTAGGGGGGAGGGCCAGGGAGTCCCTTCCTCTCCTGATTTGAGGATCGGCGCCAGCCAATGGCGCGGTGGGGGGAGGAGTCAGGCCCATGAAGTAAGCAGGCAAAATGGCCGCCGCCATGAGGGCCTCGTGACTGGCCGGCTTTGAGCTCTCCCGGGGATCGAAGAAGGGGAGCTGAAGTGAGGGAGGTCTGCTGTTGGAGGGAGGTAGTCCCCCGAAGTCCCAGAGAGATGCCCCTTCGCGCCAGCCGAAGTGAGCAGTACCGCAGGGGTTCCCAGAAGAGAGAGCTCGTGTCACGGGGAGCAGGGCCGTTTTGTCAGTAGAAAGCAAATTCTATAAAAAGGTCAGACTATGAGATTCCAAAGGATGAGATCTTGGAGCAATATCAGAAAATATGCCTCGAGGTAAAAAGGTAGCAAATATTCATTTGCTAGCATGCATTCTGTTTATTGGCACACCTCAGAATTATAGTACACTAAGGGGCATGTTTAATAAAGTACGCTACCTGGTAGCACAGGGTTAACATACAGTTTGAGCGATACGCTAAAGAGAGTAGCATGGGCTCTGCACTAAAAATCCCACATTAAACTAGGTACTGCATGATGGGGTGGGGGCTGGGTAGGACAGGGGTGGAATAGAGGCATTGATGGCAAGTCGCAGCTAGCCCGGACATTAGTAGCTTGAGCTAACCATGTTTGCCGCCCTTAGTGTGGGTGAACTTAACGCCACCTCAATGGGCGACGTTAGGTGTGTCCACATACTGGTTTGTACAGGGGTTGCATCTTGTACCATGCTAATTGGAGGGGAATAGATGCACATGCCCCCTGAAGTTTGTGTGGATCCCCCATGCTGGTAATTCAGCCCACATGCATGCTACTGCTGCAGACTTTAGTAAATATGCCCCTTTTTGTCTTCAGATTGACAACTGACTGCACGATCCTGTATATAGCATTAAGGTAAGAAACAATATATGCAGTGTTAGATTTGTTTTAAATGTCGCAATGGTTTTGCGGCTCCCAGTTTTTTTTTCCCTTCGGAAACGGGTCCAAGTGGCTCTTTATGTCTTAAAGGTTGCAGACCCCTTAACTAGGGCCTACTATACTTCCCATAGTCAACTTGTCTGTATCACAAGGACATATGCCTAAAGAACTCAAAAATGCAATTATACGTCCCATCCTAAAAAACAAAATGCTTGACAAAATGTGTCCAGCCTCCTACAGACCCATTTTTAGCCAAAATAAAAGAAAAAAATGTCCACATACAATTACAAGACCATATTGATCTTCATGTACCGCTAGATGATAATCAATTTGGATTTAGACCATTCCATAGTGCTTAAACGTTACAGTTAACACTCTACAACAAAACTGTAAAAGGAATTACCACCACTAACCAAGCCATTATCTTAATTTTCCTCGATATAGCCAAAACCTTTGATTCTGTCATTCATGCCTTACTATTACAAAGGCTACAACAAATCGGTCTAAGTGGAACTACATTACAATGGTTTACCTCACATCTGACTGACAGAACTCAACAGGTCAGCATAGTACAGAACTACTCCAGCACATATCACTAAACAGTTGGACTTTCCCAGAGTTCTACTTTATCCGCCCTCCTTTTCAATATCTATATACAGCCTATTGGTCTCCTAATTAAAAAATTCAATATTGATTACACCATCTATGCAGATGACAAAGCACAGTTACTTACCTGTAACAGGTGATCTCTGGGAACAGCAGGAATAAGTCTTCACATATGGGTATCGTTGGTACCGACGGAGCCTGCGCGGGAACGCTCCCCAGCGTCCAGTAAGAAAGCTTTTGGGAACATCCCACAGCGCCTGCACGCTGCCTTCCCGCCTTTCCCCAGTTCGAGTTTTAAAGCTGAGACAAAGAGAGAGAGAGGAAAGGAAAGAAAGATAGAGAAATACAACTCCTAGGGGAGGTGGGTGGGTTGTGAAGACTTATTCCCTCCTGTTCCCAGAGATCACCTGTTACAGGTAAGTAACTGTGCTATCTCCAGGAACAAGCAGGAATAAGTCTTCACATATGGGGACTCCCTAGCTGCAGATGCCAGGGGAGAACCCAAGGTTGTGTGTCCTTGAAAAGGACTCTACCTCCTCCCATGGATCTCTGGCATCCAACCAAAGTAGGTGGGTAGGAGTTGATTAGGAATGGAACAGGTGTTTGAGAACAGCCTGACCAAACAAGGCATCCCGGCAGGAGTCCTTGTCCAAGCAGTAATGGGCAGGTGGCCGCTCAACAGATTTGGTCGATGGACACAGAATTTAGATGAGCCATTGAGGCTGCCATGGCTCTCACATTGTGAGCTGTGACATGGCCCTCCAGACAAAGGTTTCTACTCTGGTAGATGAAAGAAATACACTGAGCAATCCAGTTGGACAGTCTTCTCTTAAGAGACTGGAAGTCCTAAATGAGAAGGATCAAAAGCAACAAAGAGATGAGAAGACTTTCTATGTTGCTGTGTTCTTTTTAAGTAAAAAGCAAGAGCTCTCTTACAATTCAAGATATGAAGATTACTCTCTGCACTTGATGCATGAGGTCCTGGAAAAAAGACAGGTAAATATACCTCTTGGTTCAGATGAAAAGGCGAGACCACTTTAGGCATAAAGTGTGGATTGGTCCTGAGGACTACTTTATCATGATGGAACCTTGTATAAGGTGGATTAGCCACCAAAGCTTGCAACTCACTGATGCGGCGTGCTGAGGTGACTGCAATAAGAAAAATAACCTTCCAAGAAAGAAATTTCAAGGAGGTGGTGGCTAAAGGTTCAAAGGGTGGCTTCATGAGCTGGCCAAAAACCAGATTTAAGTCCCATGCCACTGGAGGTGGTCTAATGGGAGGTTTAGTTAAAAGAAGGCCTCTCATGAATCTTGCTATAAGAGGATGAGAGGAAATAGGTTGTCCATTGAGAGGCTTGAGGGACGCTGCATTAGCACTCAAATGGACTCTTACTGAATTCGTTTTCAGACCTGCATGGGATAGATGCAAGATACACTCTAGTAGAGAATGCAGAGGTATTGCAAGAGGGTTTAGACCCTTCTCTGAACACCAAATGGTAAATCTTTTCCATTTGAAAGCATAGGAAGGCTTTATAGAGGCATTAACAACATCTCTGACTTGCTGAGAGAGATGAAAATCTTGAAGGTCTAAGCCCTCAGCAACCAAGCCCTGAGATGGAGCGACTGGGGGGTTGGGTGCCATAATGTTCCCTCTTCCTGGGATAGAAGATCTGGTGCAGAGCCCAAGTCCAGGGAGGGAGCTTGAGAGGGATACAGAAGTAGAGGGTACCACACTTGGCATGGCCAATGTGGTGCTATGAGGATCATGGTCCCTCGATCTCTCTGAAGCTTGAATAGTGTTTTGGGAATTAGGGGAATTGGTGTTAAGGCATAAAGGAAGTCTTGACCCCAGTGAAGGAGGAAGGCATTCCTGGCCTGAACTCCCTGACACGGAATTCTGGAACAGAACCGGGGAAGTGTGGCATTCCATGGACTTGCAAAGAGGTCTATGTCCGGGGTTCCCCAAATTCGAAAAATCCTGGCTACTTGGTCCATGTGGAAGGACCATTCGTGTGGAAGCAGGACTCGACTGAGTCTGTCCGCCCAAGAGTTTTGAACGCCTGGAAGATATACTGCCAGAAGATGGATGTGATGCTCTCTGACGAAGGCCCACAGTCGCAAAGCTTCATCGCAAAGCGACAGAGAGCCAGTCCCGCCCTGCTTGTTCACATAGAACATGGCTACTTGGTTGTCCGTATGGATGAGGACTGTCCTGTAGCTGAGCAAGGTATGGAACACTCTGAGTTCCAATAGATTGATATGCAGAGAAGTCTCCTGTGGAGACCAGATGCCCTGGGTGGAGAGATCTTGTAGATGAGCTCCCCAACCCTTTGGAGAAGCATCTGTTGTGAGAGTTGCTTGGGGTAGTGGTTGCTGAAAAGGGGACCCCAGCAACAGGTTTTGAGAGGACTTCCACCACTGGAGAGACCAAAAAAGGCGACTGGAATTTGCTATTTTGTCTGACAGGCAACCTGATGCCTGAGTCCATTGGGTGGACAAAGTCCATTGAGCTGCCCTCATGTGAAGGCGAGCATATGGAACCACATGCACGGTGGATGCCATGTGGCCTAATAGTTGTAACATCTCTCGAGCAGTTAAGTGGGACTTTAACTGAATCTGGGAGGCTAACTGCACCAGACATAGGCAGCGGGCCTGAGGAAGATAGACCCTTGCAGTAGTGGTATCCAGCAAGGCCCCTATGAACTCCAGAGACTGAGTAGGGGTGAGATTGGATTTTGGGATGTTTATTACTAGTCCCAAATACTGAAGGATACGCATCGTGCAGGTTAGGCAAGTCTGGGCCTCTGACTGGGATGGGGCTCGAATGAGCCAGTCGTCCAGATATGGGAATACGAATATTCCCAGAGTGCGGAGAAATGCAGCTACTACTGCCATGCATTTCGTGAACACCCTTGGTGCAGAGGCTAGACCGAAAGGAAGCACCCTGTATTGGTAGTGCTTTCCTTGAAAAAGGAACCGAAGGAACCTTCTGTGTGTTGGATGGATGAGGACATGGGTGTACGCATCCTTGATATCTAGAGAACAAAGCCAGTCCTGACTCTGAAGGTATGGAAGCAGAGCCCCTAGAGAAATCATTTTGAATTTCTCCTTGAATAGAAACTTGTTCAATTCTCTGAGATCTAATATGGGTCTGTAGCCCCCTGTTTTCTTTGGGATAAGAAAATAAGGGGAGTAGAACCCTGAGTCCTGTTGAAGAAGAGGTTCTTCTTCTATTGCCCCTTGGGCAAGAAGGGTAGCAATCTCCTGACCTAGAAGGTTGAGGAGAGATATTGGAGAATTGAACTGTTTCACCATGGTGTGAGGAGGAAGGCTTAAGAAATGAAGCTTGTACCCTTCCTTTATGATGGAGAGGGTCCATTGCTCTGCTGTGATTTGCTCCCATCTGGGAGCAAAGTAAGTCAACCTTCCTGGAATGGTGAGGGGCTCTGGTTTTTCTAGAGCTAGAAAGGCTAAGTTCTCTAGTTGCAAGTCAAAGGCCCTGAGGAGGTTGAGGCTGCTGGGCCGTGGTAGGCCTGGCAGCCTTTGACTTGGCCTGTTTAGGTGGTGGCTGACGCTTTGCAGCAAAACGACCTGCAGAAGATGTCTGCCCATGAGCAGGATAATATCGTCCCTTTTTAGAAAAAGATGTCTTTTTGAACAATCTTTTCTTAACAGGGGCAGAGGTAGACTTTGAAAGTCGATCCAAAGCAGAGTTCTCAGCATCCATCTGAGTGGCCTTTGCTTGCCAATCCCTGCCAAACAGGTTTTCACCTGTACAAGGAAGGTTTCCCAACTCATCTTGGACCCAGAGTTCCAAATCAGAGGCTTGTAACCAAGCAATTCTGCGTGCACCTATGGCAATAGCCGTGGCTCTGCTTACAGACTCAAAAGAGTCAAATGCTGCATGGTTGGAGAATTTGGAAACATCTTGGGCATGTTTGAGCCAAGTGAGAAATTCCTGCCTTTTAGCTTCTGAAATAAAAGGAGCTAAAGTCTGCAGATGATCTGTGACTTTTTAGAAACATCCCCATATAGAGAATATAGGAGTTGATTCTGGCAGCAAGCATATTGGCCTGGAAAATCCTTCAGCCAAAAGCATCTAGAGTCCTACATTCACATCCTGGAGGGTTAGATGAGTGTCTCTTTGCACTCTTTATTTTCTTCATAGCAGACTCAACCGCAATAGAGTGGTGAGGAAGCTGAGTCTTATGAAAATCAGGACTGGGAGGGACACGGTACATGGTGTCTAACCTACGAGAATGAGGAGAGGTGGTGAGAGGAGTCTCCCACATGCCCAACATGAGATCATAAAGAATCTCATGAATAGGTAAGGTAGCTGCTTCCTTAGGAGCCTTAGGATATTGCAAAATATCTAATTGCTTGGCTCTAGGCTCTGACTCAGAGGCCACTGTGATGGAGAGGCCTCTAGCCACTTCCCTAAAGAAGTCTTGGAAAGACAAGTCCTCTGGAGGAGACATTCTTCGTTTTGGAGAAGCAGACTCCTGAGGAAGAAGTACCGGTGCATCGACAGAAGCCTCAGACTCAGAGTCTTTGGAGGAATCGAAGTCTCGCCTGTCTGGATGCTCCTGTAAAGCCCGATACGCGTACCGAGTGGGATCAACATCGTGAGTAAGCGGTACCGGTTCGGTACCGATGGGCATCATAGGACAGGGTACCGTTGCAGTCGACACCGAAGCCGATGTCGATGCAATCGGTACCGGCACCGGAAACGGTGCCGGGGTCGGTACCAGCAACGGAGATTGTTGCGGTACCGGAGGCATCGAAGCCTGCATAAACGCTGTAAGGGTGCGCTGCATGGACAGAATTTTCTGATCCATCGACACCAAAGTCTGGATGTCGGTACCAGTGGAGGCCACCGGTACCCCAGAACACGGCAACAGGTGATCGGTCGAGGCTGAGCCATCGATGTCAACCTGTGACCCCATAGACAATGCTTTGGAAGCCAGAATTTCCCGCCGGGGTAATTTTGCCGAAGCGGAAACCTCAAGGACAAGCCCGGAGGCATCTCGATGCTTAGAGGGAGATTTGCCCTTCGAGGACCGGCTAGATTTATGTTTGGTTACCTGAGATCCATGGGAGGAAGAAGCAGCCCTGGAAGACGTCGATGCCACCGAGGCTGCATCAGAGGGAAACAGGGTACTGAGCTTGGCTGCTCGGTTCTGCCGACCTCTTTTAGACATCATGGTGCAGGACACACAATCCGTGATGGAATGGTCAGGACCCAAACATTTCAGACACCAATCATGGGTGTCGGTGACAGAAATAGTACCGCCACATTTTGTGCACCTTTTGAACCCGGAAGCGGGCTTCTCCATGAGGAGAAAATATTTAGGCCTAAGGCCCAAAATGAAAATGCACAGCTGAATAAAGAAAAGGTTTTGGTTTTTTTTTAAGGAAGAAAGAACAGAAAAGACCGGCGGTACCGGTCTGACGTCGAAGGCAGACGCGACACAGAAAAATAAAGAAAAAAATAAAGTTCTTCTTCAGCGGTGACAGGAAGACGACCTGCTGGCTCCGCGGAAAAGAAGAACTGGAGAGAGGTGGTTGGGAAAGTCGGGAAGGCAGCGCGCAGGCGCTGTGGGATGCTCCCAAAAGCTTTCTTACTGTACGCTGGGGAGCATTCCCGTGCAGGCTCCATCGGTACCGACAATACCCATATGTGAAGACTCATTCCTGCTTGTTCCTGGAGATTGCTGTATATGCCCTTCAAGGTAAAAGCACCCAATTTTTGAACCCAGAATCTCATGTTTTAAGGAATTAGCTACTTGGTTCAAAACCTACGGTCTAAACATGAACTATAAAAAGAGAGAGGTACTAATGATTACCAAAAACCAAAACTACACCCCACCACCTTTAACAGGTGTTCTCCGGGGACAGCAGGAATCAGTCCTCACATATGGGTGACGTCGGCACTGATGGAGCCCATGCAGAGCAAATTCACAGCTTTCAAAGAAAGCCTTTGGGATTGCTAAAACGCATGCGTGGTCCCCTTCCCACCCAAGGGTGCCACCTTGCTCAGTCAGATGACATAGCTAAAAGACGGCAAGAACAAAATAAAAGATGGTACAACTGCAACTCGAAGGGGAGGGGGCAGGAGGGAGGGTTGTGAGGACCGACTCCTGCTGTCCCCGGAGAATACCTGTTACATTTGAGTAACTAAGCTTTCTCCGGGAACAAGCAGAAAGTCAGCCCTCACACATGTGACTCCCCAGCTACAGGCTACCAAAAACCCATAGCAAAAATAGGGCTCCCTCGTGGAGAGCCACAAGCAGCAGCAATCGTGTCCGTATAGACATACCAAACAGAACCCCTTTGTGTCTGATGAAACCAGCACTCCGGTAGCCTGAACATAGAAGAGTCGGAGGGTAGGAGTTGCCCAGACCCCAAAAAGGTTACGACCACGGCCTGGCCGAAGGCACTGTCCCGTCAGGACTCTCTATTCAGGCAGTAATGAGATGCAAAGGTATGGACAGAAGACCAGGTGGCGGACCAGCAGATGTCTGCTAGAGGGACCGAACGTAGGTTAGCTACTGAGGTTGCCATAGCCCTGACCCAGTGTGCCGTTACCTGGCCTTCCAACGGAAGCCTCGTCTCATCGTAGGCCCGGGCAATAGAGTCCACCACCCATGTGGACACCGTACGCTTGGACACCACCTCCCCCAGCTTACTGGGGTCATAGGTAACAAAAAGCTGAGAGACTTTTCAGTGGCCTTGTGTGCTTTGGATATAAAAGGACAGGCCCTCTTACAGTCCAAGGTATGGAGGACTGTCTCTGCCCGAATGGCGTGTGGTCTAGGAAAGAAGGTAGAGAGGACCACCTCCTGGTTGAGGTGGAAAGAGGACACCACCTCTGGAAGGCATTTAGGGTGTGTGAGAAGCACCACCCTTATTTTTGTAAAAACATGGTGTAAGGCGCTTCAGCCACAAAGGCCTGGAGCTCGCTTACCCTGCAGACCGAAGTGAGCGTGACCAGTTAAACCACCTTCCAGGAGAGGTAGCGAAGGTGGCAAGTAGCCAGAGGCTCAAACGGTGGCAGGGTGAGCTGCCCCAACACCACATTGAAATCCCATTCGGTCACCGGAGGGGAAGGGGGGGGGGAACCGGGGGCTTAGATAGGAATATGCCCCGTAAGAAGCAGGACACCACTGGATGGGCCGAGAAGGGCTTCCCATCTACCTGGTAGTGGTTCGTCGCTAGGGCACTGAGGTGTTCCCTAACGGACTTAGACTTGAGCACGGAATGAGAGGTGGAGCAAGTATTGCAACACCATGAACACCGGGCAAGAGAAGGGGTCGGCCCCCTGCTCAGTGAACCAAAGCGAGAATCTGTGTCACTTAAAAGCATAGGCCCGTCTGGTAGAAGCCTTGTGCGAGGCTAGCGGAACATCCTTCACCTCTCTAGGGAGGTGGAGTGGGGCTAGGGTCATCCTCTCTGCTGCCACACCCTCAGCGAAAGTGATCCAAGGTTGGGATGCAGGAGAGAGCCCCCCCCCCTCCTGGGAAAGGAGTCGGGGGCGGACCCTAGGGGTATGGGGTCCTCCACCGCCGGTTGCAGGAGCAGAGGAAACCACGGCTGCCTGGGACACCTCGGAGCTACCAAGATGATTGAGGCCCTGTCGTGGAGAATCTTGAACAGAGTCCTGGCGATCAATGGCATCAGAGGGCAGGGGTACAGAAGTCCCTCTGACCATGAGACCAGGAAGGCATCAGCGGCCACCCTGGCGGAGTGAGACTTCCGGGAGCAAAAGCGAGGCAAATGGTGATTGTCCGGGCTTGCAAACAGGTCCATCACCGGTTCCACCCAAGTCTGGAAAAGCCTTCTGGCTACCCCTGTGTCCAGCTGCCACTCATGCAGCTGGAGAATTCGGCTGTCTGTCGGCCAGCAAATTGTCTTGGCCCGGCAGGTACACCGCTCTGAGGAGGATGCCCTGTTGGATTGCAAAAGAGCACAGATCTAGGGCTTTCTGACAGAGGGCATGGGACCCCGTGTCTCCCTGCTTGTTCACATAGAACATGGCCGCCTGGTTGTCCGTCTGGACTATGACTGACCGGTGGCCCAGATGATGATGAAAAGCTTTCAGGGCGAGAAGAATGGCTCACAGTTCCAGGAGGTTTATCTGCTGAGCACTCTCATCCAGGAACTAAGTGCCCTGGGTGCAGAAGCCCTTGCAATGGGCTCCCCAGTCCAGCAAGGAGGCATCTGTGGTGAGGACCCTCGAGTGGTTGGGGGTCTGGAAAGGCATGCCCGCCTCCAGGGGTTGGGGCGACTGACACCAGACCAGGGACTTTGACAACTGGCAGGTCACCTGGACTCGATCCTGGAGGTGGCCAGTGGCCTCGGACCATTGGTTCTGGAGGCACCACTGTGCTGTCCGCATGTGGAAACGGGTACCTGGAGTGACGTGGACCGTAGAGGCCATGTGCCCAAGAAGCCGCAGAAGATGCCTGGCAAGCACCGAGGTACAGTGCTGAATGTCCCGGGCCTGAGACTTGAGTCTGGCTGCGCAGTCCGCAGGCAAGGCGGCTTTTGAAAGGAGGGTGTCGATTCTTGTCCCAATGAATTCCAACCCATGCGTTGGGAAAACGTTTGACTTGGGGTAGTTTATAACGAAGCCCAAGTGTTGCAGAACCTGGGTAGTGCGTGCTGTGGCCTGCTGCACCTCAGGGGCTGTGGTGCCCTTGATGAGCCAGTCGTCGAGGTAGGGGAAAACAAATATCCCCTGGAGCCTGAGAAAGCACAGTTACTTAACGGTAACAGGTAATCTCTGGGAACAGCAAGACTAAGTCTTCACATATGGGTACGTCTGTACCGACGGAGCCTGCGTGGGAACGCTCGCCAGCGTCCCAAAAAGGAAAGCTTTTGGGAGCATCCCACAGAGCCAGCACGCTGCCTTCCCGCCTTTCCTAACTGCCTCTCTCCAGTTCGAGATTTAAAGCTGAGACAAAGAGAGAGAGAGGAAAGGAAAGATAGAGAGATACAACTCCTAGAGGAGGTGGGTGGGTTGTGAAGACTTATTCCTGCTGTTCCCAGAGATCACCTGTTACAGGTAAGTAATTGTGCTATCTCCAGGAACAAGCAGGAATGAGTCTTCACATATGGGGACTCCCCAGCTAGAGATGCCCGGGAGATCACCAAGGTTGTGAGACCCTGAGAAGGGCTCTACCTCCTCCCATGGATCTCAGGCCTCCAACCAGGGATGGAGGGTAGGAGTTGATTAAGCATGGAACAGGTGTTTGAGAACAGCCTGACCAAACAAGGCATCCCGGCGGGAGTCCTTGACCAAGCAGTAATGGGCTGTGAAGGTATGAACCGAGGCCCAGGTGGACGCTCGACAGATCTGGTCGATGGACACAGAATTTAGATGAGCCATAGAGGTTGCCATGGCCCTCACATTGTGAGCTGTGACATGGCCCTCCAGAGAAAGGTTCTTACTCTGGTAGGCGAAAGAAATACACTGAGCAATCTAGTTTGACAGTGTCCTCTTAGAGACTGGAAGTCCCAAATGAGAGGGATCAAAGGCAACAAAGAGTTGAGAAGACTTTCTATGTTGCTGTGTCCTTTGCAAGTAAAAGGCAAGAGCCCTCTTACAATCCAGGGTATGAAGATTCCTCTCTGCACTTGATGCATGAGGACCTGGAAAAAAAGACAGGTAAATATACCTCTTGGTTAAGATGAAAAGGCGAAACCACTATAGGCATAAAGTGTGGATTGGTCCTAATGATGGAACCTTGTCTAAGGTGGATTAGCCACTAAGGCCTGCAGTTCACTGATGCGGCGAGCTGAGGTGACTGCAATAAGAAAGATAACCTTCCAGGAAAGAAATTTCAAGGAGGTAGTGGCTAAGGGTTCAAAGGGTGGCTTCATGAGCTGACCAAGAACCAGATTCAAGTCCCATGCCAATGGAAGTGGTCTAATGGGAGGTTTAGTTAAAAGAAGGCCTCTCATGAATCTTGCAATAAGAGGATGAGAGGAAACAGGTTGTCCATTGAGAGGCTTGAGAGATGTTGCAATAGCACTCAAATGGACCATTACTGAATTCGTTTTGAGACCTGCATGGGAAAGATGCAGGAGATACTCTAGTAAAGAATTCAAAGGTATTGCTAGAGGGTTAATACCCTTCTTAGCACACCAAATGGTAAACCTTTTCCATTTAAAAGCATAGGAACGTCTAGTAGAAGGCTTTCTGGAAGCATGAAGGATATCCCTTACTTGCTGAGAGAGATGCCAATCTTGAAGGTCTAAGCCTTCAGCAACCAAGCCCTGAGATGGAGAGACTGGGTGTTTGGGTGCCACAACGTTCCCCCCTCCTGAGACAGGAGATCTGGAGTAGACCCCAAGTCCAGAGAGGGAGCTTGAGAGAGATGCAGAAGCAGAGGGTACCACACTTGGCGAGGCCAACGTGGAGCTATGAGGATCATAGTCCCTCGATCTTTCTGAAGCTTGAACAGGGTCTTGGGAATTAGGGGAATGGGTGGAAAGGCGTACAGGAAGTCTTGACCCCAGTGAAGGAGGAAGGCATCCTTGGCCTGAACTCCCTGACACGGAATTCTGGAACAGAATCGGGGAAGTTTGGCATTCCACGGACTTGCAAAGAGGTCTATGTCCGGGGTTCCCCAAATTTGAAAGATTCTGACTATTTGGTCCATATGAAGGGACCATTCATGGGGAAGCAGAACTCGACTGAGTCTGTCTGCCCAAGAGTTTTGAACTCCTGGAAGGTATACTGCCAGAAGATGAATTTGATGCTCTCTGGCGAAGGCCCACAATCTCAGAGCTTCGTTGCAAAGCGACAGAGAGCCAGTCCCTCCCTGCTTGTTCACATAGAACATGGCTACTTGGTTGTCCATGTGAATGAGGACTGTCTTGTAGCTGAGCAGGGAATGGAAGACTCAGAGCCAGGAAGATTGCTCTGAGCTCTAAGATGTTGATATGTAGAGAGGCCTCCTGTGGGGACCAAGTGCCCTGGGTGGAGAGGTCTTGGAGATGAGCTCCTCAACCCTTTGGAGAGGCATCTGTTGTAAGGATTGCTTGGGGTAACAGCTGTTGGAAGGAGGACCCCAGCAAGAGATTTTGAGTGGACTTCCACCACTGGAGAGACCAAAAGAGGTGCCTAGAGGTTGCTATTTTGTCTGACAGGCAACCTGATGCCTGGGTCCACTGGGTGGACAAAGTCCATTGAGCTGCCCTCATGCGAAGGTGAGCATAAGGGACCACATGCACAGTGGATGCCATGTGGCCTAGTAGTTGTAACATCTCTCGAGCAGTTAAACTGGTTTTTAACTGAATCTGGGAGGCTAACTGCACCAAGCGTAGGCAACGGGCCTGGGGAAGATAGGCCCTTGCCGTGGTGGTATCCAGCAGGGCCCCTATGAACTCTAGAGACTGAGTAGGTGTGAGTTGGGACTTTGGAATGTTTATAACTAACTAGTCCCAGATACTGTAGAACACGCATTGTGCAGGTTAGAGAAGTCTGGGCCTCTGATTGGGATGAAGCTCGGATGAGCCAGTCGTCCAGATATGGGAATACGAATATTCCTAGAGTGCGTAGAAATGCAGCTACTACTGCCATGCATTTTGTGAACACTCTTGGAGCAGAGGCCAGACCAAAAGGAAGCACCCTGTATTGGTAGTGCTTTCCTTGATAAAGGAACCGAAGGAACCTTCTGTGTGTTGGATGGATGAGTATATGGGTATAAGCATCCTTGAGATCAAGAGAAAAAGCCAATCCTGACTCTGAAGGAATGGAAAAAGAGTACCTAGAGAAATCATCTTGAATTTCTCCTTCCATAGGAATTTGTTCAATTCCCTGAGATCTAATATGGGTCTGTAGCCCCCTGTTTTCTTTGGAATTAGAAAGTAGGGGGAGTAGAACCCTGAGCCCTGTCGAAGAAGAGGTACTTCTTCTATTGCCCCTTGGGCATGAAGGGTAGAAATCTCCTGACCTAGAAGGTCGAGGAGAGATGTTGGAGAATTGAACTGTCTCACCATGGTGTAAGGAGGAAGGTTTGAGAAATGAAGTTTGTACCCTTCCCTTATGATGGAAAGGGTCCACTGCTCTGCTGTAATTTGCTCCCATCTGGGAGCAAAGTGAGCTAACCTTCCTGGAATGGTGAGAGGCTCTGGTTCTTCTAGAGCCAGAAAGGCTAAGTTCTCTAGCTGCAAGTCAAAGGCCCTGAGGAGGCTGAGGCTGTTGGGCTACAGTAGTCCTTGCAGCCTTAGGCTTGGCCTGTTTAGGTTGTTGACGCTTTACAGCAAAACGACCTGCAGAAGATGTCTGTTGACCATAAACAGGATAATATCTTCCCTTCTTGGGAAAATATGCCTTTTTGAACAACCTCTTCTTGAAAGGATTAGAGGTAGCCTTTGAAAGCCTATCCAAAGCAGAATTTTCTGCATCCATTTGTGTGGCCTTTGCTTGCCAATCCTTGCCAAACAGGTTTTCACCTTTACAAGGAAGATTTTCTAATCCATATTGGACCCAAGGTTCCAAATCAGAAGCTTGTAACCAAGCAATTCTGCGTGCACCTATGGCAATAGCCGAGGCTCTGCTGGCCCCCTCAAAAGAGTCAAAGGCTGCACGGTTAGAAAATTTGGAAACATCCTGGGCATCCTTAAGCCAGGTAAGAAAGTCTTCCCTTTTATCTTCTGGAAGAAAAGGGAGGAAAGTTTGCAGATGATCTGTAACTTCCTTCAGAAACATCCCCATATAGAGACTATAGGAGTTGATTCTGGCAACAAGCATATTAGCTTGGAAACTTTTCCTGCCAAAAGCATCTAAGGTTCTAGATTCTCTTCCTGGAGGAGTAGATGAGTGTCTCTTTGCACTCTAACTTTTTCATAGCAGACTCCACCACAATAGAATGGTGAGGAAGCTGAGTTTTATGAAATCCAGGACAAGGAGGGACACGATACATGGTATCCAACTTAAGAGAAAGAGAAGAGATGGTGAGAGGAGTCTCCCATATGCCCATCATTTGGTCATAAAGGATCTCATGAATGGGCAAAGCGGCTGCCTCTTTAGGGGCCTTGGGATATTGCAAAATATCCAATTTTTTGGCTCTAGGCTCTGACTCAGGGGCTGAGATAGAAAGCCCCTTGGCCACTTCCCTTATGAAGTCTTCTGGAGGGGACATTCTTCTTTTTGGAGAAGGCGGCTCCTGAGGAAGGAGTACCGATGCTTCGACAGAGGCCTCCGATGCATCAGAGTCTTCGGAGGAATCGAAGTATCGCCTGTCTGGATGCTCCTGTAAAGCCCGATACGCGTACCGAGTGGTATCGACATCGGGAGTCATCGGTACCGATAGGCATCATCAGACAGGGTACCGCTGCCATCGACACCGAAGCCGATGTCGATGCAATCGGTACCGGCACTGGAACCGATGTCGGAGCCGGTAGCGACAACAAAGCTTGTTGCGGTACCAGCGGCGTCGCAGCTTGTATGAACGTCGTAATGGCACGCTGCATGGTCAGAACATTCGGATCCATCGATGCCATGAATGTCTGGAGGTCGGTACCGGCGGATTCCACCGGTACCCCAGAACATTGCAACAGGTGATCGGTCGAGGCCGTGCCATCGATGTCAACCTGTGACCCCATAGGAGAACCTTTGGAAGACGGAGCTTCCCGCCGGGGTACTTTTGCCGGTGCAGGATCCTCGAGGGCAAGCCCGGAGGCATCTCGATGCTTAGAGGGAGATCTACCCTTCGAGGACTGGCTGGACTTATGTTTGGTTACCTGAGATCCATAGGAGGAAGAAGAGGCCCTGGAAGACGTCGATGCCACCGAAGCTGCATCAGAGGGAAACAGGGTATTGAGCTTGGCTGCTCGGTTCTGTAAACCTCTTTTAGACATCATGGAACAGGACGCACAATCCGTGATGGAATGGTCAGGACCCAAACACTTAAGACACCAGTCATGTGTGTCGGTAACAGAGATGGTACCGCTGCATTTAGTGCATTTTTTAAACCCGGAGGCGGGCTTTTCCATGAGGAATTTTCTGTTAGGCCCAAGGCCCAAAGAAGAAAAAATACACTGAAGTGTAACAGAAAGTATCCTTTTTTTTTTTTTTTTTAAAGAAAAAGAAAGAAAAGACCGGCGGTACCGGTCTGACGTCGAAGAAGGCAGACGTGCGACCAAAGAAATAAAATAAAGAACTTCTTCAGCGGTGACAGGAACACGACCTGCTGGCACCGCGGAAAAGAAGAACTGGAGAGAGGCGGTTAGGAAAGGCGGGAGGGCAGCGCGCAGGCGCTGTGGGATGCTCCCAAAAGCTTTCCTTTTTGGGACACTGGGGAGCGTTCCCGTGCAGGCTCCGTCGGTACCGACGTACCCATATGTGAAGACTCATTCCTGCTTGTTCCTGGAGATAGGCAATGACCACTGCTAGACACTTTCTGAATACCCTGGGGGCCTAGGCTAGGCTGAAGGGTAGCACCCTGTATTGGAAATGATTGCCTCCTACCACAAAGCGTAGGTATTGTCTATGGTTTGGGTGGATTAGGATGTGCATATAGGCATACTTTAGGTCTAAGGAGTATAGCCAGTCTCCCTGCTGGAGGTAGGGCAGCAATGTTCCAAGGGAGAGCATCTTGAACTTCTCCCTCACCAGGAATTTGTTGAGGTTGCGAAGGTCGAGGATGGGCCTTAGGCCCCCTGTCCTCTTTGGCACAACGAAGTACCTGCAGTAGAACTCCTTGCCCTTGAGGTGCTGGGACACTGGTTCCACTGCTTTGTCCTCGAGAAGCCCTGCCAACTCCTTCAGAAGATCCCAGTGGAGGGGAGACCTGAGGGGCTCTCCCGGGAAGTAGGGTGGAGGTGTTTGGCTCAGATGGAAGAGGTAACCCTTCCTGACCATCCATGGTTACACGATGCAAGGTTCCACATTGGGAACCACCACCCAGGAAAAAGATTTAAGCGTCATCGTGGATAACATGTTAAAACCCTCCGCCCAGTGTTCAGCGGCGGCCAAGAGAGCGAATGGAAGGCTAGGTATCATAAGGGAAGGAATTGAAAATAAAACAAAGGATATTATAATGCCTCTGTATCGTTCCATGGTGCGACCGCACCTTGAATATTGTGTGCAATTCTGGTCGCCGTATCTTAAAAAGGATATAGCGTTATTAGAAAAGGTACAGAGAAGAGCCACCAAAATGGTAAAGTGGATGAAAGAATACTCCTATGAAGAGAGGCTAAAAAGGTTAGGGCTCTAACATGGAAAAGAGACAGCTAAGGGAAGCTATGATAAAGGTCTATAAATTAATGAATGGAGTGGAACGGGTTAAATGTAGATCGACTGTTTATGTCATCAGAATACAGAAAGACTAGGGGACATGCAACGAAGCTACAGGATAAACTATTTAAGACTAATAAGGGAAAATATCTTTTCACTCAACATCTAATCAAACTCTGGAATTTGTTACCGGAGGATGTAGTAAAAGCTGTTAGTGTAGCTGGGTTTAAAAAAGGTTTGGACAAGTTCCTGGAGGAAAGGTCCATAAAGCACAGTTACTTACCTGTAACAGGTGATCTCTGGGAACAGCAGGAATAAGTCTTCACATATGGGTACGTCGGTACTGACGGAGTCTACGCAGGAACGCTTCCCAGGGTCCAATCAAGAGATTTTGGAAGCATCCCAGCACGCCTGCGTGCTGCCTTCCCGCCTTTCCCAACTGCCACTCCTCAGTTAAGTTTTAAAGCTGAGACAAAGAGAGAGAGAGGAAAGATAGATAGAGATACAACTCCTGGGGAGGTGGGAGGGTTGTGAAGACTTATTCCTGCTGTTCCCAGAGATCACCTGTTACAGGTAAGTAACTGTGCTATCTCCAGGAACAAGCAGGAATGAGTCTTCACATATGGGGACTCCCAAGCTAGATGCCTGGAGTCCCAGCATGTCATAGGATGGAACATGCTATCTCCCAGAACACCAGGCATCCTGAGGATGGAGGGTAGGAGTTGAAGAAAGAAGGATGCTGTGGAACAGCTAACCTAGCATAGTACTGCAGAGATGGAGTCCATGTTTGGATGATGATGGCCATCAATAATATTGCAAAGGATATTGCAATATGGACCTCCCCTGACAGGATTTCACAGAAGTATGGAGGTTCAGGGATCTACTGGGAAACCTAGTAGAGGAACCTTGAAGAGGACCTCACTGTAAGTGGAGGTAATAATCTTGTAGGAAAAGCAGTGGAGGTCAGAATCTTGAAAGGTAACAGGCAACCCCGGTAGGGAAACTGGGGTAGTCCAAAAACAGTGGGCCTTCAGCGGAAGGCTTTATGAGAAAAACCCTAGCTTTTTTGGAGGCAGAGTGAGTCACTCTTAGGAGCAAAAAGAGAAGGCTAACCAATTTGGACAAACAGGCAGAGTCCTTGTGGGGAGAAAGGGTGTGGGAACTCCTTGTATCCCAAAAAGAGAGGACAAATGCCTGAGGCGTTAAAGCCTGTGATTAACTGAAGATCCACAATGTCTCTCCTAACTGGGGTAAGCTAGGAGAGATATTGGGCACGGAGAGCTTCAGAGGTACCTAAACCGTTAGGTTATGGTATAAAAATTGTTGACTACCACAGGAGTGGTTGTGTGTGTAGAACCCCAAACCCGCTAGATAGCATAGGTATGGGTAAAGCCCCTCTGTCAGAATCATATAGCTATATGAGGATAGACAGTGAGACAGATAAGTATGTGGATACATATCTATCTATAATAAAACATCTCGATACATCTATATATAGAGATAGAGAGAGAGAGAGAGAGAGAGACATATAAGAATATATCTATAGTGAGATATGGCAGGGCATAAAATACACACAGAAAATAAATATGGATATGTAGGCCTACATATGGGTGTCTGCAATTAAACAGAGATATGCCTACAGCACAGTGATCACATAGGATATGTGGAGAGGAAAGATTCATCTAATAACAAGGAGGTGGAACCTACTTGAGAAGACATATAGAGAATCTATTCCTCCTGGTCATGATCTGCAAGAATGCTAGTTAGTGAAAAATAACCAGGACTGTTACGTGAAAAACAAAGGACAATGTCAATGTGCAGCCAGCAAGTCCCGAGTCTTCCAGGACTCTAGCATGGTAAGTAGACAGAAAACGCTTAGAGATGAGATACCCAAGTTGTTACTCCTGTTCTATGTGAAGCCAAACAGTTTGTTATGGTCATTTTGTTATATGTAAACCGCGCTGACAATAGTGCGGTATATAAGAAATTGTAATAAATAAATAAATAAATAATAATACCATGTTGACCTGCTTAAGGGCAAAGCTATCATGCGTTCTTACCATGAGGACGAGCATATCCCCGATTGGGAATACTATGGACCAAAGCAGGGAACTGGCAACTCATTGAGCTTTCATGTAAGAGAAGGCCTATGTCCTTTATATCAAAAAAGGAGATAGTAAAAGAAGGGAGAACCTTCTAGTCATGGGAGACATGACTGAAAAGCCTATTCTAACCAGTTAGGATAGCTGTTGGAGAAAAAAAAAAAACCATACTCTCTAGCAAGGGCCCATAGTGGAAAGCTTCTCTGTAGATTGCAGAGAGCATGATGCAGGAGAATGAGGAGATAGAACTGGCTGTTAGAGAGCCAGTATCTCTGCCAACTATGCTGCCAAACTCAGGAAAATGAAGATGGCAGAATAGAAGACAATCTAGAAAGCTTGTAGTGAGATGATCTCCAAGAGAGATGAAGCACTGACTTGGAGCCACTACTAAGACTAGACAGAATGTTAGTGGAGGACAATCTGGTTGTTTGTGGACAAAAAACCAGTGGTGCAAACATTAAAGCTCCTGCATAGGCAGCTGTTAGCAAGACAGCAGAAAGAATCTTACTGTTCAAAAACAGAAAGAACAGACAGAACAGGAGTAGGAAACTCTGGACATGTCTGATAAGCGGCCCCAAAACAAGATTGAGCAGAGGAGGTAAACTCCGCACTGGAAAGTGAGAAAAGTAGAGAGGCTGAAGAAAAAGCCTCCCAGTAAGTAATTCCCTCTTACAGGGGAAAAACTTGGTAAGAGGGTGAAGAGAATGGAGCTGAAGAAGACTTACGAAGTAGGAAGTCTATAGAAAGGAAAGATACATGCTGGCACAGGAACTATCATTTGATAGTGGTTAGACCTTTTTCCCTAGCAAGAAAAAGAGGAGAAACCTGTGACCTATAGGCATGAATATCCTGACAGCTCATAGAAATATAGAAAAAATGGATATCTTTTGGAAAGGGATCCATGTGTAAGGGTTAGAATGAAGCGGTGGATTGCCTCCATTGAGAAGAAGCAACTGTAGATGCTAACCCCAAGAGTCACAAGCATCTGATGATGATTGATCAGAAACCCTGCAGATGCTGGGTTTGCTGAGCCTGGTGAGAGGTTGGATTCTTCAGACCAGGACGATGCCTCCCCTGTTGGGGAACATTTGTATGATGGGCAAGTGATGAATAAAACCTTCTCCTGTGGGAAGAAAGTTTGGTAGGAGATTTCCTACCTAGTGGGACAGAAGGTGGTGTAGAACAAACCTTAGGAACAGGTAAATCAGTGGATAACTGAGTAACCTGACGTAAAGACTCCTTGTTGAAAAGATTTTCTCCAGTGCAAGGAGTATGTCCCAGACGTTGTTGTGCCCATTTGTCCAAGTCTGAAGATTGGAGCCAGGCTCTACGTCGTGCCCCTATAGCAATAGCAGAGGTTCTGCTAACAGACTCAAAAGAGTCTAGGGAAGCATGAGAAAGAAACCAAGAAATATTCTGCATATGCTTAAGCAGTGAAGAATAGTCCTTACTCCTAGAATCTGGAAGGAAAGGAGTCAAAAGATGTAACTGCTTTGTGAACTCCTCAAGAGAAAGACTCATAAAAAATATGAGAGAATTCTTGCAGAAAGCATAGATGTCTGGAAGGTTTGACGTCGAAAGGCATCTAGTGTCTTAGACTCACGACCTGGCGGATAAGAAGAGTGCTTTTTCTTACTCATTACCCGCCTCATTGCTGATTCCACTACTATGGAATGATGAGGAAGTTGAGTCTTTTGAAACCCTGGAGAGGGGGGCACCTGATATAAGAGATCAGTTGCCCTGGGAGGTGGGGTACCCTTAAAGGTGTTTCCCACATTCCTAGAAGGAGATCCTGCAATGAATGATGCAAAGGAAGCATTATGTTGTCCTTTGCTTTGGCAGAAACAGAGCCTTGTGCAGGATCATGTCCTGGAATAGGAATGGCAAGAGATCTTGCTATATCCAAGAGGAAACTCTGAAAAGAGGGATCCCAAACAGGAATCTCCCCTGGACAGGGTAGATCTAAAGAACTAGCCTGAGCATCCACAGAGTTTTCCAAATATATAGCATTAGAAGATCCTGCAGAGTGCAAAAAGGAAAAATTTTCAAGAAAAGAAAACACCAGCGGTACCGGTGGCGTCGGGAAGACAGCCCCGACCACAAGAAAACTAAAAAATAAAAACAAGAATTTTCTGCAGTGACAGGACGTCCTGCCGGCTCCGCGGAAAAACAAAAACTGAGGAGAGGCGGTTGGGAAAGGCGGGAAGGCAGCACGTAGGCGTGCTGGGATGCTTCCAAAAGCTCTTGATTGGACGCTGGGAAGCGTTCCCGCGCAGACTCCTTCGGTACCGACGTACCCATATGTGTGTGAAGACTCATTCCTGCTTGTTCCTGGAGATACCATTATTAAAAGGGACCCAGGATATCACTGCTTGACCCAATACAAGCATTGAGGATCCTGTGTCTTTTGGGGAGACTGCTAGGTACTTATGACCTAGACTGGCCATTGTTGGAAACAGGATACTGGGCTTGATGGACCTTGGTCTGACCCAGTATGGCATGTCTTATTTTCTTATGTTCTGTGTATGCAGCCCAGCATCCTTCTGGCTTTGGCTACTGCCTGGTCACACTGTTTTACCACCTTGAGTTCCTCAGACACTAGCAATCTGAGGACCCTCTCCTGGTTCATGCAACCTCTCTCCCCCTATTGCATACATTTCCTTTGGATTTCTGCATCCCAAGTGCATGACTCTGCACTTCTTTGCAATAAATCGTCCAAACATTAGACCAGTCTTCCAGTGTTTTTAGATCTTTCCTCATGATGTCCACTCCTTCAGATAGAACAAGCTATATAAGCTCCATCAAGTGCCACCTGCAGGGTCAATGCTGACTCTATGAAGGGCTGCTTCCTGCATCACCTTCAGTGCTGCCACTGCCACTGGACTGGTAGCTCTCCTGTTAACTGTGCTAACCAGGACATCCACCCTGGGTAAACGCAAACTCTCTCCATTCCCTCTCAAGAGGCTATAGATTCACCAAGGGCTGCCTCCCTATCTGTGTAGATGTATGGATAGTAGAGGATCCTTGAGAAGCCACTTCCCAATATTAAATGCCCTAGCACCTGTGGCAGAGATAGCCATTCATTCCTCTGTAACATCTGCACGACCTAGAGGACCCTCCAACAGAGCAAGCTCTCCCTCCAACAGGAAGACTACTGAAATCTAACACCCATCCCTTCCAAAGAGATAAAGGGAACCACCCTAAGTCATTGAGGCCAGAACTTCTGAAAGAGCTCTAGACACTCTGTGCCCTCTTAGCACTAGGAGGAGGGAGGGTCCCTCAAGTGGACCAACAGCCATACACATTGCAGCAGGCCACTACTTATATCAGATGCCTGACATCTTAAACCAGCCAAAAGCAGCTCCTCCCAAGGATTAGGGACTGCTTTTTTTTTTCCTTTGTTAACAAAACCAGTGATCAGGCTCAACTAAGCCTGCACCATCCCCCCAGACAAGCAATCAGCCTGATCTCAAGAGGCTAAAATATCAGCATTTTCCACCAAACTACCTGCTCTTAAGAGGTCCAAACACAAGCCCTTCAAAATCCCATGGGTGCCCACACCCTCCAGCTGCCCTCTCCCTCTTAGTCAAGCTCCCAGCAGTCACTCCCAATGCTAACAGGCCATTTTCTGCACAGCCATCTCCAACTGTTGAAGGGAAGCAGCCTAAGCCATGCTGGCCGAGATTAAAACAGGGCTGTATGAGCCAAACTCCCCATAATATGCACACCAACACATTGGTGTAAACAGCATCTACTTCCCTAAATAAACTGGCTATTCCAAGGATGGAAAAAGGCTGGTGCGTCATCTTCCCTTCTCTCGAAAACCTTTATAATTCCACACTACCAGCGAACTCCTCTCCTAGCCCCTATCCCAAAAGTTGGCAAGGAGGAAGAGGGGGTGGGAGGCTATAGCTGTACCTCACTCCTTGGTGGATATGTCAAAGCCAGGAGGCAGCTGGAGGAGGTGGGGAGGTGAAGGAGGCATGTGGAGGGACCCAGTACCACCAGGTTCTACAACACAAAACGTCCTTGCACAAATGAAGTGCAGTAGATTCCAGGCACTCCTGACTAACCAGTAAACTCGTCATGTCCAGTCCAAAATTCTGGTTCTTCCTTTTCTTTTCTTTTTTTGTTTTTTAATCCTTCCAGACCAGTGCCAGATTCAACAGGGAACATACAACTGTCATCTGCTGGAGACTGAGGCATACTGGTGAAAGGATGGCTGCACAGGACTCATAGGTTGATATCAAAAACCAGTAGTTTTGGACTGAAGGGTTGAGGAATAAGGGCTAGGTTCTTATCCAACCCCTTTTGCAGAAAAAGGTCAGGTCAGAATAGTCAGGATGTCTGCTTGCCAGGGCAAATAGACAGACCTTTTCAGGAAAGCTAGAAAAGAACATCAGATCTGGGGATCAAAAAATATTCTTCTTTCCTCACCACTATAGTGACAGATTCTCCATGCAGAAGCAAGAAAATCTAAGACAGGGGTCCCCAGACCACAGCCCAAAACCAACTCATGGACCCATTTCTCCTGCTCCCTGCCATCACCACCAAGGCTGCAAGGCAAAAGGCTGTACCAGTGCCTCCTCTCTCAGGCCCCCCACCACCTCTCACGGTCCAGCATTTCCCTATCCTTTTCTTCCCTCCCTCCTCTACAATCCTCCCACTTACCTTTAGGTGCAGGAGCGTTATAGGCAGTGGCTGTGATTTATAAGGGCTGCCTCTGGTCAGCTGGGATCCTTTCCTCTGCTGTATACGCACTGCTGTAAACAGGAAGTTAAGTCAGAGGAGGTTGGAACATGACAGAGAGAAGGTTCCTGGCTGACCAGAGGCAGCGCTTGTAGATAGATGTTTCTGGAGACATTCCTATACATAAAGGTAAATGGAAGGACTATGTGGGAAGGCTGGCAAGAGAAAGGGAGCAAGGAAATGATTATAGGGGGAGTGGGGGGGGGAGAAGAGGAGTGCTGGGGAGATCACTGCAAAGAAAGACAACATAGAGAGGGAGGAAGAGGGAGAGGGAGAGATGCTAGACTGTAGGGTGGGATGTGGGGAGATGCAGGCCTCAGATGGATAGGAGAGATGCTGAGGCCGGAAGCAATGGAAAATGAAGGACTATGGGGTGATGGGAGAAAAAAAGGAAGAATGAGATGGGGAGGTGCCACACCATGGGCAGGTAGGTGTATGTGTGTGTGTATACACACACGCGCACACATAGAGAGAGATAGGAGATCAGTGGTCACCAAGCTATTGTTCTAGAGCCTTAAAGGAGCTTCTTTTTTGCATGCAGCTTCTCTTTGGTACCTCCCACTGTACCCTTTTGGATTCCAAAGCACAGGAGGACACCATAAAGGCATCAAAACAGAAAGTTGTGAATTCCAGGAAAAAAGAGAAATTAGACTTACCTGCTAATTGTTGTTCTTTGAAGAACTCCAGTCCGGTCCAAAGTAGACTCAGAGGAGCAACAAATATACTTCTATGCCTAAATAAACTAGTACCCCCTCCATCCCCTAGGAAGAATACCCTGTCTCCCACCCCTCCAAGATGAGGAGTACTACCTGTTGAGTGCCTGAGCAACTCCAACCAGCAGGGAGCAAGCGACCGACAGCTCTTCCAATCCGCCTCCCTCCAAACGCCGATTACACCCCACTCCCCAGCTCCTCCTGCCAACTTCCTCCACCAAGGGAGCCCGCTTCAGGACCGGGGTGCGAACAGATCATCATAGAAAGCACTCAGGAAGGGTTCTGGGACTGGACTGGAGTTCCTCAAGGAACAATTAGCAGGAAAGTCTAATTTCTCTTTTCTTATCATCACTCCAGTCCAGCCCCGCACCTCTAGGATGTATCAGAGCAATTAAACTAATGGGAAGGACCAGACAACCGGCCTAAAGTACTGCCGATCTGAAGTGAGTGTCCCCCGCCACCTGGACATCCAGGCGATAATGCTTAGAGAAAGTATGCAGTGACAACCACGTTGCCGCCCCACAGATCTCCACTGGCCGAACTAAATTATACTCTGCCCACGAGGCTGCCTGTGCCCTCATAAATGCACTTGCAACCCCGTCAGCACTGCTTTACCCTTTCAAGATGTACGCTGACGCAATTGCCTCCCTGATCCTTCAGGAAATGGAGGCCTTAGTTGCTGCCTCACCTTTGTGCAGCCCGCCAAAAAGAACCAACAGACGGTCCAATCTATGAAAGGACGATGCCCTTTTCACATACAGGCAGCACAACTGTGTAGTGGCATGGCCCACATTCGCGCTCGCCAGAGCCAGTAAGGAAACAGCCCTATTTATATGAAATGCTGACATCACCTTGGGCAAAAATAAAGGTACCGGGCGCAGGACCACTTTCTGCTTGGAGAAGGAAAAGAATGGCTCCTGGCCCAACAGGGCCTGAAGATCTGAAAACCTGCATGCTGCACAAATCCCCACCAGGAATTCCGTTTTCAGAGTCAAATCCTTCAGGGAAGCTAGATGCAATGGCTCAAAGGGTTCCCCAGATAGCACTGTCAATACCAGATTGAGATCCCAAGGAGGTACCACTGCCCTCCTCGGCAGACGGAGGTGGGTCACCGCCCTTAGAAATCTCAGCACGTCTGGGAGTGTACCCAATAGCACCCCGTGGACTTTCCTGCGAAAACAGGAAATCACTGCCAGCTGTACCCTCAAGGAACTGGCAGCTAGCTAGACTCTTATCAAAACCAGATTACAAAAACGCCAAGATGTCCAGAATGGAGACAGTGGAATGGCGTGCCTGCCTCTCTCCGCACCACAATTCAAAAATGCATCCTATGCGGATGCATGCCAGGTTCATAGACCTCCTCCGAGCCTGTAGCAAGGTTGGTATCACCGAACCCAAATATCTTTTCTTCTTCAACCTCACCCTTTCAAGAGCCACTCCATAAGCAATAATCAATCCACCTGGGGCATGCGAAGCGGCCCCTGCGTCAAGAGGTCCTTCAGACCAGGAAGCTGCCACAGTCGATCCGCCAATATCTGAATCAGGTCGGCATACCACGGGTGCCCCGGCCAGTCTGGTGCCACCAGAATTACTAATCCCAAGTGCACCTCTCTCTGTTGCACTACCTGGCCTATGAGCACCCATGGGAGAAAAACATAGGAGACCCTCTTCGAGCCACAGCTGAATTAGAGCATCAAGGCCCTCGGAGATCCTTTCTCCTCTTTTCTGCTGAAAAATCAGCAGGCCTTGGCAAACTCGAATGTTGCCATTAGGTCCATGACCGGTGTGCCCCATCGGCGGACCTCCTGCTTGAATACCCCCTAGTTGAGCTGTCACTCTCCAGGGTCCACGTACACGCGACTGAGTTAGTCTGCAATTACATTGTCTACTCCAACTATGTGCGCCGCCGATAATGCCTGCAGACGAATCTCTGCCCATCCGAACAGTCTTTAGGCCTCCTTCCCCAGATCTGCACTCCCCTTGCTTCCTTGCCGATTGATGTAAGCCACTGTAGTCACATTGTGCACGTGGACTCAGACTGCCTTTCCCTGCAACCATGACTCGAAACCTAGCACCAAGGTCACAGCTCGCATCTCGAGCTTGTTGATCGACTACAGGGCCTGCTACGGACTCCTGTCCCTGAACAAAAGTGACCTTCACAATGGGCTACCCAACCTGACAGACTGGCATTGGTCATCAGCGGAACCCACACCGGGGACTCGAGTGGCATGCCCCCTTCCAGACTCCCCGGATGCAGCCACCACCTGAGAGCTCTCTTGGTGCTCTGTGGGCAGGGGAGTACTTGGGACAGGAGTTAACTCTGATGGGACCGACGGAGCAGAGCCCTCTGCAGCAGTTGCATGCCCATGGAACTAGCTTGTGAGTAGCCACCATTGTCCCCGGAACCTGCAGAAGATGCCATGCAGATGGTCTTAACATCTTCAGGAACTGCCATATCAACTGTCGTAGCTCCTGTGCCCAGCAATCCGGCAGAAAAACCCTGCCCATGCGGGTATCGAAGCACATTCCCAAATACTCTAGCTCCAGGGCCAACTGTAACTGACTCTTGGCCAGGTTGACCCACCCAACCAAGACTTAGAAGGAACTGCACCACCCGCATTGTTGCTCTTTTGCTGTCGTCCCAGAACTTTGCCCAGATCAGACAATCGTCTAGGTACGGGTGGATGAGAACCCCTACCTTGCGGATAGCTGCCGCCACCACCACCATGACCTTGGTGAAGGTAAGGAGGCGGTCACCATGACCTTGTCGAAGGTAAGGGGGCGGTCGCCAGACTGAAGGGCAACGCTCAAAACTGGAAATGGTCCCATGGCACCACAAAGCAGAGAAACGGCTGATGTTCTGGATGGATGGGAACATGCAGATACGCTTCCGTGAGATCGAGAGATGTCAAGAACGCTCCGCTTCTTACCGCCACTATTACTAATCCCAGCGTTTCCATGTGGAAATGCAGTACCCAGAGGCAATAGTTCATGCCCTTGAGGTCGAGAATCGGGCGAAAGAAACCTTCCATTTTGGGCACCACGAAAAACATGGAATATTGACTGCAGCCGTACTGGTCTCACGGAACCGGTTCCACGGGTCTTAGATGCAGGAGACAAGTCAATGTCTTTTGCTGCTGCCGACACCGCTGCCATCCACTTTGGGCGTTTGAAAGAGTTCATGTTCTTGCTCCGGCAGCGGGTATAGGCGCGTCAAGGATCACACCCCTTTAAAGCCGGAACCCAGCAGATCCCGCTCATCCTGGGATAATCTGTCATACTACTCCATGTACCGGGAAGACTTTCTGCAATTTCCATACCGCCTGGAGCCGTGGATACTCCAGCACCTCTTCCTCTACCGGTAGGTTAGCGGGCATATTCAGGGCCTGCTGTTCTGGAATTTCTCCTTCTTCCAACTCCTCCTGCAGATCTAGCTCTGTGTCAAGGTCTTCCCCCATCCAGCCCCTCTGACAATGGAGACTGCTGCCACTCCTCAGCCTCTAGGCCACAAACCACCACTGCCCCTGGCCCGTGCTCTTTCGCGTCCGACACCCTCTTAGCCCTACGTTTTGGGGCTGAGGAGCAACTTGCCAAGCCCTGTTGACACAGGCAAAACGCCTCATGCAACAGAAACTCTGGTGTGAACTTCCCCGGGAGCCTTATTGCTCCATGGACTTGAGAGGTGGAAGGCCCGGGCATCATATAGGGATTTGGAGCCGGATCTGTTGAAGGTAACCCGATACCCCCACCTCCAGGGTCTCTTGCGACTGGGAGGGACTCTCCTGCCTCATCTCGTCCTGAAGGCCCTGCTACAATGACTTAGCCTCTTGCGTGCAGTTTAGGCAGACACTTGCCTCCGAGACCATTCCCGTTGGGTCCCGCATATCTTGAGGATTTTTAGATTGCATGCCATAATGTACCTCAGAGATATGACATGGACCTTGCACTGATCCCATCAGACTGACACTTTCTCACAGTAAAAGTTTACAACTTTATAAGGGTATAGACAGATGGAAGGATTTCATGTCTCCTATCCACTGCCCATTTAGCAAAGCACAGGGACTTGGAAAAACACATTTTGAAAATAATTAAAGTGACTTAACTGCTTTTTCTCTGAAAGGACAGCTGGGAAACCGACTGGTACTTTGGTAGATCTCTCTCTTTTGCTTTAACAGATACCTAAGCTACATGAAGAGAACAATGGCTGGGAAAAATTGTATCGCTAAAGCTGTAGCCCCCATTACAGTCTCTGCCTCTGTCCATACAGAGGTCCCAATACCAGTTGAAGGACCAGTTCCATGTGCAGGGTGCCTGCATGCTGAAGCTCTAAGGAAACAAGTGGAGGAACTCAGAGAGGAGGTGGCGAGGCTGAGGAGCATTCAAGACAGTGAGAAGTACATTGATGAGATGCTTCTTGAAACATCCAAGCTCTCTAGCAGAGGAGAAGCTGGGTGCCAACAGAATGACGAAGGTTGGACACAAGTCACCAGGGCCTGCAGATCACCCATCCAACTTCTCCAGCCCTTGAATTGGAGAACCACTGCAGCCCTGGCAGGGGAGGTGGTGAAAGTATCCATGGAAAGGGAAGAACCAGAGCTCAAGTACCCCAAAGTTGCAGAATCAGTAAACACAAGGA
Source organism: Ichthyophis bannanicus (assembly GCA_033557465.1). Lineage (NCBI taxonomy): Eukaryota > Metazoa > Chordata > Amphibia > Gymnophiona > Ichthyophiidae > Ichthyophis > Ichthyophis bannanicus. Next base: position 709,490,889 of record CM066033.1, read on the forward strand.
AGCGGAGGGTAGAGGTGGTTAGTGACTCTCTTCTGAGGGGTACTGAGGTGTCTATCTGCCGACCAGACTTGATGTCCAGAGAGGTATGCTGTCTGTCTGGTGCCAAAATCCAAGATGTTACGCAGAGTTTGGCAAGACTCATCAAGCCCATTGACTATTACCCAATGTTACTAATCCATGCCGGAAAGAGTAGTTACTCACCTATAACAGGTGTTCTCCAGGAGCAGCAGGAATCAGTCCTCACATATGGGTGTCATCGACGCCGATGAAGCCCCAGCGGAGCATTTCCTCAGCTTTCTATGAAAGCCTTTGGGAATGCAGGCACGCATGCGCGGTTCCCTTCCCGCCTAAAGGTGCCATCTTACCTCAGTCAAATGACATAGCTAAGAACAGCACACAAAAATGAAAAATAAACTATGTACAACTGCAACTCCAAGGGGAGGAGGGAGGGTTGTGAGGACTGATTCCTGCTGCTCCTGGAGAACACCTGTTACAGGTGAGTAACTACTCTTTCTCCAGGACCAAGCAGGAAGTCAGTCCTCACATATGGGTGACTCCCCAGCTCTGGGCTACCGAGGAACCCAGGCTGAACAAAAGAACGCCCTCTAGTCTCAGCAGCAAAGAAAGGCTTTTCAAGGACACAACCTTCACCGGTAGCCCAACAGAGGGCAGGAGTTGCCTAAACCTCAAAGAGATTCCGGAGTACTGCCTGGCCAAAAGCACTGTCCCTACGGGACTCCCTCTCCAGGAATTAATGGGCTGCAAAAGTCTGGCTTGAAGACCAAGTTGCAGCTTTGCAGATGTCTACCAAGGGCACAGAGCGGAGATGAGCCACTGAGGCAGCCATTAACCTGACATGATGGGCCGTGACACTACCCTGCAAAGGAAGGTCAGCCGCCCTATAAGCCCAGGTGATACAGTCAGCCACCCAGATGGACAAGGTACGCTTGGACACAGCCAACCCCAACTTATTAGGGTCAAAAGATACGAAGAGCTGAGTAGCCCTTCTATGCCCCTGCGTACGGTCAAGGTAGAAGGATAAGGCCCTCCTACAGTCCAGGGTATGCAGGACTGCTTCAGCCTGGCTAGCATGAGGCCTAGGGAAGAATGTTGGAAGAACCACCTCCTGATTGAGGTGGAAAGAGGAGACAACCTTAGGGAAGAACTTTGGATGAGTCCTGAGGACTACCCTGTTCCTGTAAATCCTAGTGTAAGGCCTGTCACAGACCAGGGTCTGAAGCTCACTTACTCGCGTAGCCAAGGTAAGGGCTATCAGAACGAGCGTCTTCCAGGAGAGGAAGCGTAGTGGACAAGTAGCCATCGGCTCAAAAGGTGGGCGAGTCAGTTGCTGCAAGACCACATTCAGCTCCCACTCAGGGGCAGGAGGATGGATGGGAGGCTTGAGCAAAAGCAAGCCCCTGAGAAAACAGGACACCAAGGGGTGACCAGATAGAGACTGTCCCTCTACCAATGAGTGGTGAGCTGCTAGAGCTGAGAGGTGGACCCGAACAGAATTGGACTTAAGTCCCTGATTGGATAAGTGCAGTAAGTACTGAAGAACTACTGGCACAGTACAGGAGAAAGGATCCTCTGTACGTAGGTTACACCACACAGAAAACCTTTTCCACTTGAGAGCATAGGTTTTTCCTAGTGGATTGTTTCCTGGAGACTAGGACAACCTCCTCAACCTCCTGAGGTAGGCCCCAGGAAGCCAAAACTACCCTTGCAGCCTCCAGGCCATCAAATTGAGAGATTTGAGATTGGGGTGCAGGAGGGAATCCTGGTCCTGTGTGAGAAGGTGGGGTTGCAACCCCAGAGGCAGTGGAGGATCCACTGCCAGTTGAAGCAGAAGAAGAAACCAAGGCTGTCTCGGCCACCTGGGAGCTACCAGCAGGACCGAGGCCTTGTCCTGGAGAATCTTGAATAGGGTTCGGGCCACCAAGGGCGTGGGAGGAAACGCATAGAGGAGGCCCTGAGACCAAGATATCAGAAAAGCATCCGCTGCTGTCCGCAGAGGATGTGGTTGCCTGGAGCAGAACTGTGGCAGTTGCTTGTTGATGGGGCTGGCAAAGAGATTCAAAGGGAGACCCCATCTCAGGAAGATCTTCTGAACTACTGAAGGATGAAGCTGCTACTCGTGGGGCTGCAGTATCCTGCTCAATCTGTCTGCCAGGTAATTGTCCTGGCCAGGAAGGTACACAGCCCTGAGGAGCATGTTTGTGCTTGAGGGCAAAAGAACAAAGGTCCTGAGCTTCCCGAAAAAAGGATCCTGGACCCAATTCCGCCCTGTTTGTTCACATAAAACATGGCAACTTGGTTGTCTGTCTGAATCAGGACAGACTGTTGAGCCAGGGTAGGAGTGAAAGCTTTGAGTGCTAATCGAATAGCTCTGAGTTCGAGGAGATTGATCTGTTGTGCAGTTTCCCAGGGAGACCAGAGGCCCTGGGTGCACTTGCCCAGACAATGCGCTCCCCAGCCCTGTAGGGAGGCATCTGTGGTAAGCACCACTGTGTAATCTGGAATCTGAAAGGGCACCCCTTTCAGCAGATTGGGTGGGTGTAGCCACCAGTTGAGGAAGTGCAGAAATGGGCTGGACACCCTTATCCTGTCTCTGAGGATGCCTGTGGCCTGTGACCACTGAGTCTGAAGGCACCACTGTGCAGGTCTCATATGGAGCCTGGCATTGGGGGTCACATGTACTGTCAAAGTCATGTGGCCTAGAAGCCGCAGGCAGAGTCTGGCGGAGACCAGGGACCTGCTGAGAAACTGACTTGCCAAGACCATTAACCTTCTAACTCTGTTTTCTGGCAAGAATGCCTTTGCCAGGAGAGAGTCCAACCTTGCCCCTATGAACTCCAAGTTCTGGGAAGGGAGCAAAGTGGACTTTGCAAAGTTTATGACAAACCCCAGGCGTTGTAGAAGAGCAATGGTCCTGAGGGTGGCTTGATTGGCTTCCTGACCTGTCTGACCCCTGATGAGCCAGTCGTCCAGATAGGGGAAGACAAAGATGCCCTGATTTCTCAGGTAGGCTGCCACCACTGCTAAGCACTTTGTAAAGACTCTGTGGGCAGAGGTGAGGCCGAAAGGCAGCACTCTATACTGATAATGGTTTCCCCACACAATGAACCTGAGGTACTTTCTGTGGTCTGGATCAATGAGGATGTGAGTGTACGCATCCTTTAGATCTAAGAAGCATAGCCAATCTCCCTGCTGGAGGTAGGGCAGAAGGGTTCAAAGAGTAAGCACCTTGAACTTTTCCTTCACTAGGAACTTGTTGAGGTTCCTGAGGTCCAGAATGGGACGAAGGCCACTGGTCCTTTTGGGCACCAGGAAATATCTGGAGTAGAATCCGTGACCTTGCAAGTGGGGAGGCAAAGGCTCCACTGCCCTGTCCACCAACAGACCCTGAAGCTCCTGACGGAGAAGGTCTGTGTGCAGAGGAGGCCTTGGAGGCTCCCCTGGAAAATATGGGGGTGGCAGTTGGTGGAAATGGAGGGCATCTCTCTTGTGGATTATCTCCAGCACCCAACTGTCCCCGGTGATAACGGGCCACTGGTGGGCAAAGAGGGCGAGACGACCTCCTGTGCAGGGTTTGGAGAGCAGTGGAGGAGAGGCTATGCTCAAGGAGTCAAAATCCCCCACCCTGCTGAGAGGTAGCAGGGGCCTGAGGCTTGGGGGTCCTCTGCCTACGGGGCCCATTACCCTGGCCCTTGGCTTGCTGACCCTGGGGGGCAGCTTGGGCAGCCTGATATTGTGGGTACTGTTTGTAGGCAATGCCCTTCCTCGGGTAAAAGGACTTTTTACCCGAGCCCTTCTTTTTATGAAAAGGGGCAGAGGAGTGAGGTGCTCGATCTCGAGCTGAGCGGCCTTCTCGGTCATGGGCTTGCCAAAAAGGTTTTCACTTCGGCAAGGGACATCGACCAACTTGTCCTGAACACATGGCTCGAGGTCCGATGACTGCAGCCATGCCTGGCTTCGAGCAGCGATTCCGACTGCCGCAACTCGGACCGAAGCCTCGAAGCCATCGTAGGCGGCGCGGGACATGAACTTCGAGCAGTCCCGAATACCCGAGGACAAGGACTTGAATCTCTGCAAGTGTTCTCCGGAGAGACCAGCAGAGAATCTGGCCAACTCCCTGGCCAGATCCCGCAAATACATGCTCATGTACAGCTGGTAAGACTGGACACGGCAAGCAAGCATCGAGCCCTGGAAACACTTTCTACCGACGCCATCTAAGTTTCGGGCCTCCCTGCCAGGAGGCACCGCGGAGTGCATCTTCTGACTCTTCAGACGATGCATGGCCGATTCCACAACCATGGAATGGTGTGGTAGCTGTGCCTTTTGAAACCCAGGGCTCTTCCGGAGTCGATAGATGGAATCGACCAGCTTGCTACGAACAGGCGCCGAGGCCGGTGCCTCCCACATACGGAAGAGGAGCCGTTCCAGCATCGGAGGAACCAGGACATTAAAAGGCCTCCTTCGGAGGAGAGTCATACTGTAGGACCTCGAGCTCCTCAGCTCGAGGCTCTTCCTCGGGATGCGCTGGAATAGCCAAGGCAGTGGACATATCCCGGACGAACTCCGAGAACCGGGTGTCCTCCGGAGGGGACCTACTCCGGGGTTCAGACTGCGGTGAGTCCAAAGGGACACACCGAGTCTTAAAGGTATCGGGAGACTCCTCGTCCTCCGTCTCTCCCAAGCTGACTCGTACGAGGAAGAGTCGGGGTCCGACCCCGCGGGGCCCTGAAGCACCCATCCCGACGCCGGAAGCACCAGCGTCGACGCCCTCGGTCCCAAACGGGAGGTCGAGGGAGACCGCGACCGACGTCGACTCCGAGCCACGATGGACTCGAGTATCGGCTCGGCCTCCGGGGTCGACTGACGTCGATGTCCCGGTGGTCGGGGCAGATGTGCCAGACAGGCTGGCCATCAGTGCCCGCTGCTGCTCCATTAAGGCAGACATTCTGGTCTCCAAGGCTGTCATCCTGAGACTCAGCTCGGGAGACGCAGCAGCCACCAGAAGCCAGGGACCTCTTCCGACGACGCCCTCGCGAGCCGCTTCTTCCTCTTGCGTTCCCGGTCGGGGGACCCCCTGTCCGGGGAGCTTCGACAGAGCTCGGGATCAGAATCCCGAGATGTCGAGGCCTCAGACGAGGTCTGGGGCCCGGCCGGAGGCTGAGTCCGAGAAAAGCCTTTCCTTTTGCTGCTGTCGACTTCGTAGTGCCTTGGAAGACATTTTTCCACAGGCCCCGCATGACTTAGGATCGTGGTCGGGGCCGAGGCACCGAAGGCAGCAGTCGTGTGTGTCGGTGAGACATTAGTTTCTTACACCAATCACACTTCTTAAAGCCACTGGAAGCCATCGGGGAAAAAAAAAGAGTCCCCGCGAGGTCAAAGGACCGGCCTTCCAGGGAAAAAGAGAAAAAAAGGGCGCGAATGCCAGCCAAGAAGGGCAAAAACCGAAAAAGAAGAATCGGGCTCGATACCGGTGTACCGAACCCGGCGGGAGAGGAACCACCGTCGAACCGGTAGAAAAGAGCAAAAAATTGCTAAAAATCTGATTCTAACCGGGAAAAACGGGACATACGTCCGACGGGCTTCACAGAAAAAAAAGAGATTGAGGTAAGATGGCACCTTAGGCGGGAAGGGAATCACGCATGCATGCCTGCATTCCCAAAGGCTTTCATAGAAAGATGGGGAAATGCTCCGCTGGGGCTACACCGGCGCCGATGACACCCATATGTGAGGACTGATTCCTGCTTGGTCCTGGAGAACAAATGATACTGCCAGGTATAACTCTGAGCGTATCAAAAGTGACGTCATGACTCTGGGACAGAGGGGTGAAGCAGTTAGGGGCACAGATGGTGTTCTCTTCAATCCTCCCTGTTGAGGGTAAAGGCCAAGGCAGAGAGGCTCGCATCCTGGAGATGAATGCATGGCTGCGTGGATGGTGTCATCGACAGCGTTTTGGTTTCCTAGACTATGGGATGCTGTTCCAAGGGTTGCAGAGCAGAGATGGCATCCATCTGTCCAAGAAAGGTCAACGCGTCTTCAGTAGTAGACTGGCTAATCTACTGAAGAGGGCTTTAAACTAGATTCGTTGGGAATGGATGAATAAAGCCCCCAGGTAGGTGATACATTAAATACCTTTATGGAAATGGGTAACAGGGGTAACATATGGAAAGCAGTGTGTATAAATCCCGTAGCATGGGAAATAAGATCCCTGATGTTGAAGCTTTGGTGGGAGTGGCTAACTTGGATTTAGTGGCACTTACAGAAACATGGTTCACAGAAAACCATGATTGGGATATAACTATACCTGGCTATACATTATTCAGAAAGGACAGGGTAGGAAGAAGGGGAGGAGGAGTGGCACTATATGTAAAAGCTACTATTAAAGCTTTGGAATTACAGAGCTTAAAAGGGAGAGAGGAGGCATTGTGGGTTAAACTAGAAAGTGGGAAAGAGAAATCTATTTGCATTGCTGTGATATACAGACCTCCCTCACAAGATGAAGAGGTGGACAGAGTTAATTGAAGACATACGCAGCATTGCATTGATCACCAGATGGTGTGGTTCAGTATTAGGACTAGGGCTGTTAGAATCCATTCAAAGTTGAGGATCTTAGACTTTAGGAAGACTAACTTTGCCAAGATGGACCAATACCTCAGGGAGTTGTTAGAGGGATGGAAACAGCTGGGGGATGTAGAGAAAGCGTAGTTACTCACCTGTAACAGGTGTTCTCCAGGAGCAGCAGGAATCAGTCCTCACTTATGGGTGACGTCGGCGCCGACGGAGCCCTCGCGGAGCAATTTTCCCCAGCTTTCAAAGAAAGCCTTTGGGAATTGCAGCGCGCATGCGCGGTCCTCTTCCCGCCCAAGGGTGCCATCTTAGCCAGTCAGATGACATAGCTAAAAAAGACAGCATAAAAATTTGCAAAAAAGTAAAGCAGACGATTGCAACTCCAAGGGGAGGAGGGAGGGTAGTGAGGACTGATTCCTGCTGCTCCTGGAGAACACCTGTTACAGGTGAGTAACTACGCTTTCTCCAGGACAAAGCAGGAAGTCAGTCCTCACTTATGGGACTCCCAAGCTCAAGGCTACCGGAGACCCTAAGCACAAAAATGAGCTCCCTCTAGCTCAGCAGCACAGAAGGAAAGGATCTTCGCTGAAGTATTACCCACCGGTAGCCCACATCCGGGATGGAGGGTAGGAGTTGCTCAGACCTCAAAGAGATTACGGAGGACTGCCTGTCCGAAAGCACTGTCCCTGCGGGACTCCCTCTCGAGACAGTAATGGACTGCAAAAGTCTGGCTCGAAGACCAAGTAGCGGCCCGGCAGATGTCTGCCAGCGGAACAGAGCGGAGGTAAGCCACTGACGTGGCCTTTGCCCGAACGCAATGAGCCGTGACTCGACCTTCCAAGGAGAGTCCGGCTGCCCCATAAGCCCAAGTGATACAGTCCGCAACCCAGATGGACAGCGTACGCTTGGAGACCGGGAGCCCCAATTTATTGGGGTCAAAAGATACAAAAAGCTGAGCAGCTATACGGTGTTCCCGCGTACGGTCAAGGTAGAAGTTCAAAGCCCTTCTACAGTCCAGGGTATGGAGGACCGTTTCAGCTCGGCTGGAGTGTGGTCTGGGAAAGAAGGTTGGAAGTACCACCTCCTGATTGATATGAAAAGGGGAGACCACTTTTGGAAGAAATTTTGGGTGAGTCCGTAGGACTACCCTATTTTGTAGAACCGAGTGTAAGGGGGATCAGACACGAGGGCCTGCAATTCACTTACGCGTCTAGCGGAAGTGAGGGCTATCAAGAACAGTGTTTTCCAAGAAAGAAAACGGAGAGAACAGGTAGCCATAGGTTCAAAAGGCGGACAGGTGATCCGCTGTAAAACCACATTCAGATCCCAGTCAGGCGCTGGCGGGCGTAGAGGTGGTTTAAGTAGAAGGAGACCTCGGAGAAACCTCGCTACAAGAGGGTCGCTGGAAAGAGGTCTGCCGTCCACCGGCACATGATGTGCTGAAAGAGCACTGAGGTGAACTTTGACGGAGTTGGACTTAAGTCCCAGATTAGAGAGGTAGAGCAAGTACTGCAGGATCACCGACACCGGGTAGGAGAAGGGATCCTGAGACTGTTGGCCACACCAAACGGAAAAGCGACGCCATTTAAGGGCGTAGCATTTGCGGGTAGAAGGTCGCCGAGAAGCTAGGACGACCTCTTCCACTTCTGCTGGCAGGAGAAGGGGAGCGAGGACTACCCTCTCAGCAGCCAGGCCATCAGGTTGAGAGACCTGAGGTTGGGGTGTAGCAGAGACCCCTGATCCTGAGTGAGGAGATCCGGTTGTAACCCCAGAGGGAATGGATCCTCCACCGCTAATTGCAGCAGGAGCGGAAACCACGGCTGTCTGGGCCAGCGAGGGGCCACCAGGATCATGAAGGCTTTGTCTCGGAGAACTTTGAAAAGAGTCCGAGAGACTAGCGGGATGGGAGGGAAAACGTACAGAAGGCTCCCCGACCATGAGAGTAGAAAAGCGTCCGCCGCAACCCGAAGGGGGTGTGGCTGACGAGAGCAGAAGCGAGGAAGTTGCCGGTTGTGAGGACTGGCAAAGAGATCCATCGTGGGGAGGCCCCACTTTAGAAAGAGCTTCTGAACTACCAAGGGATCCAGACGCCACTCGTGCGGCTGGAGGATCCTGCTGAGTTTGTCCGCCAGGTAATTCTCTTGGCCTGGGAGATAAACTGCCTTGAGGAGAATGCCGTGACTGACGGCCCAAGAGCAGAGCTTCTGTGCCTCCCGGCAGAGGAGGAAGGAGCCCGTGCCCCCCTGCTTGTTCACGTAGAACATGGCAACTTGATTGTCCGTCTGGACAAGGACGGACTGGTGAGAGGCCAGGTGGGAGAAGGCCTTGAGAGCCAGGCGGATCGCTCTGAGCTCCAGGAAGTTGATCTGCTGAGCAGACTCCCACGTGGTCCAGAGGCCCTGAGTACGTGCCCCTTGGCAATGTGCTCCCCAGCCCAGGAGGGACGCATCTGTCGTCAGCACCTGGGCCGGCTGAGGCGACTGAAAAGGCATGCCGAGCACCAGGTTGGGCCGATGAAGCCACCACTGGAGAGACGAGATCAGCGGCTCGGAGACGCGCACTAGGTCTGCTAGGCCGCCTGTGGCTTGTCGCCAGTGCTGGCGGAGACACCATTGAGCAGGCCGCATATTCAGGCGGGCATTGGGGGTCACATGGACGGTGGAAGCCATATGGCCGAGTAGTCTCAGGAAGCGCCTGGCGGAGACCAGGGGCTGGCTGCGAAAACGGTCGGCTAGGTCCATGAGCCGCTGAGCCCTGTCGAGCAGTAGGTACGCTCGTGCCTGAGGAGTGTGCAGCCTTGCGCCGATGAACTCGAGATCCTGTGAGGGGAGCAAAGTGGACTTTGCGAAATTTATAACAAAGCCCAAGTGCTGCAGAAGAGTCACAGTGCGGCGCGTGGCGTTGGTGACCTCCAGAGCGGACGCTGCTCTGATGAGCCAGTCGTCGAGGTACGGAAAGACATAGAGGCCGTTAAGCCGGAGGTGGGCCGCCACCACCGCGAGACATTTTGTGAAGACTCGCGGTGCGGAGGACAGGCCAAAGGGCAGTACTCTGTACTGGTAATGATTTCCTGCCACCACAAACCTTAGGTATTGTCGGTGGCTTGGGTGGATGAGGATGTGCGTGTAGGCATCCTTTAGATCCAAGGAGCATAGCCAATCTCCCTGCTGGAGGTAGGGCAGAAGGATTCCAAGGGTAAGCATCTTGAACTTCTCTCGCACGAGGAACTTGTTGAGGTTGCGCAGGTCCAGGATGGGTCTGAGGCCTCCTGTTCTCTTTGGTATCAGAAAATACCTGAAGTAAAAGCCTTGACCCTGCAGGTGGTGGGGCACTGGTTCCACCGCCTGTTCCTGTAGAAGACTTGTTAACTCCTGAAGGAGTAATTCCCTGTGCAGAGGGGGTCGTGGAGGTTCTCCCGGAAAAAAGGAGGGAGGGACCTGGTGGAAGTGGAGAAGATAGCCTTCTCGCACGACTTGAAGCACCCAGGCATCTGAGGTGATGCTGGACCACCTGTGGGCGAAGTGAACCAGCCGGCCTCCGGTGCTGGGAGGAACCAGCGGGGGGGGAGAGGCTATGCTTAGTGAGTCAAAAACCCCCACCCTGCTGAGCAGGGGCTGGTGGTGCAGGCTTGGGGGCCTGCTGCCTACGGGACCCGTTACCCCGTCCCTTGGCCTGCTGGCCCTGTTGGGGAGCTGCAGGGGCCTGATAATGGGGGTATTGTTTGTAGGCAGCCGCCTTCCTCGGGTAAAAGGACTTCTTTCCCGAGCCCTTCTTTTTCTGGGAAGGGGCGGAGGTCTTCCTAGAAAGCCTAGTCCTGGTGAGAGTCTCCGTCTCAATTTGTGCAGCCTTTTCAGCCATGGGCTTGCCAAAGAGGTTTTCGCCTCGGCAGGGGACATCGACCAACTTGTCCTGCACCCAGGGCTCAAGGTCAGATGACTGAAGCCAAGCCTGTCGGCGGGCACCGATGCCGGCTGCGGCCACTCGAGCCGACGCTTCAAAGCCATCGTAGGCTGCTCGGGATATGAATTTTGAGCATTCCCGAATACCAGTGGACAAGGCCAGGAACCTCCGCAAGGGTTCCTCGGACAAACCAGCGGAGAATCCGGCTAGCTCTTTAGCCAGGTCTCGGAGATACATGCCCATGTATAGCTGGTAGGTCTGGACACGACACGCAAGCATAGAGCCCTGGAAACACTTCTTGCCAAGGCCATCCAGGTTACGGGCCTCCCTGCCAGGAGGCACCGAGGAGTGCATCTTCTGGCTCTTAAGACGATGCATGGCCGATTCCACTACCATGGAATGGTGTGGCAGCTGTGCTTTTTGGAAGCCAGGGCTCTTGCGGACTCGATAGATAGAATCGACCCGCTTGCTCAGGACCGGCGAGGTGGCCGGACTCTCCCACATGCGGAAGAGTAGTCGTTCCAGCATGGGAGGAACCGGTACAGTAAAGTGTTCCCTGGCGGGAGAGTCATACTAGAGGGCGTCGAGCTCTTAGGCTCGAGGCTCCTCCTCGGGGTCCGCAGGGAAGGCCAAAGCCTTGGCCATATCCCTGACGAAGTCCGAGAACCGGGCATCCTCCGGGGGGGACTGCTTCCGAGGCTCGGACTCCGGTGAGTCCGAGGGGACACACCGAGTCCGGAAAGAATCAGGCGACTCTTCCTCTTCAGACTCCCAGACCGACTCCGACGAGGACTCGGTGGGGTCGGCCCGGGCAGGGCGCGGCGCCTGCCGTCCCAACGCCGAGGGAGTCGGCGTCGGCGACCTCGGTCCCGAACGGGAGGCCGAGGGTGACCTCGACCGAGGATCGACTCGAGTTCGCATCGACTCGAGGATCGGCTCGGTCTCCGGGGTCGACTTGGACGTCGACGTCCCGGCGGTCGGGGCAGCAGCGCCAGCGAAGCCAGCCCGCTGCTGGTCCATGAAGGCAGACAATCTGCTCTCCAAGGCCGTCAACCTGAGTCCGAGCTCAGGTGACCCAGCAGCCCCCGACTCGGGCCCCGACAGCGTCGGGCCCGACGTCGGCTGTCTCGGAGGCGAGTCCAGGAGGACCACAGGACTTACCCGAGCAGGCAGCTCCGACTCCAGGCGAGGTCGCTTCGTGAGATGCTCCTTCTCCAAGGACCCGGGACGGCTATCGGGGCTATGCGACCTGGCACTCGCGGAGCCAGGAGCGTCCACCGACGCCGCCCTCGCGGGTTTCACCTTACGACGATGGTCCCCGGAGGGAGAACCCCTGTCGGAGGAACTCCGGCGACGGTCCGAGCTGGAACCTTTGGACGCGGAGGCCTCCGACGAGGTCCGGGTACGGCTGGGGTCAGCGAAGATCCTATCCCGCTGATGCCGCCGACTTCTCAACGCTTTGGAGGACATTTTGCCACAGGGCCCACAGATCATTTCTTCATGATCCGGCCCCAGGCAGCGGAGGCAAAAGTCGTGTGTATCAGTTAGTGACATATTTCGGTCACACTGACCACACCGCTTGAAACCACTGGCAGCCATCGGGGGAAAAAGGGCCCCGGCGAGGTCAAAGGACCGGGCTGCCAGGGAAAAACCGAAACGAAAAACTGACTAAGTCAGAAAAACCGAAAAATAAGAAGAGGACTCGAGACCGGCGTCGCGAGTCCGGCGGGAAAAAGACCGGCGTCGAACCGAATGGAAAAAAAAGAGAAATTCTGAAGAAAAATCAACTTTTTCGCGGGGACACGACGGGTACGTCTGTAGGGCTCCGCGGAAAAAAGAAGACTGGCTAAGATGGCACACTTGGGCGGGAAGAGGACCGCGCATGCGCGCTGCAATTCCCAAAGGCTTTCTTTGAAAGCTGGGGAAAATTGCTCCGCGAGGGCTCCGTCGGCGCCGACGTCACCCATAAGTGAGGACTGACTTCCTGCTTGGTCCTGGAGAAAGAGCAGGCAAAACTGAAAGGTGATATTTTAAGGGCAATCAATCTTTTTGTTAAAATGGTAAATAAAGGTAAAAGGAAAAGGAGACTGCTATGGCTTTCGGAAGAAGTAGCTGAAAAAGTGAAGAAATAGAGGGAGGCCTTCATGAAATACAAGAGATCACAGAGAGTGAAGACAGGCATCCGCTAGCAAAGTAGTCAGGCAGGCAAAGATTCAAAAGGAGGAGAAAATAGCCAATGCAATAAAATGGGGGGGATAAGACCTTTTTCAGATATGTTAGTGAGAAGAGGAAGGGCAAAAGTGGTATTGTCAGACTCAAGGGTGCAGGGGAGGAATATGTAGAAGCTGATAAGGATAAAGCGGAATTGCTAAACAAATATTTCTGATCTGTGCTCACAGATGAAGAATCAGGACCTCAGAAAACACCCACAAACAGGAACAGAAGTGAGGGACATCTTGAACAATTTTCAGAAGACTGTGTTCATGAGAAACTAGCTCAACTTAAAGTAGACAAAGCGATGGGACCAGATGGGATACATCCTAGAATACTGAGGGAACTTGGGAACATTCTAGCAGCTCCACTGACTGACCTTTTCAATGCCTCGGAGTCGGGAGTGGTGCCAAAGGATTGGAGAGAGGCTCATGTGGTGCCTTTACACAAAAGCAGAAGTAAGGATGTGGTTGAAAACTACAGGCTGGTTAGTTTAAATTTGGTGGTGAGTAAATTATTGGAAACACTGCTGAAAGAGAAAATAGTGAGGTTTCTGGAGGCCAGCGGATTACAGGATCCGAGGCAGCATGGATTCACCAGAGGCAGGTCTTCTCAGACAAATCGGAATGATTTCTTTGACTGGGTGACCAGGGAGTTGGACCGAGGGAGAGCCCTAGATGCGGTGTATTTAGATTTCAGTAAACCCTTTGACACTGTTCCTCACAGGCGACTTATAAACTAACTAAGCACCCTAGGGATGGACCCTAAAGTTACTGCTTGGGTTAGAAATTGGTTGGGTGGGAGGCGACAAAGAGTACAGGTAAATGGAGCTCACTCTGAGGAGAAGGATGTTACCAGTGGTGTGCCCCAGGGATCTGTCCTTGGTGCAATTCTTTTTAACATCTTTGTTAGTGATATAGCGGAAGGGCTGTCGGGTAAGGTTTGCCTCTTTGCGGATGATACCAAAATCTGCAATAGAGTAGACACCCAGGAAGGTGTGGATAACATGAGGAGGGATCTAGCTAAGCTTGAAGAATGGTCTAGAATTTGGCAGCTGGGATTTAATGTTAAAAAACGTAAGGTCATGCATTTGGGCTGCAGCAATCCAAGGGAGCAATATAGTATAGGGGGTGAAGTACTTTTGTCCACTAAAGAAGAGCGGGACCTAGGCGTGGTTGTGTCTGATCTTGAAGTAGCTAAATAGGTAGAAAAGGAGACGGCAAAAACTAGAAGGATGCTTGGGTGCATACGGAGAGGAATGGCTAGTAGAAAAAAGGAGGTGATAATGCCTCTGTATAAGTCTTTGGTGCGACCTCATTTGGAGTATTGGGTGCAATTCTGGAGACTGCACCTTCAAAAGGTTATGAACAGGACAGTGTCTGTGCAGAGGGTGGCTACTAAAATGATCAGTGGTCTTCATTTTAAAGCATATGAGGACAGACTTAAGGATCTTAATATGTACACCTTAGAGGAAAGGCGGGATAGAGGTGATATGATTGAGATGTTTAAATACCTCTGTGGCATAAATGTTCAGGGAGAGAGCCTCTTTCAATTGAAAGCAACTTCTGCTACGAGGGGACATGGGATGAGGGTGAAGGGAGATAGATTCAGGAGTGATATGCAGAAATATTTCTTTACGCAAAGAGTAGTGGATCCGTGGAATAGTCTCCCAGTGGAGGTGGTAGAGATGAGGACAGTAACGGAATTCAAAAAAGCATGGGACAAACAGAGAGGTCACTAAAGGTAAAAAGGGGACTGTTGTAGTTGTTGATATGGGAGAACAGACTAGATAGGCCATGTGGTCGTTTTCTGTCGTCATATTTCTATGTTTATATCCTGTGATCTCCAGAACCGCACACAGTACTCGAACTAGTGGACTTATATAGAGGTACTATCACCTTTTTTCTGCTGTACATTCCTCTCCCTATGCACCCAAGCTTTCACAGTCACCTTTTCTACCTGTTTAGCCACTTTAAGATTATCAAAAACAATCACGGCCAGGTCCCACTCTTCTTTTGTGGACAGTAGTACTTCAACCCCCTACACTATACTGCTCCCTTGTATTTTTGCAGCCCAAATAGCGTAGTTACTCACCTGTAACAGGTGTTCTCCAGGAGCAGCAGGAATCAGTCCTCACTTATGGGTGACGTCGGCGCCGACGGAGCCCTCGCGGAGCAATTTTCCCCAGCTTTCAAAGAAAGCCTTTGGGAATTGGAGCGCGCATGCGCGGTAGTCTTCCCGCCCGAAGGTGCCATCTTAGCCAGTCAGATGACATAGCTAAAAAGACAGCATAAAAATTTGCAAAAAGAACATAAGCAGACGATTGCAACTCCAAGGGGAGGAGGGAGGGTAGTGAGGACTGATTCCTGCTGCTCCTGGAGAACACCTGTTACAGGTGAGTAACTACGCTTTCTCCAGGACCAAGCAGGAAGTCAGTCCTCACTTATGGGACTCCCAAGCTCAAGGCTACCGGAGACCCTAAGCACAAAAATGAGCTCCCTCTAGCTCAGCAGCACAGAAGGATAGAATCTTCGCTGAATTATCACCCACCGGTAGCCCACATCCGGGATGGAGGGTAGGAGTTGCTCAGACCTCAAAGAGATTACGGAGGAGGACTGCCTGTCCGAAAGCACTGTCCCTACGGGACTCCCTCTCGAGACAGTAATGGACCGCAAAAGTCTGGCTCGAAGACCAAGTAGCGGCCCGGCAGATGTCTGCCAGCGGAACAGAGCGGAGGTAAGCCACTGACGTGGCCTTTGCCCGAACGCAATGAGCCGTGACTCGACTTTCTAAGGCGAGTCCGGCTGCCCCATAAGCCCAAGAGATACAGTCCGCAACCCAGATGGACAGAGTACGCTTGGAGACCGGGAGCCCCAATTTATTGGGGTCAAAGGACACAAAAAGCTGCGCAGCTTTACGGTGCTCCCGCGTACAGTCAAGGTAGAAGTTCAACGCCCTTCTACAGTCCAGGGTATGGAGGACCGTCTCAGCTCGGCTGGAGTGTGGTCTGGGAAAGAAGGTTGGAAGTACCACCTCCTGATTCAAGTGAAAAGGGGAGACCACTTTAGGCAGAAACTTTGGGTGAGTCCGTAGGACTACCCTATTCTTGTAGAACCGAGTGTAGGGGGGATCAGACACGAGGGCCTGTAATTCACTTACGCGCCTAGCGGAAGTGAGGGCTATCAAGAACAGCGTTTTCCAAGACAGAAAACGGAGAGAGCAGGTAGCCATAGGTTCAAAAGGCGGACAGGTGATCCGCTGTAAAACCACATTCAGGTCCCAGTCAGGCGCTGGCGGGCGCAGAGGTGGTTTAAGTAGTAGGAGACCTCGGAGAAACCTCGCTACGAGAGGGTCGTTGGAGAGAGGTCTGCCGTCCACCGGCACATGATGTGCGGAAAGAGCACTGAGGTGAACTTTGACGGAGTTGGACTTAAGTCCCAGATTAGAGAGGTGTAGCAAGTACTGTAAGATCACCGACACCGGGCAGGAGAAGGGATCCTGAGACTGTTGGGTACACCAGACTGCAAAGCGACGCCATTTAAGGGCGTAGCATTTGCGGGTAGAAGGCCGTCGCGAAGCCAAGACGACCTCCTCCACCTCTGCCGGCAAGAGGAGAGGAGCAAGGACTACCCTCTCAGCAGCCAGGCCATGAGGTTGAGAGACCTGAGGTTGGTGTGCAGTAGGGTACCCTGATCCTGGGTGAGGAGATCCGGTTGCACCCCCAGAGGGATTGGATCCTCCACCGCCAGTTGCAGCAAGAGCGGAAACCACGGCTGCCTGGGCCAGCGAGGGGCCACCAGGATCATGAAAGCTTTGTCTCGGAGAACCTTGAAAAGGGTCCGAGAGACTAACGGGATGGGAGGGAAAGCGTACAGAAGGCTCCCCGACCATGAGATCAGAAAGGCGTCCGCCGCCACCCGAAGGGGGTGAGGCTGACGAGAGCAGAAGCGAGGAAGCTGCCGGTTGTGAGGACTGGCAAAGAGATCCACTGTGGGGAGGCCCCACCTGAGGAAGAGCTTCTGAACGATCAAGGGGTCCAGACGCCACTCGTGCGGCTGGAGGACCCTGCTGAGTTTGTCCGCCAGGCAATTTTCTTGGCCCGGGAGATAAACTGCCTTGAGGAGAATGCCGTGACTGACGGCCCAAGAGCAGAGCTTCTGTGCCTCCCGGCAGAGGAGGAAGGAGCCCGTGCCCCCCTGCTTGTTCACGTAGAACATGGCAACTTGATTGTCCGTCTGGACAAGGACGGACTGTTGGGAGGTCAGGTGGGAGAAGGCCTTGAGAGCTAGGCGGATCGCCCTGAGCTCCAGGAAGTTGATCTGCTGAGCAGACTCCCACTTGGTCCAGAGGCCCTGAGTACGTGCCTCTTGGCAATGGGCTCCCCAGCCCAGGAGGGATGCATCGGTGGTCAGCACCCGGGTCGGCTGAGGTGACTGGAAAGGCATTCCCAATACCAGGTTCGGCTGCCGGAGCCACCACCGGATAGACGAGACCAGCGGCTCGGAGACGCGCACCAGGTCTGCTAGGCCGCCCGTGGCCTGTCGCCACTGCTGGCGGAGACACCACTGAGCAGGCCGCATATTCAGGCGGGCATTGGGGGTCACATGGACGGTGGAAGCCATATGGCCGAGCAGTCTCAGGAAGCGCCTGGCGGAGACCAGGGGCTGGCTGCGAAAGCGGTCGGCTAGGTCCATGAGCCGCTGAGCCCTGTCGAGCGGTAGGTACGCTCGCGCCTGAGGGGTGTGCAGCCTTGCGCCGATGAACTCGAGATCCTGTGAGGGGAGCAAAGTGGACTTTGCGAAGTTGATGACAAAGCCCAAGTGCTGCAGCAGAGTCACCGTGCGGCACGTGGCGGTGGTGACCTCCTGAGCGGATGCTGCTCTGATGAGCCAGTCGTCGAGGTACGGAAAAACATAGAGGCCGTGAAGCCGGAGATGGGCCGCCACGACCGCGAGACATTTTGTGAAGACTCGCGGTGCGGAGGACAGGCCGAAGGGCAGTACTCTGTACTGGTAATGATTTCCTGCCACCACAAACCTTAGGTATTGGCGGTGGCTTGGGTGGATGAGGATGTGCGTGTAAGCATCCTTTAGATCCAAGGAGCATAGCCAATCTCCCTGCTGGAGGTAGGGCAGAAGGATTCCAAGGGTAAGCATTTTGAACTTCTCCCGCACAAGGAACTTGTTGAGGTTGCGCAAGTCCAGGATGGGTCGGAGGCCTCCTGTTCTCTTTGGTATCAGAAAATACCTTGAATAGAAGCCCTGACCTCTCAGGTGGTGTGGCACCGGTTCCACCGCCTGATCCTGCAGAAGACCTGCTAACTCCTGAAGGAGCAACTCCCTGTGCAGAGGGGGGCGCGGAGGCTCTCCCGGAAAATAGGAGGGAGGGACCTGATGGAAGTGGAGAAGGTAGCCCTCTCGCACGACCTGAAGCACCCAGGCATCTGCGGTGATGCTGGACCACCTGTCGGCGAAGTGAACCAGCCGGCCTCCGGTGCCGGGGGGAACCAGCGGGGGGGGAGAGGCTATGCTGAGCGAGTCAAAAACCCCCACCCTGCTGAGCAGGGGCTGGTGGCGCAGGCTTGGGGGCTTGCTGCCTACGGGACCCGTTACCCCGTCCCTTGGCCTGCTGGCCCTGTTGGGGAGCTGCAGGGGCCTGATAATGGGGGTATTGTTTGTAGGCAGCCGCCTTCCTCGGGTAAAAGGTCTTTTTTCCCGAGCCCTTCTTTTTCTGGGAAGGGGCGGAGGTCTTCCTAGAAAGCCTGGTCCTGGTGAGAGTCTCAGTCTCAATTTGTGCAGCCTTTTCCGCCATGGGCTTGCCAAAGAGGTTTTCGCCTCGGCAGGGGACATCGACCAACTTGTCCTGTACCCAGGGCTCAAGGTCGGACGACTGAAGCCAAGCCTGTCGGCGGGCACCGATGCCGGCTGCGGCTACTCGAGCCGAGGCTTCAAAGCCATCATAGGCTGCTCGGGACATGAACTTTGAGCATTCCCGAATACCTGTGGACAAGGCTAGGAACCTCCGCAAGGGTTCCTCGGACAAACCAGCGGAGAAGCCGGCTAGCTCTTTAGCCAGATCCCTGAGATACATGCCCATGTAGAGCTGGTAAGTCTGGACACGACAGGCGAGCATAGAGCCCTGGAAGCACTTTTTGCCAAGGCCATCCAGGTTACGGGCCTCCCTTCCGGGAGGCACCGAGGAGTGCATCTTCTGGCTCTTAAGACGATGCATGGCCGATTCCACTACCATGGAATGGTGTGGCAACTGCGCCTTTTGAAAGCCAGGGCTCTTGCGGACTCGATAGATAGAATCGACCCGCTTGCTCAGGACCGGCGAGGAGGCCGGACTCTCCCACATGCGGAAGAGTAGTCGTTCCAGCATAGGAGGAACCGGCACAGTAAAGTGCTCCCTCGCGGGAGAGTCATACTGGAGGGCGTCGAGCTCTTCGGCTCGAGGCTCCTCCTCGGGGTCCGCAGGGAAGGCCAAAGCCTTGGCCATATCCCTAACGAAATCCGAGAACCGGGCATCCTCCGGGGGGGACTGCTTCCGAGGCTCGGACTCCGGAGAGTCCGATGGGACACACCGAGTCCGGAAAGAATCAGGTGACTCTCCCTCCTCAGACTCCCAGACCGACTCCGACGAGGACTCGGTGGGGTCGGCTCGGGCAGGGTGCGGCGCCAGCCGCCCCGACGCCGAGGGAGTCGGCGTCGGCGACCTCGGTCCCGAACGGGAGGCCGAGGGCGACCTCGACCGAGGATCGACTCGAGTTCTCATCGACTCGAGGATCGGCTCGGTCTCCGGGGTCGACTTGGACGTCGACGTCCCGGCGGTCGGGGCAGCGACGCCAGCGAAGCCAGCGAGCAGTGCCCGCTGCTGGTCCATGAAGGCAGACAATCTGCTCTCCAAGGCCGTCAACCTGAGTCCGAGCTCAGGCGACCCAGCAGCCCCCGACTCGGGCCCCGACGGCGTCGGGCCCGACGTCGGCTGACGCGGAGGCGAGTCCAGAAGGACAACAGGACTTACCCGGGCAGGCATCTCCGACTCCAGGCGAGGTC